>CM040239.1:169227838-170477838 GCA_022545495.1 Chrysanthemum lavandulifolium
TAGAAAGCTTTAGTTAAAATTAATATCGAATAAGTATCTTAAGAAAAAATTAATTATGTTAATATCGAATAGCTATCTTCGGTTTGAATTATATCGAATAGCAATATTCTTATTATCGATTATCTATCATCGATATCCCTAATATCGGACTAACTATCATAAAAAATTCTTAAATTCGAAATTAAGAAACTTACCTTCGTTTATTTACGCAAATCTTAAACTTGATGAAATCATTTTTTTAGATTTTTTTGATTTTTTTAGTTTATGTTTTGTATGTTTTGTTATTCGATCTACACTGCGATATTATAATAATATAGATTAATTACGAAAATGCCACGCGTTTTTTAATCTAGATCGGATGGACGCTTGATCGTGCGGTGACATTCATCCGTACCATCCGTACTTTAAAGATGGAACGCACCGATCCCTTCCCTATATATATATATATATATATATATATATATATATATATATATATATATATATATATATATATATATATATATATATATATATATATATATATATATATATATATATATATATATATATATATATATATCGAAAAAGAGTGTTAAAAAACATACGGGCTATCATCCTACATCTATCTTTATATTTATGTTTGTTTGTTTCAAGTCATCTAGAGTTTAGTGAGTCGAGTCTTGGCTTAGCAACGCCATTCTTTTCTTGCTTGTAACATAAGATTTTTGACTTGCCACCACTAAATCGCCTATCCAACTAAACCCTTTGTTTCCCTACCATAAGCCTAACATTACCACCCTTTTAAAGACCTCTTAGATAGTTGTTCCTAGGTGCTTATAGCAAAGCGGTGGAGGTTTGATCTAGTCTCAAGCCTATGGTAATCTATGTACTATAACCGGTTAATGAGTGTTTATCTTCCATTTCCATTTACTATATTTTATATACACCCGAGAGATGACAGAATCTAAACACCCCTTGTGAGGTGCTAGTATATAATTTATGTGCTTGTTATGACTATTGCGGTGCTTTTACTTTTTGTGAATTATGTTAAACCAATGCTTCATGCCCCCTAACTTATAAATTGATTGGCCAGAATCACATTTGCTTGTGGACAAGCAAATACCAAGTGTATGGATATTTGATAAGGATTTAAAACGTACACTTTTAAAGGGTCATTTAAGCCCTTAATCGCCCACTTTTATATCTCATTCATCGCTAATTTTGTTCCTTTTCACTTTTAGGTCTCTTGGAAGCAAAATCTTGGAATGATGCATATTTGGACGAAAAAGAGTGAATATATGAAGAAAATGGCTAAGTCAAGATCAAGACACTCAAGTCTTTGGAATTGCACTGACGCGTCACAATCAAAGGTGACGCCATCCTCTATACGTAATTAAATTTGTGATGGCTCAATAGACTTTTGCTAAAATACACCGACGGTGTCGGGCTTTGAAAGGAAGGCGTCACGAAGACTTTTCATCCCAGACGGCCTAGATCCGTAATCGGACAACGTCCACTACGAAGTTCGACGTCACAACTATAACGTGACGTCGTCGCAACTATTACTTGGCCAAGACAAAACCTTAATGACGGCGATCTGACGACGTCCCACCTATAAGGCGACGTCGTCGCGATAGTAAAATTATATATAGAAATCGAATTTTCAGAATTTTAAGAGGTAGACTTGTGGAGTAAAAACCTAAAACGATTATAGTCCTGTTTGGACAGTATCTTAGGGTTCTCATAAATTATTTTACATCAAGATAAGTGTTTTACTTCATTGATTTCATTATGTCTTCGATTGTATGTGTGTATGCTTGCGTGTTTAACATGTCCGGCTAAATTTCTTGTGTGTTTGCTTAGATCTATGAAACCTAGTTATTAATTATTGATTGGTTGTCTCTTATCTTAATTGTAATTGGCTTAGGAGTGCACTAGGCTATCGTTGTGTTTAACTGCTTGAGTAATCTTTGTGAACCTTAGCTTATGAATCACGTAGCGGAATTGTAGGCTAAACATCCAAAGATAACCCTAGAGTTAGTTTATGAAACCTAGAGATTTCGTAGGCAATAACCTTAAGGTAGTCTCAAAGATTTAGGGATAAAAGAATACCCTACGACCTTAGAAAATACGACGCGTTAAGAATAAGGACGTGACAATTCAACCACCAATAAAAGATAACTAGGGAGTAATAGTATCTAGGTAGACACATTTTTAATCATCATACGAGCACACATCAATATACATAAGACTACCCATAGTTTAGATAATTATATAGTAGAGTAATCGGTACAAGTACCAAACCCCCAAATCCAAACCCTGAGATTTTACCTTTAGCTTTATAAAAAAATATAAAAAAGATAAAAAATAATATTCCTCAACCTCAACCTTAACGTAGTACACTTATTACTAGTATTCCTATTCCCCTAGGGAACGATATCAATACTTGAGGCTTACCTAATACTACACTACAACGATTAAGTTCACTGCCTAGGGTGTTGAAAAACTTGCTCGACGAAAAGGAAGTTCCTTTGACCCCGAACGCGTTATACGCGCATCAATCATCTTGGATTTTGTATGGTTTATCTAGAGGGTTTAGAAAGTTACTGGTTTTTGTGTTTTAGATCGGTGGTAGATGGTCTGTAATGGTTAAGTTATGTTTAAGAAGTTTTAGTGTTGGTTGACTAAAAATAGTCTCTTGGTTGATCACGTTTGGTCCTTGTACAATGTTAATATTATATTTCTTTTATGCTTTGGTCCTTACACTGTGTTGCTTTTACTAATAGGTCCTTGCCCCAAAAATTCATATATTCGCCTCAGTTGCCACACAAATATGATCCAATTCAAAAAACCTCTGTGGAAAACTAGAAGGGGGGGTTAAATAGTTTTACCAATTAAAACTTCCTTTTAAACTATTTAGATCGACTTATGTCAATCTATTTGGTTGTGTGTGTTGGATGTTGATAAACAAGCATATAAAGATATGTAATGAAAAGATAAGAGTAAAAGCACAAAACCACAAGCAGTATTTATAGTGGTTCGGCTACAAGGACACCTTCCTTGCCTACTCCACTCCCGAGTCACCTACTCGAGAGTTTGTAATCACTACACCAATCTCCTTATGGCGGAGAAGCCTTCACAACGCCGCTTAACCTTTTTCCACAAAGCTAAATACCGGGTTCTTTCACACCAAGGCGAACCACACCTAACAAAGCGTCGCCTACCCTTTATACGGTGCTAGGCTAATCACCGAGTTCTTTCACACCTTAGGTGAACTACACCTTCACAACGTCGCCTACCCTTTATTAGGTACTAGGCTAAGCACCTAGTTCCATTGCAATGGAGGAACTACTACCACACTACACCAACGACTAATCCCAAAGGAGATCTACTCCTTTACAACATCATCAAGGACATCAATATCCTTGGATCTAATGCTAGTCTATCTAGTACATCAAAACACACCATATCGAATGTAAATCTAAAGCACCTTTCACTAATGCCTTTGACTAGATCTACAAGACACCTTTCGCTAATGTCTTGTGTCTTCACTTTCAAGCACCTTTCACTAATGCTTCTTGTCTTGACTTCTAAGCACCTACCACAAGTGCTTATCCTATAGACGATAGATACCCTTCACTAATATCTTCGTCTTGACACTTAAGACATCTTTCACTAATGTCTTTAACACTACGCTTCTTTGAAGAAATAAAGGGATCATCAACAAGAGGACTTCAATAGCCTTGATGATGAGGAAGCTTGGCAACTCATGGACTTGAGCTTGCTTGACTTCAAAGGTGGTGATATTGCCTTTAAGAGGAACCTAAAAGATCACACAAAAACAAAACTACAAACATAGATCTCTTGGATCTAAGGTTAGTGAGATTTAACTCAGGGGAGAAAGTATGTTAGAAAGGGGTATCAAATAATGAAGAAATGGCTCACTATTTATAGAGGAAAACCTCTGTTTCCCGGATCCCACGGATCCCTACCATAAGGATCCGGATAGCACAAAGCTAGGGATCCGTGGTCCATCTCTTTGCCCATGGGTATTTTTGGTTATGGGTCATGGGTTATGGGTTGATCCATAGTTTTCTTTCTAGATACAATGTACCTTTAGGATACATTGAACTTGGTTTAAGTGGTATATACAAAACCATGGGTTATGGGTCAAAACCATTTGCTAGTTTTTATCTATTTAGTATATACTTGTTTTTACCCATTTTAGTATATACTTGTTTTTACCCATTTTAGTATACTTAGCTTAAGTATGTGTTAACTCAATATGTAAACACTAGTTGTTGTACATATATATCTAAATCATAGAAACACTTATACTTGTTAAGCCAATATGTAAACACTAGTTGTTGTATATATATATATATATATATATATATATATATATATATATATATATATATATATATATATATATATATATATATATATATATATATATATCTAGATCATAAAATCACTTATACTTGTTTTAGTGTTTTATGTGAATATGTTAGAAAACTATTAGTTCAAACCATTTACGTATTTTATTTGTTTCGTTAATATGATTTTACTTTTATTATCGACAAAACATTAGAAGATCGTAAAATATAAATAAACGTTTTACGGCTTATTTGTATTAACAATCTCCCTTTTGTTGATGACAAAACATAAAATTATTTTAAGGAAAAGCTAAAATTAAGTAACGTTTGAATTTGTAGTTTTACTTTCTTCTCCCCTTTTGTCGAAACAAAAGTGTTTGAAGAAAAGCAACACATCGTTTTAAGAAAAAATGTGAAAGAAAATAAAGAAGAAATAAAGAGCAAAGTAACGGAATAGATCTCGTCTTTGCTCCCCCTTGACGAGTCCATTCCCTAAGTAAGGGCGATAAGAAACTAATTCTAATCTAGTTCATTTGCAACTAACTTATGCAAAAGATTACGTCAATGTGACGGGTGTGCTCCCCCTAGATGATTGCAATATTTGCAACGGGAAGTCATGAAATTTAAATCAAATATTGCAAGTAATTATGCAACGTATTGTTTTGACACCAAGCTCCCCTAGCTTTAGGATGTCAAATTCTTTATGTGTTAATTGAATAAGCGCAAAACAAGGGTTAGAAAACAAGTATAATTCATAATTTCACGCAAATGTGATAAAGAAAAACACTCGACTTCACGGATCCCACGGTTCCCTCCTAGTAGGGATCCGTTTATGCATCTTGAGGATCCGTCGCCGATGACTAAAATCAGCAAAGGTGATATAACATGTAATGTTATCACATAAATGAGATATGAATACATATTCTCAGAAAAATAACAAGTAGCATGTAATTCCATTTAATAAAACAAGAGTTATGATATACATGACTCTAAAAATAAGAAAATAGACAATACATGACTAGGAATTTTTAGGTTATCTAACGCTTGATGCTAGGACACCACTAAAATCTTCTAGCTCAAGTTTTGTTTAGGTTTGATCTCGTCGAAACGTTCGAGGAGATGATAGAACATGAAACGTTGGTCTTCTCGTACTTCATGTATCAAACTTTCAACATGTTGACAATGATAGCAATCTTTGTCATGGCTAGGTAGTTGTGGTGGAGGAAATAAAATGGCTTGATGCGAAGGATCAAGTGAGGCGGCTTGTGGAGCTTGAAACGATGGAGGGATTGGTGGAGGTGCATTTGAGAATGCCTCGACCAATAATGACGGTGGTGGTAAGGAAGTGTCAACTTCCATATGGTCGGGTGGTTGACTTTGATGATTTCTCATAATCCAAATAGGATTATATGATGGAGACGGCAAAAAGGAAGCCGGAGCAAGTGTTGACTCAACACCTTGATTTTGAATCATTATTCCTCCTAATGAGGAGAATGTTGTCGGCGGAAGCGGATGAGACGGCCTAGGTGGCAAATCCTCTAAATTGTAAAGGTGTGGTGATGATTGTGGGGATGTAAATGAGATAGCTCTAGGAACCAATGGTGATGGTTTAGTGGAGATGATATTGTTTGGCCTAGGAGGTATGGTGGTGTTTGGCATTGGTAGTTTTGTGGGTACTATCCTTTTAGGAATTGGTTTGATTGGAAGAGGAAGGATCCTATTATTTGTTGGCTTGACTGGAGATGATTTGGTTGAAGAGATTTCGTGTATAACACGGGCCCTTTTCGTGGGTGGTTCTTTGGTGGATAAGTTACTACTTGGGGTTTTTCTCATGATGAAATGGTTTCAAGAGCTGTAAGTTAGAGTGAGAGTGATGACTATGGAGGTCCTAACCATGTGGTTTATAAACTAAGAGATTTGGCAAGTGCATTTAAGCTTTAAGCCACTAGGATTCATTGGGGTGTGATGATTGACATGTACAAGAGTCAACTTCAGAGGTTGGACTGATCTAGGAACTCATTTAAGATGAGATGGAGTGTTTGAGTTAGGAAGATGAGTTGAAATGATTGTTTTAGCTATGTTTGACCTATACTGTCATCTGGATCCCACAGTTCCTTTCTCAGAGGGATCCGTCTAGGCTAATCCTAGGGATCCGGCTATCAGTAGCTATGAAGGAGTGGAAATGATGTTTCCAAATTATAAAACCTATAACATCTTGAGTGTTTCAGTCTTCCTAAGTGTCTTAAATGAAGGGGTGCTTAAGTACTTGAAGGTGGTGAGTGATGTAGCTAATGATTGTCTTTTGTGGAGGGATTTGGAATTTTCACGAGTACCAATGAATGAGTAAGGATGACACTAAATAGGAGAGTGTCAATTGAAGCTAATAAGATCCTAGAGATGAGGTTGTGACTTAGGATTGTATTTTGGAAAATATCCTAATGGTTTTGAGATGGGAAAACTAGGATTTGATTAACTTTGATCAATTTTGAGGTGAGATTGATTTATGATCAATTTTGTTATAAAAGATATTTAACCTAGATGTGAAGGGTAAAAAGAAATGAAGAGTGAGTTTTGAGAGCGGAAGAGTGATGGATTAAAACAAAGTGATTGTTCTATGAATGTCTTAGAGTGTGTTCTATGTGAGTTGGAATGAGTAGGAAAAAAATCAACCTATCTTGATAAAGTCTTAATCTACCTTAAGACACTATGCTTAGCTTAGTGTGAGGTGTTCTAAGGATGTGTTTGACATACAATGCTTGCAATTGCATTTTCTGTTTTGCCGGATCCCATGGTTCCCTAGATGTATGGATCCGTTTAGTACAACATTTGGGATCCGTCTATCTGCTAGACAGAACCTTTACCAAAGGTATGCAATGATCTTGACAGTGCATTATATTCCAAGTTTTGTTTAAAGGAGTTCTAAAACTAGGATATCAAAAGTAAGATGTTTTATTTCATGAAAGAGATATTGATAACTAATGAGTAGAGTAGAATTGATCCTATTTGACTATTCTAGGTTCCTTGAGTGTCTTCGCTAGGATGATCATTATGTGTTTGATGGGTATTGGTGGAATCAAGAATGAAGAAAGTCTTCATGAGAGATATGTTTAGCGGTTCCATCATCTTGTTCACAAGTACGTACAACGGACTTTGAAATTGAGGATGGAAGTGCATAACATTGTGATAGAGGCGTGTCAAGAACATTCCATAAGGGATGAGTTTATCCTTGGAGCCTTGAAGGTTTGCAATTCGCCTTGCAAAGAAGTAAGCGAGATTGTATGGTTGTTGTGTTAGCAAACAGTACAACATGTGAGCACAACAAGCGGGAAGAATATCTCGATTTCCCCTAAGACTCCAAACATTTTCACGTAGAATGAGAGCAA
This sequence comes from Chrysanthemum lavandulifolium, assembly GCA_022545495.1. Taxonomy (NCBI): domain Eukaryota; kingdom Viridiplantae; phylum Streptophyta; class Magnoliopsida; order Asterales; family Asteraceae; genus Chrysanthemum; species Chrysanthemum lavandulifolium. The sequence continues at coordinate 169,235,583 of CM040239.1, forward strand.
GAGGCTTGTACTCTTCTCGGATATCCCGTATGGATAATTTTGGATTGGAGTAATATGGTCGAGGTTTGCATATCATGCGTTAAATCTTAGGAGGGTATGTGTGAACAATATGGACTATTTTCTTCACGAAAGTTGAAGAGAGAATCAAGAGACCAATCTTCGGTGAAGGCACATTGTCCATGGTTTGGAATTCGGAGGATGTGAGCAAGATGCCCAAGGCTTAAAGTGAATTTTTGGTTTTTGATATAAAACCAAAGAGATAGCGAGCGATCCTCGTTACGAACGAGTTCCACTTGACGGAAGAATTCCATTATGAACCTTGGACATATCTCTCGTTGATTTCAAGAAGACATTCTAGTCCTATGGCTCAAGGAGGTATTGATACCTTCTTCGAATTGTAGAGAGGTGTCTACAATCGTCCTTCATGGAAATAGCGGTTTCGAGATTATTGAACCCACGGACATGATTGCGGTGTGTTGGGCTCAAGGAGATGTTCGGGTGTAGACGCTAGTGAGTGAAAAATCAAACTCGTATTCATGCGTCATAGTTGAACCTATAGAGGTGAAGGGTTAATAGGAGGTGATGTTTATGATCAACCTATAAAAATCTAACGTTTTACTAGATTTTATTAACAATGGTATTTAACACTTAACTAACTTATGGTTTTGAAATTCTAGTGGATTATTACTTTTAGAAAGATAGTGGTTTTAATCTTGCAAGAAAAGCATTTTCCATGGGGCGTATCCACGGTTCCTTTACAAAGGGGTCCGCTAGTATATCTTCCGGGATCCGTGGATCAGTAATGTAAACAGATTTGATAAAAACATAGGTTTTACGCTTTTATACCACAAAATATGTTTTATCCTACATTTTCTTTTAGCATGCATACGTGACTTCTAATGTATCACGAAAGAATATACCACATATAAAACAAAAGAAATGATAAACACATTATGATAAGAATAATATAGATAAACTAGATTATTAATAATATTGCATTTCAATACTTAGGATGATACAAAGGATTGGGTATATAACCCCAATATAGATCAACAACACAAAGTAAATGTCTCCGTATGTGAACTTCACCATAGGGAACACAAGTGCGATGAGTGTTAGGGCGATGAGCACGAGTGCGATGTAAACCATGTTGATGACGGATCTTCTTGGTTTCAGATAAAATGAGGAGGAAGATGAAGTTTTTAAATGAGAGGGAATTTTTTGAAATTGGAAAATTTGAAAAAGTGAAGGTTTGAATAGAAGGGTCGACGGTGGGAGTATAAATAGGGGAATTTTTGAAATTTTTGTTTTATTATTGGATTTAAGAAGAAATAAAACATAAGTTATATATACGAGAAATATAACACGTATGTGAGAAAAAGGCTTCCTAATGAAGCTACATGTAAATCATGTGTAGACACAAAAAAAATCTACTAAAATAAATTCCTAACAAATAACACTTATTTACTAAACTAATATCATTTAGATATAAGTGGAAAGTCATACCTTGAGTGCACTTAGGAATGTCTTTACAAATGACGAATGTCACTTAGACAATTCCCGCTCCTTTGCGTTTAAGATACCTTCTTAAGGAAGGTATTCTTATTACCAAGCGTCTCCTAAAGCTTGGTGGGTATGAGCTTTGACTAATCAATATCACAAAGAAGATTAGTGCAATTAAATGAAAAGATATATAAAAAAAATGTTGTTATCAACTCAACATCCAAACATATAGTTTTTGAAAAACATGGTATTTGTTTTTATGAAAAACCTTCTTTGTAGTTTTCAATTAACTATGGATTGTATCAAGTTTTTAAAGTACAATATACTTCAAGAAACTTGGTAACGAAGCTCTGATGCCAATTGTGGAAAACTAGAAGGGGGGGGGGTTCAATAGTTTTACCAATTAAAACTTCCTTTTAAACTATTTAGATCGACTTATGTCAATCTATTTGGTTGTGTGTGTTGGATGTTGATAAACAAGCATATAAAGATATGTAATGAAAAGATAAGAGTAAGAAGCACAAAACCACAACGCTAGTATTTATAGTGGTTCGGCTACAAGGATACCTTCCTTGCCCTACTCCACTCCCCGAGTCACCTACTCGAGAGTTTGTAATCACTACACCAATCTCCTTATGGCGGAGAAGCCTTCACAACATCGCTTAACCTTTTTCCGGTACAAAGCTAAATACCGAGTTCTTTCACACCAAGGCGAACCACACCTAACACAACGTCGCCTACCCTTTATACGGTGCTAGGCTAATCACCGAGTTCTTTCACACCTTAGGTGAACTACACCTTCACAACGTCTCCTACCCTTTATTAGGTACTAGGCTAAGCACCTAGTTCCATTGCAATGGAGGAACTACTACCACACTACACCAACGACTAATCCCAAATGAGATCTACTCCTTTACAACATCATCAAGGACATCCATATCCTTGGATCTAATGCTAGTCTATCTAGTACATCGAAACACACCATATCGAATGTACATCTAAAGCACCTTTCACTAATGCCTTTGACTAGATCTACAAGACACCTTTCGCTAATGTCTTGTGTCTTCACTTTCAAGCACCTTTCACTAATGCTTCTTGTCTTGACTTCTAAGCACCTACCACAAGTGCTTATCCTATAGACGATAGATACCCTTCACTAATATCTTCGTCTTGACACTTGAGACATCTTTCACTAATGTCTTTAACACTACGCTTCTTTGAAGAAAGAAAGGGATCATCAACAAGAGGACTTCAATAGCCTTGATGATGAGGAAGCTTGGCAACTCATGGACTTGAGCTTGCTTGACTTCAAAGGTGGTGATCTTGCCTTTAAGAGGAACCTAAAAGATCACACAAAAACAAAACTACAAACATAGATCTCTTGGATCTAAGGTTAGTGAGATTTAACTCAGGGGAGAAAGTATGTTAGAAAGGGGTATCAAATAATGAAGAAATGGCTCACTATTTATAGAGGAAAAACCTACTGTTTCCCCGGATCCCACGGATCCCTACCATAAGGGATCCGGATAGCACAAAGCTAGGGATCCGTGGTCCGCTCCTCTTTGCCCATGGGTATTTTTGGTTATGGGTCATGGGTTATGGGTTGATCCATAGTTTTCTTTCTAGATACAATGTACCTTTAGGATACATTGAACTTGGTTTAAGTGGTATATACAAAACCATGGGTTATGGGTCAAAACCATTTGCTAGTTTTTATCTATTTAGTATATACTTGTTTTTACCCATTTTAGTATATACTTGTTTTTACCCATTTTAGTATACTTAGCTTAAGTATGTGTTAACTCAATATGTAAACACTAGTTGTTGTACATATATATCTAAATCATAGAAACACTTATACTTGTTAAGCCAATATGTAAACACTAGTTGTTGTACATATATATATATCTAGATCATAAAATCACTTATACTTGTTTTAGTGTTTTATGTGAATATGTTAGAAAACTATTAGTTCAAACCATTTACGTATTTTATTTGTTTCGTTAATATGATTTTACCTTTATTATCGACAAAATATTAGAAGATCGTAAAATATAAATAAACGTTTTTACGGCTTATTTGTATTAACAACCTCCAAGTTAAATGATCAAACTCAAAACACAGTTACAAGTATCAAAGATGGATGAATGATCAGAGATGGATGAACATACACCACTTTTGAGTATCAACATAAACTTGATATGGTGTTGTTTATCCATTTTTTATTCTTCATTGCTCTTTTTGAAAATAGAATAACAATATCCAACTCAAAACACAAATCCAAGAAACACAGATCCAAGTATCAAAGACGTATGAAGTATCAAAGATGGGTGAACAGACACCACTTTCGTTTATCAAAATAAACTTGATATGGTGTTGTTCATCCATTTTTGATTCTTTATTTCTCTTTGTGAAAAAGGAATATCAATATCCAACTCCAAACACAGATCCAAAAAAGAAAGGTCCAAGTATCAAATATGTATGAAGTATCAACGATGGATGCACAAGCACCACTTTTGAGTATGAACATATACTTGCTTTATGTTGTGCATCCATTCTTGATTTTTCATTGCTATTTGTCAAAGTAAAATAAGGGAAATCCAAGTATAAACAGAGATCCACGAAACATAGATCCAAGTCTCAAAAATGGATGAAGTATCATAGATGGATGTACAAACACCATTTTCTAGTATCATCATATACTTGTGCAGGTGTTGTACATCCATTTATGATTCTTCAGTGCTCTTTGTTTATGAAAGCATTTTGATCTTCTGTCTGGACAACTAAACACTTCCAGGGTTTGGTTATCCACAACATAAAATAGGAAAAAAACAGTTGTTTGTGTTAATTTAGCAATTTCTAGTCAAATAGTTTGAGTATGAAGCATATTTGTTACATGTTTAAATGTGTTAAAATGCAAACATACATTGTTAATTGATTATTGAATACTCAATTTGACATGGGTAATGACAACAATTGACTTTGTAAAAGTAAACAGTTAATATGTGTATGAACTTGTAACAATATGTAGAAATGGATAAAGTGGCAAATCAATACATTTAAAAAACAATTTTTCCCATAGACTAACATGACATGATTTCATACATAATGCAAATAGATATATTTCCAAATGCTAAATATTTGTAGTCTACAAAGTTCAGAAATAGACATTGTTTAAAGACAACAAATAATGTTTAGGGGAATACATATTCGATGGAAAACATTGGCTTTCATACGCTTAACCCACATATTTTGTGGTGAAGGCAACTTTGCTGCTATAATCTTGTTCCTAGTCCAAAATTGTTTTGGAGACCCACCAGAAGCAACATCAACTTGACTTCCAAATTGACACTGGACCACACTTGGTTGAAAATCACCTTGAGATTGAGCATTAGTTTGACACTGAGGTTTTTCATTTGCTTTAAAGTTGTGACCTGTAACCTTTGCCTTTTTTTTGATGTATCTTTTTGCTAGGATGAACTGGTTTTTTGAGACTGCTGTGTACTGACTTGACTTCATGTACACCTCCTTCCCCAAGACATGTTTTCTTGTTGTGTCCAGCATTGCCACATATACCACAAACTACACTCCTACTAGATTGTGATAACTTACTGGTTTTTTCATTATCATCATTTTCAGTAAAAGCCCTAGTTCTTTTCTTCCGTGGCCTACCTAATGGTTTATGATGTTTAGGTGGAAGAATGATAGTAGGCACTTGTGACTTTTTCCAATGTTGATAACCATTCATTTGCTGGATGTGGTGTTTGTAAGTTTCTTCCCAAGTCTTAAGCAAGTAACATGGATGAACCCATGATTCAACAGATCCTACTCGCATTTCATTGAAGCTCATATACCAATTGGTAGCAAAAACATGTTTACATGGCATACTTGTAAGCTCCTATCTTCTCCTGTACAAGCCCTAGCTCAACATTCACAAAACACTTATCTCCACATCCACTGACCTGATACTTATCTCCTTCAACCCACAAAACGGTGTACTTATAAGCCTCTTTCTTTATCAAGTCTAACATGAGTGTTCCTTTGGTGTTAATGGTCCAGCACACTTGTCAATTACATTCACAACATTCACCATTCTTTTCATACAATATTCTCTAATGTATTCCAAAGCGGTAATCAAGGGTTGGTGCCTACCTCCCACTAGTTTCCCATTGAACACCTCACACATGTTATTAAGTAACACATCAGAATGATCCCTCCCTACACATTTATAGAACATGTTTGAGTTATACAAACAACAATGTTGAACAATGTCGTAGAACAAAAGATGTGCACTTAGACATAGATTTGGTTAGTACCTGAAAAATGCGACCTTGACCAATGGGTTAGTGGTATCTTACTTAACCAAGCATGGGCAGGTTCGCTAAAACTCTTGAATGCCAGGATGGCTACCTCAAAATTTTAGACGGTTGTTCCTGCTGCACATCTCCAAAAATGTTCCTTGTATGCTTTAGCATTCCATTGCAATTTCATATTATCATGGATGTGCCTAAAAAAATATTTGTGTTCAGCACTAGGGAATGCAGCTGCTAATGCTGGAATGACACCTTACACATAGGAACATCAATTCATTACTAATAAAAGTAGCATTTATCAAAAATACAAGTGAATATAATCAACCAAAAGGTAACATCACCTTTTGCCTGTCACTGATAAAAGTGTAGTTTGAGTTTGGTTGCAAGTCAAGATCATCTCCTAGACATTCAAGAAACCAAATCCATGAGTCTTTGCTTTCAACTTCTGCAACAGCATAGGCTAAAGGGTATATTCCATTGTTGCTATCTATACCGACTACTGTAAGAAGCTGACCAGAAAAAGGACCCCTCATAAAAGCACCATCTAACCCCAACAACTCTCTTTGACAAGATTTATATCCTTCCTTCAAAGCACCTAAACATACATACATTCTATTGAAAACTCTGGTTGGACTTATTGGATCTGTTACAGTTTGTACACTTATCAAAACTGTTGTATTTGAGTTTGTTTTCTGCAAATCTTCAACATAGTCTCTTAAAATGGTGTATTGCTGCTTATGATCATCCATAATCTCAATTTCTGCCTTGTTTTTTTTGCACTTAATGCCTTTTGCATGGACACTTGACCTTCAAACTGTTTAGTAAGCTGATCTTGAACAACCCTGATTGGAATATATGGATTGACTTGAACTTGGTCAACTATTTACTTTGAAAGAAACTTGTAGTCACAAGATTTAATCTCTCTTGATTGTAAACATTTTTGTTTATCCCTGAAAGTTCGAACACTCCATAAATCTTTAGCTGTATTTTTGGCTACATACAACAACCATGTGCAAAATTTTGCTTGCTCCTTCACTGATCTCAAATATACATCCCTTCCGCGGCCTCTAGTTAATGGACTTGTTTTCCTCTTTGGGGCTGTTCCCAGGCCAACACCTTCACTTATACCACAAACATGTATTGTTCCAACACACCTAACCCTAATTCTCTGTTTGTCATTCTTAATGAGTTGCAATTTCCTCCTAGTCTATATTGAAAGCAGGTTGATCTTATCTTTCACTTCTTTTGCAGTTACAAAAGTTTGACCACAAAAAAAATATACTTTGTCCTCTATTTGTTCTGCCTCACTTAACTTTTGTTTCTTGTATGCCCTCATTTTTTCTTTATAATAACATACTCATCCTCATTCTCAGAACCACTTGCAAACTCATTATCATCTAACAAATCTAACTCACTTTTTTTAAAAAGAAAATCATCTGGTATCTGGCTAAAGCTACCTATATATGGTAACTATGTAGTCTCAGTCACTTTGAATAGATTAACAGCAACATCAGGCTTCTCAAAAGTATTTGCCTCGTCAACAACTGTGTTTCCATCTCGATTGTTCTCAATATCATCATCATCACTCACATAACTATTTGTTTCACTCACATTGTCATCACTTAAAACTTCATCAATTTCACATACCTGTATAGATTTACCTTTTTGGATATGCTCATCAGGATTACATATTTCCTCCTCTTGATGACCTAACTCTTGATCATTTTGAGATACCTCTTCAGGACTATCTATTTGGATATGCTAAACAGGTTTATCTATTTGCTGGTTGACATCACCTACAACATCTTCAGTTTGACAAACCTCTACAGATGAAAACAAGGGTTTTGTTTATGGCATCTGACTAGATTGTACGAAAGTATTGACTTTCAAAGGTTGATGTGTAACCTGACATAAATTCTCTACCACAGACTTATTAATAATGTTTTCCAATAACAATTTGTTTTAGCAATATGGAGCAATAGCAAGAGCTGCCTTTTTCTTTTCACATCAGCAATAACTGTCCTAATTGACTTTGGTGACATTTCATCAACATCCAATGTTGTCTTACCATTTTCAACATAAACTTCTATCATCTTATGGTCATCAACAAGATCTTTCAATATTTCTAAATGTGCACTCTCACTTAAGCTATACAAACCATCATCTAAATTACTACCAGGCTTAACAAAGTAATAGTAATTTTTTGAACCAAGCTCATAACCTAATTCATACATAAGAACATCCAACTATTCAACTGACACAATATCAACATCAACCAAATCAACTAAAGTTTCCATACCTCCAACGTATATTCTACCAGGCCAGTATTTAAAGACACCATTCTGATGAACCCTCATGCTAAACATATTAGATCTACCACCTGAAAACATGTCAATATATGTTTAAGACATTCTCAAAAGTTAATTGCCAAAAAATAAATACCCAAATTAGAAATTCCAATGTTTATAATCAAAATAAAAATCGTACCGTATTTCTTCTTAGCAGAGTTGTACATAACGGTATCATCAACTGGATAACCTGGATGTCTTTTTACTTTCTATAGAGTAAAATCCATGTTTTGGTTTTCTGAATAATAAAAATGGGTTTTGTGACATGCAATTAGGATTTGTGAATTGTGATAATTCTTGTAACGAGAGTTGTGGGATGAAAAATAATACAGTCTATATGTTTATGGGGCAGGAAAAGGGAGAAGACATGTGGAAATAATACAGACATTTTTAATCGAAATAAGGAAATGACAGTATTGCCCTTGGACTAAAGACAAAGCAAACACCGACTAACGGGGTTGACTAACGGCAAACTGTTCAAGGTAACAGTTTAGCCTCAAAAACTTGGAAAAAGGACTTCTGACGACGAAAATGCCATATTTTGGTTTAGTACGACGTTATGGCCAAGTTTAGGGACCAACAGTGTATTTTAGTCAAATTACTATTATTATTATTGTTATTTTTGTCTATTTAAGTCATTGACCCAAAAATGTTTTGGGCATTTACATTCATACGTACGTGATTTTCGCTAAAGGTTAACTATTTCTAAAACATGTTTACTTAAACTTTACTTCATACACTTTTATATTTTTCATTAAAAAACTTAAAGAAATCAAAATTGAAATAATGTTTTTATGCGATTATTTATTTTAACAATCTTTCTTTTTGATAATGGCAACAATAAAAATCAATATAAAATTAGAGTGTTAATGTTTTAGAGACGAGTTTTAACATTTCTCCCACTTTAGAGATGAGTGTTATATGTGGTTTGTTGAGATTTATTTATTATTCTCTTTTTAAATTTCACATATTACCTTACTTTTATGATTAATTTTATATATACTCAAAATACAAATATTAAATGCATATTGCATAATGTTTTTAAAGCATGCTCGAATATATACAAATTTCTAAATTTAAGAATGAGAAATATGAAATTGGCTTTTTTCACCAAATTATCCACTCAATAGCTTTGTTGATTTCTAATTGTTTTTCGAATAACAAAAAGTTACTACAGTTTAAGCGGTGCTAGTAGTGTTGCTTTTAGAGCAATAGGTATGGTGCTAAGATGCTGTTAGGATTTAGAAAATCCAACCGTTAAAGTGTCGGTCACTTCAATTATATGTAATCGTTAGAAAGCTCGTATTCGTAGTCATTTAATATTAGTTAGTATTTAGTTAAGTAACACCGTGGAGGACGGACGAGTCTTTACCCACTGTATGCCTGATCCACAACCCGTTGGTGGCGTGTCTTGTAAGATAACTATAAATACCCTCTACCTCCCAAGGTAGAGGGTTGGAGCTTCAATACCATTTTTCTTTGTTTCACATAGTTCCCAACTCTCTTCCCTTTCTCTCTCTAGAACTTTCTCTCTCTAAACCTTGTATACGCCCCATATGATCATGGTTTGATGTGTTTGTGAAATCCTATAAGTTACAATTGGTATCAAGAGCCATGGTTTGATCACTCATCTTTCATGCTCTTTGTTTTGGTGGATTTCATAAGGTTTTTGGGGTTATAAGTGTTTAGATGAGTTTGAATCATTTGGTCAATTTCTAGTGTTAAAGTTTGAATTTTAATTGTACTTTTGTGTTTAGGATCATCATATGTGTTTAGGTATTGGAAGGCTTGAATCATCGTGGTTGAGTTGTTTTTTATTGATAAAGTGGTTGTTTTTGAATATTGTACGAAGCGAGTTGAGCCACGGTATTGCATTTCTAGGAAGCGAGTTGCTTTGTTATTGGAAGCCAGTTGGTTTATGCGACTTGGCTATTAAGCGAGTTTTCTGTTTCTGCGAGTTGACACTTAAGCGAGTTTTCTTGGAAGCGAGTTGGTTTATGCGACTTGGATATTAAGTGAGTTGACTCTTTAAGTGACTTGAGTTTTTAAGCGACTTATCTATTAAGCGAGTTGTATCTTTATGCGACTTGGGTTTTAAGCGACTTGTGTATTAAGCGAGTTGGTTTATGCGACTTGGCTGTTAAGCGAGTTGTCCATTTATGCTACTTGTCCACTAAGCGAGTTGATCTTTAAGCGAGTTGGTTAGGGTGCGACTTGTCAAGTTTACTACTTGTCTATTGAGACTTGTCACTTCTTCGTGCTACGTTTTACGGTTGTTCTTTTGATTTTGTAAAATCCCGTGAAATAATCAATTTCCCGGTTTAATCAAAGGATAGTAAAATCCCGTAGAATCTGCAATCATGTCTAACAACGTACCTACTATCGTTTCTCATGTGGTGAGGATGTTCAAGCAAATGGATCGGATACTGCCCACCTATGCTTGATGTAACCGATTATGACTCATAGGCTTAACGAATTAGGTTGTCTTGTTTGGGAAAGGAAAATGGGGTTAACATTCTCAAATCAATTGATGAAGGACCTTATCGATTGAGACTACAAGAGACACACTTGAAAGCTGCTGCGGATGGTATAGTGATCTTAGGATTGGCCATACCTAAGGCGTATGATGAGCTCGATGATAAGGAGAAAAGAGATACGATCTCGACATCGTGGCTTCTAACATTGTACTTGTGGTCTTCCAAAGGACATCTACAAACTAATCAATCACAACACTTTGAAGCCAAAGTAGTTTGGGACAATGTCAAGATGCTTCTCTCTGGTTCTGAATTAACTAAAGAAGACAGAGAATCTCAACTATATGATGACTTTTAGCACTTTAAGATGAAACCAGGGGAAAGTGTCACTGAATACTACGTGAGGTTCTACAAGCTTGTGAATGACATGAGGAATATCAAAATGACCATGCCAAATATTCAGCTAAATTCAAAGTTTGTGAACAACATGAATCCCGAATGGCACAAATTTGTCACTTTAGTCAAGTTAACAAAAGGTTTGAGGAACACCAACTATGAGCAATTGTATGCGTTCCTGCTTCAGAATGAGAGACATGCTATGTTTGAACGAATGATTCTTGAAAAATTCAAATCTAATCAGGGAGAGGCAAGCTCATCTAATGACTCAACAACATTTTACACCAATGTAGGGATTACTACCAAAGCTTCACAAGTCATACCTACTAGAAATGGTAATCACAAACTTATTCCCGATCCAAGGTTCAAGCAACCTGATGCTGATGCAGTCATGGAACATTTCACCAATCAACTGGCTCTTTTGGTTAAGAAAAACTTGAACCTCACTCCACACACTAACAGTCTACACACTAACAATGAAATCAGAACTGCATCCAATCTACACAATCATGCTCTTGTCAGAGATGGAAAAATTATGGTGCAACCAGTTCAAGGAAGGCAGTATAAACAAGGAAAAGGTGGAGTAGGTGGAGGGTATGTGGTTAATCAGAACCATGGAAGGAATGCCAATCAAGGACAAGGAAAGCTAATCAAGTGCTACAACTGTGGTGGTGATGGACACATTGCAAGGGCGCACATCTCCAAACGCCTCAAAATGCGAATACTTGAGGACAAGATCTTTGCTGGTGCAAGCTCGGGACAATGGAGCGGTTTGGATGAAAAAGAGTTGTTGTTTCTGTTGATGGAAATGCCAAAACCTATGATCTTGATGTGGATGAGCGACCAATTCAGAAATAGGTCACAATCATCAAAATGCCTTTCAAATTCTTGATCGTGATGCATTTGACTACGATGTCGATGATGAACCCTCGCCTGGACAATCTTCATGGATAGCATTTCACCAATGGTCTCTCCAAAGGTTTCATCACCACAAGTAAGTTGGTCCATCCAAAGATTCAATCATCTCAGAGGTATTAAAACTATACGATGAAGTTGATGAGCAAGAGATGCATAACAAAGTACAATCACATGAAACTAATAAATCAGATATTGATAATGTGGGTAACAGTAATGTTGTTCCATATGATCAATATGTGATATAAAGTGAAAGTGAGATTGTACCAAGTGATGCATCTTCAACGATCAATGATGACTATGTTTTGATGAATACACTCCATGTGCCCTCGATGATTACGTTATCTACGAATCGAATGCCTATAAAGAACAAGTTGCTATTTATGAACAACGTGCTAAGTTTGAGTTAACTACCCGTGAGCAGGAAATGGATGACCAAATGCGTAAAATTATTAGAAAAAATAATTTTAGAGAAGAAGTGTTAAAACAAGAGTTAAACTCCTTACAAGAAAAGCTTTCTAAAACTATTAAGCATAAACAAGAACTCCAAGATAACGTTAAAGTGCTTAAACAAAAAATTAATGCTAAGGAATCAAAACTTTTGAATGACTTTTCCAATCTAAAAACTTTAAAAAACAAGCTTGAAAATAAGTTGTACGTACAAGGAAATACCATTTGAATTGCTCACATGATCACTAAGCACGTAGTCTTAAGCGATAAGCATAGTATTCCCTAGTAGAGGAGCCAAATCCGAGTATTGTAAAAGGCCAAAGCTTTCCATCCGATTGTATATGATGGTAATGAGATCCTTAAGCCTAGGCAAACACCATCATGTATTGGAAGCACGGAAGAGGATAGAAAATTAGAAGATGCCTCTAGGGAAAACATGGATAAGAAGCAAAAAGATCCTGAGTGTAAAAAGCAAAACATAACTATCAAACCACATGAGTACACAAAAGAAAATTGGATCTCTCTTAACATGTTTAAGCCTCAAACTCAATTAACCACAGACAAATTTTTTGGAAGAAAGACATGGATAAGCAAAAAGCAAAAGTACTTGTTGAAACAAACCCTCCCCTTAGGAAAGTGCCTGCTGCTACTGTGTATCCTCCGAATACACCAATGCATTTAGTTCCTAGAACTATTTCCACTAATAGCAAGACCTTAATCATCAGATGTTGTTTATCAACTATTCGTTGATTTTGAGAAGACATGTAAGAAGAGAATCACACCTACAAGGATAATCGAAGGGAAAGGGTTTGAGCAAACTAAAGAATGCTATTTAAGCGAGGTCATACCTTTCTTTAAACAATTAAAGGTCAATTTGAGAGTCTTCAAAAGGGGATAGACTCAGATATTAAAGAAATGGAAAAGGAATTTGATGCAATGATTGTTGAGGTCAATGATTATGAACGGGAACTCAAATATAATGAAATTGAAAGAAAAATCTGCATATCTTAAATGAGAACTTGGTATTAAGTTATGTGGCTCAAGATGTGTTTTATACTGTTACTAAGCATTCTATTACTGCTTCTCAATTCCATGAATTAACTGTTGCTTTGAAAGTTTCCTATGATCGTGTCATTGAGCTTGAAAAAGAAAACTCAGAACTAAATGAGAAAATTGATCAGGATGATCACGATAATTTGGTAAAACATCTTTCTAAGCTAGAAGTTGAACACTTTGATTTGCAACTAAAATATCAACATCTCAAAGAAAATTTCAAAATCTCAAACATCAAGACATCCTCATATGTTCTAGAGTTTGATGCAGTTTTTGAAATAAACAAACGTGACGAACAGATTCAAGCTGACTGTAACACGATCAGAAAGTTGAAAGCCCAAATTTCACAATTAAAGGGTGAAAAGAACAATGTGACAGGCTCCCAAATGCCTCCTCCTTTAGATTCTCAATTTTCTCAAAACTTTCATCTTCAAAACATCATTAACGTATTATAACAAGAAAATGAGAGTTTTCTAGAATAAAATGAAAAGGTCAAACGATACTTCAAAGAGTTATACGATTCAGTAAAAGTCACTCGTGACAAAAATAATGAAAAAATAACTTCGTTACAAAAGGAAATTGAGAATTTGAGTCAGGTAAAAGGGAAAATGCCACTTGTCTTTAATGAGAATGTTGCATCAAAGTCATCTGCAGACTCTAAATATACTGTGACTGTTAAATACATTCCTCCTCATCTTAGAAATAACGAACTTGTGTTTCATAACTATTTCTTTCACCTTAAGGATAGTCTAGAATGTCTCCGTGAGATTGTAGAAGAGGATTACATAAATAAGCCACTTGATAGTGAAATTAGGTTTGCTTGCATTCAGGCCAAACGATCTCAGGAGCTGTTCGAATGCTTAAGAGAAACATGTCCTAAATCCTTATGTGAGAAAGATAAAGCTGTGATACCTTGTTCTATGCCTAATGCTAAGTATGTAACCCATTCTATGCCAAGTATTAAGAAAGTGAATTTTAATGTGCCTTCAAGTAGCTCGGATCCCAGCACTTCTAAACCTGAATTGAAAAAAGTAGCAAAACCAACTAATGTTCCCATTCCCTCTACAGGAGTAGAAAGTGACACCAAAGCGAGCAGGTCAAAGCCTCAAGGCAACACAAAGAATGATAGGACCTCGCAAGCTAGGAATGTTCAGTGGATGAGAGTAGACGATCACCTTAGGAAGAATTTGAATAAAACGAATCGTGTTGATTCTAGTATTAACTCTAAGCGTGCTGTAATTAATGTGAATTCTGCTACTTTTGGCAAAACATGTAATGATGATTGCTTGGTTTACATTACTAATCATGAATGTGATGTGAATGATTTGATTAATGTCATTAAATACCGAGTTAAAATTGTTAATGCCAAAATCAAGCTAAGAAGGCTAGAAAGCAAAAGCGGAAGAAGGTTAGAAAACATTGGAAACCCAGGGAAGAAAATTTAGTAATGTAGGTTATCGGTGGATACCCATCGCCATAAATTTAGTCTTAATGTATTGTGCCCTAAATTATCCGAGATCAATGCTCATTAAGAAATGGATGCCTCTTGGTAGAATTATTCCTTTAAGAAGTGAACATACTTTGAATAGGTCTAATGCATACACTAGCACCGCATCTATCCCACGATGATTCCGGTGTTTCTACTTCCGATGTGGGTGATCCAATCATTGTTACTAACCAAAGGGAACCCATTCTTGCATGGGGATCCCAATTATCCGATTATCCATTCTGTCTCGTGTTCAACTGCAGTCGTTCAAATCGATTCGTGGTACTTGGACTCATTTGTTCCCAAGATATGATTTGGAGACCGGTCATGCTCATGAACTTCGTGAGTAAATTCATCGGGACTGTTAGATTCGGGAGCGACCATTTCGATTGCAATTATGGGTTATGGAGATTATGTTGTTGGTGATAGTACAATCTCCGTGGTATATTACGTTGAAGGTCTTGGTCATAACTTATTTTACGTCGGTCGATTACGTGATTATGATCTAGAAGTGGCCTTGAAACATACTTGTTTCGTTAGAGAACTTGATGGTGCAAAATTTTAAGAGGAACACGTGGTTCAAACCTATACACCATCTCTATCGAGGATATGATGAAGTCTTCTCCAATTTGCTTGTTGTCAAAGGCTTGAAAACAAAGTCATGGTTATGGCATCGTCGTCTCAATCACTTAAACTTGGCACCATAAATGATCTTTCCAGAAAGGACTTAGTAAGAGGCTTACCTAGACTAAAGTATGAAAAGGATCATCTTTGGTCAGCATGCCAATTGGGAAAAAGCAGGAAGTACACCCACAAACCCAAACCTACAAATTCAGTTATGGAAGTTCTTTATACCATTCACATGGATTTATGTGGACCCATGAGAGTGCAGACTATTAACGTGAAGAAATATGTGTTAGTTGTGGTTGATGATTACTCTCGATTTACTTGGGTTAAGTTTTTGAGAAAAAGGATGAAACTCGGATGTCATCATTAAACTTATCAAGCAATTGCGAGTTCGACTTAACAAGACCGCCGAATCATCCGAGCAGACAATGGAACTAAGTTTGTCAATAAAAACTTAGTGAGTTTTATGAAAGTGTTGGAATCGGTCATCAAAGAAGTGTTCCACGAACTCCTCAGCGAGCGGTGTAGTTGAAAGACGAAATCGAACTCTTGTGGAATCCGCAAGAACAATGCTGATTTACTCAAAGGTTCCAACGTTTCTCTGGGCTGAAGCCATTGCCACTGCATGCGACACTCAAAATCGATCCCTAATTCACACAACTCATGGAAAACTCCATATGAACTTGTCCACAATCGAAAACCTGATCTATCATTCCTTTGTGTGTTTGGTGCGTTGTGTTATCCAACTAATGAGGGTCAATATATAGGTAAACTGAAAGCTAAAGAGGACATTGGAGTATTTGCAGGATATGCACCAAACAGAAAAAGATACCGAATCTACAACAAAAGAACCCAAAATATCATGGAAACAATTCACGTTACGTTCGATGAGCTGACCGGTCAAATGGCTCCAGGACAATCAAGTTCTGGACCCGCATCACAACCTTCATCAAGTAGTCCCATTAGTTCTTCTCTTGAACAAAACCCCTCACCAGCAACTCCATATGTACCACCTTCATAAGATGATTTGAAGAAATTGTTTGATCCAATGTTTGATGAACACTATGAGCCAATTGCGAATGATCTGTCAAATCCATCAACAAAGGCTGCTCCTATCCCTGTCAACGTAGATAACCCCTCAGTTTCTATGTCATTGAGTTAAGAAGCGCCTGCTGATGATCACTCTGTATCATCATCAATTCCTCAAACATCAAGTGTACATCATGAAATTGTTTCTCGCACCTATGATGGAGATAACCCCTTTGCTACTCCTGAAGATGCTCCATTTGAGAACATATTTGCTCATGAACCATCATCAGAACCATCTTCATCGGGAAAACGACTGCTACTTGGTTCCTCAACAACAACCACACGAACACCTTAGAAAATGGACACATGACCATCCATTGGACAACATCATTCAAATCCTCTCGTCCAAGATCCACTCGTAAACAACTTGCAGCGATGCCTTATGGTGCTTCTTCAACTCCGTACTATCCAAGGTTGAACCAAAAGACGTTAAACCGCCATGAATGAAGACAAGCGGTTCAATGCCATGCAAGAAGAAATTCATGAGTTCGATCATTGGATGTATGGGAATTAGTACTGCTCCCGATCGTGCTATGATCATTGCTCTAAAGTGGATCTTCAAAGTAAAACTTGATGAGCATGGTGATGTGTTAAAGAACAAGGCTCGATTAGTTGCAAAAGGATACCGTCAAGAGGAGGTATTGACTTTGAAGAATCATTTGCTCCGGTTGCACTGCGTATCGAGGCAATCGAGAATCTTTCGGCAAACGATGCAAGTAAGAACATGGTAGTCTATCGGTGGATGTAAAGACGGCTTTTCTTAACGGAGATCTTAAAGAAGTCGTATCGTCGACCAACTGAAGGTTTTGTGAATCCGAGCATCCTACTCATGTCTATCGCTTGAAAAAGGCTCTTTACGGTTTGAAGCAAGCCCCAAGGGCATGGTGCGATCGCTATCAAAGTTTCTTCTATCTCTGGATTCAACAAAGGAGCGATTGATCCGACATTGTTCACTAGAAAGTCGCAAACACTTAATTCACGTTCAAATCTATGTTGATGATATTATTTTGCCTCGATCGACCCCAATGAATGTGATCGTTTTCTAAGGAGATGGGCTCTAAATTTCAAATGTCAATGATGGGACAAATGTCATTTTCTTGGGATTACAAATTTCACAAAGTCCGAAGGCATTTTATCAATCAATCTAAATATGCTAATGAATTTTAAAGAAATTTGGATTTGACACTTGTGACACCGTTGACACTCCCATGGTAGAGCGCACTAAACCGGATGAGGACCACTCGGGGATCATGGTAGATCAAACGAAATATCAAGTATTATTGGATCCGTGATGTACCTCACGACCGATGAGACCGATATTCATTTGATGTATGCATGTGTGCTAGATACCAGGCTAAGCCTAACAAAAGCACCTTGAAGCGGTTAAGCGGGTCTTCGGTATCTCCAAGGAACCATCAACATGGGACTTTGGTACCAAGGACACCGGTATGTCACTAACGACCTATGCGATCTTGACCATGCGGGATGTCAAGATACACGTCGGCACGCGTGCGGAGGTGCTCGGTTTTGGGTGATAAGCTTGTGAGTGGTCTTCAAAGAAACAAATGAGTACATCTATATCCTCTACAGAGGCTGAATACATAGCCATGTCATCTTGTTGTGCTCAAATCCTATGGATGAGATCCCAATTATCTGACTATGGCTTTGAATTCAACAAAATCCCTCTGTTTTATGATAACAAAAGTGCCATTTCTCTCTCTTGCAACAACGTTCAACATTCAAGAGCAAAGCATATCGACATTCGACATCATTTCATTCGGGAACAAGTGGAAAAAGGTGTGGTAGAACTCTATTTTGTGAGGACTGAATACCAGTTAGCAGACATCTTCACCAAAGCTCTTCCTAGAGAACTTTTTGAGTTTATCCTTCCACGACTTGGTCTAAAGAGTCTACAACCGGAAACACTCAAACGTCTTCAAGAGGAAGACGAGGAGTAAATGTTTTTCTTCATCTATCTTGTTGGAATCACTCCTAAACTGTATTTCAAGTATTTATATTTCATATGTAATAGGTAGCTTAATATGGCCTTTATGTTTGTTTAAGGTCTAGCTTATGTAGAAGGCCCATAAGCTTAGGCCCAAGCCCATATAAGAAAGGAAGGGAACTAGGAGTGTTGCCCTAGCTTCCCTCCTATAAATACTCTTGTAAACCCTCATTTGATGGTTGGTTGTTCAAGTTTTCTTTTCATTCACATACCTACGCCTAAACCGTCTTATGTCTTAACGTGTGTGTGTGTTAGCTTGTTCAATCGCCTCATCTCCTTTCTATATTACTTGTGTTTGTAAAACTAGTGACCTAACAGTGGTATCAATCGCCTACTAGTTGGGTGAATCGTGTTTGTTTTTTAAGTGGGTTTCGGTCCTACGCCTAAAACGCACCTTGATACTTTGGTTCGCTTAAAACTTGTTTTTCACTTTTAATCCAAGATTCTTGTACTTTCAATGTTTTAAGGTGTTAAAATACTTGTTTTTGGCAAAAGTTTCAACCTTTACGCGTGGATATCGTTTTAAGCTTGATTTTGTTCTTGGGTGTCGTTCTACGCAGTAACCCGTTTAGCCGTTTTGGTACATCAAGTTTCACACTTTTTGTTCTTTTGGTACTATTAAAGCTATTCCATAACAAAAATCGGTTTAGAAACACATTTGGGCAAAATCAAATTACGAGTAATCCCACGCGTATTGAAACCCTAAAATTACGCGTAAGATTTTCCTTGGTTTGATCTTCATTTTCTGGTTTATTCCGTGTTTTCTTACTTGGATAAGTGCGAAAATACGTCGACTTTGGATATCTTTTGCCTTTGTGATAGTGTAAAAGATCATTTGGAAAAAACCTTAAACTTACGCATAAGCATAAGCTTACGCCAGAAATCCTACGCATAAGATTCACTTTACGCGTAAACTTAGTTCTACGCATAAGGTAATCCTCGCCTAACTTTCTCGCCTAACTTTTGTCTACGCATAACTTTAGTGTTTTTCCTACTTACGCGTAAGCTAATACCTACGCGTAACTCCTTATTGTTACGCGTAACTTTTGGTGTTTTTTACGCATAAGTGCTACTTGGTTCTTGTCTTTTCTACGCCTAAGGACACTTCATCAACAAAGGTTCATTCGACTACAAAGATCCATTTTACTACACAAGTTTAACAACATGTCTCAACCACCATACTCTAACTATTTCCCTCACACTTATAATCATCAACAACAACAATAATTAACTCCACAACATCAACAATGGAATCAACAACAAGCTATTTATCAACAACAATTTAATCAGCAACATACTCCACAAATTGGTGCAATTCCACCACCACAAATGGTTCAACCACCACCAAGCCTTCAAGTTCAACCCTACACAAACGATTTCAATCAACATCCATCAAGGAACACTATGAAGGAACCCACTTGGTTTGCAAAGATGTGTGAAGCTTTAAGCGACCAACAATCAATTCATGAAGTGGATCACTTGATAGACCTCCAATGCTCACTCCGAAACTACGATCAATGGGTGATAAGGTTCTTTCGGTTTTGTGATATGAAGAAGCCACATGGAAAGTTCTTAAAGAAGGTTATCTTGGAAGGTCCATTTGAGATGCCTCTCGTCATTGTACACGGAGATCCAAGCTTCCACCAAGAGATGAACAAACCAACATTGCTATTGTTGCAGATCTAAATGCTACGAACTTCTACACTATGAAGTCGATGAACTTGCAATGGAATACATCCTCTTAGGATTACCAAACCCAATTCTTCGTAGTGTTGATGCTCAAAAGACGCACAAAAATGTGGGATCATATTCGTCTTCTTATGGAAGGATCATACTCAATCGGAGGATTTGGAATCCAAAATTTACTTGGCTTATGAACACTTCATGATTGAACACGAGAGACACAAGAGTCCTATCATCATCGATTTTCGACATCATCAATGATTTGGATAAACACAACATCATCATGCCAAGAATTGCGGTGAATACTAAGTTCTGAGTAGTCTTGGTCCCGAATGGGAGAAGTATGTCATTTTCTCCGTCAAGCGAAGAATATGCATCATTCTACTTATGGATTGTTGTACGATTACTTGAAGCCTCATGAAAAGGAAGTTGATCGGGAAAGGATTCTCCGTGCTCAAATTGCTAAACATCACATCCGGATAATCAACAACTTGCCTTGTATGCTCAATGAATTATCCTCTCAACCAAAGAACTCAACCAAGCGCTTCAAACACACCTTCACAAAGAACAACCTCAACAAAATCAATTGGTTCCATACAAGCAACAATGCTCAAGCATATGTCGTTGAAGCGATCGAGGAAATCGATCCATTCAAGAATTGCAACAAGGATTTGTGATGATTGCTAATGCTTTTGGCGTTACACCAACAAATCCAACAATCGATTCGTTCCTCATCTAACACACGGACTCAAGTGTTGTGAACAATGGACGTGTTGAAGTTCGAATCGTGATTATGGTCGTCGATGAGCGGTGGTCAAGGGTTTAATCTTGTGGTAGGAATAACAACGAGCTCAAGTGGTGGAATAGGAAATGCTCGTAATCGGTTAAATGGTCTTAGATGCTACAACCGCAATGAGAAGGACACTGGATAATGCATGCCCAAAGCCAAGGACTAGGGGCGTGCTTATTTCAAAGAGGCTTTACTTTTGGCTCTTAAGGATGAAGCGGTGGATCTCTCACGGACAAAGAACGAGCTTTATGGCGATGCGAGACTCGGATGATGATATGGAGGACTTGCGAGCCAATGCCGTTGTTATGTTGATGGCTAATATGCAAGAGTTACACATGAGTGAAACAGGCCCGATGTATGACATCGATGGCTTGTCTCGTGTACCGAACAAACCATCATCATATCTCGAACTAATATCTCCATCAATATCTCGAATCCGCGCGGCTCGGAAGGTTCATAATGAGTCATCTACATCTCATTCGACGATTTTCAAATAAACCCGTAGTTACATTTGACGATCCGGATGACCTTATGGTTTCCTTGATAATCAAATTGACTCCGTGGTTATACTTGAGGATCTAAATAATGATCATGTTGTGACTCACGTTGAACACGATGCACCTTTGCCTCATCCGGATCTTGTTACATTACTTAAAGACCAACAATCCCAAATTGTTGAATGTGTTGCATTAAATCGGACCTTAAAAGTAAAAATGCATGCTAACCAAGGACTTTGAATGCTTACAAATGCAACTCAACTTTTCAAAACTCAAGAAAATCGTGAAAAAGGTTTTGAAGCCGCTTTGCAAAATCTCATCAAAGCGAAAAATATTTAGAGACAGATCGTGATCTAGCCGCCTCGAAGAATGCTTTGTTATGCGAATTAGAACAACTAAAACATGAACATAAAAAGCAAATTAACGCTCTCACCTTGGAAAATCAAAAGCTAAGGTGAGTTGTTAAATTGTCAAAAACAGTTCTCCGCATACAAATAGCATTCAACGAATCGGGTAGATGACCTTCTTGAAGAAATTATCACCGCAAAACAAACTTAAAGAGTTTAAAGCATTGTTTACAAACATGGTGAATCGATAATGACTATCGAAAAGTTTACCTTAAAACCCAATCCAAAAGGATATGGAAAAATCTAGTGATTACAAACCAAAGCTTTCACTAAAAACATTCAAACCAACTCACAAGTTTCGGTCGAGAATACAAAATTGATAATCTTGTTATGAGTGTTGTTGAATATCATCGTCAAGAGGAATTAGATGCGAAGACGAGTCGATCAAAATTAAAAACGTTGTTTACAACAAACCTTTTAATTATAAAACGCGGTCACTTTCGTCATACCAACGGATTCTTCTAACACACCAAGGGTTATCATCAAAACACCGAGTCTTCTAATGTTAATCCCAAAAGCAGTTTTGCACAAACTTATGGTCCTTTACCTTCCATTAGTGAAGTAAACTCAAAACACGAAAATAGAAAAATTCTTGATATTTTGACATTTTCATGGTCGACCTCAAAATTTTACAACATGAGATAGAATATCGCTCGAAATCAAAATTGAACACTTTCAATCGCCTCTGCGCGAGAACAAAGAGACATTTTTCGAAAAATCTTTTACCTAATGTTAAAAACTTGAAAAGTTGTGCATTAGCACAGGAAAAGGATTTTCATAAGGAACTTGGGGTAATGAAAACGTTTTCGAAAAGCGAAACATCTATTTCTAACACTAAACGTAAAAGAAACTCTTGAGAAAAGATGTTGATCGACTCTTGGAAGACCTTATACTGTCCGATGTCCATAATGTTGTGTTATTCTATTCTTTGCCACATGCATCCGATTATATCTCTGCGATATTGTTGAAAATGTTGTAGCTGTTGAGAACACCGATAATGTGCTTGGATCGAGTCTTTAAAAGTCGAAAATAAACGATTACTCAATGAAATTTACAATGCAAGCGTCGTCTTCATTGGTGTGAAAAGATATTCACAATCATCAACTTAGTTTTCAAAAGAAAATCGCTCAATTGAGTGCAAAATCTTCGATCCTAAAATTGAGCAACCGGATGATCAAACGTGTCTTTGAAAAGTCAAATCTCAAAATATGAACAAGAACTTTTAAAAGTTAAAAGGAATATGGTGTCATATTTGATTTGCTCAATAAGACTCTTCATGAAGCATCAAACGAACTTGATCACTATCTTGCTCACACTAGAGAAGTCATGAATTTTCTTTGGTAATATTCGTTCGAAAATCAAGATTTGATTCACACTATCTCTAAGTTAAGAGAAATGTTAGGAAAGTATGAACAACTTCCGCCTACCATGATTAAGAGATTAGCACCGGTCACACTTAGTAATCGTGAACCTAGAATCCCTACCGCCAAATCACAAGTTGCTAATGTGTTTCCTCTCTTGAAACATGAATAGTTGCATCTTTTCCAAGCGTCCGCACTTCACGACCTAAGAGCACTAAATCGAAGAATAGGAAGTTGCGACCTAAGAAAAGATCAATAAGGAATGCTAAAGTAGAAGAACACCTTAGGACTCGAATAAAACTCATGTTGCTTCCACTATAGATGTTACGTCGGCAAATGTAATAGAAATAGTGATGTAACGAATGCTAAACCGTTAAGTACTTTTGATATTGATCGATGCACCTTGTGTTATTTGTCGAAGAGTATGAATTCGATTGTCATGACAAATGTGTTGCTAAAGCTATAATCTCTCGATTACGGAATCCTAAGAATCGGAATATCTCTAGGCCCACTAATCATTCTAAGTCGTGCTTGGTAGACCGCCTTCTTTAGATTCTAAGGCAAACGTTGTCATCATTTGTAGCTCCAGTTTCACCTCCTAAGAATGTAGTACCACCTAGTGCATTCACTAAGACTAAATCAAAGAGTAGTTATAGATGGCGAAATGGATATATAACACACTAGGATTTAAATGGATGCCTAAAATTATTAATGTGTGTATATCTAATATACGCTTGGAACCCTCTAACATTTGGGTTCCACATCTACTTCTATTCCATCCGTGTTAAATGCGTGTGTAATGCGGTGTGATACAGATCATTCTTTGATTGTTGATAGCGGATGTTCCCGACACATGACAGCAACCTTAAACTGTTATCAAACTTTATTGCAAAGTTCATTGGCACCGTCGGGTTCGGGAACGATCACTTGCAGACTATCATGGGCTACGGAGATTATGTCAATGGGAACATCGAAATCGCCAGGTTTACTATGTGGAAGGCCTCGGTCACAATCTGTTTCGATGGGTCAATTTTGTGATGGAGATTTGGTGGTTGCTTCGTGGTGAAAACTTGTTTCATTCGTAATCTACAAGGAAATGACCTTATGTCCGCTCGCGTAATTCTAGTCTCTACACTATCTCTATGCAAGACATGGTTGCTTCCTCTCCCATCCGCTTACTTTCAAAGGCAACATCTACAAAATCCGGCTATGGCACCGTCGTCTCTCACATCTAAACTTTCAAACCATCACCAACCTTGCTCGACACAAACTAGTTGAAGGACTCCCACGATTCCGGTATTCCAAAGATCACCGTGTTCGACTTGTGAACAAGGAAAAGCACTCGTGCTCACTTTCCTTCAAAGGTGGAACACGACTCTCGATGTGCTTCATCTTCTTCACATGGATTTGTGTGGCCCAATGCGCGTGCAAACGATCTACGGCAAACGCTACATCTTAGTAATTGTTGATGACTACTCACGATGGACTTGGGTCTACTTTCTTGAAGCAAAGACCAAGCTCCACAAATGATCATCACCTTTCTCACAAAAATCTGAGTTCGACTCCGCAACACCGTCGGGATAATCGTAATGCACAAAGGAACCGAATTTGTTAACAAAACCCTTCGAGAATTCTATGAGAAAGTGGAATTCAACATCAAACATCTATTGCACGTACACCGAACAAAGCGGAGTTGTTGAAAGACGAAACCGAACGTTAGTAAAAGCTGCAAGAACAATGTTAATCAATGCTAAACTTCCAGATTACTTATGGGCGTGTCTGTATCATCGTGCATGCTATACTCAAACCGTTCTATGATCACAAAACGCCACAACAAAACACCTTTCGAGCTTGTCCACAACTATAAACCGAACCTCAAACACTTTCATGTATTTGGATCCCTTTGCTATCCGAATAATGATCGTGATGATTTTGGAAAGCTCAAAGCCAAAGTCGATATTGGAGTCTTTATTGGATCTTGTGACAATTCTAAAGGTTTCGAACGGAATCGTCGAACTAAGGAGGTAATGGAAACGATTCATGCTCATTTTGATGAACTCACGGAAATGGCTTCGAGTATAATAGCTTAGAACCCGGTCACAACCGTTTAAACTTCCTCAACCCCATCATCGGTGAAGAAAGCCCCGACTAACTCGTCAACAAATGGAAAGGTTATTTGCTCCTGCTCCTGCTGTGGCGACATTGATGAACGTGCTCGGTGTATCCAATGTTTCATTGCACAACCCGATAATATTCCTATACGATACACTGCTACAACAACTCTTGTTGAAGATGCACCTACACCGCTTGACTCCAACACAATGATTGAACACACCACTTCCAACAATGATGAACCGGTGATGATATTCGAATGAAGTACCCCACCGCAGATTTTGATCCAAATCGTTCTTCAACCCGTTTGCTAATGAGGCTGCGCACGGATGTCGCGGAATCTTCAACAAACCATTTGAATCCTCGAATCGCACAATGTATACCAATATCAACCTCTACACACCGATGGACAAAGACCATCCTCGGCTAACCTTATTGGCAACCCGAATCAATCGATCGTTACGAGACAACGTCTTCACTCGGATGGTGAACATTGCATTTATGCACTCACCGTCGCCAATCGAACCTAAAACATTAAAGACGCAATGACAAAAGACAAGCGGATTGAATCCATGCGGAAGAACTCAACCAATTCAAAGCGTCTTGAAGTATGGAAGCGGTTGAAAGACCAACATGGGTCTCGTCATTGGTCTAAAATGGATTGGAAAAACAAATTGGATTTGAAGGGAACGTCATCGAAACAAGTCACGTCTAGTTGCTAAGGGTTATCGTCGGGAAGAGGAATAGACTTTGAAGAATCTTTTGCTCCGGTTGCTCGTCTTGAGGTCATTCGGATATTTCTCGCGTTCGCGACTCATATGAATATGACGGTCTATCGGATGGATGTCAAACGGCGTTTCTCAATGGACAACTTAAAGAAAGCAGTCTATGTCGACCAACCGGATGGATTCGTTGATCCCGAGTTCCCGAACCATGTCTACAAACCGAACAAAGCTCTTTATGGTCTCAAACAAGCCCTCGGGCATGGTGCGATAAGCTATCATCTTTCCTCATTGCCAATAATTTCACCAAAGGCTCGGTTGACCCAACTCTTTTTATACAATATCACGGGGAACATATCTTAATTGTTCAAATTTACGTGGATGACATCATTTTTGGGTCTATACATAAAAAGTTTTCAACCGCTTTTGCAAAACTAATGAAGAAAATTTTTTGTTAGGAATTAGAAATTCCATAGTGAAGAGTCGGTCACCCCAAATATAATCTAGCATAAGTTAGCTCGTAGACATATCGTTATTTACTGTTTTATTAGTTAGTTATTTAGTTTAGAGCAACACCGTGGAGGAAGGACGGTCTTTACCCACCTGTATGCACGATCCACAATCAGAAGGAGGACGTTTAGTTTGTAACTATATATACCCTCTACCTCCCAAGGTGAGGGTTGGACCTTCTCATTCATTAATCTAACCTTCTATGTTTTCTTTCACTTTCTCTCTCTAGAAAGGCTCCCACTTTCTCTCTCTAAAACCTCTAAGCAATTCGACTCATTTGATATGTTATGATGTGTCTATGAAATCCAATATGTTACAATTGGTATCAAGAGCCATGGTTAGATCATCTCTTACATATCTTTGGATTTCTAGTGGTTTTTAGGTGGTTTTTGAGTTTGAGAAAGTTGAGTGGTTTTTGAATCATTTGGTTGATTTCTAGTGTTAAAGTTTAGATTTTGATTGTACTTTTGTGTTTAAGATCATCATAAGTGTTTAGGTTTTGATTTGGAAGGCTTGAATCATCGTGGTTGGGTTGTTTTTGGATTGGAAAGTGGTGCTTTTGAATATGTTCTTCGTAGAGACTTGTGGTTATGTCCAGATTCAATGTATCTAGCTAGAGACTTGGCGTAGAGACTTGGCGTAGAGACTTGGCGCCTATTTTGGTAGAGACTTGGCGTGAGACTTGGCGTGAGACTTGGCGTAGAGACTTGGCGAGAGACTTGGCGTGAGAGACTTAGCGAGAGACTTGGCGTAGAGACTTGGCATAGAGACTTGGCGTAGAGACTTGGCGTAGAGACTTGACGTAGAGACTTGGCGTAGAGACTTGGCGTAGAGACTTGTCTTTACAATTTCTAGCAACTTGTCTCTGTTGTTACTAGCGAGTTGCTCTTTAGCGACTTGGCCACTTAGCGAGTTGCTCTTTAGCGACTTGGTTCATAGCGACTTGTGTTTAGCGACTTGGTTCATAGCGACTTGTGTGTAGCGACTTGCTTCATAGCGACTTGTGTGTAGCGACTTGTGTGTAGCGACTTGGATCATAGCGAGTTGTCTCTAGCGACTTGAGCATCTAGCGACTTGTATCTAGCGAGTTGCCTTCATAGAGGATTGTTAGAAGCGGTTTGACCATTTCATCAGTGCGTTTTGGTGACTTTTCCCGACAAAACTTCAAACGGCTATAACTTTTGATCTATAACTCTGTTTTCAGCATTCTACCCATCAAAACGACCGTGAGAACGAGGAGAATGGCACGCCGAATGAACTAAAGGCCTAAATCCTCTCCGAACAGAAGTCATCTTAACACATTCCATTGGTCATTGCTTAACGGTTTGGTCTTGATTTTAGTAAAATCCCGCGAAAGATTCTATTTCTCGGTTTAAATCATAGACTTGTAAAATCCGTGCATTCTACCACATCATGTCTTACTCTCTTGACCCAAATAATTTGAAGTACTTAAATTGTATGATCTTGTGGACAACAATGATAATGTTTGCTACATCGAGCAGTTCTCGATGATGGAATCAATCAATGATGATTTGAGTTCTTCATGCTCGAGTCCAATGAGAAAGATTTGCACTGTTCGGGCTACGAATGCCATGCAAAAGGAAAGTAGCATTGAACCTTATCAACAACTTCACTCACACCTCATGTTACTCACACCGATAAGAATGGAGCGAACATGTACGCCTCTTCCGTCGGGACTTATCCACATTAACAGGGAACTTTCTTTGTTAAACCTAGAGCAATTGGAGCTACAACTTGACAAAGAGAAGGTTCAAAAGGATAGTTCAAGTCTTGCACTTCAAGTGATCTACAAACACTTTCAATCATTCATTAGAAGGAATTCACATCGGACTATGATCAAGACATGGTGAAATGTCCTTCAAGAGACACCTTTGGAATGGAAATTAGCGTGTTCACAGAGACACTTATTCATCTCATGGATAATGTGGATAAGTATATTGAGGAAGTTACTTAGAGCAGATGAAAAAGTGGATGAGTGTCAGTGCGATTGAGAGATAGTTGTGATAAGTTGGGTAATGTATCATTGAAAGGTCGGGTGTTCTTGAATGCGAATGTCGAGACTACAATTAATGATGTAACCGACTCTTGATTACTCCTAACACACAAGAAGTAGATCTTGAAATCGAAATGGGAATGAATGTCGGGCACAATCAAAAGATTGTAGTGTTGAGTTGGGTAAAGCTCCGGATGTTGGATCGGTTGACTTTGAATCTGAGGCTCGAGATAGATAAGCTTGACACGGCCAGATCCGGTGACTCTTGTTACACATGATGTGGATGCGGATATCGGACCGTAAATTGAGCGGTGTCATGTAATGAGGTACCCTTTCTTGTACAAAACAATGCATCGCTAAAATACTTAAACAAACTGATCATGATCTTGAACATGACTTTGATAAATCTTATGGCGAGGTGAGTGCGAGATTAAGTGTTTCAAAACAAAAGATATGGTTGATAAAAGGCTTTTGATGAACTTTCAAACAAATTCTCAAATCTTGAAAAACATTGCGTCTCACTTGAAATTGCGATACAGAGTAAAGAAGAAAGTTTTCAACAACAAACCATGTAAAATCCGGAACTTCACGAATTTCGTGAAATTTTGAAATTAACACTTTGAAAGCCCAGCTTCATGACAAAGACTCAACCATTTACAATCTGAAGAAACATATTTCTGATATGCATGTGAAAAGTAATTTGGTTACAAGTAATTCTGATGTTAATGCTATTGATGATATTCAAATGAGAAATGATGAATTACACTACAAGAAAAACGGGTATTTGGTAGGGTGGAAAATTGTGCCAAATACTCAAAAAGCCGTGCCAAATGCTATTTGGCACGACTTTGGCACAGTTTTTGCTCCGTCCTAAATATGAGGGTGCCAAATACATTTGGGCCGGGTTGAAACCGTGCCAAATAGTATTTGGCACGATCCATGGACGGTTTAATTTGGGGTGCCATGAGTGAGGTATTTGGCACGGTTGATAATCTTCCGTTCCAAAATCGGCATTTGTCACACATTTATATCTCGTACCAAATACGTATTTGGTACCCATCCATCTCCCGTGTCAAATGCGTATTTGGTACAGCTTCTATTACCATGCCAAAATTAACTAGAATGGTTTTATCTACCGTAACAAACGTATTTGGCACGGTTTCTGTTTTTTGTGCCAAACATATTTGGCACATTTTTATCTGCCTTGCCAAAAAAACATTTGGAACGCTTTTGCGTTCGTTATGAAAAATCATTTTGCACGGTTTGCGTAATCATTGCTAACATGTATTAACACCATTTTCTATTACAAATAGGTTTTAGTACACTATCATATCAACCAACCATCTCATATATCATAAAATTAATTCAATCGAAGCCATAAATAAATTGAACTCAAATGTTATTAATCATGCATAAAATCAAGTCAACATGGTTACTTGAATACCATAAAGTGAAAACCAATACGTCCAACATCCTTGTAAACGATGGTCTTTAGAATGACAAAGTAATAACTAGAACTTAATATAAATCGCTAAGACAATTTATTACTAACGGAAACGAATAAATCTCTTGGATCACTTCTTCATCATAAACCCTGCATAATATAATATTCCAACATTAGAAATATATATGAAACAAGAAAAAAAAAGTTTGATATACAAAATAGCAATAGAAAAGGTATATAACTTTTAAAATGGGTCAAAAGTTTGAAACTCAAAATCAAGTAAACATGATCACTTGAATACCTTAGTCTCTAACTGCACATCTACTTGAGCTTGAACTATAACCTGTTGGCTACTGTATGTGAACAAAACAAACATAGAGAAACAATATTGAAGTAAATGTGTAAAAGCAAATACAAAATGGGCAGTTCCTTTCCCATAAGTGTCGCAAAACAAAATAATAGAGAAATCAAAGTAGAACCTTAAGTAGATAATGACAAACATAAATGTGAAAGCACAAATACATGCCTAAACCACCGCCACACAAAACTCATTAGTACATTTATCACAAACACTTTATAATCCCCAAAATTATAATGAAACCAAACCTAATGTGAATGAATCAAATAACAAAAAGGCGTCAAAATGGATCTAACTCGATTATTTCATCAAACATTTGTGTGCACTAAAAACTTCAAAATCAATTGAATATGTTTTCTCGTTTTCGTTGAAACTATTTTCTCAATCAGGCATTTTGTTGAAAACTTGGTGTCCACTAAATGTTTATTGGCATCGATCATTATATACAAAGAATGGGTTGTTGACAATGTATCCAAATCAAAAGATACACAAACATGAGATTCCGTATGCACCCGACGCGCAAACAACACCAACACAAAAAACAAAAAAGCGTGTGTATCTGAAATGATTCAAATAAAAAATATCAAGTGCTTAAGAAATACATGCCATTGAATTTGAAACCTGCAATTTTTATTGAATAGTCTAATGCATTAATTGAGATATGGGGAGGTTCGAAATGAAGGATGACATAAAAAACGATTGATAGCGTATTTGAATTACAAAGTGAATTGGGAAAAAATTTAATGTATTAAATGAAAAAGTGTATGCTGAAAGCTAATCATTCAAAGAAAGTTTCAAAGTTTGTTAGCAAAATGATAACATTTTTTCTTAAATCTCCACAATAGCGACTTTCGGTTTCATTTAATTTTTTTTAATGTCTTCTTCTACAAGTTTTGACTTCTTTACTTTTTTTTGACAGGTAACTTTCCAACTTAGGTTTTACCACCCCTCAAATCAAGGGGCCCTAACCATCACATCGACCAGACTATGTTGTCTTAACCGGGTCCAGGCTGGCACAATGTATGGCTCTCGGTGTCGCGAGAAAACCGTACCGCCTCCACACAAGTTTCCTTGCTGGAGTAACGTCCGGATGAAAACCCGACCTTGCTCGATTGAACCCCCCGGCTTAGTCTAAGGGCTCAAATCCTCATTGCAAATATCAGCGAGCATGTGGACCACAAGTGAGGACTTCCCGGTAGGTCACCCACCCGGTACTACTCTCACTTGTGGCTCGCTTAACAACCTAAGCTTTGACCACTAGGCCACATGCCTGTTGATACTTCTTTACTTAATTTACCATTTGAATACGTCTTTTAAAATTTAAGTATGGCTTTTTAAGGAGAACATTAATAATCTTTTTCAACTTCTCTATATTATAATTTATTGACTATTGATATGTATTGAGATCGATATGCATCTCATATTTTTTATAAACCAAATGAATCAATCTTGGTTATTCATTTTTCATTAAAATTAAATTATAAAAAAAGCAGTTTTCATCGTTAAGCGACAAAAAATACACTATCGCGACGAGAATATTTTTAATTTTCAGTAGATAGGCGCTTCGATATATACTTTCGACAGACTTTTTTGTATAATAATTTTAATATTAAAATTTGCTTCTGGAAAAATCCACATGTGATTTTTCCAGACATAAATTTCAACACTTACAAAAAAAAGTCGCAAAAAAAGTCATTCGAAAGTATATAGAAGTGGCTCTCTATAGAAAGATGATTTAATTCTCGTCGTGATTATATGATTTTTTTCGCGTAACGATTAACGGTTTGTGAGATATTTAATTTTTTTTTAAAGATAAAAGTGAGTTTTTTTTGTTTTGATTAGAAAATTCATGGTTGAGATTGCTTCATTGAGTATAGAGAGAATTTTGGGTGTACTTTGAACTTTTCTCATATTGATATTGATATTGACGAATAAACAAAATCAAACCGGCTTAGTAGTAAGCCTTTAACTTTTGCACAATAGATTTAGGGTTCAAACTTGCTAGCTAACGTTTGAGAGTTGGCCGGGAAATAGGTTAGATATGGTTGGGGTTGCCTCAGTTAAGTCATAAACACTAATAGACCTAAGCTCACAGGCGGGCTTGGGCCTAGACATATAATATCCTCTAACATATTTTATGAATGAAGTGATTCTTACACATATTCAGGGTCAAAAAACAACGTAGCTCGTTGTTTTTCATATAGCTCAGACTCATCCTGTCAGGTAACCTGAACATAGATGACCTCAAACATTTGTTTATCCGCTTTTGTATATATAATATGAATATTTTTAACTTGACCTTAAAGGAAAAATTGTTTATTTGAGAAACAACAAAGTTAATTCACTAAAAATTAGAAGATGACACGTTTTAATTAATATCATAGATATTAATTCGTTATATATATTAAAAGTTAATGACGAAGGCCTACTGAATATTAGAGTCAGTTAATAAAATCGATTATAAATTTAATTTGATGTCCAGGAAATTAAAAGCAAAATATAGTCAACATATGCGGGAAAAAATTGTAAATTGGGTGACTTTCAAAATGTTCCAAACACATAGGAATTAAAAGCAGTTTATAAAAATCACCCAAAATACATGAGTATTTTTTACAACCTTCCAAATACATAAATATTTGGCACCACCATTAGATAATGTTCCAAGTACATAAGTATTTGGCATCAACATTAGATAATGTTTCAAATACATATAGGTATTTGGCACCGTTCGTACCAACCATTCCAGATATATGAGTATTTGGCACCAAAAGCAGGCAGCGTTCCTAATACATATACAAATTTGGCACCAGTGGTACCAACCGTCCTAAATACATAAATAATTGTGACCAATAATCGAAAGCTGTTCCAAATACACATGTATTTGGTACCATAATTAAAGCCGTTCCAAACGCATACGTATTTGGAACATTTTCTTATTAGCCGTCCCAAATACCTAACTTTTTGTCACGGTGACCCCACAAGTGCCAAATACGTGTATTTGGAATGATTTTTTGACCGTTCCAAAAGGTTCCGTCCTAAAAACCCCCTTTTCTTGTAGTGTTAGCGGTTTGTGTGGCCAAATTACTAAAGGAAAATGAGTCCTTGAGAAAGCATCACAAAGAACTAAGTGACTCTGTCAAAGAAGCTAGAACTAAGTAAATAGAACAAACAAACTCTTTGATAGAAAAAATTGATGTTCTCAAAGCTCAACTTCAGGAAAAGAGTTTCGCTATTGTTGCCCTAAAAAATGAGCTTAGGAAAGCTGTAGGAAAAGTGTGAACACTAAGTTTACAAAACCATCAACCTTGGGAAACCAGGTTTCTCATCCCATTAGAAACCGGTCCATTGTTAGCGACCTCTGCATTTATATCCGAGAGACCAAAATTTTCAAAAACACGGTTTGCCTCCCAAGTTGATGAGAAACATGTTTTGTCAAAACCAGTCACTTCACCTGAGTTACCTAAGAATAAGGCTTCTAGCTCCGTTAACCCTCAACACGTAGCCACTTCTACTCCCAGCACCTCTAGGATTAGTTCGAAAACAGTGTCAAAACCAAGCATTAAAACCCAGAATTCATATGATATGAATGACTTGTGGAAGAACTATTATCTAGAAGAAGCTAGGAAAAAGGCACAAATTTGAAAAGACGGAATTTTAGGTGCAAGACCTAGGGTGAGGAATTCTACACGATTTCAAGGCCCTGCTAATAGTTGTAAACCATTACCTAGGAACACTCAAAAGACTAGGGGTTGGCTTGCATCTAAGAGTAGGTATATGAAGAAGAATACTAAGCATGTAGAAAATGAAACTAGAAATTCTAAGTCTTTTCCGAATAAGAAACATTTTCCTAATTCACATGCTAAGGTACAATCCACTAAGACTACTAATGTGACTAAGGTTCAATATGTTGTGAAGCAAAACAAACCAAAAACTTCGTCTAGATGGATACCAACTGCTAAATCTTTGGAAACAAGGAATAAGGATAAGTCTTCCACTATGCATAAGAAGCCTAACAATCCTAGACCTTGCCATAAGTGGATACCGTCTGGTAGAATGTTTAAGGATCTTTGGACTTAGGTGGATACCTCTTTGGAAAATTTGTTGCCGATAGCAAAATCAAGGTTGACCATGAATCCCCAAAGGGTTTGGATACTAATGTCACTAACCAATATATATGCAATCAAGCTTGTAGTGTTAGTGCGGTAGTCCTTACTCGATTGCAGATACTTGATCCTTCAATACATGGGTGGCTTAAAGTATGGATAACAAAAGATTGATATCTCATGACTCACGAGTTCAAGTTACTAAACATGCATAGTTAAATCGGCTATGACGCCCTACTCACATCGATTCGAGCCTCGTACTTCAACATTATGGCATCTGCAGATAACACTTGAGCCCCGTTCCTTAAAGAAAAGAAAGGTGTATGCTTGAGGCGCTTTATCTTCGGAAGAAGAGAAATCTTCATGTTTATGAACATTCTCATCGACATTCTTCATCAACAAGCTTCATGTTTCTCCCATGCTCATTCGGTCATCAAGTGGATCTCGTTCATTGGTGTATATTCTTATTCACTTGCTAAATCGAAAATGGCAACCGGATGCAATTTTGTCACACCCCAATTTACATTTTGCGTGGAATGGAATTCACAGGGGCAATACCGTCATAGCACCACATCACAGTTATATTGAGCGACCTAAAGTGTCGTTTTAAAACACATCGTTGGATATATCATAAAAACATAATCAGTACAACATCGGTCCCAAAAGGTTTAACAAGTTTGCCAAAATACAAATATGTTACAAATCCAAGCGATGTTTTGAAATAAAGAGCCATAATGTACATAATGTAAGTCGGCCATGACTCAAAATATAGGTCCTAAACCATGTCATGATGCGAATGCCTCGGTTACACGAAAATACATTGCTAAAACGTCAACAATAATGTTGGTGAGAAATCATAGGTTTATGTAAATGTTTTATACGACTACACAAGTATAGACCATGCATGACAATCAAGTCACGTAAAAATAATGTTACAATTGCTCTAAGCCCATGACCCGAAACTAGACTGTTCAATAATGTATGCCCTGCAGAGTGTTTGCGGACAACTCCGTAATACCATCAAATGAAATGCATCCGTTTTCACGGTTGGGATTCACCAACCCGGATGGGCGTCACCTCGATAGATCTATCCACTCATCCTCGCTTCAAAGATTAACGGTTCATGTTCAAGTAATGGGGACTTTCAAATTGGCAAATGTGGTAACTTAAGCAATGTAATGAATTTAACATACTTGGTATCGTACAAAAAAAAAATGTAGTGCAATGTATTCTCCCGTGGGTTTGAAAATAATCGAAAGCATGTAAAAGCGGGCTATGAAAACTCACTTGGATAAAGCGGAATAACGGCAAAAGTGAGTACACGAGGTTTAATGTTATCGTCAATCGGGACCTATTACGAATGATATGATATGTCATGAGTTGCAATGTAATGCTATGCATGCACTACGTATGTTATTTATACCATTTACGGGTTTTGAAAATATTACTCGTCATGAAAAATACTCTTTTGACGTCTTGACCCTTCAAAATGACTTTACATGTTTTACGTCAAAATGTCATCCTATAATGGTTTTATAATGATTTTGGTGAAATTACTACTTTTCGTCGCAAAACAATGTCGTCGGAAAAATCATGAAATTAACAAAAATGGCTCCGGAAAAGTAGTCGTAAAATGGTGTCGTCGATCGTTAGAGAACGAACTCATTGTTTTGGAAAGTTTGTATCGATATCTAAAAGTTTCAGTTCAGGAGTTTTAGTCCAAAAGGTCTCGATCATAAAGATATCAAAGGCTAAAGATGGTGGTTTTGCTAATTGTGTGCGAGAAAATAAGTTTCGCCAATGTTTGAACATCCGTAATTAATTTACCATAACTCCGCTTGACAAACGGCTTTTGCTTTGAAAAATATGGCCGATGAACTTGATTTTACTAGAAGACATTTCGTTCCAAAAGTTTCACATCATGGCTAAAAGCACCGCAAACATGGCCTTACACTAACTGAAATACTTGTAGCGTAAAAATAATATAGATTTTAGAAAATAATATTTACGGCAACTTTATAAAAAGTGCATATATTTGTCGTTTCAAATCCGTTTTCTCGTAAAATATGTCCTTAGCTTGTATCAAGTAAACTAATATATTTTGACTAGTCGAAATAATTTGTGAAGCTTAAGGCTCGTTTTGACTCGAAATATACAAAAACAGCAAGCTGAAATTTTCGAAAATGTCCGTTTATCGTCAAACTTTAAAAATTCACCACGGCCGTTATAACTCCGTTTTATCCGTTCAAAAGGCCACGGATTCGTTTTAAAGTATATTTTCTAAATATCAAGGCCAAAATGTCGTATCAACTGTTGGTTTTCTAGAAATCCGAATTAAGGACAGAGCGTAAAATATAGTTTACGAAAATAGTTTTCTCGGACAAAACCTATTCTAATCCCTTCAAATCAACTCCAAAGCTAATCTAATCCTACCATACACCTTCTTAGGGTGTCATGGGTTCCTAATCACCATCAATACCAAAGAATAACTTGGGAATAATTATAGGATGACTATAAATATATATAACTTCTAAAATCTTGAAATAAATGGTATAAATCACATAACATGCATATAAGTTCCAAAAATGAAAGGAAACATATGAAAATGATAAGGAAACTTGAAAATGATAAGAATATGCTTACTAGTGAAAATGAAGAGGTGCTAGTAACAAGGATTAACTTAAATATCCTTGGTTTTTATTTCAAAACCATAAAAAGGATATGATCTAGGTTGAAATAACACTTGAACTTGAAGAAAATTTTTTGATCCCCTTGGAGTCTTGATGTTGGCCGGTTTTTGAGAGCCAAAGAAAAGAGAGAAACTAAATTTTTTTACACTAGTAACTATGAGAAATATGAATGAGAATTCATAATAGATGTAAGACTTTTTAAGTTGAGTGAAATTTGATACAATCACAAACCACTCCAATCAATAAATGCACCCTCTAGGTGGCCGGTTTTTGGGGGACTATTGTCTCCCAACTATATATTTTTTTTAAAACAATTACTTGTATAATTTTGTGTATAATTTGTATAAGTTGTAAAGAAAAGGTAAGTAAATTGTAGATAATTGTGACTTTTTGGTACAAGTAAGTTTTTAGTAAATCAAAATAGATTGTAATGAGATGATAAAAATTATAAAAATACTTTCCTTGTGAAAATTGAGTGATAAAATAATTATCGTAAAATTTTTAAGAAAACGACGTAATAATTAAACTTTAACGATTTAAGTACCAAATAAATTTGAAACACTAGGAAAACTAAAAATATAGTTTTTATAAACTAAATGTAAGTTTAAAAATACCTCGGGATCATTTTTGAAAGTAACGGGTTAAATAATCAAAATAAAAACTCACGCGATAAAAATTATTAAATATAAAAATTACGCGTTGAAGGGTGAAATGAAATGTCGTGAATGCACTAATGAGATGCACATGATGTCAATGAAATGTAGACTAATCATAGTCCATATGAAATGTACGTGATGTCATGATCATGAATTCGCCGCTAAACCTCCAAGGTTACGCGAATTTGAAACAAGTAAACCAAGTTTACTAAAATGTTGAAATAATGAGACATGAATTGTGTCGAGAAATGACCTGAAAGTACGGATTGTCACAATTTTTGAGGGGGAGAAGAGTGAATATACTAAATGATGATGGATGTTTGAATAATGGTCATACGAATTAATGTTTGATGACTCTCCTCCAACGCCTAATGCTTCACTTACTGAGAATAACTGGGATTCATTGTTTAAGATTCATTGTTTTTCAAAGATATGTTTGATGAGTACTTCCAACCTCCAACGAATGTTGATCATCCGACTCAAGCTCATGCTACGGTTCCTCCGACTCATTTGGTTCACCATCTAAGAAGTACTTCTCAGAATTCTCAAGAAACCTTATCTCCAGTTACTTCACAAGGCGTTGTGTATGACTATCATTGCAGTTGCATTCATGAATAGTGATCCGCTCTTTGGTATTCCTTTGCCAAATCTTCACGGATCATTGTTTCATTGTTCTTTCCTAAATGTGCACTCTGTAAATCAACCACATGAACATTTAGGAAAATGACTTCCTCATCCGCTTAAAAACATTATTGGTGAATCTTCCATATCAGTTTCTACATGTATACCTTAAGGAAGTATGCATTGATGTTGAGGAATCATTTGCTCCGGTTCATTCAGTGGGTCAATGTACATGCTATTGTATGTTTATTCACGTGTTGGATATTTGACACAAGTTGATTACTTCGAAGTTACTCATTTATCACTTATTTGAGGTTGAAGTTCACGTTCACAAAGGCGTGTTCTTATTTGATAACTTGCTCGGGCTTAAGAATCAGAGTTGAAGACTTGGTTTATCTAGTTACCAGCAGTCGGGGTGGTTGGTTGAAGACCTGGTTAACTATCACTATTAGGAGTTACGTTGTTTTACTCAGTGTCACATGCATATGACAATGTGGATAATCTCAAGAGGTGTTAATGTCTCATACTTTGTTTGAGTAGTGAGTACTTAGAGATTTGCTTGAAGCATAGATTCTCGACACCGTTCTTCCATCATTAAGTGCAAGCTTAAGATACAAATGCGGGAAATTCGACTTCAGTTTCAAGTTTGGTATATCGAGTTTTCTTCAACAGTGGTCACTTCAATTTGTCTACATATGGGTTGATAAAGATAGTCTGAGAGAGTTTACATGTGAGTTGATTCTCACGAGATTCATTTGGGCTATTTGAGTTCTTCTCACAAGATTTCATGTCTATGGGTATATTATGTTTCTTGATTACGAGGTATAAAACCAACAAGGGGAAGGAGACATATATCTAAAAGCTACAACGAGTACACATGATGAACTTAACACTTCTACCTGATTGAAGTTATCCCGGAAAGACAATGGTCATAACCGTAGAGAAACTCAGTGTTTAACTCGTAGCCCTTGGGGAAATGGTCTCTGGAGACTTTTGGTATGTGTTACTTCAGTGTTCAGTTGGAAGAAATGTGAGAAGAATATTTGGTACGTGAGATGATATTGCTTATCGACATCTTCTATATGACTTATGATAAAGTGCTTCCGGTTAGTGCTTCATGTACACAATGTAATGATGATTCCGATGAAATCGCAACCATCAGGGGAGAGATATGTGTACATCGGGGTCGCAAAACATATTCACATGATCGTGCTCAATCAGTTATTCCGGAATTGACATCCGTAGAGAAGATCAGTGATTCAGTTACTGTGATGTTGTTGTCTCTACTCTGGTTGGGTACTTATGTACATTATGGGCTGATTGGTTATATGGAAGATATCTCGAATGCACTAGGTAAAATGAAGATGTTGATGTATTGTTCCCCTGAATAGACAACTGGTCAATCTTGAAGAGTAATGTGTACATCGGAGATGCACAACAGGTTCATGTGATCGGAGTTCTTCAGTTATTCCGGATTTGATAACCACTGAGATGATCTATGTTTCAACTTGTTACTTTGGTGTTCTCGTGTTCTTCGGGGTGCAGAGCTTCATTCAATGAGACTGTTTTCATTCATTCACTACTTCTTGGGAAATGGTCTTTATTCTTAGTTTGTCGGTTTGAGGGGAAGCTACCAAAGATTCACTTGTTGAAGGCTCAAGTTCTTACGACGATTCAAGACCCTCGAATGCTTTGGTTGTGAAAGTTTAAGAGATGATGACTTCTATCTTCTACAAAGTGCTGAACAATTTCCTCATTTCGGTACTCGTATCATCATCCTCTTAAACTATTTCTCTATATCTGTAAATATTTTTCAAAAAAAAAAAAACCGAATACAAAAATATAAAACCAACAAAAAGAAAATAGAAAAATATAAAATCAACAAAAGCCCATAAAAATCAGAAAATTGAAAAATACCAAAAATATGTTTTCTCAAGACATGTCTTCTGGTATCGATAACATCTACGGTCTTAGAAATGTCATTCAATAATGGCACGGGGCTTTAGATGAAGTTCGAGCAGGAGGTGTAAATATTCTTTTTAAAACATGTCTCACAAAATGGCTTGCAGTTACTTCAGACTGTAACCCGTGCTTAAACCATGGTTTGCTGTTATTTCAGATAGCAACCCGCTCTTCAAGAAAGGAAAGTGTTGCGCTAAACCCACTTTGAAAATGTTTCGTGCACTTATCCTAAAAATCATATGAGGAAAGTATGTCGAAGGACTGTTGTTCCTACACAAATGTTTTTCCGTCTAAAATTCTTCAGAAAAATATTTGGTGTATTTCAAAATGGTGGAAAATGAGTTGCTTTTAAAACAATCGGCCGAGTTTTTATTAAAATTGAAAACTCGGTCAATGACTTGGTAGCGTTTAAACCTTTTAGAAAATGAGTCATTGATTGAGGGAGAATGTTTTCAAATCAGTATCATCTAAAGAGATTATCTTAATCATCCTACGTGCTTATCTCGTAAAATACAATTGCCTATGTTGAAGGACTAGGTTTCTAGGATGTGATTGTTAGGTTTAGATGATTAGAGTTTGATAAACACATTATTCCCATACCTTATATGAACTGATTGATATGTTGAATTGACTTGAATTAGTCGATTGTTGTTTGGGTGATGTCGACCACCATATATCTGTGTGTATGTTCACTAACATAGGCAGGTATATTGGTATAAGAATGTTCCCGATCCGGATCACACTATTGATGATGATTGGATGCTGAAAGGAAAGGGTAACTATATCTTGAGTTGACAAATGAAGAAACGGAGCTTAATTGGACTTCTATGGAGAGTTGGCATAAATGCAACGTAAGAGGTCTCCTTGCATCGTGCAGATGGTTTTCTTCTAAGTGATTGAAGAAACGGAGCTTAATTTGACCTCGGTTGGCATTCAAAATGCAACGTAAGAAGAAGTCTCGATCGCATCAAGCGGATGGTTTTCTTCCAAACCCTACAAACAACAACAACAAAAGCGGCTCAACCACTAGCGAATCTTTATGCAGGATACCATTTTAAACAATTTTTTAGTAAATTGAATTAAATTGTTTTGAAAATGGAAAAATGTTGTTTTGAAAATATATTGGACTAAATTTTGAAAATCACCGGACTTCATTTTTTTCAAAACATAAGTCACTCAATCATCGACTACTGTCATGGATTGAGGGGGGAGTGATTTAAAATAAATTATTTTCAAACAATATTGCTTCATAAAAGTCCGGATTGTACAATAATAAGTGGTGATCTAAAGATTTAATGTTTTGTCATGGTATGATTTTCTTTAAAACTCAAAGATCTTACAAAATGAAATTTTTTCTATTATTGTTTGATTGTGAAATTGTTTTATTTTACTAAAAGATCTCTTAAAACTTTCATACGACACTAACAATCTTTAATGTCTTAAAATGGTCCTTATCATCATTTTCAAAATCAAATCTTGCCACGTCTTTCCTAAAATTTTCTAAATGATTTAAATCTTTTGGGATCACAAATTTCAAATGGTTTGAAATTTACGATCGGGTAGAGATCGTGATTTAAATCTCAAATCTGTTTTAAATGGAATTGGTTTTAGTCCTTCAAAGGCACTCCGCCTCCATGTGCCAAACGATTTCAAATACACAATGCATATGTTGAGGAGGAGGATTTATCCAAAACCGGATGAGTATTTAAACAAGGCCACATTTTCTCCCATGTTTTCTAAACCTAATTAAATCACTTGGGATCCAAAATCTCAAAGGGTTTGATATTTTTGATCGGGGAGAATTTGTGATTTAATAATGAAATTTGATAAAGGTGATCGTTTTGATTTAATTGTGCAAGTTGCTCTATCATATGTGCTAAGCGTTTTGAATCTCGAAGCACATATTGAGGGGAGCATAACTATCGAGTACAAAAGTTTTTTAAAAGAGACTTATGAAGTACCTTGATTGAGTTTTCAAATGGTTTTCTTAATGGATTTTGTGATCGTGGATGTGCTTCAAAGAACTCTTGCCTCTATGTGATAAAATGTTTTAAAATATCCTATGCACATATTGAGGGGGAGAATTTACCAAAGAAAATCAAATGGCTTTTTCCATGGAAATTGTGATCAAGAAATTATTTCAAAGAACTCTTGCCTCCATGTGCTAAACAATTTCAAAATCATATGCACATGTTGAGGGGGAGCATTTCTAAAATGATCAAAACTATTAAGGTACAAAATGCTTTGATCTCGTATCACAAGTACCTTGATTGTTTTTCCAAATGATTTTTCAATTGGTTTCAAGAAGGAATGAACAATACCAAAAGACCGACCAATTTATTTTATGCATGGTGTTATAAGGATGGTTAGGTTAGGTATTCGTTCCCACGATCCGCCGAACGAGAGGGATCTACCGAGGACAATCCACTAGATAGTGTAGAGTCCTTAGGTATATTGAAAAAAGGAGAAAATGAGAATATGGAAAGAGTGCCGATCGAGACAGAGCTAGTCTTGGAATAAACCCAACAAGGTTCTAGTAATGAAGTCTCGGTAAGCCTTGAAGGGGTTGAAGAATGAAAAAGAAATGAAATGAGAAAAGGGTGAAAAGAAATAGCCCTCCAATAATTCAACCTTAGGGCGATGAACGGGTTCGATACATATGCTATTGGTTGTTACCAAGGTAACACTGGT
This sequence comes from Chrysanthemum lavandulifolium, assembly GCA_022545495.1. NCBI lineage: Eukaryota > Viridiplantae > Streptophyta > Magnoliopsida > Asterales > Asteraceae > Chrysanthemum > Chrysanthemum lavandulifolium. The sequence continues at coordinate 169,278,863 of CM040239.1, forward strand.
ATTGAAGACAAGGCGTCATGGACCCGGTGGACGATTGCACCTAACTTCCCAAGCCACTCAAGTTCCTCTTAGAAGGGCTTGTTTCATTCTCACGGGAACCGACATTATCTATCGACTTTCTCTTAGAGATTGTTGATATTGAAGAAGCAGACCCTCTCCCTAGTCTCCGACACAGAACCAAATGTGCACTATTGAGTCTAGAGCCAAGAGATCATCCACAATATCTCATTAGGACACAAAATTAATGAAAACTTGTTTGTTTCACACAATGTGGAAAATAAGAATATATTGAGAGTCCCACGCATTATCCTTGTGGTTTTGCGGAACATCCGAGTGGTATGTAAAAGTATTCACGATGAAGATGGAAATCCTTCAGAGCCAACATCAAACAAGCTCTTGGTGGGTGACATGTGAGATCTTCTCGTAAGATCAAGCGTGTGACAAGCGGATAGAAAGCGATGGGGAGATTCAAACTGAATCAACCTTGGTCGAGAATGGAATTGGCGAATACTTTTGGAAAACCGTTCGATGTGCAAACCTTCTTTTCTATAGCACGTCGAATGTGTACTTATGCTTTCAAATTCAAAAGTATCTCGATTGAAAAATACTTTTAGAAAAACCGTTCGATGTGCGAATCTCTTATTTTCACTAGCACGTCGAATGTGTACTCATTCTCTAATACAAAAGTATTTTGTTTGAAAATTGATCTTTCTCATAAAACCTTCGTCGTATTGCAAAACTCTTTCTTCAAGCAATACGCGATTGTTTTTCAAATCATTTTCATCAATCGGTGAATCTCAATTTCTTTGGTTCACTCACTCCGTGTTGTCTTCTTTGAGACGTTCCGGTTTGAGAACGGCTAGAGCGGATGCGAAACCTGTCAAGGAGATTCTTAGGAATCCTACCGATCACAGCGAGACTTGTCTTGATCAATGGGGAACCGTGGGCGTGTACCTCAATTCAACGAAAGTGATCAAAGACACTTTCATGTGTTTTATTGCTAGCTGTTGTTTGCGGTACATTTGGATGGTTGCGGTGATCGAATTGAGCGGTCAATCCAAAGCCGCATGCTCACAAACATCCACACTTAATTGAAGAAATCATGGTGGTGCATATCTACATAACACGGTTACGATATTTTTATACTATGCTTACGCTTCTGTTGCTACAAATATCATGAACCAAGAAAGCTTCCGCTACTCGATGGAAAGATGTCATGATCCGAATGTGTGAGCATGTCGGTCCAAAAGTCACAAATTCACATGATGGCAACACAATAAAGGGTGATCTAGAGATTTCTTGTGGTGATGATCTCAATGAAAGCTCGAAGATCATCAATGATGTGGATCGGTTCAAAGACCTCCACTTAAAGTACAAAGTTATCGGACTTTAAAGTATCACCGCAAAAGCACAAAGATCACGGATGTTGAAGAATTAATGTCTACGAGCTCAAGGCGAAGATTAAATAGAATGCTAGGATTCGAAATGTAAAATATGGTGTGACCTCCTTAGGGGAGATTGTTAGGAATTAGAAATTCCATAGTGAAGAGTCGGTCACCCCAAATATAATCTAGCATAAGTTAGGTCGTAGACATATCGTTATTCTTGTTTTATTAGTTAGTTATTTAGTTTAGAGCAACACCGTGGAGGAAGGACGGGTCTTTACCCACTGTATGCCTGATCCACAGTCCGAAGGAGGACGTTTAGTTTGTAACTATATATACCCTCTACCTCCCAAGGTAGAGGGTTGGACCTTTCTCATTCATTAATCTAATCTTCTATGTTTTCTTTCACTTTCTCTCTCTAGAAAGGCTCCCACTTTCTCTCTCTAAAACCTCTAAGCAATTCGACTCATTTGATATGTTATGATGTGTCTATGAAATCCAATATGTTACAATTTTGAAATGTCCATGATGGGTGAACTCACGTTCTTTCTAGGACTGCAAGTTCATCAATCACCCCGTGGTATTTTCTTGAGTCAGTCCAAATATGCCCTTGAATTGTTAAACAAATTTGGAATGAAAACCTGTGATACTTATGCCTCACCAATGACTCATACCAAGAAGCTAGACTGATTTACATGGGAAATTAGTTGACCTACCAAATACCAAGTATTATTGGGTCCCTCATGTATCTAACACTATGAGACTGATATTGTCTTTGCCGTTTATCTATGCTCCGTTATCGGTCATGCCAATGAAACCCACCTCTACGAGGCTAAAAGAATCCTCCGATACATCAAGGAACCATTAACTTGGGATCGGTATCCAGAAGGATTACGGTTTTGAACTAATCGCTTTTAGATGACGACCACGCGGGATGCCTAGACTCGAGGAAAAGTACTTGTGAGCTCTACAATTTCTTGGTGATAAGCGGTGTCTTAGCAATCAAAGAAGCGAGGATTGTACATCATTGTCATCAACAAGGCGAATATGTAGCCATGTCCGCGTGTTGTGCTCAAGTCATATGGATGAGAACACAACTCAAAGACTATGGTTACGTGTTTGAGAATCCGATGTCTTTGCGACAATCGGAGTGCCATTGCGATCTCGTGCAACTCGCCAAAGACTCAAAATCAAAGCACATCGATCTTCGCTATCATTTCATCAAGGACCACGTGGAGCAGTACCGTTGAATTATACTTTGTGGGTATAGAATACCAATTGGCGATCTTCTCACCTAAGCCTTGCCACCCGCTAGGTTTAATGAGTTGGTCCACGGATTGGTATGAGGTGTTTGACTCAAGAGGAATTGGATGACCTCTTAAAAGCAGTCTTAAAACACATCAAACACCAAAACATCCTTTGTAAATAAATTTTTTCAAAAACTAAATACAAAAATATAAAATCTTATAAAACAACAAAAATATTCTTCTTATCTATAATCTTTCAACATGGCAAGTACATGTCTTCCTTCAACACTATAATCTTTCAAAATTCAGTATTTTTACGATCAAGTGTTGAGGGGGAGAAAATTTTCACTTAACTGTTTCAAAACATCAGTGTACTTGCATGTTTTCATATCTCGGTTGTTTCATTTTACAATGGTGGTGCATTTTTCTGGTTTAATGACACTCCTCGGACTAAACTTATAACCTTTCATTATTTCTTAAGTCGAGGGGGAGTGTCGTCAAGTTTCTTTCCTAAAAATCTTTGTTTGGTAACATAAATGGAAGTTAAATGGCTTTGTTTGATAAAGGAAAAGGTGGAGGGACCAAAACTGTCAAAACATTAAAGATATTTTGAATAAAAAATATCCTCCACCTAACATTTCACTTCTCATTTATTACTCAAAACCTAATACATCCTACGCCTAAGAATCGTTCGTCAAAACCGTGTTTAAGATCGTCAATTTGTAAGTGATTTCATGTTCCTAACAAGATTTTAAACAATGGTTTTAAATTTTACACGAATCCAACGGTTAAAACATCGTGTAATCTTGATTTAGTGGTCTACGCGTAAACGTATGAACACCCAATCAAGAATGGGTGTTTGTGGTTAAAAAGAATGTGTCAAAATGTTTTAACAACATCTATGATATCGTTTCTAAGCTCAAAACACACTCAGAAACACGTTGTAATGGTTAGGGTTTATGAGTCGAATTTGGGGGTTTTCAAATGTGAAGTGTTTTGGTCAAAAAGGTTGTTGTGTAATGTGTATATGATGATTAATTGATGATTTCCATGCTCTATAACTACCCAGAAACACTAATTGTGACAGAATTAGAAATTAGGGTTTAAGGTTCTTGAGTTTGGGTACTTTTGATTCACTGCAAACTAAGTGTTAAAACTTGGTCAATATACTCTCACAACATCTATGACATACCAGAAAAACTTTGGTGCATATTCTATGGCTAAAAATCATACGCGTAGATTTAGGGTTTTTTAAACTACGCGTAAGGATTTCTACGCATAACTGTTTGACAAGTGTTCTTGCCATAAATTGTTGTTAAAATGATATTCTGTGATAATGTTAATGATTTGATGAACTTATTTCAGGATTTGTTACGCTTAAAATTCAGAATCAAGGTCATTTGCATTTCTACGCATAAGGATTACCCTACGCGTAGTCAGTTATGCCTACGCGTAAGGTTCTACAGTGGGACTACGCGTATCTCGTGAAGGATATGCGAACGATCTTCACGCATAAGGTCTACTCTTACGAGTAAACCTTACGCGTAAGGTTTTTATACGTCTCACGCATAAGATCTACGCATAAGGTCCCTTTTCCCACGCGTAACTTTTTCGCAGAAGATAGGATCCCACGCGTAAGCTTATAACTACGGCGTATAAAACACTTGCTTACGCATAACTTTGTCATTGCTACGCATAAGCCTGGATGGACCTTCATTATGAATTGTTACGTGTACAAACTTGTTAATAAACTTATCATATCATCACGAACCCAATAATGTCACTAATAAACTTAATCGTTTGATATGTTGTGAACAATAAGTGATAACATAAACTTTAAAACATAAAGTTAACTAACTCACGAAACATTTCACGACGTCATTAGACTATTGGACAAACAAGTGACTTAGGACTCGTAACAATCATTATCAATGTACATTCAATAACTAGACAATAAGACCTTCTGTTGACTAACATTATGTCTTTCGATATGTTGGTTCTTTTGGCTAATGTTATTTCAGATCACGACATGGTGAACAAATGAATGTGGATGCATCGAAGTTCTCTCCATTGCTAATATCTATCCTTATGGCTATCCAATGAAGATAGGAAAGAATAATCTCCGTGTTGACTTTGACACCTCACGTGCTCGAATCTTCGTGTTTAATTGCTATTGACATTACGAGGACTCATCCGTATCGAATATGCTCACTCACTCTGCAACTGTTCACGAGATCTATATCCAGCAGTTACGGAACACTATGGAAAGGGTCAAAGGACGGATCACGTGATAGTGACTTTGAATCACAAACAAGTCACCATTACACTGCGAGACTTAAGGGCATTCTCCTAATTCTCAAGTCGAACCAACCAAACTATATGCCACACCGTCAAGAGCTCACTCTCCAATTCTTAATCGATATCGGTTATGACGAGGCTACGGGAGTAATCACCAAGCATTCTCACGTAGAGCTTAAGAGTATTCCTCAACCATGGAGAACTCTCTACATGATCATCACCAAGTCTGTTTACGGTCGTGGCGGTGGCTATGAGCATCCTAAGCTCATGGAAGCGCAAATATTTTGGGCATTGGTCAACATGAAACACATCGCTATCGAAGCTCGATTTGGGATGACATGATGTCATTTCTCAACAAGCTTGGCTCAAAGATTCCCTACATCGGATATACTAAGCTGTTGATCCAGAGAGCACTTGGACTTCATCACGATATTCCCAAGAGGCTCAATGACCCCGACAATCACGATATGTTGACGGAACCTATTCTATCTGTCGAGAATCAAGGAATCGTCTACAAAGAAACAAGCGCGTGTGTTGCGATTTCCTTCTGGCGAAGATGTCGAAAGCTCAAAGCGTATAAAAGGTATCACGGAAGCGGTTAGACAAGGAAAAGTTGGTCATCTCGATGAAAAATATTCGGAACACTGTAAGGAGAACCGAGAAGAGGAAGTGCGAGAAGCGCAACAAGTATCGTGAGTAAAGGAAGTTTCCTAAAGGAATCCTCCTTCTAAAAGGATTGTTCACGTAAAGGAAGCCGAACCAATTCCCACACTTGAACCGCAAAGAAAGCTTGTGGACGAGAGCTCGAAGATACCGATATAGATGAAGAGGTTCATTACTCTGCAAGCTGCAAGAAGCACACGCCTCAAGAGCAAAACCTCCAAGTCCTCCATTTATCCAAGGAAAAGGAAGACTCGACAATTGTACCCTATGATGAGAGCTCGAAGAAGAAGAAGAGCAACTGGATAAATCATACGGGAAGAAGTTTAAAATCGTGAGACACCTTCAAAAAGTGAAGAATTTGCTAAAGATCAAATGGGTGGCCCGGAGGATCAAGTGGTCTTGCCCTCCTCTCCGGATCCGATGCGGTTAATCGACCCGATAAGGGATGCGTACCACCACTCTTACGCAACAACAACGACATGGAGGATACTATCGATATGACTTTGAGGAACCGGAAACCAAGAAGTCCGAGAAAGAAAAGTCTAGAGATGACGATGATGATTATACAAAGTTTCTTCTAAATAGTCCAACACACTCAAAGGAGAAAACCTCGAAACTCCTAAGGACACGAAGCCTTCTCACATCTCATCATCATCGGATTCTTCGTCTCATTCATCACAACCACCATCTAAGAAGTCAACCAAATCATCATCCAACCGTGAAGAAACCACCTAAATCTTGGATTTCTCGGACTCATGAAAGAATTGTGAAAGTTGTCCAACAAGTCGAAAGAAGGACATACTTTACGAAAAACCGAATTGGTTTCTTGACCAAATCTGAGACTTAAATGATGAGAAAGACAAGATGCGAAAGAAAGGGAATTTGTTCGAAGTTCATGAAGAGTCATCATAAAGAGGAACTGAACGAAATGATCGAAGTTTACACTAACAAGTACCTTGAGGATATCGTTCCTAAAGTCCAAAAGGAACTGGAGAAGACGAGAAGAGATCATACCCACAAGTTTCTTCTCGACACTTTGTCCCGGTGTGACTAGAAGTATTTTCGGACAACTCACCCTAACATCGTCGCATTGGTTAAACATACAATGGCCAAAGAAGTCGATCTCTGACGAATGAAAGTTAATCGCTAAACTAGTGATGCAAATGTCAAAGCGATCCGGAATGTTTACTTCGGATGAAGCTAAATTTTTCGAAGGTCTACTTGCTTTTCAACTCGGATCATCATGCAAGGAGTCACCGATCAACCCAAACGGCCAAGAGATGGCGATGATAAGGACAAGGACTCTGCATCTAAGCGTCGAAGCAATCGGTGAATCTTCTTGATGCCACCTCCTCCACAACGGACTTCTTCTCAACAGAAGTCTCCTCCACCTCGGTCTTCATCGATAAACCTCGGGACGATTGCGAGTTACCACCCCGACTCAAACACGGTGATTACTTTGAGTATACGGGTGGTGGCGATGAAGAGGTCCTGAGCCCCAACAACAACCCACCTCTCCCAAACAAGGACGAAACCGGCATCATCATCCAAGCCTTGAAAAAGAAGAAGGCGCTTCATCACGGCGTCATATCATGGCTAGATGACGATAAAGCGAAGAATTTGAATGGTTTGCTACACTTGTTAACAACACTCCCTATCTGAAGAAGGTCAAGAATTGGTAGAGCGGTAGTACCTTGGAGCATGCAAAGATTTTGCAAGAAAGGTTTGGTGAAGAAGATGGCGAAATCGAATTGAGCGCATCAAGAATGAAGCATTCCTACTTTTGAAAGACAGCTCGGAAAGTGCAATCGAGGTTGAATATCACCTTGAAAACATTGCTCGAGCCATGTCTAATAACATGGATTGGCTCAACCCGAAGCAAACATCGACTTCACCAAAGCGGGACAATCCTCCATATTACACCGATCGGTCTCGACCTCTACCTACCATTGGCCAACTGATCGACCTAGGATTCCTTTCGGACATTTCTTCAACAAAGACTTAGATTTTCTTCAACACGGTGGCGATGGTTCAAGGAAATCGCTACATCTCGACACTTCCATTCCCGATGCCATATACTCGATTGTATAGCCATCGAGGAACGTGCTACCCACATGTTCTCCGACAAAGTGGTAGCATATGACCAAGATGCAATGTATGGGATTCACCATTGGCGGGCAGAAGAATCTACTACGTCTGCTTGGTCCGTAAGTCTCAACATGCGTGTTCGGTACTAAAAGTATCGTGGCCATCCAACATGTTGGTCTATCGTCTAAATGGGACTACACTTTTCTCAAGAAGATTGTGGTCAAAAGACAAGACGAAAGGGACTATGCATTCTCTGAAGGCGACTTTGAGAATTTGAACATCAACGATATTGAAGACATGTACCTTGCCAAAGTTCAAGGTCGCATGAGACAATTTCAAGCTGAAGTACAACGTGAATTCATCAAGTCACCGCTCATCTTCATCGACGCATAGTCATCAAAGAACGTGTTGAAGATCTTGACTTGCCGTTGAATCATATCGAAAATGTAAACTTCACTCCACCACGGCTTGATCTTCCGACATCAACCGACTTACAACTCACGCCATCGGCAAACCTTTGGCGTCGTTTACCGCGATGAACTTCAACGAAACCGCTTAATGGCGTATGACGATCTTCACAAATTTGGGATCACACTTTGAAGCTGGTCGGGGATGGATTGGCTTATCGGTTGAAGGATATACATGAAAAGATTGGGAACCCAAAGCGATGGAACTCTAAGGGCGAAGGGATGTGAGAAGGATCATCGAATGATTGATGAAAGGTTGTTCGAAGGGATCGATTCGCACGATTGGAGAGCTTTGTTGGTGGTCGACCAGGATGAACATTACCGGCTTTCAGCATACTGTTTGCACTCTGGAAAATCCTTTGGACTCCTGGTACTCCTTGAATTGTTTCTTTTCTATATATTTGGATGCATGATATAATATGTCAATGGCTTGTGCACACATAACGATGTACAACCCGTAATTGTCAAGAAAGGACCACGTAGTGCGCCTCGGTGCCACAATCCTTATAAAAGGAGCGAAAGCTTCTTATTTTTGAGTAAAACCTATCAAACCTTTCATTTTCAAGGTTTTGCTCAAAAGACAAGTACTTCCCATATGATTTTTCAAAACCTCAACCGTTTATATCACTAGTTGAGGGGAGTATTTGATGAAAACTTTGTTCACAAATTGTTCACGATGGTCACTCTTCCCGCAACACTCGAAATGGTCATATTTATTCTCAAACGTTTCAAAATAACACTTTCATATGCCATTTTTAGGGGAGAAAATTTGTGTGATAAGAAATATGTTGTGCAAAATGCAAATGAATCTGTACCTCGGACTTAACCAACGAATTGACGGTACTAAAGCTGTTTGTAACTTGAAAAGACTTGTCTGGACGGGTAATAATTTCAAGCTAGTTCGCTAGTAATGTAAGCGTGTCTCGCAAAGGACTTGTCCAAGTAGAAAGTACCATTCGAGAAACTCTTGATAGACATGAACTCGACGGGTATGACAACCTTTCGAGGTTTGTATACACCTTCAAGGTAGTTATTAGAGCTAGTTGTCATTAAAGGCGACAATGTAACTCTTTAACTATGCAACGTAACCGTGTCTCATGGGGATTGTCTATCTTGATGGATCAATTCAAAAGTGCGCGCTCTTTCCTCATTGTGCATTTAAACCATTAATACTCTTAAGCACATGTGGAGGGGAGTATTTATGCAAAACATCATCTCTCGATGGTTCAAACATGTTTTCATTTACAAACCATTTGAGAGATTTTTCACTGGCTGTGGTTTTAATGGCAACATAGGTTAGTCATGGGTTATAAGGTGACTAAGGTTAGGAATAACAGTCCTATGATCCGCCAGAGCCGGAGGGATCTACCAAGGACACTACCATTAGTTAGTGTTAGAAGTCCTTAGGAATGATTGTAAAAAGAGAAAATGAGAATCGGAGAAAGAAGGAGTGAAGAATCAAAAGAAATGTAAAGTGAAGGGTGAAAAAAGCGACCCTCCAGTTATTCAACTTAGGGCGGACACCGGGTTCAATTCATATACTCTTGGTTGTCACTTAGTGACACCGGTATTGAAGATTAAAAGTCGTCATGGACCCGGTGGCGCATGCACTAAACCTTCTTAGCCACTCAAGTTTCTCTCAATGAAGCTTGTTTCATTCTCACGGGAACCCTACGTAAACTATTGGCTTTCTCTTAGAGATCGTTGGTATTGAAGAAGGAGACCCTCTCCTAGTCTCCGCTCGGGAAAATCAAAATGCACTATTGAGTCTAGAGCCACGAGATTCATCAAAGATCTCTTAGGAACACTTGACATTTAATCACTTGATGATCAACAAATAAGATTATCGATGGTTCATATCGAGTCCTTCAGATCTTAGCAACTGTCGAGAACATTTATGAGAGGTTCACATCTCGTGATCCTCGGTGATTGAATGGAAACTCCGCCGTGGTCAACATCAAACACCGACAAAGAAGTCACGGTAACTCCCGTGGATTACGCGAGTGTGTCTCAAGCGGTCTGATCGTGAGGTGATGCTTCGTGTACCTCGGCGACTCATCCGAATGTAGATGTACTTGACACCGCGTTATCTCACTTGTGGGACTCCGGTTCGAGAGCGGCCTTTGTAAGAATTAGAGTTGTGTTTTCACACTATGTTGTTAACACTCTCAAGTTCAAACTTGTAAGTCGGAAACCGCTTATTACTAACCGTTTGAAATGTTTTCTTCTTATGGAAGCTCGGAGCGGGATGATCGTCTTGATTCTTCTCATGCTCACGCCAACATCATCACTAATGGAAGTTCTATCCAAAAGCAACACAACCGCAGAGTGATTCTTCGTCAAGCCAAAGAATCTACAAAGTTAAAGACTTAAAGAACTTCATTAGTATTGAATTCCAACGTCAAAGGCGTGTGAGCATGTTGAAGAATGACGTGGAGACTTGGATCGTGAAGCGACACTGAAAGCGCATCGATGCGCACAACAACATACTATCACTTTCACCACAAAGAACAATGATCAAAGAACAAAGTTAAAGATGACGTCGAGCATAAGCTGTTCAAAGATAACTATCTCTACTTCGGGAGATTGTTCGAATCAAGGCAATTCCTCTCACAAGAAGAAGAATGTCGAAGGCGCCGAGCTACTATTACATCAACGCCTTCACGTTTACATTCATATATACTTGAGGGGAGATTGTTGGAATCACTCTAAAGCGTATTTCAAGTATTTATATTTCATATGTAATAGGTAGCTTAATATGGCCTTTATGTTTGTTTAAGGTCTAGCTTATGTAGAAGGCCCATAAGCTTAGGCCCAAGCCCATATAAGAAAGGAAGGGAACTAGGAGTGTTGCCCTAGCTTCCCTCCTATAAATACTCTTGTAAACCCTCATTTGAGGGTTGGTTGTTCAAGTTTTCTTTTCATTCACATACCTACGCCTAAACCGTCTTATGTCTTAACGTGTGTGTGTGTGTGTTAGCTTGTTCAATCGCCTCATCTCCTTTCTATATTACTTGTGTTTGTAAAACTAGTGACCTAACATATCTCTTGAGCAAAATACAAAATTATAGAACCAACAAAAAGAAAATAGAAAAATATAAATTTTCAAAATCCATAAAAAATTAGAAAATCTCGAAAAATCCCAAAAAATATTGTTATTTTGTCCTGTTTTTCTTAATTCGATAACATCTACGGACTTTGTGTTGACATTCAAAGAATGTCACGGGTTTTTAGATGTTCTTCGAATGTACATATATTGTTTAAAAAAAAAATGGTGGTTTATTGTCATTTCAGGCAGTAACCCGTTTTAAAAAGAAAGAACAAAGCCATGCTTAATCTTGTTTTTCAAATCTCATACTCTGATTCTAAAAACAAATGTTTGTCACCAAAAAGATAAATGTTTCCTTTCCAAATATTTTTCCTTCTAATGATTCTTCTGAAAAATATTTGTCATCTTATGAAAACAAAATTGCTTTGAAAATACCTCGGACTCTATTTTTGAAAAATCATCCGGGCTTATCATCTGTCAAAATCTCTATCTCTCAATCAACAACTTATGTCATTGATTGAGGGGGATATTGATTTCAATCGAATCAAAAAGAATATTTTTCAAACAATTGGCACGTAAACGAGAAAGGTGTTGTTCCCTATTCACTATCGTTTAAAGACAATTAAGTACTTAAAACAAATTTAACTGTGAATAATGACTGAAAGTAATGTAAGTAAAACACAGAGTATTTTCAACATCATATTCTTATTAGAAGTCAATCAAAGAATCGTTACCCAAGTACTGCGGAATAGTACTTGGGATTGAAATGACAAGGTTTGGGGTGACTCTCTAAGCTCGAGGCTAAGTCGAGCACAACTCTTAGAACCCACTAAGCTAGCTCAAGGATAAAGTTGTATTTGGAGGGTGAAAAGTTGGCTTGTGTGTATGTGTGTTTTACAATTCACAAGCTTAAACTTTTCACTCTTCTTCTTATGCTATTTATACAAGTATGATATTTAACTTTAACCTAGAAGACAAAAACATAGATCACAAAGAAACACGAATATTGATGTATTTGGTTCTTTGTTCACCTTTCTATTTATAGTAGGCGACGAGACTATTTCCTTTGATGAGAATGCCGCTTACTATAAATGGGAAGATATGATCTTCATAGATTGACACTATTTATAAACTAGATAAACACTTGAGGACTTAGTTTTATCGGGTAAAACTTTCCGCCTAGTCCGACTCATTCTTGATCTTTAAAGCCTTGATCTCTTCCTTCGTTTGTCTTAAGTGTTTAACGGTTGGAGAGAGTCGAAGGATTCGATGAGTTATTGTCATCACTCACTGAATCCACTATCTTCTTCTTGACTTAGTCTTCACCCTTTAAGTTTCGCCTTGCAGTGGAGAGGCTCCTTCATCGCCTCATACTAAGTGTCTCGAAGATAGCTCACCGAGAGACTATCGCTCAATGACCGATTGTGTTTAACGGATTAAACACTTAGGTTATTTTCTATTCAAATCCTAGTTTAAGGGTTTGGGTATTTATCGAACCCAACAGTCTCCCCTATTTGGATATACAAATAGCCTAAGTGTTTGATCGGTGTAAGTGAGCAAAAGGCTTCTTCTTAATCGAATGTACTAATCAATAAGGAAAATTTGAGTAATTTGACAAAACATACATCTTTTATTGATCGATTACATATTTCCTATCACTAGTACAAAAGGATAAAATGATGTCACCCGATGGATACCCGGTGCTTGAGCTTCACTTTCTTGGTGATGAGTGTTTCCTGTCGGGATGGTCTCTTATCTTTGCATTCGGTCTTGATGTAACACGATGTTTGTTGGGGATTGGATCCGAGAGGCCTTTGGATGTAGCCGATCATTGTAGCCACTCTGCTCGATCGATATCACTCCACCTTTGGAAAGCGGGTTCCGTAGACATCAATGAAAAATAGCCCTCTTCGGGCTTTTCAATCACTAAGCAGTTCACAAATTTTACCCCTCAGTGCTCTCTATTGCATTCTAAGCGGGCACTTTGATTTCGAGTTGGAACTCAACTCTTTTCCTTTTGCGGTGGAAGCTTGTGATTGAGATCCTTGAGGTGCGATCAAGTAAGGTGAATTCCAGTTGGTGGTGCATCCTTAGCCTTTCATATCTTTTCTTGAGCATTTTCATCGGATCCTTGACCACCTTATTTTGCTTCTTTCCAATGATCGGACCAAGTTCATCAAGTTCGGTGATCCCAAAGTCTTTGAATTTTAAGGATCATGAACCTCAAAGTGTCTTTTGTCCTCCCTCGTAAACATTCATAGCCAATGGTTTGGTGTTTGGAATAATCTTGACATCGATGATTTTTTCAGAAGTTTTGGTGGTCATTGTCGATTGTACTCCTCAATTTCGCTTTGCACGAGAGCTTGATTTTCTTTCTCTTTTCTTCATCGCTTTCTCATTGCGACCATTTGAGCGACTGAGCATCTTTGAATTTTGTCTGCTCGACCCTTTGGGAGCTTGCTTGCATATAATCCCATGTTCTTAGCTTCTTGGCGACAACCTTTGCGATGCTTCTTTGGTCTTCTTATCATCCTCGACTTGTTTCAATTTCCTTTCTTCTTTAGCAAGGTGTTTGGTTAGTTGTTGAGGTGAAGAGGTATTGATGTCACCGATTTTGTAGAATCTTCTCGGGGCTCGCTTGTTGTCAATATGCCTTTGCCTTTGTCCTGGCCCGAGGAAGAAGATGCAACCAAGGGTGGTGTTGTTGTCATTATTGGTGTTGTGATTTATTAGTGTTGTTGTTTGTGGTAGTAGAGATGAGATGGGTATTCCGAGAGGTGTGCGAGATGATGTAGGAGCTCTCGAGACCGGTGGTGTTTGCTCCCCTCGGTGTGAAGAGGAGTTTCTTCAAGATTATTCTCCCCTCAGCTGCTGCGGAGCTTGATGAGGGCAAGAGTTGGCGTTGGTCTTGCCGAGGGGACCGAGCGGCTTGACCCTTGAAGGCTGATAGATTTCGGTCATCATAGCCTTAATCTCGTAGTATCGGCTCGAATACGGTGACCTTTTCATCCAAGTTAGCTTGAGAAAGCTCCAAGGCGATCATCCGGGGACCAAGATTCCGTGCCGTGGAGGAGGAAGCCTGAGCCATGGTCGCCACTGTGTATTCAAAGAGTCCATTGTAGCTTGAAGAGACTTGGATCGAGGAAGGAAGACCCCGAACATTGGCGGACTTGAGCGAGATCTAGCGCTCATTAAGGTTTGAGGATTGTTTGTGTATGCCTCGAAGAGTCTTTAGCACTTGAGAGTTAAGTGTTGGATCTTCTTTGACAAACTCTCCGATTTCATCGATCGTTGTCCGAGAGTCGAAGGTGCCTTAAGAAGTTGGCCATATTTTCATTCGATCAGAAGAGTACATCATACATCAAGTCCTTGTGCTCATGAACATTTTCATCGAAGCCTTGTACCTCTCCCTTTAGATCGGCATAACTTGCGCAAGTGACCTCGAAGATGTTGTTCCCACAATGTTTTAGTAACCCCGAGTATAGCTTCCTTGAAGCCACGGTGATCCACCGAGCTAAGCGTCTTTCGGTGAGGGAAGAACATTGTCAAACTCTTTGAATTCATCGAGCTTGAGGAGGATTCGAGGCTGATCATCATGTTGGAATGGGGATTCGATATGCTCGTGGATCAGCCGAGGCTCTTGTTCGATTGAACTCTCGTCCGCTTCATCCCTCGCCGATAAAATTTCTTCATCACTTTCAAAAAGGTCATCATCGATTTTAACAACTCATTAACCTCAAAGCGGTTAACAAAGGAGTGGGAATGGGTTCCATATCGGTGGGTGGTATTGATCCTCCGAGTCTTTGTCCTCGTGGACCCTCGGACATCGGTGGAGTTTCCAGCGTCTTCTGGAGTCGGGATTGGTTTTGGGTTCCATATCGGCGGTTGTTCCTTTCCTCCAGTCTTTGTCCCCATTGACCCCCGAGACACCGATGGGTTTTTCCCAGTGCCTTTAGCGAGTCATGATGGTTGTATCCCTATCGCTGGGTTGTTTGTTTCCCCAGTCTTTGGGATCGATCGGTGTGCCTCGAGACAAAGGCTTTGATTTGCTAATGTCCTCATCAGCGAGGTGGAAGGCGCCCCTACCACCGGGTTGTTTGTTTCCTACGGATCTTGGGAGTAGTAGGTGTGACCAAGGGCACCGATCGTTATGTATCGGTGTCCTTCGTTGTCACGGGTAGTTGTTGCTGGTCGGTGGGTGTCTTTTTAGTCTCGGGCTTTTTGTGCCTCTTAGGGTGTGCTCTCAAGCCTCGGGCCCCGAGACTTTGGTTTAGTCTTAGTCCCACCGAGACTTCCCTTTCTTTTAGAAGCGGGGTTTGAGACACCGATCCTCACAGTTGTTTACAAAGAACCATATGGGCGTCAATTCAATAGGAGTGACAAGGATGGGTCCTTTTGAAAATTTGATGGACTCGGGATGCCGTGTAAATTTCAAATTGTTCATCCCGAGTATAATTGGATCCCAAGAACGATTGCAAAGCACAAGAGACAAACCTAGGATACGAAACGCATTTCGTCCTAGTTTTGCTCAGTAAGCTTCGCTACGAGATCACCGTAAATGATCTCCCTATGTCGACAAATGACCCCATTCATCAAGCAAAGATGCCATCATCAACTAAATAGAGTTAACTTGTTCGGTGGATGAGTGGTTCCGCCGAGGACCTGAATCACAAAAGTGAAGAGGATCCTCCAAGCCACGGGAATGAGCTTTTAGTGATGGGGTCTTGTCCAAAAAGTTGGATCTAAAACGATTTGTTTTAACCCATCCTTCAACGTGGAGGGTTCGGGATGGGCGACATAAACACCTTTGTTATATTCTAACCTGTTGAAGTGCAAAACGTTTTGTAATCCAGGTGAATTGTTTCCCCATTAAGATCGAACTCGATGAGATACTCCCGAGAGGTCTAAGGTTATTCTCATCGATAGAAGGTGTCGGGTCAAGGCTCTAGTCAGAGCCCAAAACTCCCCGAGGTAGTTTGGGTGCAAGATTGAGGACATTTTTCAAATGCCGTTTTGAGTGGGTAGTTGAATAAAAATTTTATAATGTCTTTATAGGTTGGGACATTTTCAGGATATTCAAAATTTCCTATGACATTATTTGTTTTAAATTCAACGTTAGTAAGATCCCCTACCCACTGAGAAGCAAACTGGAGAAATTGTGTTCTAGCCATTTCCATTAACGAAGATTTTAGGGTTAAAAAAAAGGTTTTGACTAGAACAATCAAAGTATTTAGATCTCTTCAAGTTTGTGATGAAAAACTTTTGTAAATGTTTACAAGGAAGGTTTTCCAAAAGAGGTTTTAAAGATATTGAGAACACACAAATATTTCGGATTTGAGAAAGAATTTTGTGAGTTTAGTTGCGTAAAATAATTTGTGTGTTTTTGTGGTTTTGAAGAGGTATTCATAGAGTAGCGAGAGGGTGGTTTTGTATAAGTGTGGATATTTAAAGACCATTTTGAAATCGTTTGATATTCCACATTTAATGCTACCCACCACATCACGCAAAGAAAATCCGCCTTTCAAGGAAAACAATTGCAATGCAAGAAAAGTGCACTTTATAAATAATAAAATATCCATGGGATATTTTATGTGAGAGAAGGCATTTAATGCCAAGTGGGGT
This sequence comes from Chrysanthemum lavandulifolium, assembly GCA_022545495.1. Classification (NCBI taxonomy): domain Eukaryota; kingdom Viridiplantae; phylum Streptophyta; class Magnoliopsida; order Asterales; family Asteraceae; genus Chrysanthemum; species Chrysanthemum lavandulifolium. The sequence continues at coordinate 169,295,682 of CM040239.1, forward strand.
GAGGTAAATGATGATACTCGACAATAAGACATGTATTCCTATATTAAGTTGGTGGGATTACCAACCTAGGATATTTAAGTAACTAATACTTGGAGCATTTAGTTACTCATTCAATGCTTTTGTCGGGGACCCCGAGTGAGTCTTACTCATTCGGTGAGAGGTTTGTATTGGATGTTCGGGAGGATGAACCATTTGAGAGAACTTATCGAGATTGGTTTTCGACACCTTACTTTCATTGTCAAGCATTCCCAATTCAAATTTTTTCTCTCAAGGTAGGTTCATCCAAGGGTTTTGTGAAGATATCGGCCGGTTGATATTCAAGAGGGATGAAATGAAGTTCAATGTCTCCTTCATTATGTGATCCCCGATGAAGTGATATCGATATCAATGTGTTTGGTTCTTTGGTGGAGGACGTGGTTGTTGGAGATTGCAATAGCTTGGTGTTGTCACGTAAGATGGGCACCATTTTGTAATGGATGTCATAGTTCTTGAGTTGACTTTTCATCCATAATACATTGGCACAACATCCCGCATAGACTACATATTCAAACTTCGGTGAGGACATAGCTACCGATTGTTGCTTTTAGCACTCCAACAAACTAGTTTTCCTCCAAGAAATTGACAGACCCCGAGGTACTTTTTCGTCCATGTTGCAGCCAAAGATAATCGTAATCGAGTAACTCTTGAGATCAAACCCCGAGCACTTTGGATAATTGAGTCCAAGGCTTGGGGTTCCTTCGTGTACCGAGTATTCTTTTGGCTGCAGTGAGATGGGATTCTTTAGGATTGGACCGATATCTTGCTATTAGACAGCCGAGAATTGGATATCCGGTCTAGAAGCGATTAGATACATCGGTGAGCCAACAATCCTCCGAAATGAGTTTGATTGGTGATTTGCCGGTGAGATCGGGTCCGGTGTTGTTAGGTGGGACCATTGGAGTCTTTATCGAGGCACATCCGATATCTCATATTTCTTCAAGAGATTTCGTGTATTTCTCTTGGTGATGGATATTCCTTTATCGGTTTGTTCGATTTGTAGTCCAAGAAAGTATGTGAGTTCTCCCATCATGCTCATTTCAAACTTCTTTGTCATCGCTTTTCAAACTGTTTGCAAAGTTTGTAGTTTGTTAAGCCAAAGATGATGTCATCAACATACACTGGACTAGTATCACATCTGTTGAGTTCTATAGACAAACAAATGTGTTGTCTATCTTTCCTCCGACAAACTTGTTTTGTATCAAGAAGGCCGAGAGAGTTTCATACCATGCCCCAGGAGCTTGTTTAAGTCCATAAAGGGCCTTGTCAAGTTTGAGACATAGTCGTGGAATTCACCGCTCTCAAAGCCCGGAGGTTCTTGAACATATACATCTTCCTTGAGATCACCATTTAAGAATACACTTTTAACATCCATTTGATAGACCTTGAAGTTCATGTATGTTGCATATGCAAGAAAAATCTCGATGGCTTCTATTCTTGCAACAGAGCAAATGTTTCATCATATTCAATGCCTTCTTGTTGATTGTAACCTTTGGCTACAAGTCGGCTTTTTTTTTAATGAATGTGCTGTTTTATCCGCTTTTTACGAAAACCCACTTCATTCCTATGACTACTACATCCCGAGGACATTTGATCAAGGTCATGACCTTGTTTTATCAAGCTCTGCAGTTCTTCTTGCATAGCCTTTGAACCCGGCTTGGGTATTTTAGAGCCTCGGTGACACTTTTGGGTTCTATTTCGATAGGTAATCGACATATAGACATTCATTGGTGAAGTCTGCGATTAAGTTAGCGACCATGCTTCTAGTAAGCATGCCTTGAGCTGGTTCACCAATGATGTTTACAAGCTCAATGTCCCGAGATCTTGTCCACTTACTTTGTGGTGCAGGATCCGAGCTTGAAGATGTCTTTGGGAGTTCATCGGTGAGATCGGTGCAAGACCCGAAGATCATTTAGATCATCTGTTGAGGTGTCTTGTTCGTAGAGGTTCTTGAGTTACGTGATCACGATCATTTGGATCGGTGTTACCTATCTCTGTAGGGATGATCGATTATCAATGAATTCACCGATAGTTGGTTGTGACGGGTTGTGAGGCAAGACATAATATGAGATGTCAAGATCGACTTGGTATGAGGAATTGGTTTGATGTTGTACTCATCGAGGATATCTTAATGAGTTATCAATTCCTATTTCTTCCATCAAGTGTTGGTGAACCCGATGCTTTCTATACTTTCATCAAAGGTGACATGATAGGTTTCCTCAACTTGTTGTCTCCTAGTGTTAAATACCACAAGGCTTTGGAGATCGGTGAGTAACCTAGAAAGTATCCATCATTAGCTTTAGCATCGAACTTGCCTAGATGATCCTTGTGGTTATGAATAAACACAGACATCCAAACACATGGAAGTAGCTAATGTCGAAGTCTACCTTTGAATATCTCATATGAGGTTTTATTATGTCTTTTGACAATGATTGACTGTTTGAGTGTAACAGTCGTCTTAATCGCTTCACTTGTAAATGCTTTGAAAGGGTCGAGCCATTTAACATGGTTCTTGACCTCAATGAGAGTTATGTTTTCCTTTCACCTACCTCATTTTGTTCGGGGTATAAGGAGATGAGAAATTTTGGGAGATTCCTCTCATCACGTAAACTCTCAAGCTCAAGATTTTTAAATTCAAGACCATTGTCGATTCGATTTGTTTCCTTCGTAATGTCATTTCGGTTTTCAATGTTCACGATGAATGACATTATAGTATTAGTCACTGAATCTTTTAGGAAAGAAAGTATACCCAAGTGTATCTTGAATACTCATCAACAATGACAAGTGTATACTTCTCATGTTGGATTGATCTAGGACCGATCGGTCAAAGAGATCCATATGCAAGAGGTGAAGACGACTTTTGATAGAGAAATTTTGCTTGGTTTTGAAAGATGCTCTTTTATGTTTGCCTTTTCACAGTCGAGCATGGTTTGTCTTTTGCAAACACCAATGATGGTAAGCCAAGGACCTTGTTTTGTTTTGCCAAGTTGTTGATGTTTTTGAAGTTTAGGTGTGAGAGTCTCTTGTGCCACGCCCAATTGATAGTTTCGGTGGCTTTGGCAAAGAGACAGTTCCATCTTTAGAGAGGGTTGACATGTCTAAGACATAAACATCGCTCTCCTAGAGCAATCAACACAACTTCCTTGTTGGCATTGAAAATGGTACCTTGTTTGTCATTGAATTGTACAATGTACTTAGCATCACATAGTCGATCGACATCGATGAGATTGTATTTGAGACCATTGACATAAGCAATCCTAGAGAAAACTATTCCATTGCGGTTTATGAACCATAACCTTCATGGGACATGATGAGTTATCACCAAATACTACCTTGGGCCTGGTTCCTTTACATACTTGTGCATATATTCCTTCACACCACCATGCTTCTTGAGCATCCATTGCCTAGATGCCGATAGGTTCCCGGCATGTCTCTACACAAGTAGTAAAGCGAATTAGTTTCTCTTCGTGACCCACCTACTAGTGGGCTTGGGTCTCATGGTCTCTTTAAATTGAGCAATCGATTCATGGTCGGTGGTGGAGTGCAATGAGCTACCACAAGTTTTGCAATTAGAGACCGAGGATGACTCGGTGGATTTTGGTTGTTTTGAACTTCTCCTTGCATGGATGACGTTGTCATGTCGAGATGTCTTATGAGTCGTGTTACCGCAAATATCACAAAGATATGTTCATAAGACAATCATCGAGCGATGATCATTAAAGCCACGGTGTGGGCAAGGAGGAAAAGGCTTTGCTCTCAATTTTGAGCTTTAGATGAAGAAGCATACCGATGACCAACTTTTGTGTAGTTTTCTTGACCGAGAGCTCACATATTGCAAGTGGTCGCGAGCCTGTGATCATCCTTTTACTGATCATGCAAAAAGGATTCTATAACAATTGTCGATGGTATGGTGGTATAGTGGCATAGATCACACTTCGCTTGTTTTGGTGGTGGCTTTTGACTTTGAGGAACTAGAGGAAGCGACTTTATCTCCTTGATTGGTTTGAGGACCTTTTCAATAGATTCCATTTTGTCGGTTAGCTTCCTCACAAGTTCATCGATTCTTGAACTGATCGACTTGTGGGGACAGAGGATGTGGAATTTTCGGTGGGGTGGATTCTTGTTGAGTTGGTTTGATTGTCTTTTCGTAATGGTTCTACCAAGTCAGACATTTCTTTAGGAGAGTGTGGATTGTAATGTAATGGAGTAAGCTCGAGCTAGGATCAAGACTCGAAGAGGTTCCAAAGATGGAAGTGGTGCTTGAGATTCATCTTCGACTCGGAGATGTGTTCGGTGCTACTAGACACATCGAGAGTCCAAGTATGCTCTTTAGAGCTTGACTTTCGTGCTCTAGAATTTTCCCAGTCAAAGTTGGGAAGCTTACTCGGGATTAAGTCTTTCAATCCAATCACCGGGCTTGGGAGCAGTCAACATCTTGGTAATCATGCCACCAGACACAAATGGTTTAGGACTCGGTCTTTGTTGCAAGAGTCGGTGAGATGGTGTTCACCTATGACTCTCTTTTTGCCACCGGGGCACCCACAAACATCAAAGACCCTTGGATTCTTAGCATTCCAACCTTCAATGATATCTTTTTCCTTTTTAGTTCATCTTGAAGAGCCCGATTTCTTTTGACTAGTTCAATATTTTGAATTTGTAAAGTGATGACCTCAAGCTTAGCTTGTTTAAAGCAAGTAATTCATCTCTACACTTATTCAATTCAAAACCTAACTTGTTGAACTTAGAAAAAGATTTAATCGCTCTTCTACAAACTTAAGGTCAACATTGATATAGTTCATATAAGATCGCTAATCGAGTCATCATCCATAGAAAGTAGAATATTTACCTTCTTCATTGTGATGTTAACCCATTCTCCATTTACGGCATGATTCTTTCCAACACTAGCTTGTCTTCCTCTCGAGAGGGCCATCGGTGCTGTTGACATGCACCATTTCGTCATCGATGAGACCGGCTCTTCATCCGGTCGAAAGTTTCAAAGAACAAGACCTTTGTTTTACCCCGCATGATTGAACACTTTTGGTTCGAGAGGCGGCCTCAAGCAATGCAAGCTTAGCTTTGATTTTTACGTACTTAGCTTCAAAATCTATTGTTTTTTCTCGTCGATTTATTTTGAAAGTTTTGATGAGACCGATAGATTTTAGGTTGAAATTTTGTAAAGCCCGAGGAATGATTTGAGCTTGATGGTGCGTAAGAGGGTTCGAAATTGTTTTTGAAAAACAGTCCTTTGCAAAATGACCTATTTTGTGACACTTAAAGCATTCGGTGTCCTCATTTGCTTTAGCAGTTGAAAAACCTTTGTTTCTTTTAATAAACCTTCGAGAGTTTGCAAGGAGTGCCCTTTCACGAAATTCAACGTTCGGATCATTTAGGTACTCCTCACATGATCTCTCATCGTGCTCGTCATCGAGTTTTCTTGAAAATCTTGAACCACATTGTTAGAAAAGAAAGAAGTTTACATAGGTGAGGTGGTGGTCGGGACTTCTTGACATCCCGAGACTTCTTTAAGTCGGTATCGTCTGCTGATGAGGTTTTCCTCATAGACAAATTTCCCATAAATTTCGGGAAGATCAAGGTTTTGGATATGATTTGCATTTCTAAGTCCCCGAGAGAAGTTTAACCACTTCTCGTGAAGATAATTGACAAAACCAACATTAATCTCATGTTTGGACAACTTAACACTATCATTAGCCGTTCATTTAAAAGGGTTTTGTAACGGTGTAAGTTTGAGAGAGTGTTTCGAGTCCCCAGCCCTCAAGGTATTGTACTCAAGTTTCGTGTCCATTATCTTGTTTTCCTTGGTATCGATGGGCCTTCATGGCTATGGACTAGGTCATCCCAGTTTGTTTAGTCGTATTACGACTTATAACCGACTCCATTATATCATCGGGAAGGCAAGATATGAAGATACTTTTGAGTCTTTGGTCTGGTTGACCACTCTCCTTTCATCACAGGTCCACCGAGCTTGTGCTTGGGCAAACCTTGCGATCTTTGGGACAAATGGACCTTCATTTATACACTTGATATAATAAGGTTTCATCCCAATCAAATAGCAAAGCATCGCTTTTTCCATTTGTTGAATTTGCCAACTTCAAGTCTTGGGGCAACAAATGAAAAAGCTCCACCCTTTTATCAACTAGTTGGGGTACATCGGTTTGACCATAGAGATCCCGATTTAAAAGCAGTTTAGAGCGGCTTAAGGTTTTATAAAAGTTTTATAATCACCTTGCTCGATACCACTTGTTGTTCCCTATTCACTATCGTTTAAAGACAATTAAGTACTTAAAACAAATTTAAGCGTGAATAATGACCGAAAGTAATGTAAGTAAAACACAGTATTTTCAACATCATATTCTTATTAGAAGTCAATCAAAGAATCGTTACCCAAGTACTCATGAATAGTACTTGGGATTGAAATGACAAGGTTTGGGGTGACTCTCTAAGCTCGAGCTAAGTCCGAGCACAACTCCTAGAACCCACCGAGCTAGCTCAAGGATAAAGTTGTATTTGAGGAGTGAAAAGTTGGCTTGTGTGTATGTGTGTTCTTACAATTCACAAGCTTAAACTTTTCACTCTTCTTTTATGCTATTTATACAAGTATGATATTTAACTTTAACCTAGAAGACAAAACATAGATCACGGCAAACACGAATATTGATGTATTCGGTTATCGTTTCACCTTTCTATTTATAGTAGGCGCGAGACTATTTCCTTTGACGGAGAATCGCCGCTTACTATAAATGGGAAGATATGATCTTCATAAATTGACACTATGTATAAACCGGATAAACACTTGAGGACTTAGTTTTATCTAGGTAAAACTTTCCGCCTAGTCCACTCATTCTTCATCATTAAAGCCTTCGCCTCTTCCTTCGTTTGTCTTCACTGTTTAACAGCTGGAGAGAGTCGAAGGGATTCGATGAGTTATTGTCATCACCACCGAATCCACTATCTTCTTCTTGACTTAGTCTTCACCCTTTAAGTTCCGCCTTGTAGAGTGGAGAGGCTCCTTCATCGCCTCATACTAAGTGTCTCGAAGATAGCTCACCGAGAGACTATGCTCAATGACACGATTGTGTTTAACGGATTAAACACTTAGGTTATTTTCTATTCAAATCCTAGTTTAAGGGGTTTGGGTATTTACTGAACCCAACACAAGGTCTACTTTTGGATAATCAAAATGAACAATGTTCTATACATGTGGTTCAAGACCTTGACTATTGTTATGTTTTCAAAAGATACTCATGCATGGTTAAACAATGGAGTTTAAAGTCTGAAAATTTGATTCTTATCAGTTGAAATGTTTCTCAAAAACAAGTCACAATTCTCCTTAAAAGTTTTCAAAATTAATTTAAATCAATAGAGATCACAAATCTCAAAGGATTTGAAAATTGTGATCGGGGGAGAACTTGTGATTTAAATTGGATATAAACTGATAATTTGATAAGTGGTTTAGAAATATAACATCGAGCTCTCCTCCTACATATGTCAAACGATTTCAAAAAAATTCCATGCATATGTTAAGGGGGAGCATCTATATCAAACCTAAATGGATTGAAACATGATTGATTTGTCTCTAAGTGCAGGTTTTCCCTCCATGTGCAAAACACTTTCAAAATTATATGCATATGTTGAGGGGGAGCAACTTTTTGAAAACCACATCCTTTTCCAAAGATATCTTTAACAAAGTATGAAAAATACTAAGTTTGATCGGGAAAGTGATGTTGATATCTTTTAGAAATTGTTAACCAAAGAATCGAATCTTTCATTCTTAAATCTAAGATTTTCAAGTCCTCTTGCCTCCATGTGCCAAAACAATTTCAAATATACGATGCACATGTTGAGGGGGAGCTTTTTCTGAAATATAAAAAATAATCCAGTTACAAAATGCTTTGATAATATATCACAAGTACCTATTGATTTTCAAATGGTTTTCACTTGGTTCAATGGCAGAAGAACAATACCAAAAAGACCGACCAAATTTACTTTACGTATGGAGATATAAGGATGGTTAGGTTAGGTATTCGTTCCTATGATCCCGCCAGAGCCGAAGGGATCTACCCAAGGACAACCCACTAGATAGTATAGAAGTCCTTAGGTATGATGAAAAAAGGAGAAAAGTGAGAAATGAGAAGAGTGCGGACTGAGACAGAGCTAGAACTGGAACAAACCCAACAAGGTTCTAGTTATGAAGTCTCGGTAAGCACTGAAGGGGTTGAAGAATGAAAAAGAAATGAATGAGAAAAGGGTGAAAAGAAGTAGCCCTCCATTTTTTTTCAACCTTAGGGCAGAAACCAGGTTCAATTCATATGCTACTGGTGGTTACCAAGGTAACGCCGGTATTGAAGACAAGACGTCATGGACCCAGTGACGCACTGCACTACATCTTCCCAAGCTACTCAAGTTCCTCTTAAAAGGACTTGTTTCATTCTCACGGGGAACCTACATTATTTATCGACTTTCTCTTAGAGATGGTTGATATTGAAGAAGGAGACCTTCTCCCTAGTCTCCAACATAGGAACCAAATGTGCACTATTGAGTCTAGAGCCACGAGATCATCTATAAATCTCATTAGGACACTGTCAATGAAGACTCTCTGTTTCACACAATGTGAAAAAGATAACATATTTTAAGAGTCCTACGCATTATCCTTGTGGTATTGCCAGAACATCTGAGTGATATGATAACATATTCACAATGAAGGTGGAAAGCCTTCTAGAGCCAACATCAAACAAGCTCTTGGTAGGTGGCATGTGAGATCTATCCAATAGAACAACCATGTGACAACTGAACATAAACAATGGAGCGATTCAAATTTATGAATCAATCCTAGTTCAGGTTATGGATTGACGGATACCTTTGAAAAACCGGTCGATGTGCCTAAATATTCTTTCTCTCGCACATCGACTGTGTATTAATATTTCAAAAATAAAAGGTGTTTATGATTGATAATTGATTTTCCTTAAAACCTTCGTTGTATTGCAAAAACACTTTATATTGAGCAGTACACGATTGTTTTTCAAATCTTTTTTCATCAATCAGTGAATCTCAATTCGCTGGTTCACTCACTCCGTGTTGTCTTCTTTGGCACGTTCTAGTTTGAGCATAACTAGGCACCGCGAAACTCTGTCAAGGAAATTCTTATGAATTATACCGATCACAGCGGTGCTTGTCTTGATCAGCGGGAACCGTGGGCGTGTACCTCAATTCAACGAAGTGATCAAAGACACTTTCGTGCGCTTTATTGCTAGCTGTTGTATGCGGTACACCGACGTTTGCGGTGATCGAATGAAGAAGTCAATCCATAGCCGCATGCTCACACAACACATCCATTTCTAAAGAAATCATGATAAGTGCATCAACGACTCTAATATTATCACTCCATGCTTCGCTACGCCGCAAATATCATGAATCAACCAAAGCTTCCGCTACTCGATGAAAAGAAATCATGATCCGAATGTGAGCATGTCGGTCCACCGTCACAACTTCACATAATGTCAACAAGACAAAGGAAGAGTCGAGATTTATGCAAGCGATGATCTCAAAGTGGATCAAAACTCATCATCACGTGGATCAGTTAAAGACCTCCACTTGAATTATCCAAACATGCAAAACATGAAGAATCAAAGACTACGGGCTACAGAGCAATGAAATTAAACAGGAATCCAAGAAAAATCTTAATGTAATATCTGTTTGTATTATGTGTAATTGAGGTGACCTCACTTAGGGGGAGATTGTTAGGATTTAGAAAATCCAGTCGTTAAAGTGTCGGTCACCTGAAGTATATGTAATCGTTAGAAAGCTCGTAGTCGTAGTCATTTAATATTAGTTAGTATTTAGTTAAGTAACACCGTGGAGGACGGACGGGTCTTTACCCATTGTATGCCTGATCCACAACCCGTTGGTGGCGTGTCTTGTAAGATAACTATAAATACCCTCTACCTCCCAAGGTAGAGGGTTGGAGCTTCAATACCATTTTTCTTTGTTTCACATAGTTCCTAACTCTTTTCCCTTTCTCTCTCTAGAACTTTCTCTATCTAAACCTTGTATACGCCCCATATGATCATGGTTTGATGCGTTTGTGAAATCCTATAAGTTACAGATGCACCTCCTCATTTGGGGCCCACGAGTGTCACATTATCATGACGCAACATCTACAACAACCTCCTTAGAGGGGAGGGAGTGGTAACCTAATACCCAACACTACCCAAATTGCCACGTCACCTCTATCCAATAAAAACCCTCCAACTCAAAACTATCCAATTCTTCCGGACAATTTTTCCATTTCCAGTGCATACAATCAATGCTTCCCAGCATTCCCGGTAACCCATGAACCGCGTTATGTGCATTATATAAGTTGTGAATGTCATTCACGTATGTTTTTCTTAAAACCTCGGGCATATACAATTGGATTATGCACATAGTAAAATGATCCAGACAAGCGCGTGCAATATGTTCTCCTATTTGTAAATACTCATCTAATCCATCAAGTGTTATGTCGTATGCCAATTGGTGTATGACGGATGTGCATTTCATAATCACACTAAAACGCATTAGACCCGTACTATCGGGTCGGACTCTAAAGAAATCAAAATGCTTGAGAAGCGGATGATGAGTTTCAATATATGTTTCAATACCTTGGACAATTACTAAAAATAGCTTGCGGCTTATACGATAGCGACGTCTAAAATTTGTTTCTAGATATTTTGGGTTATCCCCAAATTAGTTGGCCACTAAACGTGCTTCAGCAATTTCCCATTCACGTGGGATGTAACTGCAGTGGTGTGAACTTTCGGTTTCTTGTTGTTGCAACGATTGCTCAGACTCATATTCTTGCACTATTATATCCAGCTCCAATTACACAAAAAGACCACTTTCACCGGAATAAGATGAACTCAAGTTTATTGGTTTTTTGGTAAAGAATTATGTGAAAAATAGTGTGTTTATGTGGCATTTATAGTGTTTTCAAAAAGTGAGATTAAAAAAAAAGGCTAAAAAAAGGGATTGATTTTTAAAAATGAAACCCTTATACACAACTATGGCTACTAAATACAGTGAATTTACCTCGCCGTGCAGACGACGAGGTCCATTTTGGTGAGAGGTGGCGAGAGAAGGTGGTGTGGTGGCGAGGGGTGGCGAGCAAGCCATGTCGGAATGGTGAGCTCCTTTCGTTACCGCACCTATTGCTCTTAGTAATGTAAAAATGATACAATGGATCTATTTTCAAGATTGGGTGAGTGTTTTAATTAGAAGTTTATATGAAGAATTTTAAGATTATTTTGAGATGAGATGGATGATTAGTTTTTGGGCTAATTATGCGATAATATATCATAGTTGTCATGATTTTTTTTTATATGGATCGTACAAATTATTTTGCAATTTTATGTACTAAACTTGCAATTTTGGTATTTTTTGTGTATTTTATGACCATTTTGCCCCTCTGGGTGAACAAAATGAGGGGCACAATGGTCATAAAATACACAAAAAATACCAAAAATGCAAGTTTAGTATATAGAGTAGTAAAAAAAATTGTTCGATACATATAAAAAAAATCATGATAAATATAATATATTTAGAGGCTATTAGCCTTTAGTTTTTTAGTTAAATAATAAAGTGGTAAATTATTGTGGGTTAACATTTACTATCAATTTAAGTTTAAAAGAAAATGAAAACTCTAAGAGTAAAATAATGATTAAAGATGAAGATGAAGATGTGGAGTGACAAGATTGCCCTCATGTAACATGCATGTGACATGACTTAATGGTAGATGCTAACGATCATTTGTGGCAAGGATGAGATTACGAAATGGAGATGTTGAGGATGTTTGACATATTCATTTCAAAAAATGGACTCGATGCACATGTAATTTTTGGTACAACGTCAAGTACGAAGTAATTTACTTTAAAATCTAAAAGTTATATAGTGTACAAGATAGTAAACCATATAATTTCTTTTCTACATATTTGTTGGTTCATGTTTGTTTGCTGTTCACGTGATGTTGGGTACATTTGTTCACTAACATAATCAAGGATTGATATGCTATGCATTCGTGTAGCCTATGATCATGCATGTGTTTTTGCGATGTGGGGATCCGGATTCATTAAACTTTGGTAAATATTTGATATGATGAAAAGTGATTCACCATCATCATGTATTCATGTGGTATATTAGTCACCTCTTTTGGACTTGATGATTTTTACCATGATTTTCACACTTCTCGTGCACTTTTAATTATTTAAGATTACTATGTTGATTAGTTACTGTCACACCCTTAAAATGTCGTAGCGAAAGGGTAATCAGGGATGTAACTTCATAGCACAAAGTAATAAGTTATATTGAACGACTTCTACATGAGTCATTTGAAAATACACGTTTGATCTCATCAATAAAGTTTTAACAAGACAATATTTCAAGAATTCACAACCGAACGTATAAAAGTAATACAATAAATCTTCGAAATAACGAGACCGCAAAAATGTGACTCTAGTAATGATGCTCCAGTTGCAAACCATGCAAACGCATCTAACGGTCTGTGTAAATATATGCTAAAATGGTCAACATAAAGTTGATGAGTTTATAAGTTTATATAAATAATAACGTTGGGCAAGAGTAATGTGGATTAAAAGAGTTTTGTGACCATTGTATCATTCACAATGTCATGAAAAATATTAGAGATCATTGTATCACTCACAATGTCTTGGAAGTAAATGAGACCATTATGTTAGTCACAATGTCTAAAAAATAAAGGTTTAGCATTAAGTAAATTAGTGTCGTGGACCACAAAATTTTAGTAACTACTGTTTCACTCATAGTATTATGAAAAGAATTTAGTGACCATTGTAACGAATAGAATGTCAGGGAAAGTATTACCATTGCACTAAGCTTATGACACCAAAACCTTAAATATATGTATGTTTGACCAGTACAGTCAGTCTTTTTGCCCTGGTAGGTGCTTTTCCAAACACCTAGTATGCTCTCAAATGATATGCGTCCGTTTGACTGGTACCTCCGGTCAAGTAAGCGCTAGTTACCCGGACGGGGGATGTCAACCCAATAAATCTATTCACAACATCCACATTTACTACGTAATTACCAGTTCATGATAGTGGGGACTTCCTAGCAAATGTGGTAACTTAGTGTCAATCCTTAAATTTAACGTACTTTTATCCATAAGTAAAAACGAGTATTGCATTTAAGTAAACAAGCATGTATTTAAGTAAAACAAATAATGTATTTAAGTAGAACAAGTAATGTATTTACGTAAAACAAGCATGTATTCGCACCCCAAAGTAATTCAAAATGAGTAGTAAACAAGTAAAAGTGGGGCTATGAAACTCACCTCAAGTAATCAAAGTATCCGGAATAGTATAACATAGGGTAATGATGGGGAATCCTAAACGCGACCTAGAATAATAAGTCGTTTTAAGGAAAAGGCAACATGTACTAAATGCATATGAGTTTTATGAAGTTTTATCACCCGTATACACTTGTAGTGAGGTTTTATATAGTTATGTAAGTCGAAAGTTAAGAAAAATATTAAAAATGCGTTTTTAACACTTTATAAACCCTATAAATAAGTTATGTCACTTATTAAGTTAAACCCGACTTCAAGTGATCGTATCTAATTCGTTTTAAGCTCGTTTTTCTTCGTTAAATTCTATAAACGTAGATGAAAATGTCTACTTTCATTATTTCAAAGTCATAGTCCGTGAAAATAAGTTCTAGACATATATTTATATACAAATATTTCCGGATCTGCTGTTAGGGTTTTTCAGAAAATTTTTGTCTTAATTTGACTATTTCTCACTCGTTTTCTAAAGAAATCATTTTTCAAAAGCCTAGGTTCATCAATTTTTAGTCTAATTTCAAAAATTTTAAGCCTCTTGTCTCAGTTCCACACCCATTATTTTATAAAATAAAAAATAAACAAGTATGTCAAAGTTGTCCAAAATCAGAAAACATAACCTATCTTGTCGGGGTTGTATCTCTTTCGTTACTTAACGTAACGAATCCATCCAAATTGTTGTGGTTAGATCTAAGTTTCCTCTACAATAGTTATGCTTATATTTTTACTCATCTAGTGTTTAAAGTGGTCGTTGTTTATAATTTAGAAATGGAACTCAGTTTCTTGTCGGTTTCGACTAACAGTTGCATATTATTTATTAAAAATAGTAAATCAACTCCAAAAATTATGAAATTCGACGTGGAACATCCTAAGACATATACCTAAGTGTTTTTAAATTGGCTTGGCCCAGAAAATATTTAAGATGGGTTTATATAGTGATGTACACGTCTGTAAATCTTGGACATAAAGTATGTGTTTTAAACTTAACTTTGGCTCACTTTTTCAACACAAGAAGTATACATAGGTGCAATAAAATAACATGAATGATTAAAAAACGTGATATGAAGTGTGAAAATGGTTTGTTAAACTTATTGATATGTGCAAAAACACATATCATTTCTTTTCTAAAATAAACCCAAAATAACCAAGAAAGAGCCGTTTATTGCTAATATTCGTTGTTTTCTTGAGTTTGTGCTTGTGCAGGTACGGATATGTCAAAACACACAAAAAGAAACCAAATCAGACGAAAACCCGAGCACGAGAGATAAAGAGTGCTAAAGCTGAGCCGGAAGGTCAGAATTGAGCATCTGTGAAGAGTTTCATGCTGAAAAGATGATTTCTGAAAGATATGATCAACTTTAGAGAAGTGTCAGAATTAGTCCCTCAACTTTCATAAATTGGCAGAAACTACCCTTGAGATTCAGAAATGGCAAAAGTGGCCCTTTGATTATTGAAGATTGTCAAGATAAGCCCTTGAAGTACATTTTAGAATTTCTGATTTGGTCCTGGATTTTCAGAATTATACACTTTTGGACCCTTAAATAGCAAATGGATCACAAAAATAATCCTAAATCCAATATTAACCCAAAATACCTTTTACCCATCTGAAACCCATACCCGGTCCAACCCTTAAATAATACCCGGTCCACCACATTTTATTCCCACCCGGTCAACTGGTCAAACACAGTAAAATAATACTTTTATTTTCCCGCCACCCAAATATTACCCCCAATTACCCAAACCCAGTTACCCATGAACCCTAAAACCCCCACGCTTCAATTCTCCAAATGCACACGAATCAAGCCTAATTAAATACTTGACTCTGACACGTGACTGACACACGGATGCCACGCTGGCAATCCGTGTGTCATTCCTTCAATTCCTTGCATTCTCATTGGTGGAGAGAACGTGGCACGTCAAATCAAGGGCTGAGATGAATGGATGATTGATGGGAAATAATCCAAGGGACAAGATTAGCTCAGAGAAAGCACAGAATTGTTTCTGGATCCTTCCAAGACCTCAAGCTCAAGTATAAAAGGACCCCATTCGTTCACAATTGAAAGACCTTTCACCTTATTTTTCAGTAGCTTAATTGTATTTTCCATTCAGTTTTTAATTCAGTTTTTATATATTTCCAGCTTTTGTAATTCCCTTCTTGTACTCAGTTTTTATATTTTAATGAAATTCAGTTTTAGCTTATTATCATTGTTTAAGTTTTAAGGTTTCTCAATTCAGCTTATTGATTGAGTTTAATTCATATTATTGCTTTTAAAAGATATTTACAGCTTGCTCTTATCATTATTCAAAAATAAAAAAAAATAAAAAAATCAGAAAAATAGTTGAAAAATAAAAAAAAAATGCTTTCAAACTTTTTCTAAGCTTGTACAAAGCTTATGCTACTGTTCCATTAAGTTCATTTAAGCTTTTAATAGCTTATTGTGAGCTTACTTTTGTTTCAATCTCAAAATTCACTCAAACACCAAAATCAGTCAATAAAAATCAACAGTTCAGATCTGGAGTTGAATTGGATATGGTTTGATTAAGCTTGGTTTGGATTGGTATTGGGTTTAGAATAGTGATACGTGGTTCTCATATAAGCTGCAAATAAGCTGGACCTCATGTGAGTACTATTTACCTAAGTTCCATACTAGTTTTCATAACTGCCTTGTGTATTAATTTGCTTTGCTCAGATTTGTTAGTTAATTGAATTATATTTGCATTTGTTAGATTAAATTACGATATTAGATCATAGTTTGATTCTTTGTTATGGATTAGATTATAGAGTAGGATAGTGTAGATTGCATATTAGTTTCATAAGGACTGTTTGGCGTTAAGCAGTTAAACTGTGTTAGAGGTGTAGTTTTTGCTTAAGTTTTGATAATTTAGTTTCATCTAGGTTAGTCATCACTTATTAAGTCATCTGTTTTCATTGTTATACATTAAAAGTCAAAATCAAAATAATTCAGTCCTAGTATTAGATCAGTTAGGAATTTAGCTTATCAATAGCTTAATTTTGGTTTAGAAATCATTGAAGTAGCTTAATCTAGATTAGGTTTAGCTTAAAACATCACTAGCATTAAACAAATTGAAATCAAAACTCATTTTAGTCAAACTTTGAAAAATCTGTCATAAGTCAAAAGTGTCAAAACCAGTTTTTCACCAATCTTTGTAGAATTTTCATGTGT
This sequence comes from Chrysanthemum lavandulifolium, assembly GCA_022545495.1. Taxonomy (NCBI): domain Eukaryota; kingdom Viridiplantae; phylum Streptophyta; class Magnoliopsida; order Asterales; family Asteraceae; genus Chrysanthemum; species Chrysanthemum lavandulifolium. Next base: position 169,312,266 of record CM040239.1, read on the forward strand.
TCAGTTCTGAGTCAAAATCATTGAAACTCTGGGATAAATAAGTTTAGTTGGTCTACTTTTGGAAACTGAATTTTGTGGAATTTTTGGGAACAGTTTTAAGCACTAAATCAGCTCTTCAAAAGAGCTTATTTGCCCTGTGTCAGCACTTAGCTAATACTGAGTGTGAAACAGGTCCCTTGCAGGCCTTGCACAGGGTTCAAATTAGCTTATTAGGATCTGAATTTTGGTACAAGTGTTCTTTGCTTGATGGTATTGAGGTTCTAAAATCTGGTTTTCAGTTTTGCTTATTGGATAAGCTGTGGCTTTAGCTTAAAGTAGGTAAGGTAGAGGCTGTTTGGTTTCTTAGCAAGTAATTAAGTCAAATCTTTATAATCAGAGCATTAAAGGTTTAGAGAAGTTGGAATAGATTGCTTTTAAGTAGTCTTTGCATACTTTTACTCTCGTGTTCACTTGGTGCCTTTTGAGATCATTTGCTTATTTTGAGTGCTTATTTATAAGCACTTTTCACATCGACTTCATTTTCTTGCACACCGAATCACTTCTCTTATTTTCCTAGATTTAGAATATTATTTTAGAATTTTTCTGAATTTTTCATAATTTTCTGGATATGTTTACTATTTTTATTATTTTAAATTAGTTTTTAATACTTTTTAATAGCTTTTAATACTAATTAATCGGAAAAGCCTTAAAAATAATTTTCAATTTTCATAGATTAAGATAAATATAAAAGCAAAAAAATAATTTTTCAGATTTTTCCTAGTTAAATTTGTAATTTTAGCATTTAAATTAGTTTTAAATAGTTTTAAATTAGTAGAAAATAGAAAAATCATCGAAAAATACAAAATAGTTTTGAAAAGTCTTTTGAGTTATTTTAGATTTTTGAAAAATAGTTTCATAATTTTTCCCTTTATTTTCATAATTTTTAGTATTTTAGATTTGTTTTAAAAGTTAAAATTAGTTTTTAATTCAAATAAATTCGAAAAATCTTAAAAATAGTTTTAAATCTTAGTTAAATTTCAAATTACATTTTTAAAGTAAAAGTAATTTTAGATCATTTTTAGGACTTAGATTAGACGTAGTTGCATTTTATTTACGTTTCATTTTAGTTTATATTCGAGTATTTAGGATTTCCCGTAGTATAATTTCCCTTAATTGCTTTCCCATTTCCCGTAGTTTAGACAAAATCAAAAATCCAAAACATCGAGCATTTTAATAACGAACCAATAACGACGTTGCCCATTCACACCTCGTTGGGACACGACTCGGATTTCCTAATCCGTATCACTATCACTCACGGGACTTGATTCACTATCCTTTTTCCTAAAGGGATTTTAAATCATTCCTTTGGTTATTTTTGATATCGATATTGTGGTTTTATCCATACACACACACCACCCTAAGCCTACTACATCGAGTAACCAAATTTTGGCGCCGCTGCCGGGGAGGTTGTGTCGCGACAATATCGTTAACGGTTTGACGATTAGTGACTCGAGATCCTTCCTTCCTGAAGTTACTATTTTTCTAAAAATCAAAAAAAGTAAAAAATATTTTTCTTTTTCTTTTGTATATATATATATCATATTAAAAATACAAAAGATTTTCTCTTGTGTTTTGAGCTTAAATAGAAGACACCAATTATATAACATTCTCAACGGAGGTGTTATCATTAGTAAGTTCTGAACCAAAGATCAAAAACTTGCCTTTGTGTCGCTTGTGAATCGATTTATTTCTATCGGATAAACAAAGCGTGTGGTGGGTATAAGGACGGCGACATTAAATTGCGTACGAAAAGAAGCGGGTTTTAATAAGCTTCACACCGACCTAAAAAGCTTCTCCGCCGCATGCGTTTGTCTTATAAGTGATTTATTCACTTGGGATTATTGGTTAAGTTCACGTTGTTTTCGAATACCGTTCTCATTTAATTGCCTTGGTTTTGAAAGTGCATGCGCACTCGTTCTAATAACTTCTGACCGACACGTGAAACCGCTACAATTCCAAGAAGGCGAAATAGGCGTGCTCCATTAGTCGAACCCGAGATTGAACTAATCCGACTCCGCCCATCGTCGAAATGGCGGAGGACAACCGATCTATGCTAGAACAAATACAAGCACCCACCGAGGGTTATGGAGAAGCCATCGTCGTCCGGAAATCGTTGCGATAACTTTGAGCTTAAACACGGCTTGATCAACTTGGTATCATCGAGCCAATTTTACTGGTTGAGAGGACGATCCTCACTCTCATATCCGACGGTTTAACAAGCTCACGTCTCACGATCAAGTACCGTAACGTTCCGGAAGAGGCTATCAAGCTACTACTCTTCCCATTTTCACTCGAGGGGGCCGCCCGGATTTGGCTCGAAAAACTACCCCCTCGATCGATAACCACATGGGAGATTTAGTGTCAAAATTCGTGAACGAATTCTTCCCACCGTCTAAAACAACAAATTTAAAAAATGAAATAACAAAATTCACACAAAGATTTGATGAATCATTTAGTGAGGCATGGGACCGATTCAAAGATTTGCTTAGGCAATGTCCCCATCATGGTTTTTCTGAGTTGCACCAACTTGATACGTTTTATAACGGTTTGAATGAGACTGATCAAGACTCTCTCAATGCCGCCGCGGGTGGTAATTTGTTGACCCGATCAACGAGAGATGCCTTGTCGATTATTGAGAACAAATCTAAAGTTCGTACCTCACGTAGCAAATCGGTTGCTGCTCGAGTGAGTGCTACACCATCGTCCTCATCTTATGAAAATACGTCTAGCACCGATGCTAAGATTGATAAGCTTACGGATATGATTCAGGCTTTAGTTAAGATTAAGACGGCTAAGGTTAATTCTTCTCCACCCGCTCAAGTCAAAGCGGTGGAATCGACTTGTACTACTTGTGGTGGCCCGCTTGCTTACTACAATTGTACCGCCACCGATGGAAATCCTTTCGAAGCTAATGCCGTAACCGGAGGTAACCAATACCGTCCTCAAGTTGAAACGAACCCTCGTGTTAGTAATCAAATGGGACCTCCAGGATTTTCTCAATCGAACAATCAGACTCGTTTTAATCAGAATCAAGTTCGTGGACCAAATGTTCAAAACCAATTCAAAGCCCCACCAAATCAATACCCGAACCAAGGAGTTAACTACAATCAAGGATATCAAAATCCAAGCTATCAAGCTCCGCCTTTTCCTTCAAATGAATTCACAACTTACGTTCAACACAACAATGCTACCATCCACACTATGCAAAATCAGATTACAAGTTTGAGGAACGAGTTTCAATCTTCGTTAACTAGACAAAACAATGAGTTTAGGAATGAGATTCGACTTCAGAACAACAAATTGGATGCTTCGCATAATAATCTCGAGAACATGTTGAATGCTATTTTGTGTAAGATCAGTCAACCCTCAACTTCAGGATCTCTTCCAAGTGATACCATTCCTAACCCGAAGGGTGAGTTTAAAGCTATAACCATACGGAGTGGTAAGGCTTATGATGGACCCTCGATTCCTACTCCGCTGGTGAGGGAGGTGGGACGAGACACCGAGGTTATTGAAGAAAATGTGCAACCCGCACCCGTCCCACCTCCGGTCGTTCAGACTCTGATTCCGGAACCCGATGTTCCGAAGACTACTTTAAAACCTTCACTTCCTTATCCTTCCAGACTTCATGATCAAAAGCTTCGTGACAAAACCGAAAACCAAATGGAGAAATTTGTTGAAATCGTTCAATCCTTGAATTTTAACATCAGTTTCACCGACGCTTTACTTCTCATGCCTAAATTTGCTGCTATGATCAAAAATTTAGTGAGTAATAAGGAAAAGTTGGCAGAAATAGCGAAAACACCGTTGAATGAGAATTGCTCGGCGGTGCTCCTCAAGAAACTTCCCGAAAAGTTAGGAGAGCCCGGCAAATTTCTTATACCTTGTGAGTTTTCGGGAATTGTGAAATGCTCCGCCTTGGCCGATCTTGGTGCGAGTATTAACTTGATGCCCTTTTCGATTTATAACAAGCTTTCTCTCCCTGATCTCACTCCTACTAAGATGACTCTTGAACTCGCGAACCGCTCAACCTCTATTCCGAAAGAAATCGCCGAGGACGTCTATGTGAAAGTAGGACCACTTCATTTTCCCGCCGACTTCGTTGTCGTTGACTTTGATGCTGATTCCCGGGTGCCTCTTATTCTCGGGAGACCTTTCTTAAGAACGGGTCGTGCGATGATTGATGTTTATGAAGGAGAAATCACTTTACGATCTAACAAGGAAACCGTCTCGTTTAATATTAATCATCCTTCGAGATACTCCTCCAACTATGATGATGCTTCTATTAATCGAATCGACGTTCTCGATATTGCAACGGAGGAGTATGCTCAAAAGCTTCTTGATTTTATGGGTGGCAATCCCACCATTCCTTCTGAAAATGTTGAACCATCTTCTGAACCGATTATTGCCGATTCTTCCCCCTCTCTTACTCCGTTCGAGGGAGGTGATTTCGTTTTGGAAGAGATCGATGAGTTTCTTGCTTATGATGATTCGATTCCACCGGGAATTGATGAAGATTTTTATGATTCGTAGGGAGATATTCTTTATCTTGAGCAATTATTGAATGAAGATCCGTTACCGTCACTCCCTCCGAAAGAGATCACGATTGAAGAAATCAAATCCGTACAAACGTCTAATGAAAATCCTCCGGAGCCCAAGCTCAAGGATTTACCTCCTCATCTTGAATACGCTTTTCTTGAAGAACCGAACAAATTTCCCGTCATCATTGCTAAAAACTTAAAAGATGAGGAGAAAACCGCACTTTTGGATATTCTTCGAAAACATAAGAGTGCCATCGCTTGGAAAATTTCCGACATTAAGGGCATAAACCCTCGTTTTTGTACTCACAAGATTTTAATGGAGGACGATTGTAAACCCGTTATACAACAACAACGTAGGGTTAATCCAAAAATTCATGAGGTTATCAAAAAGGAAGTTCTGAAACTCCTCGACGCCGGAATCATTTATCCAATCTCCGATAGCTCATGGGTTAGCCCTATTCATTGTGTCCCGAAGAAAAGTGGAATGACCGTAGTCATGAACGAAGATAATGAATTGATTTCCACACGCCTTGTTACCGGATGGAGGGTGTGTATTGATTACCGAAAATTGAATGATGCGACTCGTAAGGACCATTTCCCGCTACCTTTTATGGATCAGATGCTCGAACGTTTAGCGGGGAATGAGTTCTATTGCTTTCTCGATGGTTTTTCTGGTTATTTTCAAATTCTGATCGATCCGCAGGATCAAGAGAAAACGACTTTCACGTGCCCTTATGGAACGTTTGCTTACCGACGCATGCCATTTGGCTTATGCAATGCTCCCTGTACGTTCCAAAGGTGCATGATGGCTATTTTTCACGACATGATCGAGAAGTCTATGGAAGTTTTTATGGATGATTTCTCGGTTTATGGAGATTCTTTCACTTCTTGCCTCTCTCATCTAGACCACATGCTTAAACGGTGTGAAGATACCAACTTGGTCTTAAATTGGGATAAGTGCCATTTCATGGTTCGAGAGGGCATTGTCCTCGGCCATAAGATTTCAAAATCTGGGATTGAGGTCGACCGAGCAAAAGTTGACGTTATAGCTAAACTCCCTCATCCCACTACCGTCAAAGGTATTCGGAGTTTTTTGGGTCATGCCAGTTTCTATCGCCGTTTCATCCAAGATTTCTCTAAGATAGCCCGCCCTCTGACCCATCTCCTCGAGAAGGATGCTCCGTTTATCTTCACCAATGAATGCGTTGAAGCCTTTAATTTTCTCAAAAGAAATTAATCGAGGCTCGATCTTAGTTGCCCCGATGGGATTTGCCCTTTGAGCTCATGTGTGATGCAAGTGATTACGCAATTGGGGCGTCTTGGGGCAACGAATCGAAACATTTTCAACCCATACACTATGCGAGTAAGACATTGTCGAGGCCCAACACAATTACATGACTACCGAAAAGAATTATTGGCCGTTGTTTACGCCGAGAAATTCGACCCTACCTTGTCTTGTCGAAGACCATAGTGTATACCGACCATTCTCGCCTAAAGTATCTTTTGGCAAAGCAAGATGCTAAGCCACGATTACTTGGTGGGTTCTCCTCCTTCAAGAGTTTGATGTTACTATTCTTGACAAAAAGGAGCGGAGAACCTTCTTGCCGATCACCTTTCTAGACTTGAGAATCCCCATCAAAGTGTGCTCGAGAAAAGGAGATCACGGAAACATTTCCTCTTGAGACACTTGGGATGATTGCTAAGAAAGACCCGAACACCCCATGGTTTGCCGACTTTGCAAATTACCATGCGGGCAATTTCATCGTGAAAGAGATGTCGTCCAACAAAGAAAAAGTTTTTCAAAGATGTTAAGCATTATTTCGGGACGATCCTTACTTGTTTAAGATTTGTGCGGATCAAGTAATCCGGTGGTGTGTTCATGGCCAAGAGGCCCTTGATATTCTCAATGCTTGCCATAACGGACCTTGGTGGCCATCATGGTGCAAGCTACACCGCTAAAAAGGTTTTTGATTCGGATTTTATTGGCCTACCATATATCGAGATGCTCATGATTTAGTTAAATCTTGTGATTCTTGCCAACGTCAAGGGAAAATTTCGCAAAAGGATGAAATGCCACAAAATGCTATTCAAGTTTGCGAGATTTTTGACGTATGGGGCATCGATTTTATGGGGCCATTTCCATCATCTAAGGGTAATAAGTATATCCTCGTGGCCGTCGACTACTTGTCTAAATGGGTTGAAGCGAAGGCGCTCCCCACCAATGACGCCCGAGTGGTTGTTAAGTTCTTAAAGAATTTGTTTTCCTGATTCGGAGCACCTCGTGCTATCATCAGTGATCGCGGTACCCATTTCTGTAATGAACAATTCGCTAAAGTTATGGCTAAATATGGAGTTACCCATCGTCTTTCTACCGCGTATCACCCGCAAATGAGCGGACAAGTTGAGGCTTCCAATCGTGGTTTAAAAAGGATTTTAGAAAGGACTGTAGGAGAAAATCGAGCTTCATGGGCCGATAAGTTAGATGATGCATTATGGGCTTTTCGCACCGCATACAAGACACCCATCGGGTGCACCCCATTTAAGTTGGTGTATGGAAAAGCTTGTCACTTGCCCATCGAGCTCGAGCATAAGGCATTCTGGGCCTTGAAACATGCAAACTTTGATCTTAAGACCGCGGGTGATCACCGAAAAGTTCAATTGAATGAATTAAATGAGCTTAGGGATCAGGCTTACGAGAATTCTTTGATTTTCAAAGAGAAGACTAAGAGGATTCATGATGCTAAAATCAAAAACCGCGTTTTCAACGTTGGTGATCAAGTCCTCCTCTTTAACTCTCGCTTGAAGATATTCTCGGGCAAACTCAAAACCCGTTGGTCCAGACCATTCACCGTTGCTCAGTTTTTCCCGTATGGAATGGTAGAGCTTTCTCAGCCCGATGGCCCAAATTTTAAGGTGAATGGTCATCGTGTGAAACATTATTTCGGAGGGGACATCCCATCTATGGTTGTCCCGGATCTCCAAACTTTCCCTAAGGACAAGCGAATTCGTGGATCGAGTCAAGCTAGCGACTCGGTGACCAAAAACGATGGCGCTTCGTGGGAGGCACCCCATGCTTATCTCTATCTTCTTTCTATTTTCTAATAAGTGACGTGAAGGGTTAGCCTCTTCGATTTCTCGTGTTTGGTTGTTTGTGATGTTGTGTTTAGGATGTTCCCGATATGAAGACTCTCGTGCTCGAAGTTTGTCTTTTCTCCACTCGAGTTTCATGATCGACGCTTATGGAAATCCGATATCCGAAATCTTATCGACTAACGTTTATCTTTGAGCATACTTAATAAACGGCTTTTAGATTTTCGTTGATACCCTTGCCTTTAAACATTGAGGACAATGTTTCGTTCTAGTCTGGGGTAGGGTAATCTTCGATTTGATTTAACCGCACTTGCTTATTTTTTGTCGTATACTCTCGCAACCCCGTTTTCCTTAGAAAATGAAAAAAATTATGCAAAAATGAGAAAATTTAAAAAAATTTGTAAGCTTTTGCTAGTTTTATGATTGAAAAGTCTTTGCGAGTTTCTTAGAAGTTACTTTAAATATGCGTTTTCTTGAAATAGCCTTTGCTAATTGCTTAGACAAGAGGCTATAAAATGCGATTCTAGCTCACAAGGCCAAGAATTTGCAAGTCTCCCTAGGTGATTTTAAATATGCAAAGCTTAAACAAGATTTGCTAGTTTCTAATAAGTGACTTTAAAAATGCGAGACTTGAGATTATTTTACGATGCATTTGCTAAGTTAATATATGTTTTGACACCTTGTTGACTTTCCATTTGGTGAGAGTAGGAATAGAATTTCGACTTGACCGGGCGTGTTGAGCCCTAGCTTGTTCCCTTAACCATAGATAATCTAAAATTATCGGCTAAGCATTCGCTGATCTCATTATTTGGGATTTTAAATTTGCGGAGATCGAGAAATGATAGAGTTACTTATGAGTTTAGATGCTAAGCGTGGAGTAGTTGGTTCTCTTTAGAGCCCATCGAAGGTACTTATGGCTTTTTGTTCCCACAAAATTGTTTCACCCCATATTTGTGAATTAATAATTAGAGATGTTGAGTTTTTGGCGATAGTTAGTTCTTTATCTTCTTAAAAGAATCTTTGTTTTAAAAATTGGGTACACATCAAGGATCCGTAATAAATAAGTAATAAGTAATAAATAAAGTTATGAGCTGCGGTGTCGAGATCGGACCCTTGGATCTTTAGCCGGGATTGGGTGAGGTCTTGGTCTAACCCACTGGGATCCTCATTTCATGAAGCCTATAGTCTTGGAATTACCCCGTGAAGCTCCGTAGTTCATAGCTCATATAAGTAAAAGTATAAGTGCAAAAAAAAAAATGATGAAGAAAAAAATGATAATGAAGAAAAAAAAAATAAATAAAAAAAATGGAAAAGTAAAAAATATAAGTGAATAAAAATTCCTTGATGTGGACTTCATTTTTTAGACAATGGTTCTTGAGAGAAGATGGATAACTAATTAGCGACTTAGCTTTATATCTTTATCGGAATAAAAGTTATCGAAACGAGAAATTTGAAGAAATTCATTTCTCACAAAAATAAAAAAATCTAGAGGAATATAGGAAAAGGGGAGCAAAAGGTAATTACACAAGTAACTTCCATGGGTAGTGTTGGCATCTAAAGTAGTATTTAACAATGATTTCGATTTTACGCTTAGTTTGGGGACTTGTGAAAAATCAGGGACGATGTATTCTATCTGTATGGTCACTTCACGCTGTGTTGTGTTTCCTATTCCGTGATCCTAACGTGTCGTTTGAAAAATGTTGGAGTTATTGATCGACATGAAAGTTCAACAAACCGTCACTCATAACCGGAAAGTGCTTAACCGTAATATCTATATGTGAATTAAAAGGTAAACGGGGCATTTTTAGAATTAAGGCTTTCTTAATCTCTTTTGAGGAATCTTTGCTACTTCTTCATAGGTTTAGTAGAAAGAGATTGAAATCTTTGGTTTTAGAAGCGTGGGTTGATTGCATTGCGTGAGGACACGACAATGGTCTCGTCTGGGGTATTTTGATATGTGCAAAAACACATATCATTTCTTTTCTAAAATAAACCCAAAATAACCAAGAAAGAGCCGTTTATTGCTAATATTCGTTGTTTTCTTGAGTTTGTGCTTGTGCAGGTACGGATATGTCAAAACACACAAAAAGAAACCAAATCAGACGAAAACCCGAGCACGAGAGATAAAGAGTGCTAAAGCTGAGCCGGAAGGTCATAATTGAGCATCTGTGAAGAGTTTCATGCTGAAAAGATGATTTCTGAAAGATATGATCAACTTTAGAGAAGTGTCAGAATTAGTCCCTCAACTTTCATAAATTGGCAGAAACTACCCTTGAGATTCAGAAATGGCAAAAGTGGCCCTTTGATTATTGAAGATTGTCAAGATAAGCCCTTGAAGTACATTTTCGAATTTTGATTTGGTCCTGGATTTTCAGAATTATACACTTTTGGACCCTTAAATAGCAAATGGATCACAAAAATAATCCTAAATCCAATATTAACCCAAAATACCTTTGGCCCATCTGAAACCCATACCCGGTCCAACCCTTAAATAATACCCGGTCCACCACATTTTATTCCCACCCGGTCAACTGGTCAAACACAGTAAAATAATACTTTTATTTTCCCGCCACCCAAATATTACCCCCAATTACCCAAACCCAGTTACCCATGAACCCTAAAACCCCCACGCTTCAATTCTCCAAATGCACACGAATCAAGCCTAATTAAATACTTGACTCTGACACGTGACTGACACACGGATGCCACGCTGGCAATCCGTGTGTCATTCCTTCAATTCCTTGCATTCTCATTGGTGGAGAGAATGTGGCACATCAAATCAAGGGCTGAGATGAATGGATGATTGATGAGAAATAATCCAAGGGACAAGATTAGCTCAGAGAAAGCACAGAATTGTTTCTGGATCCTTCCAAGACCTCAAGCTCAAGTATAAAAGGACCCCATTCGTTCACAATTGAAAGACCTTTCACCTTATTTTTCAGTAGCTTAATTGTATTTTCCATTCAGTTTTTAATTCAGTTTTTATATATTTCCAGCTTTTGTAATTCCCTTCTTGTACTCAGTTTTTATATTTTAATGAAATTCAGTTTTAGCTTATTATCATTGTTTAAGTTTTAAGGTTTCTCAATTCAGCTTATTGATTGAGTTTAATTCATATTATTGCTTTTAAAAGATATTTACAGCTTGCTCTTATCATTATTCAAAAATAAAAAAAAATAAAAAAATCAGAAAAATAGTTGAAAAATAAAAAAAAAATACTTTCAAACTTTTTCTAAGCTTGTACAAAGCTTATGCTACTGTTCCATTAAGTTCATTTAAGCTTTTAATAGCTTATTGTGAGCTTACTTTTGTTTCAATCTCAAAATTCACTCAAACACCAAAATCAGTCAATAAAAATCAACAGTTCAGATCTGGAGTTGAATTGGATATGGTTTGATTAAGCTTGTTTTGGATTGGTATTGGGTTTAGAATAGTGATACGTGGTTCTCATATAAGCTGCAAATAAGCTGGACCTCATGTGAGTACTATTTACCTAAGTTCCATACTAGTTTTCATAACTGCCTTGTGTATTAATTTGCTTTGCTCAGATTTGTTAGTTAATTGAATTATATTTGCATTTGTTAGATTAAATTCTGATATTAGATCATAGTTTGATTGCTGTTATGGATTAGATTATAGAGTAGGATAGTGTAGATTGCATATTAGTTTCATAAGGACTGTTTGGCGTTAAGCAGTTAAACTGTGTTAGAGGTGTAGTTTTTGCTTAAGTTTTGATAATTTAGTTTCATCTAGGTTAGTCATCACTTATTAAGTCATCTGTTTTCATTGTTATACATTAAAAGTCAAAATCAAAATAATTCAGTCCTAGTATTAGATCAGTTAGAATTTAGCTTATCAATAGCTTAATTTTGGTTTAGAAATCATTGAAGTAGCTTAATCTAGCTTAGGTTTAGCTTAAAACATCACTAGCATTAAACAAATTGAAATCAAAACTCATTTTAGTCAAACTTTGAAAAATCATCATAAGTCAAAAGTGTCAAAACCGGTTTTCACCAATCTTTGTAGAATTTTCATGTGTTGATTCGAGTCAAAATCATTGAAACTCGGGATAAATAAGTTTAGTTGGTCTACTTTTGGAAACCGAACTTTGTGGAATTTTGGGAGCAGTTTAAGCACTAAATCGACTCTTCAAAGAGCTTATTTGCCCAATGTCAAGACTTAGCTAATTGAGTGTGAAACAGGTCCCTGCAGCCTTATTGTGGTTCAAATTAGCTTATTAGGATCTGAATTTTGTACAAGTGTTCTTTGCTTGATGGTATTGAGGTTCTAAAATCTGGTTTTCAGTTTTGCTTATTGGATAAGCTGTGGCTTTAGCTTAAAGTAGGTAAGGTAGAGGCTGTTTGGTTTCTTAGCAAGTAATTAAGTCAAATCTTTATAATCAGAGCATTAAAGGTTTAGAGAAGTTGGAATAGATTGCTTTTAAGTAGTCTTTGCATACTTTTACTACTGTGTTCACTTGGTGCCTTTTTGAGATCATTTGCTTATTTTGAGTGCTTATTTATAAGCACTTTTCACATCAGCTTCATTTTCTTGCACACCTGAATCACTTCTCTTATTTTTCCTAGATTTAGAATATTATTTTATAATTTTTCTGAATTTTTCATAATTTTCTGGATATGTTTACTATTTTTATTATTTTAAATTAGTTTTTAATACTTTTTAATAGCTTTTTAATACTAATTAATCAGAAAAGCCTTAAAAAATAAGTTTTCAATTTTCATAGATTAAGATAAATATAAAAAGCAAAAAAAATAATTTTTCAGATTTTTCCTAGTTAAATTTGTAATTTTTAGCATTTAAATTAGTTTTAAATAGTTTTAAATTCGTAGAAAATAGAAAAATCATCAGAAAAATACAAAAATAGTTTTGAAAAGTCTTTTGAGTTATTTTAGATTTTTGAAAAATAGTTTCATAATTTTTCCCTTTATTTTCATAATTTTTAGTATTTTAGATTTGTTTTAAAAGTTAAAATTAGTTTTTAATTCAAATAAATTCCATAAAAATCTTAAAAAATAGTTTTAAATCTTAGTTAAATTTCAAATTACATTTTTAAAGTAAAAGTAATTTTAGATCATTTTTAGGACTTAGATTAGACGTAGTTGCATTTTATTTACGTTTCATTTTAGTTTATATTCGAGTATTTAGGATTTCCCGTAGTATAATTTCCCTTAATTGCTTTCCCATTTCCCGTAGTTTAGAAAAAATCAAAAATCCAAAACATCGAGCATTTTAATAACGAACCAATAACGACGTTGCCCATTCACACCTCGTTGGGACACGACTCGGATTTCCTAATCCGTATCACTATCACTCACGGGATTTGATTCACTATCCTTTTTCCTAAAGGGATTTTAAATCATTCCTTTGGTTATTTTTGATATCGATATTGTGGTTTTATCCATACACACACACCACCCTAAGCCTACTACATCGAGTAACCACTTATCAAGTGTTGGTGAGTGAATGGATGAACAAGAACACAAAATAACCCAAGAATCACAACTAAACCCTAACTTATCAATACCAAAAACCCAATTATTCTTTCCAACCTCTAAACTAAATTACCCAAACTAAAATCACACCATTGATAACTCTTGGAGCTGCTGAAAAGAATAGAGGAAAGAAAATATGTAGGTTTTTGAAGTGTGTGTGAAAATCAACTAGTTTAAGGTGGTTTATATAGGCACAAATTTGGAAGTGGGGCAAATGAGATACAATGATGACCAAGGTAGTGTTTAACCTAGATGGGGAAGTCTTGGATGGGAGTGGTGGTGGCCATGGTGGCGTCACATATGTGTAAGAGGTGGGGGGTTATGTAGCTTGGCTCCATTATTGGACTTATGGCGTTAGTACTTGTTTTTGTAGTGTTTGACTCATGGTGTTGATAACTAAGGGGTTGGCCGGTTTTTGGATGAAATTGGGGGAAATGATTTTTCAAATGTTTTGTCTAAATATGTATATATCTATACATTATATATAAGAGGAGGCATGCCACATATTATTCCATGTGGCATCTCATAATGCCATGTCATCATTGAATTTATGTGGCATTTTTTTTAATACATGTGACATTTTTTTTTGAATTTGTTTTGAATTTTGTGTTTTATTAATTTTTAAATTATGTTATAGTATATTTTTAATTTTAACTAGGTAAAATTCGGTTTAATTAAAAAGAAAACATGCATTGGATTCGAACATGGGTCATTCTTAAGTTATTTAAACAACTTTCCAATAGACTAAATTGTTTTTTGATTTATATTCAAATCAATATAAATAAGTACATGTAAAAAAAATCTGTATTTTTTAATTTAAGAATCTATATTATGAACATAACAATTAAAAAAACGATATATATTACCTTACAAGATAATTATACCTTATACATTTTTAACATAATTTTTGTCTATCAATACACCCTATTATTAAGTTCATAAAATATAATATACCTTGATAATGGTTGGAACAAAATATTTAATTGTTACTCAATCGAATCATAAGAACTACGTGACCAAATAAGCCTAACAACCATATTAGAAGTAGCCGTCCACACGTGATGGAGGTAACACATATTCAAAGCTAAACCATATATTAAAAAGAAAAATCAGTATTAATATGTTGGCTATGTAGCCTTACAACATGTAATATTAATAACTAATTAATATGATAAAAGTAACTCTTAAAACCAATCTTATATTACATGTAATATAAGATTTGTATATATTATAAATCATAAGATAAAATATTAATTACATCGTTGATTTCTTATATGCTATTATAATGTAGCCAAATCTTATATGGCTACATTATAATGTATTACGATGTAATTAGTTATTGTTTTACCTAATTTATTTAGACTTTGATAATTATAATATAGTGTAACTAATATTACATTATGATTTCTTATATGAATATAGTAAACCAAATCTTATATGTAGCCCATCGGCACAGTTACTTCAAATAAATTGCTTTAATATTTCTTATGTTTTTTCCTTTAAATGATTTCTTATATATATGTGAAAACAGGTTAAAGTGTCCCTAATGGGTAAATTATAAGATGGGTCAAAACTTCGAGCCAAATTTATGCTTTTGGAATATAAAAAGACAGGCGTGTATCCCTTGATAACTTGAGAATGGTAAAGCATTCTTATATTTTCATGGTTTGTAAAAGTGATATATGCATGGTATCATTTTTATAAATGCCTTAGTACCTTATGTTTAAATGCCTTATGTTTAAATGCCTCAAGTTATACAACAAGTCAACAACATGATCAGGTTTAAATGCCTCATTTTTATATGTTCCTACTTTAGCTTTTAGTTTTTTAGCTATATGACAGAAGTAGTCATATTGTTTGTAGTACCTTATGTTTAAATGCCTCAAGTTATACAACAAGTCAACAACATGATCAGGGCAAGCCATATTGACAACAAGATAAGTAATTAAAGATAAACTTATATCTTATATTTTGGTACTCATTACTGATATGTACCTTTTGTAGATATAATAAGCGTATGTTTCTGTATTTAGCACGGCTAGCTAATTCCCAGTGGTCAAAAGATGAACACGGCCGATATGTTTAAAGTTGCTTATAAGTACGTTAAGTTCTTGCAGGCTCAAATTGGTGTTCTCAAACATATGGCCTTGCTTCCGGTAATCATCCATGCATGCACGCACCACTTTTTCATACACAAAAACACATACATATTTATTTCATGCACATTTAACATATGAAATTTTAGTATAGGCATATTATCTATTTTTTTATGATTTGTTACATGTGTTCATTAACCTTTTTGCGTATCGGTCTAATAGGTCTACAAACTACTTGCTGATTTCTAAATTGATTATCGGCTTGAAAAACTAGAAGCAAATAGTTAGAGTAAATTTGATTGAAGGGGCAAGAAATACGACTGCAAGACGGTCGAGAAGCTGCTTATAGATAACAACTGCAGACAAGTTTTTCCTTTCCACGTTGCAGGTGAAGAAGGACGTCGCCGCAATTTCAGTTGGCCTTATGAAGGGTCAACAGGGAGAACAGTCGAAAGACTTTCATGATCGAGCTTACATCGAGGCTATGAAGCTTTATAATAGACGGAAATAGAGGTCGGCGTTATCAAATTTTATAATCATATATATGGGTAAGTGTTGTAATAGCAGTATTACATTTATCTACTGTTAAACCTACACGCGGGCATGGAAACAAATGTACAAACTGATGGGTGACGGGAAAGAAAAAAATCGCGTTTGTGGGTGACGAGTTAAAGGTATCCATGTCCATTACTCGCGAGTTCCAGTCCTACACCTAACAGATCGCAATAACAACTACAAACCCAGTTTTAATTTTCTTATATAGTTTAGGATTTTGCTAATGACAGCCGGCATGTCTTTTTTATTTTGAACGTTATGGGTTATTCGAATTCAGTTTTTGGAACGAATCTTAATTTGGTAAATCAAGAAAAGAATATCACATTTGACTTTTCAGGGTCACATTTGCAGTGATAAAGAAAGAGAATGGATTCATTAGCAACCTTCTTTCGTTATAGAAAAATATGTCGACGATAATTATAAGTCATGCCCGCCATCGGGGGCTTTTAGTATATATATATATATATATATATATATATATATATATATATATATATATATATATATATATATATATATATATATATATATATATATATATATATATATATATATATATATATATATAGTCCGGTTCTAGAGAAAAGTGTAATTAGAGAGAAGAGTGAGAAAAAATACTTACAGGGTAAAAAATGAAAAAAACAAATAAGAAAGAACGGAACAGTATACATATCATTTAACTCATAACAAAAAAACACACACTCCGATCATTCAATCCCGATCAAAACCAATCGATATTCCGATTAAAAAAATCCATTTTCCGATCAAAATCTAATCAAATTACTCATAACGCTTTGAGTTTTCTATTTTATTAACCTAAATATGGCGAAAAAGAAGTTTCCAAATCGTAAATGCCCTAATTTTTTTGTTTGATTAATCGTTTTTGTTGATTTAAAGATGATATAATTATCTATTTTCATTTTTAGCAAGTCGGATAAGTCCAAAAACAGTTAATAAGAGGCTTCTAATCGAATAAGAAAAGTCAGATAACTGTAAGTTGTTAATTTTTGATTTTTATGTTATTTTAATGCATCATAATTTGATAGTTAGTGTTTATGTGTAAAAGTTATTAAATAATTAGTGTATAAATAAAATTACATTTACTTAATCTTTTTTAAATTTGTTATTATTTTAGTGCATATGTGTAATAAAAATGTTAGGGCATTTATTTGTATCAATAACTGAAAATGCATAAACATCATTTAAAAATAGTGCATAGAAAACATACATGTTACAGAATGTTTACGAAATTTGTTTGAAAGATTAGAGTATCAGGATTATTTTCTCTAATTTTTTTAATGCGTCGTTGAACGTATTAGAGCATCAATGAGTATGAGTATGATTACGGCACCAATGAGTGTAGAAACCAAGATCCGGACTCAACTAGGGTATCAATAACATTGAATTATGCACAGCGGAATCAATAAGAACAAGAACATCAATGTTACTAATAAGGTTTTCTTTATTGAATGAAAACTACTATTATTATTACTACTAATATACACATGCTATGATCGTGTGTCTAGACTCTCATTAGGAGATGTCTACTATGAAATGAAATGAAAAGATGAAAATAAACTAGATGCTTACCCTCTTTATATAGTAGAGGGAGGCTACAAAAACCCTAGACATAGCTTACAACCAAAGCTACTATTAATTTATCTATAAGGCCCTCATTGTTTCTTCTTTTCATTCTTGCTCGTTTTGTAATCCGCAATTTCCAAAAATCTTCCCCTAAGCTGGAATTTGACTAGGTTAAGTTCCAGTTTCTTGATAGTACAAAACAACCTGTATGAAGAAACAATGCTAAAACATGTCATCACAAATAATCTGTTGCACACCATGAATCTTCTTCCCCTTCATCTAATAGGGGTCTTGTGCAACTCGTAGACGCTTCCCCTCAAGTGATGCATGTAGATGGTAAGTATATAAACCAGAAGCTTCCCCTTAAAATATACTAACCATCTTTTTTTTTATCACTTAGAAAAAGAAATAATATTTTATTTATTTATTTTTTTAAATAAACAAAAGAAATAAAGCGTAATAGCAGAGAAATCAAATCAGCAGCATCAAAATAGTCTACCAGTAGGAACGGAGAATCAGTAGAAACATCAACGTAGGCGTCTTATATCTTGCACTATCCACGTGACTCCAAATCTTGATAAACCCTCAAGTAATATGAGACACTAAGCACAACAACGTGACTCCTTAAAGTGATAGCAAATGTGAGCATTAGGCACCTTCAATCTGTAGATCACACCCCTCCACTAACACTGAGCACTACAACGTAACTCCTTAAAGTGTTAGCAAATATGCGCATTAAGTACCTTTAGTCTGAAGATCTCACCCCTTCACTAGATTTATCAAGTCTTTGTCACATCATTAAAGTACAAACAAGTTATCTCAAAAGTGTCTGCTGCTCACTTTGAGATATGATAAGACATGCACGTGATCAACCAGTAGGAACTCCAAAACAACCAGTAGGAACAGACCAGCAGCAACTGATCAACAGAAACCGATTAGTAGAAACGAATCAAAATATGCAGCCAGTAGGAACACCAAATCAAGCCGAAAATATGTTAATTACTAGGGTTCATCGTTGAATAAAAATTCAACTCACCAAGACTAGTAAAACATTAGAAGCACAAACTGTCAAGACCAAAATTAGCATATACAACAACCGATCATGAACAGTATAAATGTTATCCGACCAGAATTAAGTTCTCACGCTACCATTTAACCATCGTCTACCAGTATTCATAATATTCGAACAGTACCCAAATAACAATACTGATCGAGTAAACAATATGACCAATATAAAAGAGAGATCAATATCGTGGGACCAGTCATATTCTCATGAATTACCCCATGCGAAACAAATCCCCAAATGTAATCAAATGCAATGTCATAATATTCCAAATATTTGTACTGATTTGATTAATTCGAACCAATCAAAAAAATGTCCCACTTGATCATATATAAGATGAGGAATTTTTATTTGCATACTCTTATTTTGATGCTTATCAAGGGACAAATCTTCACCTTCTATTTAAATTGATCTAATGGTTGAGATTAATCTAAGATTTAATATTTTTAACCTTAATCTTCCAACTATATAAAGCCTTTATTTATTTTTCGTTTTACCATTCGTCATTTTTTACACACACTTTGTATGTGTTTTCCTCTGCTCTCATTTTTTCCCTCCAAAAATTAGTTATCCCGATCCACAATTACCATTCCGATCATCATCACCGTTCTGATCATCATCACCATCACCATTCCAATCACCATCACCGTTCCGATAATTATCTCATCATCACCTCCGGTAAGTAGCAGATTTTGATTTGAATGAACCGTTTGTTTCAGAAGCTTATTTGATTTATATTGTTGTGGTTGATAATGATATTGAATCACTTGTTAATTATGTGGATCAAGTTATGTAACAATCCTTCTTATCAAGTTGCACACCAAGTGTTTGATAAAATGTGTGAGTGAAAAATATTTGATAATCTTGTTATATGTTCCTGTAATTTTACTTATTAATTAAGTTGTTAGTTGAATTTATGTTTTTAACAGCACTGAAATGCTATTTTTATGTCTGGTTGCTCTTTTTGAATCTGCTCTCTATCGTACGTGTGGTATCACCAGTGATATCCGAAGTTGATGGTATTATAATTTTGTTGTTTTATGTGCTTCTCAAGATACAACCATTGGATGCAGTAGAAGCTCTCATGTCTTGGCAGATGATTATAATGGTGGGCATGGAAGTTTAAATTATGGAAATAAATTAGCTAACCGGAGTTCAGGGTGTTCAGCTCCTGTTTGGCTTGAAACTGGAGATGCGGTCGGTAATGTTTTTCTTATGAAACTTAGTGCTTGTTAAGATAGGTTCTATTAATGTATGCGATGTATGAATGCTTTAACTTTGTCGAGATCACAGTAAATATGTATTCTGAGATGCGTGGTGAAGCTCGTGATCGCAATTTATACTTTTTAACACTGAACTAAATTTTCTCTCAGAATGATGCTGCAAAACCTGTTGGAAAAGTTTTAGAACCATTCAAGGCCCCTTTCACCTTATTGGACAAGGTAAAACACTTTATGATATATTTATTTCCTAGTAAAATGCTTTTGGTTGTTATCCTTGTGGAGGTCGTTGCCTAGGTGTTATCTACCTTACGCCTTGGTCTCGCCTTGAATGGTACAACATAATTGTTATAGTATGCACATATCTTTGTGAGTTCAGTTCCCAATAGGATATTTAATGTACAATTGAAATTGAGAGGGAATCAACTGGGTATAAAAGAGTTACAAATAAACAAAATTCTTGCTTTTGAACTGTAGCTTTGTAGTATCACTTGTGATATTTTGTTTTTTATACGTTTTGATATTTATAGGTTAAACTTTATTATATGTCATGTAAATTATCACTAGTGATATTTCATTGTTATTGTTTTATAATTATTCTTAAATCTTATTTTTTTAAGTTGTGATAATACCCTATTTACCGTATGTTTACCTTTGGTTACAGCTTCTTATAGTGTGAAAAAACATAAGTCGTTTAATCATCATGAGTTTATGGACACTCTTGGGGGATAAGTTTTTTTGGGTTCCTGGAGTTTCGGCTAGTGCGTTACCAGTATTCTCTAGTCATTGCCCCGGGGGGCGGTGTTCCTGGAGGCGGCTCCGTTGAAGGTGAATCTGCTGCAGTCGAAGTCTGATTTTACATTTTTTTTTAATTTATTTTGTTTGATGTAACACTTGTAATTCATAGCTTTTCAATATTGCTAAAAAAACTTATGCTCAATAGTTTGGAATGATTTTATGAGGATTTTTGTGATTCATACAGTTCTTTGTATCTGGTATCACTTGTGATATTCTATTAAAAATGAGGCAACACTTGGTTTTGATTTTGATGTTTATACCACTTATGATATTCTGTTAAATTTGATGTAACACTTTCTTTGATTTTTAGATATGTCAAGCTTTTTATTTTTGTAGTTTTATTTCTTGTTTTTATACATATTTGGTATATGAAATATGCAGTGTTATATCTCTTAGGAGCTAACGTATTCAAACGATATTTCTTTGGGCACCCTTCCCTATTGCAAACTAAATACTTCTCTTTTACAAATCCATCACTTAATCTTTTCTGAGTAGACTTTCTAATACCAAATCCTTCCTCTGAAGCATATCTCATGTACATACTAATGCAATCCTCAATGTAATCATAAACACTAAACAAAACGGTAGCACACTAGCAAAGAACTCTAGGAACCCAAAACCGATCCACCGGAGTATCAATAAAATCATGATGAATAAAAGAAGGAGGAGTTTTCAAACCACTAGAAGTCAGTAAAGAAGGTGATAAAACACAAAGTCAAAAGCATAACACAATAACTTCAAAAATTTCTTAAAATATCACCGGTGATACTATACATTACTTGAAATATCACCGGTGATACTATGAATCAAAAATATCACCAAGGACAATATAATGATGATTCAACAAAAGACTAAACCGAAACAACAACACATCCAATAAAAAACTAACAGCTTATTTAAAAGCAATATAACATCTACATTAATATACTTAAGCACTATCATAACAAAAAACACAAAAACCTATAACTCAGAATTCAGCAACATAAATTGACAACAACTATAACTCATTTTCAGTCAATATATGCAACAACTGCAAACACGACTATTCTTCTTAAATATGCAACAATTGCTTTACGAAATCTCTTCCAAAATTCTAGATTTACGACTACTTTGACTACACAGCAAAACGCTTCCCGATATGGTGACTTTGTGAACTGGAGGTTGTTTCTTACTTCTTTTCTATTTCATTTCATTTAGACTTGTATTCCAATCTGCACAAAACAAATCCCAAGTAAGTTTTTATGAATATTTATTCCTGATAAATATAAACTCTGAATGTTTATGCGTCATACAATTTTATAACATTCTCCGCAAGTATGTCATATCAATTTGTATCACGGTGATATAACACATAAGCTAAATGTCAAAACAAGTATGCCGCATACATACAAGTGTTTATCACGCTTGATATTTTCTAAAGCGTACATGCTTATATGTTGCAATTTACCTTTTTCCTTATCAATCTCGGAGATAGGCTCAAAATGTGCTTGTCGACAAAACCGCATTTACAAATTTTTTTAGAAACAAACATAATGTCTGCAATTTTATGTTTAAAGATTTATTAGCAGACAAAAACTGACCGTTTAAAGCTTGTATTGTCTCCAGATGCTTGTAAATATCATCTTCTACATTTTTTTCAAAATCAAAATTTTAATGTCTTATGTTATATAAAACAAAAAAGACACTATAAATTATAATCAAGATTTATTTGAAATATAGTTATTTCAAGTATAACGGCTTATCATCACAGTTGTTATACTAACAAAAATCAAAAAAAAAAATTCACTATATTTGTTTTATCACTGGTGATATACCATTAAATATTTAAGTTATCCGCGATCGCTCTTCATCATCACCACTACCATCGCACCACTACCACTACCACTACCAAAAGTCAAAACTAAACCACCACCACTACCACGAAGAACACTAAAATGTATCGCTTATCGCTACATGATCACTAATCGTGTGATAACTAATCAATAATCGCTACATCTGTTTTTATCACTAGTGATATACCATAAAATATTTCTCTGTCACACTCAAAAACGCATCATAAGTTATATCAAAAATTATACTTGTAACAAGCTACCACTACCACCACCACTACCACTACCACCACCACCACCACCACACCACTACCACTACCACTACCAAAAATCAAAACTAAACCACTACCACTACCACTGTTTTTTTTCACCATATTCAAATCAGTACCACATCTACCACAACTGTTTTTATCACTAGTGATATTTTTCCAAAATCTTTAATAAATCAGAAAAACATCTAAAACATCTAAAATCAAGAAAAGCGAAAAATCTTAATAAATATCTTCTTCTTTACAATATGACAAACAAAATCTCAAATAAATACATAATCATCAATTTCATGACAAGAATACAACAAAAAATACGTAAAACTGCTCATAAATAGCATTAACATTCATAAATAAGTATAAAATCTGTAGAGATACATAAATAACATCTAAATAATTAGTTTGAAGCTTCATACCATCATTTTCGGAGTCGGTAGGTTTATTTTGATCCATTTTTTTTGTGCTTCTGCTTTTTCAGTTGAAGATTGCTGCATTTTTGTGTTTTTTTTTTTATTTTGACGGTTAATTGTTGGTTGATTATGATAGTTAGGGTTTGTTTTTAGTGAGAGAATTAAGAGAGAGAAAGGGAGGTTTTGTTTTTGATGGTGAAATGAGTGCCTGTGTTGTGTTTTTGTTGTGGGGAAAGTTTCAGCTTTTGGCAAGAATGGTCCCTCCGTGTTTTTAATCCTTAAAAAATGTTTGATTGATCCAACGGCTAGGAATTGTCCCTTGGTAAGTAGCAGATTTTGAGTTTGTGAAATAAAGCGCCTCTATATAAGATCGAATATAAAAATGCAATGGATGATCAGTAGGGACCAACTAATATCATGAGACCATCAAATAACCATCCACGTGCACTCAAATAAAATCACTCTCACGTGATGAGTCTTACCAGCAGGAATGAATCACCATCAGCAGGAAATCAAAAGGTGTCGGCCAATAGTAACAGCACTTCACGCATGTGACCAGCAGGAATGAACTGATTCAATCAGCAGAAATAAAAATCATCATATTTGACCAACATATGAATCAGCAGCTAACAATATACATGTGCAGCCTAGTATATCTGACATCCACATGACATTATAATCGCCAAATATAATTAATTATGTACTGAATTTGTAGGTCCATCAATGTAAGCCCACGTGCATTGGCAATATAATAACACTATAATAAAATCGAAATATGCTTGAATCGTAGGTGGAGACCAGCGTGTTAGAAAAAATTATGCTTGAATCGTATCATTAAAAGAACCATCCCTACCACCAAAACAATAATATCAAACGGATCAAATAATATACGTACCAAATCAAGCGTCAATTCCATGAACACATAAGCACATATCTGGTCTTCTTCACGACTACTGCCTCTTTTCTTTTCAAATCTGCTGCAATAAAAGAATTAGGGCATAAACCCTAATTATCAGAAAACCTTATAAACCCTAGATCGAGAGCCACGAGGCTCTGATACCAATTGTAGAAACCAAGATCCGGACTCAACTAGGGTATCAATAACATTGAATTATGCATAGCGGAATCAATAAGAACAAGAACATCAATGTTACTAATAAGGTTTTCTTTATTGAATGAAAACTACTATTACTATTACTACTAATATACACACGCTATGATCATGTGTCTAGACTCTCATTAGGAGATGTCTACTATGAAATGAAATGAAAAGATGAAAATAAACTAGATGCCTACCCTCTTTATATAGTAGAGGGAGGCTACAAAAACCCTAGACATAGCTTACAACCAAAGATACTATTAATTTATCTATAAGGCCCTCATTGTTTCTTCTTTTTCATTCTTGCTCGTTTTGTAATCCGCAATTCCCAACAATGAGTATAATTAGTGCATCATCAAACATATTAATTCATCAAGTTAATATGTTATCTGTTTGTATTTTAGCGCATCGATATACCTTAGGCATATGTTTGTATGTTAGTGCATCATTGAACAGTCATTATGATTAGTGAGTCAATGAACATTGTGTTTAGTATATCTGTGTGTATGTTAAGTGCATCATTGGTCATAGTAGGGCATCCATTTGTATGTTAGTGCATCGTTGGAATTACTTGGGCCTCTGTTTTTATGTTTAGTGCATCGATTGACATATTAGGGCATCAACGAGTATGATGAGTTCATTTTCAGACATATTAAGGCATGGATGTGTATGTTTAGTGTATATGTTTGTATGTTTATTACATCGTTGGTCATAGTAGGGCATCCATTTGTATGTTTAGTGAATGGTTAAAAATACTTGAGTATTTGTTTGTATGTATAATGCATATGTGGACATATTAGGGCGTCAGCGAGTATATTTAATACATCTTTTTAATGCATCTGTTTGGGCATGTTTGGGCATCTATTTGTATATTTAATGATTTTGTTTGTATGTTTACCCGTTTTGGAGATTAAAACATAAACTGAATTGAACGGCGAGCACTTTGATTATATTTGTTCAATTGTGTTCTGAAACACTTTTTTAACTAGTATAATTTGTGGTGTAATAGGCTGCTCGCAAGTCTGCTCCAACAACCGATGGTGTGAAGAAGCCTAACACAAATAGACCTGGAACTGTTGCCCTTCGGTTTGTGGATCACTCTTCGCATTTTGTTAGCGCCCCCTCCCCCCCCCATTTTTTTAGTTTTTTTATGCATATTTTTCATCAATCGTGATGTTAAATTATCATTTAGGCATCAAAGAACAACAATTTTGAATGAAAATTTAAGCAACAGTGATTTCAGTTTAACTTGTGTAAATTTTATGTGAATGATGTTATAAGTACGTATATCTATATTGTTTTAAAGTCAGGTTTAGTTTGTATCTGTTTTGTGTGAATGGTGTTATAAGTACATATATCACTTTTATTAGGTAATAGTTTCATTAACATTACTATTAGTCTTTCTGGTAGTTTGATTGGAACTATAGTTAAAAAAATACGCTGATATGAATTTCTCAACTAGATAGTGAGATACTGCATATACTTTTGAAAACTAATATGGACTAGAACATGCTTTATGCTATATTGGAAGTGTTATAATGAGCGGGTAGGGAAACATGTCAAAATGGGTTATCTTAAGTGCAGCCCAAAATTGGTATGCTAGGGCGTTAGGCTGATTTACCAACACTCTTTGTCCATTTTTTTAGATGTAAAAAAAAGTTAACTTACTAAGCATGGCTTTAAAATAATCCAGGAGATTGTGAGCATTTGAATATACTCTAGGTGACTTTTAACCCGTTACCGTTAAATCTTTATTTACAGCATTGTTTCTTCATTTTATCAGTAAAACACAACCTAAAATTGTCCTATTTTTCTGTTAGTGAGTTATAATTGAAGCCTCTAAGCTATATCCTTGGTGTGACAAGCTGGTTGTTTCTTACTTAATAATCAATTATTGGAAAGTAATATACAACTTGATAAATGGCAGGTACAAGCAGCAAATTATTTGTACAAAATTATGGATGGGCTAGTTGATGCTTCTGCTAGTAACGCAGTTTGGAAAACTGCATAAAGTAATTCAGTGGGCAGTGATGGAGAAGGAGATGTTCGACGTCATCCTAGAGCTGTATGTTTTTCCTGGTCTTTTAAGTGTTTGTTACAGCCTGGTTTATTACAATTCACCATTTGATAATGATTATTCAATTTCACATAGTCAAATACATATTCAAACACCTCCGTTAATATGCTTGTTCGACTATATAAAGGCTAAAGAAACTTGATGTCAATGTGATGCAGGTTGTGGTTGCTAAAGCTTGCTCGATTCTAGAGCTAGTGAAAACAACTGATTAAGCAGAAAACTAGTTAGGTAAGTCAAAATCCTAAAAGCTTTTTGGAACAGAGTTATTTAATTGCATCTGTTTGAGGTACTTTAGTTGATGGCGTGAGGAGAAGGGGTAGACCCAATCTCAGGTGGGAGGATAGACGTAAGCTAGACATGTTGGAGCTTCGTGTAACCGAGGACATGACCTCAGACAGGAAGGGGTGGAGAGATAGAATTAGGATTTGCGAGTAGTTAGGCTAGGTGCTTAGTGGGTTTAGGTTGTTTTGGGTGTTTTGGCTTTTAGGAGGCTCTTTCTTGCCTTGCCCCTTGCATTTTTTGGTTTTGTGGTCTCGTTTTTTCCTTTGCCGTAGCATTAGGCCCAGTGCGTTCTTGGTGTTGCTTTGTTTTTCTTCTCTTAGGCTTGCTTGCTTTTCTCACTCCATGCGTTTTGGTTTTTGGTGTCGCGTGCGTTTTTCCTTGGCTTTAGGCCTTAGGTTGGCCTGCTTTTTCTTTGGGTCATGGCTCTTTATTTTTTGGTTGCTCTTTTTCTTGTGTGTTTGCCCGGTTTTTCTTTTTTGTTTATGCTCTGCCTGCTTTGCCTGCCCTGCCTGCTTTCTTTTGCTTGCGTTTTGCTCTTTGTTGTTTGTCTTGTGCTCTTATCTCTTTGTTTTATCACAAGCACACTCGCACTTGCCGGAGGTCTCGTTGGAAGCAGTCTCTCTACCCTCGAGTTTACCCGGGAGTAGGGGTAGGATCTGTCTACATTTTACCTCCCCCATACCCTGCCTCGGCGGGATTGGGTTTGTTGTTGTTGTTGTTGCTGTGTTGTTTGAGGTACTTTAGTGCATCCGTTTGAGGACCTTTAGTGCATCCGTTTGAGGTACTTTAGTGCATCCTATTAGTTATAACTTGAGTCTACTAATTCATCAAGTAAACCATAAAAAACTCATCACATAATAATACCAGTTGTATCTTGGTTTTAGCGTATTGACAGTGTATGGTAAAAATCCTAAAACGCCATACTTATTATTTACAATCACCACATGTTATTCACAAGATATATGTTGTCTTATTCTCTTCTTTAATTTCATTTTGTTAAGAACTAAGTTCCCAAAACCAAAAAGAAAGTGCCAATAAAGGCTCTATTCTCGTGTAACATGAATGAGGGTGGTTAGTAGAGGGAATAGGGAGCAAACCTCAATTACTTCATCAATCATATCTTGATGCAAATTCCATGGTACAAAACTTGCCCAATCCCTATAATTTTCTGATGGCCTGCACTTTTCACATAATAGAAGCTAGAAACAAAAGAAATACACAATCTCAAATCACAACCTGGTTGTGTTTTCTTGCAGCTGCTTTACCAATTATGTTCAAATTCACTCTTAAGTGGCGATAATTTTAGTGCATCAGCACCTGGATGACATTGGTGTTGCACCAGTACCAAGAAGAAATAGTACTCCACCACTCCGAATCAGCTCTCTGCATCAGGTTTCACATAGCAACACTTACTAATTCATTGCATATTCATTATTTTAGTGCAACAGTTTGTACAAATGTAGCAACACTTAATAATTCATTACATATTCATTATTTTAGTGCATCAGTTTGTACAAATGTAGCAGGTTTCACATAGCAACACTTAGTAATTCATTGCATATTCATTATTTAGCAATGCGACTTTGTAGGTGCTCCATGTTTGAGTGTGTATTTGCTTTAATGTCCTTGTTTCTATTGTATTCTATGCTCATCTGTTATAGCTGAGTGATAAAGTTCTCTGCACAAGTATTCTAGTTTATTAAGAAAGATCCCAACTATTGATAAAATACAAAAGCAAAAACATGTGATATTGTCATTTTGTTTATATAGTATCCTCTTTATGCCTATTACTATCAAAAATAAATTTTTTTTGGTAAATTAGAATGGAAAGTGAATCTTGAAACACTAAATAATAAGCGTATGAAATAGCTTACCTTCAAACTCGGAATGAGGTTATACACACGGACCTATAAACTCAGGAATATTATGTAACTAGTTCAGACAAGGTAAACCATTAAACTCTAAAGTTCTATCTACTATAGAAAAACACTTGGTAAACCAAGTTAATTGCCAACTGCTAGTTCTAAGTCGTGTAGGAGCAGAAACTCATTTATGAAATTAGTGAAGTTGAACGAGTCCGTTCCTCATCTTTTATCTGTC
Source organism: Chrysanthemum lavandulifolium (assembly GCA_022545495.1). NCBI lineage: Eukaryota > Viridiplantae > Streptophyta > Magnoliopsida > Asterales > Asteraceae > Chrysanthemum > Chrysanthemum lavandulifolium. The sequence goes on from CM040239.1 coordinate 169,340,828, forward strand.
ATTGGATCAGATATTTAATGGTTGATTAAGCTATTACTCCCCATAGCATGATAATGTATGCATCTACAAAGTACTTTAATCAATGCTATTTAGCGATTATCCTTCTTTGTTGTTGAAATATGGAGGCAAGTGTAATATTCAGGCGTTGACTCTATTGTACTTCTCTTCCTCTATTCAGGTGCAGGTTAATGTTGCGACTGCCATAGAACTTACACAGGGTTAGATAAACGAGAAGTCGCTAACTGAAGTTGAAGAAATACTGAAATCTGTAAAGAATCAGACATAACCTAGCAGTATTCAAAAAAGTTAAGCATTGTTTGTTACCAGTCCCGATTCCCTTTCCTTGTGTATGAGTTTAAATTGAGCATAAAAGGTTGGAGAAGCACAGTTTGGGGTTAAAGAAATCTCAACATCGACCCGCGTTAATCCCTGGAAAGTTTAAAATTGCTTAGTAAAACTGATGGGAAGCTCGTTGGTGATTTAATGACTCCTGCACCATTAGTAGTACGCGAAAATACCAATCTCGAGGATGCTGCAAGGTTTATACAACCTTCCTCTGTTACTTTCTATAAACTGTCATGTGCTAATTCATTGTTAGTCTATAAACTTGAAACTTTTCTGCTATAAAAGCCGACTTATAGACAAATTTTATTATGTCAGATTGTTACTTAAGACCAAATATCACGCTCGTGGTACCTGGGATGTCATATAACCTGATAAGAAAATGGTTTATCAACGACTATTATGGTTTTGAATTGGATTTCATGGGTCCTGTTGCAGCTGTTCTAGTTTGTTTTTGCATGTTTTTCACTTCTTTTTTTTTTTCTTTTTTCCTGAAGAAGTTGAACTTCCAGATGAGATAGTAGAAAGTGTGTAATGTTTATTGTTTTTTTATGTGTTGATAAAGTGGTGAATATTAACTTAGTTTCACAAGTTTGTTCAGTCAAATGGTGAATCTGAAATTAAACTGAAAAGAATCAGATCTTAATGTTTAAATCTAAATTAACGCATGTGTTACAATTCATCTTATGTGTACATGTGCAGAAAAAAAATAAAAACTACTCCCCCCGTCCCAAAATAATTGGCCTCATTTGACTTTTTGAAGTCTTAATTTCTCAACTTTAATCCTTAATATTTTTGTATGTGTTATGTAATACTTGATGAAAATTACACCAATCAAAAAACATTTAAAAGACAATCCATTCATATATTTTGCATCAATTATTATATAACATAAATAAAAGTATTTAAGATCAAAGTTAAGAAATTAAGACTTTAAAAAGTCAAATGAGGACAATCAATTTGGGACCGAGGGAGTAATAAAGCTCACTCACGGTAATGCTAGTACAAAATCATACAAATTTAGATGAAACACAAAACAGCCTTTGGAAAACATAAAAAGTGACAAAGAGGTCCCTGAAGTTGGGAAGGAAAAAAAAGGAGGGGAAGGGTTTTAATCCAAGGGCTAAGGTTGCTTCTCTCACTTTTCTCTTGAGATCAACTTTTAAATGATCCAATCCTATATATATATATATATATATATATATATATATATATATATATATATATATATATATATATATATATATATATATATATATATATATGCTTTTAATTTTTTATAAGTTAGTTTTTTATTAATTTTTGTCTACATAATTTACTTTCCTAACGGGCAAAGGCATGAGAATAAACTTTATAATACACTTATATAGTGAATAATGAACTCAACAAAAAAGAATGGTTATTCAATAACTTATTGTATTTGTATCTTATGATTATTAATCCCGAGCCCTTAAATATATCCCAAATACATGTTTCATATCTCTTTCTCATAATTTTGTTCGGTACTTGGGTTCGAACTTTTTTCTTTACTTTGGTTTATGTCCTATGAAAATTAAACGCCAATAACCTAATAAATTATACTCCTTAACCTATTAAACTACACTTACGCCTATGCTCACATTCACGCCCTTAAAACCTCCATAATTTAAACTGATGATACACATGATTATTTTTGTGGATACTCGCAATACTTGAGCCTGCCATGGTTCAACTACCTTATGAACGCAGGTTCACGACGTGCTGGTACCAGTTACATGAATCCTAAATGCCCAATCACCTTAGCTATGATATCAACTCTAACATAATCAACATATCATTAGGGTTTTGAGGAAAAGAGACATAACATTGTTTTTTCCTAGCCAAACCACACTAAAAGCGTCCACCATAGTTCTTCAACTACAAAACCAACATAAGATCATTAGGTTTTTGAGAAAAAGAGACGTACTTTGTTTTTTGTCCCACCAAACCTCACCAAAAGCCTCCACCATAGTTATACAAAATAAACGGACATAAAATCATGAGGGTTTTGAAAAAAAAGAGACATAATCACCTACTAATATATAGACAGCTCAAAAAAAAGATTAGATGCATGCATGAAAGCTCACCATGGAATCTGAATATATAGAAAGCACACTATGTCGGCTTGTATCAGTAGTTACCTTACGGATGCTCACATGGATTCTTAATAAGAATTTAAACATACAGATCTTAATGTCTCGTAACAACAAAAACACAAATCAAATGGCCAAAAAATAGCAACTTCTATTAATTACTATTTTATTTATTGTTACATAAACCAAAAGATGATGAAGCACACGAAGTTAGTGTTTTGAATTTAGTAAGGAATGAATGGTGCATGAATGATCTTCTTTGGGATATATCACTAAACTTTAATAAAAAAATATGTATCGTAAAACATAGTGTTTTTTATATACACATAATAATATGAAAGAAAAAAAGTATGCCAATTAAATTGTGGGCTAAGATTACTCTAGCCGATAATGAAAACAAAGTTAATACACACCATTAATCAAGAATGACTCACTTGCAACTACTCGATCATTCATGGTGAAACTAATTTTGATACACTCCATTATTTTAACTTCGATACGTAAACAAATAATTGATACTCAACTTACGGATATGTGGATCTGTGGATCTATTGAAATGAATTTGTTTGATTATAATGGAGCAAGTTATAGAATAGAGTAATCGAGAAACATATATAGTAGCGGATGTCATTATCACGTAACAAAACAAAGGGACATGAAAACACTTACTTACCATTTCCACATAGATTGGCAATAGCTCTAGCTAACATTCCATGTAGAACCAAATGCTATTCGAAAATTGTTTCACAAAGCTTACGCTTTTAAGGAGCGCCAACAGGAAGAGAGACCACCGGCTTCAACTATTCTTTCCTGATTCGTATCCGCACATATCTCAACATAGCTTACCTTTTAGAAACATTTACCTTTACATGAAGGTTAAATGTCATTTTAACTTTCGTTTTAGAGGAATTAAAACCATACCAAAGTAGATGATTTGGACAAAAACTCTAGAACCACAAGCCTAAGCAAAATCTGGGTTTATTCTAGGTTCAATTCTTTGGTTGTCTTCGGATTGATTAATGTACGCCACGAGATTGGTGTTCTTATATGACAATATCAAGTTCCATTAAGGAACCGCGGGGTTTCAATGACGTCGTTTACAATTAATGAGACATCCGGGATTTCGACATATAGATTAGTGCATAATGATTGGTTTAAGAATGTATAATATTAGGCGATTAGCTATTGAGCAAGATCTTGTAAACACGAAATGATAAACTACTAATTAATAATCACGGTACATGTGTGATTGTCATCATTAATATCAATAGGATGCTATTATCCTTCGGGTAACAAATGATGTCGGGCCTGTTGACTTGGTTATCTGTGTTACCATCTTCAGAAGCCGAGCTAACATCAGTCTCCTTTTCTAGACAATCGAGTTGCACAGACTCGACATCTAACTCTGTAGGCAAATAACTATTTTCCTAATCAACGCTTCTATTTGATGGGGTCAAATCCCCTTTCTTCACAGCATTGAACACAATACCATTATTGATCATCTATGAGTTAGCAACCAATCTTTTTACTTCCATCTCTCCACTTGGTATTCGCTCGCCATCTTGGTCTACCTTGATAATGTCACTTGATCTAGCCAGTTTCTTTTCAAGCAATTATATGCTTGGGATTGGCTTACCATCTTGCTCCACATCGATCATCTCACTTGATTTAGGCTGTTTCTTTTCTTCCGATTCTCCACTCAGAAGCTTGCAACGCCTCAATCATCTCACTTGATTTAGGCAATTTCTTTTCCTCCAGTTTTACTCTCTGGTTTGGCTCACAATCGTGCTCAACATTGATCATATCACTTGATTCAGGCATTCTCTTTTCTTCCAGCTTTACACTTTGATTTGGCTCACCTTCTTGCTCAGTCTTGGTCATCTCACTTGATTCATGTAGCATCTTGGGCTTGGGTTTGGCTCACCATGTTGCTCCATCTCAATTGTGTGACTTAAATCAAGCATCCTCTTTTATTTCAAATAACCACTTGGGTTTGGCTCACCGTCCTTTTCTACCTGAATTGTCTGGCTGGATTCAAGCAGTTTCTTCTCTTTAAATTTTCCACACAGCTTTAGCTCCCCATCTTGTTGCACCTCCGCAGTCTCTTTACTTCCGAATTTTCACCCAGGTTTGGCTCACTATCTCGTTCCACCTCGATAATATTCTTAGAAGAATTAAGCCCATGAGAAATGACAGGTGTTTGAACTGGATTATCCTTATGATACTCCGAATTGCAAAGTATGACTGTAGTTGAAGTATTTGCATCCTTAATTTCATGTTCTCTTATGGGTTTGGTTTGCAATGAGTATGCGGAAGAGCGCCTGTTAATAAGACAACATGTCATTAAACAAACACAACCCTGTTACATGAATTACATTAAACTACTTTTTAGTGTTGATAACCAACCTGCTGACTTCAAGGCAGCTGAAATTGCACCAGAAGGACCTATGCCCATAATAGCAATATCCACACCAACCGACTCAAAACTTCTGTATGAAGAAGTATGTTGTAAATGTGTACATAAAAATATGCATAATAAGAGTTTTTATTTTCTCTATTGTCAAGGAGACCAGATTTTATTTTTGAGCGTTTGGATGTGCTTTTTGAAAATCATTATTGCAACCTAAAGAATCAGAGTTAGATACGAAAGTAATTAGTTGGTTAAAGCTTAATATATTTATACAGAAAGTAGTTCTATATGTATTTTAATAATCATGATTCTAATTTCCTAACAATTTGGTGTCAAAATAATATTTTGATTCATTTATCAGAAAGTAGAACTGAAAAACACAGTCAAGTCTCTTTTGTTGATTAGAGATATCTAAGCTATTATGTACATGGTCACATGCTTTATTAAAAATATCTACCAAATCACTTGTTGCACTTTTCATAATACATATACACATGTTGTTGTTGTTGTATAAACTATAAATTGATAAAGATTAATTACATGTTAACTAAAATTCCACATTGCAACTCTCCCATTCCGGATATGATATAATGTTAAGTAAGCAATACCTCAATTGAATATTAATGCATCCGACCTAGATATGCACTGTTTAGAGACATAATACATCGAGTTTAACATATAATATATGCACCGTGTAGATCTGCACTGAGAAGACATTGGACCGCTTGACCTTTCCTAAAATTGTCCATTTCGAGTTGTTATAAACTGCTTATCTATGCCTTTTGGCATTAAACTATGCCTTTTTGGGATTAAACCTTCTCTTCATGTGGCTGCTAATAAGTATTTGATCAATAAACTATACGTAGTAACATGCTACTAAGAAGGGATATGTCGTGGAATTTGTACCTCAATAAAAAATGGTCACAATGGAACTTAAGGCAGTGTGTACCTCAACAGACACCTCTCCCTTTCTTTTGTCATCAATTATCCAGCGGGTTTAACTCACATTTAGTGAGAACTGCAATAGAAATATGGTTAGTATATATATTAGTAAATTACGTATCAATAAACCAAGTCAATATTTTATTGGAGTTGTTTAGATATATTCAGTAATAACTTATATCGGTAGTGTATGAAGTAGACAAATTAATTCATTGCAGATAAAAATTATAAAAAATTAATTTAATTAAAATACATTAAAATGTGTTTCATGAAAATAATAGTAAATGAAGACCTGGTGATGAATGAGGTCTTTGAGTGCCTGAGGAGGGACGGCCAATTTACGTAGCTTCATCTCATCATCATTAACAACTTTTATCTTAATAACAATAGATTTTAAGCATGATGTACTGAGTTTAGTGATGACTTACTACTGCATCAAGGGCTATTTGGCATTGAATTTAGTGTTGCAGCAAGGGTTGTTTGGTATTAAGTTTAGTGTTGAAAAAGGGTGTTTGGTACCGAGTTCAGAGGTACAACAGAGTTTTTTGGTACAGAGTGCAACAGTTTGATGGTGCAATTGCTGCTCAGATAAAATAGTTTTAGCTTTTCACGTGACATTTGATCAAGACATATGTGTCCCGGCATATCTCCTTGATCATTAGTTGTAGAGATTCATTTATATTATTAGACCAATATACCATACTTTAAGTTGACCAAACTAATACATTGTTGACCAGTTTATACCTCGGTCCGTCTATATGGGTTGGCTGCAGATAATGGAAACTCTTCATTGCACGGTACCTCCTTTGGCTGACCATAAATAATGGCTGATGATGAAAGCACGAGCAAAATTTTTGAAAAGAAAGATTGATTAAAAATTGTAAAGATAGCATTCGATGCTTCGTGGATGAGGTCTGTAGCGTGTATACAAAATATATGAACCTCAAGGATGTCTCCGTTATCAGGCCTATAGATCAACTACAAGAGAAGAAAACAACTTAAGCAATATGTAATCAATAAGAGAAAGGCGTAAATTTTGAAGCAATATGTAATCCCTGACTCAAAGTCATAAATGAGTAACCTTACTATTAGAATGGAAAAGAAATTCAGAAGAAATGTTTCTAAAATTTGTTTCAAAGTGCATAATTAATTTACAAATTCGATCCCCTTCATTTTCAGCAAGGGCTTTATTGTTATCCTTAAAGCTAGCCTTAGCAATACTGATTTAGATCCTTCCTTCACAACCTTTTGTTAGGCTTAGGGCTGCAAGTTTACCAGAAGAAATAGTAAAAAAACTCACTTAATAAAAATCATTTAACATTATTGTAGATAGGTAGAATATATGTCCACGTAAGAAAAACATTGTTCTATTCAAACTCAAAGGATGATCATTTTGTCTACCTGCTGATGGAGCTATAGTGTTGCATGGTGGCATATCAAGGGAATTGTGTGTGGTTCTAGAGGTGGGGGAGTTGTGGTAGGACATGATGGTTTTCCTGGAACAATGGTTGGCGGAATAGCGGGTGGTGGACTCACAGTAGGGAGTAGTATCAGAATAGGGGTTGCAAAACCAACATTTTTGACCTGCAATACACAACTAAAATGAGAACTCACTTAACTTGCAACAAAGTTTATTATATATAGCAACATAAAAATAGAGGAAAAATAAAGTTAATTTTTTTTACAAAGAAAGCAAATATTTCTATAAAGTAATTATGCACTTTGAAACAGATTTTAATCTAATTTTTTTACATCGAAAGTCTACTTAAGTGTATTTTCTACTGCATATAACATCGTAATATAATCTAATTATTGTAATAATCACACATTCACACACTAATATTACTTTTAATATGGACTGTTTTGGACAAAAGAGTGTTTTTGGTCAACTAAACACAGTGAACAAATAGTCATTTTTGACCCGAACTCATTTTGACCCATTCTTCGAAATTTATGAATTACCTCAGGGTTGCCTACATCCGCCTTTGGTTTTTTATGACTCTTTGGTTCAGGGATCGAATATACTCGTTGTAATGTTCGTGGGGAATGAGATGACAGTTTGCCACCTGGACTTCCCGATACTTTCTGTTGCATCCCATCTTGATCCCTTTATTTGTTTGCCATAGCAGCTTTTAGATTCTGAGACAAGAAACATACTTTTCCAATTTTAAACCAATTCATAAGCAAACAAAGATCTACTGACCTACACGAAGTACGTTAGTGTTACGGAAAATATAGGGGTACGTTAGAAAACCTGTTCTTTGAGGTCTTTCTCACATTTGAACTATCTTTATGTACTTGTGCAGCACCGAGTTCTACAGTCGCTACTCATTCAGCAAACTTAAGTGTACTTAGCGCTTTCTCCAACAACATTCAATTCTAGGCTCATGTGAACGAACATAAGTGTCTTTGCCCGCCTCCCAATACATCCACAAGATATAAAATAATAATAATAATAATAATAATAATAATAATAATAATAATAATAATAATAATAATAATAATAATAATAATAATAATAATAATAATAATAATAATAATAATAATAAGTGAACAAATTTCTTCATGTGTGAATCGTTTGATTGAGGATCGTGGGAGTGATGTTGGTCTTTCTATGTTGTTGGTTGACTTTAAAACGCTTTCAACATGGTTAATCGAGTTGTTATGTTGCGTGAGGTTCGCCTTCATTTCCGGCTATTTCACGATGGGTGGAATTCATTACTCCATCCCGCCAGATTATATTATGGTGAGCATACTCTTTGGTCTCATCAAGGTGTGCAACAAGGTGATCCGCTTGGGCCTCTTCTTTTGCTTTAGTGTTACATCCCCGGCATGTAAGATTAGAGATTCTTTTGACCTTTCCTTTCAAGCTTGGTATCCGGATGATGGCACTATTATTGGCGATACCTTGGTTGTGGGTAAGGTTTTGGAGTTGATTATGACGGATGGACCTTGTCATGGCTTACACCTCAATGTTGATAAAACTAAAGTTTTTGCACAGGAGGACCCCGATGTGTATGCGGTGTTTTCCCCAATATTTCTCGCCTCACATGGTGTTAAATTATGGGTGGACATTAGTGTGGATTTTGAGTTTGGTAGTAAGTTGGTCCCGAAAAGGGTTGCCAAAACTATTGAACTTATGGAGGCGGTTGCTAAACTCAATGACCCTCAATGCGAGTTGTTGCTACTCCGCACATGTGCTTGGTATTTCTAAGTTATATTTTTCTATGCGCACATGTTCTCCTCCGGTCTTTGAGTGTGCTCGGGTTTCTTTTGATGCGGCACTGCTCCTCCTGGAGCGCATTGTCACCGCTCGGGCCCGGTTTTGGTGATTGGCGGTGGAGACTCGCCACCCTACCCTTTGCTTTTGGGGGCTTGGTTTATATTCTGCAGTGACGCCTTGAATTATGCCTTCCTTGCTTCTAGACTTCAATCCGCTAGCTTACGCCTAAGCTTCTCCTTAGCTCGGTATTGTAACCGCCGGTCCTCTTTGATGATGCTCTACGTACTTTTAATGTGAATATGGATATTGACCTTTTGAGTAACCTAGCGAGGTCGCCGCCCCAAACTTATGAAGAAATTGGCGATATATATTTCGATCGGGTTACCCAAACTGCTGAGTCTACATTCCATCTTTCTCCCGGCGATCAAGGCATGGAGTTCACTAAAGGAGGATCATACCGGATTGGCTTAGAGTGGCTCGATATCCGGACCGACAAACTATGAATGCCGTGGCTTATCGTTGTGTGCTATGCTATCGGTTGGGTGTTCCTATTTTCATTGTTCGTGTACCGTGTTCACTTTGTTCTAAGGTATTTTCGGAGATATTTATGGGGATCATGCTGTTTCGTGTGCGGGTATTGTTGGCATTAAACATCGGCATAACCTTGTGCGTGATGTTCTTGTTGATATATGCTCCCGGTCCGGAATTTCTGCACGTAAGGAGGTGGATATTGGGCTTTCTGGAGATGGGGACAGATCCTTGCGACCGGCAGATATATTACTTTACTCGTGGAATAATGGGCGTGATGTATGTGTTGATCTTACGGGATCGTCGCCCTTGACGCAATATGGGATGACTGATTTTATGCCAGGGCGTGCGATCATTGATGCTGCATACCGTAAACGTGTCAAGTACGATGCGAAATGTGCGGATATTGGATATGGGTTTCTCCCTTTTTCTTTTTCTTCTTTTGGAGAACTTGAGAAGGATGCAGTTACCTTACTTAAGCGTATTCAACGATTCTCTATGACTCAAGACATTGGAGCGCGTGTTAGATTCATATTTTTAATAGGATTGGTTTTGCCATTCACAGAGGTGTGGGGGCCAGGTTGGTTTCTGGCCTCCCACTAATTTTTTTTAATAATGAGTTTTAATAATAAAAAAATAATAATAATAATAATAATAATAATAATAATAATAATAATAATAATAATAATAATAATAATAATAATAATAATAATAATAATAATAATAATAATAATAATAATAATAATAATAATAATAATAATAATAATAATGGGAAGAGTTATTTTCAGAACCAGAAAAAGGTCGAGAACTGCGAGAACCAGCATCAACCAATCAGATTTTATTAGATACTAGTATTTATTATTTAATTAAAAAGGTATAATAGTAAAGTTATATTTTTAGTTATGACTTCCTAAAAGCGAGGTTGACTTTTTTGTTATATTAATTCTATTGAAAATGTTTTACTTACCGTAATATCCTCATTAATTCATATATAATTTCAATTCCCCATATTTATCCTTTGCTTTTGTCATTTGCACTGGTCAAACACTCACTAAGACATGTTATTTGTACTTAATTTGAAATGGAAACTAGATTTTTGTATAAATGAATAAGAAAAAAAATAGGTAGATACATATGCATGACTGCATGTACTGATTAAAGATTCTTAAGATGCATATGTATTATAAAGTAATATTTCTGATTTCAGAATTTTAGTGGAAAACAAAAAAATAAACCTTATATATTCAAGTAATTTGTACATATTTATTTTCATATAACGTACTCCATATGCATACATGATTGTATTGAATGACACTTTAACATCGTAATTTGTCGAGATGCGCCTTAGACATTTTTCGTAAGTGAATACATGTGTATATACTAACAAAAATACACATGTGCATCGTAAGTGAATAGATGTGTATATACATGTGAATACATCGTAAGTTATAAGAGCCTAACGAGATAAAAAAAGATAAAAAGACACATGTGCATCGCATGTATTCTCAATGTGTTTGAGACATGTACACATAACACATGTGCAGGCACGTTATAATATCTTGAACCGCAACAACATTATCTTGAACCGCAACAACTTCAACTTTGACCATGCATAAGTGCACCATGCAATTTATTAAAAACCAAACTTTAACTTTTGTCATGCATACGTACACTGTCTTCGACTTCTCGTTGCAAATCTGGTATCACGTCCACACCTATTTCACACAAACACATGTTCATTATTTAATAAAAATGCCAAATAAATTTGTACCATTTAAATCCATCAACAATTCTTTTAGAAATAGAGTTAATTAGAAACTAACTTTTGACTACATGTGCATACCATTTTCATTGTCTTGGATGTGTCAATAGAAATTCACAAAGATACAAGTATGTTCATCAACAACGACATTCATTTTTGGCGTGCATATGTATATTCGTCAACGACCCATTTCGAGATATGTACATGTATAGTCATCGATGAACCACATGTATATTCGTCAACGACCCATTTCGGGATATGCACATGTATAGTCATCGATGAACCACTTGTGTTTCACTCTAAAATTGTCATCAGATAAAATCATTAGATAAATTTGAATATGTTTCACTCTAAAAATGATTTCGAGATATGCACATGTGTAGTCATCAGATTGTAATTGTTATCATATTCAAATTTAAACTAAAAATATATATATACTCATTTATCAACGAACCTAAAAAACAATACTCATAATCATACTTGAATAAAAAAACATTAACAAAATCTGATATATGTTACCATATAATTTCATTTACGTTTAGCACAACATGGCAAACTAGATGTGAATTTATAATTACGAAAACAAAACCAAACATTTGATGTACTAAAAACAAAGAAAAAAACCGTCAAAACCACATGTAATCTCCATGGAATTTAGAAGGTAAATTTAAATTTTCAAAATATTTAAACACTATTAAATCAAAAGAAGGTTCTATCAAATACGAGTAACACGTTTTACCTGGATAGCTCATTACTCAAGATTTAATTATGTCTTGGACCAATGCAACGTTGTTGTTATGAAAAAGATGTATTGTGATTTATGTTTACACAATTAGATGTGAAGAGATGGTGGATTAGAGGCGGCTAGGTTTAGAGAGAGATAGAGATGGGCATGAATGATTATACATAACCGATTCATATTATAGTGGAATAACTACATTAATTGTGGAATGGTTTATAGCATTAAAACATAAAATACCAATAGTTCCCCTCGACCCTTTATCAGTTAATGTTTTATTTATAATTTAATTACATTTATGCCACTCATATTTTTACTTGAGTTGAATACTTGAGTTAAAATCTTGCTGTAAGTTTTTCAAATCAGATAATCAAAAGAACTTTAAAATAAACTTTAAAATTTCAAATTAAGCTTAAAACATAGAAATTACAAAGACGTGGAAGAATATACTTACTGTATTGGAGTTTGTGGTGACAAAGGGAGTTCCGTTCCTCCATCCAACTACACCAATCACTTAAATGAACGGGTTCCACATAACAATCAACATCACGTCTCGTAAGTACTCCTAAAACTGAGATGCATTAAGCATGTGACCTGTGCAATACATTTGTATCTAGTTATTAACCTCATAAAAGATAGTAACAGCTAAAATTTATAGGTATCTCTATATAAGTAAAGTTAATACTTATATGGATAAAAAAAGAATAAAAATACTCAATATTAATACTATCATACCTATATACTACTGTTGGGGTGATATGTGGATTGAAGTAAAGCACAACCTTGATGCAAAAAATTTAACCCACTTGTAAAAAGCTTCGACCCATTCACCAGCGCCATGCGCTTATAGCTCAAATAAAAATATAAGAACAACATTTGGGCTAAATTATGGTTAAATAAATTATTAAAATTGACATACAACACATTAAATAATCAAGAAAATTAGAAATAAAAGATAGGATATTGCGTCTCATTTGCAAGATCTTTAAATCTGCAGTCATTACATGTGATCCTAGAAAAATTATGCAGCGAGAACTTGGAAAGTGGGACTATGCATCCACAATGGATTAGCTGCAATGGTAGAACACAACATCCATTAGGAAATACAAGTTTCCAAAGACCTAACTAAATAACATATCTTGGACAAACTCAGTTTTTTAGTCACCTTGTTGCACGATTCACATTCCTTCCAACCATCCTCGCTTGATAAATATGTTATACACTGGAACAGACTTTTGACTAGTTTGTTCCCATTTGACGTGTTTAAAGTCCTTGACTCACATACATGTAAACGGTCAAATCGTCATCTTTTATAGAGGTTATGGCAGAGAAAATATTTATGTCACGGAGGAGACTACTTTATATATGTGTATCACATAATATATATAAAAGATTCTCACATATTTATATATATCACAAAAAATTGGTTAAAAGCTGCGTCGCCATCAAGTTTTCCATCTTTTTTCCTGAAAAGACAGACATGGTTAACTACACCATTTAGACCATGGTTTGAATCGTCAAATCTCGCGACACAAAAGATAAGTTTTTGAAAGTGATCAGTCTCCTAAGATAAAAAAGACTACAAACATATATTACAACGAAATATGGTTCCAAAGTTTCAACTGAGTGTATTCTGAACAATAAGCTATGTGTTCTAGTACAAACGGGTAAGTTTGAGTATACAGTTTGGGTTGACCCAAATAGCTTTCGTCTATAGACTTTATAACTTTTTTATAAACAACTCATGTCAGATATTACTCCAAGTCGTATGCATCAATACTGTGTAAGTCATAAGTAACTTCTGCTTCCAAAAAATTTTAGTACTTTCTGAAACTAATATATCCACAATTAAATCAAAATGTAGCTACATAATTTTCTTACTTTGGATGATTGAACTTATTTCATGGAAGAAACGCACTTGGTACAAATATGCATCAGATTTTAATTAGAATGCTGCAAAGAATGCCTACCACTTTGCAGTCATTTTTAAAGTTTATCAAGACCAATACTCGATTGACTATGTAAACTCAGGATCATTAAATAATGAGCATCCGAAGTGTGGCTGCAAAGTATGGTAAATCATTAGGTTAAAGCAAGACACGTGGCATATGTTTGATGAGTTTTTGTGACAGCTACCTGACCAAAAGAAACGGAGATGAAAATCCAGTTAGGTTTTAAAACCATATGAACATTTTGAAGCGTTGCCATTCCCTTGTTAACAAAATCTGGTCACGTGTTACCTACAATCGACTAAGGTATTTGCTTAGATATAGTAATTAAGTGAATCTTAATGAAAACTTGTGTTGTGGTTATTCAACATCAATAAGATCAATAATAATTACTTCAATTGATACTAAAGTAAGGGTTTGAGAATGATGAAATAAGTTACCTGTGAAGAGAAGTAAGGGTTTGCGAATGATGAAATAAGTTACCTGTGAAGAGCTTGTTGGCAGTAGATGCAGTTCTTTTTTGGGAGACTCAAATACACCTGATTTATTTAGACTCAAAGTTTAGCTACGGTAACATGGTTACAATCATCACAATCATTAAAGTGCCAACAAAGTTACAATTGGTTACAATTGCTCTAACATAGTTACAATTGGTTGGCACTTATACTAGCCTTAGGAGGAATCCAAAAGATAGAACATGCATATAATGAGAACAAATACAACTTTAAGATAAAACATACACGACATTCAAGTCCTATAAGCTTGACCAGATTAGTATGTTGAAGTTTGGCAATGAGCTCAGTTTCATTCTTAAACTCTTTGATTCCTTATAAATTGCTCCAAAAACCCCCCTCTCCTAGCTTTTGGTCTTTGAGAAACTGCCGTATTGTACCTAAAAGCATAAATCATTGAGAAAATTATAAATAAAATCATATACCTTCTGTGAAGCATGATCAATATCTTCCAGTAAAAATAACTCCCTCAAACTGTATCCATGAGAATAAAAAAAAAATCAATATACAAAAAAATATATATATAATTTACATGATTTAATATAAACTGAATCAATGATATTAGGGTTTTGAGAAAAGTATTAGAGTTTTGTATAAAAGGTTCGGTATTAATCAAAAAGATTGTAAAACTATAATTAAGGAATAGATATGGCAGATAATCACATAAAAATGGTCAAAAATTGGTTGGATAGGTTTATAGATTTGGAGTTGCAAGATATAATCAAAAAGTGAATTGGTCTAGTGGTAATGCACGTATGTTAATCTTATAAATAACCCAAGTTCAATTCTTAACACCGTCATTTTTTAATTTAATTAAATTTCAAATTTTAACCCTTTAAATGCCACATAAATTCAATGCATTAAATTTCGAATTTTAACCCTTAAAATGCCACATAAATTCAATGATGACATGGAATAATGACATGGCATTATGGGATGCATTAAGTGGCATTATATGTATAGATATATATATATATATATATATATATATATATATATATATATATATATATATATATATATATATATATATATATATATGTGTGTGTGTGTGTGTGTGTGTGTGTGTGTGTGTGGTATGTGAAGGTGGTGAATTGGTTGGGTATATGCATGCATGCATGAGCTTAAATGTGAAACATATGCGTTTTACTTAAAACTTAAAAAAAACAAATGCAATGACTTATAAAATACATTGGGTAAAAGTCATATGGCATGTGTTTGATGTAGACTAAACTTAGTCTAGTGGGTTTACGTTAAGTGTCTTTTTTTGGTTTACGTGATTTAACATAATTGTTATACGCAAAAGTATAAGTTCAAGCATTCAAGTAAATTGTTTTGAGTTTGTGGAAAACTAGAAGGAGGGGGGGTTGAGTAGTTTAACCAATTAAAGCTTCCTTTTAATTTATTTAGATCGACTTATGTCAATCTATTTGGATGTGTGTGTTGGATGTTGATAAACAAGCATATATAAAATTATGTAATGAAAAGATAAGAGAAAGAAGCACAAAACCACAACGTGAGTATTTATAGTGGTTCGGCTACAAGGACACCTTCCTTGCCCTACTCCACTCCCCGAGTCACCTACTCGAGAGTTCGTAATCACTACACCAACTCCTTATGGCGGAGAAGCCTTCACAACGTCGCCTACCCTTTTTTCGGTGCTAGGCTAACCACCGGGTTCTTTCACTCCAAGGTGAACCACACCTACACAACGTCGCCTACCCTTTATTAGGTACTAGGCTATGTACCTAGTTCTTTCACACCAAGGTGAACCACACCTACATAACGTCGCCTACCCTTTATTAGGTACTAGGCTAAGCACCTAGTTCCATTGCAATGGAGGAACTACTACCCAACACTACACCAACGACTAATCCCAAAGGAGATCAACTCCTTTTTACAACATCATCAAGGATATCAATATCGTTGGATCTAGTACTAATCTATCTTGTACATCGAAATACACCATATCGAATGTACATCTAAGGCACCTTTCACTAATGCCTTTAACTAGATCTTCAAGACACCCTTCACTAATGTCTTGTGTCTTTACTTCTAAGCACATTTCACTAATGCTTCTAGTCTTGACTTCTAAGAAACCACCACAAGTGCTTATGATATGGACGATAGATACCCTTCACTAATATCTTCGTCTTGACACTTGAGACACCTTTCACAAATGTCTTCAACACTTCTTAGGAAAAGAAAAACAATCATCAACAAGAAGACTTCAGTAGTCTTGATGATGAGGAAGCATGGCAACTCATGGACTTGAGCTTGCTTGACTTCAAAGGTGGTGATCTTGCCTTTAAGAGGAACCTAGAAGATCACACAAAAACAAAACTACAAACATAGATCACTTGGATCTGGGGTTAGGGAGTTTTTAACTCAGGGAGAAAGTATGTTAGAAAAGGGGTTAGAAACAATGAAGAAATGGCTCACTATTTATAGAGGAAAAAATCTACTATTCCCCGGATCCCACGGATCCCTCCCACAAGGGATCCGTCTAGCGTAAAGCTAGGGATCCGTGGGATGCTCCTCTTTACCCATGGGTATTTTGGTTATGGGTCATGGGTCATGGGTTGATCCATGGGTCTTTAGCTAGATACAATGTATCTCTTGAGTGCAATGCACCTAGTCACGTGGGTATGGGTCAATACCATGGGTTATGGATATTATCCATATATGATATAAGCATGATGTCATGCAATGTGTTATGGATCAAGCTCCATGGGTCATGGGCTTTGGGTTGTACCCAACTATATTCAATGTATTTGGTCAATGGGTTATGATACTTAAGTTTCTACCCATATATATTACCCAATATACTACATACTAGTTATTTGTATATTTTACCCAAATATGTAAACACTAGTTGTTGTACATATGTAATATTAAATGATAAAATCACTTATACTCGTTTTAGTGTTTTATGTGAAAATGTGAATATGTTAGAAACTATTAGTTCAAACCATTTACGTATTTTATTTGTTTCGTTAAAATGATTTTGCGTTTGTTATCGACAAAACATTAGAAGATCGTAAAATATAAATAAACGTTTTTACGGCTTATTTGTATTATCAATCTCCCCCCTTTTTGTTGATGACAAAACATAAAATTATTTTAAGGAAAAGCTAAAATTTGCAAAAGTTTGAATTTGTAGTTTTTACTTTCTTCTCCCCCCTTTTTGTCGAAACAAAAAGAGCTTCAAAGGAAAAAACTAACGCAATGTTTTTAAGAAAAACGTGTGAAAAATAGAAAAGAAAGAAGAATTAGGGAGCAAGTAACGGGAAAGGTTCTCGTCTTAACTCCCCCTTAACGAGTCCATCCCTATGTAAGGGCGTCAAGAAAGTAATACTAAGCTAGTTTGTTTGCAACTAAGTTTGCAAAGGATTTCGTCTATGTGACGAATGTGATCCCCCTTGATGATTGCAATTTTGCAAAGGGATGTCATGAAATGTAATCCTAATATTGCAAGTAATTTGCAATGTATTGCTTTGACACAAAGCTCCCCCTAGCTTTAGGGTGTCAAAGTCTTCATGTTTAAATTGAATAACTACAAAACAAAGGTTAGAAAACAAGTATAATGCACAATTTCCTGGAAATATGATCCAAGTTAGAAAAAATAGTTTTCTGTGTCACGGATCCCATGGTTCCCTCCTTGTAGGGATCCGTCTAGGAAAATACAAGGGATCCGTCTAGCTGATGACCAATTTCAGCAATCATGATATAACATATTATGTTAGTATCAAAGTGAGATATGTATTATACAACATACTCATATACTTAGAAATATAGCAAGTACCATGTATTTTCATTTAATAAAACTAGAGATATGATATACATGACTCTAAAAACTAAGAAAATGATTGATACATGACTTGGAATTACTAGACTTATCTAAGTAACGCTTGAAACTAGGACACCACCAAAATCCTCTAGCTCAAGTTTGTTTAGGTTTAATCTCGTCGAAACGTTCGAGGAGGTGATAGAACATGAAACGTTGGTATTCTCGTACTTCATGTATGTTAGGAATTAGAAAATTCCATAGTGAAGAGTCGGTCACCCCAAATGTTATCTAGCTTAAGTTAGCTCGTAGACTTGTTGTTAGTCACGTTATTTAGTAGTTTATTTATAGTTTGTAGCGTAGTATAGATTAGTGCAACACCGTGGAGGAAGGACGGGTCTTTACCCACTGTATCCCTGATCCACAGGCCGATAGGAGGTCGTGTAGTATGTAAGTATAAATACCCCTTCCATCCATGGAAGGGGTGGTGCTTCTCATAATCTAACATTCAACTTTTGTGTAAACCTCTAGCAAGAACACCCTCTCTCTCTCTCTACTAACTCTCTAACTATGGCAAACATGTATTTTGATCATCCAAGACCACCCGAATCATCAACACAATAATATTTGGATCGTAACAATTGTTACCAGAGCCAAGGTTTTTGTGTTTGATGATTTTTGTGGTTCGAATCTTGTTGTCTGATTTTATATATCTAATTTTTGTGGTTCGAATATGTCTACCTTTTAGTTATAACAGTTTTTATAACTACTTTTGTATGATATTCTTTATTTGTGTCAATGTCCTATCTGTTATTTTTTGGCCTAGTCTTCTAAACAGTGCTGATAAATGGTCATTTGGTCCTTTTAGAGGTCAAAATGGGTAGAAATAATGATGTTTCTAGTTCTGGGTTATGGTATTCTGGTCATCTTGCTTATTCATTCCATGGTCAAAACGATAAAAATGATATTCATATGCAGTTTTCTGGGTATTGTTTGAAGATGGTCGGAAAATAGTGGTCATTCTTCATAGCGACTTACCCTTGTGTCCAGATACATTGCACCTCATTTTTAGCGACTTGGGTAGCGAGTTGTGAGTGGAAAAACAAGTAGCGACTTGTGTCAAACTAATCTAGCGACTTGCCATTATTGAATGGTCAAGCGAGTTGTAAATTGACTCAAAGACTCATGACTGATGTTACAAAGATGTACTAGACTCGGTAGCGACTTGGTACTAATCCTAGCGACTTGTCTTTACAAGTCGTAGCAACTTGTGCTAGCGACTTGGGCTAGAGACTTGGTGTAGCGACTTATGCTAGCGACTTGACTTAATGATGTTTAGCGACTTGACTCCATTGAGCTAGCGACTTGACTCAAAGTCTTTGACCTAGCGACTTAGACAGAAAACAAGATGAAGAAGAATCGACCACATGACCACAACCACAATATCTTATAAACCAAATTCCAATCTTTATTATCACAACCTCAGGCTATCATACCATCATCAGTCCACGAAGGTCTTAAATTGACAAAGTAAAGACTCGAAGCTGTAACATCAACATACTACAATCTACTCTATCATAACACAAGCACAATCTCAGCATATTTCAAGGATTGGTTAAGGCAGTCAAGACCTCAACTCAAGCTTAATTAAAACCCCTCGACATTTTGCTTCACAGATCAAGTCTCTTACGAATGAAAACGTGAAGATTAAAAGAGACCAAAACTCGACTCATATCAAAGTAAGATCTCAGAAAAGCTTTCGTTAATATCTTTTATGTGATTACAAGATTAAATGGTCAAGCAAACGAAAGTCAACTCTCATCATAGATCAAGTCTCATTCGGTATGTTAAAATCTCAGCCTTGTTCCCTGTGATTGGTTCTTCAACACATAGATATTACTCTATCTATTCACAAGGAACTTATGCATCATAGATCATGTTGGAATATTATCCCGTTGAATATCCGAATCATCAAAGTAATAAAAACATAACAAGGATGCTAGTTTTATTCCTTTTGTTCGTTGTTTGTCAAAACTGAAAAGAAAAAATATAACGAAACATCAATGAAAGTTAAACCTACCTGAGACGTGTCCAAGATCTAAATCTTACCGTGTTCATGTGGTATGATTTCGTGGCCAACACAAGCCATCCCTGTTGCTGTCACGTATCATACAAACCATCCCTGTGGTTAATCTGAAAAAAAAATCAAGTGGTTGGTTCTTGAACTTGTATGGATTGATGATCCATATAAATGAAATGAGTGAATATTATTTCGTATGAAAATGAGTTGGGTAATGGAGGCGTTTTTTTTTCTGTGATATGAGAAGGAGGGGGCGGACTGAAATACAATGTGAGAGGGATTAGGGTTACTTTGTGTTATGACCTATTTATTAGGGTATCACAATATTAACCGGTTTTGTGTATATCTGGATTGGATCGGGTGTTAATTATCATCATATGGGCTTGTGTCTTTGATGGACCGTATATGGATGGGTCAATGATCATGGGCCGAACAGTTTTTCTCATAAACAGATATTTATCATGGGCCGTGATATAACATATGAGGCCAGGAGGTGCTTAAGTTGCCCGTATGATTATGTATTATTTGGTTCTTATGGTCTCGTGGATTATGTCTGATAGTATGGGGTTGGCATTATTATTCGAAATGTTTTGAATTCTTACAATGGTATTATTCGTGGTCTCGTGATATGGTTGAAGATGTTAACCATTGATTATATGGACATGGGTTCTTAATACCGGTTGCTAATATTTTGAAAATGTCATATGGTTTTTTGATGGATCGAATGATATTTTGATGGGTTAATTTGTTTGAATTTTGGAACTGGCTCGAGTGGTATGACTAAGATTAAACCCGGATATAGACTTGAATTAATATGTGAGATTTGTTTCTCTGACCGGGTGTTAATCTTGATATGATGACGTGGATGTGGATGTTGGTCAATTGGGCTTCTCTTAATTGGATCGTGTGACAATTGACATAAATGAGATTTGTGACTATGAGAATTAGTGTGATGATGAGAATTTTTGAGTTATGCCTCTTGGTACTTTGGTATATACATTTTCATGGATAATAGTTTGTCGCGGCTTGAAATTGTTTATTTGAACAAAGCTGACTACGGGGTTGTTTGTACTTGGTATTTCTTATTTGGATTTGAAGTGAAGTTTTCCGGGCGCGTTTACTTATTTTCGTCTTCTTTCTTTCTACCATTCCACGAAGATGACTTGTTTGGGCATTTATAGAGGGTGATAAAGACTTGGCTATTTAATTACGCTTGTGATTCTTTCTCGTTTAACCCACAACGTAACTACCACTTCGGTGTCTCACTCAGTTGAGAATGTCAAGAGGTTTTGTACATTGGGTACACCGTTTCTTTTTCACGAGGAGTAGTACAAGTTTAAGTAACAAATCTGGGGGACTCTACTTCATGATCAAGTTTGGTATATTGGGTTTACTTCTCTATGTGGTCAATACATTAGCCAACATAATGCGTGAATAATGTATTTACCAAAGTATTTATTGGATTTTTGATGATGTTGGATAATGAACCGTTGACGAACCACTGCATGTTCCCCTAAAACAAATATTCACCAAAACCAAAGTTGTCATTACACATTCAAGCTGAAATTGTTTACGGTTTTGTCTTGATTTTGTAAAATCCCGTGAAAGAACCTATTTCTCGGTTTAAATCATAGACTTGTAAAATCCCGTGACAATGGAAACATCCTGGTAATTGTAAAGTGCATTTCGGAGCTATCTTACGGTTTATTCTGGTTTTGTAAAATCCCGCGAAAGAATCTATTTCTCGGTTTAAACCATGGAATTGTAAAATCCGCAATGATGGAACCATATTGGAGAAGAGAAAGTGTAATTCTGGATTTTCTTGACGCTGGTGCTACGGTTTTTGCTTCGAAGAAGGGATAAAAGGGTGTACTTCATGAATTGGATGTGTGTTTGGATTTTTGTCATGGCAGTTTGGTTATTTTATGGTTTTGCGGGGTTACGTGCTTGTAACCATGGTCAGGATGAAACCATTATCAAAGTTCATTTAAATGTCAAAGAAGCCTAGATTTGAGCTTTTAATCAGAAGATGTGACAACGGGGTTAACTCACTATTATTTATTTGAGGTTGAAGTGAAATATCACGAGCAAGTGTACTTAGTATCTGAAGGTATCGGGGATGGATGGATGAAGATTCTTCATGATCCTTGTTCGAGCTTATTATCAAAAAAAAAACGAAGACTTGGAAATCTAGTTATTCTTGGGAGTCTTGTTTCTTTTACCACGAAGGGAAATTGGGCTCTTTTTGCCACAAAAATAACTATCACTTTAAGGAGTTACGTTGTAGTGCTCAGTGTCACATTTAATTGTGGATTTTCAAGAGGTGATGTACATCTTATACTTGATGGTTGGTTGGTTGAAGAGTATAGAGTACTTAGAGATTCAAATGGGCATGAAGTCTCGGCACCGCTCTTTGTTACATGTGTGCAAGTTTAAGTCACGAGTTCGGGTTAGTTTACTTCAGGGTCAAATTCATCATATTGGGTTTTTCCATCATTTGTCACGACAAAGAGCCTCTTGAATGATAATGGGGTTGATTACATGTTTTGCTAAGAGAGGCGAAAGAGAGAGATTATGGCGTCTGTTCACATCAGTTCAGGCCTCGTACTCTAAAGAAAAGAAATGTGTACGTTTCAGTGCGCATTATCTTCCAAAGAAGAGAAATCTTCTTATGACGTATGAACACTTCAGTTCATGCCTCGTACTCTAAAGAAAAGAAAAGTGTACGATTCAGTGTGCTTTATCTTCTGAAGAAGAGAAATCTTCTTATTATGACCATTCTCAACAACATGCTTCATACTTTTTCCATGTGCTTCAGTCATCAAGTGAACCGGGCTATCACTGATTGTTTTCTCATTCCACTTGCTCGATTATAATGAAGATGGCGACATCACGTGCTTATTTTGCGGGAGAGAAGTGTGAATAGAACATTCGGATGATTTTCACTTATTTAATCAAGAATGGCAACTCCGTATGCAATTCTTGAGGGGAGAAAAGTGTGAAATTACCGCATGGTTGATTATTATTTGAGAATTTAAATGGTCATACGGCTCTAAACTCATGTAAGAACCGAGCTTCTTCTTATCGGGTAATCTTCACATGGAGTTTCTTCTTAAGAGCCGTTTGTTGACATCTTCACTGGTGATATGAGTTTATTGACAAAGTGCTTCCGGTTAATGCTTCACGTGCACATCAACATGATGATTCCGAACAACCTTCGTTCTTGTTCGATGTGATTGTTTGCTTGGTATTACCATTTCGTGTGTTCGTTGCGGCCCGATTGTCGATTTCCTTGATGAACATCTTTCATTCTTGTTTGATTAGGAGGATTTTAGTTAAGGGATTTGCAAGATGTAAGTTGATTGGGATGCTTTTGGTGATGTTCTTATTTTGGTGAGTTGAAAATGTTAACTTTCTATTCCCGAAGCGGACAATCTTGAAGAAGGTCGAGTCTGATCGGTTCTACATATTTCGCTACATGTTAGAAGACTAAAGGCGAGTTGCATTTAACGATCTAAAGACTTCTTCTTAATTCATGGCATTTATCAAGCAGTTGTCGGTTTAGGGAGAGCACTAATTGGGAGAGAGTGATATGTCGAATTTATTTCCCAATTAGACTTTCTCATATTCTTGACAAGTTGATTCTCACAAAGACTTCTAAGGTTCTTCTCAATGATTTCTTGTATTTGGGCTTTCAAAGTGTTCTTGATTACAAGTATCAAACCAAAAGGAGGAAGGAGACACGTATCTAAGCGAGTAAACTTGATGAACTTAATACTTCTAAGTAATTGAAGATATCCCGGAAGACAAATGTTATTACATGAGAGAAACTCAAGGTTTGACTCATGGCGAGTAAACTTGATGAACTTAATTCTTTTAAGTGATTGAAGATATCCCGGAAAGCATGTGTCATGACCGCAGAGAAACTCAAGGTTTACTCATCAAGGCGTTTAGTGTTCTTATTCCAACTACGTGGGGAAGAGATGTAAGAGTTAGTTTTTGATGATATAAGAGGTACTGTTTGGTGTGTGATGATCTCGATGTTATCGCAATCATCGAGGAGAGAGAATTGTGTACGTTGGGGATGCTCAATTTGTTTTACTTGAGGGCTTAATCTGTGATTCGAGATATAATCACTTATTCCGGTGTTGACATCCGCAGAGATTGTCACCCGCAGATAATCGATGATTCGGCTTGCTTCTTCAATGTTATCGGTTGTTCTCTCTTTGGGGAATGTGTGTGCCGGGTCCTTGAGCTTCATACACATTCATCGAGGGACGAAAGATGTGAACATAGGGAGGTGTTCTTCATTACCCTCATGATGTGTATTCGGAGAGTTCTTGGATATTGGTGTACTTGGGTTCTTGAGCTTCATACACGTTCATCGGGGAAGAAAAATGTGAACATGGGAAGGTGTTCTTCATTCCCTCATGATGTGTATTCGGAGAGTTCTTGGATATTGGTGTACTTCGGGTTCTTGAGCTTCATACACGTTCATCGGGGAAGAAAAATGTGAACATGGGAAGGTGTTCTTCATTCCCTCATGATGTGTGTTCGGAGAGTTCTTGAGCATTATACAAAAAACCGATCGCTTCAATTCAACTACTTGGGGAATTGTTCTCTTGACACCTTTTGGAATGGATTGCTTGGACCTCGGTGGAAAAGAAATTTGAAAAGATTATTTATGTGTGGGATGAAACGTTCTTGATGTTCTATTGGATGATATAACCCGAATGGAGAATCTCGATTATCGGTCTTAATAGGAGCGTGGATTTATGATAATGGTGTGCTTCTCTGTGCACGGCTAAGAAAGCTTGAAATAGAGCTTGAATCTGCTCATCCAAAGGATTTTCGGTTTGGGGGGAAGCTGCCAGAGTCTCACTTTCAGATGGTTCAAATTTCTTTCTTCAATGCAAGAGCCTCGAAAGCTTTGGTGGTGAAAGTTTTAGGGATGATGACTTCTATCTTCTACAACGGGGCTGCTTGATATCCTTATCTCGGTACTCGTATCATCATCTTCTTTAACTATATCATCTTCTCTATCTTTGTATATATTTTTCTGAAAAACAAAATACAAAAATATAAAACCAACAAAAAGAAAATAGAAAAATATAAAACCAACAAAAATCCATAAAAATATGAAAAATTTGAAAAAATACCAAAAATATGTTTTCTTAAGACATGTCTTCTGGTATCGATAACATCTACGGTCTTAGAAATGTCATTCAATAATGGCACGGGACCATAGATGAAGTTCGAGCAGGAGGTGTAAATATTCTTTTCTAAACATGTCTTAAAAGATGGCTTCTGATTATTTCAGATTGTAACCGGGCTTCATATAATGGCTTCTGATTATTTGATGTAACCCCGCTTCAAAAATGGCTTGCGTTACTTGATGTAACCCGTGCTTATAAAATGGCTTGCTATTATTTCTGATAGCAACCCGCTTTTCAAAGAAGGAAAGTGCTACGCTTAAATGATTTTCAAATATTTCGTGCACTTATCCTAATACTATTTGAGGAAAGTATGTCGAAGGACTGCTGTTCCTACACAAATGTTTTTCCGTCTAAAATTCTTCAGAAAAATATTTGGTGTTTTCTAATATGGTGGTATATGAGTT
Source organism: Chrysanthemum lavandulifolium (assembly GCA_022545495.1). Taxonomy (NCBI): domain Eukaryota; kingdom Viridiplantae; phylum Streptophyta; class Magnoliopsida; order Asterales; family Asteraceae; genus Chrysanthemum; species Chrysanthemum lavandulifolium. Next base: position 169,366,833 of record CM040239.1, read on the forward strand.
GCTTTTAAAACAATCGATTCGAGTTTTGTTAAATTGAAAACTCAATCAATGACTTCAGTAGCTTTTAAACTTTTCATAAAATGAGTCATGGATTGAGGGGTAATTTTTTTTTCAAATCTACATCATCTAACGGGCTTTCTTAATTATCCTAATATGCTTAATTAAAATGATGTTAACCTATGTTGAAGGACTAGGTGCCTAGGATATGATTGCTAGGATTAGATGATTAGAGTTTGATGAACACATTATTCCTATACATTTATGTGATCTGATTGATATGTTGCATTGACTTTTATTAGTCGATTGTTGTTTGGGTGATGTCGACCACCATATATTTGTATGTGTGTTCACTAACGTATGCAGGTATATTGGTATAAAAGAATGTTCCCGTTCCGGATCCCACAATTAAAGATGATTGGATGCCGAAAGGAAAGGGTAACTATTTCTTGGGTTGACAAATGAAGAAACGGAGCTTAATTGGACTTCTATGGAGAGTTGGCATGTATGCAACGTAAGAGGTCTCACTGCATCTGCAGACGGTTTTCTTCATCAGCAAATGAAGAAACGGAGCTTAATTTGACCTCAGTTGGCATTAAAATGCAACGAAAGAAGTCTCACTGCATCAGCAGATGGTTTTCTTCCAAACCCTACAGAACAACAACGGAAGCTTCTCAACCACCTAACTTATCTTTGTGCAGGATACCATTTTTAAACAATTTTGAATAATTTGATTAAATTGTTTTGAAAATGGAAAATATTGTTTTGAAAATATATTGGACTAATTTTTTTGAAAATCACCGGACTTCTTGTTATCAAAACCTAAGTCACTCAATTATTGACTTCTGTCATGGATTGAGGGGGAGAGTGATTTAAAATAAAATATTTTCAAACTATATTTCTTCACAAAAAGTCCGTTTGTACAAAATTTGTGGTGATCTAAAGATTTAATGTTATGTCATGGTATGATTTTTTTCTTTAGAATCAAGGTCTTTCAAAATGAAATTTTTTCTGTTCTTGTTTGATTGTGAAATTGTTTTATTTTACTAAAAGATCTCTTAAAACTATCATACGACACTAACAATCTTTAATGTCTAAAATTGGTCCTTATCATCATTTTCAAAATTAAATCTTGCCACGTCTTTCCTAAAACTTTCTAAATAATTTAAATCGGATGGGATCACAAATCTCAAATGGTTTGATATTTTTGATCAAGGGAGAGATCGTGAGTTAAATCTCTTATTTGTTTAAATGGAATTGGTTTTAGTCCTTTAAAGGCACTCCTGCCTCCATGTGCCAAACAATTTCATACACAATGCACATGTTGAGGAGGAGGAGTTATCCAAAAACATGATGAGTATTTAAACCAGGCCACATATTCTTCCATGTTTTCTAAACCGTATTAAATCACTTGGGATCCAAAATCTCAAAGGGTTTGATATTTTTGATCGGGGGAGAATTTGTGATTTAATAATGAAATTTGATAAAAGGTGATCGTTTTGATTTAATTGTGCAGGCTGCTCTCTCATATGTGCTAAACGCTTTCGAATCTCGAAGCACATATTGAGGGGGAGCATAACTATCGAGGTACAAAAGCTTTTTTAAAAGTTATTTATAAAGTACCTTGATTGAGTTTTCAAATGGTTTTATTAATGGATTATGTGATTGTGGATGTGCTTCAAAAGAACTCTTGCCTCTATGTGATAAAATGTTTTAAAATATCCTATGCACATATTGAGGGGGAGAATTTTACCAAGAAAATCAAATGGTTTTTTCTATGAAAATAGTGATCAAAGAAAATATTTCAAAGTCCTCTTGCCTCCTTGTGCTAAACAATTTCTAAATCATACGCACATGTTGAGGGGGAGGTTTTCTAAATGATCAAAACTATTAGGGTACAAAATGCTTTGATCTCGTATCACAGGTACCTTGATTGTTTTTCCAAATGATTTTTCAATTGGTTTCATGAAGGAAAGAACAATACCAAAAGACCGACCAATTTATTGTATGCATGGAGTTATAAGGATGGTTAGGTTAGGTATTTATTCCCACGATCCGCCGAACCGGAGGATCTTCGAGGACAATCCACTAGATAGTGTAGAGTCCTTAGGAATATTGAAAAAAGGAGAAAATGAGAAATGGGAAGAGTGCGGATGAGACAGAGCTAGTACTAGAATAAACCCAACAAGGTTCTAGTTATGAAGTCTCGGTAAGCATGAAGGGTTGAAGAATGAAAAGAGCTGAATGTGAAAAGGGTGAAAAGAAATAGCCCTTCATCAATTCAACCTTAGGCGAAACGGGTTCAATACATATGCTCTTGGTGGTTACTAAGGTAACACTGGTATTGAAGACAAGACATCATGGACCCAAAGTGATGCACCGCACTAATCTTCCCAAGCTACTCAAGTTCCTCTTAAAGGGCTTGTTTCATTCTCACGGGAACCGACATTATCTATCGACTTTCTCTTAGAGATTGTTGATATTGAAGAAGGAGACCCTCTCCTAGTCTCCAACACAGAACCAAATATGCACAATTGAGTCTAGAGCCAAGAGATCATCCACAATATCTCGTTAGGACACTAAATTCTTGAAGACTTGCTTTTCACACAATGTGGAAAGTAAGTATATATTAAGAGTCCTACGATTATCCTTGTGGTATTGCGAACATCCGAGTGATATGTAAAAATATTCACAATGAAGATGGAAATCCTTCAGAGCCAACATCTAACAAGCTCTTGGTGGGTGACATGTGAAATCTTGCAAAAGATCAAGCTTGTGACAACCGGATAGAAACGATGGGAGATTCATTCTTGAATCAACCTTGGTCCGAGAATGGAATTGCGAATACTTTTGGAAAAACCGTTCGATGTGCAAACCTTCTTTTCTCTAGCACGTCGAATGTGTATTCATTTCAAATTCAAAAGTATATCGATTGAAAAATACTTTTAGAAAACCGTTCGATGTGCGAATCTCTTTTTTTGCTAGCGTCGAATGTGTACTCATTCTCTAATACAAAAGTATTTTGATTGAAAATTGATCTTTCTCATAAAACCTTCGTCGTATTGCAAAACTCTTTCTTCAAGCAATACGCGATTGTTTTCAAATCATTTTCATCAATCGGTGAATCTCAATTTCTTTGGTTCACTCACTCTGTGTTGTCTTCTTTGAGGCGTTCGGTTTGAGAACAGCTAGAACAATTGCGAAACCCCATCAAGGAGATTCTTAGAAATCCTACGATCACAGGCAAGTACTTGTCTCGATCAACGGGAACCGTGGGCCTGTACCTCAATTCAACGAAGTGATCAAAGACACTTTCGTGTGTTTTATTGCTAGCTGTTGTTTGTAGGTGCATTTGGACGGTTGCGGTGATCGTAATTGAGAGTCATTCCAAAGCCGCATGCTCACAAAGCATCCACACTTAATTTAAAGAAATCATGGTGGTGCATATCTACATAACACGGCTCGATATTTCATACTATGCTTATGCTTCACTGCGCAAATATCATGAACCAAGAAGGCTTCCGCTACTCGATGGAAAGATGTCATGCTTCAAAAGTGTGAGCATGTCGGTCCGAAAGTCACAACTTCACATGATGGCAACACAATAAAGGGTGATCCAGAGATTTACTGTGGCTGATGATCTCAATGAAAGGTGGAAGATCATCAAAGACGTGGATCAGTTAAAGGCCTCCACTGAAAGTACAAATCAATGCGGACTTTGAAGAATCGCTACAAAAGCACAAAGATTGCGGAAGTGAAGAATTCAAGTCTACGAGCTCAAGAACAATGACAAAGAAAGAATGCTAGGATGCAAAATGTAAAACATGGGGTGACCTCCCTTAGAGGGAGATTGTTAGGAATTAGAAAATTCCATAGTGAAGAGTCGGTCACCCCAAATATTATCTAGCTTAAGTTAGCTCGTAGACTTGTTGTTAGTCACGTTATTTAGTAGTTTATTTATAGTTTGTAGCGTAGTATAGATTAGTGCAACACCGTTGAGGAAGGACGGTCTTTACCCTGTATCCACGATCCACAGCCGATGGGAGGTCGTGTAGTCTGTAAGTATAAATACCCTTCCATCCATGGAAGGGGTGGTGCTTCTCATAATCTAACATTCAACTTTTGTGTAAACCTCTAGCAAGAACACCCTCTCTCTCTCTACTAACTCTCTAACTATGGCAAACATGTATTTTGATCATCCAAGACCACCCGAATCATCAACAGAATAATATTTGGATCGTAAAAATGTATCAAACTTTCAACATGTTGACAATGATATCAATCTTTGTCATGGCTAGGTAGTGGTGGTGGAAGGAATGAAATTGCTTGATGCGAAGGATAAAGTGAAGTGGCTTGTGGAGCCTCAAAAGACGGAGGGATTGGTGGAGGCGCATTTGAGAATGGCTCGACCAAGAATGATGGTGGTGGTAGAGAAGTGTCAACTTCCAAATGGTCGGGTGGTTGACTTTGATGATTTCTCATAATCCAAATGGGATTATATGATGGAAACGGCGAAAAGGAAGCCGGAGCTAAAGTTGACTCAATACCTTGATTTTGTACCATTATGATGGATCTAGACACACACCTTGCGTCAATGATATTTTGTATAATATTAGTAAGCACGCGGAATTTACTTAGTAATACTTAGAAGACGGATTGTATGATGTATTGTAAATAAACACAGATTAAACACAAAACTTAAGCTCAAATATTATTAATGAATAATACGAGTGATCTTGCTTATCACTATGGTTACACCTTGAAGCCTTTGTGAATAATACGTATGAATGTATGTAAGTACCTAAGACAATAACCTAGGACCTCCTTTTATAGTATAAGGAGTCCTTTACAAGATAAGTATAAAGCTAACAATATAGAATATACACAAGATCTTTGCTATACTTATCTAGACACGTTCTCCTAACCATTATCTAATAGCAGTGGTAATAATGTACCGGCGGTGGTAATACGTTTCCACCGCTAGTGTAATCAAGCGATGTCTTCCACAACTATCGGTGGTAATGATTATTCCCAACAATCCTCCCTAAACTTATGATTTCTCTACAAATCAATAAGTTTCTTCAATCTGCATCATCTTCAAGGATTTGAGGAATTCAACCAAACACTTTACTTCTTCCTTAACTTCTGAATAGCTCTTGAACATTGATCTTGAAGCCTATGTAACAATGCTCTGACCTTCTCATTGTCTTCATGAACTCTTATAGTTGTACATAACATTACTGTGAGAGTTCCAGCTCTAAGTGGATATTCTTTCTCAGCAAGCATGAATGCATCTACTCCATTTGCTGTAGAAAAACGGAGAACTTCACATGAATCATAGTAAAACCATTTAGTACCAGGACATGAGCATGAGAATTTCTAGAAATCATCATTAACATCTGGATCATAGAGCCTTCTAAGATTAACCCATAACTGCATCTCTTTCATATCTTTGAGATCTTGAGCATCAAACCTTTCTTGAACTAACTTTCATAATTTGTCAAGGTCATCTCTGTCAAAAGCTTTGATGAGATCTTCAAATTGTATGAATGAGGAAGTTGCACTACCTAGCCTTGTGATCTTCCATGTTGGAGCAAAATTGCTAGCAGTGTAAACCTCCCAATCAATGATAGGATGTCTAACTTGCGGTGGTTCGGATAAAAATCTTCTTCTTCTATCACAATCATTTCGATAATTTGTTCTTGATGAACTTCTCGGTTGGAACTTCTTGTTCTTGACAAACTTTGTCTTCTTTCGCATCGAGAATCACTGTCTTTGGTCTTTCTCTTCAAATTAGGATATCTTCTTGCTTCTTCTTCAGAATCCATTGGAATGAAATCTTTATCAAATCTTTGAACTCTGTAGTAGATACCTTCAACTTTATCATCAGACATTCCTTTGAATTGATGTCTCTTCCAACCACCAACATTGCAACAATAAGTCTTCATGTATGCAATAACTTGTGCCTTAGTTGGTTGCCTTGGTTTCTTGTGACCTTTCTTGACTGAAACAATAGCCTTTTGAAGTGCTTGATTATTCTTCATCAGATAAAATCTTTTAAGCATGCGGTTCTTTGTTACGTAGTTAAAGATTTATCAGCTACAAGGTCAATTGCCTTTTTCTTGATTACTAGATCATGTGCAATCAAGAAATCAATTTCTTCTTCAGTAGGTACATAGCTAAACTCCGGAGTTTTCTCTCTTAATCTTGTAAGTAGAACAGTGGAAATTGGATTTTCCAATCTGTCCAGCCTTTTAGCCTCCATAAAGCTTACAACTTCCAATTCTTCAAGCTTTTTCTGTTCAGCAACTTCATCTTCATATATCTTTTTAGCAACTTCATTATCATGAGCAATCTGAAGTTGTTCTTTCTTTGACTTCTTCCTTCCAGGTTGCTCTGCACTTTCCATAACTGCATTACCTTTATCTTTCTTCTGGTTATTAATTTCTTCACTTGCAGTAGCAACATCATGTTCAACAGTGAAAATATTTGGCTCTGCAATGGAAATTTGATCAGTGGTAAAATCAGTTGCAGTACAGAAAATATCTTGCTCTTGTTGCTCTTCTTGAGTATCAGCATCCTCTTCACCTTTACTAGAAACACCTTCATCTTCAAAATCAATTTTCCTCCCCTGAGTTTCAGCACCTGTTTTCCTCCCCTGTTTGGGAGAATCACCCAAATCTTTATCAAAACCAGCTGAATCACCATCATTAGGTGAGGATGAAGATGAGATAATCAACTTTGCAGTTTTCCTTTGCTTTTTCAACCCCTGCAACTCGTCCTTCAAGGTTTGAATCTCCTCTTTTAAGTGTTTAAGATCCTTGGCATGCTGCTTCTTGACATGTGCCAGGTCCTTCTGTAGAGATTCAACCTGCTTGGCTAATTTGGTACACAAAACCATCAATTCTATTTGTTGCCCACTGCCCTCATCACTTCCAACTATGTGACTTGTTGGGAGAGGTGAATCATGGGGCAATGGCTCAGATTCCTCCCTAGTTGGACTAGGTTGAAGTCTAGAACCACTGCTTGTACCTAGACCAAAAGGTCTAGAAACATGTTGTGTTATCATGAAAGAAGGTGGCTGTTTGCGCCTCCTCTCATAGGTGTGAGAAACAGGTGGAGTATAATCAATGTTTGGAACAGAGATTATAGGTGAGTTTTGTTCAGTTGTAATCTTCGCAAGCATTTGAGGAAAGAGAGGTGTAAAAATGATGTTGCCATCTTTGTTCATGTTTTGAAAAACTTTAGGCTTGAGGCAACTGATGTTATAAACATTTGTATGGGGTTGCAGTTGAAACTCATTTAGCACTGCTTGCACAAACCTTGGATACACTAAAATTTTTGTTGAACTCTTTACATTGCCAGTCATACTTGTAAAAATATATTTTGACCGATTAAAATCTTATCGGTGGCTAGACAAACCAAAGGGTAAGCCATGGTTGAACTAAATTGCTCATAAGATGTTTTCTTTGGTGAGACAATGTAAAAGAGTATGTATAAAAATCTCCATTGGGGACAAAACCACTCTTTTGAAAGTAGCCTTTTATCGGTGGTATCATACCCCATGGATGATAAATTTTCATGTATTTCGGCATAGGTAATGTGATGATACCATTGAGATCATCCAAATGGAGAACTCTCCTCAAGGATGCCTCAAGTAACATCAATAGTTACCCCATCCACAGTGACTCTTAGAGCATCCATCGTTTCATGTGTATCTCTATTCTCAAGTGTTATGGGTGACGAAGTCCAAAACTGTTTGATTTGAGAGATATAGATTGTGGGTTTTAAAAGCAAAGCATACCTTATATGGGTAGTATTGAGAAAGTCCACAGTCTGATGAAAAACAGGGCCACTCTTCTCATTTGACTTTTGTAGGTAGGCCACTTGGTTATGCTCATCTGCAAATTTTAATGGTGCCATAGAAACTTTTGATGAAAAACGATATTATGTCAGTAATAATTGAAAGAATAACTAGCCAATTGAGACAAAAGATATATAGAGGTGGGGTTTAAAAGTGTAGCGCAAGAAAGATTATCTAAGGAAAGTATTTATCTTTAGAGGATAAATATCAAATAGGAAAGTAGATAATTTTCTAGAAGTTACCCTATATATATGGAAAGCAATTTTTCTACAACGGCTAGTAAAAATTTATTCTTGACACAACAGATTGTAACGGCTAGAACAACGATGGTAAAATAACACCGTCGATGGAAGCTGTGAACTAGCGATGGTAATTTTCACAAAATTTCAAAGAGCGTTGGTAAAGAAAAACATATGAAAACTAGACTGCTCTTATCATAGTTTTTAGCAAACTACCAGCTATCAACGGATTTGATATGTCTTTACCATGAGCCGTTTGCTATGTACTAGCCAACTCTTAATCATAGAGAATATGGTGAGTTGATAACCATATAGTTTTTGGTAAACTATCAACCATGAACGGATTTGTCAAGTCTTTACCAGTAGCCGTTTGCTCTAGACTAGTTGATTCATATGTTAGCATAATACGAAGGAAACAAATAACCAACATGATCTTAACCAAAGTTACTTTTAACCAAGCCACTAAAAAATATCTTCCAAAGTCAACCCGATAATATTTATATTTACTCTTTAACCTACCAAAATAGGAAAAAGTAAAGATATTCATTAATGAGCCCTTGTGACCGACTTTGCTTATAAAAGTAGGCTTGGCGTATTGTAATCTTCATCAAAACACATTCAAACATACAAAATCCCTAAATATAATCATGAGAAATCCTTCCAACACCATTAACATCTCCTCTGATTCAGAGGAAGAGTTTGTGATCGAGTCAGAGTCTTCCTCAGAAGTATCAGGATGGGCTGGATACTTTCCACCATTGGCTAGAAGCACTTCATCCAAGAGGTACACTAAAGAGACTGCCAAGCGTGTACCTGCTGCTAAACCTGCACCATCTCTTGAGTTTTACTCTAGCTCATCAGAGGATGATGTTCAAGATGATACCAATGCCTTGTCCAAGAAGTTGACAAATGCTCTATCAGAAGCTTTGGGAACAGCCATCTCCAACATGAACAAAATTTCCATACCAGAGAAACCTACAAGACTACCAAGGCCTCCTCCACAAGTTCTTGGTCTTGCTTGTCCAAGAATGCAGTCAACCTTTGAGAACAAAAGGAAGAGAGCACACAAGGCCAAGCACAACTATCAGGGCAAGGGCAAAAGCCAATGGAGTAGCGAGATGTAGGATAGGGTGATGTAGGTTGAGGTAGACTTTAATCTTTTGTGTTTTGATTATGGTTCTAAGCACTCTTACTTTGAATGTAATGAATCCTCATTATGAATGAAATTTCACTGTTTTACTTTTCCACTGTAAGAATAACTTTTACTACTGCTTGTATAATGGTTGCCACTGTTAGACTTAATTTCTTCATAACCAAGCACTAAATAACCATCGCTTCAATGTATACAAGTAATCCTTCAACCCTGTATAGCACAAACGTAAACCACACACTAGAAGCATTGTTAAGGTTATCAGTGGTTAGTGAATATCAAGGACTGAACTGAGCAGTGGCTAGAGTCAATAAAGTCAACTCCTAGTTACTGAAATATTTTCCAAGGTCAAAAGACTTCATTTACACCTCAACCACTTACACCTTCCCCTCATTAACTTACTGAATACAACATAAGCTTGTATTAAAGAACCAAGCATCCACAACCTTCTAACACACCAACACTCCTCTCTTCTAAACTATGTCAAAAACAATCTTTACCAAAAATTACCATGAGCAATTCAAACCCAATCAATGTCTCCTCGGACAGCTGAATATCGAATAGCTTTTGGGATGAAGAAGCATGGCATTATATTCTAAATAATCCAGGTAAAACAAACAGACAGGTGTTTGAAGTAGTTACATCAAGAAAAAGAACTCATGTAGATGCTAACTTTGTTGCTGCTGGTCCTTCTTCAACTCAACCAATGTCACAAGATGCTGTTATTAAGGAAGATAGCTCAGAATCCATGTCAAGCTACATGTCCCCATATGCAAGCACAGCTGGTCATACTACCTCAAGGGTCTTGGATGTGCCACCCCTTGCAAGAATCCTTCCATCAGGAGAACTGCAGATGTCACCATTTCCACCACAGTTGTCAGTACCATCACAAGAGGGACCTTCATCATCCTCACCACCTGTTGGAGTAGTGGTGATGGGGCTAGCATGCCCTAATGTGTACAAGGAGATTGATTGTTGTTAGTTGTTTTCAGTTGTTGTAATGATGCTTGTTATCTGTATTCATGGATGTATCTACTGCACTCAGTTTGCAGTTTTGTGAAATAATAATAATGATCCATGTTTTTCTTTAACTTTAGAGTTCTTGCATCATACTTGTAGTACCATTAACTTTATTTCTGAAACTGACATATTGTCCATCATAATATTCAAAATCTGAGAGATAGGACTTGTTGCCAGTCATGTGCCTTGAACACCCACTATCTGTATATCCTTGATCTGATCTTTTTGTCCTTGGATGTTCCTGCACATAAAAGTAAAGAATTAGATTCTTTTGGGGACCCAAGCCATGATTGACTTGGATCTGCCTCGTGTATCAATATAGTTAAATCTATCAAAGGTCATTGATACACCATTGGGATTGGTTGTAGAGGTAGTTCCTTTAGGTTTCCATTCCCAACATCTTGAGGCCTTCACAGAGATTGCCCATGTCCCCCTTTTCTTGTTTACAACCCTTGCGGTGGAAACTTTTGAATGAGCAAAGGAAGCTATTTGGTTTGGTTTTAGGTACCCACTTGTTGGTTATAATGAACCTTTTAGTTTGAAAAGTTCCTTTCCCTGTTTGTGCAGATTTTGCAAAAGTTGTTTTGGACTTTGCACTTTTAACAGGTGACTTAGGGTGAGCAGTGTTAACAGTTTTTGCAGTGGCAAAAGTTTTGAGGCCACTTCTTAGTTGAACTGCTCTTGGGATCATTTTGCTGTGTGGATTAGGGTGTACATTATTATGAAACCTGTTAGACTCTACCCTTTTATTCCCAAAGACTTCCCTTCTCCCAACATGATAGTCACAATAAGCATGTAAATGATCAAAACTACCACAGATATAGCATGCCTTATTGTACATCACAAAATCACTACCAAGTTGTTGAGATTTAACATGATTCCAACTCCTCTGGTTACCCCTAGGAGTTGTAGGCTTGTTCCTATACATCTCAGCATACCTTACAGTTGATCTAGGTTTATTAGCTTGTATCCTAGGTTTCTCGTGTGATTAACAACTTTTGGGATAGAAGTCTCTTCATTCTTTTAACATTCTCATCAACAAGCGATGAGTCACTAGCACTTTCAAAAACATCATTTTCCTTCTTAACCTCTTCCTCACATTTCACAGTTTTGTCCTTTAAAGGACCATATTCACGTTCAAGATCCTGAAACTCTTCTAAGCATGTATGAGCTAAATCTATACCTGGAGGTGATGGAAAACCTCTTAGTGGTGGAGGCACTATATTATAACCCATACCAAACTTAACTTTACTATGAATTTGAGCATTCCAGATTTTATCAATTGACTTAGACTGATAATAACATGTGTCTACAGTTAAATTAACATTTTCATTTATCTTTTTAAGTTTTTCAAGCTCTTTTTGGTATGTCTCATTCACAGCTGTTTTATGATCTATTTCTCTTCTAAGAAAAATCATATCATCACTATATTTTGACTCATTTTCTCTATAGTGATCTATTTGTTTTTCTAATACTGCTATAGCTCTTCTAAGATTTGACACGGTATAATTAGCAAGATATAACTCTTGTCTTTCATTAGAATATAGATCATTAAGCCTTTCAACTTCTCTAGCACCCTACATGTTTTAGAACAACTTTCAAAGTTTTGTACCTCAGTCGAGAAAACCATGAGAGCAAATTCGGTGACACAAGAGCGAGATCGAAGATTCTTCCTCTTATTCATCGACCATAAAACTCCAATCATAGCTCACACCATCAATAGCCAACATTGCCTTTGGTTCTTCCACGTTGGTTCCTTCTTTGCTTGTACCAAGTAGACATGTTGTCCTTGGTCTTTGGTCTTCTACATTCTCTAGCAAAGTGTCCCAACTTGTGGCAGTTAAAACACTCCACTTTCTTCTTATCAAATCCTGCACTTTCACCACCATTGATGTGAATAGGCTTGCCAGTCTTCTTGTAGAATTTCCTAGCCCTCATGCTAAGAAGAGCTATTTGCCATTTTATGTCCATCTCCTCCAAGTCATCTTCATCAATTTGCTCTATGTCTTCATGAGTTAATATAGAGCCATTTACTTGAGTGGAGATAAAAGCATAAAAGGTGGGATCTCCAATACTAGCAATCTTCTTCTTTGAACTGCGGTGGTAACACTAACATTACCGATGGAAGCGTAGAACCAAAGAATGGCAATATCATCATCACTTTGTCATCTTGAATCATCACTTTGTCAACAGAGGTTGACATCAAAGCCAAGCTGCTTGAGCTTGTACCAAGTTTCCGCCTTCTTCGGTCTTTGTTCAATGAGTTTAAAGTTGTTGTAAAGATCATTGAGCTTCATTGTTTCAATGTCGCTTTGTTTTCCTGCATGTAACATTAGTTTGAAACTCAAGGCAAACTTCTTAGAAACTTCAAATTGAGGTCTTCCTTTTCTACCTCAATGCCAAAACACTGTCAGTTGTGTGACAATCTTCTGGAGTTTGGTGAAGATGCTATCAAGTGAGTCATTGCTTGAAGCAGAGAAGTTTTCATAACTTTGCTTCAACAATGTCTTTTGTGTTTTCTTTGTAGCATCATTACCACCAAACACTGAGCAAATCTCTTCAAAACGTTCTTTTGCAGTCTTGAACTTGCTGAAAGATATGATCTGGTCTCTAGAAAGAGTCATCAGCAACAAACTTTTAGCCTTTAGATCATTCTTTTTCATTTCCTTTTCAGTACAAGATTCAGGCACAGAAACAGTCACCACTTCTGTGTCACCAGCCTTCTGAGTACTAGTAACAGGCTTGAAAGAATCACCAATTAAGATGATCTCCCATAGAGCATAGTCTTGAATGAGAAAGTATTGCTCAATCAGTATCCTCCACATCTCAAACTCATTAAGTTTGAGCTTAGGTAGCCTTGGTGTAGAAGAGTTGGACTGGTTGTTTTTCATCTCCATTGAATTTTGTGAGTAGGTTAAGCTAATTCCTTGGATCTTCTAAAATAAAATATCAGAACCTGCGCTCTGATACCACTTGATGGATCTGGACACGCACCTTGTGTCAATGATATTTTGTATAATATTAGTAAGCACGCAGAATTTACTTAGTAATACTTAGAAGACGGATTGTATGATGTATTGTAAATAAACACAGATTAAACACAAAACTTAAGCTCCAATATTATTAATGAATAATACGAGTGATCTTGCTTATCACTAGGATTACACCTTGAAGCCTTTATGAATAATACGTGTAAATGTATGTAAGTACCTAAGACAATAACCTAGGACCTCCTTTTATAGTATAAGGAGTCCTTTACAAGATAAGTATAAAGCTAACAATATAAAATATACACAAGATCTTTGCTATACTTATCTAGACACGTTCTCCTAACCATTATCTAATAGCAGTGGTAATAATGTACCAGCAGTGGTAATACGTTTCCACTGCTAGTGTAATCCAAGCAGTGTCTTCCACAACTATTAGTGGTAACAGATTATTCCCAACACATTATTCGTCCTAATGAGGAGAATGTTGTCGGCGGAGGAGGATGAGACGGCCTAGAAGGCAAATCCTCTAAATTGTAGAGGTGTGGTGATGATAGTGGAGATATAAAAGAGATAGCTCTAGGAACCAATGGTGTTGGTTTAGTGGAGATGATATTATTTGGCCTAGGAGGTATGGTGGTGTTTGGCATTGGTAGTTTTGTGGGTACTATCCTTTTAGGAATTGGTTTGATTGGTTGAGAAGAGATCCTTGCATTTGTTGGCTTGACCAGAGATGATTCGGTTGAAGAGATTTCGTGTACAATACGAGCAATTCTCTTAGGTGGTTCTTTAGTGGATAAGTTACTACTTGGACTTTTCCTCATGATGAGATGATTTCAAGAAGTTTGTAAGGGTTTCTTAAGTGTTTAAAATGAGGATGAAGGTGATGACTATGGAAGTCTTAACAATGTGGTTTATAAGGCAAGAGATTTGGCAAGTGCATTCAAGCCTTAAGCCACTAAAATTCATTGGAATGTGATGATTAACATGCACAAGAGTCAACTTTAGAGTTTGTACTGATCTAGGGACTCATTTAAGATGAGATGGAGTGTTTAGGTTAGAAAGATGAGCTTGAAATGATTGTTTTAGCTAGAGTTGACATAATCTGTCACCCGGATCCTACGGTTCCCTCCTCAGAGGGATCCGTCTAGGCTAATCCTAGGGATCCGGCTCTCAGCAGCTATGAAAGAGTAGAAGTGATGTTTCTAAGGTCTAAGATATATATCATCTTGAGTGTTTCAGTCCTCCTAAATGTTTTAAATGAAGAGGTGCTTAAGTACTTGAGGGTAATTAGTGTTATAGCTAATGATTGCTTTGTATGGAAGAGATTGGAACTTTCATGAGTACCAATAAATGAACAAAGATGACACTAAAGATTTTGAGAGTATCAAATGGAGCTAAGTGATCCTAGAGATCAGTTAGTGACTTAGATTAATGCTTTGGAGAATATCCTAAAGGCTTAAGATGGAAAAACTAGACTTTGATCAATTTTGACAAATTTTGACGTAAGGATGATTATGATCAATTTTGCTATAAAAGATTTCCAACGTTTAGATATGAGGGATCATATGAAAAATGACGTGTGAGTTTGAGAGCGGAAGAGTAATGGATTTAAGTGAAAGCGATAGATCTACAAGTGTCGTTGAGTGTGATCTAGGTGAGTTATGTGTGAGTAGGAAGGATCTACTTTAACTTGATAAGGGCTTAATTTGCCTTAAGACACTATGTCTAGCTTGGTGTGAGGTGTTCTAAAGATATGTTTGAAATACAATGTTTGCAATTGCATTTTCTGTTTGTCGGATCCCACGGTTCCCTAAGTGTAGGGATCCGTTTAGCACAAACGTTGGGATCCGTCCATCTGCTAAGCTGAACCTTTACTAAAGGTATGCAATGATCTTGATAATGCATTATATTCCAAGGTTAGTTTAAGAGGTTCTAACACTAAGATATCAAATGTAAGATGTTTTATTTCATGAAGGAAATTGGATTACATTGATAAAGCATGAGTACAAAAGGATTGATCCTATTTGAAAGACTACTAAGTTCCTTGAGCATTTTCGCTAGAAGGATCATCACGTGGTTGATGAGTGTTGGTGGAATCAAGAATGAAGAAAGTTTTCATGAGAGATATGTTTAGTGGTTCCATCATCTTGTTCACAAGTACGTACAACGGACTTTGAAATTGAGGATGAAAGTGCATGACGTTATGATACAGGCGCGTCAAGCACATTCCATAAGGGATGAGTTTATTCTTGGAGCCTTGAAGATTAACAATTCGCCTTGCGAAGAAGTAGGCGAGATTGTGTGGTTGTTGTGTTAGCAAGCAATACATTATGTGAGCACAACAAGCGGGAAGGATTTCTCGATTTCCCCTAAGACTCCAAACATTTTCACGTAGGATGAGTGCAAGGGGCTTGTACTCTTCTCGGATATCCCGTGTGAAGATAATGTTTGGATCGGAGTAATATGGTCGAGGTTTGCATATTATGCGATTTAAATCTTTCGGGGAGGGTATGTGTGAACAATATGGACTATTTTCTTCACGAAAGTTGAAGAGAGAATCAAGAGACCAATCTTCGGTGAATGCACATTGTCCATGATTTAGAATCCGGAGGATTTGAGCAAAATGCCCAAGGGTTAAAGTGAACTTTTGGTTTTTGATATAAAACCAAAGAGATAGAGAACGATCCTCGTTACGAACGAGTTCAACTTGACGGAAGAATTCCATTATGAACCTTAGACATATCTTCTCGTTGATTTCAAGAAGACATTCTGGTCCTATGGCTACAATACGTCCTTCGTGGAAGTGACAGTTTTCGAGATTATTGAACCCACGTACATGATTACCAGGAGTGTTGGGTTCAAGGGAGATGTTCGGAGTGTAGACGCTAGTGAGCGAAAAATCAAACTCATATTCATGCGTCATATTTGAACCTATGGAAACGATAAGTTAATAGAAAGTAATGTTTGTGGTCAACCAATGATTGTCTAACGTTTTTACTAGATTTTTATTAACAATGTTTTTTTTTAACAATAATGACACTTAACTTACTTATGGTTTAGACATTCTAGTGGGATATTACTTTTAGAAAGAAAGTGGTTTTTATTATGCATGAAAAACTGTTGTCCAGATGTACGGATCCCACAGTTCCCTTTCAAAAGGGATCCGGCTAGTATACTTGCCGGGATCCGTAGGTCCGTAGTAACAGAAACAAATTTGATAACAACATAGGTTTTACAATTTTATACCATACCAAGATATGTGTTTTAGCCTACATTTTCTTTTATCATGCATACATGACTTCTAATGTATCATGAGAGAATACGAAACATATAAATCATAGGAAATGACAAACACATTATTATAATAATAACCTAGATAAACTAGACTATTAATAATATTTTATTTCAATGCTAAGAATGATACAAAGGATTGGGTATATGATCCCAATGTAGATTAACAACACAAAGTATATGTCTCCGTATGAGAACTTCATCATAGGGAACACAAGAGCGATGAGTGTTAAGGCGATGAGCACGAGGGCGATGTAAACCATGTTGATGGCGAGCCTTCTTGGTTTCGGATGAGATGAAATGGAGAGGAACATGAAGTTTTTGAATGAGAGGAATTTTTGAAATTGGAAGATTTAAAAAAGTGGGGATTTGATAGAGTGGTTGAGAGAGGGTTTATTTATGGGGAAGGAGGAATTTTTGAGATTTGTGTTTTGTTTCATTATTTGGAAAGATATGATTTTTGGATTAAGTGAAACAAAACACAAGTTTTATAAACCATGACTTTTAGACGAAAGAGTGTCACGTATGTGAGAAAAAACTTCCTAATGAAGCTACATGTAAAGCATGTATATGCACAAAAAAAAATCAAATAAATACCTTGATAAGCATACTTATTTATCAAGCAAATGTCATTTAGAGATAATTGAAAAGTCATACCTCGAATGCACTTAGGAATGTCTTTACAAATGACACAACAAATGTCAGAAGACAATTCCAGCTCCTTTGTGCTTAAGATACCTTGTTAGGGAAGGTATTCTTGTTACCAAGCGATTCCTATGGCTTGGTAGATATGAGCTTTGACTAATCAACATGACAAAGAGGATTAGTGCAATTAAATGAAAAAAAAATTGTTGTCATCTAATCAACATCCAAACAAAAAGTTTTTAAGAACAAATGGTGTTTGTTTTTATGAAAAACCTTCTTTGTAGTTTTCAATTAACCATGGATCGTATCAAGTTTTTAAAGTACAATATACTTCAAGAAACTTGGTAACGAAGCTCTGATGCCAATTGTGGAAAACTAGAAGGGGGGGTTGAATAGTTTTACCAATTAAAACTTCTTTTTAATTTATTTAGATCGACTTATGTCAATCTATTTGGATGTGTGTGTTGGATGTTGATAAACAAGCATATATAAAATTATGTAATGAAAAGATAAGAGTAAGAAGCACAAAACCACAACGCGAGTATTTATAGTGGTTCGGCTACAAGGACACCTTCCTTGCCCTACTCCACTCCCCGAGTCACCTACTCGAGAGTTCGTAATCACTACACCAACTCCTTATGGCGGGGAAGCCTTCACAACATCACCTACCCTTTTTCGGTGCTAGGCTAACCACGGGTTCTTTCACCCAAGGTGAACCACACCTACACAACGTCGCCTACCCTTTATTAGGTACTAGGCTAAGTACCTAGTTCTTTCACACCAAGGTGAACCATACCTACACAACGTCGCCTACCCTTTATTAGGTACTAGGCTAAGCACCTAGTTCCATTGCAATGGAGGAACTACTACCCAACACTACACCAACGACTAATCCCAAAGGAGATCAACTCCTTTTTACAACATCATCAAGGATATCAATATCCTTGGATCTAGTACTAATCTATCTTGTACATCGAAATACACCATATCGAATGTACATCTAAGGTACCTTTCACTAATGCCTTTAACTAGATCTTCAAGACACCCTTCACTAATGTCTTGTGTCTTTACTTCTAAGCACCTTTCACTAATGCTTCTAGTCTTGACTTCTAAGCACCCACCACAAGTGCTTATGATATGGATGATAGATACCCTTCACTAATATCTTCGTCTTAACACTTGAGACACCTTTCACAAATGTCTTCAACACTTCTTAGGAAAAGAAAAACAATCATCAACAAAAAGACTTCAGTAGTCTTGATGATGAGGAAGCATGGCAACTCATGGACTTGTGCTTGCTTGACTTCAAAGGTGGTGATTTTGCCTTTAAGAGGAACCTAGAAGATCACACAAAAACAAAACTACAAACATAGATCACTTGGATCTGGGTTAGGAGTTTTAACTCGTGGAGAAAGTATGTTAGAAAGGGGTTAGAAACAATGAAGAAATGGCTCACTATTTATAGAGGAAAAATCTATCGTTCCGGATCCCACGGATCCCTCCCACAAGGGATCCGTCTAGCGTAAAGCTAGGGATCCGTGGGACGCTCCTCTTTACCCATGGGTATTTTGTTATGGGTCATGGGTTGATCCATGGGTCTTTAGCTAGATACAATGTATCTCTAGAGTGTAATGCACCTAGTCACATGGGTATGGGTCAATACCATTGGTTATGGATATTATCCATATATGATATAAGCATGATGTCATGCAATGGGTTATGGATCAAGCTCCATGGGTCATGGGCTTTGGGTTGTACCCAACTATATTCAATGTATTTGGTCAATGGGTTATGATACTTAAATTTCTACCCATTTATATTACCTAATATACTACATACTGGTTATGTGTATATTTTACCCAAATATGTAAACACTAGTTGTTGTACATATGTAATATTAAATCATAAAATCACTTATACTCGTTTTAGTGTTTTATGTGAATATGTTAGAAACTATTAGTTCAAACCATTTACGTATTTTATTTGTTTCGTTAAAATGATTTTACGTTTTTATCGACAAAACATTAGAAGATCGTAAAATATAAATAAACGTTTTTACGGCTTATTTTTATTAACAGAGTTTATGGTTGAGCAATGACCTAAAAAATATGAGTTGTTATAGTTACTTTGTATTTACGAGAAAACCTCACTCGAGCCACCTCGTATAGCTTTGTAGGTAACCCTAGACTCAACATACCACCTCACACGACTTGTGGAGCTTAGCAAATCACTATCCTTCCACGATTCTAGATTTCTAGATTAGATGGTTAATTAGGGCAGTGATCCTAAAGAGTTTTTAGTTAATAAGATTCGAACTTTATATATTTTATTTAGAATCATAATTTTTTTCACTATAAGGGTTTTAGAGTTTGTTGATTACTTTACTAAGGTCATTGGCACATTGCTCAATAGAATAACATAATACCTATCAAACTTTCAAAATTTAGTTTAATATCACACGTTTTATAGTCATCT
Organism: Chrysanthemum lavandulifolium; assembly: GCA_022545495.1. Taxonomy (NCBI): domain Eukaryota; kingdom Viridiplantae; phylum Streptophyta; class Magnoliopsida; order Asterales; family Asteraceae; genus Chrysanthemum; species Chrysanthemum lavandulifolium. The sequence goes on from CM040239.1 coordinate 169,386,504, forward strand.
ATTTGCATTGTTAGTCCTTTTGTCTAATGATCGTTTGTAATTAACTCAAAATATGTTTTCTTTTTCTTTTCTAGTTACTTTTTAAATTTTCTTCCTATATAAAGTTTTTGGATTTTCTATTTTATTCGTTTTTTATATACTCTTTCATACGTTTTTTAAATGACTTTATATATTTTTATACTCTTTTATATTCATTTTTATACACATTTTTATGTCCGTGTTTATATATGTTCTTATATAAAAACGGATAAAAACATATATAAATATTGATAAAAATGTGTATAAAAACGTATATAAAAGCGTATAAAAATGCATAAAATTATATATAAAAACGTATCAAGTCGTTTTTAAAAATGTATAAAAGAGAGAGTTATGTAAAAGTCGTTTTTAAAAACGTATAAACGTTTTTAAAAACATATATAAAGTCGTTTTTAAAAACGTACAAAAACGTAAAAGTTATGTAGTGTGTACATTATGCATTAACAATTGTAACGCTTAAAAATAGATTAATGACATCTTAAAAAAATTAAGAGAGAGGGTGATAAATGCATTATATGTGTTATGGATTATTGATATAGATATGTGTAATATGTATAAACTCAAATAAATTATCACTTGTAAATTTACATCCTTTCATCGTTTGCATTCAAAAATCAGAATTTTTATAAAAGATCGTTTTTTACCTTTGTGGTTAGTTTTATTAAAAGAAACTCTAAAATGTATTTAGATTGGTTCTCGAGGCACATTTACGATTTGATAATATTTTTAAAACTTTGTAGTATATTATACTTTTTAAATTGCATTGATTTATATGTGTATTTTTGCATTAAAACTTTACTAAATCAAAAAATAATAAAAATTGAAGTATTAAAATATTACTCTCTCCGTCCCTAAATAAGTGTCCACTATTAACTTTTAAAGTTTTTCTTTTTTAACTTTGACATTAAATTATTTTATTCGTGTTATGTAATACTTGACGCAAAATATATGAATGAATTGAGTTTGAAATGTATTTTCATTTGTTTAATTTTCATTAAGTATTACATAACACAAATTTAAAAATTTAAAGTCAAGTTGAAAGAAAAAGACTTTAAAAGTTAATAGTAGATATTTATTTAGGGGCGGAGGTAGTATGAAAGATAAGTTATTAAAAGCTATGTAGTGTGTAATTAGCTATTGTAAATGTTTAAAAAACAAATTAATGACATCTTAAGAAAATTCAGGAGAAAGTGTGCTAAATACATTATATGTAGCATAGACATAGATATGTGTAATATGTATAAAATCAAATATTTTATCACTTGTGGATTCACATTTTCGCATCATTTGTGTTCAAAAAATTATCCCGAGTTTTATAAACATTGTTTTTTGCTTTTTTGATTAATTTTATCCAAAAATAGAAAAAAAAAAAAACCCTCAAAAGTTATGTAGATTTTTTCTTAAAGTACTCTTCCGATTTAATAATATTTTTGAAATTTTGTAGTCTAGTATTCATTTCAAAAGTCTAGTTATTTATATTGCATTTTTGCACTAAAAACTATACGACTTCAAAAATAAATAATAAATGAAGTATTAAAATATTTTTGAAGATAAATTAGTAAAAGCTATATAGTGTGTAGATTAGATATTAACAATTGTAATATTTAAAAAACACATTAATGACATATTAAAAATATTATGAAAAAGGGTGTTAAATACATTATATGTAATATAATATAGATATAGATTACATGTCTCAAGAATCATAAATCGTTAACCTATATAAATTACAGCATCGTGACGAGCATTTAATTATCTTTCAATAGAAGAACATTTTCATATACTTTCGACAAACCTTTTTGTTGTTGTTTCTTTTGTTTCTTCGGTACACTATTTAACTTGATATATCACATGTGATATAACATTAATGTGTAAGTTCGAACACTCATTATGTTGTTGCAAAATGTGCATAAATATTCGTATAGAACTTTAAACGATTCACCGTTTTTTGCATTTAAAAATACACGTCTTTAGCTTTCTAACCATATATCACACATATTTTTTGAACCTTTAAATCCATACAGTTTATACATAAAAGTTGGAGAAAACAGAAGAAATTTTTTTTAGTCAAACTCGCTTGATGTATCACATGTTATATAACACTAATATGTAAGTTCAAACACTTAACATGATGTGATAAAATGTACATAAGTATTTGTACAAAACTCCAAAAGATTCACTATTTTTTTGCATTAAAAAATACAAATCATTAGCTTTCCAACTATGTATCACGAATAATATTTGAAAATTTAGATTAATACTGTTTATTTATAGAAGTTGGAGAAAAAGAATACATACAGACATACATATATATTCAAACTCGCTCGATATATCACATGTGATATAACACTAATTTTTAAGTTCGAAAACTTAACATGTTGCATAAAATGGGCATAAGTATTTGTATATAACTTTAAAAGATTCATCTTTTTTGCATCGCATAACATTTCTTATGTCCATTTTATAACAACATTTTCAGTCCTCGAATCTACAAATTAGTGTTATATCACATGTGATATATCAAGCGTATTTGAATATAAAAAAAATCATGTATTTTCTTCAACTTCTGTTAGTAAACTGTATTGATTTGAAAGCTCAAACTTAAGTGTGATATATGGTTGGAAAGCGAATGATTTTTATTTTTAAGTTTAAGATTTTTAAATGTAAGTGAATCATTTGGACTTTTACACAAATACTTATGTCTATTTTACGACAACATGTTAACTGTTCGAACTTACTGATTAGTGTTATATTACATGTGAATATCATGCAAACTCCAGTGCCAAAAAACCTTTAAAAAAAAGTTTAAAATTATATGAAAGTTCAGTATATTAAAATATAATTAATTACTTGTCGTAATCGTGTAATTTGTTTCGTGTAATGATTAACAGTTTTGAAATTTATCATTTAGAAAAGAATAGTAAAAGTGGATTTTAACTAAAAAAAAATGAGATAATAGAAGATGAAAATAAGTGTTTTATTTTTGTTAAAAAAGAATGATTAAAATTGATCCTTTAATCTTTTTGTTTATGGTCTTTAAAATAATGCACCTTTATATATATAATTTGTTTTTTTACCTTCCATCTACAAAAGAAAGTAAAAAGCAAAAGGTCTTTCAAAACTTCCACGTAGAAGTAAATGGTCAAACGATCAAACCTATAGTGAAAAACTTGCAATAAAATCAACTTTTCTCAGATAATTTCCTAGGGAATCATAGCTTCACTTTTTACTTGTTTTGCATTTTTACCATGTTTCAATGAACATCATTATTTTACCTCTTTCATCACATTTACCTTTTTCACTTTTATATAATATGTAATATAAAGTAAATTGGTCAAACGGTCAAACTTATAGTTAAAAACTTGCACTAAAATCGACTTTTGTAGATAAATTTCCTAAGGAATTATAGCTTACTTTATGGTTTTTGTTTATATCTAAGGTTATAAATTATCATCAACTAACGAGTAAAATTTTCAATAATCAAGTGAATGTATAATTGAGTTTTGTTTTGCTTTTTTTAATCTGTCTAGACAGTCATAAAAACTATCCAATTTATAGAACTAAAACAAGACCAAGCACGTACGTATTTGTATTTAGGGTGCGTTTATTAAAAGTAAGATGTGGGTTAGCGATGAGTGGGTGAGAGATGAGACCTGTAAGTGAGAAGCGTGACCTAAAATGAATGGGACAGATGACAATAAATATAACGAGTTAGATGAATGGCTGAGATGTAACAATTTGTTCTTTAGATACAACTCATCTTATAGTTTTTAAAGAAAATTGATAAAAATGTTATAAATTATCATCAACTAAAGATTCTTAAAATTGAGTTTTGTTTTGCTTTTTAATCTGAAAGTCATAAAACTATCCAATTTATCTCACTTCTTTATCGAACGAATACTAAAAATTAAATTGCTCATTGCTCACCACTCTTAAAATCTTCATATCGCTCCGTGCCAAAAATAGGTTAGTACTTCGTATTATATTAATCGATTTGGTCTAAATATTTTAGGCCATGATGGTTCCCTGTTTGGGGAATTGATTTTGCTCCCCACAAGCATAAATAAGTTAAGAGTCTTTCATTATTTTGTTTTCCTTTTTCTTTCAAAATGATAATGGCATGCTTGTGAGTTTTCCATCATTAGTTATTTGAATTTCATGGCTTCTTTTTCCTTTTACATCACCAACCTTTTCTTTTTATAAATATTCTAATCACCTACAGAAATTATTTATCAGAGATTAAATCTTTAATCATCACATTTTTGTTATATGATCTTGGCAATTAATATGCTTTCGTATTTGCATTTTTTGAGAACTATATATAAATAAAAGTAATGTAAAAAGCACACAAAATTAATACATGAGAACTATATTTGTAATTATTTTGTTTAGTTTTTAGTTTTCTAAAAGGTTTGTAGTCTAACGCTATCTGCTAGATACTCTCTAACCAGGTAGTTGTGAGCTCATTTATCGCTTGGAACGATCACGTGAAGTAGTCGTAATGTATATTATGAGATTATTAGTTTGTTTTTCAAAATAACAAGGATTTATTACTCATGTGCATTGCAGCGGGTAGTGGTGCACAAAGTGGTTAACCGGTTCGGTTTTTGATCCGGTCAAAACCGAACCGGTTTTGGTCAACGTCCAAAAAAACCGGTCGGGCCGGTTAACCGGTCCGGTTTCGAACCGGTAGTGCATCTGGAAAAACCCAACCGGTCCAAACCGGTTTGGGCTCGGTTTGGAACCGGTCTAGACCGGTTAACCGGTTTTGGCCGGTTTCGTTTTTTTTTTTTTTTTTTTTTCCGTAAATCGTTTGTAATCGTTTCTTGTTTCGTGTATTAATAAACTATAACTTTTTTGTTTCGTGTATTAATAAACTAGAACTTTATTTAATAAAACGGATAATACATGATACATCACACATTACACATAAACTTAAATATAACACATAATAACATAATAACACATTACTCAACGTCGACTCGCGGTCTCGAATCAGGCATCAACTGCAGGTGCTTGGCGGCAATACTTCTGTGTGTGAGCCCTCAACGGCAGGTTGGAAGTGGGTTTGAATAAACAAAAACAATACTTACATTGAGCCTTTAGCGTGCCATCCGACATTTGGACGTAGTTGTAGTGAGCCCAAACATTTGGTGCACGGTTTAGCGGTAAAATACGAACAATCACCGGTGGCGGGGGTGGCGGAGGTGGTGCAGGATCAGCATCAGCCATACTAAAAATGTAAATATAAAAATGTAAGTATAAAAGTTTCAAAGAAATAAAAACACATTTTATCTATTTATACTAGTCTTACAATGGCAAACATGTAAATATAAAAAAAATTCAAATTTTGAAAGTTTACCCACCTTCCCGCTAAAAAAAAATCAAAAATTGAAATTTTAAAATTTGAATATTTCGGACCGGTTTGACCGGTTAAACCGGTTTTTGGACCGGTTCATAACCGGTTTTTGACCGGTTAACCGGTTGAGATTTTAAATTTTTGAATTCAAAAAATTCCCGCCTTTTGCAAAAATTCGAATTTTTAAAAAAAGGTAACCGGTTTAACCGGTTTTTAACCCGGTTAACCGGTTTTATTTTGAAAATGTTTTTGCCGCCTATTAGAAAATTCAAAATTTTGAAATAGTTAACGGTTTTAACAGGTTAACGGATTTTTTTTTTTTTTTTTTTTTTTTTCCTTTCAACATTTAACAAACTTATCTTGAATAAACTTCAACTTTTATTTATAACGTCGAAATACATAAACCGAAAGGAAATACATAACCTTAAAGAAAATACATCAAAGGAAATACATAAACTTAAAACATAATACGAAGCATAAAAGTCCTAATAGTCGTCATCGGATCCCCTAGCTTCGAAAATGCATCTTGTCTTAGTTCTTCATCGGAAAGCATCTCGATTTCACCGCTTGTGCCTCTTCCACGTAGACCTCCCTTCAAGTCTCCGACATTTTCAAGATCGCTTTATCTTGCACTCGCTTCATTGCGTCCAAATGATCTTTCAAACCCATACACATCTCCAAAGAAGCGGTGTGAGTCTGTTTCTCGATTTGATAAAACCCTTCCACTTGTTGAAAAAGCGGATTCGAAGCTACCAAGTAGCTTGTACACTTAGTAAATCACGAGCCATTCGGGATAGAACGGAAACATTGTTTCCTTTGCAAAACGCCAACACATCAAAGTTTTCAACTTGTTCGGTAGGAATATGTGAGATAAAATCGGTTGTGATATATCTTTCATATTCACCGCTCGCTAAACCATCATTTCTTATCCGTTTGTTGGGATTATCTCTTATCTTTTTATGCAAAGCAAGTATCGGATTCCCTCTAAAAGTCCTTGATGATGATGAAGAAGACTCCGTGACAGTAGGAGGTGGGTTGCCATATTTTTCAAAATAATATTGCCACAAACTTTTAAAAGAATGGCCAAATGACTCTTTTGCATCATTAGCATAGTTCGGGTTTGACGCGAAACAACCCAAATCAGTCACAATCGAGTCAATAAGAACCTCCACCCCATTTACATTATAACACGGATTTAATGCGGCCGCACAAGTAATTAACGGTGGCAAAGTTTCAAAATATTTCAACAGCTTTACTTTCATTCCGGAAACCATGCTAGTATAAACACCACCATTAAATTCAAATGCGGCGATTTGTGAAGACATCAAGAATAGTTGCTCGAGTACCAAATGAGCCGTCGGATAATAAACCCCCGACAATTTTTTGGTTGCATTGTAAAAAACTTCAAGTAGTCGGGTTATTTTTTCAATAGTATCCCAATTATCTTGACTAAATGGAGCACACCTACCCCTCCCCGACAATTTCTCGTCATGAAAATATTGCAAGGTCACCTTTTGTCTTAAGCCACTTATGAACATAAGATAAGTGGAGTTCCACCGTGTTTCAATATCCCAACAAGGTTGTAACCAATGTTTCCCCGCAGTATCACACATCCGAATGTATGCATTATATCTTTTATTACCCTTTTTAAAAACATCAACTAACATTATTTTAAAATCTTCTTTCACTTCACTCAAATGCGGATCTTTTAATCCCGCTTGCACAGCCAAGTTAATGATGTGTGCAACACATCGACTATGAAAAAATTCGCCATTGCAAGGTGGCTCATATTCCATTTTTAGTCGACCCATTGCATTTGTGTTGTTACTTGCATTATCCAACGTTATTGAAAAAAATTTTCCGTCAAGTTAAACTTATGAAACACTTTTCTCAACAAATTGTATAAAGCTTCTCCGGAGTGAGGAACCGGAAAGTTTTCAAATGCTACAACTCGCTTCATCATTTGCCAACTTTCGGGATCAACCCAATGTGCGGTAACACAAAGGTACGAAAATGGCAAATTATGAGGAGCGGCCCAAACATCGGTTGTTAAATTAACACAAGCATCCATATTTAAAAAATTATTTTTTAAATCTTGCTTAGGCATTTTCCACATTCTCATAGCATCGCGTTTAAGAGTCATACGACTTACATGATTGTATTGCGGTTGCATATAATTACGTACACCTCCGTCGTCAGCTCGTTGTCATAGTGGTTGAACGGCAAACCACGTTGAATCACCAAACCGCCGCTTTTTCACGGAGTAAATCATGATCGTATGCAAAAATAGTCCCGTCTCGAGCCATAGAGCGATTGACCGGCCTCGGGAACCGATTTGAGTGCCCGCAATACTTTTTTTGATGTGAGCCCTCAACGTCGAGTTGGAACCGCAGACAATATACTCAAGCAATGTTTGCATCGAGCCTTTTTCTTACCGTCCGACATTGGGACGTAGTCAAAGTGTTCCCATGGATCTTTACACGGTCACACGGTAAAACTTTACGAACCGTCACGCACTTGTTGAACCAAACGGTGTTGGTGGTGTTGTTTGAACTTTCCATTAGTGTTTAGTGAAATAGTTTCGGTTTTGATTTTTTTGGAGTGTTTTTTGATTGCTTGAAAGTGGTAATTAACCAAATACATAACACATCTATTTATACTAACATTTGTATGGCAAAATGGTAATTTTGGAAACAAAATAAATAATATCCGGCCCCCCCCCCTCCCCCTCTTTCAAAATTCAAATTCAAAAGTTTAAATTTCAAAAAATCCCAAAAAACCCGCCTAGACCATAAAAACCGGTTCCAAACCGGTTAACCGAACCGGTTTGGTTATTCGGTTTATAAAAACCGGTCTCCAAACCGGTGGTTTTCCAAAACCCAAACGGTTCCAAACCGCGGTTTGGATAAAACCGAACGGTTTTGGTCAAAACCGGTTTTGACCGGTTGGGTTTTCCGGTTTCTTTTCGGCTACGGTTCGGTTAACCGGTTTTTTTGTTCACCTCTAGCAGCGGGGTTTAAGCATACCAATGTGTGAGGTTTACGCATATATGCTAAATCGATTTATACATTGTAAAACGAACGTCGAAGGATCTTATACTTGCGTTTGTCGTTACACTTTCAAAACATGTATTTTGTAGTTACGAACTTTAACTTTATTAGAGAGATAACTGAAACAATAATACTTGCATCAATTATTGCATTTTTATGAGTATATATAGGTTGGGAAAAAGTTTAACGTAAATATCAAATTCTCTAAAGACCTAATAAATCAATCCGGCTATTCATTTTTTTTATCAAAACAAAAAAGGCCATTTTTTATTTATTTATTTATTTAAATATCTCACAAACCGTTAATCGTTATGCGAAAAAAATCATACATCACAACGAGAGTTAATCATGTTTCTATAGAGGACACTTCTATATACTTTTGACGAACTTTCTTTCAACTTCTTTTTTGTGACGTCACACTCAACACCTGACACCGTTACACTTAGTCAGTGCAGAATTAACCCTAAGAGTCGACGAAGATGACGATATCACAAGTATAAGCTGAAGCCGTCACAACCATTAAAACTATATATACTCTTGCACTGTTTCATATTTTCATGTGAAATTTTGGGAGCTAAACCCTAACCGAATTTAGAGTGTTTTCCAGAGCTTTTTACTACCTAAACTCATGTTTTCCAAATCTTTTCCAGAGTGTTTTCCAGAGCTTTTTACTCCTTAAACTTAAATTTACTTTGCTTGCAAATTTCATTTACTATTAGTCTTGAAAGCACTCTCTCTCAAAACTTCGATAATATACTTGCTTTCATTAAAATACAAATTACCAAAAATAATCTTCTCCACTTTTAAATCAAATCGTCATACGTCTCGAACCTGCCTCTCACTATTCCCCTAAAGAACGATCTTCTTCGGTCTTACATATATTACACTACAGCGGTTAGGTACACTGCCTTAAAGGATGTAAAAATTCGGTGTTGCAACAGCCGCATTGGTAATTAAACTCGACCCGGTTTAAATAATATATCAGTGTTTCAAAACATGGCCTACAAGGCCGATTAATCTCCGTTTAGGTGCTACAAGGCCGTCAACCTTTCCGATTTGTGTAAATCGGTCAAAGAACTTGGTCAACCGTGGTCAACGACGGTTAATGAAGGTCAACCATGGTCAATCTTGCCCCAAAACCTTCAAACCTTGATGGAAATACCTAATACTCTACGTAAAATTGTTTACTAAGTTATAATTGTTGTTTATATCTATTACAACATGTTTTTTAAAGAAAAATCTTGCTATTAATACCTAAAATTTGCCGGAAATACCTAAAACTTGTCAGAAATACATAAAACTTGTCGAAAATGCCAATCCGATTAATCACCTATTAATCGCGCCTAGACCGATTACAAGCTACAGGGGGGTCAACCGCCCGACTACCGATTCTCACTTTTTGCAACCTTGTAATATATACAAGTTAAATAAACACTTCCTCTAATTTAGTAAAAGTGTTGTAAATAATTTGATATAGAATAACAACTTGTATAATTATCAATATCTTGTTTCAAATAATTCCTATTGATTTCAATGAACACGTTCTTATAATCTAATAAAAAAACAGCTTGTAGTTTATCATATTTGTTTCAAAGAAACTCCACTAAATTTGGTTTCATCATTATTTGCAACCATATTGGTAATTGGTGCACCAATTACATCAAGATTTACTAGGTCACAATTGTGTTACCATCAGTAGCTTGTGAATATTTCAACACAAAAACAGTTAAGAAAAATATTAAAACCATCTGGTATGTAATAAACTCGACTTGGTTTATATAAACTTGAAGCAAATCTAATTCAAATAAACTCAATCTAGGTTTCAATAAATTTAGATTTAAACAATAATAAATGTAATAAACATACTAAAAGATCAGTTTGAAAAGAAACTCATCATGGTTTCAACATAAACTGATTTAGTTAGCTTTTTTAAAATCGTTTATAGATATGTTATACCAAATTTGTTAATTAAAATTAGGTTTAGTTAAAAAACCAATTTTCAAAAAAACACAATCTTGGTTTCAGCAGAAAACAGTTTTTATAAAATCTGTCAGTTATATAAATCTGTTTAAAAAAAATTATTTTAATTATACTACAAATAATTAGTTTTAAGATTGTAGGGAAACAATTACACTTTTATTAATAAAATCATATTACAATAAATAAAATTACTAGTAAATAAAGAACAATTGATTAAATATAGACACACTAGAAGCAGAGACAGAAGTCAGACTAAAAATACGATAATTAAATATAATAGTGCACTAAAAAGCCAAGGCACGTGTTTGACATGCTTCCATTAAAACAGATTCGTCGTTTGTTTCACAGAGTACAACAACCAAAATTGTAAGTGGTACTGTTGGATTTAACAAAAATCCTTGGAATTTCATCTCAAGAGATGTGCATTCCTTATGTTGGAAATCAATAATATTTATTGATTTCATGTATGTTACAACCGATGAAATTAGGGCTTCTATTTATACACAATAGACTTCTCTCAAGTTTACTCATCCCACTGACGTGGGATAGAAACAAACCAATTCTCTTCTTTAAGCATGGTACCAATTTTTTTACTTTGAGTTGCGATATCTCATTTACATCAACTCAATTTTGTTCACATAAGGCTCATTGCGAATCTCTCTTTAAGAAAAACGCGAACATACAAACTATTACTTTTATATATGACACATACATGTAGATAATTGTGTTCAAAGTTGGTCAGAAGTCACTTTTACAACAACAACAACAAAAAAAAACAAAACCCAATCCCGCCAGAGCAGGGTCATGGGGAGGTGAGATGTAGGCATATTTTACCCCACCGTCATAATAAGCCCGATAGTAGAGATAATGCTTTCAGAAGTACCTCCGTCCAGTGAAATAGTGTGAAAATGTGCATATGAAAAGTTTAAGAAAAATATGTGAAAGTGCAAAAACAAGAACAATAGAAATGCAAAAAAAACAAACAACAGGAAGCAAGCAAACAAGCAATAGACAAAAACCATAAAAATACATTGAGAAAAAGTTTTCCAAAAGTCAATAGTTTTGATGTATGAGTAACTCAAATTAAAAAGAAAGCTGTTTAAGATCAGAAAACCTAAATCGTTGGCTTTAAACGCTACATTGTTTGAATTTTTTTACTCCCTAATAATACATACGATCCATATACATGAGGGTAATGGACAATATATTATTGCAGATTTGCTGACACCTTTAGAGCCCTTGGTATGGTGCGCCATGGCTCAAGTCATGAGCTTCAGCGCGAGTATATGGCGCGAGAGATCACACCGGAGGTCGGCTGCCGGGTTGTGGCGCCGTAGCCACAAGCCCACGCGAAAGGTTTTGTTTAGTTTGTGTTTGTGTTTGTGCTTGTGATGCGTTTATGTGATGTTATATTTTTTTATATATATTTTTTTAATTTATTTTGCAGGTTTGCAGGTTTTGCTGGATGAAGAAGACGACCCAAGGGTGTTTAATATTCATGTTTTTTGTGTTTAAAGCTTGTATATATTAGTTTACATTATTAGGCTTTGGTGCTTTATTCTTTTACAAAGTTAATCCCTTGCAGGTTTATATTTTTATGTCTTATTTTTCTTTTATGTTTATTTTTTATTAAAGTATTTTTTTATTTGACTTCCTTTATTTTATTTTATATAATGTGTTTTTTATTAATGAAATTATTTTAGTTATTTATAAAAAAAAATACATGACGGTACCAGAAAATTGGTGTTGTGCCAGCGAAGGATATTTTGATGTCGTAGCTAAAACTGATATCATAAACAAAATTTTTTAATATGCTATAATTTTTGACACCACACTATGCCTAGCGCTATTTGAATCGGTGAATAGCTGAACACAAATGAGTCATGCATAAATCCAAACTTAAAGAATGATGCATTTAGTAGTTAAATGAAAAATAACTAAAGTCGTGTGTGGCCTACGTCTGAAAAGCAAAAATGCTTTTAAAACCATTATTTATAAAAAGGGAGTGAAATTCACACTATATTTTTTGATGCATGCATCATAATTTATGTATTACGTTATTTTACAGTACAAACTGTAATGCACAAATTGTGGCGCATAATGATGTAGGTATCAATTCCCTTTATAAAATATGAGACGATTTGTACACTCTTTAAATTAATTGGCACATTCTAAATTAGAGTGTTTTGACGTTTATACCCTCACATTACTTTTCTACAATTTTACTCTGTAAAGGTATAAATGTCAAAACACTCTAATTTAGAGTGTGCCAATCAATTTAAAACGTGTGCAACTCACCTCCCTTATAAAATGGTATATACTATAGGACCCTCTAGAATGTGACATAAAGGGGGTTTGTTCAAAGTTTTGTTTGTTCTTTTCTTTTTCATTATACTTGATTTTTGTCGCTTTCACAAGACGTGTTTACGGCGAGTTTAAGCGTTTGTTTATTAAAACTTTATATTTTATTTCCGTACTTTCAGATTTATAGTTTTTGATATAAAAGAATTATATAAAAAAACACAAAACCGGAAGCCGGGGGTCCCTTTGAAAAAGGGGTTTAATAACCTCCCCCTTATAAAATACCGTTTAAAAATTCATGTTTATTTTTATATGCGTCATTTCTGAATTTTCAGAAAGTTAAACTATTGGAGATGATTGCACATTTTTGCATACTCATTATACAAGTAATCAAAGCATGATGTAAATATAATACAACTATCTAATGCAGTAGTTGGAGTGTCTGAATCAAAAGTAAAAATGTGCAAATCAATTTTCTAAACTAGCTACATTAGTTAACTTTAATTTAAAAAAGGTAACTCTGATGTTTTTATCCATAAGAACAAACAACACATAATTAGAAGCAAAGCATTACTTTTAAAGTTTTTGGTTGAACAATAGAAAAAATCAAAAATTCAAAACATTGTCAAAGAGAATTTGATACTCAAGTGGACACATGTGAGCATCTAAACTCTTTTTACTTAGAGCACAACTTTCGGTCCAAATTATATGACGGTGTTGCAGCAAAAAGTACTAGCACATTTTTTTAACTCAAAACCTATAAGTTAACAAAAATAGCATCAGTATCACTCAAGTTATAGGACGTCTTCGAGCCCCACAATTATTTTTCTTCTCATTTATTCAAATAAAACACAAATTAAACCAAATTAAACTTTTATTAATGAAATAAGAGACATTAAAAGTACATATAGAAAAGACATAAAAGTAAAAGTACATGAACTAAATTAGTTTTGCTAACGATATTTGGCTCAAATTTCACGTTTGGCCTCCTCAATAATAGTCGCGTTTATCAAGATCCATCCTCTCGGTGTTGACTGCAAGCATCTTCATGTCCTCGTTACTTGTTTGAGCGTTGATTAATTGCACCCTCGCCTTAGCCTCATTTATTTATTCTTTTATCTTCGCCTCACGGTATAAAGTGAGTTGTTGTTGAAACATTTCTTGTGAAGAAGAAGTGGCCGATAAGTTTAAAGATCGTTGACTTTTTTTACTTTTGTTCTTTGTTGGGTGGACGCTGCAAAGCATCTTCTCCAAATAGCTCGGGTTCTTCTCCGATTGGCCGTAATCTGGTTTTTTTACATGTGTCGGATCGAGATTCAACCATTTATTTTTGTCTTTCAATAAATTCCAAGCTTTTACGTGAGGAGAACTTTTCCATATGCTGTCATAATACAAGTCTTCAACGCGCGTCTTCACATCTTCATCATATTCACCACTAAGCCTCATTGTTGGTTCACAATCGCGTTGTACTTTTCGAATTCTTGGTTCATAGGAGTCAACTTGTTTTTGAAATGCATTATGTATCCCTTTTTCGTGGCCTTGTCATTATATTCTGCAAGAATTTTGTTGGGTCAATGAATTCCCAAACTCCCTGAAACAAGGATTTGAAGATAAAATAACTTAAGTGTTTAATAACCTTGAACGTGAACAAGTCACTGAACGAACAACCGTTCAGTGAGTCATCCTCAAGAAGCTCAGGACGAGCTTGATGCAGGTTTTACTGACCAGGTTTTAATATTTATAATGTCTCGTTATACCTATGGTCTACCCTAATGCACTAACGGGCAGTGTACCTGGTCGTGTGTAGTGTAGTATTCGGTAAAATCGAGGTCGTCCCAAGAGCTATGTGTATGGATTAATACTAAGTCTAGGTGTCACAGATTTTAAGATGGTTTTGATATCGAATTAACTAATTAACTACTAAAACAAATAAAGGCAAAGGTGTAATCAATAGAGGAGAGTAGTGCTAACCTAGTTATTCATCCTAGCTAGTAATGTTTACGTCTAATTACTTCAGGTAGGGTCAAAGTCAAGAGGACAGCATTTGGTCAGTTCGCCCTAACCTATCATCAAAGATGCCACCACTGGAGAAGTCAGGTGTCCCCTAATAAGTCCAGTTGCTCTTGGTCCCCTAAGCCGAGTCATTAAGTTCCACTACATGCTAGACTTACAATAGTGAGTGCCAAGGCTAGCATCTTAAACACTCACCCTAATTCTTAAGTTCATCCAAACGGTAGGTGATCGGTTGGTCAAATCGCACAAGTAGAAAGGGTCGTCGGTTGGTCATATCTTACCCTTCCGTCTCGTCTACTCACTTAGGGTCAGTTGGTCATATCTCCTAAGCAACTAGCCTCTACCGCCATTCAAAACTACCAAACAAGGGTAGCTACCAATAAACTATGCATGCATACACTTAGAAATAATTATACGGAAGTAATGTAAACGCAAACAATACAATTAAGGAATCATAACTAGGCCAGCACCAAGAGGTGCTTAGCCGCTCATATTAACCATACAAATCAATTCAATGTATAATGTTACGAAATACATGAATCGAAAGTAAAGAAAAGATAAAAAGCTAATACTTATCGTAGGGGAATGATTTCTCCCTTGGAGATAGCTCTGTATGCTCCTCTAGATCTTCCCTTGGCTTCTTCCTATGTTCTATGATTGTTGTGTGTGAAATGGGATGCTTTGAAATGCTGGAAATCGTGGGGTATTTATAGGCCAGATCTTGGTTACGGTGTAACTATAAAAAGAGTTACGCCGTAATCATCTAATTCTTCGTAAATTGCACTAGATCTGCTGGTTACGGCGTAACCTTAGAAGGGGTTACGCCATATCTTCAATAAATCTTGGTTACGTCGTAGTTGATGCATGAGTTACGGCGTAATTATCAGCGGCGCGGAACGTCATTTGACCTAATATGGTTACGACGTAATCTTTAGGAGAGTTACGCCGTAATCTTCTGATAAGTTGGTTTTCTGAGTCACGCTTTAGTTACGGCGTAATGTGAGAGAGGAGTTACGCCGTAACTTCTTCAAAGTGAGCATAGTGTGATAAATCTTCAGTAAACTCTCCAATTCCGCGTCTCTATATCTCCAATGCTCGTAATTTGCCTAAAAGTGAAATATAATGGAAAACAAGCGTAAATCCATATAAATGATATAAATTACAAGCATTATCGAGTGAAATTGACACTAAATATTCAGGATAATTTGATGTTATCAAATATCCCCCCACTTGAACTCTACTTACCCTCAAGTAGACCTTATTAGAAAGATTCCTAAAAAGATATCTCCCATTACCTGGAAAATATAAGTTTACAAATCCCTTATGCTATAATAAAATAAAGCCGAACACCTCACGAAATGGGAACGAAACACTCAAATCTCTCAACTATTCTAAGTGTCAATTTCGGGGTGATCGCTCAATCTCACAGCCATAGCATGTATTCTATCATAAGCTTGGCGGTTACACAAATCTTCACCACTAGAGTTAAGGACAAAATAATTCTTGAAGGCAATATGGGTAGACACGGCACGAGTTAAGGGTGATTTGTCATTACTAACATGTCACGGCGAAGTGGACAAAATCAATGATACATGACCAAATCCATGGCTAAGACACCAAAGATTGCTCGCTGCATCACCGAGGCACGCTTCATGACTAAAGGGTAGAATAAGACATGGGATATATAAATGGTGTAAAATAAAAATCAAGCAGATAGTCTAAATCTATAACCAAGTCATCACCACTTACTGTCCTCCCAAAGTTCAAGCTTTGAAGCTAAGAAACCTGTAGGATCGATAATATTTATTGTGTTGATGATTCGGGTGGTCTTGGATGATGGAAATACATGATATACATTTTAGAGAGAGAAAGTAGAGAGATGGTGTTCTTGGTAGAGAGTTGTTTCAATAAAAGTTGTAAGGTTAGATTGTTGCCACACCCTTCCATGGATGGAAGGGTATTTATACTACAAAATACATGACCTCCTATCGGCACGTGGATCAGGTATACAGTGGGTAAAGATCCGTCCTTCCTCCACGGTGTTACACTACACTAAACTAAACTAATAACTAACTAATAAACTGATAAATAACGTAACTAATGATATGTCTACGAGCTAACTTATGCTAGATTATATTTGGGGTGACCGACACTTTACTTATGGAATTTCCAATTCCTAACAATCTCTCCCTAAGGGAGGTCACCCCATGTTTTACATTTCGAATCCTAGCATTCTGTTCTTGACTTTGTTCTTGAGCTCGTAGACTTCAATTCTTCAATTCCGCAATCTTTGTGCTTTTGTAGTGCAACTTCAAAGTCTGAGTGCTTTGTACTTTCAATGGAGGTCTTTGAACTGATCCACATCTTTAATGATCTTCGAGCTTTCATTGAGATCATCAGCCACAGTAAATCTCTGGATCACCCTTTATTGTGTTGCCATCATGTGAAGTTGTGACTTTCGGACCGACATGCTCACACTTTTGAATCATGACATCTTTCATCAGAGTAGCGGAAGCTTTATGGCTCATGATATTCGCAGCGTCAGCGAGAACATAGAATACAAATATCGAGCCAGTTATGTAGATATGCACCGGTCATGATTTCTTCAATTAAGTGTGGATCTTTGTGAGCATGCGACTTTGAGGCGACCACTCAATTACGATCACCGCAACCGTCCAAATGTACCGCAAACAACAAGTTAGCAATAAAACACACGAAAGTGTCTTTGATCACTTCGTTGAATTGAGGTACACGCCCACGGTTCCCGTTGATCAAGACAAGTAATGCACGTGATCGGTAGGATTCCTAAGAATCTCCTTGACGGGGTTTAGCGGTTGCTCTAGCCGTTCTCAAACCGAACGTCTCAAAGAAGACAACACGGAGTGAGTGAACCGACAAATTGAGATTCACCGATTGATGAAAATGATTTGAAAACAATCGCGTATTGCTTGAAGAAAGAGTTTTGCAATCTGACGAAGGTTTTATGAGAAAGATCAATTTTCAAACAAAATACTTTTGTATTAGAGAATGAGTACACATTCAACGTGCTAGCGAAAAGAAGAGATTCGACATCGAGCGGTTTTCTAAAGGTATTTTCAATCGTAGATACTTTTGAATTTGAAAACATAAATACACATTCGACGTGCTAGAGAAAAGAAGGTTTGCACATCGAACGGTTTTACAAAAGTATTCGTCAATTCCATTCTCGGACCAAGGTTGATTCAAGATTGAATCTCCCATCGTTTCTATCCGGTTGTCACAAGCTTGATCTTACGAGAAGATCTCACATGTCACCCACCAAGAGCTTGTTTGATGTTGGCTCTGAAGGATTTCCATCTTCATCGTGAATACTTTTACATATCACTCGGATGTTCGGAAATACCACAAGGATAATCGTGGGACTCTTAATATATACTTACTTTCCACATTGTGTGAAACAGCAAGTCTTCATTAATTTTGTGTCCTAATGAGATATTGTGGATGATCTCTTGGCTCTAGACTCAATAGTGCACATTTGGTTCCTATGCGGAGACTAAGGAGAGGTCTCCTTCTTCAATATCAACAATCTCTAAGAAAGTCGATAGATAATGTCGGTTCCCGTGAGAATGAAACAAGCCCTTTTAAGAGGAACTTGAGTAGCTTGGGAAGTTTAGTGCGATCGTCACTTGGTCCATGACGTCTTGTCTTCAATACCGGTGTTACCTTAGTAACCACCGGTAGTATATGTATTGAACCCGGTTTACGCTCTAAGGTTGAATTGATGGAGGGCTATTTCTTTTCACCCTTTTCACATTCACTCTTTTCATTCTTCAACCCTTGATGCTTACCAAGACTTCATAACTAGAACCTTGTTGGGTTTATTCGAGTTCTAGCTCTATCTCATTCCGCACTCTTCCCATTTCTCATTTTTTCCTTTTTCATCATACCTAAGGACTCTACACTATCTAGCGGATTGTCCTCGGTAGATCCCTCCGACCTGGCGGGATCGTGGGAACGAATACCTAACCTAACCATCCTTATAACACCATGCATAAAGTAAATTGGTCGGTCTTTTGGTATTGTTCTTTTCTTCTTGAAACCAATTGAAAAATCATTTTGAAAAACAATCAAGGTACTTGTGATACGAGATCAAAGCATTTTGTACCTAAATAGTTTTGATCATTTAGAAAACCTCCCCCTCAACATGTGCATATGATTTAGAAATTGTTTATCACATGGAGGCAAGAGGACTTTGAAATATTTTCTTTGATCACAATTTTCATAGAAAAAGCCATTTGATTTTCTTGGTAAATTCTCCCCCTCAATATGTGCACAGGATAAGAGAAATCATTTTAACACATAGAGGCAAGAGTTCTTTTGAAGCACATCCACGAACACAAAAGCCATTTAGGAAACCATTCGCTCCCCCTCAATATGTGCTTCGAGATTCGAAAGCGTTTAGCACATATGAGAGAGCAGCCTGCACAATTGAATCAAAATGATCACTTTTTTATCAAATTTCATTATTAAATCACAAATTCTCCCCCGATCAAAAATATCAAACCCTTTGAGATTTTGGATCCCAAGTGATTTAATAAGGTTTATAAAACATTGGAGAATATGTGGCCAGGTTTAAATACTCATCATGTTTTTGGATAAATCCTCCTCCTCAACATGTGAATTGTATATTTGAAGTCATTTGGCACATGGAGGCAGGAGTGCCTTTAAAGGACTAAAACCAATTCTATTTAAACATATTTGAGATTTAAATCACGATCTCTCCCCCAATCAAAAATATCAAACAATTTGAGATTTGTGATCCCATCTGATTTAAATCATTTAGAAAAGTTTGGGGAAAGACGTGGCAAGATTTAATTTTGAAAAATGACAGATAGGAACATATTTAAACATTAAAGATGGTTAGTGTCAGGTATGAAAGTTTTAAAGAGATCTTTTAAGTAAAATAAAACAATTTCACAATCAAACAAGAACATAAATTTTTTTTATTTTGACAGATCTTTGAGTTTTAAAGAAAATCATACCATGACATAACATTAAATCTTTAGATCACCACATTTTAACGTACACACGGACTTTTATGAAGAAATATCGTTTGAAAATATTTAATTTGAAATCACTCTCCCCCTCAATCGATGACCGAAGTCGATAATTGAGTGACTTAGGTTTTGATAAAAAGAAGTCCGGTGATTTTCTAACTTTAGTCCAATTTATTTTCAAAACAATATTATTTAAAAATTGTTTAAAAAAAATGTTATCATCACAATTTTCCTGCACAAAGAAATGTTAGGTGGTTGAGCTTGATTGATGTTCTTCTTTGTAGGGTTTGGAAGAAAAACCGTCTGCTAATGCAGTGAGACTTCTTACGTTGCATTTTAATGCCAACTGAGGTCAAATTAAGCTCCGTTTCTTCAATCACTTTGAAGAAAACCATATACTGAAGCAGTGACACCTCTTACGTTGCATTTATGCCAACTCTCCATTGAAGTCCAATTAAGCTCTGTTTCTTCATTTGTCAACCCAAGATATAGTTACCCTTTCCTTTTGGCATCCAATCATCTTCAGTTGTTGGATCCGGATCGGGAACATTCTTATCAACCATGATATCTGCATACGTTAGTGAACATACATACAAATATATGGTGGTCGACAACACCCAAACAACAATCGACTAATAAAAGTCAATTCAACATATCAATCAGTTCATATAATGCTTGGGGTTTATGTGTTAATCAAACTCTAATCATCTAAACCTAACAATCATATCCTAAATTCCTAGTCCTTCGACATAGACAAATATCATTTTTTAATTAAGCACGTAGGATAATTAAGAAAGCTCGTTAGATGATATAGATTTGAAAACATTCTCCCCCTCAATCAATGACTCATTTTCTTAAAAGATTAAAAGCGCTGAAGTCATTGATTGAGTTTGCAAATTTACGAAAACTCTGAATCTGATTGATTTACAAGCAACTCATTTACCACCATTTTTGAAAACAACAAATATTTTTCTGAAGAATTTTAAACGGAAAAACATTTGTGTAGGAACAGCAGTCCTTCGACATACTTTCCTCATTTTGTTTTAGGATAAGTGCACGAAATTTATGAAAATCGGTTTAGCGCAACACTTTCCTTTCTTTTGAAGAGCGGGTTGCTATCAGAAATAATAGCAAACCATAGTTTTAAGCACGGGTTACAGTCTGAAGTAACTGCAAGCCATTTTTTTTTAAACATGTTTTGAAAAATAATATTTACACCTCCTGCTCGAACTTCATCTATGGTCCCGTGCCATTATTGAATGACATTTCTAAGATCGCAGATGTTATCGATACTAGAAGACATATCTTGATAAAACAATATTTTTGGTATTTTTCAAATTTTCTGATTTTTATGGATTTTTGAAGGCTTTATATTTTTCTATTTTCTTTTTGTTGGTTTTCTATTTTTGTATTTTGCTTTTTGATAGATATAAACACAGATAGACTAGATGATATAGTTTAAGAAGATGATGATACGAGTACCGAGATAAGGATATCGAGCAGCCCCGTTGAAGAAGATAGAAGTCATCATCCCTAAAACTTTCACCACCAAAGCTTCCGAGGCTCTTGCATTGAAGAAAGAAATTGAACCATCTGAAAGTGAGACTTTGGCAGCTTCCCCCCAAATCGAAAATCCATTAGATGAGTAGATTCGAAGCTCTATTTCAAGCTTGCCTTAGCCAGGTGTACAGAGAAGCACACCATTATCATAAATCCCGCTGCTCCTTTTAAGACCGATAATCGAGATTCTCCATTCGGGGTTATATCATCCAATAGAACAACAATGTTTCATCCCACTCATAAGTAATCTTCTCAAATTTCATAACCACTGAAGTCAAGAGACCACTTCCCCCACGTAGTTGAATTGATGCAGTCAGTCTCTTAGACTAGAGCTCACGAACCCGAATACACATATACCCGAAGATAGAGAAACTTATACCATCGAAGTAGCAGATTAAGTCCGATAGCCAAAGAATAACCCGATGTATACTTTTCTCTCCTCTCAAGAAAGTGTATGAAGCTCAAGAACCGAAGCACCGAATGCCCAAAGAGAGAATAACCGATAACATCAAGTAGCATTTGAATCATCGATTATCTCTGCGGATGACTATCTCTGCGGACGTCGATCTCGAATAAGTGATTATATCTACGAATCACCGATTAAGCCCTCAAGTAAAACAACTGAGCATCCCCAATGTACACAATCTCTCTCCCCTGATGATTGTGATAACATCAAAATCATCACACACTTGTGTACCTCTTTTTATCATCAGAAACTAACTCTTACATCTCTTCCCCCACGTAGTTGGAATAAGAACACTAAACGCCTTGATGAGTAAACCTTGAGTTTCTCTGCGGTCATGACATATGTCTTCCCGGGATATCTTCAATCACTTAGAAGAATTAAGTTCATCAAGTTTACTCGCCATGAGTCAAACCTTGAGTTTCTCTCTGTAATAACATTTGTCTTCCGGGATATCTTCAATTACTTAGAAGTATTAAGTTCATCAAGTTTTACTCGCGTTTGAATCGTGTCTCCTTCCCCTTCTTGGTTTTGATACTTGTAATCGACAACATATTATCGCCCAAATACTTGAAATTTGTTGAGAAGAACATCATTAGCTCAGATATATCTTGTGAGAATCAACTTGCTGAAGAAACAATGTGAGCAAATCTAATTGGGGATTAAATCTGACTTTTAACTCTCCCCCAATTAGTGCTCTCCCCTAAACCGACAATCTGTTTGATAAATGCCCAGATTAAGAAGAAGTCTTTAGATCATCAAATGCAACTCGTCTTTAGTCTTCTAACATTTAGTAGATAAATGTAGAACCGACTGTAGACTCGACCTTCTTCAAGATTGTCCGAATGGGGAATAGAATGTTAACATCTTCAACTCACACCAAAAAGCATCCCACCAAAAAGCATCCCAATTAACTTACATCTTGCAAATCCCCTAACTCAAATCCTCCCAATCAAACAAGAACGTAAAGATGTTCATCAAGGAAATCGACAATCGAGCCACAACGAACACACAAGATGGTAACACCAAACTACCAATCATATCAAACAAGAACAGAGAGATTGTTCGGAATCATCATGTTGATGTATACGTGAAGCATTAACCGGAAGCACTTTGTCAATAAATTCATCAATCTGAGTGAAGATGTCAACCAACGGCTCTTAAGAAGGAACTCCATGTAAAGATGACCCGATAAGAAGAAGCTCGGTTCTTACATGAGTTAGGAGCAGTATGACCATATATTCTCATAAGTCAATCAACCATGCAGAATTATCACACTTCTTCTCCCCCTCAAGAATTGCAGACGAAGTTGCCATTCTTGACTAAATAAGTGAAATCATCCAAATGTTCTATTCATACTTCTCCCTCGCAAAATTAGCACGTGATGTCGCCATCTTCATTATAATCGAGCAAGTGGAATGAGAAAACAATCAATGGTAGTCCGGTTCACTTGATGTTTGAAGCGCATGGAAAAAAGCATGAAGCATGTTGATGAGAATGGTCATAAGTGAGAAGATTTCTCTTCTTCAGAAGATAAAGCGCACTGAAGCGTACACTTTTCTTTTCTTTAGAGTACGAGGCATGAACTGTTGTGTTCATACGTCATAATGTTGAAGTACGAGGCCTAAACTGATGTGAACAGATGTCATAATCTCTCTCTTTTCAACTCTCTTAGCAAAACATGTAATCATCACCATTATCATTCAGTAGGCTCTTTGCAGTGACAACTGATGGAGATAACCCAATATGATGAATTTGACCCTGAAGTAGAATAACCCGAACTCGTGACTTAAACTTGCACATATATAACAAAGAGCGGTGCCGATTTCCATTAGCATCTCTAAGTACTCTCTATGTACTCTATACTCTTCAACCAACCAACCATCAATTATAAGACATACATTACCTCTTGAAAATCCACAATTGAATGTGACACTGAGCACTACAACGTAACTCCTTAAAGTGATAGTTATTTTATGGTGGTATGAGCCCAATTCCCCCAAGTGGTAAAAGAAAAGGTAAAAGACACCCAACAATAACTAGATTTCTAAGTATTCGTTATTGATAATAAGCTCGACAAGGATCTTGAAGATTCTTCATCCATCCATCCCCGATACCTTCAGATACTAAGTACACTCGCCCGTGATATTTCACTTCAACCTCAAATAAATAATAGTGAATTAACTCTGTTGTCACATCTTCTGATTAAAAACTCAAATCTAGCCTCCTTTGACATTTTAAGTGAACTCTGATAATGGTTTCATCCTGACCATGGTTAAAAGCACGTAACCCCGTAAAACCATGTAATAACCAAACTGCCATGACAATAATCCAAACACACATCCAATTCATAAAATACACCCTTTTATCCTTCTTGAGCGTAAACGTAACACCAAACATCAAATCGGATCCGAAATACACTTTCCATTTCTTGTAATGGTTCCATCGATCTGGGATTTTACAACTCTATGGTTTAAACCGAGAAATAGTATCTTCATGGATTTTACAAAACCAAGAATAAACCGTAAGATAGATCCGAAATGCACTTTACTAATACCGGGATGTTTCCATTGTCACGGATTTTACAAGTCTATGATTTAAACCGAGAAATAGGTTCTTTCGCGGGATTTTACAAAATCAAGACAAAACCAGTAAACAATGTCGACTTGAATGTGTTATGACAACTTTGGTTTCGATAAATATCTATTTTAGGGGAACATGCAGCGGTTCATCAACAATTCATTATCAAACATCATCAACATCATCAACCATCCAGTAAACACTTTGGTAAACACATCTTTCACATATTCTGACGGCTATTATTGTGACCACAAGGTGAAGTAAACCAGATATACCAAACTTGATCTTGAAGTAGAATTCCCCAGATTTGCTACTTAAACTTGTACTAATCCATGTGAAGAAGAAACGGTGTACCCAATGTACAAAACCTCTTGACGTATCCTCGACTGCGTGAGACACCGAAGTGATAGTTATGTTGTGGGTTAAGCGAGAAAGAATCACAACCGTAACTAAATACCCAAGTCTTTATCACACTCTATAAGTGCCCAAACAAGTCATCTTCGCAGAAGGGTAGAAAGAAAGAAGACGAAATAAGTAAACGCGCCCAGACAACCTCACTTCAAATTCAAATAAGAAATACCGTCCAAACAACCTTGAAGTCAACTGTGTTCAACTTTCGGTTCAAGCCGTGACATAAGATTTTCCGAGAAAATGTATACACCAAAAAATCAACCTTCATAGCACAATAAGTCGCATCTTCAAATCTCATCGATAAATCTCCTAATCAAGTCTCATTATCACATCGCCTTATCATCATATCTCTTCAAAAAATCTCATCATCAAATCAAATCGCCGCCCAAGAATATTCGATTCATAAGATTAATTATTTGAAGCTCAAATCTCCCAATAAGTGTAATCCACCCATGAATAAAGTATCACTTGAGACTCGATCCATATCCGTATCTCAAACATATTAGATCTGATAACAAATCATTATACCCGATCAACATAATCACCCACTACCACTCAATTACGCACATGAAGCCCATCAAACTTGAGGAAACAGTTGAGATCAACTTAAATAAAAAATAATGTTTCATACAAATTTGTCTACGTAGACTCAGCCCATGAAACCAACTCAAACAATCCGGTCCAATAATTTTCATTAGTGATCTTAAAATGTTCCCTTAATTCGTTCGAATAATATATGACTAATGACTCCATGACCTCTTAAAATCGTTCATTGCACGCGTTAATATGGCCCACGTCAAGATTCACATTAGTAATATTATTCTTATGAAGGAATTCACCCGTAACACATTAATATGCAGCGAGGCCCATAAATGATTTAATACTCGTGTAGTCCAATTCAGACGCACCCCACACATTTTAGGCCCATGAACAAAAATGAAAGCATTAAACAGAAAAAGGCCCATCACCGATTGAAATTCTCCCTAAAAGAACAGGTACTTAAACTCTCACACAACACTCAATAACCCTAAAATCTCTCCTTATTCCTTGTCAGCCTCTTTCTTCAAAATATTATCACAAACAAACGAAAACCCAACCTCAAATCTGCCCTAAAGTCCGAACCCTACACATCTCCAATCTCATATCATTACTCAGCCTCTGTATCAACTGAGTCTTGCTCGTCACACACACATCTCCACAGGGATGGATAGATGACAAATTGTTAACGCCACAGGGATGGTGCTTAATAATAGATTCAACCACAAGATCTCTTAACACACCAAGGTTCACGGGTAGGTTTCATCTTTATTTGTGTACCTTTGTTACTTAGAACCAACGAACAAAGGAAGGAGATGACATATTATTGTTATTTCAGTTTTCTTGACATGTTCGAACATAACCAGTGATGAAATCATTAAAAGAGATCAATGAAGAGCTTGATTCACACATGAGTTATATAACCTTGAGTTGATATTTTTGTGAATAAATATGAGATCTCATCATTTTCCATTCGTATTACATATTGACCGAGCACGAGGAGAGGATGAAACCTTTATGGTTTTGTTCTTTCTTCATAGTTCGAATATTATCACGAAGTGCTTGTAACTAATCTGAGATTTTTCTGTATTCGAATTAAGTTTTGAGTTATGGTTGAATGAGAGTTGAGGAGTGCTTGTAAGGGTCTTGGGTTGAGTCTAGTTTAGGATGAATGATTGGTTTTGGATTCAGTCGTGATATGTCAATATTTTGCTCTTGCTTTACATTAACACGCCTTGGACTGATGATTGTTCAACTGAAGTCAAAGGTTTAGTATCGTGTATTCGGGGTCTAAAGTCTTGTGGTCTTTGGTCTTGTATTCTCATTCTTCATTTCTGTCTAAGTCGCTAGCCTAAGTTGAGTCGAGTCGCTAGCCAATTTTAAATCAAGTCGCTAGCATAAGTAGCTAGCATAAGTCGCTACACCAAGTCTCTAGCCCAAGTCGCTAGCACAAGTTGCTACGACTTGTAAAGACAAGTCGCTAGGATTAGTACCAAGTCGCTACTCTTTTTATTTTCAAACACAAGTCGCTAGCTTCTTTTTTCCAAAGCAAGTCGCTACGACTTGTTAAATAACAAGTCGCTAGGTAAAATGTTTTTCCAAGTCGCTACTGAAAGCTTTAGTCAAATCGCTATCAAGAAGCAAAATGACCAACTTTTTCCGACCAAGATAAGACCCAGAAAAAAAAAGCTTAAAAGGACATACATTTAACCCATAAGACTGCATATGAAATGCATCAGTATTGACCCAATATGACCACGTTGAAAATACCAAATGACCACTTATCGTGCATTCATGATTTACCCAGAAAAAGACATACAACTGCTTCCTTTTTTACCATAGAAACTATCCATTTGACCTCAAAAACATGACATGTTGACCACATAACTTTTAAGTTTTGGTAACAAAAAAATCATATGAAGATAATGGTACAATAACCTGTTTGGACAAGATGATACAAGACATGATATTGTAATCAAGAATGGACAATATGACATATTTGTTTCGACCTAAAAACAGATACATGACAACTTGTTTAAAAGACTCTTTAGCCACAGAAAAACGGAAAACAACATTTTCCGACCACAAAAAGTACTAAAACAGCATTAAAACATATAGACACCACACAAATCAACAAAAACACAACAACCTAGCTCTGGTACCATTTGTAGGATCGATAATATTTATTGTGTTGATGATTCGGGTGGTCTTGGATGATGGAAATACATGATATACATTTTAGAGAGAGAAAGTAGAGAGATGGTGTTCTTGGTAGAGAGTTGTTTCAATAAAAGTTGTAAGGTTAGATTGCCAAGCCACACCCTTCCATGGATGGAAGGGTATTTATACTACAAAATACACGACCTCCTATCGGCTGTGGATCGTATATGATGGGTAAAGACACATCCTTCCTCCACGGTGTTACACTACGCTAAACTAAACTAATAACTAACTAATAAACTGATAAATAACGTAACTAATGATATGTCTACGAGCTAACTTATGCTAGATTATATTTGGGGTGACCGACACTTTACTTATGGAATTTCCAATTCCTAACAAAACCGGATCATGAAATACTAGGTAGATGTGTCATTAGAGGACGTCGTGATGGGCACTCTACCTTTTCTTCAACTATTGGCGCAATTACCAAATCTAATCTTCACATGTGACCGGGGTGGCCACCTCGATACTAAATCTATATAAAGCTCATAACATAGTGCTTATAACATCGCACTTTACAATAAGCTAAATAACATAACTATTTTTTTTTTCGAATCACTTTTTTTTTCAACATAAAAATAACAACTAAACATAACTTCCCCCCACTTGAGATGAACAATGGGAATTCGGGGGGTCTTCAATGATCTTTAGGAACATGTCGTCGACGAAAGTGTGATTCCCCAACCTTTTCACTTGAACCTTGAATTTAGGAAAATGATGACTTCCCAATCACAAATAAAGACTACAGGGTAGGCTAAGGTGTATAGGTGTATCGAAACAAATATATTGGGTTAACAAAATGAAAGGAATGGCTCAGATGGGTGTATCTAGGGGTATCTTTCACTAAAGGTGAGTGCAACAAAAGAGTTTCACATGGGGGTCGAGAAGTCAAGGTGACTAATCGATAGACACACAATGGTAGGCTATTTGGGTGATAATCCTATAATACTGCCTTCTTAAACTGAAAAGTCCCTATACATCGAGCTAACTCAACATACCTCGTCTATGGTCTTGAAATAATGCAAAGGCCAAGTTCTAAAGTTTACAAGCTACCGGCACACTCATAATTTGGTGGATTTGGGGCATAATATTGGAAACAGATAAGGCTAATCTCACCATATAATATCAAGGGTTGTATGTGCTCGGCTAAGGTCTAATCTAGTTAGGTTAAGAAAAACATGTCAAAATTAGAAAAATGGCATAATTTTTCAAAATAAACTAGAAAAACGAGGGTAAAATAAAGTTCAAGAGACAATTCTACTCCCGTCCCCCCACTTGAATTGTATAAAGTACCTTTTGTACTAAGCGTTAAGTAAAGGTGAAGAGAAAAGTAGAATTAGAGCGAGAACTTCCCTGAAATTTGCTCCAAAAAGAAAGAAGGCCCACAAAAAAGAGTCGTGCCTTCGTATAGGCATCCATGAGCAAACTTCAATCCCTGAAATCACACTACCGACAAGCATAATTCTAAAAAGAAAAAAAAAATGAAAAACAAACCTAACTTACTTTCGTAGGAATCACGGTTGCATTTAGCATATGCAACAAGCCTTTTAAACCACTTGGTGTCCCAAGTGGACGAGTGAAGTCTCATGAGGGTTTACAGGGAACACACCCACAAAGTTCATTTAAAATACTAGCACAAGGTTATTGTTTTTAAAATGAAAGAAGTAATGCAGAGGATAACTCTTATAAGGAGTTACGACGTAACTAGGCAAAACCTGGCATACGCTGCAAAAGTGTGGCTACGACGTAACCACTGAGATTGGATTACGCCATAATTGGTAGTGCATCTGAAGTTCTGCTACAAGGGTCCTGTTACGGTGTAACCATGAGATTGAGTTCTACCGTAACTCGTCGATCGACATCTTTAAAGAACAACTTATCTTCGTTTCCTGCAAAAATGGCTAAAAACGCAAAACCCTACAGAAATGGAAATAAAACAAATAAAAGGGATAATTCGGGTTGTTTCCCGAAAGAGCACTTTTCTTTATTTACGAGTCTTTAAGTTAGACTCATACCCTCAGGGTTTTATGGTGGCTTTTGGACTTGGCCAACTTCCTCTACTAGTTGGCGGCAATCATTCATCCATTTGATAAAAACCTTTTTTCTTGCAGTGTTACCGATGCTACATGTTCCAAATTTTTGCGAGAGCCACTCATTAAATGATATACACGACTTTCCCCAGTCATCACCTTCAACTATAGGACTAATTGTTGTACTCATGTTTGATCTTTCATCATTGGTTATTGCATCAGTAAGGCGTTAGTTATCGTAATTGCATTTCAGTTGTTTTACCAATCCCGTACTGATTTTTGAGTCTCCAAGTCTTATCTTGTACCAATCTTCAAATGACAATTTCCCAAATTTTATATCATGTCTTTCAGCCTCGTGAGGGCATGTCCATTCATCCATCCTTCCTTCACAAAATTCACGAAAAGGGTTACACGAGGGCCATGCTGTCATTGATTCGTCTTCCTTGGTTAATATCGGGTTGCAGTAATGTTTGTTTAGATTCGGAGCTTCCTTAATACCTTTGACCTGGACAGTCTTTTCCTGTTCCTGCTTACAACTATCAACATTTCCCCCACCATTGTTAGTACTAGGATTATAACACAAAGGTGGATCGAGCAATTGAACATTAACAACATCAACTTTATTTGAAACTTCTAATTTTGGGTTTAATTGCTCTTTCATGCTGAAAGTTATTCGTTCATTTTCAGTTCCCAAAGAAATTTGTTTTTCAAAAACCTTAATTTGTGCATGACAAGTGGCCAGAAAAGGTCTTCCAACAATTAAGTTGTAAGTCTCCCGTTTTCCCATATCAATAACCACAAAGTCAGTGGAAAAAAAGGAATTTTCCAATTTTAAGGAGCACATTATTGACTACTCCTTTTGGTACAGCTTTAGAGGAATCAACCATTTCTATCATCATTGTTGTTTCTTTTAAATTGATAAGTTTTATTTTATCAAACAAAGTGGTAGAAATAAGGTTTACCCCAGCCCCCAAATCAGCTAATGCGAGAATTTTAAGATTACCGATAGTGCATGAAAGAAGAAAACTTTCCTGGTATTGTTGCTTCTCAGGAAGTTGGCTTGGCAGGTCCTCGTCGTCTTCCGATTTGTCATATTCTTTTAGGTAGTTAATCCCGGATAGATCATTGGTGATAGAGGAGGTGTACTGCTCTTTCTTTGGCTTATCTTGTGCAAATATGGCTTTGCAGGCAATGGCTTTGGTATTACTGGTCTCAAGGTTTTTAGCTAATTGCCCAATTTGGGTTTTGAGGTTTTTAATTGCAGCATCTTGGTTCCGCAAGTTCATGTTGGTGTCTTCTTTTACCTTGACCATCCATTCTTTGAGTCTATCGCCCTTTTTTGTAGATTCCTCGATGTGCCTATGCATTATTTCTTCAAGGCTTGGTCTAGGAGGATTGTTGTTGACTCTTGTGTAGAACCCTGGGGACTTTCTCAGTATCTGGGCCCGTTACCATTGTATCCGTTGAAGGGACTTCCATTTCCTTATTTTACTTATTATATCCTTTTAACTTCCTTGTTGGAGGAACATTCCTTAGTAGGGGGAGCTCCATTGTTTCCACTTTGTTTCACTTGTATGGAATGCACATTTTCCTTGAGCTTCTTCATGTCTCTTCCGTGACTTTCTAATTTGTTGTTTATTGATGCAAGGCCTACCATATTTCCATTCTTACTATGGTTGCTTCCCCCATTGTGCCATTTGTGACAGTGGTCAGGCATCTTCTGAATAGTTTCCAGAGCTAATGTTGGAGTCATTCCAGGAACTGGTCCTTGAGAATCGATCATTTGCCTTGAGGAGACGTTCAGACCTTTGTAAAAGACGTTCACCTTTTGTTGGCTGTTAAGGTCGTGAGTAGGGCATTTGTATAATAGTTCATTATACCTTTCGCATGCTTGGTACAACGTTTCACCACCCTCTTGCTTGAAGTTATGGATTTCTTCTAATTGCATAGCAGTCCTGGATGGAGGACAGTATATCTGAATGAAATACTTTTTCAGGAGAGGTCTGGTGTTGACTGTTCCGGCAGGTAATCGATCAACCCACCTTTTAGCAGCCCCAGTGAGAGAAATAGGGGACACTCGTAACATGACAACATCGTTTGAGACTCTAGAAATTTTTAATTGGCTAACAATGTATTCCACGTTGTCTATATGCTCATGAGCATCATCGGTAATGCTTCCAGAGAAGGGTTTGCACGCAATTCTCTCATAAATTAAGGTTTGATTTCGAATGGAGCATCTTCTGCAATTGATGGCCTAACAATCCCCGGCCTTGTTCTTCTCTTGTTAACGCCAAATATTTCTGAAGAGTGAGGTTATCAATGTTAACAACTTCCATGGTACCTGAAACTTGAAAAGTAATCGTGAGAATTTGAAAATTTTAAAATAAAACAAAAATGAAAGACTTAATAGCAATCCTAATATAACTCCCCGGCAGCGGCACCAAAAACTTGATACAGGTTTTACTGACTAGGTTTTAATATTTATAATGTCTCGTTATACCTATGGTCTACCCTAATGCACTAACGGGAAGTGTACCCAGTCGTGTGTAGTGTAGTATTCGGTAAAACCGAGGTCGTCCCAAGAGCTATGTGTGTGGATTAATACTAAGTCTAGGTGTCGCAGATTTTAAGATGGTTTTGATATCGAATTAAATAATTAACTACTAAAACAAATAAAGGCAAAGGAGTAATTAATAGAGGAGAGTGGTGCTAACCTAGTTATTTATCCTAGCTAGTAATGTTTACGTCTAATTACTTCCAATTACTTCAGGTGGGGTCAAAGTCGAGAGGACAACATTTGGTCGGGTTCGCCTAACCTATCAAAGAAAGATGCCACCACTAGAAGTGAGGTGTCCCTCATAAGTCCGCTTGTTCTGGTCCCTAAGCCGAGTCATTAAGTTCCGCTACATGCTAGACTTATAATAGTGAGTGTCCAGGCGCTAACATCTTAGACACTCACCCCCTAATTCTTAAGTTCATCCAAACGGTAGGTGATCAGTTGGTCAAATCGCACAAGTAGAAAGGGTTTTCAGTTGGTCATATCTTACCTTTCCCGTCTCAGTCTACTCACTTAGGGTCAGTTGGTCATATCTCCTAAGCAACTAGCCTCTATCGCCATTCAAAACTACCGAAACAAGGGTAGCTACCAATAAACTATGCATGCATACACTTAGAAATAATTATACGGAAGTAATGTAAACGCAAACAAAACAATTAAGGAATCATAACTAGGCCAGCACCAAGAGGTGCTTAGCCGCTCATATTAACCATACAAATCAATTCAATGTTTAATATTATGAAATACATGAATCGAAAGTAAAGAAAAGATAAAAATCTAATGCTTATCGTAGGGGAGTGATTTCTCCCTTGGAGATAGCTCCGTATGCTCCTCTAGATCTGCCCTTGGCTTCTTCCCACGTTCTCTGATTGTTGTGTGTGAAATGAGATGCTTTGAAATGATGGAAATCGTGGGGTATTTATAGGCCAGATCTTGGTTACGGCGTAACTATAAAAAGAGTTACGCCGTAATCATCTAATTCTTCGTAAATTGCACTAGATTTGCTGGTTACGGCGTAACCTTAGAAGGGGTTATGCCGTATATTCAATAAATCTTGGTTACGCCGTAGTTGATGCATGAGTTACGGTTTAATTATCAGCGGCGCGGAACCTCATTTGACCTAATATGGTTACGATGTAATCTTTAGGAGAGTTACGCCATAATCTTCTGATAAGTTGGTTTTCTAAGTCACTCTTTAGTTACGGCTTAATGTGAGAGAGGAGTTACGCCGTAACTTCTTCAAAGTGAGCATACTATGATAAATCTTCAGTAAACTCTCCAATTCCGAGTCTCTTTAGCTCCAATGCTCGTAATTTACCTGAAAGTGAAATATAATGGAAAACAAGCGTAAATCCATATAAATGATATAAATTACAAGCATTATTGGAGAAAATTGACATTAAATATTCAGGATAATTTGATTTATCAGAGCTTAATAGAAAGGTTCTCCATTTAGTGAGGCAGGACTCAGTGAATGATACTTGAGCCAAAGAAGAAGATGATGGATTCAGTGAGTGATGATAATAGCTCACTGAATCCCCAAACTCGTCACCAACTACGAAGACTGAAGACGTAAAGCCAGAAGATATGAAGACTGACGTAAAGGCGGGTTAAGTCGGGATAAGTTTGAAATGATAAGGGAGTGTCCTTATCTTGCAAAGGTCAACTTACCTTAAATGGATAAAAGACCAAGAGTGTGTCAACTCTGAAACAAGGAAAGCAAACTTGTTTTTTACTAGAAATAGCTTTGCGTAACAAAGACAAAAATTGTAAGGTATTTTTTCATCTGAAGCTTATGCTAGTTTTTTTTCTTTAAGCAAAAAGGTTGTATCTTATACTTGTATAAATAGCACCCATAAAGGTGGAGTAAAAAGGTTAAGCTTGTGCAATTAATGCTTAGACATTCTCAAGCCCTTTTACTCCTCCAATAATACAACTAGTCCTTGAGGTTAGCTCAGTCGGTTCCTTTTAGTTGTACTTAAGCTTAGCTTAAGTTTAGTAAGGAGTACACCACACTTGTCATTCAATCCCAAGTATTATTCCGCAAACACTTGGGTAATAGATTCTTTGATTAACTTTCTAATAATAATATAAACGTTGAAAAATCTCGTCAATTTTTCTTTACGTTTTAAATTGTTAAATTGTTTTTTATTGCATTACTAAGTCATGGATCATGATTAGATTAACTTTATAGTTAATTATAGTTGTGTAAAGGGAACAACAAGTGGTATCAGAGTGGTTTGATTGATAAAACAAGTTTTATAAACCGTTCAAAACATTTTTAAAATCAAGATCCTGTCATGGCTGAAAGTGATGTTCCCCAACTAGTCGACAAAAAGGGAGGTAGCTATACTGCTTCAGCTCCCCGACTTGAAGCTAGAAATTTCAACAAACGGAAAAAGCGTATGCTTTGCTACTTAACAGGAATGGAACCATGTTACATTAAGTGCATTAATGATGGCCCATTTGCCCCTAAGGCTACTGAAGGTTTACGTAAACCTGAGGCTCAGTTGACCCAAGATGAGAGAAGGGTGGTGAATCAGGACCAATGCCTCAAAAGCATCATTATATCCTATCTCCCTGACGATATAATGGAATCAGTCAGTAACTATAAAACAGCCAAAAAAAAACTTGGACTGGCTTGGTTCATAGCTATGAGGGTCCCACATATACCAAAGAAAACAGGATAATGGACTTGAAACTTGAGAATAACACTTTCAGATCCAAAGATTTTAAAAGTCTCTCAGAAATCTATACCCGTTATAAGACACTGCTCAATGAGCTGTCCAATAAAGGTGTCACCCTCTCCAAGCATGAGATGAATGTTGGCTTTGTCAACAGTCTCCCTGAGAAATGGTTAAGTTTCTCTCAAGGTCTTAGAAATGCTAATCACATTCAAAATCTTAAGCTCCCTGAACTCTATAGGAAGTTTGTCTATGAAGACAACTTAATCTCTAAGAGGTACCATGATTCAAAAAGTCTCAAGAAACCAAAAAGATCCTGACCATTGCACCCATATCAACTGCATTATTTTCTAATTGTGTTGTGCAGGATTTTCAATAAAACTCTGATGATGAGGCTGATGAAAGAACCAATGAAGAATACCTAAATGATTTGCAAACTGAATTTCAAGAGAAAGCACTCCTTGCAAACTCTAAATGTTTTATCAAAAGAAACAAGTCAAATTTTTCTGGTTCTAAAGCAAGTGATAGCACTGAATGTTTTAAATGTGATAAAAAAGATCACTTTGCAAAAAACTGTTTTTCAAAAACCACTTGAGAACCTTCATACAAATTTTCTGGAAACAGTTCTTCCTCAGGATTTAGCAAGTTTCAACCAAAAACTCTTCAGTCATCTCAACATTTTCAAAACAAAACTGATCATAAGGATCAAAAAGATTTTAAAGCTATGTATAGAAAAGCTAAAGCTAAACTTGCACTCCTTGAGGCTGCACCATCAACCATTCAGTCCACCCTCTCAGGGAAAGAACAAAGGACTTGTAGCTGAAACATTTGACTGTGATAAAGAAGATGTTTCCTCTGATGATGAAGTAAGAGTCAGTGCACTGATGGCACTTGTAGAAGGTGAAAAGATGATTGTTGGAAAGAGTCATGCAAGAAATGGAGAATGGGTCAACATCACTATGAGAAAGGTAAATATTTTACTATCTATGGATTATGATTCTGATTAGCAATCTTATTTAAGTTACATTAATGTAGATCTTAAGTTTGTTGAAGAGCAAAGATTAAATCTGTTTTCAAAATACAATAAACTCACTTTTGAATTAAACAAATGTAGAGATGAACTTCTTGCTTTAAAACAAGATAAACTTGAAGCTGTCACACTTCAAATTCAAAACACTGAACTTTTTAAATAAAATCATGCTCTTCAAGAGAAACTTTAGAAACAAAAGCTCATTATTAAAAGTTGGACAACCAAAAATCCTAGAGTTTATGAGTCTGCCAATCTTATTCCTAGTACTAAAAGGAGATTCCTAGGAGAAGATCAACTCACTGAGTCCACAAGTAACAATCAAAGTGAAAAAGCTTTCACTCCTGCTGGCATTTCCTTTAAAAAAGAATTGAAACCAAAATCCAGTGACTGGGTTGAGAGAGTCAACCCAGACAGTAAGTTGCCTAACTTTAACACTAGAAAAATTTTGGAGCCTGAAAGTCAAGCTATCAAAGAAATACTTGGAGTCATTGATGAACCCAGTTAAATTGAGTCCATCGTCTGAATCAGAAACTCACACACCTTTAGCTCCATTAAAAGCCCTTCAGGGAGCCTCACTTAGTTCAGACCTCACACCTATTCCCAACACTATCCAAAAGAGAGATCAGGACTTGGAAGAACCATCCTGAAAAGACCTTCTAATAACCAAAATAAAGACTCAGTTCCCACTGAATCTTCCAAACCCTCAATCCTTACTATTGAAAGGACTAATGATACTGATTCTAAAGTTGATCAGTTGGATAAACTTGTAAGGAATCTGAGCGAGAAATTAGAATCCTCTGAAAAAGCTCCTCAATCTAAGATTAAAGAGTCCAAACCAGCTTCCTCAAGCAATACCAAACTTAAAACAACACCAAAACCCTCAATAAAATGTGAACTATACAATTATACAAATCACGCAACTGATGATTGCTATATGATTCTATTTTGCATGATCTGCAATAAGGAAGATCACAAAACCTCAGATCATAAATCTCACATTGCATCTCTAAATTCACATGCAAAATACAAGACTCAACCCTTTCAGTATGCTTCGAGAAACAAGCAAGCATTTAGACAAAAGGCTATTCCTTTTACACCCTGCATACACTGTGGACTCAATGACCATCACACTGAGGACTCTCTATTGTATCCCTGTTGTGATATTTGTGGTGAACCAACACATGACACCTCAGGACATGACATGATTATTCATGCCAGAAGAGGATCCACCACTGAATCCTCTCAGTTAAATGAGTCTTCTAACACCAAATGCAAATCATGTGGAAGTTCATTCCACACAACTTCTGACCATGAATCAATTGGAAAGTCCAAAAGGAGTTTAAAACCTCAGGCCAACAAAACCAAACCCACTAGAAGGTGGGTTAACAAAAAAAACTAACTCAGTTTACTATTTTTGAGGCATGCCATAGAGCCTGTTTGGTATCTAGGCGGTGGATGTTCAAGAAGCATGATTGGTGTAAAGGAATATCGCACCAATATGTAGAAGAACCAGGACCTAAGGTAGTATTTGGTGATAACTCATCTTGTCCCATTATAGGTTATGGTTCAGTGAACTATAGTGAAATAGTTTGTTCTAGAATAACATATGTTAATGGCCTGAAGTACAATCTAATAGTGTCAGTCAGTTGTGTGATGCAAAATACATTGTTCAGTTCGATGATAAGCAACGCACCATTTTCAATGCCAACAAAGAAGTTGTTCTTATTGATCCTAGGAGAGATGATGTTTATGTCCTTGACATGTCTATTATCTCTTAGAATGAAACTTGTCTGCTTTTCCAAAGCCACTAAAACCATCAAGCGGCTATAGCATAAAAGACTCTCTTCTAAACTTCAAAACATCAACAACTTGGAAAAACAAAATAAAGTCCTTGGATTACCATCACAGGTATTTGCAAAAGACAAACCATATTCAGCCTGTAAAAAAGGAAAACATCACAGAGCTTCCTTTAAAACAAAACAAAATTTCTCAATCAAAAGTTGCGTTCATCTCCTTCACATGGATCTTTTTGGACATGTCAGTACAAGATCTATTCAGCATGAGAAGTACACCCTGATCAATGTTGATGAATTTTTAAGATATACATGGGTATACTTCCTCACCAAACAGAGCCTGGCAGCTGAAAAAATCATGTCCTTCATCAGGAAGACTGAGAATCAAAATGATATTAAAGTCAAACAAATTCGTACTGACAATGGCACTGAATTCAGAAATCATGAGCTTGAATGTTTCTGTGACGAAAAGGGAATATCCCAAAATTTCTCATCTCACTTGTTAATATAAATAAGCCGTAAAAATGTTTATTTATATTTTACGATCTTCTAATGTTTTGTCGATAACAAACGTAAAATCATTTTAACCAAACAAATAAAATACGTAAATGGTTTAAGCCAATAGTTTACAAACACACTTACATTTTCATATAAAACACTAAACAAGTAATAGGGTTTACATCTTATAGAAATACATATGTATAATAACTAGTGTTTACACAATATGGAAATGAGTATATATTGTAATGGGTAAAAATCTTAGTACTTGACCCATTGACTAGATACATTGAACATTATTAGGTAAAACCCAAAGTCCATGACCATACCCATGGAGCTTGACCCATAACCCATGACCCATTGTATGACATCATGCATGAAGTTATGTTGGGTATTATCCATGATCCATGACCCAAAACCCATGACGCAATGTCTAGATACATTGCATCTTATATAACCCATGGTTCATAACCCATAACCCATAACCCGCTTTGCAACCCAAAATCCGGACTTAAGTGACCCAACCGCCGAATCCTTGGATTGCACTAGCCGGATCCTTCTAGGGAGGGATCCGTGGGAACCGAGGCGAGAGAGAAAATTTCCTATAAATAGTGAGCCATTTCTCTCTTGCAACTCATCCCTTTTACACATACTCTCTCTTAGTATTGTATACTCTCTAACCTCATATCCAAAGAATCTTTCTATGTAGTTTTCTATTTGTGTAATTCTCTAGGTTCCTCTTAAAGGCGAGATTACCACCTCTTGAAGTCGGGCAAGCTCAAGTCCATGGGTTGCCAAGCTTCGTCACATCAAGACTCTTGAAGTTATCTTGTTGATAGTTCTTTCCTCCTTCTTAGAAGTGTTGTGGTAAAGGCATTAGTGAAAGGTGCCGAAAGTCCCGAAAGGTGCCAAAGGTGCGTGTCGAAGGCATTAGTGAAGGGTGTCAAGGGTCTTGTCAAAGGCATTAGTGAAAGGTGCCAAAGGGTCGTGTCGAAGGCATTAGTGAAAGGTGCCAAGGGTGTACAATCAATATGGTGCATCGATGTACAAGATAGTTAGTTTGGGTTAAAGGATAGTGATATCCTTATGATGTTGTAATAAGTAGTCTCCTTTGGGGTTGTTGTGTATTGGTGTAGTGTTGGGTAGTAGTTCCTCCTTTGTAATGAAACTCGGTATCTAGCCTTGTACCGGATAAAGTGTAGGCGACGTTGTGTTGTTCCCATTTCACTCTTAGTAAAAAGAACAATTTACACTAAGAGTGACACATGACTGAAATAAGGTTTATGAAAAATCACAATTAAACAAGATAAGAATACTAAAGCACACTGAGATTTTTCAACGTTTATATCCTTTATTAATAATGAATCAAAAAGAATATATTACCCAAGTGCTTGCGGAACAGCACTTGGGATTAAATGACAAGTATGGTGTAACTCCTCATTAAGCTTAGGCTAAGTCTAAGCACAACTACTTAGGTAACACTGAGCTATCTCAGGGACATAGTTGTATTTGGAGGAGTGAAAAATTGCTTGTGTGTGTAATTCATAGTTAATGCACAAGCTTAAAATCTTTCACTCCAACTCTGATGGCTATTTATACATGTGTGGTTTTTAACTATATCTTAAAGGACAAGCGACAGTTACGAAGATAAAATCTCGATGTATTTTGTCTCATTTACAATGACTATTTAGAGTAAGTGACAAGGTCGCTTTCTTCTTGTCGTTGATGACACCGAGCACAGTAGTTAGCGATTTAGGAAAGTTTGACTTTGGTTGATAAGGACTTCGTCTTATCTGCTCAAACTTATCCGGCATTGTCCCGCTCATTCTTGATCTCTTTAGCCTTCGTCTTTATCTTGAGATTGTCTTGATGATAGTAGTTGGTGAGGAGTTTTGGGATTCAGTAAGTTATTGTCATCACTCACTA
This sequence comes from Chrysanthemum lavandulifolium, assembly GCA_022545495.1. Taxonomy (NCBI): domain Eukaryota; kingdom Viridiplantae; phylum Streptophyta; class Magnoliopsida; order Asterales; family Asteraceae; genus Chrysanthemum; species Chrysanthemum lavandulifolium. The sequence goes on from CM040239.1 coordinate 169,426,574, forward strand.
AATCCACCATCTTCTTCTTAACTCAGTCTTCACCCCTTAAGTTTCGCCTTACAGAGTGGAGAGACTTCTTCTTTGTCGAGTCTCTTTGTCTATTATTGAGTATCCTGAGGATAACTCACTGAGTGGCTTTGCGCTCAGTGACTTGTTAGTGTTTAAGGATATAAACACTTAGGGTATTTTCTATTCAAATCCCAGAATTAAGGGGTTTGGGTATTTATTGAACCCAACACGTTGTGATAGGTTTGGTTCTACCTTGTGAAAGAACCTGGTGTCTTGCCTTGTACCGGATAAAGAGTAGGAGATGTTGTGAAGGATTCTCCACCACATTAAGGAGCTTGTGTTGTGTAGTGCTTATGAACTCTCGACCGGGGAACTCGGGGGAGTGGAGTAGGGCAAGGAAGGTGTCCTTGTGGTGAACCACTATAAATACTCATGTTGTTGTTTTGTGTTTCTTACTCTTTATCTTTGTATTACTATTTATATGCATATCTATCATTATCCAACATACACATTAAATAGATTGACATTAGTTAATCTAAATATTTTAAAACGAAGTTTTAATCGGTAAAACTATTCAACACCCCTTCTAGTTTTACACAATTGGTATCAGAGCCTCGTTACCAAGTTTCTTAAAGTATATTGTACTTTAAAAACTTGATATGATCCGTGTATGATTGAAAACTACAAAGAAGACTATCTAAAAACAAATACCATGTATTAAGAACACTTTTGTTGGATGTTGTTTGGATGACAACATAATTTTTTTCTTATTTTGTCTTACAAAATGCACTAACATTCTTGTCATTTTGTTTAGTTAATATTAAGCAATCCATCAGAATTCCTTGGTAATAAGATAACCTTTTCAAACAAGGTATCTTAACAACTACCAACTAGATCTCGAAGGAACCGTAGTTGTCCGTTGATACTTTTTGTCAAAAGTAAGGGACACTTAAAATTGCATTAAAGGTATGATTTTCTTAAAACTTATCTCTAAATAACATTAGCTAAGAATAAGCATGCTTGCATAGGATCTTATATATTTATATTAATTTTATCTTCTTATTTATAATATATGCTTTTGTGATATACGTGGCTTCATTAGAAACCTTTGTGCATATGTGTTTTCTTCCGTCTAAACCTAGGTATATAAATATATATTATCTTAACCTAAAATCAAATCTTTCTAAATAACAATAAAACAAAACACAAATCTCAAAATTTACTCCTTACCCACAAAATCCTCTTCCGATCGTTCCAATACCACCAAATCCCATTTTCAAATCTTCCATTTTCAAAATACCTCTCATTCAAACTTCATATTCTTCCTCATCTTACTTTGAAATCAAAACCAAGGAAGATTTCCATCATCATGGTTTACATCGCCTTCGTGATCATCATCATAACACTCATTGCTCTCGTGTATCCTATGATCAAGTTTTCTCAAGGAGACATGTACTTTGTCTTGTTGATCTACATTTGTATCATATATCCAATCCTTTGTATTGCTCTTAGTGTTGAAATAAAATATTATTAATGTCTTAGTTTATCTCGTTTATTTTTCATATTGTTTTTTCTTTCTTTCGCACCTTTAAAACTTGACATGTTTTCAAAATCTACAATGCATGCTTGAGTAGTAAACATTGGCTAAAACAAATTTCTTCTTATAAACATAAAAGTTGCAAAAAACAATTTTACATCAAGATCATCTTTCTGTCACATTGCGGATCCACGGATCCCTAACTTTTAACTAGGCGAATCCCTTTAAAAGGGAACCAGAGAACCGTAGACACGGTGACGTAAACTCATGCAACATAAAACCACTTCATAAAACTTACCATAAAAGGAAAACCCTACTAGATGTATTAGAACAAAGTAAGGTAATTGTCATTGTTAATAAAATAGAATAGCCATGATGAGTGTGTAAATACTCATCATTTTTATCAAATTGAAGCGCAAAACGTTTAAAATGCTCACAAATGCATCAAAATCTCGAAAATATTCCAAAATTGCATTTTATATGTTTCGGATGCAAAATGTTCAAAATCGGATGAAAAATGAGCAAAGCTTGCATAATTGGCGATTTAGGTCCCCAAGTTTCAAAAATTGTCGAAATAGTCCCTAGCACATAATTTCAAAGATAAATCACCAAAGGTCCTTTTAAAATCATAAGTTGTCAAATTTAGTCCTTTGGTGAAAAATGTAAAAAGTTTGAGAAAATTACAAAAGTGGTCCTTCAAGTTTGAAATTTGGCAGAAATGGTCCCTGGAAATTGGAAAATGGCAGCTTTGGTCCTTGTACTTTTGGAACTTGTCAATTTCAGCCCCTGAAACATCTTTGAAGAATTGGCAGTTCTGGTCCCTCTATTTTCAGAAAATGCAACATAGTCCCTTGTCATTTAAACCTTTAAACACCATTTGGACCCATGTCATAACCGATTTGGACCCCGCCACCCCATGTGACCCCCTAGTTTTGAACCCTTCCCCTTTTAATATTAAAACCTGGTCAAATCCAGTCAAACAACACAACCCCGCCATCCCTTTCCCTCTTTCCTCCCCTGCATCGCCCACCATTGCAACCACCCAGCTCACAATCTCTTCACCTTGTTCCCCCCACCTCCACCAAACTCCAAATGCATTTAATGCCTCTCCCCCATTTCACTCCATCTCTCCAACTGTTAAAATCCATTTTTGGCGCCAAATTCCAAAGAACGGCCAAGATGAATTCTAGCCAACCAATGGCTATGATAATCATTGGAAGCTAAGAGGAGAGAGATAAGCACTGGATTATAAAAGAAAGCAAAAGGAAGCAAGAGGAGTAGTCTTGTAGTTTTAAATTTTTATTAATGTCGTTTTCATATAAAGTCTTAGTTAAGTAAAGAATTACGTAATCTTTTGTTGTAATGTACTCTTTATAAGCTATTAAATCAATATAAATCATTTTCAAGTGCTAATTTAAGTTTCACTATCAATTCATGTTGTTAAGTTGATCGTTGAAAATTTCCATCTCAAAGTCTCATTCAAAAGCTTCATAAAGCTCATTTCTCGACTTTAATAAGCTTATATAAACTTCACATAGCTTTTATAAGCTTACATTTCGCTTTTAAGCAAAAGTGGTACTTGGTCAACAAAAGTCAAAATGGGCAAATATGATGCGATTTGGTCAATGGGTGAAGCGACCATGGAATTGGGTTGATATTGAGCTAGGGTAGGGGTTTGGATAGGTTAGTGGTCCATTGGTTCATTGTTGGCAAGCCATAGTGGCTTTGGACCTTTGTAAGTGATTTTCAAGTTTCTTAGCATAATCGTGATTTGTAGTTATAATCTGTTAAAACTGTTCTAATAGTATTATTTAAGTTATATCAAGTTAGTGTGATCATAATCTATGCTTGTTCGTAGTCTATCTTAGTTTTAGTTTGCAAAGCGGTAATAAAGGTGTGTTTGGTTTCTTGTTATAATGTTATAATGATGCATTCGGTGATAACTTTCTATTGGTTCATGTTTGTTAAGAATATTTGAGCTCATTCAAGTCTTAGTTTGGGTCTGCAAAACCACAAAAGTCAAACATTAACAAATCATCTCTCTTCTTTGAATCTGTTGTGAGTTTAGGATTTGCAAATCCTTGTCTAGTGTTTAGAAATCATTAAGCTTGCTTGCATTATACTTGTTCTATCATATTACATCAATATCAAACCAAAAATTGGTTCCAAATTTCATTTTGGTCAAATTTTCTTAACCACTGTCAAAAGTCAAAATTGCAAAAAAGGTGGATTTGAGCTCAGTTAGGAGGAATTTTCTTGGCTCACCTTTGGGTCTTATCAAGTGAGGCTTGGCATTTCATAAACTTCAACTGGTCCTCTTTCTTATCACTATTTTTGTAAAATTTTACCAATTTTTTATAAGCTCCAAAATAGCTTATCTTTTGGGTCCTAGTTGCCCTGCTCCACAGGTCTCAGTTTATACTAAGTTTTCTCGGATATTGCATGCTTGTCACGGGGCTCATTAGAGCTTGGCTAGGGTTGGTTTTGGTTTACATGTTCCCAACCAGGTCTAGTTGAGGTCTCATTACTTACTTTCTAGTTTCTAGCTTATTTAAGTGCTTATTTTGTGGTCGCAGTGGACACCGAAACTGCTTTTTAAGCTCATTGGCTAAATACATCAAATCTTTGTAGCTTGTGATCCAGTGGTTAAAAACAGTTAGGATTTGTTGCATTGTAGTTATTTTAGCATTTTAGAACTTCTGTAATCAGTTGGTGTCTTATTTTGTCCATTTGGCTTATTTGGAGTGCTTAATAATAAGCACTTGCACATCAGTTTCAATATCTTGCACATAAGCACCTGTTTTTCTAATTTTCCTAGCTTCCTAATATTATTTTAGAGTTTTCCTGAAATTTTCAGATTTTTCTAAGTTGATTTGCTATTTTCTTAATTTAAAGTAGTTTTAAGCATTTTAATTAGCTTTTAATACAAAAATTCGAAAAGGTTCAAAAATTAAGTTTTCATTTTCTTAGGTTTAGATAAATATAAAAAGTAAAAAGTAATTTTCCAGATTTTCATAGTTCATTTTGTAATTTTTAGTAATTTAATTAGTTTTTAATAGTTTTAATTCATAAAAATAGAAAAATAATCGAGAAAATTACAAAAATAGTTTTGAAAATTCTATTTTGATATTTTAGATTTTTCTAAGTCTTAATTTTATTTTTCTAGCTTTATTTCCTAATTTCTTGTATTTTAGGTAATTATTAAATAGTTGAAAATAGTTTTTAATTAATAATAATTAATTAAATAGTTATAAAAATAATTTTCTTTTTCTAAATATTTTATTTTATCATTAGGATTGTAAAAATATCATTTTCATATTTTTAGGGTTAATATTGTGTAAGTTTCACGTTTTCATTTGTACGTTACGTAGTTTTTATTTCAGTTTTATTAAAACATAAAAACAAAAACATCATTTTAATTATAGTGATAACGTTTATTTAATAGTTTTTATCTTTTTAATTTCCTTTAATTTGCATTTAAGCCTTTGTATTTGTTTGATATTGATGTAGTTATAATAATCTCAAATCTCTTTTCCATTCAAATTTCTCGATCACTATTCGTAGGGTGATCCATTGCATAGCTCGCTGGGACATAACGACCCGGGGAAACACTATACTCCTCAGATCTTCATTGCATTCATGCTTGAGCGTTTAAGTCGATTACGGTCCGCCATTCACAAGTGGCGGGCTTGAGTGATTTAGCTTGATTGTTTGCACGCATCAAATTTTTGGCGCCATTGCCGGAGTCTGTCTTGATCTATCTTCCGTCTAGCAGATTAGTTGTTTGAATACTCACTCTTTGTTTATATCATCCATCTCTATCTATATATATATATCCATATTTTCTTATAAAAAATCCAAAACCCAAAAACATTAAAAGCGTATAAAACACAAAAATATTTTCCTTTTGTTTCTATATATGTACCAAATATAAAAAATACAAAAGATTAAATCGTTTTCTTTAATAATAACAACTTAAAAGATTACCACCGCAAACCAAGGCGTTGCACTACCTAGCGGGGTGCGACCATAATAAGTTCGAACTAAAGATTTAAAACTTGCCTTTGTGTCCTTGTGATTGGTGTACCTTTTTCAAAGAAGCCATTCATCTTTTGATTATTGGTTAAGTTCCTTCGTTGTTTTGCCTCGATTTTGTGTTAATTGATTTTGTTGTGATATCGACGTTTGTAACCGTAAAACCCATAAAGATTCTTCTCACCCGATTTTTATAAAACGTCTTCATAATTCTCATTCTCATCCGAAATATCTTCATAATTCCATTCCTCTTGTTAGGAATTAGAAATTCCATAGTGAAGTGTCGGTCACCCCATATATAATCTAGCATAATTTAGCTCGTAGACATTACGTTATTTACTAGTTATTTAGGTAGCTATTTAGTTTAGAGCAACACCGTGGAGGAAGGACGGGTCTTTACCCATCTGTATACACCGATCCACAGCCGATAGGAGGTCGTTATGTTTGTAACTATAAATACCCTCTACCTCCCAAGGTAGAGGGTTGGACCTTCATTCATCTTAATCTAACCTTCTATGTTTTCTTTCACTTTCTCTCTAGAAAGGCTCCCACTTTCTCTCTAAAACCTCTAAATAATTCGACCACATTATTGTTTGTTATGTGTTTATGAAATCAATATCTTACAATTGGTATCAAGAGCCATGGTTAGATCATCTCTTACATATCTTTGGATTTCTAGTGGTTTTAGGTGGTTTTGAGTTTGAGAAAGTTTTGTGGTTTTTACATCATTTGGTTGATTTCTAGTGTTAAAGTTTGGATTTTGATTGTACTTTTGTGTTTAGGATCATCACAAGTGTTTAGGTTTTCATTTGGTAAGCTTGAATCATCTTGGTTGGGTTGTTTTTGGATTGAAAAGTGATGTTTATATGGTTTTTCTTGCTAGCGACTTAGCTCACGGTTTATTTTCTTCATAGCGACTTGCTTTACAAAATTGTAGCGAGTTACGGTTTTAAACCTAGCGAGTTAGATCTAGCGAGTTAAAGTACAAGTAGTGGACTCTCCACTACGAGTAGCGACTTGGTGGTAGCGACTTGGTGCATGCGAGTTGCTCTTTAGCGACTTGTATCTCTAGCGACTTGTGTAGCAAATCACGCCAAAATTTTGCTAGCGACTTGAGGGTTAGCGAGTTACTACTTAGCGACTTGCATTTGTCTAGCGACTTGGGACTTTAGCGACTTGGTGGTGTAGCTAATTAGGTGTTAGCGACTTGGTGCTTTATTTTCTAGCGACTTGGTTGATTTTACGAAGAAGAGGTTTGACCAAAGTTGACTTTTACGTCAAAACTTCAAACGGCCATAACTTTTGATCCAGAACTCCGTTTCAAATGAAATACTGTCAAAACGACCGAACAGTTGAATATTGTGAGGTTTCACCACGGTGTCGTGAAACGAATTTTTCGAGGCCCAAATCCTCCGAAAGGAAGTTATTGAGGTTTTAAGTTTTAGACCCAAAATTCTCCGTAAAACGTGCATCAACCAATCCAAATCTCAACCAATCAACATTTCACTTTTCCTACGAACAATCTAAAGCCCTATCACACAATCGTCTTTCATTGTATCGATCCATCATCATCTTAACATATTCCATTGGTCATTGCTTAACGGTTTGGTCTTGATTTTAGTAAAATTCGCGAAAGATTTTATTTCTCGGTTTGAATCATAGACTTATAAAATCCGTGCATTCTACCACATCATGTCCTACTCTACCGACCCGGTGATTTTGTATACTCAAACCGTATGATGTCAGAGACAACCATGAGAATATTAGCTATCTTGATCGAATGCGATGATGGAATCAATCAATGATGACTTGAGTTCTTCATGCTCGAGTCCAATGAAAAGAATTGCACTGCTTGGACTACGTAATGCCATGCAAAAGGAAAGTAGCATTGAACCTTATCATCTACTTCACTCACACCTCATGTTACTCACATCGATAAGAATGGAGCGAACATGCATTGCCATTTTCCGTCAAGACTTATCCACATTAAGCGAACGTTACTATTGAACTTAGAACAATTAGAACAACAACTTGATAAAGAAAAGGTTCAAAAGGGTAGTTCCGGTCGCACTTCAAGTGATCCACAACCAATTTCGGTCATTCATAAGTAGGGAATTCACATCGATTATGATCAAGACATGATGAAGTGTCTTTCATGAAACACTTTGGAATGGAAATTAGTGTGTTCACAGAGACACTTATCCATCTCATGGATAATGTGGAGAAGTATATTGAGGAAGTTACTCGAGACGGATGAAAAAGTGGATGAGTGTCAGTGCGATTGAGAGATTGTTGTGATAAGTTGGGTAATGTACCGTTGAAGAATCGGTGTTCTTGAATGCGAATGTCCGAGACAACAAATAATGATGAGTCGGGTAAAACACGGATGATGGATCGGTTGCACTTGAATACGAGGCTCGAGATTGATAAGCTTGACACATCCGGTCCGGTGACTCTTGTTATACATGATGTGGATGCGGATATCGGACGTAAATTGAGCGGGTGTCATGTAATGAGGTACCCTTTATCGTTCAACATAGTGCATCCGCTAAGGTACTTAAACAAACCGATCATGATGTTGAACATGACTTTCATGAATGTTTCACATCGAGGTGAGTGCGAGATTAAGTGTTTCAAAACAAACAATAAGGTTGATATAAAGGCTTTTGATGAACTTTCAAACAAATTCTCAAATCTTGAAAACATTGCATTTCACTTGAAATTGCGATACAAAGTAAAGAAGAAAGTTTCCAAATTTACAAACCATGTAAAAATCGGAACTTCACGAATTCGTGAACTTTTGAAATGAACACTTTGAAAGCTCGACTTCAAGACAAAGAATCAACCATCAACAATTTGAAGAAACATATTTACGGTATGCATGTGAAAAGTAATTTGGTTACAAGTAATTACGATGTTAATGCTATTGATGATATTCAAATGAGAAATGATGAATTAGTCATTTGTGTGGCCAAATTACTAAAGGAAAATGAGTCTTTGAGAAAGAATCACATAGAACTAAGTGACTCTGTCAAAGAAGCTAGAACTAAGTCAATGGAAACAAACACTTTGATAGCAAGAATTGATGATCTCAAAGCTCAACTTAGGAAAAGAGTTTCGCTATTGTTGCTTTAAAAATGAGCTCGGAAAAACAACAGGAATAGTGTGAACACTAAGTTTTCAAAACCATCAAACTTGGGGAAACCGGTTATTAGACAACCGAATGCGTTTAGATCGAGCGACCAAAATTTTCAAAAGCGGTTTGCCTCCCAAGTTGATGCGAAACAAGTTTTGACAAAACCGGTCACTTTACCTCACTTGCCTAGGAAAATTGACATGAATGACTTGTATAAGAACTCTTATCTTGAAATGGCTAGAAAGAAGGCACATAATCGTAAAGATGGAATTTTAGGTGCAAGACCTAGGATGATGAATTCTTCAAAATTTCAAGGCACCGCTAGTAGCTCTAAACCATTACCTAGGAACACTAATCTAAAGACTAGGGATTGGCGTACATCTAAGAGTAGTTGCGTTTCGATTAAAGCTATTCCATAGCGAGATCACTCTAAGAAATCTAGATCTATTTCGAATCCAAACAAGTCGTTTGCTCAAAGTGTCCGAAATGTATCTTTAATGCTAATCATGATAAATGTTTCACAAAATCCACGAAGAATGTAAATGCTCATGCAATGGTACAACTGTTAAGTCTAGGATTCACACTAAGTCATCCACAGTGCAAATGAAGCAAATGAAACCAAAAGCCTCACCTAGATGGTTACCAACTACTAAATCTTTGGAAACTAGGAATAAGGATAAGTCTCTCACTATGCATAAGATGCCTAACAATCCTAGACCTTGCCATAAGTGGATACCATCGGTAGAATTTTTAAGGATGCTAGACTTAGGTGGATACCTACAGAAAGATGTTTACCAATAGCATTCTCAATGTTGACCGTGAAACCCCAAAGGGTTTGGATATCGATGTCACTAACCATAATATATGCAATCAAGTTTGTAATATTAGTGCAGTAGTCCTTACTCGATTGCGAGATACTTGATCCTTCAATACATGGATCGGCTTAAAGTATGGATAACAAAAGGTTGATATCTCATAATTCACGGGTTCTAGTTACTCAACATTGATATTCAATCGGCTATGACGCCCGCTCACATCGATTCAGCCTCGTACTTCATCATTATGGCGTCTGCAGATAACACTTGAGCCCGTTCCTCAAAGAAAAGAAAGGTGTACGCTTGAGGCGCTTTATCTTCTTAAGAGAAATCTTCATGTTTATGACCATTCTCATCGACATTCTTCATCAACATGCTTCATGTTTTTCCATGCGCTTGATCATCAAGTGAACCGGACTACCGATAATTACTCTTATTCCTCTTGCTCAATATAATGAAGATGGCGACATCATGTGCTAATTTTGTGGGGAGAAGTGTGAATATAATACATTTGGATGATAATCACTTGGTTAATCAAGAATGGCATCTCTGTATGCAATTCTTGAGGGGAGAAGAAGTGTGAATTTTTGCATGGTTGGTGATATTTGAGAATATATGGTCAAACGGCTCCTAACCCATGTAAGAACCGAGATTCTTCTTATCGGATCATCTTCACATGTAGTTTCTTCTAAGAGCCGTTGGTTGACATCTTCACACGGTCGTTATGATTAAATGACAAAGTGCTTCTAGTTCTTTGGTGATTTCTTTGATGAACATCTTTATGTTCTTGTTTGATTGGGAGGATTTTAATTAAGGGATTTGCTATTTACAAGTTAACAGGAATGCCTTTGGTGTGAAGAAGATGTTAAGCGTCTATTTCCCCATTCGGATAATCTTGAAGAAGGTCGAGTCTACGATCTAATCTACATTTGAAAGCTACATGATTAGAAGACTAAAGGCAATTGCATTTGATGATCTAAAGACTTCTTCTTAATCCGGCCGAGAAGAACACTTGAAAATCTTCGTCGGTTTAGGGAGAGCACTAATTGGGGAAGATTGAAAAGCCAAAATTTAATTCCCAATTAGACTTGCTCAGATTCTTTTGCAATCATTCATTGCTTGATTTTTGATGACTCTCTTTCAACGCCTAATGCTTCACTTACTAAGGATAAATGGGATTTATTGTTTGGGATTCATTGTTTCAAGATATGTTTGATGAGTATTTCCAACCGCTAGCGAATGTTGATCATCCAACAAGTACAACTCAGACTACTCAAGAAGCCCAATCTCCAGTTATTCCTTTAGGCGTTGATAATGACTATCAGAATATTGCGCTTGCAATCTTGAATAATGATCCGCTCTTTGGTATTCCTTTGCCAAATCTTCATGGATTATTGTTCATGATTAATGATCCGCTCCTTGGTATTCCTTTGCCAAATCTTGCGGATTATTGGTCCTCACAATGTGCATGCTATAAATATCCACATGAACATTAAGGAAAATGACTTCCTCATCCGCTCAAAGACATTATTGGTGAATCTTCGGATCGGTTTCTACATGAATACCTTAAGGAAGAACGCATTAATGATGAGGAAATCATCTGTTCGGTTCATTCGGTGGGTCAATGTACATCCGATTGTATGTTTATTCACGTGGTGGGCATTTGACACAAGTTGATTACTTCAGAGTTAATCATTTATCACTTATTTGAGATTGAAGTTGACTTTCACAAAGGTGTGTCCTTATTTGATATCTTGCTCGGGCTTATGAATTTGAGTTGAAGACTTGGTTTATCTAGTTACCAGTAGTCGGGGTGGATGTTTGAAGATCTGGTTAACTATCACTATTAGGAGTTACGTTGTTTTACTCAGTGTCACACGCAGATGTCGTTGTGGATAATCGCAAGAGGTGATAATGTCTCATACTTCGTTTGAGTATTGAGTACTTAGAGATTTGCTTGGAGCATAAATTCTCGACACCGTTCTTCCAACATTAGTGCAAGATTAAGATACAAAGGCGGGGATCTCTACTTCAGTTTCAAGTTTGGTATATCGGGTTAGCTTCTTCAGTGGTCACTTCAAATTGTCTACATAAGGGTTGATAAAGATAGTCAGAAAGAGCTTCTATAGCAGTTGATTCTCACAAGATTCATTTGAGCTAATTTTTGTTCTCCTCTATTTCAAGAATATTTGGTATGAATGATGTGTTCTTGATTACGAGGTATCAACTCGACCTTGATGAAAGAAATATGAGAAGAATATTTGGAGCGTGAGATGATAGTGCTTATCGACATCTTCAATATGATTTATGATAAAGTGCTTCCGGTTATAGTCACAACATGTTCACTTGATCGAGCTAATTCGGTTATTTGAGTTGACATCCACGAGATGATTAGCGATTCAACATGTTACATGGATGTCATCGTCTCTACTCTTGTTGGGTACATGTGTACATTATGTCTTGATTGGTTATATGTTAGATAACCTGGAATGCACTTGGTAAAATGAAGATGTTGATACATTGTTCCCTAAATAGACAACTGTTCAATCTCGAAGAGTAAGGTGTACATCGGGGATGCTATGAGTTCATGTGATCGGTCGTGTCGTTAATCCGGATTTGATAACCACCGAGACGATCAATGTTTCAACTTGTTACTCGGTGTTCTCGTGTTCTTGGTCTTGAGCTTCAATCAATGAGACCGCTTTGTATTCAACTCTACTTCTTAGGAAATGGTCTTTATTCGATGTTTGTCGGTTTGGGGTGTAGCTACCAAAGATTCAAATTGAGAAGGCTCATGTTCGAACGATTTTCTTAGAAGCCTCGAATGCTTTGGTGGCGAAAGTTTAAGAGATGTTGATTCCTTTCTTCTACAACGTCTTTGAGCGATATCTTTATCTCGGTACTCATTTCATCATTCTCTTAAACTAATTTATCTCTTGTATATATTTATTCGAAAAACAAAATACAAAATTATAAAACCTACAAAAGAAAATAGAAAATTATAAAATCTTCAAAATCCAAAAAAAAAAATCGAAAATTTGAAAAGACCAAAATATGTTTTCTCAAGACATGTCTTACGGTATCGATAACATCTACGGTCTTAGAAATGTCATTCAATAATGGCACGGGACTTTAGATGAAGTTCGGCGAGGAGGTGTAAATATTTCTTTTAAACATGTCTCAAAAATATGGCTTACGATTATTTGGATTGTAACCGGGCTTAAACTATGGCTTACGATTATTTGATCAGAACCGGGCTTAAACCATGGCTTGCTATTATTTCGAGATAGCAACCCGTTCTTTAAAGGAAGGAAAGTGTTGCGCTAAATCTATTTTCAAAATATTTCGTGCACTTATCCTTAAACAAAACAAGGAAAGCATGTCTTCAAAAGATCTGTTGTTCCTACACAAATGTTTTTCCGTCTAAAATTCTTGGAAAAATATTTGTTGTGTTTTCAAAAGTGGTGGTAAATGAGTTGTTTGTAAATCTATCGATTCGAGTTTTGTGAAAATTGAAAACTCAATCAATGACTTCAGCTTTTAATCTTTTCGTAAAATAAGTCATTGATTGAGGGGAGAATGTTTTCAAATTTATATCATCTAATGGACTTTCTTAATTATCCCACGTGCTTATACGGAAAAATATAATTGCCTATGTTGAAGGACTAGGTTTCTAGGATATGATTGTTAGGTTTAGATGATTAGAGTTTGAGAAACACATTATTCCCATACCTTACATGATCGATTGATATGTTGGATTGACTTTTATTAGTCGATTGTTGTTTGGGTGTTGTCGACCACCATATATTTGTATGTGTGTTCACTAACATATGCGGTATATTGGTATATAAGAATGTTCCCGATCCGGATCCCACAAATGAACATGATTGGATGCCGCAAGGAAAGGGTAACGATATCTTGGGTTGACAAATGAAGAAACGGAGCTTAATTAGACTTCAATGGAGAGTTGGCATAAATGCAACGTAAGAGGTATCCTTGCATCGCCAGATGGTTTTCTTCTAAGTGATTGAAGAAACGGAGCTTAATTTGACCTCGGTTGGCATTCAAAATGCAACATAAGAAGAAGTCTCACTTGCATATGCGACGGTTTTCTTCCAAGCCCTACGGACAAAAGCGAAGCTTCTCAACCACCTAACATATCTTTGTGCGGGATAATCGTGATGATACCATTTTCTAAAACTTTGAAATATTGTTTTGAAAATGGAAAAATATTGTTTTGAAAATATATTGGACTAAATTTTGAAAATCACGGACTTTATTTTATCAAAACTTAAGTCACTCAATCATCGACTCTTGTCATGGTTTGAGGGGAGAGTGATTTTGAATAAAATATTTTCAAACAATATTGCTTCATAAAAGTCCGGATTATGCGAAATAAAGTGGTGATCTAAAGATTTAATGTTATGTCATGGTATGATTTTCTTTAAAACTCAAAGATCTTACAAAATGAAATTTTTTCGTTCTTGTTTGATTGTGAAACTGTTTTATTTTACTTAAAGATCGTTTAAAAACTATCATACGACACTAACAATCTTTAATGTCTAGAGTTGGTCCTTATCATCATTTTCAAAGTTAAATCAAGCCACGTATTTCCCAAAATGTTTTAAATGATTTAAATCAATTGGGATCACAAATCTCAAAAGGTTTGAAATTTTGATCGGGGTAGAGATCGTGTTTTAAATCTCAAATCTGTTTTAAATGGAATTGGTTTTAGTCCTTTAAAGGCACTCCCGCCTCCATGTGTCAAACGATTTCATACATAATGCACATGTTGAGGAGGAGGATTTATCCAAAACCGGATGAGTATTTAAACAAGGCCACATTTTCTCCCATGTTTTCTAAACCTAATTAAATCACTTGGGATCCAAAATCTCAAAGGGTTTGATATTTTTGATCGGGGAGAATTTGTGATTTAATAATGAAATTTGATAAAAATGATCGTTTTGATTCGGTTATGCAGTTGCTTCTCTCATATGTGCTAAACGCCTTGAATCTTGAAGCATATATTGAGGGGAGCATTTTATATGAAAAGAAACTATCGAGGTGCAAATGCTTTTATGTTTTAACATAAAGTACCTTGATTGAGTTTTAAATGGTTTCTTAATGGCGCTTGTGATTGTGGATGTGCTTCAAATTAACTCTTGCCTCTATGTGATAAAATGATTTCAAATGCTATGCACATATTGAGGGGAGAAGTTTACCATGAAAATCAAATGGCTTTTTCGTATGAAAATTGTGATCAAAGAAAATATTTCAAAGTCCTCTTGCCTCCTTGTGCTAAACAATTTCTAAATCATACGCACATGTTGAGGGAGGTTTTCTAAATGATCAAAACTATTAGGGTACAAAATGCTTTGATCTCGTATCACAAGTACCTTGATTGTTTTTCCAAATGATTTTCAATTGGTTTCACGGAAGAATGAACTGCACTAAAAGACCGACCATTTTACTTTATGCATGGTGTTATAAGGATGGTTAGGTTAGGTATTCGTTTCCACGATCCCGCCAGAGCGGAGGATCTACCGAGGACAATCCACTAGATAGTGTAGAGTCCTTAGGTATATTGAAGAAAAAAAAGGAGAAAATGAGAAATGGGAAGAGTGCGGATGAGGCGAGCTAGTCTTGGAATAAACCCAACAAGGTTCTAGTTATGAAGTCTCGTAAGCTTGAAGGGTTGAAGAATGAAAAGAAATGAATGAGAAAAGGGTGAAAAGAAATAGCCTCCATCAATTCAACCTTAAAGCGTAAACCGGGTTCAATTCATATGCTACCGATGGTAACATCGGTATTGAAGACAAGGCGTCATGGACCCAATGGACGACCGCACTTCAACTTTCCAAACCACTCAAGTTCCTCTTAAAAGGACTTGTTTCATTCTCACGGGAACCGACATAATCTATCGACTTTCTCTTAGAGATTGTTGATATTGAAGAAGGAGACCCTCTCCTAGTCTCGGAGCAGAACCAAATATGCACTATTGAGTCTAGAGCCAAGAGATCATCCACAATATCTCATTAGGACACTAAATTAATGAAGACTTGCTGTTTCACACAATGTGGAAAGTAAGAATATATTAAGAGTCCCACGCATTATCCTTGTGGTATTGCGGAACATCCGAGTGATATGCTAACATATTCACAATGAAGATGGAAAGCCTTCGAGCCAACATCAAACAAGCTCTGGTAGGTGGCATGTGAGATCTATTCTATAGATCAACCATGTGACAAGCGGATAGAAACAATGGGAGATTCATTCTTGAATCAACCTTGGTCCGAGAATGGAATTGACGAATACTTTTGGAAAAACCGTTCGATGTGCAAACCTTCTTTTCTCTAGCACGTCGAATGTGTATTCATATTTCAAATACAAAAGTATCTACGATTGAAAAAATACTTTTGGAAAACCGTTCGATGTGCGAATCTCTTCTTTTCGCTAGCACGTCGAATGTGTACTCTTTTCAAATACAAAAGTATTTTGATTGAAAATTGATATTTCTCATAAAACCTTCGTCAGATTTCAAAACTCTTTCGTCTAAGTATGTACGCGATTGTTTTTCAAATCATTTTCATCAATCGGTGAATCTCAATTATTTGGTTCACTCACTCCGTGTTGTCTTCTTTGAGGCGTTCGGTTTGAGAACACTAGAACATTGCGAAACCTGTCAAGGAGATTCTTAGGAATCCTACCGATCACAGGCAAGATTTGTATCGATCAACGGGAACCGTGGGCGTGTACCTCAATTCAACGAAGTGATCAAAGACACTTTCGTGCGCTTTATTGCTAATCGTCATATGCGGTACACCCGACGATTGCGGTGATCGAATTGAGGAGTCAATCCAAAGCCGCATGTTCACAAAGAACCACACTTAATTGAAGAAATCATGCGGTGCATATCTACATAACACGGTTCGATATTTTTATACTATGTTTACGCTACTGCTGCGCAAATATCATGAACCGAAGAAGGCTTCCGCTACTCGATGGAAAGATGTCATGATTCAAAAGTGTGAGCATGTCGGTCCGAAAGTCACAACTTCACATACTGGCAACACAACTAAGGGTGATCCAGAGAATTACTGTGGCTGATGATCTCAAAGAAAGCTCGAAGATCATCAAGATGTGGATCAGTTAAAGGCCTCCACTAAAAGTACAAATCAATGCGGACTTTGAAGTTGCACTACAAAAGCACAAAGATTGCGGAATTGAAGAATTGAAGTCTACGAGCTCAAGAACAAAGTCAAGAATAGAATGCTAGGATTCAAAATGTAAAATATGGGGTGACCTCCCTTAGGGGGAGATTGTTAGGAATTAGAAATTCCATAGTGAAGTGTCGGTCACCCCATATATAATCTAGCATAATTTAGCTCGTAGACATTACGTTATTTACTAGTTATTTAGGTAGCTATTTAGTTTAGAGCAACACCGTGGAGGAAGGACGGGTCTTTACCCATCTGTATACCGATCCACAGCCGATAGGAGGTCGTTATGTTTGTAACTATAAATACCCTCTACCTCCCAAGGTAGAGGTTGGACCTTCATTCATCTTAATCTAACCTTCTATGTTTTCTTTCACTTTCTCTCTAGAAAGGCTCCACTTCTCTCTCTAAAACCTCTAAATAATTCGACCACATTATTGTTTGTTATGTGTTTATGAAATCCAATATCTTACACGCTCCTTAACTCGAGTTCCTTAGAGTTAACTCTAGTGCATGCGCACTCGTTCTTCTAGATCATTGAGTCCTTTGCGTGATCTAGCGAAATTCCTAGAAGACGTTCTCAGAGCGTGTTGCCCAAATAGTCGAACCCGAGATTCGTACTATTTCAAGCAACAATATGGCAGACGAACGTACTATGGCGGAAATGCTCCAAGCACCCACCGAGGGTTATGGAGATGCCATCATTCTACCAGTAATCAACTCTGATCACTTTGAATTGAAGACACATTTGATCCAACTTGTGTCTACAAATCAATTCCACGGGTTTGACCGAGAAGACCCGTATGCACACATCCGTTGGTTTAACAAGTTGACCTCAACTATCAATTTCAAGGATGTACCACAAAAAGTCATCAAGTTGATGCTTTTCCCATTCTCACTTGAGGGACGGCCGGTTTGGTGGAAAAAGAACCCCTCGATCTATCGAAACTTGGGAGGATCTTGTTCAAAAGTTTGTCAATTACTTCTTTCCTCCATCAAAGACGACTAATCTTAAAATGAAATTTCGGATTTCGTCAAAATTTCGATGAAAACTTTGGAGAGGCATGGGAGAGATTCAAAGATCTCCTCAGAAATGCCCCATCATGAATTCACGGAGCTTCAACAAGTCAATATCTTTTACAATGGGTTGAGCGGTAGCGATCAAGATTCCTTGAATGCACGCAGTAGCAATATCTTGAATCGTAGACCTAAAGATGTGATTGAGATTTGCGAGCAAAAATCAAAGGTCCCTATTTCTCGCAACAAAGTTAATACTCCTAACACTCACGCTTCTTCATCCGGTAACTCTTCCGAGTTAGCGACTCCGATAATTGCTCTAACGGATGCCATCCGTTGTATGATTAAGGATGTTAAGGAAATCAAAAGCGAAATTCATAAGCCGAACCGGTCAAAGCCGTGAACAAGGTGTGTGAAACTTGTAGTGGTCCACACGCGTATTATGATTGTCAAGCAACCGATGCTTCCTTTTACCAAGCTCCCGTAGCTTGGTAAACCACAATCAATACCGACCACAAGGCGATCCTCATTACGTGCACCTAGCGGTATGACACCACCGGTTTTCCTCCTGCAAAACCATGGAAATCAAAACCATGGCAATCAAAATCGCTTTGTTCGAATCAAGGACAAAATTTCAATAACTCTCAAAATTTCAATCAAAACGGAACAATTTCAACCAACCTTATCAAGCTCCAAATCATCAAAGTTATCAACAACCTCCTCAAGCTCCCATGCCAAATGACTTCATGAAAATGACCGAGTCAAACATACGATCAATGCAAACTCGGATCAATAACATGAGAGTTGAGCTTAAAAGGAAATTGATACCACAATGTCTCGGCAGACAAATGAGTTAAAGAATATGATGAGCGGTTTCATGAACATGAATATGAACAAAGCTTCATCATCTTGGAGGACTCCCAAGCAATACAATTCCTAATCCAAATGCCGAGTTGAAAGCCGTCACCACTCGTAGTGGTAAGGCGCACAATGGACCTTTGACTCCTATGCCCCTCCTCCCGTGCCAATGAGTCAAGTTACCAAGGATACAACGGACAAGGTGCAATTCTCAAGCCCACGGCATCAAGACACGTCCCACCTTCGGTAGTCAAGCTTTAAATTGAACCCGACGTTCGAAGAAAGTCTGAGCGAAATGACTTCCATCCCGGCTCAAAAGTCTAGTCGACTTCCTTACCCATCAAGAATGAATGATGAGAAGCTCAAAGACAAAAACAAAGAGCAAATGGAAATTTTTTCCAAATCTTCAATGAGCTTCACTTTGATATAAGCTTCGTTGATGCTCTCGTTCTAATGCCTAAATTTGCATCCACGCTTAAAGGCTTACTCACCAACAAAGATAAGCTATCGAGATGGCTAAAACCCTCTCAATGAGCAATGCTCGGTCCTTCTCAAGAAGCTTCCCAAAAGCTTGAAGACCCCAGCGATTTCTAATCCGTGTGATTTCTTGGGGATGGTTCAATGCTCCGCCTTGGCCGATCTTGGCGCTAGCATTAACCTCATGCCACTCTCGGTATGGAAGAAACATCTCTTCCTAAACTTTCATCCACTTGTATGACACTCGAGCTAGCGGACTGCACTATAACTCGTCCACTGGGATAGCCGAGGATGTCGTGATGAAAGTGGGAAAGTTTCACTTTCCTACCGACTTTGTTGTAGTAGACTTGATGCGAGATCCTAGAGTTCCCTCATCTTGGGAGAGCTTTCTTGAGAGCAGTCGTGCTCGATTGATGTGTTTTTGAAGAGTTGACCATACGGGTTGACAACGAAGAGCTCACATTGAATATCAACCGAACTCCAAACCTCTCAGACAAACAGCAGTGTTGCCACAATTGATCAAAGATCCGAAGATTCAATGCAACACTCTCAAATTTCACGGTTAAGAGGAGTTTCCAAAAGCGTCTTGAGCTCAAAGCTTTGAAAATCACCCCGGTTCAAACAAATGGTTTGAAAGTCGTACTGTGGAAGTCAAGAGTGTTCTTGATGATGATGATGATCTAGATTCGAGACTTCATCGGAAGTGGTGGAAGCTGCTAGCTCTAAGAGCACACCACTTGTCCCACCTCCTAATCGGTTTGTCGCATCGAGTTTGTTAACTCGTGGATGAAACCATACTCTCTTGATTTCATCCGAGTTGGATGATGATGTTTGTGATCCAATGGGAGACATTCTTCCCATTGATGAATTGCTCAAAATGATCCATCATCTTCTAGTCTTATTCCGACTCTTCCATCCCTTCTCTCACCCCGATGAGGAAGATGACAACTTTGGAATGAAGTCGATTCCTTTCTAAGTGATGAGTCAATTCCAACAGAATTGATAACACTTACTTTGATCCGGAGGGAGACATCCTTTTCCGGAAAATCTGCTGATTGAAGAACCATTTCCCACCCTCCTCCCGGACATCTTCTTGACAATCACCATCTAAGCTTCAAGTTTAAGCTTAAAGATGTCAAACCGGTGATTTGCTTCTCTCTCACGAGGAATGGACTTGCATTCTCATGTACGCCTTTATTCCATTCTTCACGGATGGTGTGGTTGCTCTTTCCTTTTCTCTTTCGGGCATGAGGACACCATCTTTGACCCCGGTATCATCCCTTATAGTTTCTACTATTAACAATACCGCGGTTATATCTCATCGGTGTGGAACTTTCTGATGTTCATATGTTTATCAACATTGTGAACGAAAGTCCGATTGAGATTGGTTTTCCACGTTACTTTCCCCATGAACAAATGAATTCGGGGTCGAGTCAAGCTAGCGACTCGGTAATCAAAAACAGTAGCTGAACATGGGTTTTCACCCATGTGTTCCACCCTAGTGTGGGGGGGGGTTGCCCCACATGTTGTGTATATAAGTTTTCTCCAAAAAAAAAAATAAAAATAAAAATAAAAAATAAAAAAAATCTTCTTTCTAAATAATGGCCGTAGTATTTCCCTTTCACGTTCGTTGTTTCGGCATAACCGCCGGTACTTTGAATATTGAGGGCAATATTCATTTCTAGTGTGGGGGGGAATTCTCACGAATTTTATCATATAAATTATCCGCCTAATTCCCCCGTTTTTGGCCAAAATTTTTTTTTTGGAGTAAGTATTTTACACTTACTCAATTGGTTATCAGTCCGCCAAGTCTATTAGACAAAAGGATTGGCTAATCCAGGAGCAAACGGCTCTTGGTAAAGATATATCAAATCCGTTGACGGCTTGCAATTTGCCCAAAATTGTATGGTATTCAGCTCACCATATCCTAAAAAGTGAAGAGTTGGCTAGCCCGCAAGTTTATGGCTTGTGGTAAAGGCGATGGAAAACCATAATTGGTAATCACTCACCAAAGATAATATTGATAATTTATCTAAGAGTTGGCTAGTCCGAGCAAGCGGCTCGGTAAAGACAAATCAAATCCGTTGGAAGGCGGTGGTTTGCTCAAAATCACATGGTTATCGGTGTACCATAGTTCTTACTTGAACTGAAACATTTGGCTACTCCGTAAGTAATGGCTTTTGGTAAAGAGATTCAAAACCATTAAGTTTTCTCAAAAGATTGCTAGGGACTAGCAATAGTTTAGTGTGGGGATTGATGAGTGTGTAAATACTCATCATTTTAATCAATCTGAGCGCAAAACGTTTAAAATGCTCACAAATGCATCAAAATCTCGAAAATATTCCAAAATTGCATTTTATATGTTTCGGATGCAAAATGTTCAAAATCGGATGAAAAATGAGCAAAGTTTGCATAATTGGCGGTTCAGTCCCCAAGTTTCAAAATTGTCGAAATAGTCCTAGCACATAATTTCAAAAGATAAATCACCAAAGGTCCTTTTAAAATCATAAGTTGTCAAATTTAGTCCTTTGGTGAAAATGTAAAAGTTTGAGAAAATTACAAAAGTGGTCCTTCAAGTTTGAAATTTGGCGAAATGGTCCTGAAATTGGAAAATGGCGACTTTGGTCCTTGTACTTTTGGAACTTGTCAATTTCAGCCCTCAAACATCTTTGAAGAATTGGCGATTCTGGTCCTCTATTTTCGGAAAATGCAACATAGTCCTTGTCATTTAAACCTTTAAACACCATTTTGGACCCATGTCATAACAGTTTGGACCCCGCCACCCCATGTCCCCCCCTAGTTTTGAACCCTTCCCCTTTTAATATTAAAACCTGGTCAAATCCAGTCAAACAACACAACCCCGCCATCCCTTTCCCTCTTTCCTCCCCCATCGCCCACCATTGCAACCACCCACCACAATCTCTTCACCTTGTTCCCCACCTCCACCAAACTCCAAATGCATTTAATGCCTCTCCCCATTTCACTCCATCTCTCCAATTGTTAAAATCCATTTTGGCGCCAAATTCCAAAGAACGGCCAAGATGAATTCTAGCCAACCAATGGCTATGATAATCTATTGGAAGCTGCTCGAGGAGAGAGATAAGCACTTGGATTATAAAAGAAAGCAAAAAGGAAGCAAGAGGAGTAGTCTTGTAGTTTTTAAATTTTTATTAATGTCGTTTTTCATATAAAGTCTTAGTTAAGTAAAGAATTATGTAATCTTTTGTTGTAATGTACTCTTTATAAGCTATTAAATCAATATAAATCATTTTCAAGTGCTAATTTAAGTTTCACTATCAATTCATGTTGTTAAGTTGACTGTTGAAAATTTCCATCTCAAAGTCTCATTCAAAAGCTTCATAAAGCTCATTTCTCAGCTTCAATAAGCTTATATAAGCTTCACATAGCTTTCTATAAGCTTACATTTTAGTTTTAAGCAAAAGTGGTACTTGGTCAACAAAAGTCAAAATGGGCAAATATGATGCAGATTTGGTCAATGGGTGAAGCAGCCATGGAATTGGGTTGATATTGAGCTAGGGTAGGGGTTTGGATAGGTTAGTGGTCCATTGGTTCACTGTTGGCAAGCCATAGTGGCTTTGGACCTTTGTAAGTGATTTTCAAGTTTCTTAGCATAATCAATATTTGTAGTTATAATCTGTTTAAAACTGTTCTAATAGTATTATTTAAGTTATATCAAGTTAGTGTGATCATAATCTATGCTTGTTCGAGTCTATCTTAGTTTTAGTTTGCAAAGCGGTAATAAAGGTGTGTTTGGTTTCTTGTTATAATCTGTTATAATGATGCATTCGGTGATAACTTTCTATTGGTTCATGTTTGTTAAGAATATTTGAGCTCATTCAAGTCTTAGTTTGGGTCTGCAAAACCACAAAAGTCAAACATTAACAAATGTCTCTCTTCACGAATCTGTTGTGAGTTTAGGATTTGCAAATCCTTGTCTAGTGTTTAGAAATCATTAAGCTTGCTTGCATTATACTTGTTCTATCATATTACATCAATATCAAACCAAAATTGGTTCCAAATTTCATTTTGGTCAAATTTTCTTAACCATCATCAAAAGTCAAAATTGCAAAAAGTGGATTTGAGCTCGTTAGGAGGAATTTTCTTGAGCTCACCTTTGGGTCTTATCAAGTGAGGCTTGGCATTTCATAAACTTCAACTGGTCCTCTTTCTTATCACTATTTTTGTAAAATTTTACCAATTTTTTATAAGCTCCAAAATAGCTTATCTTTTGGGTCCTAGTTGCCCTGCTCCACAGGTCTCAGTTTATACTAAGTTTTTCTCAGATATTGCATGCTTGTCACAGGGCTCATTAAAGCTTGGCTAGGGTTGGTTTTTGGTTTACATGTTCCCAACCAGGTCTAGTTGAGGTCTCATTACTTACTTTCTAGTTTCTAGCTTATTTAAGTGCTTATTTTGTGGTCAGTGGGACTTTGAAACTGCTTTTAAGCTCATTGGCTAAATACATCAAATCTTTGTAGCTTGTGATCCAGTGGTTAAAAATAGTTAGGATTTGTTGCATTGTAGTTATTTTAGCAGTTTAGAACTTCGTAATCAGTTGGTGTCTTATTTTGTCCATTTGGCTTATTTGGAGTGCTTAATAATAAGCACTTGCACATCGATTTCAATATCTTGCACATAAGCACCTGTTTTCTAATTTTCCTAGCTTCCTAATATTATTTTAGAGTTTTCCGAAATTTTCAGATTTTTCTAAGTTGATTTGCTATTTTTCGTAATTTAAAGTAGTTTTTAAGCATTTTAATTAGCTTTTAATACAAAAATTCGTAAAAGGTTCAAAAATTAAGTTTTCATTTTTCTTAGGTTTAGATAAATATAAAAAGTAAAAAAGTAATTTTCTGATTTTCATAGTTCATTTTGTAATTTTAGTAATTTAATTAGTTTTTAATAGATTTTAATTCATAAAAATAGAAAAATAATCGAAAATTACAAAAATAGTTTTGAAAATTCTATTTTGATATTTTAGATTTTCTAAGTCTTAATTTTATTTTTCTAGCTTTATTTCCTAATTTCTTGTATTTTAGGTAATTATTAAATAGTTGAAAATAGTTTTAATTAATAATAATTAATTAAATAGTTATAAAATAATTTTCTTTTTCTAAATATTTTATTTTATCATTAGGATTGTAAAATATCATTTCATATTTTTAGGGTTAATATTGTGTAAGTTTCACGTTTTCATTTCAGACGTTACGTAGTTTTATTTCGCTTTATTAAAACATAAAACAAAACATCATTTTAATTATAGTGATAGCGTTTATTTAATAGTTTTATCTTTTAATTTCCTTTAATTTGCATTTAAGCCTTTGTATTTGTTTGATATTTCGTAGTTATAATAATCTCAAATCTCTTTTCCATTCAAATTTCTCGATCACTATTCGTAGGGTGATCCATTGCATAGCTCATTGGGACATAACGACCGGAAACACTATACTCCTCGGATCTTCATTGCATTCGTGCTTGAGCGGTTTTAAGTCGATTACGGTATGCCATTCACAAGTGGCGAGCTTGAGTGATTTAGCTTTGTTTGTTTGCACGCATCAAGCCAATAAAAACAATCGTATCATTTCAAAGGATTGAACTAAGTTGTCTTCAATCAAAAATACTCGCATTACTTCATCTTAACTTACTTTTGTAAATTATTCGTTTCATGTCTATAGGTCTCATCATGACTCATGAGTATGAGTTCGATCATCAACTCACTTGTGTCTACATTTCTAATATTTCTCTTAAGCCTAACAAAGCTGGCAATCATGTCCGTGAGGTTCAATAATCTCAAAACTCGTTGCTTCCATAAAGGACGTGTTGTTAGCTCACCTTTACTATACCAAGAAGGTATCAATACCTCATTCCGCACTATAGGACTAGAAGGTCTTCTCGGAATTAACGAGAAAATTTTTCCGCGGTTTGTTTTGGAATTCTTCCGTCAAGTTGAACTCGTTTGTAACGAGGATCGCTCTCTATCACTATGGTTTTGGATCAAAAACCAAAAGTTTGTGCCTTCACTGAAGATTGGTCTCTAGATTCTCTCTTTAACTACTATGAAGAAAACAATCCACATTGTTCACACATACCTTCTCCTCAAGAATTAACTCGTATTTTATGCACTCCTAAATCCAATTACACAAATCCAAACATAATCCTTACACGTGATATCCAAGATGATCTCAAGCCTCTCGCAGTCATTCTACGTGAAAACGTTTGGAGTCTTAGAGGAAACCGTGAGATACTTCACACTGTTGTGCTCACATGATGTCTTGTCTCTAACTCAACAACCATACAATCTCGCCTACTTCTTCAAGAAGACAAATTGTAAATGTCCAAGGCAAGAAGAACAAACTTATTCCATATGGAATGTTCTTAACACGCCTTTATCATCATATCATGTACTTTCATCCTCAATTTCAAAGTCCTTTATACATACTTGTGAACAAAATGATGGAACCTTTGAACACATTTCGCATCACGTCATTCTTCATTCTGGATTCCTCAAATACTCACCACCCATTCGACGATCCATCAAACGAGAACGCAAGAGAAACCTAGTCTTTTCTCCAAATAGAATCAATCCTTAGGACTCATCTTTTACCTTGTAACATGATCATTCATATGAAATAAAACGTTTATTGATCATTTGATATCTTGCTTATATATGTATTTTTGAAATCATTAGTTGTTGTAATTAGACATCTAGAACAAAATAGTACACGTTTACTATTCATCTCGGATGACCGATCCCCGACTCTCAACTACCGGATCCCTGAGTAAGGGAACCGTGGGATCCGAGCAACAGAAGTAGATTTTTAGACATCCTCATATCAACCCATTCTTCCAGACCTTGTCATATAAGCTAAACATGATACTTAAGGATCACTTAAGTCTTCCTCAAGCTCAGTAGGTCTCACACTCACTCATAGATAACTTAGGATCATTTTCAAGGTGTTTTTGATTTATCATTTCACCAAAACTCACCATATTTCTGCTCCAATACTCACACATTGTTCCTCACATCTCAAAACATCTAGTTTGATATTTTTCTCAATTTTAGCAAATTGATTTTAGTCATCCCTACTTCAAAATAGGCCAAAAACTAGTTTTTTCATTTCTTATGATTTTTAAGGAATTTTCTAAATTTCTTTTAAGTTACCATCTGATCTCTAGGATCATTCGGCTCCACTTGACACTCTCAAATCTATTAGTGTCATCCTTGATCATCCATTGGTGCTCATAAAGCCCCATTTCTTTCCATAAAAGATAATCATTAGCTATCCTCACTCATTTCACTTGATCATTTAAGTCTCATATCATTTAAGACACACGAGAAGACGAAAACACTCAAGATGTGCGGTATTAGACCTTACTAGACATCATCCCCTTTTCTCAGGATCACGATAGCGGATCCCTAGGTTTAGCCTAGACGGATCCCTCATTTGAGGAATCATGGGAACCGTTGCCGCAGACTAAGCCAATCCTAGCTAAAACAATAATTTCAAGCTTTCCTTGCTAACTTGAACACTCCACCTTGTCTTAATTGACTTCCTTGATCAATACAAATATGTAGTTGACTCTTGTGCATGCAAAGCATTGCAATTTGAAGGATCTTAGTGGCTTAAGTCTTAAATTCACTTATCAATTCCTTCCCTTTATAAACCTCTTGGTTAGTACTCTCAAGTTACCATTCACAATCTCATTCTCAACAATCTAAAGCCTCTATTTCACTACCCATTTATCATTTCATCATGAGAAAGGCTCCTAGTGCTAACTCATCCACCAAAGGACCTCCCAAGAAACTTGCTCGGGTTGTTCACGAAATCTCTTCAACCGAATCATCACCCGTTAGAACCACAAACGCTAGAATTCCCTCTCAACCAACTCAACCAATCAAACCAATCCCCAAAAGGATTATTCCCACAAAACTACCTTTGCCAAACACTACAATACATCCTAAACCAAACACCCCTATTTCCACTAAACCATCACTATTAGTGCTTAGAGCCATATCCTTCACCACTCCACTCTCATCTCCACACCTCTATAACTTAGAAGACTTACCTTTTAGGCCATATCATCCTCCACCATTGCCAACATTCTCCTCAATTGAGAGAATAACGCAACAATAAAACCATGGTGTTGAAACAACACTAGCACCGATATCATTTTATCCATCACCCTCAAATATTCCATTTTGGATTATGAGGAATCAACAACCGGATCACATGGAAGTAGACACCTCTCTACCACTACAAGCATCCTTAGTTGAACCACCTTCAACTTCATCAAACATACCTCCACAAAACTCTTCTTCTTTCGTGGAACCTTCACCCAACCTTCCATCTCAAACCACTCCCTTCCTACCACCACCATTCCCTAGCCATGACAAAGATTTTTATCATTGTCAACATGTTCAAGGTTTAGTACATGAAGTACGTGACGAGCTACGTTTCATGTTCTATCACCTCCTTGAATGTTTCGATGAGGTCAAAAAACCTAAACATCCTTGAGCTTAGGAATTCAAGTGGTGTTCTAGTCTTATGCTTAACTTAGATTGATTAGGAATCATACTTCATGTTTGGATCATTTTCTTAGTTTTAGAGTTATGTACATCATTTCTCTCATTTTATTGAATGATATTGCATGTTGTATGCTATTTGGTTATGAAAATATGTTTAGTGCCTTAATACATAACTCTTGTTATTTTGTCATGAGAATGCGGTATAAGGATCACGACTTTTGCCTAGACGGATCCCTTCCATTAATGACTCGTGGGATCCGTGCAATAGAAACAATTTTATTACTAATTTAAGTCTTATTTACAAGAACTTATGCATCATATACTTTCTTTCTGACCTATATTTTGTAGATTTTCAATATACACATGAAGACTTTGACACCCTCATCAAGGGGGAGCTTTTCGTCAAAGCAAAAACAATTGCAAAAATGCTTGCAATACTTTTACTTAGGATTACATTACTACCTGACGTCCTCCTCACAAAGGAGCACTCGTTAAGGGGAGCATGTTCGTCAAAAGACGAAACCATTTGCAAACATAATTGCAAAACACTCGCTTAGTCTTCCTAATTACTTGGCGCCTCAACAAAGGGAAGCACCCATCAAGGGGAGCTAAGGCGAGAATTCTTCTCTTCTCTTACTATATATTTTCACACTATTACTTTTCACACATTTTCTCAAAATAATGTGTTAGTTTCTTCGACACTCTTTTGTTTCGACAAAAAGGGAAGAAGAGTAAAACTCTAATTCAAACTTTTACTTAATTTTAGTTTTCCTTAAAATAATCTTATGTTTTGTCATCAACAAAAAGGGAGATTGTTAATACAAATAAGCCGTAAAACATTTATTTATATTTTACGATCTTCTAATGTTTTTCGATAACAAACGTAAAATTATATCAACGAAACAAATAAAATACGTAAATGGTTTGAGCCAATAGTTTACTAACACACTTACATTTTCATATAAAACACTAAACAAGTAATAGTGTTTACATCTTATAGAAATACATATGTATAACAACTATTGTTTACATAATATGGAAATGAGTATATATTGTAATGGGTAATGTAATGGGTAAAGATCTTAGTACTTGACCCATTGACTAGATACATTGAACATTGTTGGGTAAAACCCAAAGTCCATGACCCATACCCATGGAGCTTGACCCATAACCCATGACCCATTGTATGACATCATGCATAAAGTCATGTTGGGTATTATCCATGATCCATGACCCAATGTCTAGATACATTGCATCTTGTATAACCCATGGTTCATAACCCATAACCCGGTTTGCAACCTAAAATCGGGACTTAAGTGACCCAGTTCTTGGATCCCTTGATTGCACTAATTTGGATCCTCTAGGGAGGATCCATGGGAACTAGGGAACGAGAGAGAAAAGTTGCCTATAAATAGTGAGCCATTTTTCTCTTGTAACTCATCCCTTTTACACATACTCTCTCTTACTATTGTAAACTCTCTAACCTTAGATCCAAAGAATCTTTCTATATAGCTTTGTGTTTGTGTGATTCTCTAAGTTACTCTTAAAGGCGAGATCACCACCTCTTGAAGTCGATCAAGCTCAAGTCCATGGGTTGCCAAGCTTCGTCATCATCAAGACTACTGAAGTTATCTTGTTCATAGTTCTTTCCTCCCTCCTTAGAAGTGTTGTGGTAAAGGCATTAGTGAAAGGTGCTTAAGGTTCGTGTCGAAGGCATTAGTGAAAGGTGCCAAAGGTCCATGTCGAAGTAATTAGTGAAGGGTGTCGAAGGGTCATGTCAAAGGCATTAGTGAAAGGTGCCAAAGGGTCGTGTCGAAGGCATTAGTGAAAGGTTCCAAGGGTGTACAATCGATATGGTGCATCGATGTACAAGATAGTTAGTTTGGGTTAAAGGATAGTGATATCCTTATGATGTTGTGTCGAGTGTGTCTCCTTTGGGGTTGTTGTGTATTGGTGTAGTCTTATGTAGTAGTTCCTCCTTTATAATAGAACTCGGTATATAGCCTTGTACCAAATAAAGTGTAGGCGACGTTGTGATAGGTTTAGTTCTACCTTGTGGAAGAACCCGGTGTCTAACCTTGTACCAGATAAAGAGTAGGCGATGTTGTGAAGGCTTCTCTGACACATTAAGGGGCTTGTGTTGTGTAGTGCTTACAAACTCTCGAGTGGGGAACTCGAGGAGTGGAGTAGGGCAAGGAAGGTGTCATTTTAGCTGAACCACTATAAATACTCGTATTGTGGTTTTGTGTTTCTTACTCTTTATCTTTGCATTACTTATTTATATGCATATCTATCATCATCCAACACACACATTAAATAGATTGACATAAGTTGATCTAAATATTTTAAAACGAAGTTTTAATCGGTAAAACTATTCAACCCCCCTTTCTAGTTTTCGACATCCCTATACCCCTGAACAAAATGGGTTATCTAAAAGGAAAAACAAAACACTCATCGAGGCTGCAAGATCCATGTTAAATGGTTCAGTGCTCTCTAAGCATTTCTGGACTAAAGCAGTCAAAACCGCCTGTTGTACACAAAACAGGTCAGTGATTGTCAAAAGACATAACAAAACACCATATGAGATCTTCAAAGGAAGACTCACGACATCGATTATTTCCATGTATTTTGATGTCTTGTGCTTATTCACAATCACAAGGACCACTTGGGCAAATTTGATGCCAAAGTTGATGATGGTTACTTCTTAGGTTACTCGCTGATGTCTAAAGCATTCAAGGTGTTCAACACTAGAAGACAACAAGTTGAGGAAACCTTTCATGTAACCTTTGATAAGAGCTCTGAATCTATCAGGTTCTCAAACACCTCTGTAGAAGAAATAGGAATTGATGACTCATCAAGATATCCTCATGATGAATATCATCCTAAAACAATTCCTCTACATAGTATCAGGCTGATGCTGATATTTCTTACTACAAAATTCCTCACTGTCTTCCCAAACCAACTATCAGTGAATTCATTGATGCTCAACAAGTTCCCAATGGGACAGATCACACTGAACAAAATGTTCAGGGACTTGAGATTCCATCTTTTCAAACTGAACAAGCTGAAACCCAAAACCCTATTGAATCTCAGGCTACCATCAATGAATCTCTAGCTACTGAAGCTGTTCCTCAAACCCTTGAAACCTCAACAAGTTCATATCCTATACCTGATAACATCAAATTATACTGGATATTAAGTGTCAATTTCCCCCGATAATGCTTGTAATTTATATCATTTATATGGATTTATGCTTGTTTTCCATTATATTTCACTTTCAGGTAAATTACGAGCATTGTAGCTAAAGAGACGCGAAATTGGAGAGTTTATTGAAGATTTATCATAGTATGCTCACTTTGAAGAAGTTACGGCATAACTCCTCTCTCACATTACTCCGTAACTAAAGCGTGGCTCGTAAAACCAACTTAATGTAAGATTACGGTAACTCTATCCAAGATTACGACGTAACCATATTAGGTCAAATGAGGTTCCGCGCCGCTACTAATTACACCATAACTCATGCATCAACTACGGCGTAACCAAGATTTATTAAAGATACGGCATAACTCCTTCCTGAGGTTACGCCGTAACCAGCATTATTAGTCCAATTTACGAAGAATTGTATGTTACGGCGTAACTCTTTTAATAGTTACGCCGTAACCAGATATGGCCTATAAATACCCCACGATTTCCAGCATTTCAAAGCATCCTATTTCACACACAACAATCAGAGAACGTGTGAAGAAGTCGAAGGCAGGTTTGAGGAGCATACGGAGCTATCTCCAAGGGAGATATCACTTCCTTACGATAAGCATTAGCTTTTTATCTTTTCTTTGCTTTCAATTCATGTATTTCGTAACATTAAACATTGAATTGATTGTTATGGTTAATATGAGCGGCTAGGCACCTCTTGGTGCTGGCCTAGTTATGATTCCTTAATTGTTTTGTTTACGTTTATATTGCTTTTGCATAATTATTTCTAAGTGTATGCATGCATAGTTTATTGGTAGCTACCCTTGTTTCGGTAGTTTTGAATGGCGGTAGAGGCTAGTTGCTTAGGAGATATGACCAACTGACCCTAAGTGAGTAGACTGAGATGGGAAGGGTAATATATGACAAACTGACGACCCTTTCTACTTGTGCGATTTGACCAACCGATCACTTACCGCTTGGATGAACTCAAGAAGTAGGGGTGAGTGTTTAAGATGCTAGCGCCGGCACTCACTATTATGAATCTAGCATGTGGCGGTACTTAATGACTTGGCTTAGGGACCGGGAACAATCTGGACTTATGAGGGACACCGACTTCTCCGGTGGTACCCTTTGCTAATAGGTTAGGACGAACTGACCAAATGTTGTCCTCTCGAATTTGACCCCACCTGAAGTAATTGGAAGTAATTAGACATGAACACTACTAGTTAGGATGAATAACTAGGTTAGCACCACTCTCCTCTATTGGTCACAACCTTTGCCTTTATTTGCTTTAGTAGTTTTAATTAATTCCTTATTGAAATCTTATTAAAATCTTTGACACCTAGACTTAGTATTTATCCACACACATAGCTCTTGGGACGACCTCAGTTTTACCAAATACTAGACTACATCAAGTTTTTAAAACCTGGTATAACGAGACTTATAAATATTAAAACACAGTCAAGAAACTCGCATCAATTTTTTGGTCG
This sequence comes from Chrysanthemum lavandulifolium, assembly GCA_022545495.1. Lineage (NCBI taxonomy): Eukaryota > Viridiplantae > Streptophyta > Magnoliopsida > Asterales > Asteraceae > Chrysanthemum > Chrysanthemum lavandulifolium. The sequence goes on from CM040239.1 coordinate 169,458,896, forward strand.
TTAGTGCATTAGGGTAGACCATAGGTATAACGAGACTTATAAATATTAAAACACGTCAAAAAACACATATCAAGTTTTGGCACCGCTACCGGGAGTTATATTAGGATTTCTATTAAGTCTTTCCTTTTGTTTTGTTATAAAATTTTCTCAAATTCTGACGATCTCTTTTCAAGTTTCAGGTACCATGGAAGTTGTTAACATTGATGACCTCACTCTCGAGGAATATTTGGCGTTGACAAGAGAAGAACAAGGACCATGGATTGTTAGACCGGCCATCGCAGAAGATGCTCAATTTGAAATCAAGCCTCAATTTATGAGGGAGTTGCGTGCAAACCCTTTCTCAGGAAGCATTACCGATGATGCTCATGAGCATATAGACAACATGGAATACATTGTCAGCCTATTCAAAATTCCTAGAGTCTCAAACGATGCTATCATGTTACGTGTGTTCCCTATTTCTCTCACTGGGGCTGCTAAAAGATGGGTTGATCGACTACCTGCCGGAACAGTCAACACCTAGCCACTCCTAAAAAAATATTTTCATTCAGAGATATTGTCCTCCATCCAGGACTACTAAACAATTAGAGGAAATTCATAACTTCAAGCAAGAGGGTGATGAAACGTTGAACCAAGCATAGGAAAGTGTGGAGTTTGATAGAATTCCTTGAGATCGTTTTGAGCCTTAGGGTTAAACAATAACATAGATAAAGAATCATGCATAGCGGAATATATAAACAACTATGTTATTGACACAAGGTTTCATTCACCATCACCGCCAATTATTATTTGATCAGAATAACAACGTGTTACCTAACTGTAACAGGGATCAAAGCCTTCTTCGATCTTGGAGATAACTAAACTACTTACCTAGGCGTTTACAAGCCTATATGCCTAGGACACACACACACCTTTAGACTACATTATGGAAGACTTGATTAATAAAACCTACACCCCATGTCCTCTTTATATACTAGAGGATTAGGGTTTACAAATCTCTATAAAGGACTAATAAGTAAATATTCTTTTGCAAGCAAGTCCCTCCATCTTTTTGTAGGTTTCATCTTTGTCACTTTAAGCCCTTGATGTTTCATTCTTTATTGTTTTGTATCATCAAATCAATAAACTCAACAATCTTCCCCTGTTTGATGATGACAAAACAAACACAGTTCTTGTACGAACTTCCCTAGACGAAGTAGCAGAAGTTGAGATAATTGAATCTCACCATGAATGAAACAATCTTGTCTTCCTTGTCTTCCCCTTAATCCATGCCACGCCACTCCAACATCTCTTCCCCTTTTTGTTATCAACAAATAGGAAATATAAACAGTAGAAACTTCCCCTTGAGTGGTGCATGAACATCAATGATTCTTCAAATCTGTAAGCTCATTGTAATGATTACTTGTGAAGAAAATAAAATATAACAAACTTGATGAAGAAGTAAAATAACCCAAACTTGTATCTTATGTCTTGTTTATCCACGTGACGTTGAACTTATACTAACCAATGTATAGGGAGACCGCAATCTCTTGACAATAATCACTGAGCACAACAACGTAACTCCTTTAAGTGTTATGTCAATTCTTCGTCACAATCATTGAAGCACGAACAAGTTACTTTTAAACGATTCCGCCGTTTAAAAATATAATAAGAACACGCATCCAAGAAACTCCACTTCATCTTCAAATAAGTGATAAATAATCCTCTTCGTAATCAATTCTTCAATAAAACCAAAAACGAGCTTTTTAAAAACCTTTAAGAACAAATTCCATTCTCCTTGTGTGTGTTAACCAAAATCCCATGTGTGTGTTCAACATCTTTCAATCTCAACCGAGAACCAAAAACTATATACTATCCGATATCGATTAATGAACAAAAACTTTTAGTATTCATGTTATAACGCCTCATTCTCGTTCGACTTCAAAATTCCCATGTACTGTCCGATCAAAACGAAAAATCATCTTGACTTCTCCTCACGTCTTCTATGCATGCTCATAAAATTCATATGACCGCTTAGCAATACTATAATAAATCAGAATGGCAGCAGTTGAGACAAAACGTAGCACCATGTTTGTTATCGGGTCCTAAAACAATACTCAAATAAATGTTAAAGACTCCTATATCTGGTCCCAATATACAAGTTTTCTGTTATTATAAGGAACAACCTATTTGAGCAGCTCAATAAATAAAAAGCATCGACCCATGATCAAATAATCTGACTTTGCATCAATCACATGCACGAGACAACAACCAAGAAGCTATCCTCCATGCATAAACATTAAAGAGCCATATTCACTTGAAACCCTTTCAACCATGCCATAAATCTTCTCCAAACAATTGATAAAGAAATCATTATCCAACTGTTACTTGAACGCAACAGTAGTATCAAGTGAGAAAATCTTTAACGAACAAACAAGCAGCAAATTTAAACAAGATAGCGTGAGATCAGTAGCCGTTGCAAATACGTGTAGCAGTAGAAACATGCAACGAGCAGTGGTATCAAGATAACTAGCAGTGGAAACGATTTAAAGCTAGCAGTGTTAACGACTCATGAGCAGTGGAAACGTAACCATGTAAGATACTTGTCGAGAGCGATGAGTACGAACAGGCAAGAGGGTGAACAAGCGGGAGAATCGAGATAGTAAAGAGTAGTATCAAGCGAACCAACAAGATGTGAGACGGACAAGAGTAATTCTTTGGAGATAGTAGTAACTCGCGTACAACGATAAGTGCTCCAACATCCTTATTCCTTTGGCTTGACGTTTGTAACCAGTGTCAAGAAATTCGACTCTCTCAATAACCATCAGACCAGAAGCTTTAGAATCGAACGAACAACACCGATTAACGTAGCAGCATAAGAGCAGTTCTAACTTAGTCGAACAGTACTAATATATCAATAGCAACACTAAGTTGAAACGTGTAAAGAGCATCAGTAACCGAGAGTCGAACAACATTAACGTTCCAATAGCAGTAGTAAAAATACCATTGGCAGTAGAATCACGATGACTTAGCAGTAGGAACTTGTCGAACATAACAAACTCACAACAGCAGGAACAGATTGTAGTAGTTTGATAAACTAGCAGTACCTTTTTCCCATGCATATCGCTATACCTTCATGTTTGATAGTAGGTTCATATGCAAAACCGAATAAATAATTCCTACTCCATTATTATAAGTAAGTTCTACCGACCCATGATAGCTAATTTAAAACATTCATCACTGAATAAAGAATGATAAAATCCACCGATCCATGTTCTTGAAGAGACCAATCAAAAAATTGTTGTACGAGGATAATAATTTGCCATTCACTTTGAAACCATATTTGTCTTGTCGCAAAACAAATAATCACCAAAACTCTCCTTCTCTTCTCGTAATTACCCATGAGCATAACATATTCATCCAACCAGTGAAATTCGAATACAATATATTATTAGATACCAACTCATGTGTTTTAATTATCAACAGAATTCAATTTTTGCATGAATTTAAACTCTAAAATTCGAATTTTTATACCTTTTTATGCAGCCAACTTCGACACTAAATATCTTTTAATTGAGAGCTCAGATCGACAATCCCTCCGGTGAAAAGTCAGATGGGTATATAGAGAAGCTTCAGTAAAAATTGTAGCCCGATCCAACGGTTCACGAAAAAGTTATCGCGTTTTGAAAAGCAGTCTTTGCGAGAAAAGTTGCGAATTTTTGATGCCTTGAATTTTTCTTCCTTTTTCGTCAAGAAAACCTTGTGAATCCCTAGGTAACGAGCTCCTCAAACTCGATACCAATTGTGGAGTTTGATAGAACTCCTTGAGATCGTTTTGAGCCTTAGGGTTAAACAATAATATAGATAAAGAATCATAAATAGCGGAATATATAAACAACTATGTTATTGATACAAGGTTTCATTCACCATCACCACCAATTATTATTTGATCGAATAACAACGTGTTGCCTAAGCGTAACGAGGATCAAAGCCTTCTTCGATCTTGGAGATAACTAAACTACTTACCTAGGCGTTTACAAGACTATACGCCTAGACACACACACACACCTTTATACTACATTATGGAAGACTTGATTAATAAAACCTACACCCCATGTCCTCTTTATATACTAGAGGATTAGGGTTTACAAATCTCTACAAAGGACTAATAAGTAAATCTTCTTTTGCAAGCAAGTCCCTCAATCTTTTTGTAGGTTTCATCTTTGTCACTTTAAGCCCTTGATGTTTCATTCTTTATTGTTTTGTATCATCAAATCAATAAACCAAAAAGAAAGGTACAACAAATTATTATATAAAGTGCCCTACTCATGACCTCAACAGCCAGCAGAAGGTGAACGTATTTTACAAAGGTCTGAACATCTCTTCAAGACAAATGATCGATTCTCAGGGACCAATACCCGGAATGACTCCGACATTAGCTCTTGAAACTATTCAGAAGATGGCTGACCACTCTCACAAATGGCACAATGGGGGAAGCAATCGAAGTAAGAGTGGAAATATGGAGGGCCTTGCAGCAATAAACAACAAATTAGAAAGTCTCGGAAGAGACATGAAAAGCTCAAGGAAAATGCGCGCCCATACAAGTGAACGAAATGAACACAATGGAGCTCTCCCTACTAAGAAATGCTCCTCCAACGAGGCGTTAAGAGGATTGAAGAAATAAAATATGGAGGTGGAAGTCCCTTCAACGAATACAATGGTAAGAGCCGATACTGAGAAAAATCCCGTGGTTCTATACAAGAGTCAACAAAATCCTCCTAGACCTAGCCTTGAAGAAATCATGCATAAACATATCAAGGAATCTACAAAGAAAAGCGATAGACTCAAAGAATGGATGGTCAAGGTAGAAGAAGACACCAACATGAACTTGCGAAACCAAGATGCCGCAATTAAAAACCTCGAAACCCAAATTGGGCAATTAGCTAAAAACCTTGAGACCAAGAATGACAAAGCCATTGCTGCAAAGCCATATTTGCACAAGATAAACCGAAGAAAGAACAATGCACCTCTTACATCACCAATGATCTATCCGGATCAACTACCTAAAAGAAGATGAAAATCGGAAGACAGCGAGGACTCGCCAAGCCAACTTCCCGAGAAACAACACTATCGGAAAGTTTTTTCTTCCATGCACTATAGGTAATATTTAAATTCCCGCATTAGCTGATTTGGGGGCTGGGGTAAACCTTATTTCTACCACCTTGTTTGATAAAATAAAACTTACCAATTTAAAAGAAACAACAATGATGATTGAAATGATTGATTCCTCTAAGGCTGTACCTAGGGGAGTGGTTAATAATGTCCTTCTTAAAATTGGAAAGTTCCTTTTTCCCACTGATTTTGTGGTTATTGATATGGGAAAACGGGAGACTTACAAATTAATTATTGGAAGACCTTTTCTGGCCACTTGTCGTGCACAAATTAAGGTCTTTGAAAAACAAACTTCTTTGGGAACTGAAAAAGAACGAATAACTTTCAGCATGAAAGAGCAATTCAACCCAAAATTAGAAGTTTCAAATAAAGTTGATGTCGTCAATATTCAATCGCTCGACCCACCTTTGTGTTATAATCCTAGTACTAACAATGGTGGAGAAAATGATAGTTGTGGCGAGGAGCAGGAAGAGCGCCGTGTTGAGGGAATTAAGGAAGCTCCGGATCCTAAAAAACATTATTGCAACCCTGTATTATCAGAAGATAACGAATCAATAGAAGCATGGCCCTCGTGTAACCCTTTTCGTGAATTTTGTGAGGGAAGGGCGGATGAATGGACGTGCCCTCACGAGGTTGAAAGAAACGATATAAAATTTGAGAAATTGTCTTTTGAAGATTGGTACAAGGTAAGGTTTGGAAACTCAGAAATCAATACGAGATTCGTAAAACAACTAAAATGCAATTACGATAACTATCGCCTTACTAATGCAGTAACCAATGATGAAAAATCAAACATGAGTACAACAATTGGTCCCATAGCTGAAGGTGACGACTGCGGAAAGTCATGTTTATCATTTAATGAGTGGCTCTCGCAAAAATTTTGAACATGTAGCATTAGAAACACAGCAAGAAAAAAGGTTTTTATCGAATGGATGAATGATTGTCGACAACTAGTAGAGGAAGTTGGTCAAGTCCGAAGGCCACCATAAAGCCCTGAGGCTCTGTGTCTAGCTTAAAGCTCGTAAATAAAGAAAAGTTCTCTTTCGGGAGACAACCCGAATTATCCCTTTCATTTGTTTTATTTCCATTTATGTTGGGTTTTGTGTTTTTAACCATTTTGCAGAAACGAAGAAAACTTGTCACTGCAAAGATGTCGATCGACGAGTTACTACGTAACTCATTCTCATGGTTACGTCGTAACAAGCCCTTATGCGCAGAACCTCGGAAGCATTACCAATTACGGCGTAATCCCATTTCGTTGGTTACGCCGTAGCTACATTTTTGCAACAGATACGTGTTTTTCCTAATTACAGCGTAACCCATTCTGGAGTTACGACGTAACTATCCTCTGCATTACTTCTTTCATTTTAAACACAATAACCTTGTATTAGTCTTTTAAATGAACTTTGTGGGTATGTTCCCTGTAAGCCCTCACGAGACTACACTCGTCCACTTGGGACACCAAGTGGTTTAAAAGGCTTGTTGCATGCGCTAAATGCAACCGTGATTCCTATGAAAGTGAGTTAGGTTTATTTTTCATTTTTCATTTTTTTCTTTTTAGAATTATGCTTGTCGGTAGTGTGATTTCAGGGATTGAAGTTTGCTCATGGATTCTTATGCGATGGCACGACTCTCTTTCGTGGGCCTTCTTTCTTTTTTGAAGCAAATTTCAGGGAAGTTCTCGCTCTAATTCTACTTTTTTATTCACCTTTATTTAACGCTTAGTACAAAAGGGACTTTGTACAATTCAAGTGGGAGGACGGGAGTAGAATTTTCTCTTGAACTTTATTTTGCGCTTGTTTTTCTAGTTTATTTTAAAAAATTATGCCATTTTTAAAATTTTAGACATGTTTTTCTTAACCTAACTAGATTAGACCTTAGCCGAGCACATACAACCCTTGTGTTAATACAAATAAGCCGTAAAAACATTTATTTATATTTTACGATCTTCTAATGTTTTGTCGATAACAAACGTAAAATCATTTTAACGAAACAAATAAAATACGTAAACTGTTTGAGCCAATAGTTTTCTAACACACTTACGCTTTCACATAAAACACTAAAACAAGTATAAGTGATTTTATGATTTAGTAATACATATGTACAACAACTAGTGTTTACATATTTGGGTAAATATATACTTAACTAGTATATACTAAAATGGGTAAAAACTAACAAATGGTATTGACCCATAACCCATGGTATTATCCAAACCACTTGACTTGGTACATTGAACTTATAAGATACATTGTATCTAATAAGTAACCCATGGATCAACCCATAACCCATGACCCATGACCCATAACCAAAATACCCATGGGTAAAGAGGAGCGTCCCACGGATCCCTAGGATTACACTAGATGGATCCCTTGTTGGAGGGATCCGTGGGATCCGGGGAACATTAAGTTTTCTCCTCTATAAATAGTGAGCCATTTGTTCCTTTTGGCACCACTCACACATACTTTCCCCAAGTATTGTAACTCTCTAACCACCGATCCTAAGTGATCTTTCTATGTAGTTTGTCTTTTGTTTTTGTGTGATTCTCTAGGTTCCTCTTAAAGGCGAGATCACCACTTCTTGAAGTCGAGCAAGCTCAAGTCCATGAGTTGCCATGCTTCATCATCATCAAGACAACTGAGGTTCTCTTGTTGATAGTTCTTTCTTCCTCCGTAGATGTGTTGTGTTGAAGGCATTAGTGAAGGATGTCGAAAGGGTCAAGACGAATGCATTAGTGAAAGGTGCTCAATGTTCGTGTCAAAAGCATTAGTGAAGAATGCTAAAGGTGTCAAGACGAAGGCATTAGTGAAAGGTGCCAAGCGTTGTGTCAAAGGCATTAATGAAGGATGCCTAGGAATCAAATCAAGTGGCATTAGGGAAGAATGCCTAGGTCGTATAAACGATGAGGTGCATCGTTATATACATAGTATTAGTTTATTTCCAAGGATGGTGATATCCTTGATGGTGTTGTAACAAGGAGTGGATCTCCTTGAGATTAGGTGTTGTGTTGTGTTGGGGAGTAGTTCCTCCATTGTAATGAAACTAGGTACTTAGCCTAGTACCTAATAAAGGGTAGGCGACGTTGTGATAGGTGTGGTTCACCTTGGGTGAAAGAACCCGTGGTTAGCCTAGTACCGGAAAAGAGTAGGCGACGTTGTGAAGGCTTCTCCGCCATAAGGAGGTTGGTGTCGTGTAGTGTTTACGACCTCTCGAGTAGGTGACTCGGGAGTGGAGTAGGGCAAGGAAGGTGTCCTTGTAGCCGAACCACTATAAATACTTGTGTTGTGGTGATGTGCTTCTTACTCTTTATCTTTCATTACACGTTTATATATCTATCTATCAACGTCCAACATACACATTGAAATAGATTGACATAAGTCGATCCAAATATTTAAAAGGAAGTTTTAAATTGGTAAAACTATTCAACCCCCTTTCTAGTTTTCCACATATCCCATGTCTTATCCTACCCTTTAGTCATGAAGCATGTCTAGGTGATGCAGCTAGCAATCTTTGGTGTCTTGGCCATAGATTTGGTCATGTGTCATTGATTTTGTCCACTTTACCGTGACATGTTAGTAACGACAAATCACCCTTAAACTTTGTCGTGTCTACCCATATTGCATTCGAAAATTGTTTTGCCCTTAACTCTAGTGGTGGAGATTTGTGTAACCTCCAAGCTTATGATAGAATACATGCTATGACTGTGCGATTTAGTGATCACCCCGAAATTGACACTTAGAATAGTTGAGAGATTTGAATGTTTCGTTCCCATTTCGTGAGATGTTCGGCTTTGTTTTATTCTAGCATAAGAGATTTGTAGACTTATATTTTTCAGGTAATGGGAGATATCTTTTTAGAAATCTATCTAATAAGGTCTACTTGATGGCAAGTAGAGTTCAAGTGGGGGGATATTTTGTTGGATCGATGTACTCTAACCAAACTAACTATATAGCTTGAAGGGTTTAATAACTTCGGATAAATCCTAAGTCGCTAACAATGAAACACTGAACAAACTCTATTAAGTATGCGGAATTTACTTAACAAAGCTAAGAAAAATTAACTTTAACTTTCAACGATTTTATTAATGCTTAGAACACTTTATTATCTGATTCTTTAACAACTCTAAAACTCTAATATCATACTCTAAAACTCTAAAACGCATTCTCTAATGCCAACCTAGGGTCCTTTATAAGCTTAAGGATAACCCTAGTCGGTTTACAATTACAAACCTTGTACGACAAGTAATACTATACTAATCTTAGAACTTTCTAGAATTACAAGATAATCCTTAACGATTTTGCATATCGGTCCTTTAAGCATGCAAGACTTTGACTTGATGATTTTAACTCTTGACACTTTGACTTTATATATCCCAACATATTTGATAACATCAAATTATCCACGAATATTAAGTGTCAATTTCCACCGATAATGCTTGTAATTTATATCATTTATATGGATTTACGCTTGTTTTCCATTATATTTCACTTTCGTGTAAATAACGAGCATTCGAGCTAAAGAGACGCGGAATTGGAGAGTTTATTAAAGATTTATCATAGTATGCTCACTTTGAAGAAGTTACTGGCGTAACTCCTCTCTCACATTACGCCGTAATCAAAGCGTGGCTCGGAAAACCAACTTAACGAAGATTACGATAACTCTATCCAAGATTATGACGTAACCATATTAGGTCAAATGAGGTTTCGCGCTACTAATTACGCCGTAACTCATGCATCAACTACGGCGTGACCAAGATTTATTGAAGATACGGCGTAACTCCTTCCCGAGGTTACGCCAGTAACCGGCATTATTAGTGCAATTTGAAGAATTGTATGTTACGACTTAACTCTTTTAATAGTTACGCCTTAACCGGATCCGCCAATAAATACCCCATGATTTCCAACATTTCAAAGCATCCCATTTCATACACAACAATCGAGAATGTGAGAAGAAGTCGAAGGCAGATAATGAGGAGCATACGGAGCTATCTTCAGGAGAAATCACTCCCTACGATAAGCATTAGCTTTTTATCTTTTCTTTACTTTCAATTCATGTATTTCATAACATTAAACATTGAGTTGATTGTTATGGTTAATATGAGTGGCTAAGCACCTCTTGGTGCGGCCTAGTTATGATTCCTTAATTGTTTTGTTTACGTTTATATTGCTTCGCATAATTATTTCTAAGTGTATGCATGCATAGTTTATTGGTAGCTACCCTTTTTTCGGTAGTTTTGAATGGCGATAGAGGCTAGTTGCTTAGGAGATATGACTAACTGACCCTAAGTGAGTAGACTAAGACGAGAAGGGTAAGATATGACCAACTGATGACCCTTTCTACTTGTGCGATTTGACCAACTGATCACCTACCGTTTGGATGAACTTAAGAAGTAGGGGTGAGTGTTTAAGATGCTAGCGCCCGGTACTCACTATTATGAATCTAGCATGTAGCGATACTTAATGACTTGGCATGGGGACTAGGAACAATCGGACTTATGAGGGACACATGACTTCTCGGTGGTACCCTTTGTCGATAGGTTAGAACGAACTAACCAAATGTTGTCCTCTCGACTTTGACCCCACCTAAAGTAATTGGAAGTAATTAGACGTGAACACTACTAGTTAGGATGAATGACTAGGTTAGCACCACTCTCCTTTATTGATCACAACCTTTGCTTTTATTTGCTTTAGTAGTTAATTAATTCCTTATTGAAATCTTATTAAAATCTGTGACACCTAGACTTAGTATATATCCACACAAATAGCTCTTGGGACGAAATCGGTTTTACTGAATACTACACTACACACGACCGGGTACACTGCCCTTTAGTGCATTAGGGTCGACCATAGTTATTGCGAGACTTATAAATATTAAAACATGTTCAGTAAAACCTGCATCAATACCCCAAAATAAATGGACATGGTCTCAGGATATTTAACTTGTTAACATCGTTGGAGAACCCACTAAAGGCATGCTCACTAGAATCATGGCTGCTAAGTTAACTGTTGCCTCAGCTAACGAATGTTTGTTTGTTGACTTTATCTCTGATGTTGAACCAAAATCAGTCAAAGAAGCCCTGCAACACCTAAGTTGGGTTCATGCCATGCAAGAAGAACTACAAAAATTTGACAGAAATTGTTGGGAACTATATTTAAAGTTGATGAGACAAAATATATGAAAGATGAAGGATTGTTGAAGACAAAGAAAGACAAGGGACCTACTTGTCAAAGAAGTATTTATTATCTAGTCCCTTGTAGTCATTTGTAACCCTAGTATCTCTATTATATAAAGAGATACAGGAATTAGGTTTTATGTGTCAAGATGTAAAACACCAAAGGTGTGTGTGTGGGAAAACCAGGCGTGGGTGCCTAGGGTTTTGATGAAGTCGACTTATAGTGTTTAGCCTTAAGGATCATTGATCCTGTTAGATTGTAATCGTCTTAGAGTTGATTGTCTAGGATTGGGGTTGTAGATGTGTTTTGTAGAACACATGATGATGACAAAGAAACCTTAATAATAACAATGATAGTATGATTATTCCGCTGTGCATACATATTATTGTTCATTGTTATTTGTGCTTATTGATTATCCTAGATAAGGTCTAAACAACCTAGAGCATCGATTCTAACATGTGGTATCAATGATATTCCACTTGATTATTGATTATCCTGATAAGGTCTAAACAACCTAGAGCATCGATTCTAACATGTGGTATCAATGATAAGATCTATTCTTATTGTCATAATTGATTACGAAGAAAGGCGTTTATCACCTATTTGAAGATGAAGTGGAATTATTTGGGTTTGTGTTTTATCATATCTTAAAGTGGGGGAATACACTTTTAAGGTAACTTGTTCGTGCTTAAATGATTGTGACGAAGAGTTGACATAACACTTAAAGGAGTGACGTTTTTGTGCTCAATGATTAATGTCAAGGGATTGCGGTCTCCCTATACACCATGATTGGGTATATGTTCGATGTCATCTTTAGTGCAAGATATAAGACACAGGTTTGGGTTGTTCTACTTGACATCAAGTTGGTTATACTTGGTTTTCATCATCGAATTATTACATAAAGCCTACATTCTTCAAATGGTTAACATATGGGTTTCGGGGAAGCTTAATGTTAAAATGTTTAACCATTTGCATGCATTATTGAGGTGAAGGTTTTACAACGCTAGTTGTTATTACTCTGCGATTTTGATTTCTCTTGTTTCAAGTTCATTTTTAGATGCGGAAAACTTAATGGTGGGTAATTTGAAACATTGGAAGGATGGATTAGACGTATGATATTGATTCGTAGTTGTGAAGATCAAGGTTGCTCACTTATGACCCCTAATTAAAGATGACAAAAAGGGGAAGAATATTTACATAGAAGATTGCAACTTAAAGATCCTTGGTTATATTGCATGTTTAAGGGGAAGTTTGTTTATCTTTCATGACATACTTGTTCGTGCTTATTTGGTTTTGTCATTATCAACTAGGGGAAGATTGTTGGGAACTATATTTAAAGTTGATAAGACAAAATACATGAAAGATGAAGGATTGTTGAAGACAAAGAAAGACAAGGGACCTACTTGTCAAAGAAGTATTTATTATCTAGTCCCTTGTAGTCATTTGTAACCCTAGTATCTTTATTATATAAAGAGATATAGGGAATTAGGTTTTATGTGTGTCAAGATGTAAAACACCAAAGGTGTGTGTGTATGGGAAAACCAGTGGGGTGCCTAGGGTTTTGATGAAGTTGACTTATAGTGTTTAGCCTCAAGGATCATTGATCCTGTTAGATTGTAACCATCTTAGAGTTGATTGTCTAGGATTGGGGCTGTAGATGTGTTTTGTAGAACACATGATGATGACGAAGAAACCTTAATAATAACAAGGATAGTTTGATTATTCCGTTGTGCATACATATTATTGTTCATTGTTATTTGTGCTTATTGATTATCCTAGATAAGGTCTAAACAACCTAGAGCATCGATTCTAACAGAAATAAAGTAATGACTTTGGTCAAATGTCCTTAGGAAGCTATAGTTATTGGCATGAAATGGGTCTTCAAAAATAAGACTGATGAAAATGGCATAGTCATTGAAAACAAAGCTATGCTGATTACTAAAGGATACAACCAACACGAAGGCATTGACTATGATGAAAAATTTTCCTGTTGCAAGGATGGAAGCAATCGGGATCTTCTTGGCCTATAAAACATACATGAACTTTAAAGTCTACCAAATGGATGTCAAGAGTACATTCCTAAATGGAAAACTCAAGGAAGAATTTTATGTTCAACAACCCCTGGATTTGAAAGCAATGAGTTTCGACTTTGTTTGTAAGCTTGATAATGCCCTTTATGGTGAAACAAGCCCGTGAGCATGGTATGAAATACTTTAAGCCTTTCTTATCCAAAACAAGTTTGTTAGAGGAAAGGTTGATAACACCCTATTTGTCTATAGGACAAAAGAAGATGTGATACTTGTTCGGTGTATATTGATGACATCATATTTGGTTTAACAAATTACAAACTTTGCAAATAGTTTGAGAAACTAATGACAAAGAAATTTGAAATGAGCATAATGGGTGAACTCACCTACTTCCTTGGATTACAAATTAGGCGATCGACAAAGGAATCTCAATTAGTCAAGAGAAATACACAAGAAGACTCTTGAAGAAGTATGAACTTTCTGATTTCTCATCAGTGAAAACACCAATGGCTCCCCCAAACAACCTTGGTCTTGACCTTACTGGAAAACTAGTGAATCAAAAACAATTAGAAGAATTGTAGGGTTAGTGATGTATCTCACTGCCTTAAGGCCTGATATTCAATTTTCCATTTGCTTGATTGCAAGATATCAGTCTGATCCAAGAGAGTCACATCTCATTGCTGCAAAAAGAATCCTTAAATACCTGAAGGGTACTCCAAATCTTGGAATATACTACCCCAAATGTTCAGGCTTTGATCTCAAAGGATATTCAGAATCAAACTATGCGGGCTGTAACATGGATTGAAACGCACCTCAGGCTCTTGCCAATTCCTTGAAGGAAAATTAGTGTGTTGGAGTACTACGAAACAACAATCAGTGGCTATGTCATTAGTGAAGGTGAATATGTAGTCGCAGCAGTCGTTGTGCAAATGTACTATGGATGAAAAGTTAGCTCAGTGACTATGACATCCATTACAAGATGGTACCCATCTTTTGTGATAACACAAGTGAAATTTCCATCTCCAACAACCATGTACTTCATCAACAAACCAAACACATTGACATTAGGTATCATTTCATCAGGGACCATATCATGAAAGGTGATATTGAGCTACACTTCATCCCCACTGAATATCAGCTAGCTGATATCTTCACTAATGGATGAACCTACTTTAACAAGACTGAAAGCAGAACTTAGGATGTTGAACATTGACTATCAATCCACTGATTGAGCATGTTCCATATAGTTTACATATTCACTAAATAATGGTCCCTGAACAAAACAAACACCTAAATCAATCTCACTGAATGAGTAAAACTCATTCAGGGTCCCTGACATTGGATATAAAACACATCGAATGAGTAACTAAATGCTCTAAGTATCTAGTTACTTAATGTCCTAGGTTGGTAAACAACCCAATTAAATATATGAATATATGTTCTTTGACCCAACTATCATCCATGTCATGGGCCCGCACATCATATCCCACTTGGCCTTAATTGCCAATACACACAAACAAAATTTACAATCAAACTCTGGTGGATTCTCTCCTCAAGAATAGATTTTGTGTGTATATTACTCTTCATCTGGTATAAACTGCTTCTTGTTTACATTATCTTATGCAAAAACATTTTTCAAAAAACTTTTCTTGATCAAACCGTAAGTGTTACTAAGATATCCATCTAAGTACAAACAGTTTGATAATATATTTTGTTCTTCACGGTAGCGATCATAGTGAAATCACTTTGTGACCAACTGGTTCAAAATCTAGTGCCATTTAAACTTTTCTTCTTTTAAAACACATAAAAAATGCCCAATGACCAAAGAATCATGTTTGCACCTCAATGAACATACTTGACTCTTAAATATGTCACTTTCAAAATAAACAATGTTGTGGCCAATTTTAATTACCCTAAAGAAGTCCTCGCTTTCAAAAATATAATGAAATTTTTACAACCGCCCTTTGAAAGAAGCTTTTACCAAAACACCCTATATCTTGTACCAAAACTACCTCAGGGAGTTTTGGGCAACAACTATGGCCTTTGACCCGACACCCTCAGTTGATGAGGACAAGCCAAGACCCCTTGGGGAGTTCCTCATCAAATTCTCAGTCTTAAATGGGGAAAGAAAATTTACCCTTGATTTTCAAACTTTTTGCTCTTCAACAGGGCTTGATTACAAAAACAGGGTATTTGTCGAACACCCTGACCCAGCTGTTGTTAAAGCTAAGTTAGCTAAAATTTCTTTAAATCCATGTTACTTGGACAAGACACCTGTCACCAAGAACTCCTTTCCCGTGGCTTGGAAGATCTTATTCACTTTTGTGATTCATGTCCTCGGCGGGAATCACTCATCTACTAAACAGATTAACTCTATTCAGTTGATGGTTGCACACTACTTGATGACAGGAACCATTGTCGACACAGGTGAGATCATTTACAGTGATCTCGTAACCAAGCTACAACATAAATCTAGTCTAACTATGTCTCATATCCTAGATTTATTTTGTGTGCTTTACAAGTGTTACTAGGATGCAATGACACTCAGGACTTTTATTTTGGCACCTTACCATGTGTCCCGACTCCTTCAAACTTTGAAAAGCTCCCATTCTTAGTTCCTCCCATTGAAATCATGGCCCATATGGTTGCTATAAACAACCATAGGGACTCGAGGTCTCCAAACGCTTCTCGAAAAGAAAAGGGAAGACTCGGGACGCTGGTGAAACCAAACCCAAGTCACAGGCCCCGAGGCTTTGGAATATAGCCTAAAAAGCAAAAAGACCCGAGGCGAAAAGCCACCCAAGAGAGGCCAAGTAACACCACTCTCGGTGACAACGAAGGGTACCGATACATCACAATCGGTCCCCGGTCCCAACTACTAATCCTCAAGTTCTGAGGAAACAAACAACCCATTATTAAGGAATTGCTTCCACCGTCCCTGATGATAGCACTAGGAAACTCTCACCAGTGTTTGAGGGGACATTGAGGGACAAAGACTCAGAGGGAAAGAAACCCCCCCGATGATACGTAACTCATCACCAAATCCACTTATCCTAGTGATGACACTAGGAAACACCCCTCAGTGTCTAAAGGGTCCTTGGAGGACAAAAAGTGATGAGGAAGTTTTCGCTGCTGTGATGATATGGACACTGATGTTCAATCCACTGAGCAAGAGCATCAGTCTCCTCCAAAAGAGCTTGAAGAGTCACCCTTTCAGGCTGATGATGATTCCTCTGACTTTGCAACTTCTTCTTTCCCTGAAGAACTGAAGAAATATGACAATATTCTTTCTCTCACTGAAAGACAACTGGTCAAATTCTTAAAGAAGGCTACTTAAAGGCTTTATGATGATGTTACTGATGAACTCTGGGATCAACATGTTGAAGCTGCTGCTAGTTATGGTGACCTTAGGGCTTCTGTTGTTAAAAACTTCGAAGATAATGGTGAATACATGGAAAACATGTACAATGCTCTTCAAACCCCGAATGATCACTTGAATAAATTTATCAAGGCTTTTCGGGATGCTCACACCAAACTTGACAACATCAAAGAAGATGTCAAAGATGACCTCCTGACCGAACAAGAAAATTCTTGAGGCTACTAAAACTTATGTCAAGAATTCATCAAGCCTCACCGAACGCATCCAAATGCTGGAAAACTCAAATGTTCAGGGTCTCAGTTCATTAGTGGAGGAGATCAACTCCTCTCTCGGTCTGTTGGAAAAGCATATGGCAGCTTGGTTTAAGTCTTCAAATTCTATGGCCTGAAATCTTGGGCCTAGAATGTCATTTGTCGAAACCTCTCTGGCCAATCTTGAAGTCAAGTTCACTAGTCTTCAGCAGGACACTTCAGATATCAAGTTAATGGTATTTGAAATTTATCAAGCCTTCGAGGGTGAAGCTGCTCCCTCAACTTCAGTGCTCGAGCCTTCAGTGCTCGAGCCAACTCTTGCTCTCACTGAGCTCCCAGCAACAATTGAGGGGGAGAGAGAGAGTCACTGAAGCTGCTACAAGTGAACCAACTCCTTCTCACACTGAGGGGGAGTACAATGAAGTCGACAATACTTCACCAACTCAGTTGTTCCAATCTCATCATTCCAACCTCCAATCATCAAGAAACTCCATCGTTATCAGTTCCTCCCGAAGACAAAGGCAAAGGCATTCTCATAACACCTGAGCCTGAGCAACAACCTAAACTGGTACCTGCTTCCTCAGCCGTCAGCCCGAACCCTGATGAACCTATTAGGGTACCTTATGAAATCAATGGCAAATTATATCATCTGACTGCGAAAGAAATGGATGCTTATCTAGAAAATGAAGAATTGACAAGGAAAGAAGTTGAAGAAGAAATAATAAACAAACCTGCTCTGATCAAGGTTGTAAATGAAGAAGCTGAAAATCTTGGAATTGATCCAAAGGCACTAGCAGGAAAACAAGATGGTGAACAATTTAGAAGGGATCAGGATGTTGAACTGTTAGTTCTTAAGAAGAAAGGGGATTAAAGGGTAAAGAGGATGGCTAAACTGAAGAAACAAAAGACTGGTCATTACAGATGGATAATGACAAGAAAAAAGAGGCCTGAACCTATATCTGATATCAAGATTCATCCAAACACCAAGCCTGCTGTCCTCAGTATCTATAGAGGAAGTGACAAAAGAACCTTCGAGGTTCATGATCTATTTAAATTTTCTGACTTTGGAATCACTGAGCTGGATATGAAAGAATGAAGAAAATTACTGAAGATCTTGGCATCCAATCTCTTCTTCCAGCCCCTGTGAATCAACTTTCCCCCTCTCAGTCCTCTAGAAGAAAGAGGAAGACCTTGGAGATAGAACCAGAGGTCAAAATTCATGGCTTAGACTGAAATAGAGCCCTCCTTGAAGGAGTTACATTTGTGAACCACCTAGCCATTGAACAGCCTGAGAGATATCTTTTCTTCATTGATGAATTCGGAAATCATTCCTTCCAAAGGTGGAGCGATATTAACTTAGCAGGAATTGAAGCAATGGTTGGCTATTTGGTGATGGCCGCTCAGATTCAAAGTCAAGAGAATGTGAGGTTCATTTACGACCTGAGGATCAAGATAAATGCACACCCTGATCAAGAGAAGCTAAAGTCCAAGAAACAAAAGCTTGAAGCCCTTGGATACAAGTTGGATTAAAACTACAACTGCTGCACCACCACTCTCTTTTATTTTCTCGTTGTAACTTTAGGACCATGTAATATATTTCAATGAACAATGATGTTTTATGTTATTCAGTGTCCTTTAGTTTCTTTGTAGAATCTTCAGTGTGAGAAGAAGACCTTTGCTCACTCACACTGAACTAAGAAACACTTAAGCTATGTTTATATCCAAATAGGGGGAGATTGTTGGGTCAGTGAATTCCCAAACTCCCTGAAACAAGGATTTGAAGATAAAATAACCTAAGTGTTTAATAACCTTGAACGTAAACATGTCACTGAATGAACAGTCGTTTAGTGAGTCATCTTCAAGAAGCTCAGGACGAGCTTAATAGAAAGGTTCTCTATTCATTGAAGCGGGACTCAGTGAATGATACCTGAGCCAAAATTGAAGATGATGGATTCAGTGAGTAATGACAATAGCTCACTGAATCCCAAACTCCTCACCAACTACGAAGACTGAAGACGTAAAGCCTGAAGACATGAAGATTGAAGTAAAGGCGGGATAAGGTGGGATAAGTTTGAATAGATAAGGGAGTGTTATTATCTTGCAAAGGTCAACTTACCTTGAATGGATAAAGACCAAAAGTGTGTCAAAACCGACACAAGGAAAGCGCACTTGTTCTTTACTTGAAATAGTTTTGTAATGTAGACAAAATACGTAAGGTATTTTGTCATCCAAGCTTATGTTAGTTTTGTCTTTAAGGAAAAATGTTGTATCTTATACTTGTATAAATAGCACCCATAAGGTAGAGTAAAAATGTTAAGCTTGTGCAATTAATGCTTATAAATTCACAAGCCCTTTTACTCCTCCAACAATACAACTAGTCCTTGAGGTTAGCTCAGTCGGTTCCCTTTAGTTTTACTTATATTTAGCTTAAATTTAGTGAGGAGTAAACCACACTTGTCCTTCAATCCTAAGTGTTATTCCGCAAACACTTGGGTAATATATTCTTTGATTAACTTTCTAATAAGAATATAAATGTTGAAAAATCTCTTGTCTATTTCACTTCACGTTTTAACTTATTAAATTGTTTTTCATTGCATTACTAAGTTACGGATCATGATTAGATTAACTATCTAGTTAATTCTAGTTTTGTAAAGAGAACAACATTTTGTATTAAAACATGTCATCGGTTTGGTTGGTGCTCGTATTCAGATCCTCGGATACATGTAACCAACATTCCGCCAAAAGTAACTCTTCGGTTTGACTCCAGGACGTACGAGTTATTTCGGTTTTCTTTCTCTTTCGCAAGGTTTTCTTTTTTCTTTCGATAGTTTTTTTCCATTGACACATTTCTTAGGTGACTACGGCCCCTCGGCTTCGGATTGTTGGGGTTGTGGGGATTGTTGTTGGTTTGTTGGTATTGTTGATGGGAAAATTGGAGTTGGTATAGTTGTTGGGTTTGTTGTTATTGTTGTTGTGAAATTTGGGTTTGTTGGAGTTGTTTTTTAAGTTGTAATTGAGCTAATAGTTGAAGTTGTCCGGGCGTAGCAAATGGGTTAAAATTGGTAAATTGGTTTGAGATTTGGCATGACGTCCCAAAAGATGGAAGTTAGTTGGATTTTGAGGTAATAAAATTTGCGGATGATAGTATGTTTGGATTAAATGAAGATAAAGAACTTGATATTTAATTTTGTGGGTTGGAGAGTATTTGATTGATCCATGAAGATTGATCAGGATTCATTTTTGTGAGTTAGAGGTAGAAATAAAGAGAAGTATTGTTAAGATGTGTAAGTAGAAGTGTGTGTTAAACATTAGTGATTTAAAGGTTATTTATAAGATTTTTAAAGGGTAAAAAAGATAAGTAAAATTGTTTTCTTTTAAAAATAGCTACTTTTAAAGGCTCTAACGACTCTTTTTTCTTATCTCAAGTCAACCGTTGCATATGAAAAAAGACAAATGTTTCTTCGACTTGGTTGGTGCCGACAATGCGAGGACGGATAACACCGGTGCGGTGTCGTTTGGCCTCATAGGCCACAACGCGCCCTATGACACCTCGCACTGATGCTCTTACAATTATACTAAAAGTTTGATACGAAATTTCACAAAATAATATACTCTCTTTTTCATATCGTGTTTACTTTCCTTATTTTCAAAGTTTTAAAAATTGTACCAAATCCACTTTCAACCAATTAGATATTATATCTAGCTACTTTCAAGCTTATTATCATTGGTGAAATATAAAATGGAAACTTATTACGAGAAATCACAAAATAAATTTTGAACACAGATTATGAGATGAGATGAAGTATCATACAATTGAAGCACACAACTTAAGAAAAGGACGGTCATAGGTTTTGAGTCACCAGCCCTTCACGTGTGGGAGGACATGTTAATCTGAAATTTTCACGGTTATATAGTAGCGAGTGTGATGCATGATGGTGAAGAAGCCAAACCTCTTCACTTGAGCCCCACGGATGCCACATCATTTCAACACACCCATTTAAAAATACCCTCATTCACAACTAACCTCGACATTTTTACTTGGGCCTCACCCTCCCTCATTTTATTTCTTTTCCATATTTTTCAAACACGATAAAATTCATTTCATTTATAAAATAAAAACATTACAATATATTAAAAATTAAAATGATACAAAATACATAAATCATAAATCTTAATCAATACTCCCGCATGCGTAATCATACGAGGAGACCGATAACCGCAAATTCCTCGATGTGAGCCAAACGTTCCTCGTCCAGCGTAGATTGCCCAACAAATCTAGCGACGAAGTTGATGCACCGCACCATCGTTTTGTTCTACCGATAGCTCCAATTGATTTTGGTGTCGATGTTGTTCAATATCTCGTTGAACACACCCCACAACTTGTCGCAATATCGCTGCGTCTTTGTGGGCTTCATCCATCAAAATTTTGTCGATCACGACTTTTCATTCAGCGTAATGTCGTTGTAACTCGTGTAGTTTTCTCATATGTTGCTAGCCCGCAAGTTTATGGCTTGTGGTAAAGGCGGTTGGAAAACCATAATTGGTAATCGACTCACCAAAGATATTTTATCTAAGAGTTGGCTAGTCCGTAAGCAAACGGCTTCGGTAAAGACAAATCAAAACCGCTGAAAGTCGGTGGTTAGCTCATGTTAGATATTCCTTTTCACATACACATCAAACCATAACACAAAGTAGCATATAGATGGAATTCTAGAGAGAAAGTTAGAGGTTTAGGAACTTAGTGAGAGAAAGTGAAAGATATTATTATGAGTTCCAACTCTCTACCTTGGGAGGTAGAGAGTATTTATAGTCTTACATAAATCGCCACACTTTGGGTCGTGGATCGTGCATACAGTGGGTAAAGACCCGTCCGTCCTCCACGGTGTTACTTAACTAAATTACTACTTAACTTAAAAGAACTACGACTACGAGCTTAACGATTACATATACTGAGGTGACCGACTCTTTAATACCGGAATTTCTAATTCCTAACAATCTCCCTAAGGAGGTCACCTCAATTATACACCAAAATTACATTGAATACAAATAGATATTACATTAACAATTGATCTTGCATTCTTGATGTAGTCCTTTGCTCATAAGCTCGTAGTCATTGATTCTTCACATTGCATGTTTGGTTATTCCAAGTGGAGGTCTTTACCGATCCACGTGATGATAAGTTTGAGCCATCTTTGAGATCATCACTATCAACAATCTCGACACATCCTTTGTGGTGTTGGTATTTTGTGATGTTGTGACTTTGGGACCGACATGCTCACATTTTGGATCATGATATCTTCTCATCGAGTAGCGGAAGCTTTAGTTGATTCATGATATTGGCGCAGCAGAAAGCGTAAGCTTGGTGTGAAAATATCGAGTCATTGATGCACTAATCATGATTTCTTTGAGATGAATGTGTTAAGTGAGCATGCGGCCGTGGATTGACCGCTTCATTCGATCACCGCAAACGCCGGGCGCACCGCATACAACAGCTAGCAACAAATCGCACGAAAGTGTCTTTGATCACTTTCGATGAATTGAGGTACACGCCCACGGTTCCTCGCTGATCAAGACAAGCATCGCCGTGATCGTAGGATTCCTAAGAATCTCCTTGATGTGGTTTCGCAATGTTCTAGTCGTTCTCAAACCGAACATCTCAAAGAAGACAACACGGAGTGAGTGAACCAAATAATATTAAGTCCACCGATTGATGAAAAGAGATTTGAAAACAATCGTATTGCTCAATAGAAATTGTTTTTGCAATACAACGAAGGTTTTATTGAAAATCAATTATCAATCATAAAATACCTTTTGGTTTGAAAATGAGTACACAATCGATGTGCTAAAGAAAAGAGTTTTAAGCACAAAGACCGGTTTTTCAAAGGTATCCGTCAATCCATAACTCGAACTGTGATTGATTCAAGAGATTGAATCGCCCATTGTTTCTCGCTCGCTTGTCACATGGTTGATCTATATAATAGATCTCACATGCCACCTACCAGAGCTTGTTTGATGTTGGCTCCGTAAGGCTTTCCATCTTCATTGTGAATATGTAAACACATCACTCGGATGTTCCGCAATACCACAAGGATAATGCGAGGACTCAAGATATAATCTCTTCCACATTGTGTGAAACAGAGAGTCTTCATTGAAAGTGTCCTAATGAGATTTATTGATGATCTCGTGGCTCTAGACTCAATTTGTGCATATTTGGATCCCGTGTCGAGACTAGGAGAGGGTCTCCTACTTCAATATCAACCATCTCTAAGAGAAAGTCGATAGATAATGTCGGTTCCCGTGAGAATGAAACAAGTCCTTTAAGAGGAACTTGAGTGGTTTGGAAAGTTGAAGTGCAAGGCCACCGGGTCCATGACGCCTTGTCTTCAATACCGATGTTACCATCAAGAGTATATGAAGTGAACCCGGTTTTCGCTCTAAGGTTGAATAAATGGAGGGCTATTTGTTTTCACCCTTTCTCATTCAATTCTTTTAATTCTTCAACCCTTCAAGCTTACCGAGACTTCATAGCTAGAACCTTGTTGGGTTTATTCCAAGACTAGCTCGCCTTAGTCCGCACTCTTCCCATATCTCATTTTTCTCCTTTTATCATCATACCTAAGGACTTCTACACTAACTAGTGGATTGTCCTCGGTAGATCCTCCGGTTCTCGCGGATCATGGGAACCAATACCTAACCTTATCATCCTTATATCACCGCATATAAAGTAAAGTTGGTCGGTCAATTTGGTATTGTTCATCCGCCATTGGATCCAATTGAAAACCATTTGAAAATCAATTCGTATACTTGTGATATATTATCAAAGCTTTTGTACCGAATTGTTTTTGATATTTTAGAACGAGAACTCCCCTCAACATGTGCATCAAGTATTGAAAATGTTTTGCACACGGAGGCAAGAGAAAGAATTTACTTTTTGATTACCATTTTCTAAAGATATCAACATCACTTCCTCAACAGATCAAGTGGGTATAGCATTTCCGGAAGGATGAGGTTTCCATGAATTTTGCTCCCCTCAATATGTGCCTCGAGGTTTGAAAAGAGTTTTGCACATACTAGAGGAACCCGCACATTAGGATGAATGATCACGCTTCAAATCAAAGGTTTAAGATAGATGCTCCCCTCAACATGTGCATTGAAAAATTGAAATCGTTTGTCACATGTGAGAAGGACAAGATGTACATTCTTTTATAACCATTTACCCGATTATCGCTTTAAACCAATTTAAATCACACATTCTCCCCGATCACAATTATCAAATCATTTGAGATTTGTGATCTCGATAGATTTAAATTGATTTTGAAAGCTTTTAAGGAGAATTGTGACTTGATTGTGAAAGTGTTTTAACCGATATGGATCGATTTTAAGACTTTAAACTCCATTTATAAAACATGCATGTATATCTTTTGAAAACAATTTAATGCCAAATAACTTTTTAATTTAATTGAAATCATTCTCCCTCAATCAATGACGAGGTTGTTGATCGAGAGATAGAGATTTTGACAAATAAGTCCCGATGATTATCAAAATAGAGATTGAGTTATTTTTCAAAGCATTTAGTTTTCAAAGAGATAGGAGTTTATAGAATCGAGCATAGGATTTGAAAACATGGTAAAACATGGCTCGTTTTTTCTTTAAAACCGGTTATTGCCTCAAGATGACAATAAACCATTTCTCTTTCTCCCAAAAAAAAATTTTTTTTTTTTTTTTTTTTTTTTTTTTTTTTTTTTAAGAATTCGAACAACATCTAAAGTCCCGTGTCATTCTTTGAATGACAAAGACAAAGACCGAGATATTATCGAACCGAAAAAACACATGACAAATGACAATATTTTTTTGAAGATTTTTCAATTTTTCAAATTTTTATGGATTTTGAAAGTTTTATAATTTTCTATTTGATTTTGAGGGTTTTATAATTTTGTATTTTGTTTTTCAAATATATATTTACAAGAGATAGATGAAGAAAGACCTTTACTCCTCGCCTTCCTCCTCAAGACGTTTGAGAGTTTCGTTGAAGGCTTTTCAAACCAAGTCGTGGAAGAATAAACTCAAAACGTTCTCTTGGAAGAGCTTTGGTGAAGATGTCTCGCTAACCGATATTCGTGACTCACAAAATATAGTTCCACCACACCTTTTTCCACTTGTTCCTCGATGAAATGATGTCGAATGTCGATATGCTTTGCTCTTGAGTGTTGAACGTTGTTGCATGAGAGAGCAATAGCACTTTTATTATCACAAGAGAGGGATTTTGTTGAATTCAAAGCCATAGTCGATAATTGAGATCTCATCCATAAGATTTGAGCACAACAAGATGACATGGCTATGTATTCACCTCTCAGAGGAAATAGAAGTACTCATTTGCTTCTTTGAAGACCACCACAAGCTTATCACCCAAAACCGAGCACCTCCGACGTATTTCGACGTATCTCTGACAACTCGCATGATCAAGATCGTGATAGGCCGTTAGTGACATACCGGTGTCCTTCGGTACCATAGTCCCATATTGATGGTTCCTTGAGATACCGAAGACCCGCTTAATCGCTTCAAGGTGCTTTTTAGTAGGCTTAGCCGGTATCTAGCACACATGCACACAGAGAACAAGATGTCCGGTCTACTAGCAAGTGAGATACATCGTGATCCAATCATACTCCTATATTTCGTTTGGTCAATCATGATCCCCGAGAGGTCCTCATCTAGTTTGGTTCGGTCAATCATGGGGTGTCAACAGGTCACTTGAATCAAATCCAAATTTCTTTAAAATCTGTTGCATATTTAGATTGATTTATGAAAATGCCTCCGGACTTTGAGAAATTTGTAATCCCAAGAAAATGACATTTGTCCCATCATTGACATTTGAAACTTTGAACTCATTTCATTTGAAAACGATCACATTCCATTGGGTCACCGAGGCAAAAATAATATCATCAACATAAATTTGAACATGAATCAAATGTTTGCTCGACTTCCGGTGAACAATGTAGGATCAATCGCTCCTTTGATGAATCCGTTGATAGAAGAAACTTTGATAGTGTATCATACCATGCCCTGGAGCTTGCTTTAAACCGTAAAGAGCCTTCTTCAAACGATAAACGTGAGTAGGATGCTCTTGATTCACAAATCCTTCAGTTGGTCGACGAGACGACTTCTTTAAGATCTCCGCTTAGAAATGCCGCCTTTACATCCATCCGATAAACCACCATGTTCTTACTAGCAAGATTAGCCGTAAAGATTTCGATTGCCTCGATTCGAGCAACCGAGCAAAAGATTCTTCAAAGTCTATACCTCCTCTTGACGATATCCTTTAGCAACTAATCGAGCCTTGTTCTTCAACACATCACCATGCTCATCAAGTTTTACTTTGAAGATCCATTTTAGAGCTATAATCATAGCACGCCCCTGAGCAGTACTAACTCCCATACATCAAGACGATCAAACTCATGAATTTCATCTTGCATAGCATTGAACCACTATCTTCATTCATAGCGTTTTAACATCTTTTGGTTCGATCTTAGATAGTACGGAGTTGAAGAAGCACCATAAGGCATCGTCATGAGTTGCTTCCGGTTGATACAGACGAGAGGGATTTCCAATGATGTTGTCTAATGGATGATCGTGAGTCCATTTTCCGAGGTGTTCATGTGGCATTTGTTGAGGAACCAAGTAGTCGAGTCGATGTCTCCTCAAGAAGATGGTTTCGATGATGATTCGTGAGTAGCAAATATGTTTTCAAATGGAGCATCTTCAGAGTTGCAAAGGGATTAACTTCATCATTGATGCCGTAAACATTTCCATGATGTACATTTGAAGAATGATGATTTGTTGATGAGATCAAGGATCAAGCAGCAGTGCTTCTTGACTTACGATATTGAAACCGATGGATTGACTTCATTCATCGGAATATGAGCATCCTCTCGTTGTAGGGATCAAGACCTCATTAGTAGTAGACTCATACAGCTCATCAAACATTGGATCAAACAATTTCTTTACATCATCTTCGGATGGAGGTACATATGGAGTTTCTTGAGAGGAGTTTGGAACAAGGGATGAACCAATAGGACTGCTTTTGAAGTGCGGGTCCCGAATGGAGTGTCCAGAGCCATTTGACCGGTCACCATCAAACGAACGTGAATTGTTTCCATGATATTTCGGGTTCTTTTGTTGTAGATTCGGTATCCCTTTTGTTTGGTGCATATCCTACAAATACTCCAATGTCGCCTTTAGCTCTAAGTTTGCCCAAGTCTTGACCTCATTAGTTGGATAGCACAAGGCACCAAACACACGAAGGAAAGATAGATTAGGTTTCGTTGTGGACAAGTTCATATGGAGTTTTTCCATGAATGGTGTGAATCGTGGAACGATTTTTGTGTAGCATGCAGTGGCAATTGCTTCACCCGTAGAAACATTGGAACCTTTGAGTAGATCAAGATTGTTCTAGCAGCTTCAACAAGAGTACGATTTCGCCTTTCAACTACACCGCTCGCTGAGGGGTTCGTGGAACACTTCTTTGATGGTCGATTCCAACGCTTTCATAGAATTCACTAAGTTGTTTGTTGACAAACCCGCCCATTGTCTGCTCGATAATTCGACGCTTTGTTTAGTCTAACTCGCACTGCTTGATGAGTTTGATGATGATATCGAGTTTCATCCTTTGTCCTTAAGAACTTGACCCTGTGAATCTAGAATAATCATCAACCACAACTAACACATATTTCTTCCCAAAGATATTCTCGCACCTCATTGGTCCACATAAATCCATATGAATCATATGAAGAACTTCGTGATGAGTTAGTAGGTTTGGGTTTATGGGCATACTTCTTGCTTTTTCCCAATTGACATGTCGAACAAAGATGATCCTTTTCATACTTTAGTCTAGGTAAACCTACAACTAAGTCCTTTCTCGAAAGATCGTTGATGGTGCCAAGTTCAAGTGATTGAGACGACGATGCCATAACCATGACTTTGTTTTGAAGCCTTTGATAACAAGCGATTGGTGAAGCTCTCATCATGTCATCGATAGAGATAGTGTAAAGGTTTGAGCCACGAGTTCCTTTCAACAGCTTCCTTACCATTAAGATCTCTAACAAAGGTATGTTTTCAAGGCCACTTCTAGATCGTAATCACGTAATTGACCAACAGAGAATGATTATGACCTAAACCTTCCACATAATACACTCGAGATGACACTATCACCAACAACATAATCTCCATAACCCATAATAGCACCGAAATGATCATTACCAAATCTAATAGCCCCGATGAATTTGCTCACGGTTCATGAGCCGTGACCGGTCTCCAAATATATGCTTGGAACAAATGAGTCCAGTACCACGTAATCGATTTGAACGATCCGCAGCTGAACATGCATAAGAATGGATAATCGATAATTGGGATCCCCATGCAAGAATGGGTTCCATTTGGTTAGTAGTAACATTGGACCACCCACATCGTAAATAGAAGCATTCATAATGATGGTGAGGTAATGGAATCATTGTGAATAGATGCAATACTAGTGTCTCAGATAGCCCTATTTACAATGTGACCACTTCTTAAGGGAATAGTTCTACCAAGAGGCATCCATTTTCTAGTGGGCATTATCTCGATTAGTCTTATGACCAATGTGTATCCAATAAAACCTATTCTCACGAATGTTCTTCCCGTGGGTTTCATTGTTTTCTAACTCTCTTCGCTTTTGCCTTTTAGCCTTTTTAGCATGAATTTTAGCATTAACAAGATTAATCGGACAATTAACATCATTAGCGTAACATTAACATCACATTCATGATTAGAAATGTAATTCAAGCAATCATCAAGACAAGGTTTGCAAATAGTATCGTAATTCAATTAATTACAAGACGCCTATGGCTAATACTAGAATCAACACGATTCGCTTTATTCGATTCAAACTTAAGGTTCCTAGATTGTTCTTCTACTCTCTTCCAAAGGCACATTCTTAGCTTGAGAGGTCCTATCATTCCTTGTATTGTCTTGAGACTTTGACCGCTCCCTTTAATGTCACCGACACTCCCTGTAGAGGAATGGGAACATTAGTTTGTTTTACTACTCTTTGCATCACCGCTTAGATGTGCCGATCCGAACTACATGCAGTGCACTATGGTTCACTTTCTTAAAGCTAGATGTACCGAGATTAGTACTCCTAGAAGGCACATTTGAGTTCTCTTTCCTAGCATTGATGATCTAGAATCGAACTACTCAAGGGTACACTACGGCTCTCATTCAAAACATTGGGAATAGAGTGCATATCATATTTGGCCTTAGGCATTGAGCATGGAATCAAAGGGTTAACTCTCTCACCTAATGTCTTTGGGCATATAGTGATCAAGCATTCTAAGATTTCTTGAGATCGTTTGGCATATGAGCATGCATGTCCAATTGCATTATCATGAGGTTTCTCTAGCTTATCCTCTTCAACAATCTCACGCAGCATTCTAAGCAATCCTTAAGGGATGAGAAATATGTTTGAATGGCCGCTTTGTTGTTCCTTAGGTGAGGGGGACATATGTCACGATAGAGCAAATTTATTACCGAGTGAACCTTAGATACAACATTCTCCCATTGATCATTGGCATTTTCCCTTTACCGACTCCTCGATTCTCAATTTCCTTTTGCAATGAAGTTATTTGTTCGTTGTTTTTGTTACGAGTGACTTTAATTGATTCAAACAACTCATTGAAATGACGTTTAACCTTTTCATTTTCTTCTAGAAAACTTTCGCTTTCCTTTTGTAAAGCATTTACTAGATTTTGAAGATGAAACGCTTGAGAATTCGGGAATCTAAAGGAGGAGGCATTTGGGACCCCGTCATATTGTTCGCTTGACCCTTTAATTGAGAGATTTGGGCTTTCAACTTTCTCGATCGTGTTACATCGAGCATGAATCTGCTCATCTCGCTTGTTAATTTGAAAACTCGCATCAAACTCGAGCATCCAAGATGTCTTGACATTTGAAGTTTTGACATTTTCTTTGAGATGTTGATATTTTAGTTGTAAATTAAAGTACTCAACTTCTAGTTTAGAAAATGTTTAAACAAATTGTCGTGATCATCCACTTCAATTTTCTCGCTTAGTTTGGAATTAGTTTTTCAAGCTCAATGACACGATCATGGGAGACTTTCAGGCCACAGATAGTTCATGAAATTTGGAAGCATTAATAGAGCAATTTGAAGCGTTGAAAAACATCTTGAGCAACACATTCAAGAATAAGATTCTCATTTAATGTATGCGTGTTCTTTCTCTCAATCTCATTATATTTTAGTGCACGCCATAGTCACTAACTTCAACAACCATTGCATCAAATTCCTTTTCCATACCCTTAATATCGCTTTCTACCCCTTTTAAGACTCTCAAAGTGATCTTTTAGAAGTTTAAAGAAGGGCATGACCTCGCTTAAATAACATTCTTTCATTTGTTCAAAACCTCTCTCCTTCGCTTATACCAATGGCGTGATCCTTTTCTTGCAAGTTTTCTCAAAATCAACAAATAGTTGAAATATAACGATTGGCTAATTAATGTCTTGCTTTTAGTGGCAATTGTTCTAGGAACAAGATGCATTGGTGTATTAGGAGGATACACAACGCTTCTAGGCATTTTCAAAAAGGAGGGTTTGTTTCAATAATGTTTTCCGCTTTCGCTTTATCTAAATCCTTTTTCCGTAAGACTTGTTCGGAGTCAACAAAGTCCGAGGCTTAAACTTGTTCAAGGAAATCCAGCTTTTCCTTCTTGTAATCATGAGGAGAGATGATAATGTTTTCTCTTTGCATTTGGGATCATTTTGTTTCTTATTCATCTTATCCCTAGTGATTTCATTTAATATCTTATCATCCTCGCACTCAACGCAACTAGGTTTTCGCTTAGGCTTAAGGACTTCATTACCATCATAAAGCACCTTATGAGCATTTCTAGCCTTTTAATTACCTCGGATTTGGTTCCTCAACAAGGGAATGCTATGCTTATCGCTAAGACACGATGTTTCGTGACCATGTGAGCAATCGAATGGTGTTTCCTTGTAAGTACAACTTGTTTTCAAGTTTGTTTTTCAAAGTTTTCGATTAGAAAATCTCTCAAGAGTTTTGATTCCTTTGCATTAAATTCTTGCTTAAGCATTTTCACATTTTCTTGAAGTTCTTGTTTTTGCTTAATGTTTTAGAAAGTTTTTCTTGCAATGAATTTAATTCTTGTTTCAATACTTCTTCTCTAAACTTACTTTTTCTAATTATCGTACTTACTTGGACATCCATTTCCCGCTCACGAGTGGTCAACTCAAATTTTGCACGTTGTTCATAAATAGCAACACGCTCCTTATAGGCATTTAGTTCGTAGATTATGGAATCATCAGAGCACATGCAAGTGTATTCATCAAAGACATAGTCATTGTTGATCGCAGAAGATGCATCACTTGGTACAACTTCACTTTCACTTTGTTTCACGATTGATCGTATGGGACAATATTATTATTACCCATATTTTCAACGCTTGATTCAAAAGTTTCAGCTTGGTTGTACTTTGTCATGCATCCGCTGCACATCAAGATCATTGTATAGTTTTAATACCTCCGAGATGAGTTTGTCCTTGGATGGGCCACTTGTGATGAAGAAGAGATCTTGGGAGAGACCATTGGAGAGATGCTAGCCATAAAGATTGTGTGTGCAGAGGTCCATCATCTACATCGTAGTCGTATGCATCACGCCACGACTTGAAAGGCGCTCGATGATTGTGACCTATCTCCGAATAGGTCGCTCATCCACATCTCGCATCATAGGTCTTGGCATTGCCCTCAAGAAGAAATAGTAATTCCTCTTCATTCAAAGCAAGACCATTGTCCCGAGCTTGTGTGCCAAAGATCTTATCTCTCAAGTAATCAAGATTCGTGGACGCTTTGGAGATGTGCGCCTTGCAATGTGTCCTCACCACCACAGCTTGTAGCATTTTATCCGCTTAGCTTGACCTTGGTTACCATTCCTTCCTCGATTCTCGATTGCCCACATATCCTCTACCAAAGACCACCTCTTCCCCGATCATACCGCCTTTCCCGAATCGGTTGCACCACGATCCTTCCATCTTTAACAAGAGCTTGATTGTGTGGGTTAGATGTCGTTCTAAGATTGTTGTTGGTTTGTGGGAGAGAATTCATGTTTTGGCTAATCGAAGAGCTAGTTGATTAATGATGTTACCCACGTGTGCATCAAAGATCGCCTTGTTTGAACATAGGATCGTGGATGAGTTTGTGATTACCATTACCCAAGGGTATGACTTGTGATGCTTTGGTTGTGATTCCGATGTTTGAATAGAAAGTCGTTGAGTCATTAGATGAGCTTGTCTCTCCTCGGTTGGGTTTGAACCGATTGAGAATCAATTTTTCAAACATAGCATGTCTCTCATTTCAAGGAGGAAGGCATAGAGTTGCTCATAGTTTGTATGCTTCAATCCTTTAGTGAGTTTCATGATGTGACAAACTTGTGCCATTCGGGATTCATGTTGTTCACAAACTTTGAGTTCAAATGAATGTTAGGCATAGTCATTCGATGTTCCTCATGTCATTCACTAACTTATGAAATCTCACATAGTACTCATAGACACTCTCATCCGGTTTCATCTTGAAGTGCTCAAATTGGCCATAGAGTTGGGATTCTCTGCCTTCCATAGTTAATTCAACCCGAGAGAAGCATCTTAACGTTATCCCAAACCGCCTTTGCATCGTTGTTATGATTGATCACTTGTAGATGTCTTTAGGAAGACCTTGAAGAACAATGTTTGAAGCCCCGATATCCGCATCGAATCTCTTTTCTCCTCATTATCAAGCTCATTGTACATCTTAGGTCCGTCCATTCCGTAAACAGAGTACCATCTTCATTAGTATCAAGTATGTCTCTAGTCGCCTCAACCCGATATGGTCCTTCATCAATGGATTTGAGAATGTTGACACCATTTTCCTTTCCAAGGCAATACAACTGATTCGTTGAGCCCAAGAATCGTAGTCGGCCTGCAAGCATGGGTGGACGAGTATCCGAACCACCGCTTGTACATCCCTGCAACAATGGAGATGACAAGAGGGACGTTGGTAGACATGTTAATGATTATACGGATTTTATAACTCTATGATTAAACCGGAAATAGATTCTTTCACGGATTTTACTAAATCAAGAGAAAACCGTAAACAATCACTCAAGTCGCTAGATGATAAAGCTCTAAGTCGCTAGAAACAAATGCACTAAGTCGCTACCAATTAATTCGCTAGACAACCAAGTCGCTAGAATCCCAAGTCGCTAACAAAACGCAAGTCGCTAAGTAGTAACTCGCTACGGACCAAGTCGCTAACCAAATTTTGGCAAAGAATTGCCACACAAGTCGCTAGAAACACAAGTCGCTAAAGAGCAACTCACATCGACCAAGTCGCTACCACAAGTCGCTACCCGTAGTGGAGATTCCACTACTTGTACTTTAACTCGCTAGCTCTAACTCGCTACTTTTAACACCGTAAGTCGCTACAAAACCGTGAAGCAAGTCGCTACCAAGAAACTATTCCGAGAGCTAAGTCGCTAGCTTGAAAACCAAATAAACTTCACTTTTCAATCCAAAACAACCCAACCAAGATGATTCAAGCTTACCAAATGAAAACCTAAACACTTTTGATGATTCTAAACATAAAAGTACCAACAAAATTCAAACTTTAACACAAGAGATCAACCAAATGATGCAAAACCACTAAACTTTTTCAAACTCAAAACCACCTAAAACCACTATAAATCCAAAGATGTGTAAGATATGATCCAACCATGGCTCTTGATACCAATTGTTAGATATTCCTTTTCACATACACATCAAACCATAACACAAAGTAGCATATAGATGGAATTCTAGAGAGAAAGTTAGAGGTTTAGGGAACTTAGTGAGAGAAAGTGAAAGATATTATTATGAGCTCCAACTCTCTACCTTGGGAGGTAGAGAGTATTTATAGTCTTACATAAATCGCCACACTTTGGGTCTTGAGGTGGATCGTGCATACAGTGGGTAAAGACCCGTCTGTCCTCCACGGTGTTACTTAACTAAATTACTACTTAACTTAAAAGAACTACGACTACGAGCTTAACGATTACATATACTTGAGGTGACCGACTTTAATACCGGAATTTCTAATTCCTAACAATTAATTTCGACTTAAATTAAGTTAGTGTGACTTTGTTTAATGACCCATGGCCGATTCGTGATTTACTTTGTGAATTTTTAAATTGCCTAGATAAAGGAGTGTTTGGATGAGTTAATTTTGTGATAAGTTAGGCGCATTAGGCTTTAGATCAATCAGCTTGTTAAGTTTAGAGGAAGTAAAGGTAAAATAGGTTAGTATTTTGCACCTTAGGTTAGTAAAAGTCAAAATCACAGAAAATTTGTCTTGATTTGCATAGCAGATAGGATAGAGAAAATCAAAAGCTTGCATTGTGTTCATAATTCATAGGAGCAGCTTAATCAAGCTTTATGATAGCTCATTTCATCATTTTCAGTTGGTAAATCAGAATCAAAATTCATTTTAGTCAAAGTTCTTGACCCTGTTTCAAAAGTCAAAAATTGGTTCAACACAGTTTTTCTAAACCTTTGTGGATGTTTCATACCCTCAAAATTGATCAAGAGTTATTGAAACTTAGGACTTAACAAGTTCAGCTGGTCTAGTTTCTATAATTGATTTTTGTGAAATTTTCCAAAAGCTCCTTAGGCTTCAAATAAGCTTGTCAATTCAGCTTATGTGCCCTGTGACAGAGCATAGCTACCAAAGGAGTTTTCTCAGCTTTTTGCTAAGCTTGTCAATTGTTCATTACAGATTATGCAAGGCTCAATTTTGGTTTTTAAGTAGCTAGCCAGGTCTACTTTAGGTTCCAACTTCTGGTTTTCCGATTGACTTATTAATAGCGGTTGCATAGTCGAAAGTTAGCACCTCAGGACTGATTTCACTTATTTGATTTTGAACTCATAAGCTAGTAGCTGGTTGTTTAAAGGTTTAGAGTAACTGGAATTAGTTGCTTTTAGATTAATTTAGCATACTTTAGCTTCTGCTATCATTTGGTGGTCTTTGGTGGTCTTTGGTGTTCATTTGCTTAATTTATTTATAAGCACTTTTCTCTACAGCTTCATAATCCTTCACATAAGCTATTGTTTTTATATTTTTCATAGATTTAAATATTATTTTAGACTTTTCTGAATTTTTGATTTTTCTAGTTCATTTGCTATTTTCTTTATTTTAATCGGTTTTAGTACTTTTTAATTAACCTTTATTGCAATTAAATCGTAAAAGCTTCAAAAAATAATTTTTCAATTTTCCTAGGTTAAGATAAATATAAAAAGCAAAAATAATTTTTCCAGATTTTCATAGTTTAATTTGTAATTTTAGCAATTTAATTAGTTTTAAATAGTTTTTAATTCATAGAAAATAGAAAATTAATCGGAAAAATACAAAATTAGTTTTGAAAATTCTCTTTAGTTATTTTAGATTTTTCTAAGTCATAATTTCACTTTTCTAGCTTTATTTCATATTTTCTTATATTTTAGGGTATTATTAAATAGGTAAAATAGTTTTTAATTAATAATAATTAAATAAATAGTCATAAAAATAATTTTCTTTTTCTCAAAATTTTCTCTTATCATTAGGTTTGTAAAATTTCATTTTATATTTTTAGGATTAACACTGCTTCAATTTCACATTTTCTTTTATGACGTTACGTAGTTTTAATTTAAATTTATAAAAGAAAAATCAAGAAAAACATCATTTTAAAAATAGTGATAGCGTTTATTTAATATAATTTAGCTTTTAATTTTCTTTAATTTGCATTTAAGCCCTGTAATTTACAAACTTTTCCTTTAGGTATAATTATTCATAATCACAAACCTTTTCCGCTCAATATCACCCGATCACTATCGTTTGGTTATTCAACATGACATTTCGTTGGGACTTAACGACTGGGAAACACTAAACCCTCTAGATCGCATTGCATTGGTTTGCATCGTTTTAATTTTATTACGGTTGACCATTCACAAGTGGTTAATTTGTGTAATAAACTTGACATTTGCCACCAATCAAATTTTAGCGCCATTGCGGGAGGTGTGCTAATAATCTTACGTTTAGCGATTAGTGATTTGAATATTCACTCCTTGTTCATACCATCTATATATGTTTATATTTTCTTATAAAATCCAAAATCCAAAAACATCTTAAAAATCAAAACCCAAAAGATTTTCTTTCTTATTTTTACAAAATGTTTATCCAAAAATCCAAAATATCCATCTTTACCTCTCACATCTTTGATTCTTCATCCCTACCCTCCGAAAACATTTGATTCTTTCTATGTCTCATCCTCACCCTCTTGGTTGTCAATGGTGTGGTGGTCCTTATAATGGTGGCGGTTGCCCCGGTTGTAGCATGGTGGAGTCGGGAAGCGGGTCCGTCTATAACCAAGATCCCTATTCTTACCATGACACAACCGATTTATTCCATCGACTACCACATCATGAGATTCGAGACATATTCATGTGAATTTTGTGGAGGTCCTCATCAAGAATTTGAGTGTCAAACCGGAACACGTTTGTCTATGAGCAGTTTTCGGTAACACTCGTGACTTTGGAAATGACCAAATTCCATATTATTCACATGACCACCACAACAATCATTTTGTTGTGAGTCTTGTGGAGGTCCACACTTTAGCTCGATTGTCAAACAAGGAATCCATTTCCTTGTAACAATTACGACTCTTCAGATCATAACCAACCTCTACAAGACCAAATGAATCGGGCACCATCTCACCTAAGCCACTTCCTCAAAATCTTCTCCTTGATCTTTTGGATTTAGTGAAGATTTGAAGGAATGTAAACATTCCCAAGATAATCCAAATCAAAATCCATGGAAGAATTGTTAGGTGAAGAGCGGTGCTAAAATAAATTCCCAAATATGCGTTTGAAAAATCTATTAGGAATCAATTGCAAAAGAAAAAGCAAATGATCTAGCTCTCAATTTCGCTTTATTCACGATGACGGTGATAATGAGGATACACTTGATATCCTTCAATTCTATAAAGATTCATCAAGTTCATCGGTTGATATCCCCAGTTGAGATTCATTCTCAAACAAGCGCTATCACACCCGAGATTCACACTCACTCTCTTATTATGGGGACGAGCATCTTGACGCTGTTCACGAAAAGGAATCGGACGAATTCATAAAGTCTAGTGTTGAGAACCTTGTCCCAATCCCAAGAGAGTCACAGGGAATTCTCGAGCATTTGTGTGATATCCCTACCCTCTTGTCTTCCCAAAGATCATGTTGAGATGTTCTCCGATTCGATGATGATGATTCGTTAGCTTGTGGAGACATCGTTTATGTGGAAGATTTACCTTCCGAGCTTGTTAGCTTAGAAGAAGAGAATGATGAAGTTATCGACATCGAAATCAAAGATGAAGCACCGTGCAACATTATTGAATGTTAATCTTCTCATTTCTAGAATCGAGGCTTTTAATGAAAAGCCTATTTCATCTCTATCCCATTAAGGATAGTGACATTCTTCCGATGATTCT
Organism: Chrysanthemum lavandulifolium; assembly: GCA_022545495.1. Classification (NCBI taxonomy): domain Eukaryota; kingdom Viridiplantae; phylum Streptophyta; class Magnoliopsida; order Asterales; family Asteraceae; genus Chrysanthemum; species Chrysanthemum lavandulifolium. The sequence goes on from CM040239.1 coordinate 169,496,452, forward strand.
ATTCCGGAAATGAAAGCCTTCTGCTTTTGATAATATGGGAGAGAAGATTAGTGGCGGTACCACTTTTCATTCTCATAATTCTCTCCCAATTATGAATCATTTACATTGGAGGAGTTCACGGTGAACCCACTCATATCAATTCGAATATGATTCATTCACCTTCAAGGAGTTCTCGGATGAACTCACTCATATCATATCTCATGGGAGTATGATAATTTCTACTGATCTAGACACACCCATAATATGTCTTGATCAAGCGAGCTTAATCGATGAGATTCATGAAACTATGAATTCTCCTATTGAGGATGAAGAGTTAGTCATGATTTTATCATGATTTTCTTTCTTTTCTTCATATATTTCATCACTTCTCCCTGTTCTTCACTCCTTCGGAATGAAGACATTATATTTGATCCCGGCATCTCCATGTACCATTATCTTGAGCCGGAATATATCTCATCGGTGTGGAACTTTCACATGCTTCAAATGTTTGTCCAAACATCTTGAATGAAAGTCCGATGGAGATTGTTTCTTCCACTTTGCTTCCCATGAACAAATTAATGCGGGTCGAGTCAAGCTAGCGACTCGGTAATCAAAAACGATGAGTTAAACATGGGTTTCACCGTGTGTACCACCCTAGTGTGGGGAGTTGCCCCGCTTTTGTATATAAAGTTTCAAAAAAAAAAAAAAAAAAAAAAAAAAAAAAAATCAAAATAATGGCGTTGTATTTCCCTTTTCGTTCTATGTTTGGCATAACATGGGTACTTTGAATATTGAGGGCAATATTCATTTCTAGTGTGGGGGAATTCTCACTAATTTTATCATGTAATTATACCACCCAATTCCCCATTTTTGGCCAAATTATTTTTTGGAGTAAGTGTTTTGCACTTACTCGATTATGGTTATCGATCCGCCATGTCTAATAAACAAAAGGATTGGCTAATCCAGAGCAAACGGCTCTTGGTAAAGATATCTCAAATCCGTTGACGGCTTGCAATTTGCCCAAAATTGTATGGTGTTCATTCACCATATCTTTAATTAGTGAAGAGTTGGCTAGCCCGCAAGTTTATGGCTTGTGGTAAAGGCGGTTGGAAAACCATAATTGGTAATCGACTCACCAAAGATATTTTATCTAAGAGTTGGCTAGTCCGAAGCAAACGGCTTCGGTAAAGACAAATCAAAACCGTTGAAAGTCGGTGGTTAGCTCAAAATCATATGGTTATCGGTGTACCATAGTTCTTACTTGAACCGAAACATTTGGCTACTCGAAGTAATGGCCTTTGGTAAAGAGATTCAAATCCATTAAGTTTTCTCAAAATATTGCTAGGGACTAGCAATAGTTTAGTGTGGGGATTGATGAGTGTGTAAATACTCATCATTTTGGTCAAATCTGAACGCAAAACACTTAAAAAGCTCGAAATGCATCAAAATATGAAAATATCTCAAAATTGTATTTTATATGTTTCGGATGCAAAATGTTTAAAATCGGATGAAAATGAGCTAAGTTTGCATAATTGGCGCTTTAGTCCCTCGACTTTCAAATCTTGTCAAAAATAGTCCCGAGCACTTATTTTAAAGAAAAGTCACCAAAGGTCCTTTTGAAATCATAAGTTGTCATAATTAGTCCTTTGGTGAAAAATTTCATAAGTTTTGAGAATTTACAAGTTTGGTCCTTCAAGTTTCAAAATTGGCAAAATAGTCCTTGGAAGTTTAAAATGTCTATTATGGTCCTTGTACTATTGAAACTTGTCATAATTGGTCCCTTGGCATCTTTGCAAAATGGCAGATTTGGTCCCTTGGTTTTTGTGGAATTGCAAAAAAGGTCCTTGTATTAATACCAAACCAAACCATCTTGACCCTTGAACCCTTCCCATGACCTTGAACCCCTGCCATGACCCGTGACCCCCTGTTTTTTACCCCCTGTCCAATATAACACCCGGTCAAAACCAGTCAACGCCCACCTTTTCCCTCCAAAACCACCCTTCGTCCTCACCCACTCACCTCATCCCTCACCTCCAGCTCACTTACCACACCCTTATCACTCCACCTCAACAACAAAACAAGAAGCAATTAATGCTTCCTCCTCCTAAACACTCAATCAAATCCCACGTTGCTAAAACGTTTTCCCGCCAAAAAACTCATCAACGGCTAAAAATAGTCCTAGTGATCCAATGGTTCTAAAAGATGGTGGTAATTGCTCGAAGACATGTGGAAGACCTTTTCTTGATAAATAGAGGAGAAAAGCGAGAAAGAGAGAGTAGTTTTAGTTTTTATTTTATGTATGTAGTTTTAATTTTCCAAGTTTAAATTAGCTTCTAAAGTGTAATTTCGGTTCTATTGTATTAAACTATGCAAGTTCGGTGAATTGTAATTTTTTTTAAGAATCAATTTCAAGTTCTCTCAAATTTTAGTTTTTGCATTTTTCTTATTTAAATCAGTTTTAAATTTGCTAAAAGCTCAAGCTCCAAGTAGCTTAATTCTAATCCAAATAAGCTTACTAAAGCTGTAGATAGCTTTTAGTAAGCTTAGAAATCAGTTTCAAGCAATATTCCATCTTGGTCAACGAAAGTCAAAGGGAGACTTTATTGTTCTTTGGACATTAGGGTAGACACTGGAGAACTTGTAGAGTACATGTGAACCGTTGTTAGGAATTAGAAATTCCGGTATTAAAGAGTCGGTCACCTCAAGTATATGTAATCGTTAAGCTCGTAGTCGTAGTTCTTTTAAGTTAAGTAGTAATTTAGTTAAGTAACACCGTGGAGGACAGACGGGTCTTTACCATTGCTGTATGCACGATCCACGACCCGTAGTGTGGCGAAGTTATGTAAGACTATAAATACTCTCTACCTTCCAAGGTAGAGTTGGAACTCATAATAATATCTTTCACTTTCTCTCACTAAGTTCCCTAAACCTCTAACTTTCTCTCTAGAATTCCATCTTATATGCTACCTTGTGTTATGGTTTGATGTGTATGTGAAAAGTTATATCTTACAATTGGTATCAAGAGCCATGGTTAGATCATATCTTGCACATCTTTGGATTTATAGTGGTTTTAGGTGGTTTTGAGTTTGAAAAAGTTTAGTGGTTTTGCATCATTTGGTTGATTTCTTGTGTTAAAGTTTGAATTTTGTTGGTACTTTTATGTTTAGAATCATCAAAAGTGTTTAGGTTTTCATTTGGTAGCTTGAATCATCTTGGTTGGGTTGTTTTGGATTGAAAAGTGAAGGTTATTTGGTTTTCAAGCTAGCGAATTAGCTCTCGGACTTGTTTTCTTGGTAGCGACTTACGGTTATAAAATCTAGCGAGTTAGCGCTAGCGAGTTAAAGTACAAGTAGTGGCATCTCCACTACGGTTAGCGACTTGTGGTAGCGAATTAGTGCATGCGAGTTGCTCTTTAGCGACTTGCATATCTAGCGACTTGTGTGGCAATTCTTGCACAAATTTGGCTAGCGAATTAGTGCATGCGAGTTACTACTTAGCGACTTGCTTTTACATTGGCGACTTGGGACTCTAGCGACTTAGGCGTGTAGCGAGTTAAGGGTTAGCGACTTAGTGCACTAATTTCTAGCGACTTAGTGCATTATTTGGTAGCGAGTTAGCACGTTATCATCTAGCGACTTGAGTGATTGTTTACGGTTTCTCTTGATTTAGTAAAATCCGTGAAAGAATCTATTTCCGGTTTAATCATAGAGTTATAAAATCCGTATAATCTGTTAACATGTCTACCAACGTTCCCTTGTCATCTCCTTTGTTGCGAGGATGTTCAAGCGGTGGCTCGGATACTCGTCCACCAATGCAGCCAGGCCGACTACGATTCTTGGGCTCAACGAATCAGTTGTATTGCCTTGGAAAGGAAAATGGTGTCAACATTCTCAAATCCATTGATGAAGGACCATATCGGGTTGAGGCGACTAGAGACATACTTGATACTAATGAAGATGGTACTCTGTCTACGGAATGGGCGGACCTAAGATGTACAATGAGCTTGATAATGAGGAGAAAAAGAGATTCGATGCGGATATCGGGGCTTCAAACATTGTTCTTCAAGGTCTTCCTAAAGACATCTACAAGGCGATCAATCATAACAACGATGCAAAGGTTGTTTGGGATAACGTTAAGATGCTTCTCTCGGGTTGAATTAACTATGGAAGGCGGAGAATCCCAACTCTATGATGAATTTGAGCACTTCAAGATGAAACCGGATGAGAGTGTCTATGAGTACTATGTGAGATTTCATAAGTTAGTGAATGACATGAGGAACATCAAGATGACTATGCCTAACATTGAGTTGAACTCAAAGTTTGTGAACAACATGAATCCCGAATGGCACAAGTTTGTCACATCTGTGAAACTCACTAAAGTTGAAGCATACAAACTATGAGCAACTCTATGCCTTCCTCCTTGAGAAAGAGAGACATGCTATGTTTGAAAAGTTGATTCTCAATCGGTTCAAAACCAACGGGGTGAGACAAGTTAGTCTAATGACTCAACGACTTTCTACTCAAACATTGGAATCACAACCAAAGCATCACAAGTCATTCCCTTGGGTAATGGTAATCACAAACTCATCCACGATCCTCGGTTCAAACAAGGCGATCTTGATGCGCGTGGATAACATCGTTAATCAACTAGCTCTACTCATTAGTCAAAACATGAACTCTCTCCCACAAACCAACAACAACCTCTGAGCGCATCTAACCCACATAATCAAGCCCTTTGTTAAAGATGGAAGGATCGTGGTGCAACCGATTCGGGAAAGGCAGTATGATCGGGGAGAGGTGGGTGGGAGAGGTTATGTTGGAAACGAATCGAGGAAGAAATGGTAACCAAGGTCAAGCTAAGCCAATCAAATGCTTTAAGCGTGGTGGTGAGGACACTTTGCAAGGCGCACATCTCAAAGCGTCCACAAAATGCCGAATACTTGAGAGATAAGATGTTCTTGGCTCAAGCTCGGGACAATGGTGCTACTTTGAATGAAGAGGCTAGCATTTCTTCTTGAAGGCAATGCCAAGACCTATGATGCGAGATGTAGATGAGCGGCCCATTCGGAGATAGGTCACAATCATCAAAATGCCTTTCAAGTCGGTGGCTGCGATGCTTACGACTACGATGTGGATGATGGACCTCTGCACACACAATATTTATGGCTAGCATCTCTCCCATGGTGTCTCCCAAGGTCACTTCTTCACCACAAGGTGGCCCATCAAAGGACAAACTCATCTACGAGGTATTAAAGCTATATGATGATGTTGATGTGCAGCAGATGCATGACAAAGTACAACCAACGAAACTTTTGAATCAAATATTGAAAATACGGGTAATATCAATATTGTCCCATATGATCAATACGTGAAACAAAGTGAAAGTGAAGTTGTACCTAGTGATGCATCTTCTGCGATCAACAATGACTATGTCTTTGATGAATTCACTTGCATGTGCTCGATGATTCCATTATCTACGAACTAAATGCCTATAAGGGCGTGTTGCCATTTATGAACAACGTGCAAAATTTGAGTTGACCACTCGTGAGCGGGAAATGGATGACCAAGTGCGTGCGATAATTAGAAAAAGTAATTTTAGAAGAAGTATTGAAACAAGAATTAAATTCTTTGCAAGAAAAACTATCTAAAACATTAAGCAAAACAAGAACTTCAAGAAAGCGTGAAAATGCTTAAGCAAGAATTTAATGCAAAAGAATCAAAGCTCTTGAGAGATTTTCTAATCGAAAACTTTGAAAAACAAACTTGAAAACAAAATTTGTACATACAAGGAAACACCATTGATTGCTCACATGATCACTAAGCATAGAGTTCTAGCGATAAGCATAGTGTTCCCCTTGTAGAGGAACCAAATCCGGAGGTAATTAAAAGGCTAGAAATGCTCAAAGGTAATTTATGATGGTAATGAAGTCCTTAAGCCTGGCGAAACCTAGTTGCGTTGAGTGCCTTGAGGAAGATAAGAAATCGGATGAAGTCACTAGGGAAAGGATGAACAAAAACTAGATGACCCCAAATGCAAAGAGAAGAACATAAATATCACTCCTCATGATTATAAGAAGGAAAAGCTGGATTGCATTAAACATGTTTAAGCCTCGAGACTTTGTTGACTCCGAACAAGTCTTACGGAAAATGGATTTAGATAAGCGAAAGCGAAAATATTGTAAAACAAATCCTCCCTTAGGAAAATGCCTAAAACTCTGTGTATCCTCCTAACACACCAATGCATCTTGTTCCTAGAACAATTGCCACTAAAAGCAATATCTTAATTAGCCAATCGTTATTTTTCAACTATTTGTTGATTTTGAGAAAACTTGCAAGAAAAGGATCACACCCTTGGCATAAGCGAAGGAGAAAGGGTTTTGAACAAATGAAAGAATGCTATTTAAGCGAGGTCATGCCCTTCTTTAAACTTTTAAAGGATCACTTTGAGAGTCTTAAAAGGGGATAGAAAGCAGACATTAAGGGAATGGAAAAGGAATTTGATGCAATAATAGTTGAAATTAGTGATTATGGCGTGCATTAAAATATAATGAGATCGAGAGGAAGAACACGCATACATTGAATGAGAATCTTATTCTTGAATGTGTTGCTCAAGATGTCTTTTCAACGCTTCAAATTGCTCTATTAATGCTTCCAAATTTCATGAACTATCTGTGTACTGAAAGTCTCCATGATCGTGTCATTGAGCTTGAAAAACTAATTCTAAACTTAATGAGAAAATTGAGCTGGATGATCATGACAATTTGGTTAAACATTTTCTAAACTAGAAGTTGAGTATTTTAATCTACAACTAAAATATCAACATCTCAAAGAAAATGTCAAAACTTCAAATTTCAAGACATCTTGGATGTTCGAGTTTGATGCGAGTTTTCAAATAAACAAGCGAGATGAGCAGATTCATGCTCGATGTAACACGATCGAAAGCGAAAGTCCAAATATCTCAATTAAAGGGTCAAGCGAACAAAATGACGGGTTCCCAAATGCCTCCCTCTTTAGATTCTCGGAATTCTCAAGCGTTTCATCTTCAAAACCTAGTAAATGCTTTACAAAGGAAAGCGAAAGTTTCCTAGAAGAGAATGAAAAGGTTAAACGTCATTTCAATGAGTTGTTTGAATCAATTAAAGTCACTCGTAACAAAAACAACGAACAAATAACTTCATTGCAAAAGGAAATTGAGAATCGAAGAGTCGGGTAAAAGGAAAATGCCAATGATCAATGCGGAGAATGTTGTATCTAAGGTTCACTCGGTAACAAATCTACTTTATCGTGACATATGTCCCCTCACCTAAGGAACAACAAACTTGCCATTCAAACATATTTCTCATCCCTTAAGGATTGCTTAGAATACTGCGTGAGATTGTTGAAGAGGATAAGCTAGAGAAACCTCATGATAATGCAATTGGACATGCATGCTTATATGCCAAACGATCTCAAGAAATCTTAGAATGTTTGATCACTATATGCCCAAAGACATTAGGTGAGAGAGTTAATCCCTTGATTCCATGCTCAATGCCTAAGGCCAAACATAACATGCACTCGATTCCCAACGGTTTGAATGTGAGGAGTAGTGCACCGGTGAGTAGTTCGATTTTAGATCATCAATACTAGGAAAGTGAACTCAAATGTGCCTTCTAGGAGTACTAATCTCGGTACCTCTAATGTTAAGAAAGTGAACCTTAGTGCACTGCATGTAGTTCGGATCGGCACATCTAAGCGGTGGTGCAAAGAGTAGTAAAACAAACTAATGTTCCCATTCCCTCTGGGAGTGTCGGTGACATTAAAGGGAGCGGTCAAAGTCTCAAGACAATACAAGGAATGATAGGACCTCTCAAGCTAAGAATGTGCCTTTGGAAGAGAGTAGAAGAACAATCTAGGAACCTTAAGTTTGAATCGAATAAAGCGAATCGTGTTGATTCTAGTATTAGCCATAGGCGTCTTGTAATTAATTGAATTCGATACTATTTGCAAACCTTGTGCGATGATTGCTTGAATTACATTTCTAATCATGAATGTGATGTTAATGTTACGCCTAATGATGTTAATTGTCCGATTAATGTTGTTAATGCTAAAATTCATGCTAAAAAGGCTAAAAGGCAAAAGCGAAAGAGTTAGAAAACAATGGAAACCCACGGGAAGAACATTCGTGAGAATAGGCTTTTATTGGATACACATTGGTCATAAGACTAATCGAGATAATGCCCACTAGAAAATGGATGCCTCTTGGTAGAACTATTCCCTTAAGAAGTGGTCACTGCTTGTAAATAGGACTATCTGAGACACTAGTATTGCATCTATTCACAATGATTCCACTACTTCACATCGATATGAATGCTTCTATTTACGATGTGGGTGGTCCAAGCTGTTGCTACTAACCAAATGGAACCCATTCTTGCATGGGGATCCCAAATATCGATTATCCATTCTTATGCGTGTTCAAGCTGCGGATCGTTCAAATCGATTACGTGGTACACGGACTCATTTGTTCCAAGCATATATTTGGAGACCGGTCACGGCTCATGAACCGTGAGCAAATTCATCGGGGCTATTAGATTTGGTAATGATCATTTCGGTGCTATCATGGGTTATGGAGATTATGTTGTTGGTGATAGTGTCATCTCCAGTGTATTATGTGGAAGGTTTAGGCCATAATCATTCTCTGTTGGTCAATTACGTGATTCCGATCTAGAAGTAGCCTTGAAAACATACACCTTTGTTAGAGATCTTAATGGAAAGGAGCTGTTGAAAGGAACTCGTGGCTCAAACCTTTACACTATCTCTATCGATGACATGATGAGAGCTTCACCAATCGCTTGTTATCAAAGGCTTCTAAAACAAAGTCATGGTTATGGCATCGTCGTCTCAATCACTTGAACTTGGCACCATCAACGATCTTTCGAGAAAGGACTTAGTTGTAGGTTTACCTAGACTAAAGTATGAAAAGGATCATCTTTGTTCGACTTGCCAATTGGGAAAAAGCAAAAGTATGCCCATAAACCCAAACCTACTAACTCATCACGAAGTTCTTCATATGATTCATATGGATTTATGTGGACCAATGAGGTGCGAGAATATCTTTGGGAAGAAATATGTGTTAGTTGTGGTTGATGATTATTCTAGATTCACAGGTCAAGTTCTTAAGAACAAAGGATGAAACTCGATATCATCATCAAACTCATCAAGCATTGCGAGTTAGACTAAACAAAGCGTCGAATTATCGAGCAGACAATGGGCGGGTTTGTCAACAAACAACTTAGTGAATTCTATGAAAGCGTTGGAATCGACCATCAAAGAAGTGTTCCTCGAACCCCCAGCGAGCGGTGTAGTTGAAAGGCGAAATCGTACTCTTGTTGAAATTGCTAGAACAATCTTGATTTACTCAAAGGTTCCAATGTTTCTACGGGTGAAGCAATTGCCCTTGCATGTTACACACAAAATCGTTCACGATTCACACCATTCATGGAAAAACTCCATATGAACTTGTCCACATGAGAAAACCTAATCTATCTTTCCTTCGTGTGTTTGGTGCCTTGTGTTATCCAACTAATGAAGGTCAAGACTTGGGCAAACTTAGGGCTAAAGGCGACATTGGAGTATTTGTAGGATATGCACCAAACAAAAGGGATACGAATCTACAACAAAAGAACCCGAAATATCATGGAAACAATTCACGTTACGTTTGATGGTGACCGGTCAAATGGCTCTGGACACTCCATTCGGGACCCGCACTTCATAATGATCCTATTGGTTCATCCCTTGTTCCAAACTCCTCTCAAGAAACACCATATGTACCTCCATCGAGAAGATGATGTAAAGAAATTGTTTGATCCAATGTTTGATGAGCTGTATGAGTCTACTACTAATGAGGTCTTGATCCACAACGAGAGGATGCTCGATTCCGGTGAATGAAGTCAATCCATCGGTTTCAATATCGGTAAGTCAAGAAGCACTGCTGCGATCCTTGATCTCATCAACAAATCATCATTCTTCAAATGTACATCATGGAAATGTTTACGGCATCAATGATGAAGTTAATCCCTTTGCAACTCACGAAGATGCTCCATTTGAAAACATATTTGCTACTCTGAATCATCGTGAGAACCATCTTCTTGAGGAGACATCGACTCGGCTACCTCGGTTCCTCAACAAATGCCACATGAACACCTCGGAAAATGGACTCACGATCATCCATTAGACAACATCATTGGTAATCCCTCCGTCTGTATCAACCGGAAGCAACTCGCAACCGATGCCTTATGGTGCTTCTTCAACTCCGTATTATCTAAGATCGAACCAAAAGATGTTAAAAGCGCTATGAATGAAGATAGGCGGTTCAATGCTATGCAAGATGAAATTCATGAGTTTGATCGACTTGATGTATGGGAGTTAGTACTGCTCGAGGCGTGCTATGATTATAGCTCTAAAATGGATCTTCAAAGTAAAACTTGATGAGCATGGTGATGTGTTGAAGAACAAGGCTCGATTAGTTGCTAAAGGATATCGTCAAGAGGAGGTATAGACTTTGAAGAATCTTTTGCTCCGGTTGCTCGAATCGAGGCCATCGAGAATCTTTCGGCTAATCTTGCTAGCAAGAACATGGTGGTTTATCGGATGGATGTAAAGGCGGCATTTCTAAGCGGAGATCTTAAAGAAGTCGTCTCGTCGACCAACTGAAGGATTTGTGAATCAAGAGCATCCTACTCACGTTTACCGTTTGAAGAAGGCTCTTTACGGTTTAAAGCAAGCTCAAGGGCATGGTATGATACCTTGTCTAAGTTTCTTCTATCAACCGGATTCATCAAAGGGCGATTGATCCTACATTGTTCACCGAAGTCGAGCAAACATTTGATTCATGTTCAAATTTATGTTGATGATATTATTTTGCCTCGTGACCCAATGGAATGTGATCGTTTTCAAATGAAATGAGTTCAAAGTTTCAAATGTCAATGATGGGACAAATGTCATTTTCTTAGGATTACAAATTTCACAAAGTCCGGAGGCATTTTCATTAATCAATCTAAATATGCAATGAGAGATTTTAAAGAAATTTGGATTTGATTCAAGTGACCTGTTGACACCCCATGATTGACCGAACCAAACTAGATGAGGACCTCTCGGGGATCATGATTGACCAAGCGAAATATAGGAGTATGATTGGATCACGATGTATCTCACTGCTAGTAGACGAGACATCTTGTTCTCTGTATGCATGTGTGCTAGATACCGAGCTAAGCCTACTAAAAAGCACCTAGAAGCGATTAAGCGGGTCTTCGGTATCTCAAGGAACCATCAATATGGGACTATGGTACCGAAGGACACGGTATGTCACTAACGGCCTATCACGGATGCCGATCATGCGAGTTGTCAAGATACACGTCGAAATGCGTCGGGAGGTGCTCGGTTTTGGGTGATAAGCTTGTGGTGGTCTTCAAAAAGCAAATGAGTACTTCTATTTCCTCTGAGAGGTGAATACATAGCCATGTCATCTTGTTGTGCTCAAATCCTATGGATGAGATCTCAATTATCGACTATGGCTTTGAATTCAACAAAATCCCTGTCTTGTGATAATAAAAGTGCTATTGCTCTCTCATGCAACAACGTTCAACACTCAAGAGCAAAGCATATCGACATTCGACATCATTTCATCGAGGAGCAGTGGAAAAAGGTGTGGTGGAACTATATTTTGTGAGTGCGAATATCGGTTAGCGGACATCTTCACCAAAGCTCTTCCAAGAGAACGTTTTGAGTTTATTCTTCCACGCCTTGGTTTGAAAAGTCTTCAACGAAACTCTCAAAGCGTCTTGAGGAGGAAGGCGAGGAGTAAAGGTCTATCTTCATCTATCTTACGTAAATATTTATTTGAAAAACAAAATACAAAATTATAAAACCTTCAAAAATCAAATAGAAAATTTTAAAACTTTCAAAATCCATAAAAATCTGAAAAATCCGAAAAATCTTCAAAAAATATTGTCATTTTGTCATGTTTCTCTCGGTTCGATAATATCTACGGACTTTGTGTTGTCATTCAAAGAATGACACGGGTCTTTAGATGTTGTTCAATTCTTAAAAAAAAAAAAAAAAAAAAAAAAAAAAAAAAAAAAAAAAATCAAAAATATTTTTTGGGAGAAAGAGAAATGGTTTATTGTCATCTTGAGGCAATAACCGGTTTTAAAGAAAAAACGAGCCATATCTTACCAAGTTTTCAAATCTTATGCTCGATTCTATAAACTCTATCTCTTTGAAAACTAAATGCTTTGAAAAATAACTCAATCTCTATTTTGATAATCATCGGGACTTATTTGTCAAAATCTCTATCTCTCAATCAACAACCTCGTCATTGATTGAGGGAGAATGATTTCAATTAAATTAAAAAGTTATTTGGCATTAAAATTGTTTTCAAAAGATATACATGCATGTTTATAAATGGAGTTTAAAGTCTCAAAATCCGATCCGTATCGGTTAAAACACTTTCACAATCTAGTCACAATTCTCCTTAAAAGCTTTCAAAATCAATTTAAATCTATACGAGATCACAAATTTCAAATGATTTGATAATTGTGATCGGGGAGAATGTGTGATTTAAATTGGATTTAAAGCGATAATTAGGTAAATGGTTATAAAAGGATGTACATGCTATCCGCCCACATGTGACAAACGATTTCAAATTTTCAATGCACATGTTGAGGGGAGCATCTATCTTAAACCTTTGATTTAAAGCGTGATCATTCATCCTAATGTGCGGGTTCCTCTAGTATGTGCAAAACTCTTTTCAAACCTCGAGGCACATATTGAGGGGAGCAAATTTATGGAAACCTCATCCTTCCGGAATTGCTATACCTACTTGATTTGTTGAGGAAGTGATGTTGATATCTTTAGAAAATGGTAATCAAAAGTAAATTCTTTCTCTTGCCTCCGTGTGCAAAACATTTTCAATACTTGATGCACATGTTGAGGGAGTTCTCGTTCTAAAATATCAAAAACAATTCGGTACAAAAAGCTTTGATAATATATCACAAGTATTCGAATTGATTTTCAAATGGTTTTCAATTGGATCCATTGGCGGATGAACAATACCAAATAGACCGACCAACTTTACTTCATATGCGGTGATATAAGGATGATAAGGTTAGGTATGTGTTCCCATGATCCGCGAGCCGGAGGGATCTACCGAGGACAATCCACTAGTTAGTGTAGAAGTCCTTAGGTATGATGTTAAAAGGAGAAAAATGAGATATGGGAAGAGTGCGGACTAAGGCGAGCTAGTCTTGGAATAAACCCAACAAGGTTCTAGCTATGAAGTCTCGGTAAGCTTGAAGGGTTGAAGAATTAAAAGAATTGAATGAAAATAGGGTGAAAACAAATAGCCCTCCTTTAATTCAACCTTAGAGGCGAAACCGGGTTCAATTCATATACTCTTGATGGTAACATCGGTATTGAAGACAAGGCGTCATGGACCCGGTGACGCCTTGCACTTCAACTTTCCAAACCACTCAAGTTCCTCTTAAAAGGACTTGTTTCATTCTCACGGGAACCGACATTATCTATCGACTCTCTCTTAGAGATGGTTGATATTGAAGAAGGAGACCCTCTCCTAGTCTCCGTTATAGGATCCAAATATGCACAAATTGAGTCTAGAGCCACGAGATCATCAATAAATCTCATTAGGACACTTTCAATGAAGACTCTCTGTTTCACACAATGTGGAAAGAGATTATATCTTGAGTCCTCGCATTATCCTTGTGGTATTGCGGAACATCGAGTGATATGTTTACACATTCACAATGAAGATGGAAAGCCTTACGGAGCCAACATCAAACAAGCTCTGGTAGGTGGCATGTGAGATCTATTTTATAGATCAACCATGTGACAAGCGAGCAGAAACAATGGGCGATTCAATCTCTTGAATCAAACACTGGTTCGAGTTATGGATTGACGGATACCTTTGAAAAACCGGTCTTTGTGCTTATAAACTCTTTTCTTTAGCACATCGACCGTGTACTCATTTTCAAACCAAAAGGTATTTTATGATTGATAATTGATTTTCAATAAAACCTTCGTTGTATTGCAAAAACAATTTCTATTGAGCAATACGATTGTTTTCAAATCTTTTTCATCAATCGGTGGACTTAATATTATTTGGTTCACTCACTCCGTGTTGTCTTCTTTGAGATGTTCGGTTTGAGAACGACTAGAACATTGCGAAACCACTGTCAAGGAGATTCTTAGGAATCCTACGATCACAGGCGGTGCTTGTCTTGATCAGCGGGAACCGTGGGCGTGTACCTCAATTCATCGAAGTGATCAAAGACACTTTCGTGCGATTTGTTGCTAGCTGTTGTATGCGGTGCGCCCGGCGTTTGCGGTGATCGAATGAAGCGGTCAATCCATAGCCGCATGCTCACTTAACACATTCAACTCAAAAGAAATCATGATTAGTGCATCAATGACTCGATATTTTCACTCCATGCTTACGCTTCTGTTCTGCGCCAATATCATGATTCAACAAATGCTTCCGCTACTCGATGAGAAGATATCATGATCCGAATGTGAGCATGTCGGTCCTATAGTCACAACATCACAAAATACCAACACCACAAAGGATGTGTCGGAGATTGTTGATGGCGATGATCTCCAAAGATGGCTCAATCTTATCATCACGTGGATCGATAAAGACCTCCACTTGGAATAACCAAACATGCAATGTGAAGAATCAATGACTACGAGCTCAAGAGCAAAGGACTACATCAAGAATACTAGATCACTTGTTAATGTTATATCTATTTGTATTCTATGTAATTTTGGTATATGTTTGAGGTGACCTCCTTAGGGAGATTGTTAGGAATTAGAAATTCCGGTATTAAAAGTCGGTCACCTCAAGTATATGTAATCGTTAGAAAGCTCGTAGTCGTAGTTCTTTTAAGTTAAGTAGTAATTTAGTTAAGTAACACCGTGGGAGGACAGACGGGTCTTTACCAGCTGTATGCACGATCCACGATTCCATCCCGTAGTGTGGCGAATTATGTAAGACTATAAATACTCTCTACCTTCCAAGGTAGAGTTGGAACTCATAATAATATCTTTCACTTTCTCTCACTAAGTTCCCTAAACCTCTAACTTTCTCTCTAGAATTCCATCTTATTCGCCACCTATGTGTTATGGTTTGATGTGTATGTGAAAAGTTATATCTTACATGTTTTTAATTTAAATTTATAAAAGAAAAATCAAGAAAACATCATTTTAAAAATAGTGATAGCGTTTATTTAATATAATTTAGCTTTTTAATTTTCTTTAATTTGCATTTAAGCCCTGTAATTTACAAACTTTTTCTTTAGGTATAATTATTCATAATCACAAACCTTTTCCGCTCAATATCACCCGATCACTATACGTTTGGTTATTCGATCATGACTCTTTGGGACTTAACGACCTGGGGAAACACTAAACCCCTCTAGATCTGCATTGCATTGGTTTCAGACTGTTTTAATTTTATTACGGTTGACCATTCACAAGTGGTTAATTTGTGTAATAAACTTGACAGTTTGCCACCAATCACCAACCAAATCCTATGCTAGACACAACCAATACCCTCTCATTCACTCCCCAACTCACGATCTATATCCCCTATCAAGAAATCATAACTGAAAAAAATAATCAAACGATCTCAGTTATGTCTCTTCGTGTGTCAAATAAATATTATCAACCTTCAAAGTTCATTAAACACGAAAGACAAAATCATCAACGATCTCTTTTGAAGCATTAGCTTCATTTATATTCGAAAACCCATAAAGATTCATAACAATCATGTTATTATCCATCTTTGTTTCGATTCACAAAAGCAAAAACAAACAGAAAATCAAACGAGATCTCAGTTTGGTCTTATGTCGTGTCTCTCATGAGAATTTAAGAATTTCAAAGAACTTTAAGCACGAAAGACCAAATCTTCATAGATCCTTGAGAAGATTTGCCTCTTTTAAGTATCTGAATGATTTAAAGAAAGATCTATAACAATAATGTTATAAACCTTTCTTTTATTCGTTTAGCAAAAACAAGAACGATATGTAAAACAATCACTTACCCGTGACCTCTAATTTGTGAAGATCTTGCAGCGATAATTAGAAAACTTATATGGGGTTTGGTGATTAACTGAAATTAATTGTGATTTGTTTGTGTTGTTGATTGTGACTGCAAACGAGAGATAGAAACAGAAGAGGGCGGATGTATTATGTCATTAGGGTTATGGAGTGATAAGGTGGGTGGTTTATATATGTGAATTTAGGGTTACCCGTTTTGGATCGGGTTTAAGGATTGCACCGGGTATTTCAACTCAAGTTGTTATGTGACACATGTCTAACTTTGATATGTTAAAATTTACCAACAAACTTGTCGGAAAGTACATTGTTTTCTTTGATAAAATCTTGGTAAATTATGTTATAAAGATTATTGTGTTAATTTATTATCAAGTTTGTTGGTAAATTTTATTGTATAGTTTGTGGTGGTGATGGTTGTGTGGTGGTAAAGGGTGGTGGTGGTAGGAAGTCAAAAAGAATATGAATAGTAAACTGCAAAAAATGTCCCTAGTAGGTGAGGGTAAAGTAGTTATTTCACACGGTAAAAAAAATCACTTTAGTATGCGAGGGTAAAATAGTAATTTCACACGGCCAAAATTAACGACCGTTAGTCAAAAAACTAAATTTGCAACTACAATAACGCGGCAAGGACATAACTAGCATAAAATTAAAAGTTTAGGGATATTATTTGCAGATTTTTTTTTCGAGGACATCTTTCGCAATTTTGGCAAAATTCAGGAACATTTTTTTACAGTTTATTCTAGATTTTATGTTAGTTGATTTTTTTGGAAAGGTGGTAAAGCATTGAACTTTATAATTGAAGCTTAGAAAAAAAAAAGGTTTTAGTTAGACATTAAAAACATTGGTAAAGTCAAAATGAATATATGAAATCATTGCAATATAATAAGGATTTGCTAAATAATGCTCACTAGGTAATGCTTAAGGTACATTAAATTATCTGCTATTTTCATATATAAAGTTGTTTTGTATTTAATGCACAATAAATAAAAATAAAAAATAACTTGAATATATGTCATTTTTGATTTAACAAGTTCAAGTTTCATTTGTATTCATATTTAATTGTTGCATTAAGCATTTCCTATTTTTTAGAAAATCCGGGTTTCCTTAAGGTGCCTTGGGAGGGGATGTTTGGCTTGGGGAGGTCTCAAGTTCGAGTCCTACCCGAAACTTTTACCCCTTCCGGCGATAAAAGAGAAGTAGACGAGTCTCAGGGTCAGCATACTGCCCAAATGGATGTCACTGCTGGACCTGAACCACTAACAACTAACAAGCCGTTAAAAAAATTCCATATAATAAAATGACCATTAATATAAATAGTTTTTTAAGCACAAGAGGTATATTTGATTACTCTCATTCATAACACCACTTCATCTTCTACCTCAGCGCCACAACAACTTTCTCTCTTCTTTCACAACCTTTCACTTTTTACTCCCAACCACTCACACTGCTTCATCTTTCAATTTATTTTTTAATTATTAAAATACTTACTTTTATACCTATCACACACTCACAGATAATAAAAACACTATAGCAACATGGCATTAATTCATATTCGGTGAAGACTTCACCGTTAGTTGTGCTTTTTCTTTTCTTGCCGCCGTGAAGCTCTCCCTCCTAGCCATATTGCTGTCTGAAGGGTGTTGTTGTCGGGTTTTAATGCACAACGTTGGAGCAATTTTAGTCTTTTTTTTAGTTCGTATTTTGAGATATTTTATTTATTTATTAAGACCAAATGTTGACCATTTTCTTTTTATACGAAGTAGACATATAATTAAATGAAAAAAATATAGAAATTCGGGTTTTCATCAACTAAAAATTGAACCGAATTTAAATTTGGTTTGATTCAACTTACGCTTTTGGCTTAAAAATATTTTAATTCGAATATACTGAATAACCTGAAAACGAACCCTCAGTGACAAACCCGAAAATCGAACCGAATTCACCCCTAGTGACCAACCCTTAACATGTGGGAGAACATGTTCATGTTAACAATCACATGGTAGTAACTATCTATACCATTTTTATACTTCTTTTTATTAAGATAAGTAGGTGATGAGGCCCATGACCTAGCCTTTTTTATCTAATTTAGTTTAGGGACAAAATAGATGACCTCCAATATACCTTCCCTGGAAAGTAATATAATTTTCTCAAGGCTGTAGATGTGATGAATGACTATATTTATAAATACATATGCATATGCAATTATGCATTAGAAATGCACAAACAAATATGTTTCTTATATATGATCTATATGTTTGGAGGTTGTTAGATTAGGAATACTTATACGTCATTATAAATTGGATATATATATGATGTTCCTCAACATACATAGGTGCAACTGAGGGTTCAAGTCCCGTTTGTGGCCATAGGTGTAATTTAGGTGATGGCGTGCGTTTGTTATTCTGAAAATAATAATAATAATAATAATATAAAATAAAATAAAATAAAAGGAATCATTGTTTTGAAGAAGTATATGCTAATATAGTTATATGATCTCTTTATAATACAACAGCGGGCACAATTATATTTATTGGCTTATTGCCCGATATTTATAGTTACAAGTTCTGAACCAGCTTTCAATCTCATGACTAGCATATAATCGAGTTTCTTTTAATAAGAAATACCATAATATATAAGAATAATATATTTAGGACTACAATGATAAGAACATGCAAATAAGTTTATAAAGACCTAGGTTCTATTCCCATCCCTTCACATGCTAATGTTAACATCCACAGAATACTATCTTACATTCATTTTTTTATTCTAGTTGTGGAACTATGTATGGCCACAATCTTACGATTCTTTATTTGTTTGGTTTGGTGACAAAACATGATGATGAGTATTAGTAACCTATATACCTTCACTTGGAAAGTATTTAACTTTTTAATATTTGAGTTCAAAAACTGTTCTATACTATGACCTAATTTTACGAAATAAACAATATATATCATTATATGTAAAAAACGGGCGATTTTAACATATTTGCAGAGTAACGGTAAATGCAGAAAAAGAAAGAAAAATAATGCCTCGTAAGACTTGATGTTTGTTTTGTCCGAAATATATCATTCATGTTTAACAAGGTTTATTTTCAATCCGAGTCTTCTCCGAAAGCATCTAGAGAAAATACAGTTTTTGTCAATATCATTCATAACCGGGTAGTAATCATTCAGAAAATGGAGTCGAGAAAATATAACTGCATGTTGCAAAAATATACTTGCAATAAGATTGTATGTCGCTCATCAATCATCATGTAGTGAAAATTCATAAACCCAAGTATTAATCCAAAATGTTATGATCTTATGGTTACAATATTGGGCCAGATTTAACCATCATATAATGGGCTTGCACCAGACTTTAAGAGCTATAGTTGTAAAAATGAAGATGCAAACTGAAGTGCCAAACTGCCAATATATTTATTATTTTGAGCTTGTTAATCAATCAAACTCTAAACAGTTACAGTCTTATGTTTCTTTAGTTTTACTATTAAGTTTCAACCTAACTTACCAATTTAAGTTGACATGATAATTGTTTCCTATCAAACTGTCCACCTGCTTGTGTTTACGTCCCATATTATTTCATCTTAAATGAAGTGGAATTGGGAATTGAGTGAAGATGATTTAATCTTTTTTCTGAAACTGTTAACTTCGATTAGAAAAGAAAAACAAGAGGCTAGAAAATACATCCCGGGTTCTATAAGCCAGTTCGACCAACTACTAACGAACTTTTTACTACGATTATTTATCCATAAAAAACCTAACTCCTTAATGGAGTCTACTATGCCATCTTTCCGAGTTGACACATTATTAAAAAATTTATCGTTCCTGAACCGCCAAATACTCCAACAACAGATGAGACAAATAGCTTCAGTAACTTTTTCTTCTTAGCCGCTAAGTTGCTGTTTTCGATTCAAAGCAGAAGGTCACCAATTGAACTCGTTCCTGTAGGAGTAATACCAAGCCAAACAAAAATTGCACTCCAAATATCTGTTGTAACATTGCATGTGTTGAACAAGTGGGAAGAGTCTTCAATCTCCATACTACAAATTGGACACAAAATATCTGGGACATCGATACCTCGCGCTGCAAGGTTTTTCCTAGTAGGAAGTTTATCAATAAGCGCGAGCCAAACTAAAATGTTAACTTTTCTTGGAACAAGAGAGTTCCACCGAGCTAACATATGGTTGTTTGGAAGAATATTTGCATCTATACATTGCCGAGTGATGTTTACTGAGAAGACACCGTGCGTATCCAGATTCCAGTGCCATGAGTTTATCTTATTCGAGCATGTATGTCCTTGTAACTAGTTCATTAGATCATCTAATTGGGCTTGTTCATATCCTCTTCTTATCTGCCGTCTCCAACTTCAAAACCAAAAAAGATCGGGAAAATATACTTAGTTATTTTTGTTTTTCTTTCTTATGGGTGTTTACAATCTCTATTTTAAATAGTTAGTTAAAACACATGTAACTTTTATATTTTAAGGTATCTAAAGTGCAAATATTATATACCGAAACTTTCTCTTTTTGCCATGTTTGCTGTGTATGTTTAGTTGTGTATGTTTAGTTTTTGATGGGAAAGGATCCTCTCAAATAATTTGACTCGAGTTACTTGAGCTTCAACCATTGGATTAAAATCAAATGTTAAAATGATGTAGATTCTTTTTTAATCTTCTTTTGAAATGGTGAATTATATAACATATAGAATCAGCAAATTCAAACAATTCAAAACAGACTTTCATGGACATGCTCATAAAGTCTAACAATTCAACAACATACATTCTTACTACAACAGATAATACAAGAGTGATACATCATTCTTCTAGTATTAGCATGTAAGCAGTTGAGTTAATACTAGGCAACCATGGAAAAATTTTCTTTTTTTTACTACATTTCCACATGAGCAAATACCCTTACATGTAACCACTTGCAGCCCATACAGAATGATTACATAGGCTTTTACTCAAAGGCATCATCAAAATAGGAAGAAAAACTCCCGTTTCATTGAGGCTCTTATGCACAGAGCTACATTTTCATTTACTGGCATCACTCATATGCACAGAGTTACTCAAGGAGACATCCCACCTTGACTACATTCCCATACCTTTATCCATTCCAATCACCAAATGCATCTACATCCTCACACCTGCCAATGAATAAATCAGAAGCTGTGCCTCATCAAGCTGGCACTCCACCAATAACAAGCAAGAAACCTAGCTTATGATCATGGGGTTGCCTTTAACAATACAGTTCTCATTTTCCACAACAATGACTCACTCAGACATCCATTACTATGAAACATGTACTTATGTAGAAAAGTTCCCAAGACCGATGTAAAAGGGCATGTGCATACATCACTAATCCAAACACTCTTTTAAGGCACTGATCCATTAGCATTCTACTTATCCTTTGAATAATTCATATCTACGTTCCATCGTTGAGCAATTCTCAATACTTGAAATGACTTCACTTTTAAACACAATTCTCAATACTTTTGCAACTTATGAATTGTAAATATTTATATATGCACTATTTTCTGCATTTTCTCCATGTTTTTCAAAATTGTTATTCAAAAATGGTATTGTAATAAAATTTATTTGCTTAACCACAATTTTTGGGTTGTTGTTAGCAAAACCTATTTGTGTTAATTGCAATTGTTTAACTAGAGAGGAAATTCGAGTTTAGTAATAACATATAACCATTGCTCTATACACAACCATTACACAAACTCTCGAACAAATTTGACTTTCTAAAAATATAACTAAAAGTATACTCAG
Source organism: Chrysanthemum lavandulifolium (assembly GCA_022545495.1). Taxonomy (NCBI): domain Eukaryota; kingdom Viridiplantae; phylum Streptophyta; class Magnoliopsida; order Asterales; family Asteraceae; genus Chrysanthemum; species Chrysanthemum lavandulifolium. The sequence continues at coordinate 169,518,308 of CM040239.1, forward strand.
GGGCGTAGCCAGGAATTTGTTTATGAGGGGGCCAAAACTTTGTTAAAGACATTTAGAACTTGACATAATGTTGAGGATTGTTTAGCCAATTCGTGTTTATATAAAATTAATATGGGATGATCATTTAAATCAGATAACAATTTGGTGATTTCAGAGACGGTAAGATAAAGATAACTATATCGGTTTTGTGATGGCCAAAAACAACAATATGACACTTTACTATATCGAAATTTAACGTAAATGTCACAAGTTAAAGATTTGTGGGTGGTACTACCACCGCCCCTACATGCCTCCGCCACTGAGTATACTCCTTCCATACTAAAATTATAAACCTCATTTACATTTTTGTGATGTTTCAAAAATAATAATCTTCTTCTTGTGTCAACAAATTAAAATAGAGTTTAGTGAGTGGGGATGATATTTGATTGGTTGAAAAATGTAATGTTGCTACTTCTTTTAAATTGTGTATTTTTTGTTCAGAGACAATAATTTTAAAACGAATGGAGTAAAATAACAGATGTTGAGTACTAAAATAACAAGAAGATAAAGAGGGCATTTAGTTACGTCAATGATCGACACGTATTAATATAGATATGATAGAAAATATTTGGGCTTATGCATTCGAGTCATAATAACTAGACTATTATTTAAACGAATGTTTGCAACGTAATGTCGCAATAAAGAGACTTCTCAAACTCCCAATGATAAAGTTTTTAAACTTTTATGCCATTTATTATAGAAGACGTGCATCCCTTATTCTTATATGTTTATGATATCTTTTAGTACCTTTAGTAAGCATGTTTTTCGTAAAGAAAAAAGTATTTAAATCTTGAGAGGTTTGATCAATTCATTAGTCAATATGTATCAAGTTTAACTAAAGGGTGGCTAAATAATTAGTTTAAGGTAATGGCTAATGGGTCGGTCTGACTTGTGAGACTTTGTTCAATCTTCTTAGTTATATTTCTATGTAAATAGTAGTTGCGTGTTAAATAATAATGATGAGACTAACGATGTTACTCCAATGATAATATAAGTTATTGAACGTGAAAAATTTATGTTAGATACTTACCATATGCATACTGTTTGGCTAACCCGTAATTTATGAGGGCAATGTTTTAAGTACAAAAAACATCTGTAATGTATGATACGTCAAGTTAGTTTTGAGTGGTCGTATTCAGAAGACAAGTTATTATAGTACGATCATATGATCACATTAGCTATCATCATTATTCATATTTAGAAAATCGAGTCCTCATGGAGAAGCTTCACTTGTTAAGTAAGACTCGCCGTAAGGCAAACGTGAGAGGCTCGATCACGGTATATTATTAGCAGTATATCATCGACTCAATGTACATAATGTTTAGTTATAGGGCTTGTGATTAGGCTTATTATTAGTGGCCCATTAAGGCCTAGTAGTTAGTTTTTTTTTTTTTGAAACCTTGCCTGGTAGTTGGTTGTTGTAACCTTATTGTAATCTTTATATATTTTGGTAATAAGATATCCTAAATCATTAGAGACCATAATCATCCTTTAATGGTATCAAGTTTTTAATCAATTCTACCCTTCTTACCCTAATTTCTTTACGTTCGTCACCCTCCTCCTCCCTCTCATGGCTGCCGGCGATGAATCTTCCATCCCCCTTTCTACAATTCTTCACATGCTTACCATCAAACTCTCCTCCACCAACTATCTTCTATGAAAAAATCAAATTCTACCACTCTTGGCCTATCAGAAGTTAACTGGGCATGTTGATGGTTTGCTGGAATCTCCTTCCCCCACCAATCTCCGTCGCCGAAAAATCTTCTCCAAACCCTGAATTAGCTATTTGGAAGGAAGCTAATCAAAGAGCTCTTCTCATTCTTCAAGCCTCGCTCACTGAAGAGGCCATGGCGGAAGTCATCAATCTCCTCACTGCTTGTAATGTTTGGTGTGCATTGGAATCTGCCTACAGCCACGAGTCCGTTGAGCGTATGCAAAACCTCCGTGATTTTCTTCGTCAATTGCAAAAAGGTACCTCTTCTGATTCTGAATATGGTCGTAAGTTAAAGGGAATTTGTAATCAACTAGCTGCCTATCAGTCACCAGGTGGATAATGTTGATAAAAATCATTGGTTTCTCTGTGGTCTTGGTCCTTAATTTGAGACTTTTTCTACGACCCTTAGGATTGTTAAACCTCGTCCCCCGTTTCGAGGTATTATATCTCAGGCTGAGGGACACGAACTGTTAGGTTCCCATATTCATAACACAAGCATCAATATAAGAAATAGAAAAGAAGTGATCGGATGAACAAACACACACACACACGTATGATAATATATGAAAGGTTATGCGTAAAGTGTGAAGAGTGAAATGAACAACCAACCCTCAAGTGAGGGTTTACAAGCATTATTTATAGGAAGGAACTAGGGTAACATGCAAGTTCCCTTCCTTCCCTTTATGGGTTTGGGCCAAGGCTCATGGGCTTTCTACATAAGCCTTGGCATGATAACTAACATAAAAGCCATATTAAGCTAACTATTACATATTAATTACTAACACTTGAAATCTAGTTTAGGAGTGATTCCAACAATCTCCCCCTAAGTGTTAGTGATTGATGATATAAACGTTGAAGGTCTTTGAAGTAATAGTAGCTTTGGCGTCTTCGACATTTTTCTTTCTTGTGAGAAGAATTGCCTTGATTCGAACAATCTCCCGATGTAGAGAAATTGTTTCCTTTGAAAAGTTCGACTTTGGCGTCATCCTATTCTTTGTTACGTGATCTTTGTTCTTTGTGATGGTAGTGATAGTATGTTGTTGTTGTGCGCATCAGTGCGCTTCGTTGCTCGGTGTCTCCACGTCTTTCTCCAACATGCTCACACGCTTTTTAACGTTGGATTTCGAGATCGATGTAGTTCTCTTAGTCTTTAAACTTTGTAGATTCTTTGACTTTGACGAAGAATCATTCGACTTTGTGTTGCCTTTTGAGAGAACTTCAATTAGTGATGTTGTTGGTATGAGCATGTGAAGAATCGCACGATCGATCCGCTCAAAGCTTCCATGTTAAGAAAACATAAGAAAGGTTAGTGATAAGCGGATTCCAAAGACTTACAAGTTTGAACTTCGAGCATGTTAACAAACATAGTGTGAAAACACAACTCTAATTCTCACAAAGGCTTTTCCGAACCGGAGTCCCGCAAGTGAGATAACGTGATGTACCAAGTACACCTACTGATTCGGATGAGTCGAGGTACACCAAAGCATCACCTCACGACGTAGACCGTTTGAGACACACTAAGCGTAATCCACGAGGAGTTACCGAAGTGACTGCTTTGTCGGTTGTTTGATGTTGACCCGGCGGGAGTTTCCATTCAATCACCGAGGATCACATTTATGAACCTCTCATAAAGGTTCTCGACAGTTGCTAAGATGCGTGAAGGACACGATAATATATCACTTGCGTTCTTATTGTTGAGCGACAAGCGATGAATTGTCAAGTGTACCTAAGAGATCTTTGATGAATCTCGTGGCTCTAGACTCAATAGTGCACTTTGGTTTTCTGGCGGAGACTAGGGAGAGGGTCTCCTTCTTCAATACCGGCAATCTCTAAGAGAAAGCCGATAGTTTACGTAGGGTTCCCTGTGAGAATGAAACAAGCTTCGTTGAGAGAAACTTGAGTGGCTAAGAAGGTTTAGTGCATGCGTCCTTTGGGTCCATGACGACTTTAATCTTCAATACCGGCGTCATCAAGTGACAACCAAGAGCATATGAATTGAACCCGGTGTCTTCCCTAAGTTGAATAAACGGAGGGCTATTTCTTTTCACCCTTTCTTTGCTTTTCTTTTAATTCTTCAACTCTTTCTTTCTCCGATTCTCATTTTCTCCTTTTTATAATCATACCTAAGGACTTCTAATTCTAACTATTAGTAGTGTCCTTGGGTAGATCCCTCCAGCTCTGGCGGATCATAGGACGGTTATTCCTAAACTTAGTCACCTTATAACTCCATTGCCATAAAACCGATTTCTTGAAAAATTTCTCAAAGTGTTTATGAATAAGAAACATTTTGAAACACTTCGAGAGTTTTATTTTGCAGAAATACTCCCCCTCCACACATGCTTAAGTGTTTTGACAGAAATTTGCATGGTGAGAGAAGAGCGCGCACTTTTTTGAATTGGTCGACTCAAGATACACAATTCCCCGCGAGACACGGTTACGTTGCATAGTTAAAGAGTTACATTGTCAGCTTTTAGGTGACAACTAGCTCTAATAACTACCTTGAAGGTGTGGACAAACCTCGAAATTTTTTCAAACCCGTCAAAGTTCATGTCTATCAAGAGCTTCTCGAATAGGTACACTTTACTTGGATAAGTCTTGGAAGACAAATCTTTTCAATGTATGACTTGTTCAGATCCCGTCAATTCATGGGTTGAAGTCTATTCATACGAGGATTCAATAGCAATTCACAACATATTTCTTATCACATAATTTTTCTCCCCCTCAAAAATGGCATATAAATGTTATTTTTGACGAAATTTTGATATCGAATATGACCATTTCGAGTTTTGTAGGAAGATTATCACGAAGAACAATTTGTGAACAAAGTTTTTAATCAAATACTCCCCCTAAACAAGTGATATAAACTTTTGAGGTTTTGAAAATCATAAGGGGAAGTACTTGTTCTTTTGAGCAAAACTTTGAAAAGTGAAATTTTGATAAGTTTTACTCAAAAGTAAGAAGCTTTCGCTCCTTTTATAAGGATTGTGGCACTGAAGCATACCACAGGGTCCTTTCATGACAAGTACGGGTTGTACACTGTCATGCGTGCACAAGCCATAGTCAGATAATCAAACAAACAAAATCACAATCAAGAGAGTACCCAATGATTACAGACAAGTTTGGTCATCCTCCCACATAGCTCTCCAACCGTTGCATCTGATCCCGATGAATCAAACATTCATCAATCCTAGTGATAAATCAACGAACATCCTTGCGATCCTTTGAATTCCATCTCTTCGTCTGAATTATACCCAACTCAATGTCCTTCAATCGATATGTCAATCCATCTCGAACCATCTCTAGGGTGGTGTCATAGAACTTAGTAAATTTCATCGAAAGTCATGAAGCAAGTATGATGATTTTCACTTTGGTAGACAAACCCAAACTTTTGTTTATGAACGATTTTGTACTGAGGTTCTTGATTGATTCCGATGAAGTGTAGAATTTAGGTAAGATTCGACCCTGAGGTGGAGAACTTCAACACGCTCTTTGATTTGAAGCGTATGAAAACAAGGAGTGCGATAATGTACTTGATCTAAATTTCGGTTGAGGTTACGGTTGGGGCTCGGTATGTCGTGATCCTTACCACCGGTGTATGTAAAGTGATCAACGGTTTCTCCATTGGTGGTGTGGTTTCGAATCCATTGGTTGATCGGATGGTGGTGGTGTGTAGCTTGTTGTGTAGTGGTGATAACTCGCTTAACCATTTGTCGAATCATTGGATGGAGTTGCCTTCTTATGATTTTGTTGTTGACATAGGTGTTTCTTATGTTGATGGAGGTGATGATTTAGATGATGATTTGGGTTTGGTGGAAGTGTCAAGAGGTGTTTTTAAGACTGTTGGGTTTGTGTATTGGATTGTCAACTATGTAGTTATCGATTCCTTCTTAAACTTTTCCTTCTCACTCTAGCGACTTCTTTTGCCTCTTTTCGAATAATTTCCTCTTCACCGCCAAATTATCATCATCAGGGACTCTTTCATCCTTATCATGATCGTAATCTCCTTCGTCATATATTTACACATCTTCACCATGATTTTCTTCTTGCGGATGTTTTAGTTGTTGTTGTGGTTGCTTCATTTCAACAGTTGTGGTGACAGTGACACCCTGATCCTTACCGGGTTGATTAACCGGATCGGATGGGGTAAGAGATGTCTACAATGGATCTTCCATAAGTGGAGGACTACTACTTGACCCTCCTGCCCTACCGGGTTGATTAACCGGAAAGGTTGAAGCATGGTATTCCATCCTTTTCTGATTTAATGTCTTATGAAATTTTATTTCCTCTTCCATTGAATCATACTCATCATCAGGATGACTTTGTGAGCATGAATTTGAATGGATGTTGCGAAGGATGTCCACACAATTTCGCAAGATGATTATGAGCATATGAAGTTGTTGAAGATGACACGGAGATTGTTCTTGCCAATTGTTTTGTCGTATCCAGCTGGGAATGTGTTTGCCATCAAGAGCTCTGCTGGGGCATTGATGATTGCTTGATTTGCAGCCATTTTATGATCTGAAAGACATTAGACAAAAAGACATACATATGGAAACATAATGTGTTTGTTTTAGTCTGATTTATTATCTAATTCCTTGTTTGATGGTAACATGTTTATGTTAGTTACAAGTCCTAAGTCACATTATTCCAATTGATTGAAGTTGATGTGATAAGTTACGTGAACATGTTAATTTTGAAATTTCAAAGTCCAATTTTTCACTTAACACACAACATATTAACTTTTGTAAGCTTATACGAAATATCAGGTATTTGTGACTTATGCGTAACATTTCACAAGTAACATATGCGCAATAGGCCAAAATGTAGTGAACAGTGGGTTATGAGTAACAAGGATCCTTATGCGTAAGAAAGGAGCTTATGCGTAGGAGTAAGCTAAAGCGTAAGACCAAGCTTATGCATAAGAGTTTCTTACGCGTAAGACAAGTTCAAAGGCTTTAGGCTTACGCGTAGGAATAAGCAAGATGTTACGCGTAAAGTTTACTCGTAAGAGTAAAGCTTATGCGTAGCAAGCCTTGTTTACGAATATCTTTCCAAGATACGCGTAATCCATGTAGACCTCTTATCGTAAGATTTACGCGTAAGATTTCTCTTAAGCGTTACCTTTACGCATAAAAGTATTCTTTAAGCGTAACGGTTTGAACACCGAAGATTACGACATTACGAATAATTAACACGTTAACTATAAACATGAAAACTTGATTGCGATTAATTCCAAACATCTTTTATATCACAAAACAAGCATAAGAACATATCAGATACACAGAGAAAGACTTAGGCGTAAAATTACTTAAACCCTAAACCCTTAATCTACGTGTAAAGGATATAGCTACACAAATCTAACAAGAATGTTTCTGGAGTGTTCTAGATGTCATATGAGTGCAATGGAACAAGATTTAACACATTTCCACCACAGAATCAGAAGATTTATGGGAGATGAACCCTAAAAGACCTCAAACTTAAATTCATACAGTTTAGATGTTTCTGGGCTAATTTAAAGGTTCAAAAACATGCATATAAACTTATTCTAACACTTTCTTGACTACCTAATAACATGTTACAGAATAGAAAAACCCTAGATGAGCGCAAGAAACCCAGAATTCAAATTAATGAAATTTAAGATTCAGGATGGTTTTGAACGATTGAAACAAGTTTAATAGACACTAAGAAAGGTTTTAACACAACTCATTTCAATCCAAACACTTTTATGCATAAACACCCAATTCGTTCGAGTGAACAATTTTCCAAAATCAGTTTAAAGAGTTTTAACCGTTGGATTTGAAAGATTTTTGAAATCCTTGTTTAGAATCTTGATCAAAACAATTTAGAACTTCTGATTATGAGCGACTTGAGCGGATTTAGAAGATTTGATTTGGGCGTTTGATCTTGGTTGTTAAGGAGTAAATGATGTTGTTAAAATTAATTTGCCAAGTTGACACATTCAGTCCATCAACCTTAAAGAGGTTCCAACCAAGATCCTTTAACTTCCGTTTAGGTTAGACAAAACACATGTAAGGCAAGAAACTTAACGATACTCCCCCTCGACTTTTGAAATAATGAATTTTGAAGACATTTGAGTCCGAGGAGAGTATTTGACAAGAAACGTATCCACCATTTTGGAAGAAACAACATATTTTTGAAAACATGAGTACAAGGTTTTATGAAACCGAAAAATATTTACTTTCTCCCTCAACACTTGTTCGGAAAAATAGTGAAAGATTTGATAGAACAAAGTGTTGATCAAGATTTGTACTTGCGATGTATGAAAGAATTTAGATAGAAGAATATTTTTGAGATTTTTCGATTTTATATTTTTGTATTTTGTTTTGAAAATATTTACAAAAGATGTTTTGGTGTTTGGTTGGTTTTAAGAATGTTTTAAAAGTTCATCCGGTTCCTCGAGTCAAACACCGCATACCAATCCGGTGGACCAACTCATTAAACCTAGCGAGGAGCCAAGGCTTTGGTGAGGAGATCCGCCAATTGGTATTCAAGATACCACAAAGTATAATTCAACAGTGCCCTTTTCCACGTGCTCTTTGATGAAATGATATCAAGATCGATGTGCTTTGATTTGGAATGTTGAGCGAGTTGCGAGATTGCAATAGCACTTCGATTTTCGCGAAGACAACGGATTTTGTCAAATACGTAACCATGGTCTTTGAGTTGTGTGCGCATCCAAATGACTTGAGCACAACACGCCGACATGGCTACATATTACGCTTCGTTGAGGATAGCGACGTATGATCCCGCTTCTTCGATTGCCATGACACGGTTTATCACCAAGAAATTGTAATGCTCTCAAGTACTTTTACGTGAGTCTAAGCATCCTGCGTGATCGCGTCGAAAAAGCTATTAGTTCAAAACCGAATCCCGGATACGGATCCCAAGTTAATGGTTCCCTTAATGTATCGGAGGATTCTTTTAGCCTCGAGAGGTGAGTTTCGATTGGTCTCGATCGATAACGGAGCAAAGATATCTGCAAACACAATATCGTGCTGCTAGTTTGTTAGATACATGAGAGACCCAATGATACTACGGTATTTGGTAGGGTCCACCAATTTCCCATGTAAATCGATCTAGCTTCTTGGTATGAGCCATTGGTGTGGCATAGAGTCCAGCTTTGCATTCCAAATTTGTTAAAGTTCAAGGGCATATTTGGGTGACTCAAGAAAATACCACGGGTGATTGATGAACTTGCATTCCGAGAAAGAATGTGAGTTCACGCATCATTGACATTTCAAAATGTTTTGTCATTAGTTTTGCAAAAGCATTTGAGTATTTTAAATGTGTTGACCCAAAAATGATGTCATCCACATAGATTTGAACGATTAAGATGTGAGCCCCATGATATTGTATGAAAAGTGTAGGATCGACCGAACCTTTGGTAAATTTATTGGCAATGAGGAAGGATGATAACTTATCGTACCACGCCCTTTGAGCTTGTTTGAGTCCGTACAGAGCTTTGTTCGGTTTGTAGGCGTGATTCGGGAACTACGGATCAACGAATCCTTACGTTGGTCGACATAGATTGTTTCTTCGATTGACCATTCGAGCGGTTTGACGTCCATCGAAAGACCGTTATATTCATATGAGCCATGAACGCGAAATATCCGAGCGACCTCAAGGCGAGCAACCGGGCGAATGATTCTTCAAAATCAATACCTCTTCCCCATATATAACCCTTAGCCACCAGACGTGACTTATTTACGATTCGTTCCCTTGACATCAATTTGTTTTCCAAATCCATTTGAGACCAATGGCGTAGACCCTGTTGGTCTTTCAACCGTCCCATACTTCAAGACGTTTAAAGCGATTGAGTTCTTCCCGCATGGATTCAATCCAGTTGTCTTTGGTCATTGCATCTTTAACGTTTTAGGTTGATTGGCAGACGGTGAGTGCATAAATGCAATGTTCACCATCGTGTGAAGACGTTGTCTAATTACGTTGGTTGATTCGGGTTACCAATAATATTCTCAAGAGGATGGTCTTTTGTCCAACGATGTGTAGAGGTTGATGTTGGTATACATTGTGCGATTGGAGGATTCAAATGGCTTGTAGATGATTCCGCAACATCGGTGTAGCAGTTTAATTAGCAAGCGGATTAAAGAAGCATTTGGATCAAAATCGCAAGTGGGGTACTTCATTGTTTAGAACATCATCGTTGGTTTCGTCGTTGGAAGCAGTTTGTTCAACTGTTGTTGTAGAGTCAGCGGTGGTGCTTCTTAATGATAGTTGTTGTAGCAGTGTATCGGTATTGGAATATGATCGGGTTGAGCGGCGGAAACATTGGGTACACTCGAGCACATTCATCAATATCATCACTAAACAAAGGAGCAAATAGTTTTCCATTTGTTGTGAGAAAAGTGGGGGCTTGGTTCGGTGATGATGGGGTTTGGGGAAGTTTAAGCGGTTGTGACGGGTTCCAAGTATTATGCTCGAAGCCATTATGAAGAAGTTTTGAATCGACTTCCCCCAACCGACAACTGTCTTTAGCGATTTAAAACTTTTATGAAGTCTACATTTTCTAACTTTTGAAGGTTTCGATGCGCGTGAATTTGTAGATGAGTAGTAAACCACACAATGTAAATCTGACTTATTGCGGAAAATCAGTTCGAGGGTAACATGCCAGAAATCAACAAGATCTTCTCACGTATGTAGACGCATCACACCAAACAAACCACGAAAGACGAAATGAAATGACTTTCCCCTGAATGTTGTGGTCTTTCAGAATACTAATCACCTGTTAATATGCAATAACTTGATACCAAGACCGTGTGTGAGGCATCATAACATCATATTTGGGTAACTTCACTCAAGTTCACCCGTGAAATTGAGATGATAACACCAAAGTGAGACGTTTGAGCCACAGATCATCTTATTTCTTTCCCCTAATTGAAGAAATTCAAGAAGGCATTGGGTTTTCGCAAAGAAGCATGTGGAAGAACAAGGAAGCAATGACCACCTATACACTCTCTCCCCCTAAATGTTTTCAATGATTCAGAATCATACACCACGTATGTTGATGATGAATTGAAGACAGCGAAACCATGTATAAGGAGACAGTAAAACCATGTATGTTCAATTAATCGAACAAGTGTGAAGTACCATAAATATCTCATAAGAATCAACTGCTGATAAAACTTCTCTATTCATTATGTTGATCCTCATCTGTGTCATTGTTGTACAAAGAATTTTGTTCTTCTGTTGTCAGAGATTCGATTGGAGGTGCACTACAAAGAACAAGTTATTGTTGTAGATTCGGTGTATCGAAATTAGAGTATTATCGAGTTGAGCGTGAAACATTCGATACATCTGAAGCACGACTTTAGAAAGACTCTTTAACTAGAGGAGCAATCAATGTTTCCAATTCTTGACGATTAAGTACAATGGTGGAGCAGCTGATGGACCATTATATTTTTGACAGTGAGAAACGGGTCCTACGCTGTATTGCAGTAGGAGCCATTGTTGTTGTACCTGCATAGAAAAAATAGGAGGGGGACAAGAAAGAAGAAACATGGATCCCAAGTGTGGCGGGTTCCGGATGTTAGAGGCATAAAGATGTAGTGTCAATTATCTTCTTGACACCGAACATGCTATTTTGATAAGTTCCTTTCCTACCTCGGGGATGGATGTTGTAGGTTTCACACTTGTGTTGATGCAACTACTTAGTATCTTGCTGTAGGAATCCACCTAAGACCAACAGTGTTGAAAACTCTACCGTTGGAATCCATCTAAGGTTAGATCTAGGGATGTTGAAACTTCTTTTGGAAGAGTCTGCGTCTATATTGATCCACCTATTAGGTTTACGAAATTTTACGTTTAGATCAGCGGGTTTATTTCTAACAATTTGTTGAGTAAACTTAGGTTTTGGTTTGCTACTACAAGCAGTGTTATGCAACACACTAGAAGGCATCACACTAGGTCGTGAACCTTAGATTCCATCCTTTTGGAGTAGTGCCCTTTTCCTAGCCTTTTCTAGATCATAGTTCTTGTGAAAGTCCTTTGTATCATATGAATTTTGAATTTTGATGCTCGGTTAAGACATTGTTTTCGAACTAATCCTAGACTGGCCAGAAGCAGCCACATATTGAGGTTTAACAGAAATAGGTATATCAGAAACATGTTTAACAGAAACAAAAGCATTATGCTTTGGCCCGGAATTTGGAGTGACTGGTTTTGTCAAATGATTATTCTCAACAACTTAGGAGGCAAACCGTGGTTTTGAATATTTTGATCGTTCAGATTTAAAAGCAGTTGGTTGTCTAACTACTGATTGATTTCTGATTGGTTGAAGAGACGATTTCCCCAAGATTGTTGGTTTTGTAAACTTAGTATCCACACTCTTGCCAGTTAATCTTCTCAGTTTGTTTAGTAAAGCAACATGTGCAAGCCCTTTGCTTGAATTTGAGCCTTTAAATGCTCATTTTCTTTTACTAATGTATCCACACGATTACTTTGTTCATTTGAATATTGACCATTGTGTTCTGAAGAAAAAGATTTGTTTTGTAATTTAAGTTCAAGAGAGATGCAATGTGCCTCTAGTTTTGAAAAATATTTATGAAACTGAGCAATGGTCTTTTTGAGAAGAATGATTTGATTCAAGAGTTTGATTTGACGTTTTAGATGAATTGTTAACAAGTAAGGGCTCGGACATGAGATAGTTGTGCGGACATTGTGCAACACATGGTCAACCTCTCCTTCATTTACGAATTCGGGTTGATCAGTATGTTGTGTCGCATTTGCAGTCAGAATATGATCAACAGTAGATAGTACCTCAACCATTTGTTCTTTGTCAAAGTTCGGCTTTGTGTCATAGATGGGTAAGATATCTTCCTCAACCATTTGTTCTTTGTCAAATTTCGGCTCTGTGTCATAGATGGGTAAGATATCTTCCTCAACCATTTGTTCTTCGTCAAAGTTCGGCTTGGTGTCATAGTTAAGTATGATATCTTCTCCAGATCTGTTGCTATCATTCTGCTTTTCCAATGCTACAACCTCATTGTCCGCATTACCGATAGATGCAGTAATCACAACATTCTCAACATCCCTTTGAGCATTCCTTCCATGTACATCAACTCTTTCACCTTGCACGACTGCAGGATTTCGCGAATTTGATGATGTCTGACGCTTGGAATTGTTAATTTTTGAACACAGCTTAGTCATAGCCATGTATCGTTCTTTCAAAGCCACAAATGCAGCTTCATCTTCAGAACCCATTGAGTTAAACACTCTCTATCCCCTGCAGAAGAATCAAAGAGCAAAGGTGCGAAGTCGATATAGCACACACAAGGCCGATATAGTAAATTTCAATTTCCCTCCAAAAATAATTTTGAAAAAATTTTGACTCTTAAAATTTGAAATTCACTATATTATTCAATTCTAAGGTTGTAAGAAAAATTTGAGTTATGACAATTTTGATGCCAAATTTGACCCGAAAAATTCGAATTTGGGCCCAAAAATTTGAATTTTTGACCAAACTTTTCGCAGTTAAACCAAAATTTGAATCTCGCATAAAAATTGAACGTTTAGTCTCCCCTAAAAATTAATTATTATTTATTTTTTTTTATTTTTTTAGATAACTTGTGTTGATGGATCTTTGTAGTCGAATGAAACTTTGTTTGTTGAAGTCCTTAAGCGTAGAAAACCAGCTTATGCGTAGATTAGTACCTTACGCGTAGAAAGAGATTACGCGTAGAAAGAGCTTATGCGTAGAAAGAATCTTACGCGTAAAAACACCACCTTACGCGTAAAAATGAGACTTACGCGTAAGAATAGCTTACGCGTAGACTTGGTGAAACCTTAGCTTATGCGTAAACCAAAAACTTAGAAGTAAGAACCTTATGCGTAATATTTTCTTAGGCGTAAGACTTGCTTATGCGTAGAAAATGCTTAGGCGTAAGATGTTTACTAAATAGCTTTTATGCTTATGCGTAAAACTAGGGTTTTAACCCAAAATCCTTTACACTTATCCGATGTAAAGATATCGATTCGCTCCCGAACAGGTCAAGTTTAGTCACACAAGGTGACCACTTGTGAATGGTCAACCGTAACAAACTTAAGCGATGCGGAAGCAAATGCAATTAAGATCGGAGGAATATAGTGGATTCACGGTCGTTAAGTCCCACGGAGGATGAATGGTGTTTAACACGGTCGGATGTCGAATAATCACTAAGGATAGTGATCAGTAAGGATTTTGAGTTATTTATACCTAAAGAAAAGTTTTGTAAATTACATGGGCTTAAATGCAAATTAAAGAAAATTAAAAAGTTAAAATATATTAAATAAATTCTATCACTATTTTTACAATGATGTTTTTGTGATTTATAAAATAAAATAACTTAAATAAACTATTTTAACTAAAACGTAAACTTAAATTATCTAAAAACGTGATTTAAAATGAAAACGAGCGTTATGTATAAAAATTACGCGAGTGCGCAAGCAAAAACGTAAAATTTGTGAAATAAAAGTCCTACAAGTGTAAAAACAATTTTCTTACCTACTATATGACAAAAGAAAATTTTAGAAAAAAGAATTATATTTTTTAGACTTTTATATTTTTTATTATGAATTAAATACGATTTTACACTAATTAAATGTTTAAAAATACTAAAACTATTTAGAAAAATCTGAAACTTTTTTATAAAATACTTTATACTAATACAAAGTTAAGAAAAATACAAAAGTTGAAAAAGCTAGATTAAATAAGCTGGAAATAAGCTAATAAGCTCGTATAAGCTTAATGAACTAAAAAGGGTTATATATTAAATAGTGTAAAGAAAAACAGAAAAAGACCCAAGGGCGAGTGGTAGTGTGTGTGTGTGGTGAGCTGGGTGGCGTGGTTGAATCCAGCAATGACCTTTTGCTAACTTTTTATTTTTTGATTTTCTTTTGCAACTTATTAAGAACTTGAAATAAGCAAATTGTAAAACTACAACTTTTATAAAATGACCAATAAGCTCGGTTTGAGCTTATTTATCTCAACAATGGACACAAATTGAAATAAGCACAAGAGTTTAAGCCAAAATGGCTTATAAGCTAGAAAATAAGCAAGATTAAGCTAAAAATAAGCTAAGTAACTAATAATAAGCTAATATGGCGAGAAAACATTTTGACTTAAAAACAAGCACTTAACAACTCCAAATAAGCACTAGCTTATCTGTTTGCACAGGACACTGTGTGAATCACTAGGCACTTTTAAGCTAGATTTTAAGCACTGAGATAAGCTAGAAAATGAAAACAAATACTTGGATTAGCTAGTTGACCATTTAAGCTTTCCAAAAAGCTAAATTACACAGTTTGGCTTACACTAATAAGCTTGTGAGAAGCTTATGAAGAAACTGAAAAACCACTGAGTCAAGACTCAGTGTATGCTGAGAAAAATGGACAAAACAATAAGCCACTATCAGGCTTAGTAAATAAGCTACAAATTAGAAAATTAAGCTTGGAACCTCAAGTCAGCTAGGAAAGCTTTCCAAAGAACCAAGTTACACAGGATTTGATCAAATAATAAGCTCTGTAGGAGCTTGTAAAAATGACTAGCTCAACTGTGCACAGGGCACCATTTTCAAACAAGGGTCCAAAAGAAGCTGAGAAATAAGCTACTAAATAAGCTAGACATAAATTATAAAAAATACTATTATAAAGCTGAGCAGTTGTATTTTGATATCCCAAAAGCTCAAAACATAAAACTCAAAGTTAAGCCCTATATAGAATTTTCTATTTTATTCAAAAAACGACCAAATGGAAAATTTTGACTTTTTTATTTTACACTAGTATGTTGACTAAGATGAACTTTAAATCAAAGCTAATGACCGATTATGATATATTAAGGTATAATAAGGTTAGATTAAGCTATGCTAACAACTTTTAAGCTACTATGATGATTATTACCTTTAAAATCTTAACAGTTAACTAGTAAGAAGAGATTAAAAGTAATTTTGACTTTTACTCTAATAAAGACTGATTTTCTTGGTTTCTTTGAACTATATTAACCTAATGAGACATGCACCAAATAAGGACAACAGCTAGAACAACCTATAACACAGTGATTCAAACAAATCCAAACACCCTTTTTCAAGACTGTTAAGAAGCTTTTCAAAGCAAAACACTGATTAAGACCATGCCAATGATTTCAGACTTTTTAATACCATATAATGGGACTAAATGAACATTAAACAACAACAATAATAACATAAAACTTAGGAATGACAATTATGCTCTTTTAACTGTGAAAATGAGATTTTTGCTAACTATAAATTTAAAAGAACAAACAACTGATTTTTATGTTTAATTATGCTTAAATATAACTAAGAAACTCAAAGATACAAAGATTGAAGCTTATGCTTAACTTAAACAGTGAAATGCCAAATAAGAACAAAAGGCTTACAAATTGTTTCCAAGCTCAAACCGAGCGAGGACTTGTAAACACTTCCTAAAGCTTCCCAATAAGCTCTATACCAAGGCCATCCAATATCAACCCCGCCCAAACTTTCTTGTATCTTTCACCATGGATTTTTATTTTCAACTATTTTTTAGTATTTTTGGTATTTTTCTTTTGGCTTTCTAAACTAAGTTTTAAAGTATCTAATAGCTTTAATAAGCTATATAGGAGATTATATGAGCTTAAGAGTCCAAGATAATAACTAACAACAACATTTCATTCACATGAGATTTTGACTTGAAAATTGCATAAACTTGAAATGGGACTTATCAACTGAAATTGAAAGCGGGCGAGTTTTATTACACTCAAATAAGATTACAAAGTATTTAAGAACTTAAACATTCCTTTGGAAAGCTTAAAATATTTAAAGCGACATATGAAAATTACAATTACACTAGATAGATGTCTTTGAGCCTCTCTTCCTCTCTTTTATACACCAAATGCTTTCCACGTGTCCTCCGAGCAAATCCCATCTTTTATTTTGGCCATTGGATGAGTTGAGTGTATTTTGGCCATTGGATCAATTTTAGCGGGAAAAGCTTTGTTTTGAGCTCGGGGTTACGAATTTGCAACTAGGGGGGGTGGCATTAATTGTGGTGTGTAAAGTTGGTAGATATGATGATGAGGGGGGAGGGATAAGGTGAGAGGTGATGGGAGAGGTGTTGCCTGAGTTGCAGTCAAGTGGGAGGAAGACAGGGATAAGGGAGGGAAAAGGTGTATTTGACTGGATTGTTTGACCAGGGGTCAAGGCTAAATGGCAGGGGTCATAATGGTTAAAGGGTCATGGTTTAAGGCTTAGTAATACAAGGACCATTTGTGCAATTCCTGAAATCTTGAAGGACCATTTCTGCCAATTTTCCAAAGTTGTCACAAGGATCACTTTTGCCAAGTTTTAATAGTACAAGGACCATTTTTGACATTTTCAAATTTCCAAGGACTATTTGTGACAATTTCAAAACTTGAGGGACTAAAGTTGTAATTTTGAAATTTTTGATTTTAAGGACGAATTTTGACAACTCATGAATCCCTAAGGACTTAAAATGATATTTTTCTTTATTTTGATTTACAGGGACTGCTTTTGACAACTTTTGAAACTTGGGGACTAAAGCGCCAATTATGCAAACTTGATACGCTTTTTCACAGATTTTGATATTTTGCATTTAAAACACATAAAACACTTATTTGTGATATTTTTATCATTTTGATGCATTTACGAGTGTTTTCGGATGTTTTGCGTTTAATTGATACAAAATGATGAGTATTTAGACACTCATCAATCCCATACTAAGATATTGCTAGTCCCTAGCAATGTTTTGAGAAAAATTAATGGATTTCATCTCTTTACCAAAAGCCATTACTTCGGAGTAGCCAAATGTTTCATTCAAGTAAGAACCTTGGTACAACGATAACCGAATGATTTTGAGCAAATCACCGACTTCCAACGGATTTGATTTGTCTTTACCATAAGTGGTTTGCTACGGACTAGCCAACTCTTAGATAATATATCTTTGGTGAGTGATTACCAATTATGGTTTTCCACGCCTTTACCACAAGCCATAAACTTGCGGGCTAGCCAACTCTTCACTAATTAAAGATATGGTGGTGAATACCATACAATTTTGGGCAAATTGCAAGCCGTCAACGGATTTGATATATCTTTACCAAGAGTCGTTTGCTCTGGATTAGCCAATACTTTTGTTTATTAGACATGGCGGATGATAACCATAAGTCGAGTAAGTGCAAAACACTTACTCCAAAAAAATTTGGCCAAAATGGGGAATCAGGCGGTATAATTACATGATAAAATTCGTGAGAATTCCCCACACTTAGAAATGAATATTGCCCTCAATATTCAAAGTACCGTGGTTATGCCCAAACATAGAACATAAAAGGAAATACTACGGCCATTATTTTATTTTTGATATATACTTTTTTTTTTTTTTTTTTTTTTTTTTTGAAGAGGTTTATATACAACGTGGGGCAACTCCCCACACTAGGGTGATACTCACGGTGAAAACCCATGTGGTGTGCTCTTGTTTTGATTCCCGAGTCGCTAGCTTGACTCGATCCCGCATTCATTGGTTCATGGGGAAAGTTTGTAGATCCGGGACAATCACAGGAGGAATGTCCTCTCCAAAATAATGCTTCAATCGATGACCATTCACTTTAAAATTTGGACCATCGGGCTGAGATATTTCAATGGTGCCATAAGGATAAACCTTAGTGATAGTAAATGGACCAGACCAACGGGACTTGAGCTTTCCCGAGAATATCTTCAATCTTGAATTGAAAAGAAGGACTCGATCACCGACGTTGAAAACGCGGTTCTTGATTTTAGAGTCATGAATCTTCTTTGTCTTTTGTTTGTAGATCAAAGAGTTCTCGTATGCTTGATCACGGAGTTCATTTAGTTCATTCATTTGAACTTTTCGTGATGATCACCGGTATCGAATATCGAAGTTTGCATGCTTCAAGGCCCGGTATGCCTTGTGCTCAAGCTCAATCGGAAGATGACATGCCTTCCGTACACTAGCTTGTATGGAGTACACCCTATGGGTGTTTTGTAAAATCACGGAAGGCCCAGAGTGCGTCATCCAGTTTATCCGACCAGGATGCACGATTTTCGCCTACTGTCCTTTCTAAAATTCTTTTAATACCACGGTTGGAGACTTCCACTTGCCCACTTGTTTGTGGGTGGTACGCAGTAGAGAGACGGTGGGTTACAACATACTTTTGCATGACACGATCAAATTGGTCTTTGCAGAAATGCGTACCACGATCACTGATTATAGCACGTGGAGTTCCAAACCTAGCAAAAAGAGATTTCAAGAATTTTACAACAACTCGGGCATCATTGGTAGGTAAAGCTTTTGCTTCAACCCATTTTGACAAATAGTCAACAGCCACGAGTATGTATTTATTACCACGAGATGATGGAAATGGCCCCATAAAGTCAATGCCCCAGATGTCAAAAATCTCACACACTTGAATGGCGTTTTGCGGCATTTCATTTCTTTGTGAGATATTCCCGTGACGTTGACAAGCGTCACATGTTTTGACAAATTCATGGGCATCCTTATAAATCGTGGGCCAATAGAATCCGGAATCAAACACCTTTTGGCGGTGTAGTTGGGACTATGATGGCCCCGATGGGTCCGGCATGGCAAGCTTTGAGAATGTCAAGAGCTTCTTGTCCATAAACACACCGTCGGATGACTTGATCCGCATGATTTTGAATAAGTAAGGGTCGTCCCGAGTAATGTTTAACATCTTTGAAGAATTTGTTCTTCTGGTCGACATTCCTTTCACTATGAAGTTACCCGCATGGTAATTTGCGAAGTCGACAAACCATGGGGTAGTAGAGTTTCCACGAAAAGAAACCGCATTGAGTGTCTTGAGAGGAAATGTTTCATTTATTTCCTTTTCTCGAAAACATCTTGGTGAGGATTTTCTAGCGGGATAGATGATCGACATCCGTGTTCTCGGCTCCTTTTTATCACATATAATGATATCAAATTCACATAAGGAGAACCCAACGGAGCAATCTCGGCTTTGCATCTTGTTTTGCAAAGAGATATTTGAGAGCCGAGTGATCCGTATACACTACACATTTGGTCAAGATTAAGTACGGCGAAACTTCTCAAACGCATACACCATGCCTAGTAGCTCTTTTTACGTGGTGGTGTAATGAGTTTGAGCTTGATCATAGTCTTACTTGCGTAGTGGATAGGTGAAAATGCTTAGATCTCGTTGCCCTAGGATTGCACCGATAGCAAAATCACTTGCATCGCACATGAGCTCAAAAGGCAAGTCCCGGTTGGGAGCAACGAGAATGGGTGCCCGTAAGCTTTTTCTTTAATGTTTCAAAAGCTTGATGCACTCGGGTGAGAAGATAAAAGGAGCATCTTTTCAAGAAGATGAGTCATAGGCAGGCGATTTTAGAAAAATCTTGTATGAATCTACGATAGAAACCGGCATGACCTAAAAACTCCTAATACCTTTGACGGTAGTAGGATGAGGCAATTAGCAATAACATCGACTTTTGCTCTATCTACCTCAATCCCGTTTTTGAAATCTTATGGCCAAGGACTATGCCTTCTTTGACCATAAAGTGGCTCTTCTCCCAATTTAGACAAAGATTGGTGTCTTCACACCGTTTAGCATTTTATCTAGATGGAGAGACATGTTTGAAACGAGTTCCCAAAGACCGAGAAGTCATCCATAAACACCTCCATTGTTTCCCCGATCATGTCGTGGAATATGGCCATCATACATCGTTGGAGCGTGCCGGGAGCGTTACATAAGCCAAAAGGCATCGTCTGTAGGCAAAAGTTCCGTATGGGCGGTGAATGTGGTCTTCTCTTGATCACGTGGATCAATGGGGATCTGAAAGTAACCCGAGAAACCATCAAGGAAACAATAGTACTCATTCCTGCTAATCTCTCAAGCATTTGGTCCATGAAGGGTAGAGGAAAATGGTCTTCACTGGTGGCGTCATTCAACTTACGATAGTCAATACACACACGCCATCCGTAACCAGCCGAGTTGGAATTAACTCGTTATCTTCATTGTGACAACAGTTATGCCACCCTTTTAGGAACACAATGAATTGGGCTAACCCAAGGACTATCGAGATTGGGTAAATCAATCTCGCATCAAGAAGTTTGATAACCTCTGTTTGATAACATCATGGATTTTGGATTTACTCTTCTCGATGTTGAGCTATTGGTTTGAAGTCATCCTCCATCAAGATTTTGTGAGTACAAAACTCGGGGTTGATACCTTAATGTCGGAGAGTTTCCAAGCAATTGCTTGCTTGTGTGACTTCAAGACCTTTATGAGAGCGATCTTTTCATCTTTACTCAAATCTCGAGCAATAATGACGGGTAATTTATCATTACCCTCAAGGAATGCATACTCGAGATGAGGCGGTAAGTCCTTAAGTTCGACTTGAAATTCTTGATTTTCTCAACCGACTTGACTTCCTTGTTATGAAGGTCGGCGGGAGGAGTGATGATGATGGATCATTATTAAGTAACTTCTCAATGAGAAGTATATCCCCTCAATGTCGATGGGGCGTGATCAATTTCCCATGGAGCAGAATCACTAGACGAGTATGCTTCAATATCTTCCAAGATGAAGTCACTTTCCTCAAGCGGATTGAGAGAAGGAGTAGAATTGGCAATGATGGGTTGAGATGAATGAGTGAGATTATCACTCGAAGAATTATGATCATAACCAAGAACTTCTTGAGAGTACTCTTGAAGCAACATCAATGATATCTATTCGGTTAACCGACTCGGAATCATAGTTTGCGGAGTACCTCAAGTTTGATCAAGGTTAAAGGTGACGACTTCATTACCAACACGTAATGTGATTTCTTGCTCAAATACATCAATGAGAGCACGGCCCGTTCTCGTGAATCCTCTTCCAACAATGAGAGGAACCCGTGGATCGACATCGAAATCAACAACTACAAAGTCGGTGGAAAATGGAACTTTCCTACTTTCACAAATCGTCCTCGGCAATTCCAAGTGGACGGGATATTGTCGATCGCAAGCTTGAGAGTCATGCATGTAGGAGTAAGGTCCGGAAGAAAGTTTCTTCCATCTTGAATGAGGCATCGGGTTTATGCTTGCACCAAGATCGGCTAAGGCAAAGCATTCAACCATTCACGGAAATACACAAGGTAAGAGAAATTTTCCGGGATCTCAAGCTTTCGGGAAGCTTCTTCAAGATAAGCTGCAGCAGTTCTCGTTCGAAGGAGTTTTAGCCATTTCAAACGACTTTTCCTTGTTGCTTAACATGTGTTTGAGAGTTGATGCAAACTTGGGCATCGGCATGATAGCATCCGCAAAGCTTATGTCAAAATGTAGTTCTTGGAAAATTTGAAAAATTTGTCCATTTGATGGTAGCTTTTTCGGCGGAGCTTTGCTCATTCAAGCGTGATGGGTAAGGAATAGAAGATTTGGATTTGGGGTTTTCAGCGGGAGCTATAGGAGGTTCAAAACAACTCTGGATTGGATTTGGGTTTCGGACAACGAGGATGGACATTG
The DNA here is from genome assembly GCA_022545495.1 of Chrysanthemum lavandulifolium. NCBI lineage: Eukaryota > Viridiplantae > Streptophyta > Magnoliopsida > Asterales > Asteraceae > Chrysanthemum > Chrysanthemum lavandulifolium. The sequence goes on from CM040239.1 coordinate 169,540,578, forward strand.
TTGGTACCTCCGTTATTAGTAGGAAGTTCCTTGTCCTTTGTTGCCTCGGGTTCACTTTCCACTACCTTCGGGATAGAAGAAGAAGAGGTAGTAGAAATAGCGGGTCCATTGTATGAAACACCACTTACGGTTGTGATCGCCTTTGCATCTTCCCTCGGGTTAGCGATCGTGTTGCTCGGAAGTTTTCACGAGCACGAGGGTTGATCATTTAAAGACTTCTTGAGATCGTGATCGGTGACCGACTAACAACTGTTCATTTCATCTTGGGATTTCATGAATTGCTTTAATAACTCATCGGATGATGGTCTTGGAGGATGTGGAGGGAAATTCGAGGTCGGATGTTTTGATTATGACCTTGTTGTTGAAAATTCCTTGATTAGGATTTACATTTCCACGAAATTGATTCCTCGATTGAAATTGTTATGATTAAGGTTTCCTTGATGTTGGAAACCTTGATTGGGTCCGAATAGAAATTACCTTGGTTTTGATAGCCTTGGTTCATTCTAGGTTGGTTCGATTCGGTTAGGATTCTAGTTAAACGGGTGGTGCACGATAAGTATTAGCTCGATAGTTTGGTTCATTTTGAGGACGGTATTGATTACCTCCTTGATTTGAAGTACCGGCTATAGCATTGGCTTCAAACGGACTACCATCGGTGGCGATCAGATTGTAGTATGCATGAGGACCACCACAAGTAACACAAACTTGACTTTCTTTACTTCACCATGTGATGGTGTACGTGTGAAAGTGACTTTCTTTTGGTTAGCAAGAACCAAAGCTGAACAATATCCGTGAGTTTGTCAATCTTAGCATCGGTGCTAGATGTACTCACGGAGATGAAGTAGAAGGTCCGAGATTAGGCGAGTCGATATGTCTTTGTGCGGAAAGGACGGACACGGGACTTGTTTTCAATGATTTGCAAGGCTTCTTTTGTGGTCTTGCTCAAGAAATTACCTCCGCGGAGGCATTTAAAGAGTCTTGGTCACTTGTCTCGGACCATTGTAGAAAGTATCCATTTGCATTAACTCGGTAAAACCATGATGCGGACACTTACGGAGCAATTCTTTGTAACGATCCCATGCCTCCCAAATGATTCATCAAATCTTTGAGAGAATTTCATTATCTCATTCTTAAGACTTGTAGTTCGGGATGGAGGATAGAATTCGTTAACAAACTTTGTGACTAGATCTTCCCATGTCTCAATGGAGCGAGGGTTGTTTCTCAAGCCAATTCGGGCTTGTCCTACAGAAAATGGGAGCAGAAGAAGCTTAATTGCTTCATGTGGGACATTCTTGTATTTGATGGTAGATGCAATTTTGTTAAACCATCGAATATGTGCATGAGGATCATCCCGCTCAAAACCATAGAAGCGGCTTTGGGTTGCAGTTAAGCAACCGGTTTTGAGCTCAAAAGTATCGACCACAATGGTGGGACAACAATAACATCTCCGTAACCCTCGATGGGTGCTTGGAGAAGCTCATTCATAGGCTTATCTTACGCCATTTCGACATGGGGTGGTGGTGGTAGGCGTTCCTCGATCCACGGTGAAGGAGCGAACGTCCTCTACGTCTACGAGGAATATTTGCAAGCTCGGCGGTGGACTTGTAGAAGCGGAAGAGCAGTGCGCATGCACTAAGTATAAAATCAGTTTTCAAAACAAATGCGAGGCAAAGCGACAAGTGAACTTAACCAATAATCACAAATGAAATGGCTTCTTTGAAAAGGTACATTAAATCACAAGGACACAAAGGCAAGTTTTAAATCATTGTTAGGGAACTTATTATGGTCACACCCCGGTTAGTAGGTGTCTTGCCTTGATTTGCGGTGGTTGATTTTATGTATTAATTAAGTACCACCGAAAAGACGAGGTATGGATATGTCTTGATGGTTTAAAACGTTTTGGACAATATTTTTGGTATCGTCTCGTTTAACAAATCGTATTTCTTTAAGAATCACCTTAAAGGAAACACAAGCTAGAAAAGCGTTACGATTGTTTTGTTGTTTTATATTTTGTTTGGTGTTGTTAAAACTTTAGGAAAAGTGTTAATGAACTTTTGATTTATGATAACTTTACAAAAGCATTTACAAGCGATGGTATATGTGCAAGAAGCGGATCCGCAGCGCTTAAAACACGCTTCTGACCTCCCGTGGCGGGGCCAAAATTTGATTCGCTCCCGAGCAGGTCAAGTTTAGTCACACAAGGCGACCACTTGTGAATGGTCAACCGTAACAAACTTAAAGCGATCGGAAGCAAATGCAATTAAGATCGAGGAATATAGTGGATTCACGGGTCGTTAAGTCCCACGGAGGATGAATGGTGTTTAACACGGTCGGATGTCGAATAATCACTAAGGATAGTGATCGATAAGGATTTTGAGTTATTTATACCTAAAGAAAAGTTTTGTAAATTACAGGGGCTTAAATGTAAATTAAAGAAAATTAAAAAGTTAAAATATATTAAATAAATGCTATCACTATTTTTACAATGATGTTTTTGTGATTTATAAAATAAAATAACTTAAATAAACTATTTTAACTAAAACGTAAACTTAAATTATCTAAAAGCGTGATTTAAAATGAAAAGAGCGTTATGTATAAAAATTACAGCGAGTCGCAAGCAAAAGCGTAAAATTTGTGAAATAAAAGTCCTACAAGTGTAAAAACAATTTTCTTACCTACTATATGACAAAAGAAAATTTTAGAAAAAGAATTATATTTTTAGACTTTTATATTTTTATTATGAATTAAATACGATTTTACACTAATTAAATGTTTAAAATACTAAAACTATTTAGAAAAATCGAAACTTTTTATAAAATACTTTATACTAATACAAAGTTAAGAAAAATACAAAAGTTGAAAAAGCTAGATTAAATAAGTGGAAATAAGCTAATAAGCTCGTATAAGCAATGAACTAAAAGGGTTATATATTAAATAGTGTAAAGAAAAAGCAGAAAAAGACCCAGGCGAGTGGTAGTGTGTGTGTGTGGTGAGTGGGTGGCTGGGTTGAATCCCAAGAATGACCTTTTGCTAACTTTTATTTTTGATTTTCTTTTGCAACTTATTAAGAACACTTGAAATAAGCAAATTGTAAAACTACAACTTTTATAAAATGACCAATAAGCTCGGTTTGAGCTTATTTATCTCAACAATGGACACAAATTGAAATAAGCACAAGAGTTTAAGCCAAAATGGCTTATAAGCTAGAAAATAAGCAAGATTAAGCTAAAATAAGCTAAGTAACTAATAATAAGCTAATATGGCGAGAAAACATTTTGACTTAAAACAAGCACTTAACAACTCCAAATAAGCACTAGCTTATCTGTTTGCCTGAGACTTTGTGTGAATCACTAAGCACTTTTAAGCTAGATTTTAAGCACCGAGATAAGCTAGAAAATGAAAACAAATACTTGGATTAGCTAGTTGACCGTTAAGCTTTCCAAAAGCTAAATTACAGTTTGGCTTACACTAATAAGCTTGTGAGAAGCTTATGAAGAAAGCGAAAACCATCGAGCCAAGACTCGGTGTATCTTTGAGAAAATGGACAAAACAATAAGCCACTATCGGGCTTAGTAAATAAGCTACAAATTAGAAAATTAAGCTTGGAACCTCAAGTCGACTAGGAAAGCTTTCCAAAGAACCAAGTTACGAGTTTGATCAAATAATAAGCTCTGTAGGAGCTTGTAAAATAACTAGCTCAAGCGTACATGTGGCACCATTTTGACAAGGGTCCAAAAGAAGTCGAGAAATAAGCTACTAAATAAGCTAGGCGAAATTATAAAAATACTATTATAAAAGTGAAGCGGTTGTATTTTGATATCCCAAAAGCTCAAAACATAAAACTCAAAGTTAAGCCCTATATAGAATTTTCTATTTTATTCAAAAACGACCAAATGGAAAATTTTGACTTTTTATTTTACACTAGTATGTTGACTAAGATGAACTTTAAATCAAAGCTAATGACCGATTATGATATATTAAGGTATAATAAGGTTAGATTAAGCTATGCTAACAACTTTTAAGCTAATATGATGATTATTACCTTTAAAATCTTAACGAGTTAACTAGTAAGAAGAGATTAAAAGTAATTTTGACTTTTACTCTAATAAAGACTGATTTTCTTGGTTTCTTTGAACTATATTAACCTAATGAGACATGCACCAAATAAGGACAACAGCTAGAACAACCTATAACACAGTGATTCAAACAAATCCAAACACCCTTTTTCAAGACTATTAAGAAGCTTTTCAAAGCAAAACACTGATTAAGACCATGCCAATGATTTCAGACTTTTTAATACCATATAATGGGACTAAATGAACATTAAACAACAACAATAATAACATAAAACTTAGGAATGACAATTATGCGCTTTTAACTGTGAAAATGAGATTTTTGCTAACTATAAATTTAAAAGAACAAACAACTGATTTTTATGTTTAATTATGCTTAAATATAACTAAGAAACTCAAAGACACAAAGATTGAAGCTTATGCTTAACTTAAATGATGAAATGCCAAATAAGAACAAAGGCTTACAAATTGTTTCCAAGCTCGAACTAGAGGCGAGGACTTGTAAACACTTCCTAAAGCTTCGATAAGCTCTATACCAAGGCCATCCAATATCAACCACGCTCCAAACTTTCTTGTATCTTTCACCATGGATTTTTTATTTTTCAACTATTTTTTTAGTATTTTGGTATTTTTTCTTTTTGCTTTCTAAACTGAGTTTTTAAAGTATCTAATAGCTTTAATAAGCTATATAGGAGCTTATATGAGCTTAAGAGTCCAAGATAATAACTAACAACAACATTTCATTCACATGAGATTTTTGACTTGAAAAATTGAAATTGAAACTGAGTTTTTATTACACTCAAATAAGATTACAAAGTATTTAAGAACTTAAACATTCACTGGAAAGCTTAAAATATTTAAAACGACATATGAAAATTACAATTACACTAGATAGATGTCTTTGAGCCTTCTCTTCCTTCTCTTTTATACACCAAATGCTTTCCACGTGTCCTCTGAGCAAATCCCATCTTTTATTTTGGCCATTGGATGAGTTGAGTGTATTTTGGCCATTGGATCAATTTTGGCGGGAAAAGCTGTTTTGAGCTCTGGGGTTCTGAATTTGCAACTAGGGGGGGTGGCATTATTTGTGGTGTGTAAAGTTGGTAGATATGATGATGAGAGGGGAGGGATAAGGTGAGAGGTGATGGGAGAGGTGTTGCCTGAGTTGCAGTCAAGTGGGAGGAAGACAGGGATAAGGGAGGGAAAAGGTGTATTTGACTGGATTGTTTGACCAGGGGTCCAAAAAAGGGGGGGTCAAGGCTAAATGGCAGGGGTCATAATGGTTAAAGGGTCATGGTTTAAGGCTTAGTAATTCAAGGACCATTTGTGCAATTCCTGAAATCTTGAAGGACCATTTCTGCCAATTTTCCAAAGTTGTCACAAGGATCACTTTTGCCAAGTTTCAATAGTACAAGGACCATTTTTGACATTTTCAAATTTCCAAGGACTATTTGTGACAATTTCAAAACTTGAGGGACTAAAGTTGTAATTTTGCAATTTTTGATTTTAAGGACCAATTTTGACAACTCATGAATCCCTAAGGACTTAAAATGATATTTTTCTTTATTTTGATTTACAGGGTTGTTTTTGACAACTTTTGAAACTTGAGGGACTAAAGCGCCAATTATGCAAACTTGATCGTTTTCACGGTTTTGATATTTTGCATTTAAAACACATAAAACACTTATTTGTGATATTTTTATCATTTTGATGCATTTCTGAGTGTTTTCAGATGTTTTTGCAGTTTAATTGGTACAAAAATGATGAGTATTTAGACACTCATCAATATCCAAAGTCGAAGTGTTTTCAGGCGTATCCAAACAAGAAAACACTGAGTAAACCAAGAATACTGAATATCAAACCAAGGAAACCTTATGCGTAGGATTAAGGTTTGCTTACGAGTAGAAAGTACCAAATTTTACCAAAAACTGATTTTATGCCCAAAAGTGTTTAGAAACCTGATTTTTATGATGACATAGCTTCAATATCACCAAAATAACACAAAAGTATGAAACTTGATGATCCAAAATCGTTTTCACCTTACGCGTGAAAGTAGTACGAATGAAATCAAGCTTAAAAACGATTCTACACACGTAAAGTTTCAAACTTTTTGCCAAAAACTTAAACTTTAACACCAAATAACCTTGAAAGTACAAGAATCTTGAATTTTAAAGTGTAAAAATGAAATCTTTTTGTGTATGAAAAGTGAAAAACGTGAGACCTTACGAGTAGAACAAAAACAAATCGTTTCACCCAACTAGATGGCTCTGATACCACTGTTAGGTTCCCATATTCATAACACAAGCATCAATATAAGAAATAGAAGAGAAGTGATCGGATGAACAAACACACACACACACGTATGATAATATATGAAAGGTTATGCGTAAAGTGTGAAGAGTGAAATGAACAACCAACCCTCAAGTGAGGGTTTACAAGCATTATTTATAGGAAGGAACTAGGGTAACATGCAAGTTCCCTTCCTTCCCTTTATGGGCTTGGGCCAAGGCTCATGGGCTTTCTACATAAGCCTTGGCATGATAACTAACATAAAAGCCATATTAAGCTAACTATTACATATTAATTACTAACACTTGAAATCAAGTTTAGGAGTGATTCCAACACGAACTATTTTTGCAATCGGTTCATGGGCTTTCATCGTCTCTTGTGATAGCTGCTTTCACAGCTGAATCCGGTCGCTCCTCTTCGTCAAACCAACAATTTGCATCACGTGGTGGTCGGTCTGGTTTACGTGGTAAAGTCCGCCGCTCACCCTACTCTCAACTTTGTCACCAAAACGGACATTGTGCTGATAAATGTCCTGATCTTTTTCCCTTTGCTCAACGTGGGTCTTCTATGGATGTTAACTTGGCGCAAGCATTTTATGCTAAGTGTAATGTTCACGACAACTCGTCAGACTGGTTTATATACTCTGTGGCTTCCACGCATATGGCATCCTTATCGGCTCCTCTTGATTCATCCATGCCGTATACGGGAAATGATCACGTTAATGTTGGTAATGGTAATATCTTAAATATTTCTCATATTGGAAATGCCTCTATCAACAAAAATATTGATTTTTTGGGATGTCCTTGTTGTTCCTAAACTTACAAAAGATCTCTTTCCATTAGTAAGTTAACTGCAGAGTCATCGGTTAATGTGTTATTTTCTCACAATACTTTTACCATTCAGAATCGGCGAACAAAAGACATCTTAGCAAAGGGAAGATGTGAAAATGGGTTGTATCTGCTAGAACAAGGTCATAAAGGTCTTGCTCCGGGTCTCAATTCCAACCGGCTTCGTGCCTCCTATGAGCTATGGCACACTCGTTTCGGCCATGTTGCTTTTGACCATAGTTTTTAAACTTGTTTTTGTTTCGTGCACTCACTTTACGCATAAGCTCAAAACATCATCTTGGGTCATCAAGTTCTAAACTTTCTTGTTCCTTTAGTGTTTTGGAAGATTTTTCATCATTAAAAACGAGTTTACAAAACGTTTTAGTGCATAAATATACGTTTTGGTAAATTCTGTTGAGTTTATGCCTAAGAAAACCCTATTCTTACGCCTAAATCTTACGCCTAAAGTCAGAAGTTACGCATAAGTTGTTTACGCGTAAGGAATTTTCATCACGTTCTTCGAAGTTGTTGGTAACTCAGTGTTTTTCTTGCTTGGATAAACCTGCAAAACACTTCGACTTGTGGATATCTTTCACACTTGGACAAGTGTGAAGGATTTTAGTTAAAAACCTAAACTTACGCCTAAGCCAAAAGCTTACGAGTAAGCCCTTTACGCCTAAGGTTCCTTACTTCTAAGATTTTTGTTTATGCCTAAGCTTACGTTTAACCTTAAGCTTACGTGTAAGATAGATTTTACGCATAAGCTTCAGTTTAAGCATAACTTCAGCAGTTTATGCCTAAAACATGTAAAGCTTCGAACTTTTATACAAAACAATAATTCAAAACACTATATTAACCTAAAAATGAAAGAATCTTGAGGTTTAAAGTGTAAAAATCAAGGTTTTTAAGCAAATGAAAAATGAGTAACGTGAGGGCTTACGCGTACGTAAAAAACTTCAAAAACAAACGTGTTTCACCCAACTAGATGGCGTATGATACCACTGTTAGGTCACCATAATATAACACAAGTATGTAGATGATAGAAAAAAGAGATGAGAAGGGAAGGTTACACACAATTCACACGTATGAATAAGAGAAAGGTTAAGTGTATTATGAAAATGAGCAACACCTCTCCAAGGAGAGGTTACAATGTATTTATAGGCAAAGGGATTAGGGCATCCCTTGCCTTGGCCTTTTGGGCCCTTGCATAGGCTCATGGGCTTTCTACATAAGCCTAGCACTAATAACAAACATAAAAGCCATAAATATGCAACCAATTACAATGAAATGATTAACACTTGATAATACTAGTTACAAGTAATTCCAACATATAGTAATACCATTTTTCAAGATTTTACTACCGGTTTCGCTAAAGAGTACGTTGCACTTTTTATCACATATTTAACCTATACTTAGTAGATTAAAGTTAAGGTTTTCTACGTGACATACGTCGTTAATGGTCAAGGATTTGTGAGAGATTTTACCTTTTCTGATTATTTTGCTCTTGCTATTTCTGAACACCACATTTCCTCCATTGAAGGATTCGTATGTGGAGAACAATGCTTTATTACCGGTCATATGCCTTGTGCACCAGCTATCCTTGATCCATTCGTCCGGATCCAAGTCAACCTTTAGGCACACCTAAGAAAACAATTCACTCAAAAGTTTGGTCCCCATTTGTTCATGAGTCCATTGGTGTTATACATTTTATTCATATAAGGCATATACGAAAAATGGTGAGAAAGCATTCCAAGGTGTATAGTTTTGAAATGGAAAACCATTTTGTGTGTTAGGATTCCATCCTATTTGATGGTGGTTACTTCTAGGATAAACATTGTTCGGCCTCTAATAGTTGTGTTCGGTTTAGAAAATGATGGACCTTTGTTTTTCATAAAACCTTGACCTTGTTTTAGGGGAGGTGGTTGTTTGACATTTCTAACAGTAACATGTGTTGGTTTCTTTTTGTTAACAATAACAAACTCAGTTCTATAAGAGGTGGTTGCGTTATTTTTACTGTTTACTGCTGCAGATGCCCAGATCCCTAAATTTACACTAGTCGGATCCTTTTAAAAGGGATCCACCGGATCCGAGACTACAGTGGTTGGTTTTTCTATTGTTTACGAATTGTGTTTCCTTAATCTCGCTAGTTGACGCAATATGTTCCTGAATACCTAGACCCTTTTGATTATTACCCATTTTGACACTATCAAGTATTTTATCAAGGTAATTAGTACTTAGTCTAGCAATTTTAGAATCAAAGTGATCAACTAGAGTTTGAAGTTCTACACAAAGCTTACATTCACTACTTACTTCTTTTCCCTTTTCTAGTTTCTTCAATTTATCTTTTAGTTTAAGAACTTCCTTTTCTAAAAGTTCATTTTTATTTTTCAAAAGCTTGTTTTTGTTAATCACCTTTAGACTAATTTTGCAAAGCTTGTTGTATTCAAGATATAAGGATTCATCATCTAAAGATGAACTACTATAATATAGAGAGTTGGAATATACCTCGTTGGAGTTTTTTTGCCATGAGACAAATTTCTTCCTTCTCTTTCTCACCCATTCCCCATGAACCACTCACGAATGCCTTTTGTTCATCACGTTTGGGACACTCACTAATGAAGTAATTTGGATCCCCGCATTTAAAACACTTGCGTTCGTCCTTCACTTTCTTGTCGTCTTTGCTTTTCCGCAACCCTTTCTTGTCGTCATAAGGTTGCTTGACATATCTTCCTTTTCTCCGAAAGAACTTCTTGAAGTCGCGTACCGCCATTGCATACTCTTCGTCTTCACTTTATGAAGATGAGGTTTATTCATCACTTGAGACTTTCTTGGCCTTTAAAGCGAGAGATTTATATTTCTCTTTCTTTCCTTTGAGACCTCGGAGTATTTAGCGAGTACGAGCTCATAGACTTTTAGGTTTCCTATGAGTTCATCGAGAGTGAGGATTGACAAGTCTTTGGATTCTTCAATAGCCGTCACCTTTGGTCTCCACTTTGATGGAAGCGCCCTTAGAAATCTCCTTACATGATTACAACTAGAAAAAGACCATCAAGTGCTTGTAATGAAGTAATAATAGTATTAAAGCTAGCAAAAGAATTATCAATACTATCTTCATCAAATATTGAAAATTGTTCATGTTGTTGAACAAATAAATCAATTTGGTTGTTTTTAACTTGTTGATTTCCTTGGTATGTTACAACCAAAGAATTCCAAAATTCTTTAGCGGTTTTATGCATAGAAATTCTTTCAAATTCCTTTTTGGGTAAGAAATTATATAAAACCATTTTTGCCTCACTTTTTTTGGAAAGCTTTTTCTTTTGGTCGTCGGTGAGACGATCATGAGAAATGTTTTCTTCATTTCTGGTTTTATCATCTTTTACAGTTGCTTGAAAATCACCTTCAACAATAATATACCAAAGATCAATATCTTTAGATTTCACATAAGTTTCAAATCTATTTTTCCAATAAATAAAACTATTAGTCTCATGTAGTGGAGGTCGTTGCATAGATTGCCCTTCTCTATAATTTTCAAAACTTATTGTGATCGAAAAGATTTTAAAATACAATTTACTTTAAAACATTTGTAAACCTTTCTCTTGATGCCAATTGTGGAGAAGTAGAAGGGGGTGGAATAGTTTTACCGATTTTAATTTAAGTTTCAAAGATTTAGATTCGATCTTATGTGAATTAGTGTCGATGGATAAATAGTATGAAGCAATAAGTAAAGCAAGTAAAGAAAGCAAGTAAAGTAAAAGGATAGAACGTAGCGACACAAGTGATTTATAGTAGTTCGGCTACAAGCACACCTTCCTTGCCCTACTCCACTCCCCGAGTACCCCACTCGAGAGTTCAAGCATTATGTCAACAAGCTCCTTCAACTTGGTGGAGAAGCCTCACAACGTCGCTTACACGTTTTTCGGTACAAAGCTAAATACCGAGTTCTTCCAGGAGGTAGAACTAAACCTTTACACAACTATTACACAACAACTATGTGAAATATGAATTAGAAGATATGCTACATAAATCTTGTGAATGGACAAATCAAATCAAAGACCCTTTGCTTGGATGACTTGTAGTATAGCATGATCTCGCCTTCGTGAAGGACCTATATGAGAATCACAATAAAAGATAGAAGAACTACTAGAATGATCAAATGATCAGAGGTTAGGAGAGTGAGATAATATATGAGAGAGTTGTAAGAAGAAGGGTGAGAAACAATGAAGAAATGGCTCACTATTTATAGGCACAAAAAGCTTTCTGTCCTACGGTTCTGGAGGATCCCTCACCCAAGGGATCCGCCCAGTGCAAATCCTGGGATCCAGCAGTCTTAGTCAGAATAGTCCGGATTTTGGGTTGCAAACCGGGTTATGGGTTATGGGTTATGAGTCATGGGTCATGGACTTTGGGTCATGGGTACCCAAAAAGATACAATGTATCTAGACAATGGGTCTTGGGTCATGGGTTATGGACATTGGGTCATGGGTCATGGATAATACCGAATATGATTTCATGCATGATGTCATGCAATGGGTCATAGGTTATGGATTAGCTTCATGGGTATGGGTCATGGGTCTTGGATATTACCCATCCTATTACATATTATATTACAACAATTTATTTATTACAACATTTTATGTAAATGACCAAATGTATATACTTTGCAAAACAACATGTATTCTTATAGTTTTACTTATTAACTTTATATTTGTTATCAACAAAACATAACGAGATCGCTAAATATAAACAAACATTTTTACGGTTTATTTGTATTAACAATCAGGTTGGTGTGAGATTAGACCTTAATGCAGCGAAAGTAGAGATTAATAGTGAGATAAGATCAGAGAAACCCTAAAAATTAGGGTTAATATCAAACAACCCTAATTTCAATTATCAATCAACAGATCCCAATTAAACCGAATACACCTGATTGATTTAGCCTAAAATCAACCTCTTTAACCGTTAATTGAAAAAATCCCCAATTCTTCGAAAATCCTAATTTCAATTCTGAAACCCTAGATCTCGAATCACCGGTGATTAAACGATAGTATATAGAGAACTGGCTCTAGTACCATGTAGAAAATCACATATATAAATAACCTTAACCATATCAAAGATCCAAAAGGTATAGAACACTACAAGATCACAATACTTAAATTGAACTGAATGATTTTATTATAACCAAACGATTACAAATACACATTGATTATCAGAAAGACAACCAAGTGTAAAGATACGTAAATGATTAACAAGGTTTGGATTTTAGGGGTTATGTCGTGACAAGGAGATGACATTGATAAGTGTTTTTGTGATAATGTACTGAATGAGAGTATTAGACTTAATAGTCACAATATTCTTCTCTTGCCCTGTTTGGTCCCTTGACTCTAGCTATCAATCATTCGATGCCCATAATAATTTCCTAAGCTGACAAAATCAAATTAATCCCTGCAATTAAACACTAATCATACCATAAGTTCAATGCATTTAAAATAACGAAAAAAACTTAAATTGATTATGATAATAATTTCAATAAAAATGAGCTTATAAAACATAAGCCAAAATCAAATAAGCCATAAGCCGGCTATATAAGTTTAAAAAAAAAAAAAAAAAAAAAAACCCTAAACCTAACTAATATGAAAAATGAAATTAGTAGACACATGGATGTAGAGTTTATTGAGTTTTGGCTCAGAAGTCCAATGTTACACTAACTTTCAGATCAAATATTTGTGTAACAAAAGTGATAGTTCTTATCATAGATTGCTTGATGTTCTTTTTCATTTACTTGTTTGGTTACGATGAATTTGCATAGTGTTAAGAACCTAAGTATATCTATTTTGGATAAAACAAGTCGGATGATGGTCATAAACCCATCATGACAAAATATATAAATTAAAATCACTAAATGGTAGATCTTTTAAAAAGTGTAGATATTTCATATGGTCATTTAGCTTTTCCTTATTAAATTTTTGCCTTTTTAACAAATTAAATTATACTTTATGTATAAGTATATGCTTTACACATCACTTGGATTCATATTGCAGAAAGTGTTTAGTCCATGACGATCTTCATAAGTAGAATAACGAGTTACTCCCACCGTCCTAAAATTTAAGCCTTGTATGACTTTATTAATCAAATTTTTACCTCAAATATTTTTATTTTATTATACAATACTTGATGCAAATTATGTAAATGGATTGAGTTTTGAATGTATTTTTCATTGATATAATTTTATCAAATATTATATAATATAAACAAAAATATTTAATGTCAAAGTTGAATCAATAAAGTCAAACCGGACATATATTTTGAGACGGATGTAATACATGATATGGATTTATATTTTAGTGTACATAACTATGGGTTCTTGTCATCATTCTTAAATATCACCTAGCATGATCTAGAGCTTAAAGAATGTTGCAAGTTGAGTTTATCCTTACCAACCTCATCTCATAAAATGGATAAGAAACTATATCAAAGCATATGTCAACGCCGCAGGACATAAACGTTGAGATTGGGATCCTCTCAAGTTGTGATTAACATGACCCATTATGTTGACGTGTGGTGTTAGAACTCTTGTACTTGGTAGGTGACGTGGCCTTTTCGAGTAACCATCGCTATTCAGTCTGCATTTTCGTGTTCCTAAACAAACAAGACCGATTCCATGATAACCAGTATGAAAAAGGCACAAAATTATACTATACGTCTACAATGTGAACAATAGCATTTAAATTGCGTGACCACCAACTTCAACATACTATATATATTGTTGGCAAATAGAATAGCATTGTGTTTCATGTGTACTTAAAAATGTATTGTGGTCAATTTCTACAAAAGTAGTAGTTAATAAACTATATCAATCGACTTAAGAAGAGCAAACAATTTTTTATACACATTACGAAACGATTATAATATGTTAAATAAAAATTATTGGATTAGAAGAAAAGGGGAAGGGTGGGACAGTAGGTTATAGCTGGATAGAAAGTGAGCACTAGAAATCTAGCTGTAAAATGTCTCCCCACAAATCAAGGAACACAAACTGTTTGATTCGTTGAATTCGATGAGATTTTTAGGTAAGAAAAATAAGACAAAATGCATGTAATTCTCTAAATTTGGCTGTCATCAAGTTATAAAAAATGTACTATAAGAATCCTCATATATTTCGTTTTAACAAGATGTTTTATTTTGTTATAAAAGCTCGATATATACTATTTGATGATAAGCTGTGGGCTTTGAACATGTGTTGTCAGTGGTGATAACAATAAAATGTGAAAGGGCTATTTGACCAAAAATAAAGTAACTTGTAGACTTTTTGACTTACAATAAAGTGATTTTCTTATTTAAGTGCATATTTTTCTAAACTAACTTAATAAATTTGCATTTAACAAAATTAAAATTTCTTTCAAGCAAAGGGACTACATGATGGATCACATTTGGTAAGTGTTGATTGGAGGATGAGCATATGAGTACAAAGGTGCAAATGATGAAAAAACATATGTATGATACAATACAAAAATACATATAAAAGCTACATTCTTTTTAATGTCTTGTTGTCATCATTAAAAACTATAAAGACATCATAAATGGCAAGAGGATCGATACATGACCATACGGGTCATTTTCTTGTATCATCTTATATTCTTATTTCTTTTCACTTCCTAGTTGTAGCATATTGGATATCGTCAATTGCCGCAACTCGTATCAGTACTTGTTTGATCGGCTTTCAGTCGAATCAAGTTTTAACATGTATACTTCGTATCAAAAGAACTTGACGAACTACAAATGTATACGCTATATTTGTAGGAACTCTGGGTTAAAATACATAAGTATCTCAAGTGTCTTGTTTTCTGACACCTCATATATATCGGTTTTATATAAAACAAAAATTAAGATGAACCTTACAAAACTAAGACAAATCATTACCCAAATTACGCTTTTCCTTGATTGGGAAATGAAGCGAAAATAAGTTGTCATCCACTACTACGGGTCCCTCGTCATCAAGCATGTTGACAATGTTTAAAACTAGATTTAATCAATCTACTTTATAACTAACTAGAAGTATATTCGTGCAAAGCAATACTGTATAACGGTAATTAATTATACTTGCCAAATTATGATTTTGGTTCGACCTTTGATGGAAAGTTTGTATTTTTTAAAATACAATGCGTGATTTTTTAAATTAATATAGTGTGTTATTGTACATTTGTCAAGTTTAGAATTGATTAAGCGTATAGTGTATTAAGAGATACTTATGAGTATTTTAGTTTTCAAGTTTTCAAGTTTCAAGATTCAAGATTTCAAAAATGAAAATGTACTCTTTATAAATAGTATAGATTACGAGTCATTGTTCGTTATTTGTTTTAGATATGTAGTTTTTAAAGACTTGAATAATCATTGTTCAATAAACCAGAATCTGTCGTGCTCGATGCAAACTTAGTGGGTGTTTAGTTCGCGGGTTTGAGAAGGAAGGAATGACTTTTATTCCTATATACATGTTTGGTTAGTATGTCCGATCACTAAATATGAGAATCAACCCATAACTTAGTTATAGTCTAAACCCAACAATAGTGGTGAGTTTGTAAACCCATTCCCAATCCAATACCCATAGCCATTCTCTAATATAAACCAAACACACCTTATAATCTTTGTAAGATTTATCTAGCACAAGTTGGTGATATGCAAAGAACAGGTGAAGTTTCTTTTGTTCAAGTTATATAAGGAGAGGGAGTCTCCGTCTCAGATGCATGCGACATAATCTGGGTATTCAATCCTTTAACTGTTTCCAATTCAGCACATACCCGCTAGGCAACTTTAATGACTGTGTACTTTGTAATTTACAAATTTAAAGTAAATGCATAACCACTAACTAAGTTTTACCACTTTGGTACAACTATTTTAATCAAAGCAACCTAGGTATATATGGCCTTCAATCTTGATTCGAATCAAATCATGTCTAAACTGTGCACTCGTTATATTACTAGACAATTACTCGCACAAAGCGGCGACGTTGTATAGCAGGGTTAGTTTGTGTGCAATTTATTTATGTATAAATATGGGTGTGGCTAAAGTGAGTGAAAAAAGTTGGCGGTTAAAAATGAAATTAAGTATTTCTAATATTTAATAGAATGCATTGACTTTTATAAGTAAACAGGTATTTTAATCTAACAGCATTTCTCATTTTTTATGTTTTTGAGTTTTAATCAAATATTTTTCTCTTTATATATAGTGTAAATGTGGATTTCAACTCGCGCGTTGCGACAATCCGTTGGTGCAAATTGATTTTTATATATAGTGTAAATGTGGATTTCAACGGATTGTCTGTAGTAATTTTTCTAAACTAAGATCGTCTATATATATATATAGAGAGAGAGTTATGATCAAATAAGAAAATTACTTAAAATAAGAAGGAATAAGAAGAAATATATCCGCAAATCCGAGATGCACCGACCTAAATTAGATGCATCCCTATAATCTTATATGCATTATAACGCACCATAGTGTGTTTTCTAGCTTTTAATTAGATGCATATCGTATATTAGATGCATTTCATGATTTCTCTTGTTTTTGTTCCTCCTGCGTGCCAAAATCATGAAAATCAATTTGCACCATCTATACATCAAATTAACTTTCGAAACTCAAGATGTTGCATCTATATGAATAGAAATGCATCTAGTGCAAGTCATTGCATCTCAAATGCATGGTTTTGGTCACTTCTCACAACTTCTTATTTTAATTTACTTCTTAATGGATCCCTACTCTATATAGAGTTATATATATAGGCTAAATACATTAGAATATACACATACTATATGTATTTGGTAAAAGATTTGGGTTGGCCATGGCCCATCCCACCTTAAACATGGCTCTGTCCCTGTGAATGACGATATTTATATAAACATCATAATAATTCAATATGTGTTTATTTTTAGTATGATGATGATGATGATGATGATTTAATCAAAAGAGTGATTAAACAAATAAGTGTCTGATGTCTATAACTGACTTGTGAACCATCTTTTAGCCATGCCGTTATATTACATTTGGTGGCATAATCCAACGTTGATATACATGTCACTCTTTTAGTTTTCATATTTTTTTCCTTTCGTTATCTTTAACTCTCTATATGCTTAAAAACTCTTCTTATTGCTTCAGGTCTTCAACTACTATAAGAAACAAATTCATATGCATGTGGCCAATTGAACATTGTACAGGAGTGTGCAATCACCAAATTAATATGCAAGTGGTTTTCTAAACAAGCAATATGCAAGTCTTGAGGCCCCTGATATTAGTGGTTGTCTATTATGTTATATGTTTTGAACTAAGACCCATTGTTTTTTTTAAAACATTTTGAACAACTATTATAGTGGTTGTCTCTTATGAAGTTGCTGATCCTATCTTTAGGTATGCCTTTTAAGCTACACATTTGAGAAAAATAACTTGATACCTTATAAAGAGTCTTTTCATAATTTATTTTACCATTGATCTCCCCTTGGGATTCCTATTCTTTGTGGGCTAGATGCTACTAAAAAAAAGGCTTAGTGATTCTCAGAAATTATAGATGAACAAGCGAGTTAGTTTCAAAATTCGAAACTGTATAAACTTTTTTTCAACATTTGATATAAGGTTTACTAACACTGATACATCTCTCGATGTGTTGATTACAAGTTATGGACAAGCGACCTATTATTACCGGTGCCTAATCAATCCCAACACAGAAGCAACCTTCTAAGATTACCAAGTCAAAGTCACGGAAAGCTGGGAGTGGTCAACCTCATCGGTCAAGCTTTAAAGAGGAAATTTGTAAAATATATAACCGTCGTACGCAAGAGAGTGATGCTTTTAAAATGGTTTTTTGGCAAAAGACATGGTTTATTTGTAAGTTTACCCAAACAAACCCTTATTCCAAACACTATCTTTTGCATTATATATGCAAGTTTGAAAAAAAAAAAAAGCAAGATTGAGATGATGAGTAACTGTAACCAGACAGTCCTATTGCTACATATCTTCTGCACGAAACTAAGAAATGTACCTTTTAAAAGGTATGCTCTTATTTCTCATGTTTTGAGAACTTTATCATTTTAGCTCAATAGAGATGTGTTATCTGGCCCTTTTTCTTTATTGTAATAGAGACCTTATAATAAAAACATCAGGTGACGCATTCTTTTGTAACAGTAAAAGTAAATATATTAGGTTTCCATCTCCATAAAATGTTCTTCAACTGTTGAAAATTTTGAAACATGTGGAGAAGAAACCGAGTGACAAATTGAAGTCAATTGTTCTTGATAACAAATGATTTAGGTAACTACGAGGTTGTATGCATTCAGAATAGATTTCCAACAACTATCAGCCGAGCACCATCTTTTAGCCATGCCGTTATATTACTTTTGGTGGCATAATCCAACGTTGACATATATGTCATTCTTTTAGTTTTCATATTTTTTTTCTTCTGTTATCTTTAACTCTCTATAACTTTTAATTACTTTTTAGTATATAATTGTTCAACTAAACACTAAAAATAAAAACCAAAAATCAAAATACTTACTTGCTTTTAGCCGTTTTATGGATTATGGTAACATCAATTATAGATCTTAACCGTTTCATTTAACTTTTAATAACTTTTTACTATATATTTGTTCAACTAAATCCTAAAAATAAAAACCACAAATCAAAGTAATTACCTGCTTTTAGTCGTTTAATGGATTATGGTAACATCAATAATATATCTTAACCGTTTCATTTAACTTTTATTTACTTTTTAGTATATATTTGATCCACAAAATCATAAAAATAAAACCACAAGTCATACACGTCCATCGACGGGTTTAACACTAGTATGTATATATATATATATATATATATATATATATATATATATATATATATATATATATATATATATATATATATATATATATAATCCACGAATTAATGATGAAACCTATAATTTAGCGTTAATGATGAAAAGATCTAAAAAAATCTAATTTAACGATAAGTGACATTATCTTATTTTACTGATATTTAAAAAAATGCCGCCTTGAAAATAACTAAATCTAACGATCAATGATGAAAGGTCTAGAAAGAATCTAATATGTGATTTTACTGAATAGAGTTTAATCTTTTGTGACAAAGAGAACTTTCACAGTTTGATTTTACTCGAAAATTAATATAAGTAGGCTTCTTTACATATAAATACAATACAAATAACTTTTTAGGTATGGTACGTTGGTGAGACCACTTGAGATGTCAGTCGTAGTTGGTATTAGTACAAATAGCGGATAAGAGTGACAAGGAGTAGTTTGAGCAACGTGTCATACCTCACTAGCTCGACTAGCTGGCCAACACATCAAACCAACGTATCAAATCACATTGTAGTTCCAAAGGATTTTACACTTTTCACATCAGAATCTGTTTCGAGAAAAAGACGTTCTTGTAAAACATTATAAACAATCCCAGCCTCCATTGCAACATTTCCATCAAACGTACCCAAATCATTGTATATAACACGTATTCTTAACTCTTGCCTCCTAGATATGAGGCCAAAACGTACATTTTGATCATCACTAGTTACCTGATCATCCGACCTCCTCTTTTGTGATTCCAAATAATAAGAAGGCGGCACACCTGTACTAAACAATCTATGGGAAAAACACAATCATAAATCTTGGATAGTTGCTTGTTAATATGTTATCAGGAAATCGGGGCTTATTATTTCTAGTTTCATGTTTTCTTGAAGAAGTATGATTGAGACTCGTGCAGTAAATCTCGATTTCCCAACATAAGTTATGTTTTAAAGTCAAGTAAGCTGGTCAGATCTAATGACTTCATGTGGTAGAAAACTCGAACCTTTATCATGAGCTTCAAAATCTACTAGTTTCAGTGCTATTGGCATCTTAGATTATCTGGCCCGGTGTCAGCGGTATTTCAACTATTTGTCACAATGAGAAGGGAAAGAGCACATGTGTGATAATGGGAGATGGTCGTGCGCTGGGTGATCAATCTTGAATCTAACAATGTACTAACAAATAGAATCTATCATTATTTAATGACGTAAAGGACAGTGAAATGGTAAGCTTCAAAAGTGCTTACCAGATTCCATTGACGTCAAAATTTCATGCCATTAGCTTTAAGTTAAATGCTATTATCGTTTCCTTCTTCATGACAGTGTAGTTTCTAAAATCAAAAGAAAACATATATGAGAAACAACGGGCAGCAATATATAAGAAACATTATAAGATATGCAACTGTAACCTAACTTTAGTATCTAAAACAAATAACCAAGATTCTACTACATACCTTTTTCAGTTCTTCCACATTAAGAAACAACGCAACAATGAATCGAAGCGCAAGATCTCGATATTCTCCAGAAGCGTTGAGAGTGATAGATATAATCCTAACGGTACATACGGGAAAACCTAAGATTATATCAAGCACTCTCACACTCCTAAACAATCGACTGGATCAAGATATGTGCAGCAAAACTTAACCCCAATTCAAAGTACAAATAATCCAATACATTGGCTCAGATATCAAATCAGCTGCAAAATGTGTTGCATTTTAGGCATATCGTTTCTTTGCCACGCCTAAATTACGACTTACCAGGTCACCCAATCATTGTAGCCAAGGAAGTGGTATCTAGAACTGCCTTGCTCTAATATAATTACGGAGGTAATATCGTCATATTATACTAAACATTAAGTATCAGTAAATTTGAAATTCCACAGACCTAATCAAAGGTACAAATAACTATTCATATTTTGTCAGGCCTGCAATATTCAAAGACGCTACAATAATGGACCAGAGCGCAAGACCTGAACATCCTCAAGGAACGTTTAGAGTGCTGGATATAATCCTAAGGTGGACACGTAACAAAACATCAAACCTTAAGATTATATCAAGCCCACTAACAGTCCTCAAGAATCAAATGCGATGTCATCTTTGCAACAAAACTCAATCCCAATTCAAGAATCTAATTTGTTAATGGCAAAAATCTGCAATAAAGAATCAGATCGCAAGACACGAACATCCTCAAGAAGCGTTGAGATTGCTTGATATACTTCAAAGGTCGACAAGCAATGATGCATCAACCTTAAGACTATATCGAGCCTACTCACATTCCTCAAGAACCGACTACAGAGTAATTTTTGCAGCACAATTCAAGCAAGATTTAAGGATCAAATTTGGTCATGACATTTTCAAGTTATCTTATGCCATCCGGTTTTGTGCAATTCCAAACCTATATCCGACACGGCTACAACTATGCTTAAAAAAACAGATGACACCTATCAAAGAAACCATTTACGTCGAAACTCCCATCATCGCTTGACAAATCTTTCCTGACCTAGATACGAAACGAACGATTTGTTAGGAAATAAATACCTCCTAAACAATAAAAAAACTACACTGAACAAAGTTACTACCAACATTTTAACTAATAGCCACATATATCAACATTCTCAAAAACGTTGAGGGCACTATATCTAATCTAAATAGTACACACACAAACTCACACTCCTCAAGAGTGAAACGTTGGTAGAAATGCTCCCTGATACTACAAGCGGTCAGAAAATAACTACAGTCATTGACTTCTGATTAAGAGTGCCAGAATCATACCTAAGCAAGCACCACCCAAATTATATGTACAAACCGCCACCAGAAACTGTAAACTCTATAGAATAACAACATCCTAATCAATTTTCTTGCAGCAACCATAATCAAATATCATAGTATATAAAAATTTGTACAACAAGCATAATCAAGTATTATAATCGTATCCAATGAACAAAAACACCAAAACATAAGATTAAATCAACCACCCTCACACTCTTCAAGAGTGAAATGCTAGAAAAAAAATGCTTCCCGAGAACACATGTAGACAGAGTATAACTACAGAGACTAACCTCCAATTAAGAGTATCGAAATCATTATAGCCAAGCAAATACTACTCAGATTATATGTACAAACCACCACCAGAAGCCCTAAATTTTGCAATATTACAACATCCTAATCAGAATTCATGCAAAAATCATGATCAAATATCATACTATAAAAATTTATACAGCAAACATAACCAATCATTATAATCATCACCCAAACCGAAGACATTAAATAAATAAACAAAATAAACAAAAAAACAACATTCTCAAAAATGTAAGGGTACTAGCTCTAATACAATGAGCAAACACACCAAAACATAAGATTATATCAACCAACCCTACACTTCTCAAAAGTGAAATGCTTGCAAAAACTACTTCCCGAAATTGCATGCAAACATAATATAGCTCCAGACACTGACCTCCAATAAAGAGTGTCGAAATCATCATAGCCAAGCAAGTACCACCCATATTATATGTACAAACCACCAAACCCTAAAATCTGCAAAATTACAACATCCTAATCAAAATTCATGCAACAATCATAATCAAATATTACTACAAAAGATTTATACAACAAGCATAATCAAGTGTTATAATCATCACACCCAAAACCCAAGAAATTTTAAAAATTAAAAAAACAAACATAATCAAACTTTGTACCAAAATGTTGGGTCAGTTCAATGCCCACTTTCATGGAACGTAGTTTAACTTAAACAATAAGTTATAACACGTTAAAAGGGTCCAAAACAAACCCCGAAAATGATTTAAGATTTAAACGGCTAAAGGTCATCACGTGTGCAACTTTGTCTACATTTTTTTCTTTTTTCTTTTTTTTAATACAAATGAAATGGTTACGTTTTATAAGAGGAACCGATTATTGAAAACCGGTGTACAACATGCATCAAACCCTCATGCAACTAAACATAATCAAATCGATAATGGAAAACACGTATCCAACATGCAAGAGACGACAACAATTAAGTGGCAGCTTAGTGGAAAAGCCGTTAAGTTAACACATTTTTTTATCCTTTGAGCCATCTGCTTAGCTTAGCTTGGCGTATGAACAGTGCCGGCTCAAGTCACGATTCCGCAATACACCCAAAACATCTCACTTTCTTGAGCCGACCTTACAATCGACAGCTTCGGCACTGTACCACTCTCATTTTCACTATAATGAAAAGTTATATAGTATAATATATGAAAAAATAAACTAACAATATTGATTGAACACAGCAAATAAATAAGAATGGTGTAAGATTTGAAATATATAATATTATTAATTAAGATGACTATGAAATAAAATTTCGTGAGTTTGAAGGGTTTAAAATACATGTGAAGAATCTTGGCACATGGTGGGGCTAAGAGAGTTTTTGTTGTTCATAAGCCTTTACACTTTTTTATTATTGGAGTTCTTAAGTAGTTGATGCACAACTCCTTTTCACAAATCAACAACCACCATGGAAATTCAGACTCCATTTCTATATTGATAGTTGTCATTTTCTTTTCTTTTTATATATCCAAAATATAAGAATTTGTCATTTCATCGTTAGTTTAATAGTTTCTAAATTGGTGGTTCACCATTTTGTATGTGTGTTGCAGCTGCACTACATTGTTGTGTATTAATCGGTGTAGCTTCACTACACTATAATATTTGTCTTTTTTCTTTTTGTTTACATACGTTATGTTATTTGAATTATTTCGATGTTAAGGTGCGACTCATTCCATTAAGAAAACATATACGTACCTGGCAAGAGTTCAACTAAAACAATACTTTAAAGTAAAAAACGTAGGACAATGTTTGGGCCGTTGGATGACATAAGAAAATCAGATCGATGGATTAAAACTGCCAAGGGCATTCTAGCATTTTTAGTTTATCCCTAAGTACCTTGGATATATTAAATAGATAATATAAGTATTAGGAAAAAATACCATTTGTATGTTTGGCGAAATGGATTAGACTTGAAGCTTATATTATAAGCTGAAAGGTGATACTTACATATTTTTTTTGGATAAAAGGTCAAAAGACCCAGTAAATATATTACTTCAAAAAACGTTTAAGCATAAAAGATATAGGTGAATCACATATCTCAGCTCGTTACATAGGCGAAAAGCTTACATAACAAGATATTTCCTATTCTCTAAACAAGAAAATAAACAACTACTCAAAATATAACATTAGACTCTTACGGAAAAAAAAAAAAAAAATACCTTCTACCAAGGCCTTGGAGCTTAGTACTATACATGTCATAAAAGGCATCCAAATTCCCTCGAAGATCGTAGACCTGATCCGTATAGTCATCATAATCATATTCACGATCGTGACCACCACCAAATAGGTTCATTGACTCATCAAAAGTGTTCGCAACCTCCTTTTCATTACTGTCGGAATCAACAATATCTCCCACCTTAGAGAATGGGTTAACCCTCTTAGTAGAAGAAGTAGACGGAGAAAAAGTAGAATTAGATTTACTAACCGCGGCCAACACCTTTTCTTTCACAACACTCATAAGCGGTTCTTGTGATACATTACCAGTATTTTGAGACCCATCCACCTTAGCTTCCTTTTTATTACCCGGATAATCAACCTTTTTAATAGGATGACCATCATCATCCACAAGAGTAGCTTTCCCATCAGTAATTAGCTTTTCAAGCTCCCCAATTTTCTCAACAATAAGAGTAGAACGAACCTCCTTAGCTTCAATTGTACTGCCATAATCCAACTCAGCCTCATCCTTAGCCACGGCATTAGTATGAATGCCACATTCATCAATATCTATCATATTAAGGACTTCAAACATATTTGATGTAGCAACCTTCGTCCCACTCGTACTAGCCACATCAGCGGCCTTCTTCTTTGTAGTATCCACTTTCTTGGGTTCAGGAGGAGGCGCTTTAGGTTGATACATAAACTTAGGACCCACAACAGGTTTAGTAAAACCTTTACCCGAACCACTTTGGCTATCATTCTTACCCTTATTTTTTTGATTGGCCGTCTGAAAACCATCACTACCTTTATATGTAGGCTAAACTAGATGATGAACAAATTCAGGAAAGTTATCCATAGTATGACCAAATAGCTTACAAGTGTCACATCGAGGCGGTTTCCACTCGTACTCAACTCGAACCTTTTCAATAGTAGAACCCGACCCATCAAGTAGGGGTATTTCAACAGTGAGGCTTTCCTTAAGTATCTCATATGTTTTCACTTCAATCAAACACCTATAAAAACTACTACGGCCCCAAGATTCCATGCACATTTGACTAGTGTAAGCATCAAGCATTTTAGGATTACCAATCAAAATGGCAAGAAGACTGAGACCATCATCAAAGAACATAGCAAGTGGAATATCATGGAACTTAACCCACACTGGAATATTAGTCAAATCCTCTTTAAGAAGATTAGTATTCATAGTCCACGGTTTAAGAATTATAGGCACATTCCTAATCATCCATGACCCATTTTCAAGGACATCTTCTACACCTTTCTTAGTGGAAAACTTGAAGAAAAAGAAGCCCTTAGCATTCATCATAACCTTTTGAATACCATATTTAGCCCAAACATTACGCACATAGTAATCAACAACCGGAAAAGCAATATGTTTACCAAGAAAGTAACCATATAGAGTATTATCAAAACGAGCATTTACCTCTTCAATCACTTTCATAGGAACGGTAAGATCCACTCCATTAGTTTTGTTACTACATTTCAACCTACAAAAATTGGATTTGTGCTTCTTAGGATCATTAGACGTAACACATGCATATGAAATCGGTTTCACACTAGGGTCATTCGTAGCATTAGTAACCATGTTTACATTATGAGAAGAAACCTGAGGAACTGATTGAGAATTAGCATTAGTAACCTTACCACTACGTTTCTCCATGTATTCATTATAGCCTATACCAAAATCTTGTGACTGGAAGGCAACATCAAAGCTCGTTTCTTAGTGGCATGCACTTGATCATGCGACACACCATCAGATTGGTCCAAGGTAACAACGCCATCACCACCAATAGCATCACTAGTAGTGATATTAGCATTACCAGTATCATCACTAGTAGTTATATTCGTACCATACTGTGTTACACCAGTAGTGACAGAACCAACACATGTAACATTAGGTGTAGACATGTTTAACGTACCAGGACTTGATGCCTCTGAATGAGCAGCTCCACTTGAAAGCGTTCCACCATTCACTGAATCAGGAACTGCCATTGGGATTTGCGATTCAATAACACAACCACTCAACACATAAGCATTTTGATCCGAAATAGTTGGGATAGATTCAGTTTGCATGTTAGACGTGGTTTTAGATGTGTCAAACTTAGGGTCGCGAATAGGTTTAACCCGTCCACCTCCATGCATAACATTCTTCCCATCTAAAACTTACATATTTATAAAGTTGTTTAGTGAATTAGTTGGACATAAAGCTTATTGATGTAAAATCGCATAAAAATATAATAGTATAAATTCAGATATATATTTTCAGCTTTTGTGCGATAATCCGTCATATTTTGAAAGGTATTTAAGTAATGTTACTAACTATAAGCCCTATAAGCCCGTTTCAATTGGTTTAAGCTTATTGAGGCTTATGACTTATAAAAGCTTCCATAATCCTGTATGACAAACATAGCTTACTTTACAAGCTAGTTTATTTTAAAACTCAAGCCTCTACATGCTCCTATAAACCCAAGCCAAACACAACTTATATATGTTATGCAATTGAGAAATAAAACTTACTCATATTGCTTACAACAAACCATAAGTTCGATTGTGAAACACTAGATCATAAATTTATATCGAGCAAAAGTAACAAGTAAAATGAACATGAGAGACATGATGAGATACAAAAAGAAGTTGATTAGATCAAATTAATACATGAAAGCTTTCTTTCTTTACCTAATCTTATAATGCGGAGTTTACAAAGAAAATAAAATCTTTTTAATCTTCATCTTGTCTATCATCTTCATTCTTTGGATTTCCTTCAATATAAGGACTCACAGTGTAACACCCCCAATTTCGTGATACGCAGCGGAATTCAAACTGGGTGTTACTCGACGGCATAACAGTCATAATAATAGAAAACGATCTCTAAAGGAGTCATTTTAAAAAGGATTTATCATTTAAATTATTCAAATATAACAGAGTTTACAAAATAGGTCCCAGTTGGTTCCATTGTTTACAAAGTACATCAATATAAAGTCTTTGATGTTTTGTGAATGATAAAATATTTATAGCCTTCTTGATCTAGTCCTTGCTCTTCCGTGCCAGCTTCCGACATTATAGACCTGAAATACATGCTTAAAACTGTCAACACAAAGGTTGAGTGAAATTCATAGAGTTTGTTTGATGGTTGAACACATTATGTTGGTAGTGTGAGTTAGTTAGACTCATACCAATGGTTTGAAAACAAAATAGTAATTATTGTTTGGTACGGCTGCCTCAAGTATATGATACTTGAGCCCGCTTTTGTTTGTCACCAAGCTCATGAAACCAAGGCGTTAACGTGTTCCAATATTAATTGGAGAAACTGTTGGTACTTGCCCTAATAGGTAAAATTGCCATTTTTACCTAATGTTACTCAAATATAGTGCGTTTGTTTGCCTACCCGGACAACATAAACGGGATTTGTCAATACCAATAGATCTATTCACAATATTCGTGCTCACTCTCTCCAGTGATTAATGGTTCATGATTTAGGGACTTATGTTTGGCAAATGATGGTTACTTAGTGACAATATGACAATCTGATAAGCATATAATTTGAAAGCAATGTGTTCGATTTAAAATAAAGCATGCATCTCCCCCAAGGGTTTGTAAAACAATTAAGTAATAGAAAGTGGGGCTATGAACTCACCTCATAGTAAATGATATCAAATGTATAATGAGAATGATGGATATGCCGTGAGAACTTCTACGAGCAACCTAGAATAGGATGTTGCGACTTAGGTTTGAAATAATGATGCGAAAGAAATAACAAAACTATATACGTCTCTATGTTGATCATGATGTAGTACATGGTTTTTGTGTATGTCGTTTATAGAAATGGTCTAGTTGTGAAAACGTGTTTAGTTTATATATATCGTACTACCGTTCGGGCCATCACAATTCAGAGGTCATGTAGTAAGCGTTAGGAGCTAGGACACTTTAATTGTAAATCCAAAGAACTCGTCGATCCATTTACCCAAATGAAACCCCTCACATGAAGCTCCCTAGTATTGTAGCACTTAGTAGATAAAACATATGTTTTGTTTATATATCATAAGTGTCATATGGTTTGTAAACACAAGTTACAAGGTTGTTTGGTTATGATTAAGAAATCATAATGGTTATCACAATTATCGTCATTTCATAAATATGATCATTTGATAATGTAAGTATATAAATTTATGTCGTTTGGTTTGTGTTGGTGTTGATTTGCCAAGGTTAACACCTTAGTTAACGGTCTTGGGTAAATAAGCCTTGAGGCTTTAGCCATGGCCTTGCCGTGGCTTTGGTCTTGACTACCATGGTCTTGAGACTCAGCTTTGACCTTATCCGTGGCCGTGGTCTTGGCTTATGGCCATTAGGCCTCTTGGTTTGCTTTTAGTTGTGACAAAAGTATAGTCGTGAGACTATATATAGGGCAGTTTCAGTTTTTGAAAGATAATGGTCTGTTTATGCATTTTCAGGGTCCGAGCTTCTTCACTATTGAAGGAAAACGTCGTTTCGGACAACTTTCGTGTTTTAACTTTTTGATGATTCGGACCAGAAGTGCCACTTTCAAAACGGACAGCTGCTTAACAGCTTGTGTTAAGCAGTTTCGGCGTTTTGGTTTCGCTAACTTCTTTTGGTAGTATCTTTTGACTCGTTTGTCTTTTTTGGGTGATTCAAGTTGCTATGTTTACCTTTTTATATTGTCTACCATAGTATGTAAGTTAGAAAGTCTATAGGTGACTGGTTTTAATGGTTTCAAATGTGTAGAATATGACCAGTTTACTAGTTTGTTACTTTTACGACAATATGTGAATTAAAACATGTGATTGAGTATATGTACATCATTAATCAACATAGTAACTATATATATAGCATGAAATTGTCAAGATTATGAATAATAAACATGAGATGATGGTGGTGATTAGTTGCTTACAACTTTTGGCTTTCAATTAAGAAATGAGTAACTAGTAAGGATCAGACTTTGATTGAACACTTAGGACCTTGGATTGAGCTAGCTTTCTACACCTTGGCACCCTTGCAATATTGAAGAGTTGGTGATGAAGTTCTAAGTGACTTGAGTGGATCTAAACTCAAGAAGATCACTTAAACTTGCTAGAGATTTGATGTAGTAACTTACTACTTGAAACTTCTTTGCATAAACTTGGAGTTTATAGATCAAATTATGGAAGTTATGATTGTTTTATGATATGAACGACCCAAATAAGTATATGAGGGTTTTTAGGAAGTCTTTCACTTGCTATTTATAGGAGGGTAAGTTTGGTTAACCATATATTGGGTTAAATGTTAACCATGGTTAAGTTAGGACACATGTAATGATCTAAATGAAGCATGGTTAGGATTAAGCCACCAAGATAATGAATCCCCCTCTAAAGTCGGCCATATGAAGATAAGTTGACTTAGATGGATAGTCTTGGTATTATCTTGGTTACGGAGTGAGTTTTGGTTCCGTTAATCGCTAACTGTAAGCCGTTAAGTCACGAAACGTAAAACCGGGTATCGTAAAAATATGAAACTTATAGGAATGATTAAACTCAACAATATACTCATTATTATCTTATAAAAATGAGTGATAAGTTTAATGGGTCGCGAAAACGCTGCTAAAACTAGAAACGTAAGCTAAATACGTGAAAAATGCAATTTATCAGAAAAGAACGAGATTTCAAGGAAATGACCGTGAATATATTTAAAGTAGACTGAAATTAGTCTATAAGTGATATGAGATGTCAAAATGTGGTTTTTGTTATACGTGGGATAACTTAACAGTTATTCGTGAAGTCTAAAAGTTACGCGATTTAAGCAAAAATGTAAAACGTACAAGGTTAATTTCTTTATGGTCAAAGCAGGAGGAAAATATGTTTGACTTTTCCAAAAATTATAAAATTGTCAAAACATCTTAGAAAACACAGTGCAAGAATCGTTAAGTCTGGGTCTAAGTAGAATTGTTTAAAACGTAAGTTTAGTCTCGTACGGCTCAGGGTTTATTTGGTAACATTTAAATGAAATCTTAAAAATTATCTAATTTATTATGAGTGATCTAAAAATTAATCTGATGTGAGGAAAATTGTTAGAGTTGATTATCGTTATGCGCGTGATGTTTAAATGGTGTTCCGACCAAAATGAAACTTTAAAACGATGTTTTCTTAATAACTTTTGTGAAAATGATCTAACGATTGTCAAACTCTCAGGTTATTACTAAAATAAATTAACTTACGAGAATGTGAAATAAAAATTTTATGGGATGAATAGTGAAAGTGAATAGTAAAAGTGAATAGTAATTTCTCGAGATGAATAGTAAAATTTGAGTATGGATAGAAATCCTGAAAATGCGAATTGTTACACAAAGTTGGTTCGACCCTACTTCCATGAAGTTCCACGTACCTCAAACTCAACATCCTTTTCGGAAGTTGTTGCACCAACACCTTGGAGCGTATCCTTATGTATAAGATTCTCATTAAACATCACATACCTACTTATGGTTGTTTTCGGATTGACATCATTCAACCTCCATAATCTATACGCCTTCACACCATCAGGATACCCTATAAATATGCATTTTATAGCTCTATGCTTAAGCTTCCCGTAATTCGTGTGTCAATACTCAACACAGCCAAATATCCTCAACATCTCGTGATTCGCAGGATATCATGGCCATACTCCATAGGTGTCTTCTTCCCTAGTGATGTAAATGAAGACATGTGAATCAATTTTTGTTGTTGTTGTTGTTGTCGTTGTTTCAACACAGAACATATCTAGCAAACCATGTTGAATCAGTAAACAACTAACCTTGTTCAAGAACGTCATATTCACTCATTCAGCCAAACCACATTGTTGGAGTTCCTGCAACTGCTAAATGCCTAGCTATCTGAAAGTGATGAGTGTAACCCTACGAAGAAGTTTTACAATCCTCCTATGTAGTGTACCTAACTGTTGTAGTGTAGTATAGCTAAGACTTGGGGGATTGATCGTTCTCTAGGTGAGGGATGATTTTTTTTGTATTTTTATATTTTATTAAAGCAAAGTAAAATTTTGGTATTTGGATTGGGGGTTTAATTATCAACTACTTAAAACGACTAATTAAACTAATTAAAACTAGAATTAAACTAAATTGTAGATAAATTAAATGGGATTCTTATGATAGGTAAAAACGTGTTTATTTAGATTTCATTACTCCCTAGTTATCTCTTATTGATTAGTCGAATTGTCACATCCTTGTTTAGTTGGCACGTTGTATTTCATTAGTCGTATAGAGGTGCCTAATGCCTAAGCTCTATAAATGTATTGATCTCCTCCAAGAAACTGGGATCACCAAGTAGCCTAAGTTATCTCCCCCAAATCTCCTATTATCAACAATCGTAATTCATGCAATAAACACAACGAAAAGTATACTAGTGCACTCTAGGACATAGATACGTTGTTTAGGGCGTTCAAGCTCGCAACACTAAATGAAGAAGCAAGTTTTCCTAACCTAATGTATAACAACCACTTAAACAAGAGACAACAATTAGTAGTTATTAGTTAATAACTAGGTTTCATTACATCTAAGCAAACACTATGTTGATTTAGCTAGACATGTTAAAGATAAAGAAACAAGTAATCATAAACAAACATGAATCAAACATAATGATAGAAGAGATTAAGAGAATTATCTCTTATTGATAGAGGGTGTTAAAACCCTAAAAATACTGTAAAAATCGGATAAAAAGCATACACCAAAGTAACTCTCCAATGTTGCACACTTAATGCAGAAAATTCTAAAACTATATATAGATTTACAGTTGCGACGGCGTTACTTTATAGCCATGCCATCAAGTTGCCGCCATTAGAGTTTCATCTTTTCCATGTCAACCTTGTGACAGGGTCACTTTGTAACTTCAGATGCCATCCATAAATTTCGTCCTTCTTTATTTATTTTGTACCGTCACGTTATATTTTGGACAGAAAATTCCTGCTCTTCGAACAAGTGACGACGTCACTTGTTACTTCATAACTTTTTCATTGAGACGTCTCTAATAAAATCTGGGTTGTTTTGGTATCTCCGTTTGCAAGTGACAACGTCACCTTATGGGTTGTGACGCCGTCTGGTGCTCTTTTCTAGACTTTTCATAACTTGGTCGTTGTCTTCACATTTTCATCCTTTTTCATAAAAATATGCATGATTTTCAGCTTTTGCTTCTAAAGTACCTAAAAAGTGAAAGGGAACAAATTTAGACAATATTTGATCATAAATACATTAGTTTAGGGATTAAATGACCCCCTAAAAACATATGTTTGAAATCCTTATCAAATATCCATACACTTGGGATTTGCTTGTTCTCAAGCAAATATACTTTTATCTAATGAATTTTCATGTTAGGGGTCATTTAACATTGGTTTAAAATAGTTTAAAATAAATACAAGCTCTACAATAGTCATAATAAGTACGGAAATTATACACTAGCACCTCACATATAGTTTGGATTCTCTCATCTCCCATGTGTATAATGAATATAACATGTATGAAAATGAAAGATAACACCCTCTACCTGTCATAGCGCATAGATTACCATAGGCTTGCGACTAGATTAAACCTCCACAGCTTTGGCGTAAGCACCTAAGATAAACTATCAAAAAGGGACTTTTAAACGGTTGTAATGTTAAGTGTAAGGGTATGGAAAACACGGATTCGTTAGATATAGGGTAATTTAGTGGTGGCAAGTCAAAAATCTAAGCTAATTACATGTAAAATGAGACGTTGGTAAGCCAAGAATCGACTCACTAAACCAACTTAATACTTGACTTAAACAAAAATAAATGATAAAAGATAAAGGATAGATGCGAGATGGTAACCCGTATATATTTTTTTTCTATTTATTTCGATTTTTTTTCTTTTTCTCTTTCTCTTTTTGTTTTCATTTTTTTTCTCATACACTTTTACTCTACCATCTACAAAATATAACATCATAGTAAAGAGACTTATAGTATCATCTCTATATTTGAGTTTTTATTAGACTAAACTAATGACCCAAATTGTGAGGATCAAAACAATTGGAGTAATTAATTACGTAGATAAATGAATTTAAATTTGACATTCCTTCCCGTTACTCCATAAAATACTACTTAACCCATGAGTCTCAATCGTCCCAAAACTGTATTTACACAAGATATGACTCGACTTAGCAACCATATAATCAACTAGATAATTGAACTAAGGGTTTAACATATTACAATAATGCACTAAAGATGAGTGCATACAAGGAAGGCTAGGGCGATTTGGGTATAACATTTGGGGTGGATTGTAAACAATGTTCTTCATTGATATTCTGGAAACTGGAACATCACGAGAACCGCGAAAAAATAGGCTCTGAGGGGTTAACTAGGGGTATCGTGTACTAAAAATGAGTACATCGCAAGGGTTTGGGGTAATTACTCAACCGATGTGGCCAATGTAATTATTTAAACAGGTTTAAAATAAAGGTTATCCTAATGACTTTTGTCATTTAGTAAATCCTAACTACACGAATGTAGTCTCACTAGTGATCTCGGAATGCATCACAAAACAAGTTCTAGACTCTATATACTATCGATACACTCAATAAGCATCAAAGATGAATGCTTTTTATCCTAAAGATCTAGGGGCGAACCTCCCATTTTTTGGATGGAATTTGAGTGGTAATGGTTTTTTGTGCTAGTCATATAACTCCTATCCATGAGACGCTTTATTAAGACTAAAGTTTTGCTCATAAATGTCATAAAAAATTAAAAATTTTGTGCTAAAATTACCCTAACAAGTATTTCTTTCAGTTTATTACACTATTACTAAGGACAAGACAACTTTCAAGTGAGCAAATAGTTTCTAAGGTATCCCTTTTTTCTCTCCCTACACTTAAACTGAACATTGTTTCCAATATTCCCAAAAGTATCAAAGTTATGATAATTAAGTAAATAAAGGAGAAAGAAACTATTACTCCTCTGATTAGCTCGGTATGATCGGTGTAGAATCAAGGTTAAATCCTCCTTCAAGAAGAATAAATAAATCAAAAATGTTGCTTCCATTGTGTACTTACATCTTCTTGTCCAATATAACCTGTAAATTATGAGAAAACAAACAAAATACCTTGCGTAAAATCGGTGGTAAAACTATATATAATACAAATCTAAACTAGAAAGCGAGTAAGATACAGTGCTTGCAAAATATATGTTTGCAGGTTCTTGGAAAATTAAAAATTATGGAAATTTTTAGAAATTCAGTTTCGACAAGAAAAAAAAAAAAAAAAAAAAGCGGAAAAGCATTTGCTATAGTGCTGGCGACGTCGGTTATAGATCCTGACGCCTTCGGGATTGACTTGACAGAATTTTAAACTTTCTTTTCTGGAAAAATTTACTTCTTAAGAACCTGTAAATTACTGCAAAACAACCATTGTGACTCGATACAAGCATTTGACTCAAACAAACACAAAAATATATGTTGATCATGCATTGTTAATTTTATGTTCAATTTTGTTCTATTAAATATATGTGATCTTCTCTACACTTATCTTTTTGCGAAATACCTTTATATGTGATTAAGAAGAGGTTAAAAACAAAATAAAGCATTTCACAATAGTATTTGGAACATGAAAATTAAATAATAATGAGGAGGCATATATGACATACAAATAAACATGGGTTGCCTCCCAAGAAGCGATTTTCTTTATTTACGAGTCTTGTAGTTAGACTCAAAGTCATAGCCAATTACGTGACTTCACTACCATCCATTACATCCTCTCCATCATTCTCATTGTGATTTTATATAAAGTGATTGTGCTTTGCCTCCTTAAAAGCATCATGCTTCCACATTCCTAATTCTAGCTCCTTATCCTTATGTTGTTTGATCTTTTCTTCCCATTTAAGGATCTTTTTCTTAACGAGACTAGTAGAGGTTCTCAGGCTGCTCTTAATTCTTATTTTCTCCTTAAGATTCCTAGAATGGCGGGGTACTATTGATATCCTAGTTATACTCTTACCAGCCTTGAGTATTATAATACCTTTACCGCATTTGATTGTTGCCTTGACGGTGATTAGAAAAGGCGTTCCTAATATTAGAGGCATGTACTCATTCTCCTTAATATCAACAATCAAAAAGTAAACCGAATAAACACAATTTACGGCATCAATTAGCACATCCTCAGCTATCCCTACAGGGTATATATATGAATGGTTGGCTAAGGAAAGTCTAAGATTAGTCTTGGCTGGCTTTTCATTAGTTAACTTATTATATATTGATAAAGGCATTATGTTTACATCGGACCCTTGATCGGCTAATGCATTTATGTATTTCAATTCACCAATGCTACAAGGTATTACGAAATTTCCGCAAATATCTCCTTTCTTAGCTATTGGCTTTTTAAGAACAACCTCGTATAGAGGTGCCATGGGTAAGGTATCATACTATTCCTCTTCTATTTCTCCCACGAAGGTTTTTCTCAACTTATCGTTGTATCTAAAATTATTTACTAAGTTGACAATGGTCTTTTTATTGACTTCGTGTTTCAAATAATGCCCTACTGTCCTAGGTTTATCAACATCTTTGTTTTTACTTTTCATTTTATCCTTTATAACATTCTCTCCATCCTCTTTATTTTCATTTTTAACAACTTCCTTCTCATCCTCAGTTTGTTTGATAGTTTCCTCATCCTTTTCTTGAACAATCGATATGGCATTAACGTACTTAGTGAATGCCATCATCTTTTCTTACTAACATCTTTTCAGGGGCTTTCATCTTTATATATTCCTTCACTAAATTCATCACCTCTGCCATTTTCTCTTGCATCTCCTCTCTTTGTCTATAGACTGCTTCTTCGAATTTGGACAATCTTTCAGAATGAGTTGCCATGTATTCTCTCATTTGGGCTTCAAAAATGTGTTAAAGTGCTTGTGCTGAAGAGGGGAGAAGGTGTTTTTGAAAAGTGAAGTTATTTTCGCGTCTTGGTAACTCAGAAAGGGGTGCTTGATTATGATTCAATGCAACCGAATTAACCGATGATTGAGGAATAGGAGTGATAGGTTCGGGTAACTTCTTTTGCCTTTCTATTAAGTAATCGACCCGTTTTTCAAGAGCACAAAGTTTTTTTCCGGAGAAACTAGAGGGATCACGGGGTAGAGATATAGCTTTAACAATGTTATTAGGAGTCCCGCATGGGTTTTCCCAATTTTCATTGTCGTAAAAAGCGATATCTTCTATAACATCCCATGATTCTTTCGCATTTAGTTCAAGAAGCTTACACCGGCCGCTTGGTCAATGTCTTGCTTTGTGGAGAAATTTACATGATCATAGAAAATTTGGATTTGAAGCCAAAGATCAATGCCATGGTGAGGGAATTTATGGAGTAAGTCCTTGAATCGAGTCTACGCTTCATTGAGAGTGTCACCTTGATGTTGTTGGAACATCAAGATATCATTCCTAAGTATAGTAGTCCTTCCCGGTGGAAAGAATTGAGCGAGGAAACGGATAGTAATATCATACCAACAAGAGATAAATCCCACAGGTAGACGCTCAAGCCAAATGCTAGCTTGATCACGCAGAGAGAATTGGAAGAGACGCAATCGCGTTGTCCCCCAAGTAGCAACATCACTGTCAATTGAATTGAAAATTGTAAAGAAGTACTTGAGATGTTTATTTGGATCTTCAGAATGAAGTCCATGAAATGCACATCCGTTTTGCACCAACCGGATGGTGTTGGATCGCAGGGCCGTAGTTTGAGCTTGATGTAGAAGCTCAATGGTGTTCCTATAGCCTTGATGACTCGGTCTAGAGTATTCACCAAGAGTACGGGCTCTTGGTGAATCTTGTTGGTTGAGAATGGGTAAGCCATGTGGTGGTTGGTTAAGATGTGGTGGGTCTTGGTGAAAAGGTATCTCATTCACCATGATGGCAACTGAGAAGTTTTACGAACAAAGGGCACAAAGAAGGAGATAGACTACTAGGAAGCTAACAAAAAAAAATCTCACTTGATAGGAACTAGTGAGTAGACCTAGACTAGATAGAAAACGAACCTAAACTATTCCCCGGCAGCGGCGCCAAAAACTTGATAGCGGTGGCTTTAACACATCGAAGAAGTTTTACAATCCTTCTAGGCAGTGTACATAACTGTTGTAATGTAGTATAGGTAAGACTCGCGGGATTGATCGTTCTTTAAGGGAATAGTATTGAGAAGGTCGAGATGTATGACGAATAGGTCTAAGGTGAAGGATGATTCTTTTTGTGTTTTTATATTTTAGGAAAGCAAAGTAAAATTCAGTATTTGGATTGGGGGTTTTATTATCAACTATTTAAATGACTAATTAAAGTAATTAGAACTAGAATTAAACTAAATTTCAGATAAATTAAATGGGATTCTTATGATAGGTAAAAACGTGTTTACTTAGATTTCATTACTCCCTAGTTATCTCTTATTAATTAGTCGAATTGTCACATCCTTATTTAATTGGCGCGTTGTATTCCATTAGTCGTAGGGAGGTGCCTAATGCCCTAACTCTATGAATGTATTAATCTTCTCTAAGAAACTGGGATCGCTAAGTAACCTAAGTTATCTCCCCCAAATCTCCTATTATCAACAATCGCAATTCACGCAATAAACACAACGAAAAGTATACTAGTTCACTCAAGGACATAAATGCGCTGTTTAGGACATTCAAACTCACAACACTAAAGGAAGAAGCAAGTTTTCCTAACTTAACATGTAACAACCACTTAAACAAGAGACGACAATCAATAGTTAATAATTAGGTTTCATTACATCTAAGCAAACACTATGTTGATTTAGCTAGACATGTTAATGATAAAGAAACAAGTAATCAGAATCAAGCATGAATCAAACATAATGATAGAAGAGACTAAGAGACTTATATCTTATTGATTGAGGGTGTTAAAACCCTAAAAATACTGTAAAAATCAGATAAAAATCGTACACCAAAGTTACTCTCCAATGTTGCATAATTAATGCAGAAAATTCTAAAACTATATATAGATTTACAGCTGCGACGACATCACTTTATAGCTGTGACGTCGTCAAGTCGCCGCCATTAGGGTTTCGTCTTTTCCAAGTCAGCTTTGTGACGGGGTCACTTTGTAATTTCAAACACCGTTCATAAATCTCTGACGCCATCCCTCTTTATTTATTTTGGACCATCATGTTATAATTTTGACAGAAAATTCCAGCTCTTCTAATAAGTGACCACGTCACTTGTTACTTCATAACTTTTTCACTGAGTCATCTCTAATAAAATCTGGACTATTTTGGTATCTCCGTTTGCAAGTGACGGTATCACCTTATGGGTTGTGACGCCGTCTCGTGCTCTTTTCCAGACTTTCCATGACTTGGTCGTTTTCTTCACATTTTCATCCCTTTTCATACAAATATGCATGATTCCCAGCTTTTGCTTCCAAAGTACCTAAAAAGTGAAAAGGAACGAAACTAAACAATATTTGATCATAAATACATTAGTTTAGGGTTTAAATGACCTCTTAAAACTGTACGTTTTAAATCCCTTATCACTATCCCAATTTCTATGCACAAGTTATTAAACTTTTTATTTCAAAACTCCAAACCTTTATCCTCACATAGGTTCTCCAGCTTTTTCCATGTCTAGTTTTCCACCAACTGATTCCACTCCATGAACTTGATGAATGCCTCATTCTTATTTCTAAGAATATGACTCCAAGCCTTCCTAAAAAAATCATCAACATTTGATAAGAAGTAAGACGACGACTAATCGGTTCCACTCGAGAAGGACCCTAGAGATACGCATGGACATAGTGTATAATTCTTTCTGTCGTGTGATGACCTCAACCAAAACTAACACTGGTCAATTTTCCTAAAACACAATTTTCTTCGAATTTGAGCTTACCCAGACCTTTCTTTCCCAACACCTCTCTTCTTTCCAGTTCATGCAAGCCTGCTTCACTAATATGACCGACGCGTTTGATACACCAGTGCAAGACTCTCTTTTTCTTATATACCAACACTAACTTCACCAGATTCAACCTAACCATCTATGTAGTACACACAATTTTCCTCCATAGTCATGACAAAACCATCAAAGAACCCTTGATCACCTTTACTCTTCCCATCTGCATCCTGATGATGTACCCTCCGAGTAGCTCGAAGGACACTCCTCCGAGACGTGTCGAAGCCCTTCAGTACGAAGGCCCAAGTTAGGATTCCGAAATATCCATAGGCGTCAAAGCATTCGTTAGTACGAAGGTTACCTAAGGGGAATTCGCTATTCGAAGCCCTAAGCCCTTCTGGGTATGGGCCGACGAAGGAACAATGGATAGGGAACCTCTGATTTGGTCAAACCCACGATCTCCTCTCTCTTGGCTTCCCGTCAAGTCTGAGAATGTGGGTCACTAAGCCCTAGCGGTTACCCACAATCATGGGACGCCCCCATGCAAGAGTACCTCCAACCGTATTTCTTCCACTATAAATAGGTTGGACGGGCAATGGATTATGGTATGCTCATTACACACTCATCTCTTTACTTACACACACTTAAACATCCATAACTCATACTTACTCTCACGCGGAGGTGGTTCGCAGGTCCTACCTTGCGTAATCACTTAACGTAGTGTTTCGTATTTCTTATTCTCGGTGAAAGGCAAGTCTTGGCTGGAACATACACCCTCATTACTTTGATCCTCATCAAGCCTCGGTAGTGCAATCTTTGTACAATCGGTGGCGCCATCCGTGGGACCACTACTATTAGTCCGTAATCACCCGGTCCTAAAACCCTAACCAACTACACTACATTTTCGGCATGGAACCGGGAAGAGAAGATACACCTCCACCGTGTTTCTACCCGGTCCCTTCAACACAACTAACACCGATAATCTCGCCCCCATAATGATCTCAACCTTTACCACACGATCTCGTATGGAAACTACTCCGTACATCATGCCTCAACATCCGCTAACCCTAAGGCTGAGCAACGGGCCGGAACCGAACCGAACCGACCCGAACCGGCGTGACCCGAGAACCGATTTCACAAAAACATGAGCAAACCGAACCGAATAGGTTCGGTTCGATTCGTTTTGTCGGTTCGATCGGTTCGCCCGGTTTATGCTTATGTGCGTGTTTGGTCGGTTTGGGTCGGACCAAACCGAACCGAACCGAACCAAAACCGACATCCGATAAGACCTAGAACCGAAACCGAACCGAAAATGGTCGGTCCGGTTCGGTTCGATCCGGTCCGGCTCGG
The DNA here is from genome assembly GCA_022545495.1 of Chrysanthemum lavandulifolium. NCBI lineage: Eukaryota > Viridiplantae > Streptophyta > Magnoliopsida > Asterales > Asteraceae > Chrysanthemum > Chrysanthemum lavandulifolium. The sequence goes on from CM040239.1 coordinate 169,581,067, forward strand.
TTTTCGGTTCTCGGCTTCGGTTCGATCGGTTTGTGCTCACCCTAGCTAACCCTATTCCGGATATTAGCCCCGCCGTTGAGGCAAACTTGAGGCCTTAGATTCTTTACTAAGGGCTCATAAGAGACGAGTTCACAACTTTGAAATGCGGAGGGAGTTGGAATACTCCGATGAGGAGTATGATGAAGAGATTGAAATAGGAGAGGCCTCGACACTGTTAGCGAGGCGCTGATCCTACTAAATGGTTCTCCTTCTACTAGAAGGCGGAATGGAAGGACCGTGGGTTTTGAAGAAGGACCGGAGGAGATCCGGAAGAGGAAAGAATGCATGGTGAAAGAAGGGCGAATACTCCAGCGGAGGAAGCAACCCGGTAGGAAGCGGAGGGTAAACCTACCCCTCTTCTAGCCGCCCATTTAGGAAGAGAAGGGACGGGGCTCCAGTACCCCCTCTTATGTTTCGAGTGTCGGAGGCCTCCTCCATACTCGCATGAATCAGTTACCCCCCGGATTAAACCCCTACCCACCGCTCAAACCTACAACACTTACCCTCCGAATGGTTCACTCCCCAACCAGAGTTACCAGCAAATTCCCTATGGACATGTTCCTACACAATCGATGGGTGTAAACCCTTCGTACCAACCTTCTACTGTTTACCCTACCTACACGCAGCCATTTCCTATACATGTTTATCCACCTCCATAAAACCCGTACTATGCCGAAGCCTCCGGAGCTTGCACACCTTTCATAAAGTGGATTGAAGACTACCCCCTACCTGACGGTGTAAAGATGCCTACTCATATAGGCACCTATGAAGGGAAAGGCGATCCTGATAACTTCCTCCACTTATTCGAAGGCGCTATCAAGATGCAAAAATGGGTCATGCCTGTAGCATGCCACATGTTCACTTACACGCTCAGAGACTCCGCGAGAATATGGTGGAGCGGACATAAGTTGGGGAGCATTATAAGTCTAGACGATCTTAAGGCTAAGTTCGGTTACACTTTAGCCGAAGAAGAAGTACACTAAGACTCACCTAACCGTGCACACCATCAAGAAAGGGACAATGAAAGCACAAGGGCCTTCGTTACGGTATCTTGATGAAACTTTGCAAATTCTAGGGTTGCACGAAGATCGAGGATCTCGGTTTCGTACATGGCCTTCGGACTCGAAGCTTGGTGGAGTTCTATCCACCGATCTTCCTAACACATACAAGGCCACGATCGAGAAGGCTTACACCGGATTGAGTCCAAAGAGGTAGCGACAAGCGGGGCTCCGATAGAACAAAAGGAAGCTTCGACAAGTTCTCTCGAGGGTCCTCCAGGAAGGATCCAAGAACAAGAAGAAGAGCGAGACCGCTTCACTCCATACAACAAAGGTTCGAACCATGGACTCTTGGCGAACTTGGTCAAATCTCCCCGGGAGATTCTGGCTACCGAGAAAGCCGCAAAGTCCTTCGATCCACCACCTCGGATGACAGCACGAAGCAAAGCTAGAGACATGTCCAAGTATTGCCACTTCCATGAAGATCATTGACATGACACGAACAACTGCAGGGAACTAAAGAAGCAGATCGAAGAGGCGGTATGGTCCGGACAGTTAGCACATCTGGTCCGACACCCAACTGGGTGAATGAAAGGGGAACAAGAAGGAAGCTACGCCCACAGAAGCTCCGATACTAATGGTGCACAAGCACAATACAACCTTGAAAAGGAAGGAAGCAGATGGGGAGCTGGGAAGCGTAGGGGAAATAACCTTCCCTTACATCTTGGGGCAGACACCTTCGACTGATCCCGTGGTCATCAAGGTACGAATCTCAAACAGGGAGGTAAACCGAGCATATATGGATTGTGGAAGCTCCTGCGAGATCATCTATGAGCATTGTTTCCTAAAGCTCAAGTCATCCATATGCTCACGGAGGGTAGACTCGAAAGCACCACTGGTAGGGTTCTCCGGCGAATACTCATGGCCCCTTGGAGAAGTACCGTTGGAAGTTACCATAAGCGAAGGCCCCTTATCCCGCACGGAAACACTCACCTTCGTCATAGTCAGGTCAGACTCTCCTTATAATTTGTTAATAGGGAGAATAGCTATGCAAAAGATGGGCATTGTTGTTTCTACTATACATGCTGCTATTAAGTTCCAAACCCCCTTCGGAGTAGGAACTGTTCATTGTAGTTAACCCTAGCTACCCTGAACAAACGGTGGTATTAGGAAAGCAACTTCCGGCAAATTTCAAGGCGAAGCTCATGGAACTGTTGCGGACTAACCTTGATGTTTTTGCTTGGAAGTATTCTGACATGACAGGGGTACCAAGAACATTGCTGATAGACGGAAAGTCCTTCGGAGCGGAGCATAAACTCAATGAGTACAAACACATTGACCAATAAAGCGAGAAAGGAGAAGCCTAGCCCCGAAGAAGCGTTGCGACCGCAAAGAAGTTGACGAACTCACTGGCAAGGCATCCCGAGGGAAGTTAAGTACCAAACTTGGGTAGCTAACCCAATACTAGTCAAAAGAGCGACGGAGGGTGGCACATGCGTTGACTTCATCGACATCAACAAAGCATGCCGAAGGATTGCTACCCTTACGGTAAATTGGAAGGTAGAGTCCTTGGCGGGCTTCGGTTAAAATGCTTCTTAGATGCCTACAAAGGGTATCATCGGATCCGAGATGGCAAAGGAGGACGAGGAAAAGCGACCTTCTATACAAGCAAAGGTGTCTCTCGTTACGAAAGATGCCCTTCGGATTGAAGATGCAGGGCAACTTATCAACGTCTCGTAGATAAAGCCTTCAACAAACAGATGGCGAAATCTGAAGCCTACGTTGATGACATGGTTATCAAAAGCAAGACGGAGGAGGACCTACTCCTCGATGTACGAAACATTTGACCCCCGGGCGATTAACATGAAGTGAACCCTAAGAAATGCTCCTTCGTGTCGAAGAGGACAATTCCTAGGGCATTTGATCACTAAGCAGGGGATAAAGCCTAATCCTCCAAGGTCAAGGCAATATCGGATCTCCAAGCCCTAAGTGTCTAAAAGATGTGCAAAGCACGAATGGGAAGCTAGCACCTTAAGCGGTTTTTGTCGAAGGGGCCGACAGTCCCTACCATTCTTCAAAACACTCGAGGATGCGTGGACAAGAAAACTTTTCAATGGAGTCGGGATCTTCAAGTCGCCTTTCGAGAAGATGAAGGAGTTCATCAAAATCCTTCCAACACTTGACCCCAATCAAAGGCGAAGTGTTGTTCATGTATTAGCATCCTCGATGGAGAGTATTAGCGCAATCCTTATGGCGAACGAGACAAACAGCGGATCCCTATTTACTTTGTTAGCAGGGTCCTACAGGGAGCAGAGATCAACTATCCAACATTGGAGAAGTTAATACTCGCCTTAATCCACGCAGCAAGGAGGCTCCGACGCTATTTCCAGGCCCATCCAATCACAGTCTTAACCGACAAGCCACTCAAATAGATCTTGTCGAAGCCTAGAAAGTCGAGGAAGGTGGCTAAATGGGCTATTGAGCTTGGAGAGCATGAAATAGATTTCAAAGGACGAAACTCTATTAAAGGGCAAATTCATCGCAGACTTTTGGTAGAAACACCTTCCGAGCTGGCGAGGAAAGGAGGAGCCCAAACCAATCTCGCTCAAGTACAGAGCTAGCGAAACTTTATACTGAGATGGGCGTCCGGCTCCGACGGTTCTGGAGCGAGTCTAATGTTGGTCGATCCCGAAGGAAGGAGCACATATGCCCTTCGGTTCGAGTTGAAGCCACAAACAATGAAGCGGAATACTGAGCGTTGCTAGCAGCCTCCGATTGACTAAAGATATGGAGGTCAAAGCTCTCGCTGTTTTCATAGACTCCCAATTGGTTGCAGAACCAAGTGACGAGCTCCTATGAAGCAAGGCAGCCCGTCATCAAACAATACTTGGAAAAACAAAGGAGATCTTTGAAAGCTTGACTCTACAACATCCAACATGTTCGTAGGAATCAGAACAAGAAAGCAGACGCATTGAGCAAACTAGCTTCCATGGCCTTCGCTCATCTCACCAAAGAGGTACTTGTTGAAGTCTTACATGAAAGATCCATCGTTCGTAAGGAAGTTGCAGATGTGGTTCATGAGGAAGGGGAGATATGGATGACCCCCATCAGGGAATATTTGATAAGCGATCTTCTCCCTGAGGATCCCAAGCTAGCAAGGAAGATTCGGGTTAAGTCACCGTAGTACCGACTAATAGGGGAAACCCTATATAGAAGGTCATTTTTGTCACCTTGGTTACGATGTGTGGGACCCAAGCAGGCTTCGAGCATTATCTCTGAAGTCCACGAAGGATCCTGCGGCCTCCATGGGACCCCGCTCGATTGTCTCGAAGATAATGAAATTGGGCTATTATTGGCCTTGATGCGAGGACGCCGGTGAAATCATTCTCAAATGTGAAGCTTGTCGGATACACTCAAACGTTCCAAAGATGCCGGCGGGACATGACAAGTGTGACATCCGCATGGCCATTCTCTCGATGGGGCATCGATATCGTAGGTCCTATGCCCGTAGCTCCCGGAGGAGTCAAATTCCTGCTGGTAGCAATCGATTACTTTACTAAGTAGGTGGAGGCTAAACCCTTGGCCTCCGTCACGGGGAGACAGATCGAGAAGTTCATATGGGAGCACATTGTGTGCTGATTTGGAGTGCCCTACATAATCATATCCGACAAAGGAAAACAATTCGCCGAAGAAGTCTTCTACGACTTCTGTCAAGGGCTCAACATCAAGCAGTCGTGGACAACCGTCTACCATCCGCAAGGAAATGGAATGGTGGAGGTAACGAATAGAGACATCGTCAAAGGGATCGAGAAAAGGCTGGGACGAACTCATCATGGGTGGGTAGATGAGCTCCCTCAAGTTTTATGGGCTCACAGGACGCACCCTAAGTCAAGCAATGGTGAAACCCCTTTACCCTAACATACGGAACGAAGCGGTCATCCGCCGGAGCTTAGTGTACACACGGGTGTGTGGCAATATAATGCCTCCCAAAATGACGAAAGGATTAGGAAAACCTTGATCTGCTAGACAGAGCGAAATAGCCTCCATCCGAAGCAATACACAAACATAAGATTGAAGGCTATTATAACAAAAGGTCGACCTTCCACTTTCAAGCACGGAGAATATGTGCTACGCCTCAACAGTGCAAGCAAAGCAGAGTACCGTGGAAAGCCGGGACCAACTTGGAAGGACCCTACATGGTAGCCGGGGCTCACTGACAGCGAGACCTACAAATTGGCCACTCTTCTCGGAGAACCCATCGACGGGACATGGAATGGTACGAACCTTTGAAAGTTCTATGTTTAAGAAGTACTTTTACTTTTTCTTGTAATTAGAAGCTTCTCGAGGAAAGCAAACATTATTGGTAGTTGTCTTAGTTTTCATTTCAAGAATGATGTAATCCTCCTACCAATTCAATGATAAATAAGACATTTCCACAAATCTCTTGCTTCGTTTCTTAAACACAAAGATTTGTTCAGCCAAGTCGTTAATGAGTTTCAATGTCGAATAAATGGCTCAAGGTGCAATACATGCCCTCTCATTTAAGCCAACTTTAACATTCACATTAACTCTCCTAGTAGTTTTTGACGCTTGTAAAACTATATACAAAGTCATGCTACGTAAAGGATTTGAGATAGAGTGGGTCGCGACCCTCTGTCAATGATCAAATTTGGTCATTATATTCTTGGTGTTGTAATTTACACACAATGAGGTTGTTTAACCTTAGGTTGTAAAACTTAAGCGTTGGAAAAATGGCGTACGAGAAGTTAACAAAACAAACACAAATAATAACTAAGTGTGTAAAGGTATTCCCCTACACCATACCATTCAAAATGAGGGCTAGTGCCCTTTTACCTGCACGAGGAGCCTAAGCCCCAGTCATACTTTGTCCTTGGTATATGATCACAGGCTTCTTGGGAGACCCCTCCCAGCTTTGGGCAATCCCAGCCATGTATAAGATGGCTTCGGGGAACACTTGCACATCCACAGGATATTTGGCCAACGCGATAATGGGGATCCCGCACCTCATATGGCAAGGGGTCATTATACTGTTTTGCATCAAACATATTTTCCTTATTCGGTAGCTACGGATATTTAGGGGAACAATAGTGTCTTGCAAGTAGAAAAAGCTACCTTTCCAACTGTTATGTTTGTAGATACCTTCCCAAACAGGTTGGGAACATCGCCTCGAGCCTTTTGCTAAAGTTAATTGCCCCGGGATACAAGTTCAGAAATTCTCTTAAAACCTTTAATGTTGGTTCATAGCCGTATGCTTTACACATCACTATGAATGTGGTCAGTTTGGCTAGACCAAAGGGGTTAAACCTAGAGATGTGAACCTTGTAGTATTGCATGAACTCTAATATAAGTGGATGCAGAGGAATCCTAAGGTTAGAGTGGCTAAATTCATGTGTGTACAACCCTACGAAACCTTGAGGTGTATCAAAAATACCCTGATTAGGTTTGGGTAACATCACTTTGTGTTCTAGGGGAATGGGGTAATCGTCTAAATGATCATGTAAATCTTTTGCAGACAATGTACACTTTTGCTATTTTATGATAAACATGGAATCCATTTTTAAAAAAAAAGAAAAGAAAAACAAGCTATCAGTGCGAGGGAAGGATTACCTTTTGATTTCGGAGTGATGGCGATGACGTTTTACTGCGTGTGAAAATAGACGGAGAGAGTAAAATGATTTAGGGTTTCATCTACCCCCTTTTTATACTCTCTTTTGCATCTATTAAGCACCGCACACGTGTCCCAACAATTACTCTTATCCGATGTAAATTTTTAAAATTTTGAGAAAAGAAGACTTTTGGTCTCCGGGTAATATGGGAATAAGTGATCACTGTAGCGGGCAACCGGATGGTTTAATTAGCATTAAATGCGCTAAGTTAGGTGCATTGTTATCTTCTAACTAATGCAATTCGCAGCAAGCTGGTATTTTTTCGAAGCATGAAGTCGAAAGCAATGCCTCTTCGCTCATATGCATTACTTTCGACTAGGGGGCTTGATGATGTACCCTCAGAGTAGCTCGAATGACACTCCTCGGGCGTGTCGAAGCCCTTGATCTGAAGGCCCAAGTTAGGATTCGAAATATCCATAGGCGTCAAACCATTCGTTAGCACGAAGGTTACCTAAGGGAATTCGCCATTCGAAGCCCTAAGCCCTTGGGTATGGTGACGAAGGAACAATGGATGGGGAACCTCGACTTGGTCAAACCCACGATCTCCTCTCTCTCTGGCTTCCCGTTAAGTGCGAGCATGGGTCACTAAGCCCTAACGGTTACCCACAATCATGGGACGCCCCATGATCTCCGACATTCATGCAAGAGTACCTCCAACCGTATTTCTTCCACTATAAATAGGTTGGACGGGCAATGGATTATGGTATGCTCATTACACACTCATCTCTTTACTTACACACACTTAAACATCCATAACTCATACTTACTCTCACGGAGGTGGTTCGCAGGTCCTACCCTGCGTAATCACTTAACGTAGTGTTTCGTATTTCTTATTCTCAGGTGACAGGCAAGTCTTGGCTGGAACATACACCCCTCATTACTTTGATCCTCATCGAAGCCTGATAGTGCAATCTTTTGTACAATCACATCCTCACAGTGTAGCCCTCTTAATTCACGTGTTTATTCGTCATGTGATAGGAACCACCAAAGTCCACCACGTTGTATTCCTTAAGTCCGTAAATTGTGTTACTAGATCCTAAATTCATAACCATTCATGGATTAAAGGCAAGGAGTTTGATTTTAGAGAGCAGCTGACACTTTAAATCGCGCCCTTAGTAATTAAATCAACAAACAACATATATCAGGTGCGGTTAGACACTTGTTGGCTATGGATGCAACTATGCATGTGTAAAATGGTTAAAAGTTATACTCGATTTCACTATTTGGCTATATCCTTAACACTTTGGACTGATAAGAAGAAAAAGAAATAACAAAAACTATGAATTACGAGCTCAATTGAGTATGTTTTACTATAAAATTAACTTATATAAGTGATGCATTGAACATCAATCAAGGATTACGGACGATTTTTTAAACGCTCTAGATTATGCCTTGCAAAGCAAGTCAAAAAATGGTTGCTGTTTTTAGATACTTGCGATCAAAACCAGATCATATGATGACGTTAATTTAAAGATTTGTATGTACTAAGATAAATATTTTTTTGTTTTAACTATAAAAGGGTTCTTTAAGTAGCTTACTTTACTTATATATAGGTTTTTCCAATACGAATACTTCTTAATTACATTTACCTTCCATCATTTTAAGTTACATAGCGTAGTGCTTACATGAAAGACGGGTTGAAAGCGAATGTTTAAGGATTTTCTAATTTTATGTTTCAATGACGAATTTTGTTTAACGACATCCTATAAGGAATGATAGTTTCTAAGAATATCTATTTGTGTTGTGAGATCGTGAAAAATTAATACGTCATATTATTATATTCAAATTTTAAAATGTTATTGATTTTTACTACAAACATACTAAATTCATTATATTAGTTATATCTTATTATTGTAACATCCAATTTAATGTCATAATATGTGCAATTAATGTAATTTTAATTTTATTTTAATATTACTAATAATAGCAAGTGTGTATGCTTAAAAACTTTAAGACTTCTAAAAATAAAAGTGCTAAATGCTTTATATATAGTAGAGATTTTGTAAGTAATTAGAGGTTTATAAGGGAGTAACATATTTCAAATGTAGAGACATTAAATTTTGCAGGAAGTTACAAGTATATGAATGGTTGAAACAGCCAGTTACAACTACAAATATAAAGACATTTAAATTTTTAAATGTAACGATTATGTGTATGCTTATGTGTATGCTGGAATTTTTAAGCCTAGCAAAAGTAACATATTTCTATTATAAGAAATGTTTTTGGTCTTATTTTTTTAAGACTTCTTTGTTTAGAAAGTCCCAAATGTTTTATATAGTAGTATAGATTACGTATATTGAACTTTATATTAAAAGATACCATCATTCCTATTTAGTTTCGTGATTTTAAGTAGCTACGAAAAGGTAATATCACGATTGACGCAAATAGGCGAACCTTCCAGTCAATCTGAATACCAAGTCAGATACGAGTAATAATCTTTCTGTTAATACCAATTCCATTTACTTTGAATATGACTACATATTGACTTGGACTTTCAAATATTGATAGTCAACTCAACATAAACTTCTACCCAACTTACAACTTATGTGGCAGAATTTATTAGATACTCAAGAACTAAAATTATAATTTAGTCACTAGTTATAGATTTGTAGATTTTTTTTATTAAGGACTTCTTTTATATGTGTAGTTTCTTGAACTGAGTTTAGCATAAAGACATGTCACCAATCACCATAAACCTTTGAGTAACCTCGCATAGAAACCAGATTGAAATATCATAAATACATTTTAACCTTTTAACACAAATAATTGTGTGAGATGAGCTTTTTTAAGATTATTAAAGTGAAACAAGCCATGAGAATGGAGTTTTAAATTTTTCTATGAAAGAACTAGGTATTACAATCTCACTATATATACACAATACGTATATACCAAATTTGTTCCTAATAAACTTGAGCCACAACCTCTTGTTTCATTGATGAGCATCATACACCATCAAATGATACTGCTTACCTTTTTGTTTGAACGGCAAAAATTTATTAAATAAAAGGCTATTAGCAAGACGCTAAAAACCAAAGAGAACAATTACATAACAAAAAATAAACAAAACAACCTATTATAGAATATTTCCGAAGCTTTAACTGTAAGGGCTATAAAAAGGATGAAAAACTCTTGTCAATTACGGAGAATCAAAACAAGAGAAAAATCCCCATTCACGAAGGCCGAGGCATCGGATTTCACTCAGGAGTGTTTTGATGCAACCCCAAACAAGCACCACGAAAAAAATATAACAAGAAAACATATAAAAGCAGAAAGTGACCAAACATCAATCGAAGTTCGGAAGTCTCAGCATCGAAAAGCCAAAAAACATCAGTCTAAACCATTAGCGGGTTAAATAGGTTACACTGGTTAAATACGTTAAAGGGGTTTCGGGTTGACTCATTTAACCTGTTTTATATATAAAAAAGGCACATTACATGAGTAAAAAAAGTTAAATAGGTTTGCAAGTCGACCCATTTAACCCATTCAACGCGTATAGTAAAATATAAATAGTGTTTAATCTAAGTATAAAGTCTTAAACGGGTTGACGGGTCGACCCGCTTAATTTATTCCCAATCCGAACGTGACCTTTTTAATAAACATGTCAGTTGGGTCGACCCAAAACGGACCCAAAATCTATTATATCAACCTAAACATGTTAATTTACGTGTCGATTTTAGGTCGGGTTTTATGTCGGATCAAAAATTGTGATCCCTATGCCAACAAATTTAACAAGGCTCATTGCGATATCAAGTTAAATGAATCTTTCTTCCATAACCTTATTAGACTACCTGATCTCCATGAATATCTCTTACACACACGACAACAGAACAATGCATCGACCATTTAGCTTTATCGACAAATTAAATGTTAGTCAATTTGTACATTGTGTATATATAGTACTAAAGTACTTAATACGTACGAGCTGGCAAAATTGGAAAACAACCATATGTGTTTTAAAAAGAACAGTGAGACATTATGTAGGGCAAGACAATGGTAGCCAAGTAAGAGTTGCCCAATATTTGCAATTTTGCATAGACAATTTGTTTGGTTTGATATTGTCCAAACACGTACCCTTTAAAGTATTGAGACAACGCTATTTATTAATTTATTCAACAATCAATCTGATTTTTATATCCTAAGTTTTATTTAGGTAATATTCTGAACAATTCTGTTTAAAAGTTTGTTTATATAAAACGCTGTTTCTTTTTAATATATTTAACATACGTGTTCATTAATCCAGTAGACAAAAAAGCAGAAATGAAAATATCAACTAAAGTATCTTGATGATATGGTTAGTAATACGTGATCTTCTAAGTAATTACTAGCAGAAATAGTTTCTATATACTGTAAAAAATAGTTTTAGTCCAAAAAATAAAAAAGAAAAGGAAAAATACACATTAGGAAATTTTGACCAAAAAAAATAAATATACACATTAGGAAATTTTGACCATATAATTTCTCCATATTTTTACTAGTCACATATCTCTCCTTACCTGTTTTTGACCTTTGTTCTTCATATACTTGTTCGAAGTAGCATACTCGGTCCATTGAGAATGTTTCATTGTTTAAAATCTATTTTTTTATAGTATATTTATGTTCAAATATGAACCACAATGACATTTTCAACATGGATGAGCCGATCAGAGTTACATTGATCTCCACCATGCCAGCTTGGTTTAATATCATAGTACATGTCAAATATGTCAACTGGACATACATATCCTAAGTTCCCCAAGTTGCATTACACTTGGATAAACATACAACTTGTGCAAATCGCTATGACATATTAGGCATGACTAGGGGGCATTCGATTTATCAATGCCAACTGACACAACAAGCGGATTTAACTAGTTTAGGGTGTTAGTTTGAGCTTACTTACTCGCTTACGAGATTATGTGTTTTCGGCTTATTTTAAAATTTATGAATTTATATAAGTTTACTATTTTAGCTTACACAAGCTCACATGTTTCAAATAAGCCATAAAAAAATTAGCTTGTGAAACAAAAGCTCATAAACCAAAAGAAAAACTTAAACAAACACCCGCTAAATCATATTAAGGAATCGGCATAGTTGCTTAGCTATTTACCTTCATCAACTTGAAGTATCGTAACAAAACAAAGGAGTGTTGAGTAGTAAAACACTTGTGATTATCATTATTAAAATGTGAAAAATCAAGTTTGAATTCTTGTTTTTAGTGTAAACAATCCTAAAATTAGGGCAGAAAAAAATAACCGGAAAAATTGAAACCGAACTTAAACACGGATTTAACCGAATCGAATTAATGGAATCAAACAAAAAACCAAACTGTTAATAACCAAAACTTTATTATTTTTTATTTCTTTTGAAAGGTAATAACCAAACAATTATTAACCGAGTTTTATTGGTTCGGTTTGATTTCTATCCACAACCAAACCACTAATAACCAAACCAAATCGTTATGCATGTACATTACCTTTTTTATTTGGTATACGTGAGTTTCCAATTTGACATTGTATGTACATTCCTTTTATTCGCTCTAAATTGTTCAAACTATATAACTCATTTTTTTTATTCGATTTTCATTCGCTCTTAGCCTTTCATAAAAATCAAAACATAAGCATGTTATCATTACATTGGGGTTTTCTAACTTGTGTCTGTAGGCGAGTTAAGATAATAAAGTCTGTAAAAAGACACTGAGACTCGTATAAAAGTGACACTGTCTGCATTTTATGTGAATCCCATGTCTTTTTTAGGCCTGTGTCTTATAGTGTCTTAACTTTGTCTTGTAGAAGACAAGTTAAAACCCTATTACATTTGATCATAGGGCGCTCATTTAAATTGTTTATTGAAATATATTTTGTATATATGAAATATTTAATGAGCTACAGAGTATAATGTAATGAATGTATTGCGTGTTTTTCACAGTACTCATGCGTCTTCTATCTATTTGACATAGTTTAAACGGTTGCGTAAAAATGTTATTACATTTGATCATATGGCGCTCATTAAATTGTTTATCGAAACACAATTTGTATACATGAAATATTTAATGAGCTACGGAGTATAATGTAATGAATGTATTGCGTGTTTTTCATAGTAATCATGCGTATTATAACTATTTGACATAGTTTAAACGGTTGCATCAAATTTGTTGGGCAAAATTTACACGAGTCCAACAACTGTTGGTTAACCAAATTGACCGATTAACCGAACCGCTTTAACAATCTTAACCGATTAACCAAACCGTTATTAATCATAACCGAACGGTTTTAATTTTCAATAACCGAACAATAGTGGTTATGGTTTGGTTTTAGCTAATAATCGAACCATGCTCATCCCTATTTGAAAATGATGAAATCATCATCTCTAAATAAGAAATCTTTACCCTATTTGCGTCTTAAATGAAAAGAAAAAAGAGTTCTGCTATTTAGACCTACAACACAAGCCTAAATATATGCCTAATGCATAAATTATTTGTAGATTTGTATTAAGTATTTTATCTTTTTAAACCAATCATTTTTTTAAATCAACCAATCAAATCATTAAGTTTATTTACTGGCATGATTAGTAGGCAAAACAATTATTTAAAAAAAAATAGAATAAAAATAAGCTTGAAGTCCCTCTAGCAAATATTTTTTTAAAAATGTCTATCTTAGGAAACAAATATACAGTTTTCTCAAATTGACCAAAATGTCAATTTCCACACACACCAAATCTCATTCTCATTTTCACCACCACACCAATCTTTTTTTATATAAACCCAACATTTCCAACCCACACTTTTTCTAAATCTCCAATCCAATAACCAATCCTACCCATTCCAACATGTCATCATCATCCAACCACCATAAACCACCACCATCACCACCAGCACCACCATCACCACCACCAAACGTCACCACCACACTCTACCACACCCACATCGGAATATTCGCTTTAACATGGTCAAAAACCTTATTCAGCCGCTCACTCCACCTCCATCTCCTCCCTTCCACCACCACCACCACCAACACTGAAGAAGATGACACCACCATGACCACTACTAAAACTCCTTCTTTTCATATCCAGATAAAACCTTTTATTTTCTGGAATAAAACTGGGTCCAAAAAGATCCAAATATCAAACCAGAATAATAAGAACAAACAAGATTATGTTACTATATATTATGATCTTTCAAGGGCTAAATTTGGGCAGGGCCCAGAACCCATATCCGGCTACTACATCGCCGGAATATTCTCCGGTCAAGTCACACTTTTGGTCGGAGATTCACCCAAACAAGCCTTGACCAAGACCAAGTCAAACTCGCCGGAAAAAACCCAGATGACCATTCTCCGGCGAGAACATGTCGCCGGAATCTGCCATAAAAAGTACACCACGAAAGCCACTTTTCGCGGGAAAGTGCATGAGATTTGTATAGATTGTACACGTGTCAGCACAGGGGATGATTCCAGGTTGTGTTTTAGTGTTGATGGGAAAAGGGTTTTGGTGGTGAAGCATTTGCAATGGAAGTTTAGAGGGAATGAAAGAGTGGAGATTGATGGTGTTCATATTCAAGTCTCGTGGGATGTTCATAATTGGTTAAATGATTACGATATCGAAAATAATGATGATTATGATGGTGGTTATGCTTTGTTTATGTTTAGATTTGAGAAAAGTGGGTTTGATTATCATGAAGATGATAAGTATTTGGCCCGTTTGAACGGGTCGGGTTTTGGATCTGGGTCGGGTTTCAGGTCAGGGTTTGGGTTCGGGTTTGAAATGAAGAAAATGAAAAAGGGGGTGTTGAGACGGGCGAAAAGCTCGTCGAGTAGCTCCTTGTCGAGCGCGTCGTCCGGGTGTGGTTCGGTGATGGAGTGGGAGAGCGTCGAGGAGAACGAGCTTAAGGGGCCTACGGGTTTTTCGTTGTTGGTTTACGCTTGGAAGAGTTGATTCGAGAGGGCGAAAATGGTTAAAAGTAGTTTTGCTACATTAAGTGTACAGTGAAATTGGTTGGGTTTATTTTTTGTTTCGAGTCTGGTTAATTTTTTTTTTTTTACCCGTTTGAGATTTTTATTTTTTGTTGGGATAGTTTGATTCTTTGGTTAGGGATTTTTTTTGTTACTTGATTGGTGTCATTAACATGAATACTTGTAACAAGGAGAAGAGAAATTTATTCATCAATGTAATATAAATAGATCTTTTTGCATATTTGGTAAAAAAGATTAAAATATTTGTTTGTAATACAATCCACATGTCATTTACGTTTCTTCTGTTTTAACTTTTAATCACAAATCTTTGCACGCAAACAGGTTCAACACTGATGTATGAGTGGGAGATATTTAGCCCCCTTAATTCAAAATTTCAAATATAGATATGAACTTCTAAAGTTTACTGTATACTTACATCCTAAAAAAGTACTAGTGCAAGTAATATTGGTAACGATCGGAAATTTGGAAAAAGATGTATGTGAGAAATGTATGTTTTCTATATTAGGAAGATTGTTACTACATGTTTTAGGAAAAAAAAGTTATAATTATGTTATGTTTTGCGGCTTCATTGTGACACTAGCAAATCTTGGTGCTATCGGCTTGTGGCCCATGATCCCTTTAAAAGAGGAAGAAATTAGTGTCACCTAATATTATGGCGTGTAAAAAAGGCATGAAATTATCACCTTTGATTTTTGCTATTTCATAATTTACTAATCAATGATAAAGTGATTACTGAGTCAAGTGTAGATAGGCCATGCATAGAGTCGAACGTGTACAATTTACACTGAAAAACGTGTCTTATTTGTCATTAAGTGGCATATATAACTACTCATAAAGAAGAGAAATAGTAGTTTATAGTAGTTTTTTTGGGTATAAAGTAAGTGCAACAAAGGCTATGTTTGGCGACACATAGCATTAGTAGTAAGCAGTAAGATGTAGTTGTTTGTTTAAAAAATATGTTTGATAACGTAGTTGTAGCAGTAATTATAAATTGTAAAATTACGAAAAAAATCATATACATATTATAATAAAATAAATGATTAAACAAATAAGGATATATATGTAATTTCATAAACTAAACACTGGAAAGCGATTGTGGAATGTTTAATCGATAAGTTTAGATTGAGCGGAAACAATATTCTAACGTTTGTTGAGGTGTTCTTGAAACAAGTTTTTCATCTATAATCTTCCATCATTGTCGCTTATCGCCCAACGCCCCAAATCTTTGTTTGCCAAACATAACCAAATACCAAAAGATACAAATCAATAAAATTTCTTATACGGTACAATCATGTCACAGATATTCCTCGAGACTGACTATAACACTTTGTAAGTTTTCATTATATGTTCACAATCATTAGCAATCCATTATAAAGTAATTATGTACTTATAACATACCTACAGAAACATGGACGAATCTACATTAGAAGTAGGGGAGGCGTCACCCTAAAAGCACGTTTGTTTAGTAGGTGGTAATTTCTAGTTATATATGTTTAGGTTGTCGTGATTGTTATTCATGAGTTACCATCACTCACTCTTCTTAAACATTTTTTGAAGGAATATACTTACGAGATCTTTTACCTTTTACTAAAAAAAACATCTTTTCTCTTACCCTCACTTTCCACCTCTTACCGATCACTCAAACTCCCGATCACTCACTATTTATATACATACAATGACACGTAAACCTTTACCTTCTATTCTTAACGAGGAGGCGGCTTACCATCCAATTCCAACGATGACCTCCCACGCGTAAGAGGGAAAAGGGCCATAATGGCCTCCCGCGTGACCAAGTTATGAAAGTACCTCTTTACGTCTGGTGAGAGCATCCAACCTCATCACGAAATGTGTGTATGGTTGCGTGTGCAAATGAAAACTCTAGAAATTCACTAGTTAATCAACATGGGCTTTTAGAACTAAATAAATGCGATTAGATGTAATCATATTTGAATGTGTAATAAACTTAATTACAAAAAGAAGTAAAAAAATTCTTATGTCTAGTTCTTAGTCTACATGTAAACAGTAGATATATAGATTTATTCATTTATATAAACAAACAATGAAATAGTTGTTTTGGATATCTGGCATGAGTTGTTTGTTTATGATTGGCAACATAGTATTCGTTTTCTTGGGATTCCATTTTTTTCTTGCCAAACCTCTCCTTCCTCCCAATAATTTACGATAATTTACGGTTTCCATTGCATGTGAGGTCCTTGTTTTTATATGGCCCTCTTATTTTATTTATTTCATTTTTAGTTTGTTACTATTAGTCCACCCGTCTCCAAATTATTATCATTTTCCTTTCAGGATATATCAAAGTAATATTCATTTTTTCTTCTCAATCCAAAGAAAGTTTAGTTGGTGATGATGATATTTGATTAGTTGAGTAGCTTTTATTATAAGTAATGTAATCAAACATGATTTTAAGAATGATTGTAAAAAGTACTTACATCATATAAAGATTTAAACTTTGGAATTTGTTGTAACAAATTAATACAAGTAAGTGTCGTGAAAAGTATTTCAATATGCAGTCATTCAAAATGCATGCTTTAATGTAGAGAAAGCGTATGTACTAGCTACCATGTACATTATTGTTCAAACCATGTTTTAAAACAACATTGGATGATTCATGAATCATGATTAGCTATGGAACCTTACAAAGAGAAATGATAGCTTACGTTTTTGTTTCCTGTTGGTATCTTTCATAATAATTTGAATGCCTCAAGAATGGAATGCTTGATTTTGATAAAGATTGGAACAATAGTCACTTAGTGTGACACCGGATACAAAGAAGCTTTGTCACCCTTCTTTAGTTGCTTTTCATACATATCATCTTTTTCATATTGTCATCTCTATCAATTTTGAAGTCTCATTGACCAGTATTTCTTGATGATCCGGTGGAGAATGGGAAGAGAGAGGCGCTCTCATAAACAAATGAATGGGACTCCTGGTCCTGATCAAACTAGAGAATCTGACAACCTAGAGAATCCACAGAAATAGATGGGTCGGATACTGGAATCGGCTTAAAAGTCATTACTTTTTTTTAGGCGGGGCTTCGATCAGTATCTTGCCAACTCATCGAACTGTTGGGCGCGACATGTGCAACTTTTAAATTTATTATGAGTGTAATAACCGACATTTTCAGGTTATCATTTATCCAATTACTTAAACGTTTTATTCTAAACACGTGATTTCTTGCTTTAATGTAAAATCGTGAGGTTAACTGGCGTACAACGAGAAACAAATTTGAACGTATATCGGCACTAGACTAAGTTTAGTCTACATCTAATAAGTTCATTATAACACTCATAAGCATGTTTCATAAGTCATTTGCATTTGGTTTTATAAGTTTCACGTAAATGACCTAAGACTTGCATTAAGTCTCATGCATGCATGTAATACTTAATCAAACTCACCACCTTTCCAATATACACTTATACATATACTTATAACCTTCAAAAATAAATTTTCCACCCCTTTTATCCCCAAAAATCAGCCATTATATATACATACACAACATATGCTTTTAAGCTTATAAATCTCACATTTACTCCTTTTATACTAAGTTCTAATAAGTCAAGCCAATGTTACATGCTTCCCCCCCCCTCCCATGAAAACCCACGAATTTGAGCACCCACAAAAGCACCCCTCATTGTCTTTTTGCCCCAGTTGATCATACACATTCATGTGAACTAGGTTGGACCATTCAAACTTACCAAAAGTTTACCTATATAAGGACCATTTGTTAGCTATTTCTCACTCACTCAAAACACAAACTCCCTTACCATTTTATCTGCATTTTCAACAACAAACAAGGGCTAAGAAAAGGGTATTCAAGTATTGGGTTAAGTTGGTTAAGGAAGCTTGGGTTTTGGAAACTTAATCTAGGGTTTTCTTGGGGTTTCTTAGAGTTCTTGTGCACCAAACATCACCAAATCTTGTAAGCTTTTCATTAAATCAATTATACTCATTTCACACTTATTTAACATTCCATGCTTTATTTCATGTCACCACTATATGCTTGTTTTGTTAAAATTTGATTTGAACTTGATATAATTAAACCCTAATTCTGCCAGAAATTTAGGTCGATTTGTGTACACCACTTAACCACTTTAAAATGATCTTTGGCCAAATTCCTTTATACCACAGCTAGATATATGTATTAAGTAGATCCAAGCAAAAGTTCATAATTTTGGGAGTCTTTTTAGTATTTTTAACATGCGATATGAAACTGGCTTTCGGAAAAGACTTGAATCTGATTACTTGACAAAAACACCTAAATGAAGGACCTAATGCCCAAACTAGAAGCTCTAATTGATTTTTTTGGAAAATTAAGACATAGATCTAACTCTAGGAACTTGAATTTTGAAAAGAGGATGAAAAATGAGTGAGTTATAGTCCTGTGAATTAGGGTAAATTTTCTGAACAAAACTGTAACAAAAGGTCAACCACTATTTGTGCATAAATGGATACCTAAAACATGTTTTCACTAACCGAAGTCTTGATTTGTTGAAAGTATATATTTTTACCTACGTATAAGGCTTTGAATGAATAAAATGGGCAAGAAACGAATAATTTATGTGAATTTTAAGTCGTATTTAAAATTCAAACAACAACTTTTTAATAGAGTTTTTGGAACTAAAAACGCGTTTTACTTGTTTTTCCTAAACGATTTGACTTACGAAACTTTATAAAACTTCATTACAAGTTTATAGGGGTGATAAAACTTTACAAAACTCATATACATATAGTACATGTCGTATCATTCCTTAGACGACTTATTTATTTTGGTCGCAATTAGGACTTGTTTCTCGTTGAACATGTGCAATATTTCTCGTTGTACTACTTGTTGAGGTGAGTTTTCATGTCCCATTTTTACTTATATGTTTCTTGGTGGAAATGATACTCAAAGAATATTTCAAATACTTTATGCCGCGCTAATTAATTTAGTTCTTTGGACAATCTATGTGCTTATAATTCCAAATGTGAGCATTAGTGGTTGATTTGTACATGTCTATGATTACTATGTTGATTTCTAAGTTGATGGCTATGTTGATAACTATTAAGCCAACTGTTTAGCTCCATCTGGTAGGCGACATGTTTGGAAACCTAAAGCGACGTGACTCTATTGATTTGGTTATGGTTGAATATTTCTATACGCAAACTGCCGCTATGCTATTATTTCATATTATTGTCCTACTCGTATTCTAAGCACGGAAAATGTTTTAGTTACTTAAACCTACAAGCTCACCAACATTATGTTGACGTTTTTCGATTATTCATTTTTAGGTAATAAGAATGCTTAGGAAGGAAAGAGTTACTGCCTTGCCTAGTGAGACCATATCGAGCCCGTCTTAGGTTGTGTTCCCTTGAGAGCTTTTCATTAGTATTTTATTATGGACATCATTGTTGTATACGAATTTATTGTATGCTTGTCCCGGGTTGTGGGATTTAATGACTTATGACTATGTTTGGCGTGGTAGTGACTAATCATGACATAAGTATCCAATTGTGTCGGGTTTCATCATGACATTTTGTGTGGATTTTATTTTAGTGAATTCTTTATTGTTTTATATCAATACGTTATGATGATTCTGTCTGTCACACTCCACGTTTCTGCCTTAGACGGGGTGTGACAATCAGCCAAAACGATAGACTCAATAAGTTCTAGCCAAAATGAACTATGGAAAAAAGTCTGTAAAAACTATCAAACCTCCCAAACAATACCCAGATTTGCACTCAGCCAATCTCCCTTCGTGCTTATTTTTTATACTAATAAAATCAGTTGTATAGTACTCAAATGAGTGCTACACTACATACAAAGAAAAGCAATTGTCCCCAAACGGATGCAATTGTAAAGAATACAAGATCACAATTACAATAAGCCTCATTATACCGTACTAACTCAATAGATCAAGATGATCTAAAGATACAAATACAAACTTAAACCACGAGAGAGATACAATATGTGTAGAACCGTAGAGGGGGGGGGGTGATACGGACTTTTCGGCTTCTTTGAAGTTTAAAGACTTCAAGCCTCAAAGATCAATTTGTGGTTACACAACAAGTACAACAACCACAATCACAACAAAAGAATCTAAAAAGGTACAGAGACAACACTATATATACTAGTTCGGGAACGAGATGATATTGTTCACTAAGTATAATCCTTTCGGTGGACTACAAACCGTTATAACTTCACTCCACCGATATGCACTAAGATCAGCGCTCGCAAAGAAGAGCTACTCCAATAGTATTACGCCCTCGGAAACCACCCTAAAGAATCTCGTGATTCGACTTACCACAAAGACCACAAAGACTTCCCATCGGAAGAATCAAACCCCAACGGTCTAGGCTTGGTCACCACGACACAAGCGTTCCCTTACAACCAAATCGAATAAGAATGTTTGATTGCTTAATCAAGCCCTAACCTAACCTAGAGACTCGGTTCTAGAAAGGTTATAGATAATAAGACCCTCGATACAATCACAAGAGTGGATTAGGTTCTTGTGATTCTTCCGTTGCTAGGATATGTATTCTTTCAAAGATGATATGTGGAAGATTAAGAACATAATATAGAATTAGATGATTGAGAGAAGAGAAATTAGATAGAAAGAGTTAATGGCAAGGGGTGAGTAATACAATAGCCAAGGGGTATTTTTATAGGCCAAAGTCCAAAAAGTTGAAATTTTTTTATGAGGCTAAGCGTCATTGGCGTGTCGGAGCGCCAGCAAGGTGCTAGATCCTGGAAAGGTTTTTCCTTGGGACTTTGGTCTTTTAACTACCCAACCTTGCTAAACCCCTAATTGTACTTCACATATTAGACCTTTCCATTATTCATCCTCAAGGTCAACCAACTCAAATAGGCATTTGATAAAAATAATTTTGTGAAGTGTTTAAGTAAAACCAATTATCAAAGAGAGAAAGAGAGAAGAGATAATTGGATAGGGGTAGTTTGGGTATTCCTCACATGGCATAAATAAGAGAGAAAGAATATGCCATAGAATATTCTTTTCTTGGAAAGGAAGTGTGGATGTTGTGTTAGAGTGAGAAAAAGGAAGGATTTGAATTTGAAATTCAAATGTTGTGAGAGAGGGAAGTGTGTCATGTTAGATTAGAAAGAAACCGTGGTTGGGTTAAGAAACTTGGCATGGTTAGGTTATAAGGGAATATGCCAAGTGAATAAGGAATATTCTTTTCTTAGAGAGGAGGGTGAGATGGAAGTGAGTTGGCATGGATGTGACGAGGAGCCTTAGGTTAGAAACTAAAATTTGAATTTGGAGTGTGAGAGGAGAGAAGAGTGAGGAAGGTTATATGTAAGGAAGGTGAGTTGTATTGGATGTGAGAGTGAAGTGATGGGGAGCCTAAGGCTTGGATTCAAATTTGAATTGTGTGAGTTGACAAGTGTGTAAGGGAAGGAAAGGAATGTAAGAAGAGTGTGTGTAATTTGAATTTGAAAGTGAGGATAAGAGTGTATGAGTTGTATCGATGGGATGTGAAGTGATTGGGAGCCTAAGGATGAATTCAAATTTCAAATTTAAGGATAAGGTAGTGTGTATGGGAGAAGGTTTGTGAGAGGATATGTGTAAAATTTTAATTCAAAATGAATGTGTGTGAGAGTAGAGAGTTGGAGAAGAGAATGAATAGGAAATGGGGTGATGTGTTTGATATTTTTTGGTTAGAAAGGAATGTGGTGAATAAGAGATTGATGTGGAGAATGTTGAAATGTTAGGGAACAAAGGTACTTGCAAGTACAAGGAATATTAATAGAATGTTGGGATAAGATTTGGAAGGACTTTGAAATTGTTTGAAGGTTTATTTGGTGTAGATGATAATCAAAGGATTGATTAAGGTTTAATCACATTATCATTTAAGAAAGAAAAGATTTGACAATGATGATTATGGATTTTGTTTTAGATAAGAAAATCAAAGGATACTCATAGTTCCAAATAACTCAACGTCAAGTATTCATAATATCATAGTTCGTGAATTTCCACAACTCGAAGTAATCAATAATTATCTTGATGCAAAAAAGCTAAGTGCTTTGCATCAACGTAAAGCATATCCCATAATGGGAAAGAATGTATTTACGCAAAGGGACCTTTGAATTTGTTTGACCATTAAGGGAGTAAACCCGTTACGTGATTAGAGAAGACGTAAACATGGATTATGGTCATACGAATACTTTCACTTGATGTCACGTGAAATATATGAGTTTCCTAGGTTTAGAAAAGCATTGGCTAGAGGCGTTTAATAAAATACTTGAGTTGGATTTTAGTTAAAAATGAGAGGTTATGATTTTGGATCCATCTAATTCTAAAACCTATTTCGAGTGTTCCTAATGGAGCACATATCATATTCATACCTTTATTGAAAGATTCACATTTGTCGGGTAAGGGAAAATCCGACTTTCAAAAATCATCACGATCAATACAGTGGGCTGGCGCGTTGCCTGTACGTCGAAGCGCCAACAACGCGCCAGACCTAGTTATTCAGTCGTTTGGTTTTTGGCTAACGTTTGTGATTTTATATGTTGTGAAGGTTTATTTGTCATCATTAAAACATAAGGAGACCTAATTAATGTTGTCCCAACAATCTCCCCCTTTTTTATGATGACAAATAAATTCTGAAAGCAAATAAAATTACAAAACGTAGCAAAGATTAAGAACGCCTTTAATGTAGCTTACGTCTTGACCTTGCCATGTAATTTGGTGAAGCTTGACCTTTATATTGACTTAGTCTTCACCCGAGCTTGTGCTATTTGCTTTCTTTCTCCCCCTTTTGTCTAATAAAAAAGGTGGGATCACTCATCGAGCCAGGTTCTGAAATTGGGCCTGTGGGTTATGGTTGAGCTCATTTATTCCCCCGAGTATGCTCCATTTTGTTTCAAGGCGGGGATCCATTGGTCAAGAGAAACACATTTGCGGTGTACTTGGCAACACAAGAAACAAACAACGCGCAACAAGCAATCCTCGCATGTGGAAGTCCAAAATGGGTTAGGTAACCATCCGAAATCTGGCAACATGGGTTAGTTCATAACATTATATATTATTAGTCCATTATGAATCCATTATCCATTTGTTGTGCATGAAACAATGAGAGAAAATGCATTTTTATTATTATAGGAAACACAAGCAAGACATACAACCATACTTTACAAACATGGGCAATAGACCAACAATCCACATAAACAACATGTTGGAATCACTCCTAACTCTTATTTCAAGTGTTAGTAATTAGTTTGTAATAGGTTGCTTAAACTAGGCTTTTATGTTTGTATTAATGACAAGGCTTATGTAGAAAGCCCATAAGCCTTGGCCCAAGCCCAATAAGGAAGGAAGGGACTAGACATGTTGCCCTAGTTCCCTTCCCTATATAAACTTGTTAATACAAATAAGCCGTAAAAACGTTTATTTATATTTTACGATCTTTTACTATTTTGTCGATAACAAACGTAAAATCATATTAACGAAACAAATAAAATACGTAAATGGTTTGAACTAATAGTTTCTAACATATTCACATTTTCACATAAAACACTAAAACAAGTATAAGTGATTTTATGATTTAGTATTACATATGTACAACAACTAGTGTTTACATATTTGGGTAAATATACACATAACTAGTATGTAGTATATTGGGTAATGTAAATGGGTAGAAACTTAAGTATTTGACCCATTGACCAAATACATTGAATGTAGTTGGGTAAAACAAGTATACACTAAATGGGTAAAACTAGCAAATGGTATTGACCCATAACCCATGGTTTTATATATACCACTTGACTAAGTTCATTGTACTCTTAATTCTAGCAAATGGTATTGACCCATAACCCATGGTTTTATATATACCACTTGACTAAGTTCATTGTACCCTTAATACTAGCAAATGGTATTGACCCATAACCCATGGTTTTATATATACCACTTGACCAAGTTCATTGTATCCTTAAGATACATTGTATCTAGAAAGAAAACCATGGATCAACCCATAACCCATGACCCATAACCAAAAATACCCATGGGCAAAGAGAGGCGTTCCACGGATCCCACGGCGTTGTGCTAGCCGGATCCCAGTGGAAGGATCCGTGGGATCCGGGGAACAGTGAGAATTTTCTCTATAAATGAGAGCCATTTCTTCCTTTCTATTCATCGCTTTACACACATACTTCCCCAAGTATTCTAACCTCTAACCCCGGATCCAAGAGATCTATGTAGCTTTTCTCTTTTGTTTTGTGTGATCTTCTAGGTTCCTCTTAAAGGAAAGATCACCACATCTTGAAGACGCAAGCTCAAGTCCATGAGTTGCCATGCTTCGTCATCATCAAGACAACGAAGGTTCTCTTGTTGATAGATCTACCTTTCTCCATAAATGTTGGGTTGAAGGCATTAGTGAAGAATGCCGAAAGTATCAAGATGAAAGCATTAGTGAAAGGTGCTCATCATCCGTGTGAAAGCATTAGTGAAGAATGGTAAAGGTGTCAAGACGAAGGCATTAGTGAAGGGTGCCAAGCGTTGTGTCAAAGGCATTAGTGAAGGATGCCGATGAATCTAATCAAGTAGCATTTGGGAAGAATGCTTAGGTCGTATAATTGATGAGGTGCATCGTTATACTTATAAGTAGCTGTTTATTTCCAAGGATGGTGATATCCTTGATGATATTGTAACAAGGAGTAGATCTCCTTGATATTAGGTGTTGTGTTGTGATGGGTAGTAGTTCCTCCATGGTAATGGAACTAGGTGCTTAGCCTAGTACCTATCTAAAGGGTAGGCGACGTTGTGATAGGATTAGTTCTCCTTGGTGTGAAAGAACTCGGTGGTTAGCCTAGCACCGTATAAAGGGTAGGCGACGTTGTGTTAGGTGTGGTTCGCCTTGGTGTGAAAGAACTCGGTATTTAGCTTTGTCTGGGAAAAAGGTTAAGCGACGTTGTGAAGGCTTCTCCGCCATAAGGAGTTGGTGTAGTGCTTACGAACTCTCGAGTAGGTGACTCGGGGAGTGGAGTAGGGTAAGGAAGGTGTCCTTGTAGCCGAACCACTATAAATACTTGTGTCGTGGTGATGTGCTTCTTACTCTTTATCTTTCATTACAAGTTTATATATCTATCTATCAACGTCCAACATAAACAACCAAATAGATTGACATAAGTCGATCTAAATATTTAAAAGGATGTTTTAAATTGGTAAAACTATTCAACCCCCCCTTCTAGTTTTCCACAATTGGCATCAGAGCTTCGTTACAAAGTTTTTTTTTGTATATTGTACTTTGAAAACTTGATACGATCCGTGTATGTTTGAAAACTACAAAGAAGGAATTTCTTAAAACAAAAGTCATGTTTTATAAATCATCATATGTTGGATAGTGATAGATCATTCTAACATTTTCCTTTGAGAAGTCTTCATACTAGGATTTGGGTATCTTAGAAGATCATGAAGTATTTCGCGTCTATGGTTTCTAAAACCATAAAAGGGAATATAGCAAAGGATTGGGGTATCTTAGAAGATCATGAAGTATTTCGCGTCTATGGTTTCTAAAACCATAAAAGGGATATAGCAAAGGTATGTTTTCTTAGTTACATTTTTTTCAAAACGTGATAAATTGCTTGTGGACAAAATGGTGATATATGCTTCTATCTTATAATAAGCATAATATGAAATGTGTTTTAGTTATTTTTTTCTTTGAAGTTTTGTTGTTAGATATCTTGTTAATCAAGCTTGAATAAAGGTAAAATGGGTAATATAACTTCACTAAAAGTCTACAAAGACTAAACCTTTTCGTCGGGTCAAAACGTACATTTTGTAATTCGTGTCGATCCGCGGATCCCTCGAGTTACACTAGACGGATCCTCAAGCAAGGGATCCGTGGGATCCGTAGGTATGAAGATGCTTTTTGTCAATTTCAAAATTCATAACTTTTAACCGTAAGTCGTTAGAAGTCGTGCCACCTATCGTTTTAAAGGTATTTGAGTCTACTTTCATTTAAAAATGATTTCATAAACTGATTCAAAACAATAATTTACAGAATCATTGATTAATAATAGAAAGTCATTTTTCGGTCATAACTTTTGATCTTATTGGAGACGGATGTTTTCGCTTTTGAATAACAATGTGTCCTCTATTGAAATTAAGGTTTTGATCATATTTATAAATATAAAATAAACTAATCAAGCTTGGTATACATGTTTATATTTAACACAAAGCGATGAAAAGAACTTTCGTATGCTATGCTAAATGATAAATTGTCTTCTTTGCATTACTTGATTATTTGCTTATCTCAAATAGCTTTTGTGCTTGTTTGATTGAATAGCATATGTGGTTTCCTTACCTTGCTATTCATTCTCTTGTTTGTCGATTTAGTAATATTCTACTAATCAATGTGCTATTTGAAGGAGTGTTTGGGATAACATCTAGTTGTGTCGAAAATGTTAGTTTAGACACTTAAATAAGTAATATAGGTTGAAAATGTTTTATGTGCTTATATGATTTCTTTTGTTCTTGTATCATTTTCTAAAAACAACAAGAATGTACATCGGATCATAACCTACACTTGTGTTCATGATGTACTCTCCCATTTTCCTTTTCATGATCGCTCTCCAAGCTTCTTAGTAGGATTGACAACTTGATTATTTCATCCGATATACTCAAGTAAATTATTTTGCAACGAAAATATAATTGTTCATATCCGAAAGTCCAAACTCAAAGCTTTCCAACAACATATGTTGAACTAGCTCATCCAACCATTTTTTGTTGTTTACCATATGGACAACTTTTAAACTTATTTTTAACATGACGCCTTTGTCACCTTAGTTGTCTCAAGTATAATATTAAACGAAGCAAAGTATCATCATTGTTACTCTTGATAGGCCATTGTAGGAATATAAATTTTCCTAACTTGAGAATGAATCTTGGAGAACTTATGGCACTAGAAACTCAATTTGACCTAACGGTTGAATTGCTTCCTTGATAGAAGTTGGGTATGTGGAATCACCCGTAAAAATGGTCGTGTTTAGCCGTAATTGAGCACCACTAGTAATAGTCTCATATTCATTCTCTCACTTGGGAAATCTATACTCCCATGTTTCCCTAAAGTAAGTTTACAATGGAAATACTTTGCGTTATCTTAGGATTACTAATCAACCAAATTGTAAAATTGATTTTTCTTTTAATTAAATCACAACCACTTGCCTCATTAAGCGATTATCTTGCTTTGATCGAGAAGAGCTACATGACTTCATGGACGATGTTCATTGTATGCTAATCACCATCCATAATGACTATACATAGTTCATTGCTTCCGTTGGCCAAAACAACCCTATCGTCTTGAACACCATCATCTAATCTGCACGTCATTGTTAATACAAACGATTTACTAATCTAGATCGTAAATCTATTTTGAGCTTCTTAAATAGCGCTTGTTAAGTTTGATAAACCTCTGTGTTACTTGTGAGCTAGATCTCATTTAATTGCTTATGTGCTATTTCTACATGATACTCGGTATGTTTTACTTGTATACATGTATGCTTCTTGTAGAGATCATTAGTTTCTAATTTCGATACTTAGAACAAATGCTCACTGTTAAGTAAAAGCGTCCCGGATGCCGGATCCCTAGTTTGTAACTAGCCGGATCCTCAAGTGAAGGATCCGTGGGATCCGGGCAAAGAAGTAGAGTTTCAATCCTTTACACCTCAAACCATGTTCCTAGACTACTTCACACTAGCTGAACTTAATACCTTAGGATCTCTTAAGTCCTACTCAAGCTTAGTAAGCTTCACACTCACACATAGGATCACACTCAAAGTGCTTTTCGATCTATCGTTTCACCTAAACTCATTACTCTTCCACTCTCTAGATCACTCATTATTTCTCACATGATCCCTCACATCTAGACTTAGAAATCTTTCGATTATGGCAAAATTGATCATAATCATCCTTACCTCAAAATTGGTCGAAATGGATCAAATTCTAGTTCACCTTAAAACCTTTAGGATTTTCTCCAAGACATTATCCTAAGTCACTATCTGATCACTAGGATCATTTAGCTCCATTTGACACTCTCAAGATTTTAGTGTCATCTTTGTTCATTCATTGGTACTCACGAAAGTTCCAATTTCTTCCATATAAGGCAATCATTAGCTACATCACTCATTGCCCTTGAACATTTAAGTACCCTTCCATTTAAAGACACTTAGGAGAACTGAAACACTCAAAAGGTATAGGCTTTAGACCTTTCAAACATCACTACTATCCTTTCCTAGTCACGAGAGCGGATCCCTAGGATTAGCCTAGACGGATCCCCATTGGTGGGAACCGTAGGATCCGGATGACAGATTTATGTCAACTCTTGCTCGAACAATCATTTCAAGCTCATCTTGCTAACTTGAACACTCCACCTCATCCTAATTAAATCTCTGAAGTTGACTCTTGTGCATGCTAATCATCACATTCTATAGGATATTAGAGACTTAAGTCTTGAATGCACTTGCTAAATCTTCCCTTTTATAAGTCATCTTGCTAGAATCCCTTAGTCATCAAACACAACATAATTCTCAGCATTTAGAAACCTTTTCCTTAGTCATTTCATCATGAGGAAAGCTCCTAGTGCTAACTCATCTAACCAAGAACCACCTAAGAAACTTGCTCGTGTTGTACACGAAATTTCCTCAACCGAATCATCTCCGGTTAAACCCACAAATGGTAGGATTTCCCATCCACCAAATCATCATCCGTAAGAGATAATAGTGCTAGAATCTCACCTCAACAAACCCAATCAACAATTGCCAAGAGAACCGCAATAATTAGCATTAAACCTCTTAGGTTAGAAAAGGGATCATCGAGCTCTAAACCAAACATACCTAGTTTTAGCAAAACGTCTAAACCTTCATTCCTAGAGCATGGACTAGAGTCCTTCACCGAGCCTCTCTCTATTCATTAGAGCATTCACCACCGAGAACTTCCCATTCACCAACCTTCTCGTTAAAATAGGAACCACCTACATCACCAACTAGTCCATCGTTGGAAACAAGGAACCACCAAGGACTTTGATCATATGGAGGAATTTCCATTACCACCACTCTCATTCCTAGTAGAACCTCATCCTAAATTACTAAATGTACCTCCACCATCATTTGTAGAACCTCCTCAAAACATCATGTTCCTAATCAAGACAATAATTGCTCTAATTGTCTAATCACCCAAGGACTTGTTCAAGAAGTACGAAATGAGTTGCATTTCATGTTTAATTATCTTCTTGAAAGATTGGACCAAATCAACAAGTCTACTCATCCCTAGACTCAAGCACATTTTTGCTTCTTAAGCTTTGGTCACTTATTAGTATTAGTAGAATATGGCTAAATCATTCTCTTAGTTTTAGAGATTTGTTGATCATCTCTTATGTTTTATTGAATGATAGTTTACTTGCCATATTGCATTGAGTATATGTTTGTTGGTGAATACATATCTCATTTTGATGTTAACATTACTTGTTACATCACCATTGTGAATTTAATCATCACTATACGGATCCTCAAAATTGCCTAGACGGATCCCTACTAGAGGGAACCGTGGGATCCGTGAGACGAAAACTATTTTTCTACTAAATTGGATCACATATGCAGGAAATTGTGCATTATACTTGTTTTCTAACCTTTGTTTTGTAGTTATTCAATCTACACTTGAAGCATTTGACACCCTAAAGCTAGGGGGAGCTTTGTGTCAAAACAATACATTGCACATTACTTGCAATATTAGGAATACATTTCTCGACATCCCTTTGCAAAATTGCAATCATCAAGGGGAGCACATTCGTCACTTAGACGAAATATTTTGCAAACTTAGTTGCAAACAAACTAGCTTAGTATTACTTTCTTGACGCCTTACATAGGGATGGACTCGTCAAGGGGAGTAAAGACGAGATCCGTTCCGTTACTTGCTCTAAATATTTTTTCTTTCACATGTTTTCCTAAAAACAATGTGTTAGTTTCCTTTCAAGCTCTTTTTGTTTCGACAAAAAGGGAGAAGAAAGTAAAACTACAAATTCAAACTTTACAATTTTAGCTTTTCCTTAAAATAATTTTATGTTTTGTCATCAACAAAAGGGGAGATTGTTAATACAAATAAGCCGTAAAACGTTTATTTATATTTTACGATCTTCTAATGTTTTGTCGATAACAAACGTAAAATCATATTAACGAAACAAATAAAATACGTAAATGGTTTGAACTAATAGTTTCTAACATATTCACATTTTCACATAAAACACTAAAACAAGTATAAGTGATTTTATGATTTAGTATTACATATGTACAACAACTAGTGTTTACATATTTGGGTAAATATACACATAACTAGTATGTAGTATATTGGGTAATGTAAATGGGTAGAAACTTAAGTATTTGACCCATTGACCAAATACATTGAATGTAGTTGGGTAAAACAAGTATACACTAAATGGGTAAAAACTAGCAAATGGTATTGACCCATAACCCATGGTTTTATATATACCACTTGACTAAGTTCATTGTACTCTTAATACTAGCAAATGGTATTGACCCATAACCCATGGTTTTATATATACCACTTGACTAAGTTCATTGTACCCTTAATACTAGCAAATGGTATTGACCCATAACCCATGGTTTTATATATACCACTTGACCAAGTTCATTGTATCCTTAAGATACATTGTATCTAGAAAGAAAACCATGGATCAACCCATAACCCATGACCCATAACCAAAAATACCCATGGGCAAAGAGGAGCTTTCCACGGATCCACAAGCGTTGTGCTAGCCGGATCCCAGTGGAAGGATCCGTGGGATCCGGGGAACAGTAGAGAATTTTCTCTATAAATAGAGAGCCATTTCTTCCTTTCTATTCATCCCTTTACACACATACTTCCCCCAAGTATTCTAACCCTCTAACCTCAGATCTAAGAGATCTATGTAGCTTTTCTCTTTTGTTTTTGTGTGATCTTCTAGGTTCCTCTTAAAGGAAAGATCACCACATCTTGAAGACGTGCAAGCTCAAGTCCATGAGTTGCCATGCTTCATCATCATCAAGACAACGAAGGTTCTCTTGTTGATAGATCTACCTTTCTCCATGGATGTTGGGTTGAAGGCATTAGTGAAGAATGCCGAAAGTATCAAGATGAAAGCATTAGTGAAAGGTGCTCATCATCCGTGTCAAAGCATTAGTGAAGAATGCTAAAGGTGTCAAGATGAAGGCATTAGTGAAGGGTGCCAAGCGTTGTGTCAAAGGCATTAGTGAAGGATGCCGATGAATCTAATCAAGTAGCATTTGGGAAGAATGCTTAGGTCGTATAATTGATGAGGTGCATCGTTATACTTATAAGTAGTTGTTTATTTCAAGGATGGTGATATCCTTGATGATATTGTAACAAGGAGTAGATCTCCTTGATATTAGGTGTTGTGTTGTGAAGGGTAGTAGTTCCTCCATGGTAATGGAACTAGGTGCTTAGCCTAGTACCTAATAAAGGGTAGGCGACGTTGTGATAGGATTAGTTCTCCTTGGTGTGAAAGAACTCGGTGGTTAGCCTAGCACCGTATAAAGGGTAGGCGACGTTGTGTTAGGTGTGGTTCGCCTTGGTGTGAAAGAACTCGGTATTTAGCTTTGTACCGAAAAAGGTTAAGCGACGTTGTGAAGGCTTCTCCGCCATAAGGAGTTGGTGTAGTGCTTACGAACTCTCGAGTAGGTGACTCGGGAGTGGAGTAGGGCAAGGAAGGTGTCCTTGTATCCGAACCACTATAAATACTTGTGTCGTGGTGATGTGCTTACTTTATCTTTCATTACAAGTTTATATATCTATCTATCAACGTCCAACATAAACAACCAAATAGATTGACATAAGTTGATCTAAATATTTAAAAGGATGTTTTAAATTGGTAAAACTATTCAACCCCCCCTTCTAGTTTTCCACAAAACTCATGTAAACCTTCCTTGGAAGGTTGGTTGTTCACTTTCACATAATCTACGCCTAACCTTTCTTATATTGTCGTGTGTGTTTGTGTTCATCCGATCCTTCTTCCCTATCTCATACATCTTATTGCTTGTGTTATATTATGGTGACCTAACAGTGGTATCAATCGCCATCTAGTTGGTGAAACACTTTGGTTTTTTAAGTTATTTCTCATACGCGTGGGTTTTGAACGAGCTTATCTTTCACAAGCTTAAAGCTTTGATTTTTACACTTGTAAACTCAAGATTCTTGTGGTTTAAGGTTTATTTAGTGTTAAAGTTTACGTTTTTTGCATCAAGTTTCAAACTTTACGCGTGTAGAATAGTTTTAAAGCTTGGTTTTATTCGTGTAGTACTTTCTACACCTAAGGGTGAAAATTGTTTTGGACCATCAAGTTTTCAACTTTCTTGTTATTTTGGTGATTTTGAAGCTATTTCATCATAAAATGTTACAAAACACTTTTGAGCATAAAAATAGTTTTGGTGAATTTTGGGTAACAAAACCCCGGTTCTAATACTCCATTCAACGCTAAGCCCGCCACGCCTAAGGAATTCTTCATTTGATCTTCGACACTGTTGGTTTACTCTGTATTTTCTTGCTTGGATAAGCTTGAAAACACTTCGACTTTGAATATTTTTTACACTTGGATAAGTGTAAAGAATTTTTGGGTAAAACCCTAGTTTTACGCCTAAGCTTAAAAGCTTACGAGTGGAAACTTTACGCCTAAGCATTTCCTACACATAAGCTTATCTTACGCCTAAGGAAATCTTACGCATAAGGTTTTTACTATTAAGCCTTTGGTTTACGCCTAAGCTAAGTTTTATCTAAAGTCTACGCGTAAGCATTTACTACGCATAAGCTTGTGTCTACACGTAAGAAAGGAAGTTACACGTAAGAGTTACAGTCTACGCCTAAGCTTGATTTCTACGCTTAAGCTGGTTTTCTACGCTTAAGTGTACTTCATCAACAACATCAAGTTTCATTCTACTACAAAGATCCATCAACACAAGTAGAATCCAAAATAATAATAATAATAATAATAATAATAATAATAAAAATTGGTTTAACTGTGAAAATTTGAGTAAAATTTATTTTTTAGGGGAGACTAAACGTTCAATTTTTACCCGAAATTCAAATTTTTGTTTAACTATGAAAATTTTGATAAAAAATTCAAAATTTTGGGCCCAAATTCGAATTTTTCGGGTCAAATTTGGCCTCAAAATTGTGAAAACTCAAAATTTTCTTACAACCTTAGAATTGGATTTTATATTGAATTTCAAATTTTGGGATAGTAAATTTTTCAAAATTATTTTTGGAGGGAAATTGAAATTCACTATATCGGCCTTCTGTGTGCTATATCGCCTTTGCATTTTTTTCTTTGGTTCTTCTGCAGGGGAGAGAAAGTGTATAAATCAATGGCACAAATGATTGTACAGAAGTCAAAAATCTCTACATCTACCGACATCGGATTAAAACCTTCATCACCAAGCCTTGCTACTGATGATTCTGAAGATCCATTTGTGGTAATGAACAAAGGATGGATGTTATTGACTAAGATGATGCACTCAAAATTTAAAAATTCAATGAGTCAGACTTCATCAAATTCCCCAAATCCAGCAGTCGTGCAAGGTGAAAGAGTTGATGTACAAGGAAGGAATGCTCAAAGGGTTGGGAATGTTGTGATTACTTCAACTATCGGTAATGCGGACAATGAGGTTACAGCATTGGAAAAGCAGGATAACAGCAGCAGATCAAGGGAAGATATCATACCCATCTATGACACATAGCCCAACTTTGACAAAGAACAAATGGTTGAGGAAGATATCTTACCCACCTATGTCAACGATACGTAACGATGGTTGAGGTTAAATCCATCGTTGATCATATTTCGCAAGAATGCGAAACAACAAACCGAGCAACCCGATTTCAAAATGAAGGAGAGGTTGACCATGTGTTGCACAATGTCCGACAACCGTCTTATGTCCGTGCCCTTACTTGCAAACAATTCAACCAAACGCCAAAACAAACTCTTGAATCAAAACATTCTTCTCAAAAGACCATTGCTCGGTTTCAAAAGATTTTTCAAAACTAGAGGCTCATTGCATCTCTCTTGAACTTAAAATGCAAAACAAAATTTTAAACTCAGAGCCAAATAGTAAATCTTTGAATGAATAAAGTAATCGTGTGGATACATTAGTAAAAGAAAATGAGCATTTAAAGGCTCAAATTCAAGCTAAGGGGCTTGCACATGTTGCTTTACAAAACAAACTGAGAAGATAAACTGACAAGAGTGTGGATACTAAGTTTGCAAAACCAACAATCTTGAGGAAATCGTCTCTACAACCTTTCAGAAACTAATCAGTAGTTAGACAACTAACTTTATTTAAATCTAAACATTCAAAATCTTCAAAACCATGGTTTTCCTCCCAAGTTGTTGAGAATAATGATTTGTTAAAACCAGCCACTCCACATTTCTGGCCTAAGAAAAATGCTTCTGTTTCTGTTATACCTGTTTCTGCCAAACCTCATCAAGTGGCTGCACCTGGCCAGTCTAGGATTAGTTCGAAAATGATGTCTAAACCAAGCATCAAAATTCAATATTCATATGATACAAATGACTTCCACAAGAACTATGATCTAGAAAAGGCTAGGAAAAGGGCACTACTCCAAAAGGATGGAATCTTAGGTTAACGACCTGGTGTATCACCTTCTAGTGTAGACATCGAACACGCGTAGTAGCAAACCAAAACCTAAGTGTACTCAACAGAAAGTTAGAATAAACCCGTTGATCTAAAAGACAAATTTCAGAAACCTAATAGGTGAATCATTATAGGACGCAGACTTTTCCCAAAAGAAGCTTCAACATCCCCTAGATCTAACCTTAGCTGGATACCAACGGGTAGATTTTTCAAAAATGTTGGTCTTAGGTGGATTCCTACAGGCAAGATACTAAGTAGTTGCACCAAAACAAGTGTGACACCCACAACTTTCATCCCTGAGGTAGGAAAGAAAATCATCAAAATGGCATGTTCAGGTGTCAAGAAGATTATTGACACTACATCTTTATGCTTCTAACATCTGGAACCCAGTTACACTTGGGGATCCATGTTTTCTTCTTGCCCCCTTCTGTTTTCTATGCAGGTACAACAACAATGGCTTCTGAGCAAAACGGCTTGGAACCCGAACATAACCGTCTAAACTTCCCCCAAACCCTATCATCACCGAACCAAGCTTACGACTTACTACTGTCGTCAAATGGAACAGCTATTTGCTCCTCTGTTTAGTGATGATATTGATCAACGTGCTCCAGATGTATCAACTGTTTCCGCTGCTCAACCTGATAATAATCTAATACCTGATACACCTGCAACAACAACAACTATTGAAGAAGCACCTTCAATTGATTCTACAACAACAACCGAACAAACCGCATCCAATGACGCAGAACCAGCTGATGATCCTCTGAATCATGATGTACCTACACCCGCAGATTATGATCTAAATGCGTTCTTCAATCCTTTCGCTAATGAAACTGCCATTTCTGATATTGCGGAATCATCTACAAGCCATTTGAATCATCCCAATCTGCATAATGTATATCAACATCAACCATCCTCTTGTGAACATTATTGGAAACCCGAATCAACCAGTCGTAACTAGACAACGCCTTCAGACTGACGGTGAACATTGCATTTATGCACTTACCGTTTGCCAACTGAACCCAAAACATTAAAGAAGCAATGACTTATGACAACTGGATTGAATCCATGCAAGAAGAACTTAATCGTTTAAACGCTTGAAGTATGGGAATTGGTTGAAAACCAACAGGGTCTATGTTATTGGTCTTAAATGGATTTGGAAAACAAGTTGATGTCAAGGAAAGGTTATCGTAAATAAGTCACGCCCGTGGCTAAGGGTTATAGACAAGAAGAGGGATTGACTTCGAGGAATCATTCGCACGGTTGCTAGACTTGAGGTTGTACTGATTTTTCCGCATTCGCGGCTCACATGAATATCACACCATCGATGGATGTCAAACCGCTTAAATGGTAAATCAAGTAAACGGAATATGTTAGTCACCGAAGGATTTGTTGATCCGTAGTTCCCTAATCACGCCTACAAACCGAACAAGGCTCTCTACGGTCTCAAACAAGCCCCTCGGGTGTGGTATGATGAGTTATCATCCTTTCTTCTATCCCATAATTTTGTCAAAGGATCGTTCGACCCAACACTGTTTATACAATATCACGGGGCACACATTTTAATCGTTTAAATCTATGTGGATGACATCATTTTTGGGTCAACCCATAAAAAGTACTTAAATGCTTTTTCAAAACTCATGAAAACACATTTTGAAATGTCAATGATGGGTGAACTTACGTTCTTCTTAGGACTACAAGTTCATCAATCACCCCGTGGTATTTTCCTAAATCAGTCCAAATATGCTCTTGAAATTTTAAACAAACATGGAATGCAAAGCTGTGATACCTATGCCACACCAATGGCAACATACCAAAAAACTGGACGCTGATTTGCATTGGCAATTGGTTGACCCTACCAAATACTGAAGTATTATTGGGTCTCTCATGTATCTAACGACCAAGAGACCCGACATTGTATTTGTTGTATATCTTTGTTCTGCTATCGGTCATGACTAATCGAGACACACCTCTCGAGGCTAAAAGAATCCTCCGATACATCAAGGAACCATTAATTGGGATCCGTATTCAAGGATTCGGTTTTGAACTAATAGCATTTTCATACGCCGATCACGCAGTTACTTAGATTCTGAAAAGTACTTCAGCGGTTTCCAATTCATTGGTGATAAATTGGTGTCATGGCAATCGAAGAAACATGATTGTACATCACTGTCCTCAACCGAAGCAGTAATATGTAGCCATGTCGGCATGTTGTGCTCAAGTCATTTGATGAGATCATAACTCAAAGACTATGGTTACGTATTTGAGAGAATTCGGCATCGCGACAATCGAAGTGCTATTGCGATCTCGCAACACCGTTAAACATTCAAGTCCAAGCACATCGATCTTCGATATCATTTCATCAAAGAGCATATGGAAAAGGGCACCGTTGAACTATATTTTGTAGGTATCGAACACCAACCGCGATCTTCTTACCAAAGCCTTAGCTCCCCGCTAGGTTTACCGATTTGATCCACCGGATTGGCATGAGGTGTTTGACTCCAGAGGAACTGGACGAACTTTTAACACAATCTTAAAACCAGTCAAACACCAAAACCTCTTTTGTAAATAAATTTTTCAAAAACAAAATAGAAAAATATAAAATCAGATAAAATACAAAAATATTCTTCTATCTAAATTTCTTCAAACATTGCAAGTACAAATCTTCCGTCAACACTTTTCTCTTTCAAACATTTCATTATTTTCTCAGACAAGTGTTCAGGGGGAGAATGTAAATATTCTTCAGTATCATAAAACCTCGTACTAGCATGTTACCCAAAATTGGTTATATCTTTGATAATGGTGGATAAGTTTCTTGTTTTAAAACTCTCCTCGGACTCAAATTTGTAAAATTTTACTATTTCTAAAGTCGAGGGGGAGTGTCGTCAAGTTTCTTTCCAAACTATCATGTTTTGCTTAACCAAAATGGAAGTTATGGGCTGTGGTTGAAAATGGTTGAGGTGGAGGGGCTATCATTGTCAAAAGTTAAAACTGAATTTATACAAAACTCCCCACCTAATATTTTTTCACATTTATTACAATCATTTAATATCTCAACCACCTTCATCCACGCCTAAGATCAAAACTCAAATCCGTGCTTCATAAACTGAATTTGTAAGTTGTTTTAGCTTCTAATCATCGTTACAAACATTGGTTTTTAATCCTAAACAATTTCAACGGTTAGATCTTTCAAACGAATGATTTATGTGTTCATACGCTTACGCGTATAAAATGGTTTTGGAAAAGGATGTTTTTGATGAAAGGGATAGTGTCAAAGTGTCTAAAATAATGTCTTCTAAGCATTTTCATCAAAAATTTCTACCAAGAAATCATTTTTTTCCCATTCGAAAGTTAAGGTTTATGCGTGGATTTGGGGGTTCTCTATTGTGGTGTTTTTGGATAATTAATTGCTTGAGTTATGTTTGATACATGTTTAATTAACTATCAACACCTTTGAATCATACACACAATCCTCAAATTTGAAGAATCAAACTCTAGGATTTATGTATGCGTAGGAATGGGTATTTTTGATTCATGACACTTTTGATGTTAAAACTTGTTGGAAACCTCTCACATAGCATCTAAGATGTCCCAGAAAAAGTTTGGTTGAATTCCCATGGTTGAAACGTTTACGAGTAGGATTTGTGTACTTAGGGTTTTTGTCTACGCCTAATTATATCTTACGCGTCACTTACTAAACATGATTGTGATCTTGAAATTGTTGAAAACATGTTAAAATGAGTGTTATGTTTGATCTATTACAGGATTCTACGCGTACAAGTTTCAGAATCAAGGTTAAAACGGATTCTACGCTTATGGAATACCTTACGCGTAGATGTTACGCATAATAGAAATCTTACGCGTAACTATTACGTGTAAGGGTCTACAATGGGACTACGCGTATCATGTGAAGGATATGCGTAAACTTGGAATTCTACGCCTAAGGCTTACTCTACGAGTAAACCTTACGCGTAAGACCCTTACCTAAGCTTACGCGTAAGCCTTATGCTAAGAGTCTATTCCTACGCATAAGATTTCTTACGCCTATGAGTGATTCCTACGCATAAGCTTAATCCTACGCGTATGCTTACCTTGTTTACGCATAAGCTTGTAAACCTACGGTTAAGCCAAATTGTATTTAAATATTTGAAATGTTACGCGTACAAACTTGTAATATGTCACTCATAATGTCACAAAACCAAAATGTCACTAATAAGCTACAAAAGTTAAATCGTTGTGTGATTAAGTAAACTTTGGACTTTAAACATTCAAAATTAATATACTCACGTAACCTATCACGCCAACTTTGGACTATTGGACAATATGTGACTTTGGACTCATAACATTCATTAACATAACAAATTCAGTAATAGGACAATAAAATCAACTTTTGACTAACGTAATGTCTTTCGATATGTTGGTTCTTTTGTCTCAATACCTTTCAGATCATGAAATGGATGTCATAATGGAAAATGTCAACGCACCAAATGAGCTCACAATGAATGATATTTTCCTAATTGATTACAACAAGAAAATTGGAAAGAACAATCTCAAGGTCGATTTTGAGAATTTCACTTGCTCAAAGTCATTGATGCAGGTTTTACTGACAAGGTCTTAATATTTATAGTGTCTCGCTATACCTATGGTCTACCCTAATGCACTAATGGGCAGTGTACCCGGTCGCGTGTAGTGTAGTAAATGGTAAAGTCGAGGTCGTCCCAAGAGCTATGTGTGTTGGATTATTATTAAGTCTAGTGTCACAGAATAATAATTGTTTCGATAGGGATTTAATTAATTAAACTACTAATGCAGAATAAAATAAAAGCAAATAAATGGATAAAGGGAAATCAATAGAGGAATAGTGGTGCTAACCTAGTTAATCCTCCTAGCTAGTTATGTCTACGTCTACCTACTTCCAATTACTTCAGGTGGATTCAAATTCGAGAGGACATCATTTGGTCAATTCACCCTAACCTATCAAGAAAGATGCCACCACAGAGAAATCAAAGCGGACCGTCATAAGTCCTGTTGTTCCCGGTCCCCTAAGCCAAGTCATTAAGTACCGCTACATGCTAGATTCAAAATAGTGAGTTCCCTACCGTTAGGAACTTAGACACTACACCCCCAATTCTTAAGTTCATCCAAACGATAGGTGATCGGTTGGTCAAATCGCACAAGTAGAAAGGGTCGTCAGTTGGTCATATCTTACCCTTCCCGTCTCAGTCCGCTCACCTAAGGTCAGTTGGTCATATCTCCTAGGAAATTGGCCTCTACCGCCATTCAAAACTACATAACTAAGGGTGACTACCAATGAACTATGCATGCATACACTTAGAAATAATTGTAAGGAAGTAAAGGTAAACGCAAATGAAACAATTAAGGAATCATAACTAGGCTAGCACCAAAGGGTGCTTAGCCGCTCATATTAATCATTCAAATCAATTCAATATTCAAAGGTACGAAATACATGAATTGAAAGTAAAGAAATATAAACGCTAAAGCTTATCGTAATGGAGTGACTTCTCCTTGAAACACTCCGTATGCTCCCCTAGACCCGCTTTGAGCTTTTTCCCACGTTCTCGAGTGTTGTGTGGAATGGGATGACTAGAAATGCCGGAATTGTGGGGTATTTATTGGCTGTGTCCGGGTTACGGCGTAACCAATATAGGAGTTACGCCGTAACCTTCTATTTCTTCGTAAATGCACTAGATCTGCTAGTTACGGCGTAACCTTATTAGTGGTTACGCCGTAGTCTTCAATAAACTCGGTTACATCGTAAGTGTAGTTACGGCGTAAGTATCAGCGGCGTGGAACCTTTTTTGACCTAATGGAGTTACGTCGTAACCTTTGGGAAGAGTTACGCCGTAACCTCTTGATAAGTTGGTATTCTGGGTCACGCAATAGTTACGGCATAATGTGAGAGAGGAGTTACGCCGTAACTTCTTCAAAATAGGCATACTGTGATAAATCTTTAGTTATGTTTCCATTTTCGCGTCTCTTTAGCTCCAATGCTCGTAATTTACCTGAAAGTGGAAAACAATGGAAAACAAGCGTAAATCCATATAAATGATATAAATAACGAGCATTATCGGGAAATTGACACTTAAAATTCGTGACTATTTGATGTTATCAAATATCCCCACTTGAACTCTACTTGCCCTCAAGTAGACCTTATTAGATAGATTCCTAAAAGATATCTCCCAAAACCCGAAAATATGAGTTTAGAAACCTTTATGCTAGAATAAAACAAAGCCGAACACCTCACGAAAGGGGAACAAACACTCAAGTCTCTCAACTATTCTAAGTGTCAAATTCGGGTGATCACCAATCGCACATACCATAGCATGTATTCTATCATAAGCTTGGCGATTACACAAATCTCCACCACTAGAGTTAAGGGCTAAACAATTCTCGAAGGCAATATGGGTAGAAACGACAAAGGTTTAGGGGTGACTCGTCATTACTAACATGTCATGGCGAAGTGGACAAAATCAATGATACATGACCAAATCCATGGCCAAGACACCAAAGATTGCTCACGCATCACCTAGACATGCTTCATGACTAAAGGGTAGGATAAGACATGGGATATATAATTGGTGTAAAATGAAAACAAGGTGTAGTCTAAATCTATAACCAAGTCATCACCACTTACCGTCCGCCCAAAGTTCAAGCTTAGAAGTCTAGAAACCGGATCAAGAAATGCAAGGTAGATGTGTTATTAGAGGACGCCGTGATGGGCACACTACCTTTTTCTTCTTCATTGGCATAACTAGCAACCCAATCTTCAAATGTGACCGAGGTGGCCTCCTCGATACTAATCAATAAAGCTCATACTATAGTGCTTATAACATCGCACTTTACAATATCATAACTCAATCAACTTTTTTTTTAACATAACATAATAACATAACATCCCCCCACTTGAGATGAACAATGGGAATTCGGGGGGTCTTCAATGATCTTCATAAATGTTGTCGATGAAAGCGTGATTTCCAAACTTTTCCACTCGAACCTTGAACTTAGGCAAATGATGACTTCCCAATCACAAATAAAGACTACAGGGTAGGCTAAGGTGTATAGGTGTAACGAAACAATATATTGGGTTGAAAAAATGAAAGGAATGGCTCAGAAGGGTGTATCTAGGAGAATCTTGCACTAAAGGTGAGTGCAACAAAAGGGTTTCACATGGGGGGTCGAAAAGTCAAGGTGACTAATCGATAGACTCACAATGGTAGGCTGTTTGGGTGATAATCCTATAATATTGCCTTCTAAAACTGAAAAGTCCAAATACATCGAGCTAACTCAACATACCTCGCCTATGGTCTCGAAATGATGCAAAGGCCAAGTTCTAAATTTACAAGCTACCGGCACACTCATAATTTGGTGGATTAGGGGTAAAATATTGGAAACGGATAAGGCTAATCTCACCATGTAATGTCAAGGGTTGTATGTGCTCGGCTTAGATCTAATCTAGTTAGGTTAGGAAAAACATGTCAAAAATTTTAAAATGGCGTAAATTTTCAAAATAAACTAGAAAAATGAGGGCGAAATAAAGTTTAAGAGATAATTCTACTCCCGTCCCCCCACTTGAATTTTACAAAGTCCCTTTTGTACTAGGCATTAAAATAAAGGTGAAGAGAAAGGTAGAATTAGAGCAAGAACTTCCCTGAAATTTGCTCCAAAAAGAAGAAGGCCCACGAAAAAGAGACGTGCCTTCTTATAAGCGTCATGAACAAACTTCAATCCTCGAAATCACAATACCGACAAGCATAATTCTAAAAATAAAAATAAAAACAAAAACAAACCTAACTCACTTTCAGGAATCACGGTTGCATTTAGCGAATGCAACAAGTTTTAAACCACTTGGTGTCCCAAGTGGACGAGTGAAGTCTCGTGAGGGTTTACAGGAACACACTCCACAAAGTTCATTTAAAACTAATACAAGGTTACCGTGTTTTAAAATGAAAGAATTAGCAGAGGAAAGTTACGTCAGAACTCCTATGAGGTAGTTACGCCATAACCGCAAAACCCGTATGAGTCAGAAGCGAGTAGTTACGGCGTAACCACCGAGATGGTATTATGCCGTGATAAGGTTTTAAAATATACCTTTGAGGGTGGTTTAAGCCCTTATTTGATCACTTTGTATCCGTTATTACTTAATATCGTTCCTTTTCACTTTTTAGGTCTCTTGAAGGCAAATTGTCAGTAATGGCACTTATTTGGACGAAAAGGCGTGGATATCTGAAGAAAGTGGCCAAAGTTAAGAATCGAGACACTCCACTGCCGAAGACAAGGTGACGGCGCCATCGCTTAATCGCGACGCCGTCGGAGGATTTTGTGACGGGACGTAAGCCAAATCTCTTATTTTCAAGTGACGGTGTCGCTTTAAAAGAGTAGGTCGTCGCAACTCGCACGGCCTAGATTCGATCCGACGGCCGTCGAGTCAAGAGGACGGCGTTACATGCACAAGGTGACGCCGTCGCAAGACTAACGTGGCCAAGACGAAACCCTAATGACGGCGACCGACGGAGTCATAAAACATAAGGTGACGCCGTCGCATATGTAATCTTATATATAGAATCCAAATTTTCAAGATTGGTGTGTAGTCTTTTGGAGTAAAACCTAAACCGAACCAAGGCTGTTTTTACAAGATTTTAGGGTTCCAAACCCTATCTTACATCAAGATAAGTGTTTTACGTCATTAATTCAATTATGTCTTTGATTATTTGTGTGTATGCTTGCATGTTCTCCATGTCCGCTAATTTACTTGTGTGTTTGCTTAGGAATATGAAACTTAATTATTAAATATTGATTGGTTGTCTCTTATCTTAATTGTTAATGATCTAGTAATGCGATAGGTCATTCGTTGTGTACTTAATGCTTGATTAATCTTTGTGAACCTTAGGTTATATCACTTAGAGTGGTTGTAAGCTAAACCATCCAAAGAGGCCTTAGAGTTAGAGTTTATAAACCCTAGTAGGTCTTGTAGACGAGACCCTTTGGTAACTTCAAAGAGTTAGGGATAAACGCATACCCTACGACTTTAGACACACAACGCAATTAAGAATAAGGACGTGACAATTAAACCATCAATAGGAGATAATTAAGGAGTAGTAAAACCTAAGTGAACACATCTTTAAGCTATCATACGAGCACACAATAATTAGACATAGACTACATACACCTTAGATTAGATAATTAGATAAGTAGAGTAATCGGTAGCAATACCAACCCCCAAATCCAAACCCCGAGATTCGTACCTTTCCATTTCCTAAAAACATAAAAAGATAAAAAATAATCTTCCTCAACCCCAACCTTAGCGTAGTAACTTCTCACTAGCATTCCTATTCCCCTAGAGAACG
The DNA here is from genome assembly GCA_022545495.1 of Chrysanthemum lavandulifolium. NCBI lineage: Eukaryota > Viridiplantae > Streptophyta > Magnoliopsida > Asterales > Asteraceae > Chrysanthemum > Chrysanthemum lavandulifolium. The sequence continues at coordinate 169,625,773 of CM040239.1, forward strand.
ATATCAATACCCGTGGCTTACCCTAATACTATACTACAACGATTAGGTTCACTGCCTAGGGTGTTATAAAACTTGCTCGAAGAAAAGGAAGTTCCTTTGACCCCGAACGACGCGTGTAGCGTTATCAAGTTTTTGGCGCGCCACGGAATAGAATAGCTAGTTAGTAGTCCACCTCGCTTAGGTTTCCTTTGCTTGATTCCTATCAAGTAAATTTTTCTCATTTTTAGCTTCCTCATAGTCTATCCCCTTCTTCGTGACCTTTGTTCGTAAAATCCAGACTCACCATGATACGTGTCTTCCACGAAGATTCTTCACCCTACCCGCTCCCAATCCCGAATTGGGAACGCGATCCCACAAAACCCTTCACCCGCTCACCATTTTGGAAATCACCTAGGCATAATGAGATAAATTGGCAACAACAAAGTCCTTTCTATAACTCGATTCGATGAGGAATCGATTATGGTGAAGCACTTGATAGCGGGAGGTCGCAATGAAGTTAGTTTTGAAATGAAGGAAGACCCTCCCAATGTTTTGACCCTAGTTGTAGAATTGAGAAAGATGGCCCCTTTAACATGCAATTCCCCTGCAAAATAGGATTAGAAGGATTCGATGCTTACTTGAATTCATTCTTGCTTTTGAACTTAATCTCAAGGGACCTATACAATAAAATCAAGATCAATGAGTTAACCTATCAAGGGAACAATGTTGTTGAAGCAGTCACTCATTTGCACGTTTTTGTTGGAAGCTTTGCTTACTTGGTAGAGTTCATGGTCTTAGAAAACTTAGGAGAATTTATTGATAAGGACCTCACTCAAGTAATTTTCGGAAAACCTTTCAAAAGAATGACTAAGTTGAATGAACGGATGATTGATGGTCTAATTACATTCTCTGATGAAGTTGAAGATTTTATCTACCAAATGCCACGCGCTCATCCTAGGTTTAAACATAGGGATATTGAGGCATGTAATAGAATGACCCCTATTCCATTGCTTAGTGAAAGGGATAAGCAAAATGGACTTAGGTACCCATATGAGAAAACTAAGCGGTATTACAAAAAATGCCTAGAATTAGGAGATGATTACAAAAGAATAAAAAACATTGAATGGCTTAAGTATGAGCACGTGAGCGTGCACGAGACAACGTGAGGGCACGACTACGAGTCTAGCTACAAGACTCTTAAATAAAGAAAAGCGCTTCGGGAGGCAACCCATGCTTAATTGTTTGCTTGTTAGTGTCGTATATCTTTTATTGATTGTTTATTCTCATATTTAAATTTGTAAAATGCTTTATTTTGTTTTTAACCTCGTCTTAATTGCATATAAAGGTATTTTACATAAAGGATAAGTGTAGGAGGATTACACACGTTTTCAAAAGAAACGTAAACATGAGAATAGCAATTCATTAAAAGATATATATGTGTGTTTGTTCGAGTCAAATGCTTGTATCGAGTCATAATGGATGTTTTGCGAAATTTTCCAGATTCTAAAGATGTAAATTTTCCGTAATTTTTTCCAAAATCGCACCGCTTTTTGTCGGGATAACCGACGGCGTCAGATTGCAACCGACGCGTCGTGAAGGAGTACAAACAACATATTACTTTTTTGTCGCTTTCGAGCTACTTGTAAATTTTTGAATTTTCTGTGTCTTAATTTTCCGTAAATTTCAAACACCCATTCCACAAGCATTATATCCTAGTTTAGTCGAGTCTTATATATATTATTACCGCCGATTTTACGAGAAGGTTTCGTTTGTTTTCTTCGAATGTGCAGGTTTTATTTATCAAGAAGAAGAAACAAAAGATTGGAAGGAGCTTTTCACGCACACATTCTTCTTGGAAAGGATTTAACCACTACTTCACACACGGATCCTACCGAGCTAATCAGGGGAGTATTAGTTTCTTTCGTTTTTTATTACCTTCCATTATCATAACTTTGATACTTTCGGGGAACATTGGGGACAATGTTCGGTTTAAGTGTAGGGAGGAAAATAAACGGAACTTTGAAACTATGCTTATCCTTGATTATTTGCTTTGTCCAATTGTATTTGTGTAATAAACCATGAGAAAATGTCGGTTAGGGTAATTTTGGCACCAAATTTGAAATTTTTCATGATGTATAGGAGTGGGCCATTAGTCTTAACAAAAGTGTCTCACTGATAGGAAGTTGCATGACTAGCACAAAAAACCCTTTACCACCTAAATTCCACCCAAAATGTGAGGATCGCCCTTAGATTAGTAGGAATTAAAAGCATTCATCTTCAATGCTTAGAGTGTGAACCGGTAGTATAATAGATTCTAGAACTTGTTTTCTGATGCATTCCGAGATCGCTAGTAAGACTACACTTGTGTAGTTAGGAATAACTAAAGGATAAGAGGCATTAGGATAACCCTTGTTTGATACCCGTAATATAATTACTTTTTCCACATCGGTTGAGTAATTCCCCACACCCTTTGCGTTGTACTCATTTTAGTACACGATACCCTAGTTAACCCTCGTAGCCTATCCTTTTCGCGGTTCTCGTGATGTTTCGGTTTTTCCGGAATATCAATGAATTGTTTACACCCCACCCCCAAATATACACCCAAATCGCCTTAGCCTACCTTGTATGCACTCACTTTTAGTGCATTATTGTTATCACCCAAAACCCTTAGTTCAATTATCTAGTTGCTTGCAGGAGTTGCTAAGTCGAGTCATATACTTTGTACATAGTTTTGGGACGATTGGGATTCATGGGAAAAAGTTAAAGTTTATAAAATGATTGGAAGGGAACGTTAAATTCCCTAATTTGCGTAATAACGTACCCCAAGTGTTTTGATCTTTTCAATTCGGGTCAAATTAGTGTTAGAGTAATAAAAACTCAAGTGTAGGGATGTGCCTATAAATCTCTATCATTTTGATGTTACCGTAGAGTAAAAGTGTATGAAAAAAAAAAAAAAATCGAAAAAATAGAAAAGAGAAAAGAAAAAATAGAGTGTTCAAAAAAAAAAAAAAAAAAAAAAAACATACGGCTACCATCCTACATCTATCCTTTAAATTTATGTTTGTTTGTTTCAGTTATCTAGAGTTTAGAGTGTTGAGTCTTGGCTTAGCAACGCCATTCTTCGTATGCTTGTAACATAAAGATTTTGACTTGCCACCACTAAATAGCCTATCCCACCAAACCCTTTGTTTCCCTACCGTAAGCCTAACATTACAACCCTTTAAAGACCTCTTTGATAGTCTTTCCTAGGTGCTTACGCCAAAGCGATGGAGGTTTGATCTATTCTCAAGCCTATGGTAATCTATGTACTAGGACCGGTTAATGAGTGTTTAATCTTCCATTTCCAACTTGTTATATTTCATATACACCCGAGAGAGATGTGAGTATCCAAACACCCCATGTGAGGTGCTAGTATGTATTTCCATGCTTGTTATGACTTTTATGGGCTTATATGTGTTATGGATGTTTTAAACCAATGCTTCATGACCCTTAACTTATAAATTAATTGGCTAAAAGCACATTTGCTTGAGGACAAGCAAATACCAAGTGTAGGGATATTTGATAAGGTTTTAAATGTACCTTTTGAGGGTCGTTTAAGCCCTTATTTGATCACTTTGTATCCGTTATTACTTAATATCGCTCCTTTTCACTTTTTAGGTCTCTTGAAGGCAAATTGTTGTAATGGCACTTATTTGGACGAAAAGGCGCGGATATACTGAAGAAAATGGCCAAAGTCAAGAATCGAGACACCAAATGCCGAAGACAAGGTGACAGCGACACATCGCTTAATCATGACGCCGTCGGAGGATTTTGTGATGGGACGAAGCCAAATCTCTTATTTTCAAGTGACGGTGTCGCTTTAAAAGAGTAGGTCGTCGCAACTCGCACGGCCTAGATTCGATCCAGACGGCGCCGAAAGTTGAAGAGGACGCGCCACATGCACAAGGTGACGCCGCCGCAAGACTAACGTGGCCAAAACGAAACCCTAATGATGGCGACCGACGGCCACAAAACATAAGGTGACGCCGTCGCATATGTAATCTTATATATAGAATCCGAATTTTTCAAGATTGGTGTGTAGTCTTTTGGAGTAAAACCTAAACCGAACCAAGGTCAGGTTGTACAAGATTTTAGGGTTCCAAACCCTATCTTACATTAAGATAAGTGTTTTACTTCATTAATTCAATTATGCCTTTGATTATTTGTGTGTATGCTTGCATGTTTTCTATGTCCGGCTAATTTACTTGTGTGTTTGCTTAGGGAATATGAAACTTAATTATTAAATATTGATTGGTTGTCTCTTATCTTAATTGTTAATGATCTAGTAATGCGATAGGTCATTCGTTGTGTACTTAATGCTTGATTAATCTTTGTGAACCTTAGGTTATAGCACTTAGAGTGTGATAGATCTTGGACACTCTCCTTGTGTCAATGATATTTTGTATAATATTATCAAGCAAGAGGAATTTACTTAAGTAATACTTAGAAGACGAATTATATGATGTAATGAGAATGAACACAAGTTAACACAAAACTCAAGCTCCAATATTATTAATGAAATAATACGAGTGATCTTAGTATCACTAGGGTTACACCTTGAAGCTTTCGTAGGTATAATGTAATATAATACTTACCTAAGACTATGACCTAGAATCTCCTTTTATACAACAAGGAGTCCTTTACAAGATAAGTATATAGCTAACATAATAGAATATACACAAGATCTATTCTATACTTATCAAGACGCGTTTAACCTTATCATAAACTAATAGCAGTGGTAATGAAGAACTTGCAGTGGGAATACGTTTCCACTGCTAGTGTTAAACCAAATAGTGTAAACCACCACTATCCGTGGTAACGGATTATTCCCAACAATCCTCCCCTAAACTTATGATTTCTTTGCAAATCAATAAGTTTCTTCAATATGCATTAACTCCAAGGATTTGGGGAATTCAATCAAACACTTCACTTCTTTTCTCTTAACTTTTGTATAGCTCTTGAACACCGATCTTGAAGCCTTTGTAATAATGCTCGACCTTCTCATTGCCTTCATTGACTCTTATATGTAAGCTTAACATATCAGAAGAGCTATGACTCTAAGTGGATATTCTTTCTCAAAGAAGCATGAAAAGTCTTCAGATTAGTAGAGACATGATGAACTTCACATGAATCATAATAAAACCATTTTGTACCAAGACATGTGAACAAGGTTTTCCAAGAGTCATCATCAAGATTTGGTTCAAAAGCCTTCTAAGATTTACCCATAACTCGCATCTCCTTTGCATCTTTGAGATCTTGAGCATTAAACCTTTCTTGAACTAATTTCCATAGTGTATTAAGGTCATCTCACAAAAGCTTTAATAAGATCTTCAAATGTCATGAATGATGAAGTTTCACCTCCCACCTTGTAATCTTCCATGTTGGAGCAAAATTGCTAGCAGTGTAAACTTCTCAATCAATGATAGGATGTCGAATTTGCAAGTGGTTCGGATAAAATATCTATCTTCAATCACAATCATTCCAATCATCCGTTTCTTGGTGAACTTCTAAGTAGGAATCTCCTTTTCAAGAGACTTTGTAGAATCTTCATCAACCTTAGTCTTCTTAATAGTTTGAGAATCACCGACTTTGGCCTTTCTTCAATCTTGAAATATTCTTTCTTCTTCTTCGTAACCCATTGGAATAAAAGATTTATCTTGTTTCATAGTTCGTAGTAAGCCCTTTCAACTTGATCATCGACATTCCTTTAAATTGATGCCTTTTCCAGCTACCAACATGACAACAATAAGTCTTCATATATGCAAGTATTTGTGCCTTGGTTGGTTGTCTTTGTTTCTTCCGATTCTTCTTGATCGAATCGATTACATTATCAAGTGCCCGATTGTTCTTCATTATGATGAAATCCTTCAACCGAAATGTCTTTTGTTCCTCGCTAAGGATGCATCAAGAACTAGGTCAATTGCCTTTTTCTTGATTTCGGATTATTAGCAATCAAGAATTGAATATCTTCTTCAAGAGGAACATAGCTAAACTCGAGCTTTTTCTTTCATAATAGTAGGTTGAACATTGGAAATTGAATCAAGATCTTCCATTTCGTCTAATCTTTTAGCTTCCAAAAGCTTGCAACTTCTAGTTCTTGCAATCTTTTCTTTTCAAAGAACTTTCTCAAGAATTTGATCTTCTCGCTATCTTCGAGCAATTTCTCTATCAAGATCAATCTTAACATGTCTTTTCTTTGAAGTTTTACCTTTAGGTTGTCAGACATCTTCCATAACCGCTTTACCCTTGTTTGTCTTCAATTTATCAAATTCTTCACTTGCAGTGGCAATATTTGGCTCGCAGTGGAAATATCTTCGATGGTAAAATCGCTTGCGCTTGAAAATGTCTTGATCTTCAAGTTGCTCTCCATGAGTATCGCCTTCTTTTGCTCCTTTACTTGAATCTCCTTCATCTTCAAAATCAATTTTCCTCCCTCGTCGAACCTGCTTTTCTCCCTTGTTTAGAGGAATTTCCCAAATCTTTATCACCGAATCACCATTAGAAGGTGAAGATGAAGATGAAATCACCATCTTTGCGCCCGCGTGCGTTTTCAACCTCTCGCATCTCGTCCCTTAAGGTCTCGAATCTGTCTTTAAGAATTGAACATCCTTGGCATGATTCTTCTTAACAATAGCCAAGTCTTTTGTAGAAACTCAACTCGCTTTGCTAATTTGGTACACAAAACCATCAATTCCATTTGGTTGCCATCGCCTCAAGACTTCCAACCGTGTTACTGCTGGGAGAGGTGAATCATGGGGCAAAGGTCCGATTCCTCCATAGTAGGACTATGTGAAGTTCAGAACCACCAACGCTTGTTCCTAGACCAAAAGGTTCGAAACTTGTTTGTGTTGTCATGAGAGGAGTTGACTGCTTAGGCCTTCTCTCATAGGTTCTTGAAATCGGTGGGGTATAATCAATGTTAGGAACATTAATTATGGGTATGTTTTGTTCAAGGATATTTTAGCAAGCATTTGGGGTAGGAGAGGTGTAAAATCATATTGCCATCTTTATTCAAATTTTGAAAAACTTTAGGCTTTAGGCAACCGATTTGATAAACAAGAGTGTGAGGTTGCGCTTGAAATTCATTAAGCACGCCTTGCACAAACCTTGGATACATTAAAATTTGGTTTTACTTTGTACATTGCCTTTCATACTTGTAAAATATAATTTGACCAATTGAAAATCCTATCAAGAATAAGACAAACCAAAGGATAAGCCATGGTTGAACTAAATTGCTCATAAAATGTTTTCTTAGGACTAAGGCAATGTAACAAAGTATGAATCAAAAATCTCCATTGGGGACAAAACCACTCTTTTGAAAGTAGCCTTTTATCGGTGGTATCATACCCCATGGATGATAAAGTATCATGAATTTCGGACATATGTAATGTGATGAGACCATTGAGATCATCCAAGTGAAGTACTCTTCTCTAGGATGCCTCAAGAACATCAATGGTTACCCCATCTACAAAGATGGCTCGAGAGCATCCATCGCTTCATGTGTATCTCTATTCTCAAGTGTTATGGACCGAGCGTAAGTCCAAACCGATTGATTTGAGAGATATAGATTGTGGGTTTGAAAAGCAATGCATACCTTATGTGAGTGGTATGAAGAAAATCCACAACTCGATGAAAACAGGCCACTCTTCTCGTTAGACTTTTGTAGGTAGGCCACTAGGTTGTGCTCATCTGCAAAGTTCAAAGATGCCATAGAAACTTTTGATGAAAAATATTATTATGTCAGTAATAATTGAAAGAATGACTAGCCAATTGAAAAAGAAAGATATATAGGGTTAGGGTTTATAATTATTGCGTAAGTAAAATTATCTTTAGAAAGTATTTATTATTTGGAAAGAAGATAATTTACTTAAAATTTTAACCCTATATATATGACAATCAGTGGTTACTTTCAACGGCTAGTAAAAAATAAATTACTGACACAATCAGTTGTAACGGCTAGAACAACAGTGGTAAAATAACACTGTCAGTGGAAACTGTGAACTAGCAAAGTGGTAATTTTTCACAAAATTTCAAAGAGCAAAGGGAAATAAAATCATTAGTAAACTAAACTGCCCCATCATAGTTTTTAGCAAACTACCACTATCAACGGATTTGATATGTCTTTACCATGAGCCGTTTGCTATGGACTAGCCAACTCTTAATCATAAAGAATATGGTGAGTTGATAACCATATAGTTTTTGGTAAACTATCAACCATAAACGGATTTGTTAAGTCTTTACCAGTAGCCGTTTGCTCTGGACTAGTTGATTCTTATGTGTATTAGACATGGTGAATCAATAACCATTTGATGTGTATCTCAGATATACACCTTTTAACTCCAAAACTCATCAAAACTTGATATACAAACTCGTACAACAATTTCAGTACCCAACAGCCTCCCCTCAACACTAACATAATTATGGATTAAGCATTCCAATACCTGTAACCAAGTACTGAAATCTTCCCACATCAAGACCTTTTGTTAACAAATCAAGATAGTTGTCATCAAGATGAATTTTGACAACTTGAATTAGTCCTTTCATAACAAATCTCTAATGAAATGATGTCTAATTTCAACATGTTTGGTCTTTGTGTGTTGAACATGATTCTTAATGATGCATATGGTAATCGCTATTGTCAATATGAATGATGGTATTCATAAAATGGTACCCATAGTCCAAAAGTTGATTCAAGCCATAGAACTTGAGCACAAAGAACTTGCAAAGAAGAATATACTCGCTTCATTGAAGAATTAGCCACCATTGTTTGCTTCTTGCACCGCCATGACACTAACCTATTGCCAAGAAATTGACATCCACCGGTTGTAGATTTTCTATCCAAGCTTGCTCCAAGATAGTCACTATCTCGAGTAAGTAACCGTGATCTAAAGGAGAATCTCCGAGTACCACAATCCCGAGTAGGAAATGCTTTAAGATATCCGAAAATCTTCTTCACAAAGATCAAGTGAGAGAACTTGGGAGTAACTTGAAACCTTTCACAAGCACACACAAGAAACATAATATCTAGTCTAGATGATGTAAGGTACATTAAGGAACCAATCATAGACCTATACATATGCACATCAATGCCTTCACCACTATTTTCCTTAAGAAGTAGATGTGTAGTCTTGTCTGCAGGAGGCCGGATGACTTTGCATCGTAAAACTTGAACTTCCTTAGTATTTCACCACATATTTGTCTTGATTAATGAAAATACCATCCGGCTTCGTAGTACTTGAAGTCCCAAAAGAATGTGAGTTCACCCATAGAACTCATCCGAAATTCTTCTTTCATCGCTTTCAAAATCTTTGCACATCTCTCGGCTTTGTAGATCCAAAATGATATCATCAACATAAACTTGAACAAGGTGATATCATTCTTGTCTTTCTTGATGAACAAATTTTGATCCACTCGCTCTATGAAACCCATTTGCAAGAAGATAAGTAGTCAAGGTTTCATACCATTTCCTTGGTGCTTGATGCAAGCCATACAAAGCTTTAACTACCCTATAGACTTTGTTAGGATATTCAGGGTCTTCAAAGCCTGGAGGTTGTGAAACATAAACTTCTTCATCTATCTGCCCATATAGAAAAGCACTTTTTACATCCATTTGATAGACTTTGAAGCCCATAAAGGATGCATAGGCTAAGAACAGCCTAATTGCTTCAATTCATGCAACTGGGGCAAATACCTCTTCATAATCAATACCCTCTTCTTGAGTGTATCCTTGAGCCACAAGCCTAGCTTTGTTTCTGATAACAATTCCCCTTTCATCTTTCTTGTTTCTAAATACCCATTTAGTACCTATTACCTTCTTGCCAGAAGGCAAATCACAAAGCACCCATACCTTTTGAAGCTTAAATTGGAGCAGCTCTTCTTGCATTGCTTCCACCCAACTTTCATCTTCAAGTGCCTTGTAAACATTCTTTGGCTCCATTTGTGATGAAAACACATAAATAGACATTCATTCTTGCCTTCATGTATTTTAGATTCATATATTTTACTTATGAATCCATGAACATCGTGCGACTTTGTTTGTCTTCTAGTCTTCACATGTGAATAGACATCCCCAATCACATTTTCAAGAGGATGTGATTTATGAACAAGGTGTGGGAGTCCGAGGAACGCAATCTCACTTGGCATATTAGAAATTTCAACATCATTGGCTTGAGCTTCCATAGTAATCGGAGTGGTGATTTACATCCGTGTTGCAAAGGAAACATTTTGCCTAACAAAGGAATTTGAATTTCCACCGCTTTAACTTTCAAGATTCACGTTGCCATCTCCTTCTTTATTCACATCACTAGAAGGATGAACAACTCCGCTTTCAAGAAATCATTATTATCTCGCATAGTCCCAAAGAGGTAGATCAATTCATCATGATCATCTGCATCCTCTTTGCTTGATTCATCATCATCAAGAAACTCTTCCAACTCGCAACATCAAAGAAGATGTTCTCGTAGAAACAGGCACATAATTCATAGTGTTTGTTAGAGTATCAAGATCAAACAGTCTTTCTAGACCAGTTCCTTTGACATTGAATTTGTTTTCTAGGAACTCAACATGCAAATTCTCTTCAATCTTTTGGGTTCTTAAGTTGAATACTCTGAAAGCTTTACTAACCATGGAATACCCAACAAAATACCCTTCATCAGCCTTTTCATCAAACTTGCCCAGATAATCCAAGGTATTGAGAATAGATACATGACACCCAAATGGTCTCATGAAGTTAAGGGTAGGTGGTCTTCCCCTAAACAATTCATAAGGTGTCTTGTTCTTTGTCATTACAACTAAAACACTGCTTTTGCACATAGCATGCAAGTGTTAATCGCTTCACCCAAAAAGTAATTGGCAATTTTGAATCGCCAACATGGTTCTAGCACCTTTATCGTCATGTTCCTCCTCTCAAGAACACCATTTTGTTGAGGAGTTCTAGCCACACTAAATTCTCTTTTAATACCTTTATCTCTCGCAAAACTCATCCATAACTCTATTCTTGAATTCGGTTCCATTGTCACATCTAATGATTTTAACTTTCATATCATATTGGTTTTCTACTTATGTGATAAATATCTTGAGGATGCCGATGTTTCATCCTTAGTTCCAAGAAAGAAAACCCATGTGAACCTACTAAAATCATCCACCACTAGACAATACTTCTTTAAATTCAAGTCGCTCAACGATGTAGGACCAAACAAGTCCATATGTAACATTTGAAGTGGGTGAGCAATAGAGTTAACTAACTTTGACCTGCAAGAAGCTCTGTGTTGTTTGCCTTTAAGACAAGCCACACATGTTTGATCATTTTCAAATCTTTTCTGAGGGAGACCTCTCACCAAACCATCTTTGACAATCTTGTTAATGGTTTTGAAGTTAACATGACCAAGTCTTCTATGCCATAACATGGATTCATCCACTGTGGCCTTTGCAAGCAAGCAAGCATAGTCATCTTTAGCAACAATGTTGTTCATATCAAAGCTATATAAATTGCCTTTTCTAGGAATTTTAAGAAGAACTTTACTTTCATTAGGCATCTTAAAATCCTTAGAGAGTACAAAACACATATCTTTGGTAAAAAGAACATTGTTCATTTTGTCACACATTTGTGACACACTAAAAAGATTATACTTAAGCAACTTTACCATTTACTCCACCTCCAAAACTGACATACTGTCCATCATATTGCTCAAAGTCTGAAAGATAGGACTTGTTGCCAGTCATGCGCCTTGAACACCCACTATATGTATATCCTTGATCTGATCTTTTTATCCTTGGATGTTCATGCACATTAGAGTAAAGAGTTAGTTTCTTTTGGGGACCCAAGCCATGATTGACTTGGATCTGCCTCGTGTATCAATATAGTTGTATCTATCAAAGGTCATTGATACACCATTGGAATTGGTTGTAGAGGTGTTTCCTTTTGGTTTCCATTCCCAACGTGATGAGGCCTTCACAGCATTCCCCATGTCCCCCCTTTTCTTGTTCAAAACCCTTGCAGTGGTAACTTTTGAATGAGCAGTGGAAACTGCTGGTTTCTTTTTAGGTACCCACTGTTGGTTATTGTTAACCTTTTTAGCTTGAAAGGACCTTTTTCCTGTTTGTGCAGATTTTACAAAGCTTGTTTTAGTATTTGCACTTTTAACAGTGACTTAGGGTGAGCAGTGTTACAGCTTTTGCAGTGGCAAATGTTTTGAGGCCACTTCTAAGTTGAACCGCTCTTGGGACCATTTTGCAATTAGAACTAGGGTGTACATTATGTTGATATCTGTTAGACTCCACCCTTTGTTCCCATAGACTACCCTTCTCCCAACATGAAAGTCACAATAAGCATGTAAATGATCAAAACTACCACAGATATAGCATGCTTTATTGTTCATCACAAAATCACTACCTAGTTGTTGAGATTTAACATGATTCCAACTCCTCCGTTACCCCTAGGAGTCGAGGCTTGTTCCTATACATCTCAAAGATACTTTACAATTGGTCTAGGTTTATTAACCGGTTTCCTAGGTTCCTCTCAGAATAAAGATTAGCAACTTTTGGGATAGTAGTCTCTACATTCTTTTAACACTCTCATCTACAATGATGAGTCACTAGCACTCTCAAAACATCATTATCAAGCTTACTCTCTTCCTCACTCTTCACAACTGTGTCTTTAAAGGACCATATTCTCTTTCAAGATCCTTAAAATCCTCTATACCGTATGAGCTAAATCTATACCGAGGTGAATGAACACCCCTTAGTGGTGGAGGCGCAGATTATAACCCATACCGTACTTAGCTTTATTATATATTTGAGCATTCCAAATTCTATAGTTAAATTGACATTTTGAATTTTCTTTTGAAGTTTTTCAAGCTCCTTTTGGTATGCTTCATTCACAGCAGTTGTATGTTCTACCTCTCTCCTAAGAAGAATCATATCATCATTATAATTTGACTCATTTGCCCGATAGTGCTCTATTTGTTTTTCTAAACCGCCATGGCTCTCCTAAGATTAGCCACAATATAATTAGCGTGTATAACTTTTCTCTTTCTTTAGAATATAAATCATTAAGTCTTTCAACTTCTAGCAGCCCTACATGTTTTAGAGCAACATTCGTAGTTTTGTACCTCGAGTTAGAGAAAGCCATAAGAGCAACTTCGCAGTAAACAAGAGCAAGATCGGTATGTTCTTCTTCAAGATCATCACCATGAAACTCCAATCATAGCTCACACCATCAATAGCCAACATTGCCTTTGGTTCTTCCACAGTTGGTCCCTTCTTTGCATGTACCATGTAGACTGTTGTCCTTGGCCTTTGGTCTTCTACATTCTCTAGCAAAATGTCCAAACTTGTGATAGTTAAAGCACTCCACTTTCTTCTTATCAAAACCTACAAGATCATCACCATTTATATGGATAGGCTTGCCGTCTTCTTGTAGAATTTCTTAGCCTCATGCTAAGAAGAGCTATCTGCCATTCTATATCCATCTCCTCCAAGTCATCTTCATCAATTTGCTCTATGTCTTCATGAGTTAAGAGAGCCATCAACTTGTGTGGAGATAAAAGCATAAAAGGTAGGATCTCCAATACTAGCAACCTTCTTCTTTGATCCTGCGGTGGCAATATTTACATTGCTGGAAACTTTAGAACCTACGTGGCAATATCATCATCACTTTCATCTTCATAATCATCACCGTCAACAGAATTTGACAACAATGCCAAGCTACTAGAGCTTGTACCAAGTTTCCGCCTTCTTCAACCTTTGTTCAATAAGTTTGAAGTTGTTGTAAAGATCATTGAGCTTCATTGTTTCTATGTCTATTTTGTTTTCCCGCATAAAGAACATTGGTTTGAAACTCAAGGCAAACTTCTTAGAAACTTCAAATTGAGGTCTTCCTTTTCTACCTCAATGCCAAACATTACACGTGTAACAATCTTCAAGTTTGGTGAAAATGCTATCAAGTGTGTCATTGCTTGAAGCGTAGAAGTTTTCATAACTTTGCTTTAACAATGTCTTTGAGTCTTCTTTGTAGCATCATTACCACCAAACACCGAGCAAATCTCTTCAAAGCAGTTCTTTAGCGGCCTTAAACTTGCTAAATGCAATAATCTGGTCTCTAGGAAGAGTCATCGACAATGACTTCTAGCATTATGATCATTCTTCTTTGAGCTTTTTCGAATTTGATTCAGCACGAAACTTTCACAACATCCGTGTCACCAACTTTTGAAGTAGTGGTCACAGATTTGAAGGAATCACCAAGTTGAATGATCTCCCATAGAGCATAGTCCTGTATGAGGAAGTATTGCTCAATCAGTATCCTCCACATCTCAAACTCATTAAGCTTAAGCTTAGGGAGTCTGGGTGTAGAAGAAGAGTTTGATTGATTATTTTCCATCTTGTGGAGTTTGATAGACTCCATGAGATCGTTTTGAGCCTTAGGATTTAACAATAACATAGACAAACAATCATGCACAGCGGAATAGAACAAACAACTATGTTATTGACACAAGGTTTTCATCATTATCTCCCAATTATATATTGATCGTAATATAACGTGTTACCTAATCGTAATGTGGATCTAAGCCATCTCAGATCTTAGGGATATACAAAACAAACACTAACCCTAGACGTTTATAGAAACACGTCTAGGTTACACACACACACCTTTATTAGACGTCTACATTGTAAGACTTGTATATAAAATCTACACCCCATGTCCTCTTTATATACTAGAGGATTAGGGTTTACAAAATACTACGAAGGACTAAATAATAAATCTTCTATTGCAAGCAAGTCCTTCCATCTTTTTGTAGATTTCTTCTCTTTCTCTTTAAGCCCTTGATGTTTCATTCTTGTATTTATTTTGTCTCATCAAATCCAAAGAACCTAAAACCCAACACATCTCCATTGAATTAAGTGAGTGAGTCAAGCTAATTCCTTGGATCTTCTAAAACAAAATATCAGAACCTTCGCTTTGATACCACTTGATGGATCTTGGACACTCTCCTTGTGTCAATGATATTTTGTTTAATATTATCAAGCAAGCGGAATTTACTTAAGTAATACTTAGAAGATTAATTATATGATGTAATGAGAATGAACACAAGTTAACACAAAACTCAAGCTCCAATATTATTAATGAAATAATACGAGTGATCTTAGTATCACTAGGGTTACACCTTGAAGCTTTCGTAGGTATAATGTAATGTAATACGTACCTAAGACTATGACCTAGAATCTCCTTTTATACAACAAAGAGTCCTTTACAAGATAAGTATATAGCTAACATAATAGAATATACACAAGATCTATTCTATACTTATCAAGACGCGTTTAACCTTATAATAAACTAATAGCAGTGGTAATGAAGAACTTGCAGTGGGAATACGTTTCCACTGCTAGTGTTAAACCAAACAGTGTAAACCACCACTATCCGTGGTAACGGATTATTCCCAACAGAGTGGTTGTAAGCTAAACCATCCAAAGAGGCCTTAGAGTTAGAGTTTATAAACCCTAGTGGGTCTTGTAGATGAGACCCTTTGGTAACTTCAAAGAGTTAGGGATAAACGCATACCCTACGACTTTAGACACACAACACAATTAAGAATAAGGACGTGACAATTCAACCATCAATAGGAGATAATTAAGGAGTAGTAAAACTTAAGTGAACACATCTTTAAACTATCATACGAGCACACAATAATTAAACATAGACTACATACACCTTAGATTAGATAATTAGATAAGTAGAGTAATTGGTAGCAATACCAACCCCCAAATCCAAACCCCGAGATTCGTACCTTTCCATTTCCTAAAAAACATAAAAAAGATTAAAAATAATCTTCCTCAACCCCAACCTTAGCGTAGTAACTTCTCACTAGCATTCATATTCCCCTAGAGAACGATATCAATACCCGTGGCTTACCCTAATACTATACTACAACGATTAGGTTCACTGCCTAGGGTGTTATAAAACTTGCTCGAAGAAAAGGAAGTTCCTTTGGCCCCGAACGACGCGTGTAGCGTTATCTGTTAGGAATTGGAAATTCCATGTTAAAGTGTCGGTCACCCCGATTATAGTCTAGCATATGTTAGCTCGTAGATTTGTAGTTATTTACGTTATGTAGTAGTTAATTAGTTAATTTGTAGCGTAGAATAGTTTAGTGCAACACCGTGGAGGAAGGACGGGTCTTTACCCACTGTATGCCTGATCTACAGGCCGTTAGGAGGTCGTGTATTCTGTAACTATAAATACCCCTTCCATCCATGGAAGTGGTGGAGCTTTTCTTTAATCTAACCTTACACATTTGTGAACCAAGTCTCTAGCAAGAAACTCCCTCTCATATCTAACTCTCTAACTATGGTAAACATGTATTTTGATCATCCAAGACCACCCAAATCATCAACACAATAATATTTCGATCCTACAATTGGTACCAGAGCCAAGGTTGTTGTGTTGTGTTGATTTATTGTGGTTCTTGAATATTGTTTAAGCTGTTTTACACCATTTTTTTGGTACGGAAAATGTTTTTATGTTATTTGGGTACATCAGTTTTAAAAAGATTTTCATGTGTCTGGTTTGGTCTAAACATCTAATGGTCCATCAAAGTGTTCAAAATCTGTCTTTTCTCATGTCCATGTCCATGTCCAAGTCAGTATTTTTGTCCAAATATGTTTTGAACCTGTTTGTGTAAAGCTTTGTCCAAATGCCTACTCTTTGCTTATTTCATGTGGTCAAACTGGTAATGTCTCATGGTCAAAACTGGTTAAATATGGATGTCTTGGTAATGCTTTTCTGGGTTTTATGAATATGGGCAAGTCTATACGTGGTCAAACATGGGTCAAAAGTAGTTATATGCAGATTTCTGGGTTTAGTATGAATATGGTCGGAAAAGAGGTCGGAAAACTCATCGTAAAATGTCAAAAGTCTTGGTAGCGAGTTGGGTCAATCTATCTAGCGACTTGGTTCTGTGGCGACTTGTCTTTACAAGTTGTCTAGATGCATTGTATTTGGTAGCGACTTAGTTAAACCTTTGACCTAGCGACTTGATTTGGAAAAAGGGTTAGCGACTTGGCTACTTGTTATTTAACAAGTAGCGACCTGTGTAAAAATGGCTAGCAACTTTACTCAAAAGCTTTTCTAGCGACTTGCCAAAATGAATATTAGCGACTTATGACAGAAAGTGGCTAGCGACTTGACTCTAAAATTAAGTAGCGACTTGACATTTTTTAATGTCAAGCGAGTTGTTTAATTATTTTGAGTAGCGACTTGGGTTGAGTTGTTTAATTATTTTGAGTAGCGACTTGGGTTTTTGACAAAGTTGTGACAGAAAGGTAGAAGAAGATTGACCATGACCAACAACATATTCTAATACAACTCAACCTCAACATCAAAAATTACAAACCATATACCAAAAGACTCATGAACCTCAGTGTTTAACATCAATGGTCCATGTTCATCAACAAAGATAAAAGATGAAATAATAACAAATCCACGACATCAAGACTATCATCAAACGTCAAGTCTCTCAATCTTAAATGATTATTTCTACGTGATCTCTGTTTATTCTTTTCTTATGGTTCAAACATGAATCTGACTTCAAGAGTCCTATCACACAAGAAAGAATATTTCATCATCGATCTTCAATTGTTTAAATATCCGAATCTGTTGAAGCAAGAACAAAAACATGAAAGTCTTTATCCCTCTTCTTGATTCGACTATAATGGAAATACAAAATCATTTAACTTATATGGATCTCAGAATTTAATTTCGTGTATATCAAATGACTTCGAGACCTTCAAAAGATCTATATCACGAAACCTTTATCATCATAGATCACTAGTTATTGATTAATGTTCGAATGCATTAAAGAAGGTGT
Organism: Chrysanthemum lavandulifolium; assembly: GCA_022545495.1. Classification (NCBI taxonomy): domain Eukaryota; kingdom Viridiplantae; phylum Streptophyta; class Magnoliopsida; order Asterales; family Asteraceae; genus Chrysanthemum; species Chrysanthemum lavandulifolium. Next base: position 169,643,652 of record CM040239.1, read on the forward strand.
AAAACATGCGTGTTTCGACCCTCTTTTGATTCGGTTCAATGAAGACTTAATGTAATAATAAAACCTACCTTGGTTTGTTATTCGATGTTGAGTGTCCTCATATCGCTGCCATCCCTGTGGCTGTGATATCGAGCCCTTGCCATCCCTGTGGCTAGCTCAAAAGAACAAAGGTTCGTTGTTAAGGAAGATGAGGAGATTTTCGAAGCTGAAGTGATAAAGGGGACGGATTAATTGTGAGTTATTTTAGGGTGATGTTTAGTGCTTGTCTGTTATAAGTGATAGGCGATTTTCTTGATGTGGAAGATTAGGTTTTGGAAGTGTGACTGCAGGAGAAGAGAGGCGTTAATATTATGTGTGATTAGGGTTTGGCAATGTGTGTAGTGAGGCTTTTATATCCCTTATGATTAGGGTGGGGAAAGTTTTGGTTCGGATCTTCTTAATTGGCCGAGAATGTAAATGGGTGAATACTTTGACCTGGATAGTTGGGTGATTGGATCGTGAGCTTCATCGGCTATCTAGGAATTGGACTTAAATGAAATGTTATATGCATTCTGATAAGTGATTGGACGAATGTTACAATGATCTCACGTCTAACAAATATTTGTTATCCATATGTTCAACAAATATTTTTTTAAATATAAGATTTTGGATACAAATTTTGGGTAGAATATTAAAGAGTGGTATTTTTTGGCATGATAATATTTCACGGAGGATACAATTTCACGGCTTGTGCTTAATTTTTGAGAAAAGAAATTTATCATTACGGGTATATAAGTGATTGGATTTGAATGAAGGACTGATGGGCTTCTCTAAATTGGATCATTGATGATGAGTTTTGATGACGAGATTTGTGATAATGAGTTTTGATTGTGAGATGGGTTGATATGAGTTGATGTGTTATGAGGCTTATTACTTTGGTCTATGCATTTTCTCAAAGGGCATTATGTCTCGGCTTGAAATTGTCTATTGAACATGGTGACTACGGGGTTGTTTGGACGGTATTTCTTATTTGGATTTGAAATGAGGTTTTCCGGGCACGTTTACTTATTTCATCTTCTTTCTTTCTACCCTTCCGCGAAGATGACTTGTTTGGACATTTACATAGTGTGATAAAGACTTGGCTATTTAGTTACGGTTGTGATTCTTTCTTGCTTAACCCACAACGTAACTATCACTTCGGTATCTCACTCAGTTGAGAATGTCAAGAGGTTTTGTACATCGGGTACACCGTTTCTTCTTCACAAGGATTAGTACAAGTTTAAGTAATGAATCTGGGGATTTCTACTTCATGATCAAGTTTGGTATACCGGGTTCACTTCTCCATGTGGTCACTACAATAGCCGACAGAATGCGTGAATGATGTGTTTACCAAAATGTTGATTGGATGATTGATGATGTTGGATAATGAACCGTTGATGAACCATTGCATGTTCCCTAAAATGATATTCACGAAACCAAAATTGTTATAATACATTCAAGTCGACATTGTTTACGGTTTTGTCTTGATTTTGTAAAATCCCGCGAAAGAAACTATTTCTCGGTTTAAATCATAGACTTGTAAAATCCGTAACAATGGAAACATCCGTTAAAGTAAAGTGCATTTCGGATCTATCTTACGGTTTATTCTTGGTTTTGTAAAATCCCATGAAAGAACCTATTTCTCGGTTTAAACCATAGAATTGTAAAATCCCGTTTGATGGAACCATCTTGGAGAAAGGAAAGCGTATTTCGGGTCTTCGATCTTGGTGTTACGGGTTCTTTCAAGAAGGGATAAAAGGTGTACTTCATAATTTGGATGTGTGTTTGGATATTCATCATAACAAGATGGTTATTACAAGGTTTTACGGGTTATGTGCTTTTAACCTTGGTCGGGATGAAACCATTATCAAAGTTCATTTAAATGTCTAAGAAGGCTAGATTTGAGTTTTATTCGGAAGATGTGACAATGGCGTTAATTCAAGATTATTTATTTGAGGTTGAAGTGAATTATCACGGGCGAGTGTACTTAGTATCTGAAGGTATCGGGGATGGATGGATGAAGATTCTTCATGATCCTTGTTCGAGCTTATTATCAAAAACGAAGATTTAGAAATCTAGTTATTGTTGGGTGACTTTTTCCTTTTCTTTTTTCCACTTGGGGGAATTGGTATCTTATCATCTGAAAATAACTATCACTTTAAGGAGTTACGTTGTAGTGCTTAGTGTCACATTCAATTGTGGATTTTCAAGAGGTAAAGTACGTCTATTACTTGATGGTTGGTTGGATGAAGAGTATAGAGTACTTAGAGAGTACTTAGAGATGCTAATGGAAATCTACACCGCTCTTTGTTACATATGTGCAAGTATAAGTCACGAGTTCGGGTTAATTTACTTCAGGGTCAAATTCATCATATTGGGGTATCTCCATCAGCTGTAAGTACAAAGAGCCTACTGAATGATAATGGTGATATTTACATGTTTTGCCAAGAGAGTTGAAAAGAGAGAGATTATGACGTCTGTTCACATCAGTTCAGGCCTCGTACTTCAACACAATGACGTATGAACACTTCAGTTCATGCCTCGTTCTCTAAAGAAAAGAAAGGTGTACGTGTCAGTGCGCTTTATCTTCTCAAGAAGAGAAATCTTCTTATTATGACCATTCTCATCAACATGCTTCATACGTTTTCCATGCGCTTGGTCATCAAGTGAACTGGCTATTGTTGATTGTTTTCGATTCCACTTTCTCAACTATAATGACGATGGCGACATCCTGTGCTAATTTTGCGGGGGAGAAGTGTGAATAGAATACTTTTGGATGATTTCACTTATTTAGTCAAGAATGGCATCTCCATATGCAATTCTTGAGGGGGAGAAGAAGTGTGAATTTTTTGCATTGTTGATTGATATTTGAGAATTAATGGTCATACGGCTCTAAACTCATGTAAGAACCGAGCCTCTTCTTATCATATCGGGTCATCTTTACATGGAGTTTTCTCTCTTCTAAGAGCCGTTGGTTGACATCTTCACTCGGATTGATGAGTTTATCGACAAAGTGCTTCCGGTTAATGCTTCACGTATACATCAACATGATGATTCCGAACAATCTCTCTGTTCTTGTTTGATGTGATTGGTAGTTTGGTGTTACCATCTTGTGTGCTCGTTGCGGCCCGATTGTCGATTTCCTTGATGAACATCTTTCGTTCTTGTTTGATTGGGAGGATTTTAGTTAAGGAATTTGTAAGATGTAAGTTAATTGGGATGCTTTTTGGTGTGAGTTGAAGATGTTAACTATCTATTCCCCAACCGCACAATCTTGAAGAAGGTCGAGTCTGACTGTTTCTACATTTTCGCTACATGTTAGAAGACTAAAGACGAGTTGCAATTAACGATCTAAAGACTTCTTCTTAATCTGGGCATTTATCAAACAGATTGTCGGTTTAGGGGAGAGCACTAATTGGGAGAGAATTATAAGTCAGATTCAATCCCCAATTAGACTTGCTCATATTCGTTAGCAGTAACTCCTCGAGATGTTGATATTGACTATTGTAATATTGCAGTTGCACTATTGAATAGTAATCTGCTCTTTGGTATTCCTTTGCCAAATCTTCACGGATTATTGTTCATGAAAAATGATCTGCTCTTTGGTATTCCTTTACCAAATCTTCACGGATTATTGTGCACTCTGTAAATCAACCACATGAATGTTAAGGAAAATGACTACCTCATCCGCTTGAAGACATTATTGGTGAATCTTCCAGATCAGTCTCTATATGTATATCTTTAGGAAGATGGAATTGATGTTGAGGAATCATTTGTTCCGGTTCATTAAGTGGGTCAATGTACATCCGGTTGTACATTTATTCACGTGTTGGACATTTCACAAGTTGATTACTTCGGAGTTAATCATTTATCACTTATTTGAGATTGAAGTTGACTTTCACAAAGGCGTGTTCTTATTTGATAACTTGCTCGGGCTTAAGAATTTGAGTTGAAGACTTGGTTTATCTAGTTACCAGCAGTCGAGGTGGATGGTTGAAGACCTTGTTAACTATCACTATTAGGAGTTACTTTGTATTACTCAGTGTCATACGCATATGACGGTGTGGATAATCGCAAGAGGTGTTAATGTCTCATACTTTGTTTGGGTAGTGAGTACTTAGAGATTTTCTTGAAGCATAAATTCTCGAAACCGTTCTTCTATCATTAGGTGCAAGCTTAAGATACAAATGTGGGGAATTTGACTTCAGTTTCAAGTAGGGTATATCGGGTTTTCTTCTTCAGTGGTGACTTCAAATTTTCTACATAAGGGTTGATAAAAAATAGTCGAGTGAGTCTTCAAAGAAGTTGATTCTCACAAGAGTTCAAGTGATCTTCTCATAAAGATTTCAAGTATTTGGGCTTATACTATGTTGTCGATTCAAGTGTCAAAACTAGCAAGGGAAGGAGACACACATCTAAACACAAAGCGAGTAAACTTGATGAACCTAATTCTTCTAAGTGATTGAAGATATCCCGGAAGACAAATGTTATTACACAGAGAAACTCAAGGTTTGACTCATGGCGAGTAAACTTGATGAACTTAATACTTCTAAGTGATTGAAGATATCCCGGGAAAACAAATGTCATGACCGCAAAGAAACTCAAGATTTTACTCATCAAGGCTTTTAGTGTTATTATTCCAATGACGTGGGGGAAGTGATGTAATTGAAAGTTTCTGAAGATAAAAGAGGCACACAAGTGAGGAGGCATTTGAGTACTTTGGGTTCTTGAGCTTCATACAATATCATCAGGAAAGATAAATGTGCATTGGGTGGTTGTATCATTTATTCTTTGGAAATATATTTGTGTATTCGGGCTCTTGAGCTCTATTCTAAGAGACGGGCTGCATCAATTCATCTACTTGGGGGAAGTGGTCTCTTGACAACTCGTTGGGAATGCATTACTTCAGACTTCTGTGGTAATGAAATATGAGAAGAAATTTAAAGAGTGGGATGATACGTTGTTGTTCTTATTGGATGATATAACCCCGAATGGAGAATCTCGATTATCGTTCTTAAAAGAAGCAGCGGGATCGATGATAATGGTGTGCTCTTCTGTGCACCTGGCTAAGACAAGCTTGAAATAGAGCTTCGAATCTACTCATCTTATGGATTTTCGGTTTGGGGGGAAGCTGCCAAAGTCTCGTTTTCTCAAAGGCTCATGTTCTACATTCTATTCTGGAGCCTCGGATGCTTTGGTGGTGGAAGTTTAAGAGATGACGTATTCTATCTTCTACGACGTGCTGCTCGATATCCTTATCTCGGTACTCGTATCATCATCTTTCTTAAACTATATCATCTTCTATCATTGTAAATACTTTTCAAAAACCAAATACAAAAATATAAAACCGTAAAAAGAAAATAGAAAATTATAAAACCAACAAAATCCATAAAAATCGAGAAAATTTAAAATACCAAAATATGTTTTTCTCAAGACATGTCTTCGGTATCGATAACATCTGCGGTCTTAGAAATGTCATTCAATAATGGTACGGGACCATAGATGAAGTTCGAGCAGGAGGTGTAAATATTTCTTTTCAAAACATGTCACAAATCAAATGGCTTGCAGTTACTTCAGACTGTGACCCGTGCTTAAACCATGGCTTGCTATTATTTCAGATAGCAACCCGTTCTTCAAGGAAGGAAAGTGCTGCGCTAAGCAAATTTTCAAATATTTCGTGCACTTATCCTAAAACAAAACAAGGAAAGCACGTCGTCAAAAAGACTGTTGTTCCTACACAAATGTTTTTCCGTCGAAAATTCTTCAGAAAAATATTTGGTGTTTTCTAAATTGGTGGAAAATGAGTTGCTTGAAAAACAATCCGTTTCAGAATGTTTATAAAATAGAAAACTCAATCAATGACTTCAACGCTTTTAACCTTTTCAGAAAAATAAGTCATTGATTGAGGGGGAGAATGTTTTTCAAATTTATATCATCTAACGAGCTTTCTTAATTATCCTACGTGCTTAATTAAAAATGATATTTGCATGTGTCGAAGGACTAGGAATTTAGGAAATGATTGTTAGGTTTAGATGATATAAGTTTGATTAACACATAAACCCCATGCTTTATATGAACTGATTGTTATGTTGAATTGACTTTTATTAGTCGATTGATGTTTGGGTGTTGTCGACCACCATATATTTGTATGTATGTTCACTAACGTATGCAGATATCATGGTTAATAAGAATGTTCCCGATCCGGATCCCACAATTGAATATGATTGGATGCCGAAAGGAAAGGGTAACTATATCTTGGGTTGACATATGAAGAAACAGAGCTTAATTTGACTTCTATGGAGAGTTGGCATGAAATGCAACGTAAGAGGTCTCACTGCATCAGCAGATGGTTTTCTTCTAAGTGATTGAAGAAACGGAGCTTAATTTGACCTCAGTTGGCATTAAAATGCAACGAAAGAAGTCTCACTACATCAGTAGACGGTTTTCTTCCAAACCCTACAGCAACAACGGAAGCTTCTCAACCACCTAACGTATCTTTGTGCAGGATACCATTTTTAAACAATTTTGAATAATTTGATTAAATTGTTTTGAAAATGGAAAAATATTGTTTTGAAAATAAATTGAACTAAATTTTGAAAATCACCAGACTTCTTTTTATCAAAACCTAAGTCACTCAATCATTGACTTCTGTCATGGATTGAGGGGGAGAGTGATTTAAAATAAAATATTTTCAAACGATATTTCTTCACAAAAGTTTCGTTTTGTACAAAATAAGTGGTGATCTAAAGATTTAATGGTATGTCATGTTATGATTTTTTCTTTAGAATCAAGATCTTACAAAATGAAATTTTTTCTGTTCTTGTTTGATTGTGAAATTGTTTTATTTTACTTAAAGATCACTTAAAAACAATCATACCTGACACTAACAATCTTTAATGTCTTAAAATGGTCCTTATCATTGCCACGTCTTTCCCTAAAATTTTCTAAATGATTTAAATCAATCGGGATCCAAAATCTCAATTGGTTTGAAATTTTTGATCGGGGGAGAGATCGTGATTTAAATCTCAAATCTGTTTTAGTCCTTTAAAGGCACTCCTGCCTCCAGGTGCCAAACGATTTCAAATATACAATGCACATGTTGAGGAGGAGCATTTATCCAAAAACAAGATGAGTATTTTAAATCAGGCACATTTTCTCCCATGTTTTTCTAAACCTTATTAAATCACTTGGGATCCAAAATCTCAATGGGTTTGATATTTTTGATCAGGGGAGAATTTGTGATTTAATATGAAATTTGATAAATCATGATCGATTTGATTCAAAGTGCAAGTTCTCTCTAATGTGTGCTAAACTCTTTCGGTTATCGATGCACATGTTGAGGGGGAGCAAATGGTTTCTTAAATGGCTTTTGTAATCGTGGATGTGCGTCAAATGAACTCTTGCCTCTATGTGATAAAATGATTTCAAATATCCTATGCACATATTGAGGGGGAGAATTTACCAAAGAAAATCAAATGGCTTTTTCCATGGAAATTGTGATCAAGAATTTATTTCAAAAAAACTCTTGCCTCCATGTGCTAAACAATTTCAAAATCTTATGCACATGTTGAGGGGGAGCATTTCTAAAAGATCAAAAAAATTAAGGTACAAAATGTTTTGATATTATATCACAAGTACCTTGATTGATTTTCCAAATGATTTTTAATTGGTTTTAAGAAGGAAAGAACAATACCAAAAGACCGACCAATTTACTTTATGCATGGTGTTATAAGGATGGTTAGGTTAGGTATTCGTTCCCATGATCCGCCAGAACTGGAGGGACCTACCCAGGGACAATCCACTAGATAGTGTAGAGTCCTTAGGTATGATGAAAAAAGGAGAAAAATGAGAAATGGGAAGAGTGCCGACTGAGACAGAGTTAGTACTGGAATAAACCCAACAAGGTTCTAGTAATGAAGTCTCGGTAAGCACTGAAGGGGTTGAAGAATGAAAAAGAAATGAAATGAGAAAAGGGTGAAAAGAAATAGCCTCCAATATTTCAACCTTAGGGCAAGAACGGGTTCAATACATATGCTACTTGGTGGTTACTAAGGTAACACGGTATTGAAGACAAGACGTCATGGACCCAAAGGATGCATCGCACTAAACTTCCCAAGCTACTCAAGTTCCTCTTAAAAGGGCTTGTTTCATTCTCACGGGAACCAACATTATCTATTGACTTTCTCTTAGAGATTGTTGATATTGAAGAAGGAGACCTCTCCCTAGTCTCCCGAGATAGAACCAAATGTGCACAATTAAGTCTAGAGCCAAGAGATCATCCACAATATCTCATTAGGACACTAAATTCTTGAAGACTTGCTGTTTCACACAATGTGGAAAGTAAGAATATATTAAGAGTCCTACGCATTATCCTTGTGGTATTGCCAGAACATCTGAGTGGTATGTAAAAGTATTCACGATGAAGATGGAAATCCTTCTAGAGCCAACATCAAATAAGCTCTTGGTGGGTGACATGTGAGATCTTTCCAAAAGATCAAACTTGTGACAACTGGATAGAAACGATGGGGCGATTCACTCTTGAATCAACCTTGGTCCAGGATTGGAATTGACGAATGCTTTTGGAAAAACTGTTCGATGTGCAAACCTTCATTTCTCTAGCACATCGAATGTGTATTCATGTTTTCAAACTCAAAAAGTATATCTAATTGAAAAAATACTTTTAGAAAAACCGTTCGATGTGCGAATCTCTTCTTTTCGCTAGCACGTCGAATGTGTACTCATTCTCTAATACAAAAAGTATTTTGATTGAAAATTGATCTTTCTCATAAAACCTTCGTTGTATTGCAAAACTCTTTCTTCAAGCAATACGCGATTGTTTTCAAATCATTTTCATCAATCGGTGAATCTCAATTACCGGTTCACTTACTCGTGTTGTCTTCTTTGAGACGTTCCGGTTTGAGAACGGCTAGAACGGTGAGAAACCCCGTCAAGGTGATTCCTGAATCCTACCTAATCACAGGCAAGACTTGTCTCGATCAACGGGAACCGTGGGCGTGTACCTCAATTCAACGAAAGTGATCAAAGATACTTTCATGTGTTTTATTGCTAATCGTTGTTTGCGGTACATTTGGACGGTTGCGGTGATCGAATTGAGGAGTCAATCCAAAGCCGCATGCTCACAACATCCACACTTAATTTGAAGAAATCATGACCGGTGCATATCTACATAACTCGGCTCGATATTTCATACTATGCTTCGCTTCGCCGCAAATATCATGAACCAAGAAGGCTTCCACTACTCTGATGGAAAGATGTCTTGATTCAAAAGTGTGAGCATGTCGGTCCAAAAGTCACAACTTCACATGATGGCAACACAATAAAGGGTGATCCAGAGATTTACTGTGGCTGATGATCTCAAAGAAAGCTCGAAGATCATCAAAGATGTGGATCAGTTCAAAGACCTCCACTTAAAGTACAAATCAATGCGAACTTTGAAGAATCACTACAAAAGCACAAAGATTGCGAAAGTGAAGAATTCAAGTCTATGAGCTCAAGAACAATGTCAAAGAAAGAATGCTAGGATGCAAAATGTATTTCATGGGGTGACCTCCCGTAGGGGGAGATTGTTAGGAATTGGAAATTTCATGTTAAAGTGTCGGTCACCCCAATTATAGTCTAGCATATGTTAGCTTGTAGATTTGTAGTTATTTACGTTATGTAGTAGTTAATTAGTTAATTTGTATCGTAGAATAGTTTAGTGCAACACCGTGGAGGAAGGACGGGTCTTTACCCACTGTATGCCTGATCCACAGGCCGTTAGGAGGTCGTGTATTCTGTAACTATAAATACCCCTTCCATCCATGGAAGGGGTGGAGCTTTTCTTTAATCTAACCTTACATATTTGTGAACCAAGTCTCTATCAAGAAACTCCCTCTCATCTCTAACTCTCTAACTATGGCAAACATGTATTTTGATCATCCAAGACTACCCGAATCATCAACACAATAATATTTCGATCCTACATTATTACACCATAATTGCTAATGCGTCAAGAATTCTACTGCTAAAATGTTGGTTATGGCCTAATCACCAAGATGAGTTACGTCAGAACTCGTTAAGATCAAGAATCGCAAAGAACAATTAGTTCCTCGCTTCCGCAAAAATGGTTAGAAAACACAAACCCAATGAGAAAAGAAATAAAAACAAAGAAAGGGATAATTCGGGTTGTCTCCTAAAGAGCACTTTTCTTTATTAACGAGTCTTTAGTTAGACTCAAAGTCATGGGCTACCAAGGCTTGCTAGTCATTTCGTGGACATGGCGCTCCACGCTGGATCCAACTTACCAAATTCTCATCCCTTTGTAGTCATTTCCCAATTCTAAACAAACCTAAGTAGAAACTTTTGATTTTCCGTGGGGTGATCAATGCCTTTTTGTTTGTCTTCCTCACTAATATCGAGTAAAGGTCGAGCTTTGCTTAACTGCCTCTTGGTCCAGTTTCTAAAGTTCTTGATCGTTCTCGGCATTTTGAAAATAGTCTTGTCATCGTTAATCTTCAACCATACTAATCCTTCTTTTTCATTTTTATCTAAACCAGACATTTCCTCAAAAGGCCTTCCTAAAATTACTCCCGTAAGTCCATCCTCCACAAATTCACTTACGTCGTCTAGAACCATAAAGTCCACCAAGAATGAATGGGTCCCAACAAAGGCATGGATGTTAGTTGCAAACCCAAGAAAATTAGTTCCCTTGTATTCTAATTCTTTCTTCATAACTTGGTTGTAGCATTCCTTTGACATGATATTGACTGGGGAAGTCGTGTCAATAAATGGGTGGAAGTCGATGAACCCAATTTTGCATGAGATCTTAAGATAATAGGGGTTTCTGTGATGTATGCGGGTTCCTACCTCATGAAATTTAGGTTGAATTGGCTGTGAAAAAGTCTTAACAGAGTTATCTTTCCAATGGGTCATCTCGACATCACTTGAGAGGTCTTCAGCACTTAATCCTAAGTCATCTTCCTCAAAATTCACGAAAACATCAAAATCTTTCCCCGAGTCAAACTCTCTAGGGTCCGGGGGGTCGCTAAGAAAATTTTCTAAAGCTTCACCAAAATTGCCTACGGGGTCAATTGCACATACCTTCTCCGGGGTAGACAAATGTTCATTAGGTCCGAAAGTGGCAATTTCTCCATTAGCTTCAAGAGTCAATTTTCTGGCAAAGACATCCACTTTAGTGTGAGCAGTGGCAAGCATGGGTCTTCCTAAAATGACTGGTATCCTGTTGTCTTCTGGAATGTCAAGAATCACAAAATCTACTGGGAAAATGAATTTCTTAATCTTTACCAACACATTTTCAACAATTCCTAATTGCGATTGCATAGATCGATCAGCCATTTCAATTTTCATCTTGGCCGGCTTTAAGTTACCAATTACCATACGCAAAAACATCGAACGAGGCATTATGCTAATACTAGCTCCAAGATCTGCTAGGGCATTACACATGTTTAGACTCCCGATATAGCAAGGGAGAGTAAAGCATCTTGGATCTTTTTCCTTTTGCGGTAGCTCGTTCCTCAAAACCGCTGAGCATCTTTCGTTGAGGCGAATAGTCTCATCATAACTTAATTCCTATGCAATATCATGACGATTAGTATTAACAGAATCATTAGTAGGAGGGTTTACCAGCAAAGTTTGGTCCAGAAGTGATTGTCTCTCCATGCTGATTCATCGCTTAACTTTTTCCGAAAAGGTCAAAGGTTCTTCGAGGATAGTTTCTACAGTGTGGACAACTTCCTCCTCCTTGGTTGCTAAATAATCTGAGATAGCTTCTGACCATGAACTAACACTCTTTTCCAATCTTTTAATCCTAGCATCGTGCATTTTGAGAGAAGAGATTGTATTGTCCACGAATGTCCTCATTAATTTTTCAATCCTATCATCTCGTTCTCTTGATTCCTTGATGTGGTCGAGAATTTTTCTATCAAGATTGCTCCCGGTTTTGGTTCCAAATACGCTCTTTACCTTTTCAACTTTGCATGCTTCACCTTCTCTTTATAACCTTTTTTTTTCGAAAATTTCCTCGTAACTGTATTCTTGCTTTGTTATCGTTTTCATTACCTTGTGATCAAAATTGTCTCTAGGTCCGTACCCTGTATCCATGTGCTACTTGTAGCAATGTTCAGAAATTCATTGAATACATTCTAGGGCTTGATCAGGAGTCATGCTAGGAATAGGTCTTGGTGAATCGAGAAGTTCTCGTGTTCGCGCATTAATCCCACGATAAAATACGTATACGATATGATGTTTATTTAAATCATGGGAAGGACATCGATAGAGAAGCTCGTTAAATCTTTCCCATGCTTGGTAAAGCGTTTCTTCTCCAATCTGAACGAATTGATAAATTTTCCCAAGAAGCTTGGCCATTTTTTAAGGAGGGCAAAATTGCAGGACGAATTCTTTTCTAAGTTTACCCCATTCTCCTTTACAATCGTGAGGGAGTTTGTTATACCATCTTTTCGCTCCCCGTAAAGAGTCATAGGAAAAATCCTTGCAAAGGATCGAATAGCTCTGAGTACCTCGATGTTGAAAAGACAAGATAAGTGGAGAACTTCTTCACGTGATTTCGAGCATCCTCATCTTCGTTTCCAGAAAACTCAAGTTCATGCAACTCTCGAATAATATGATCTGGAATCGAGTATTTTTCAGTGTAAGAGTCTTGAGTGAAGCTTCGTTGGCAGTTCTCATTTGGTCGCTCTAAATACTGCTCCATAGTTAAGTCATCGATATTATTTTCATTGATGACTTCCGGTTCTGCGTCTGACTGGTCTGATTCGTAACATGAGAAGATGTTGTGAATGGGAACCGGAGAATAGATTTTCCTTCTACGAAATTGCTTCTCCGGGTCATTGAATGGGGTGGCCAGAAAAGGCCTCGAGCTGCGAGTCTTGTATCCTGACATTATTAGAAAGAAAATTAAAAACATACTTAATATGGAATCCTAAAATAGCTCTCACGTGCGCCAAAAACTTGATGCAGTTTTCTTGACTGTGTCTTAATATTTATAGTGTCTCGTTATACCTATGGTCTACCTAATGCACTAACGGACGATGTCACGCGGATCGCGTGTAGTGTAGTAAATGGTAAAGCCGAGGTCGCCCTAAGAGCTATGTGTGTTGGATTATTACTAAGTCTAGTGTCAAAGAATAATAATTGTTTTGATAGGGATTTAATTAATTAAACTACTAATGCGTAATAAAATAAAAGCGTATAAATGGATAAAGGAAATCAATAGAGGAATAGTGGTGCTAACCTAGTAAATCCTCCTAGCTAGTTATGTCTACGCTACCTACTTCCAATTACTGGTGGGGTCAAATTCGAGAGGACAACATTTGGTCAATTCGCCCTAACCTATCGAGAAAGATGCCACCACAGAGAAATCAAAGCACCGTCATAAGTCCTGTTGTTCCCGGTCCCTAAGCCAAGTCATTAAGTACCGCTACATGCTAGATTCAAAATAGTGAGTGCCCGGACGTTAGGAACTTAGACACTACACCCCCCAATTCTTAAGTTCATCAAAACGATAGGTGATCAGTTGGTCAAATCGCACAAGTAGAAAGGGTCGTCAGTTGGTCATATCTTACCCTTCCCGTCTCAGTCCGCTTACCTAAGGTCAGTTGGTCATATCTCCTAGGCAATTGGCCTCTACCACCATTCAAAACTACAGAACCAAGGGTGACTACCAATGAACTATGCATGCATACACTTAGAAATAATTGTAAGGAAGTAAAGGTAAACACAAACAAAACAATTAAGGAATCATAACTAGGCTAGCACCAAAGGGTGCTTAGCCGCTCATATTAATCATGCAAATCAATTCAATATTCAAAGGTACGAAATACATGAATTGAAAGTAAAAAAATATAAAACGCTAAAGCTTATCGTAATGGAGTGACTTCTCCCTTGGAAACTTGACTCAGTATGCTCCCCTAGACCGCCTTGAGCTTTTTCCCACGCTCGAGTGTTGTGTGTGGAATGGGATGATTAGAAATCTTGGAATTGTGGGGTATTTATAGGTTGTGCGGGTTACGGCGTAACCAATATAGGAGTTACGCCAGTAACCTTCTATTTCTTCGTAAATGCACTAGATTCGCTAGTTACGGCAGTAACCTTATTAGTGGTTACGCCGTAGTCTTCAATAAACTATGTTATGTCGTAAGTGATGCAGTAGTTACGGCGTAAGTATCAGCGGCGTGGAACCTCTTTTGACCTAATGGAGTTACGCCGTAACCTCTTGATAAGTTGGTATTCTGGGTCACGCAATAGTTACGGCATAATGTGAGAGAGGAGTTACGCCGTAACTTCTTCAAAATAGGCATACTGTGATAAATCTTTAATTATGTTTCCATTTCCGCGTCTCTTTGGCTCCAATGCTCGTAATTTACCTGAAAGTGGAAAACAATGGAAAACAAGCGTAAATCCATATAAATGATATAAATAACGAGCATTATGGGAAATTGACACTTAAAATTCAGGACTATTTGATGTTATCAAATATCCCCCCACTTGAACTCTACTTGCCCTCAAGTAGACCTTATTAGATAGATTCCTAAAAAGATATCTCCCAAAACCTGGAAAATATGAGTTTACAAATCCCTTATGCTAGAATAAAACAAAGCCGAACACCTCACCAAAGGGGAACAAACACTCAACTATTCTAAGTGTCAATTTCGGGGTGATCACTCAATCGCACAGTCATAGCATGTATTCTATCATAAGCTTGGCGGTTACACAAATCTCCACCACTATAGTTAAGGGCTAAACAATTCTCGAAGGCAATATGGGTAGAAACGACAAAGGTTTAGGGGTGACTCGTCATTACTAACATGTCACATCGAAGTGGACAAAATCAATGATACATGACCAAATCCATGGCCAAGACACCAAAGATTGCTCGCTGCATCACCTAGATATGCTTCATGACTAAAGGGTAGGATAAGACATGGGATATATAATTGGTGTAAAAGAAAAAACAAGCAGGTAGTCTAAATCTATAACCAAGTCATCACCACTTACCGTCCGCCCAAAGTTCAAGCTTAGAAGTCTAGAAACCGGATCATGAAACGCAAGGTAGACGTGTCATTAGAGGACGTCGTGATGGGCACACTACCTTTTCTTCTTCTGTTGGCATAACTACCAACTCCAATCTTCAAATGTGACCGAGGTGGCCTCCTCGATACTAATCAATAAAGCTCATACTATAGTGCTTCTTACATCGCACTTTACAATATCATAACTCAATCAACTTTTTTTTTCAACATAACATCCCCCCACTTGAGATGAACAATGGGAATTCGGGGGGTCTTCAATGATCTTCATAAATGTTGTCGATGAAAGCGTGATTTCCAAACCTTTCCACTCGAACCTTGAACTTAGGCAAATGATGACTTCCCAATCACAAATAAAGACTACAAGGTAGGCTAAGGTGTATAGGTGTAACGAAACAATATATTGGGTTGACAAAATGAAAGGAATGGCTTAGAAGGATGTATCTAGGGGAATCTTGCACTAAAGGTGAGTGCAACAAAAGGGTTTCACATGTAACTTTCAATTCTGATGAATCAAAACTTTTTGAGGCATTGCTTGCATATCAACTAAAGCAAACTTGCAAGGAAGGAGCTGGTCAAGAAAAGCGACCAAGAGACGACCATGATGCGGACAAGGATTCAGAGCCTAAACATCAGAAGAAAACAAGCGAATCCTCATATATGCCTCCACCATCCCCAAAGACCACCACTACAGAGAGATCATCTCAACGACCTCCTGCTTATGATAAACCTCAGGACTCTTAGTCTCCACCACCATCTGAGAAAACTGGTGATCATTTCCAATACACCGGTAGTGACGACGAAGAGATTCCTGAGCCCCAACAACAACCCCCATTTCCAACATCAACCAAGCAACAAAAAGAATCATCTTCCAAGCCTAAGCAGAAAAGGTCAACATCAGTTGTATCATGGCTGGATGAAGATGATACTGAAGAATATGAATGGTTCTCCAAGCTTGTTGATACCACTCCTAGATTACCGGAAGGCCAAGAACCGGTAGATGGCTGTACTATGGAGCACGTTAAGATCATTCAGGATAAGTTCAGCGTAAAGAAGATGACGAAAGGGGAGTTACACCGAATCAAGAATGATGCATTTCAACTACTTAAGGACAACTCCGGTAGTGCCATTGAAGTCGAATATCACCTCGACAACATCGCACGGGCCATGTCCAACAACATCGATTGGCTCAACCCTGAATCAGACATCGACTTCACAAGACAAGATAAGACTCCATACTACACACACTGGACAAAGCCACTGCCAACCATTGGTCGACCAGATCAACCTAGGATTCCCTACCAATACTTCTTCAACGACCTGGAATTTCTTCAACACGGTAGCAATGTAAGCAAGAAATACGCTACGTTACTCACCTTTAACATCCCGGAAATAGTCTTCGTTAACAATTTTGCCATCGAGGAAGAAGCCACAAGAATGTTTGTTGAAAATGTGGTGAAGTATGATCTCGATGCACAGTATGGCATTCATCATTGGCCTGCAAGAAGAAGACTATACTACAGAAGCTGCCAGGTTCAGAAATCAAACAAAGAGGTGTTCAGTGACAAATGAATCATGCTATCATGAATGTCAGTCTGGCTACAAAGTGGGGTTACTCATTCCTGGAGGAAATCAAAGTCAAATGCCAAGACGAGCAAGAATATGATTTTACTGAAGCTGTTTTTTCGAGATTGTCACTCAACGACATTGAAGACATGTATCTGGCTAAGGTACAAGGTAGGATGAGACATTTCTCCACAAACATCCAGCTCCAGTACATCACGTCCTTGTTGATATTCATTAAAAGCAAAGTGATCCAAGAATGTGTTGAAGATCTTCAACTTGCCGTGGAATCATACCAGAAACAAGTCAATCTCACTAAACCGTTGCTACACTTTCCCGACATCAACCGACTCTCTCAGTACACCATTATGAAGAACCAACGTTTGGAGTTGTTTACCGCAATGAACTTCACCACAACTGTTTCATGGCGTACAATGAGCTTCACAAGTTTTGTGATCACACTCTGAAGAAGGTTCGTGATGGGTTAGCGTATCGGTTAAAGGAGATTCATGAAGGCATTGGGTCGAAGAAGCGGTGTAATTCTAAAGAAAGGAGGGATGTTAAGAAGTTTATCAAGAGGATAGATGAAAGGTTGTTTCATCGTGATCAGATGCAGTTGCTTGAGAGCTTTGTGGGTGGACGACAAAGTTTCCTTCTTAAGGGTTATCAACGTCAAGAGAGAACTCCCGGTCTTATTGAAGGATTGCCTGGTACTCCTTAATTTGTTTCTTTGATTGATATTTGGATGTTATGACATGTATATTGACAATGGCTTGTGCACACATAATAGTGTACAACCCGTACTTGTAATGAAAGGACACTGTGGTATGCATCAGTGCCACAATCCTTATAAAAGGAGCGAAAAATTCTTACTTTTGAGTAAACCTTATCAAAACTTTCATTTTTCAAAGTTTTGCTCAAAAGAACAAGTACTTCCCCTTATGTTTTTCAAAACCTCAAAAGTTAATATTACTTGTTGAGGGGGAGTATTTGTTAACAAATCTTGGTTCACAAAACGTTCTTCGTGGAAATCTTCCCACAAAACTCGAAATGGACATATTCGATATCAAAATTTCATCAAAAATAACATTTATATGCCATTTTTAAGGGGGAGAAAAATCGTGAAATATGTTGGAAATTGTGATTGAATCTTCGTGCTAAGACTTAAACCATGAATTGACGAGATCTGAATTGTCTTACATCGAAAAGATTTTTCTTCCAAGGCTTATCTGAGTAGATTGTACCTCTTCGAGAACTCTTGATAGACATGAACTTTGACGGGTTTGACAACCTTTTTAAGGTTTGTCCACACCTTCAAGGTAGCTATTAGAGCTAGTTGTCACCTAAAAGCTAACAATGCAACTCTTTAACTATTCAACGTAACCGTGTCTCGCGGGGAATTGTCTATCTTGAGTCGATCAATTCAAAAGTGCGAACTCTACCCTTACTGTGCAGATTTCTGTTAAAATACTTGAGCACATGTGGAGGGGGAGTATTTTTGAAAATACAAAACTCTCGAAGTGTTACAAAATGTTTTTACTCATAACTACTTTGAGAGACTTTCGAGAAAATGGTTTTATGGCAACTTAGGATAGTCATGGAGTTATAAGGTGACTAAGATTAGGAATAACCGTCCTATGATCCGCCAGAGCCGGAGGGATCTACCCAAGGACACCACCAATAGTTAAAATTTAGAAGTACTTAGGTATGATTATAAAAAGGAGAAAATGAGAATCGGAGAAAGAAGGAGTTGAATAATTAAAAAGAAAAGTAAAGAAAAGGGTGAAAAGAAATACCCTCCAAATTATTCAACTTAGGTCAGACACCGGGTTCAATACATATGCTACTAGTTGTCACTAGATGACACCGGTATTGAAGATTAAATTCATCATGGACCCAGTGACGCATGCACTAAACCTTCTTTGCCACTCAAGTTTCTCTCAACAGAAGCTTGTTTCATTCTCACAGGGAACCCTACCTAAAATATCGGCTTTCTCTTAGAGATTGCTGGTATTGAAGAAGGAGACCCTCTCCCTAGTCTCCGCTCAGGAAAACCAAAGCGCACTATTAAGTCTAGAGCCACGAGATTCATCAAAAGATCTCTTAGGAAAACTTGACACTTCATCACTTGTCGTTCAACATTAAGGACGCACGTGATACAATTCTAGAGTCCTACAGAGATCTTAGCAATCTGTCGAGAACATTTATGAGGGGTTCACAATTGTGATCCTCGGTGATTGAATGGAAACTCCCGCCAGGTCAACATCAAACGTACCGACAACGGCGAGTCACTGTAACTCCTCGTGGGTTACGCTTAGTGTTGTCTCAAATGGTCTGATCGCATGAGGTGATGCTTGGTGTACCTCGACTCACCGAACTGTAGGTGTACCGGTTCATCGTGTTATCCTACTTGAGGACTCAGTTCAGAACGACCTTTGCTAGAATTAGAGATATGTTTTCACACTATGTCATAACACACTCGAAGTTCGAACGTGTAAGTGCTGGAAATCCCGCTATGGAGATTCCTTTCAAGAATCGAGTCCTGAAGATGTGGGTCATTACTTGAACTTGTTTAATGTAATGCCAACTGTCCCTTATGGGATTCAGATGGCTAATTTGCCCGACCAAGGTGAATGGAATCAAGACATTCATAAGAAGAACAATCGTAGTGGTCAATTCTTTAAGAAACGACCACAGTGATCGATTGTTGTTTATCACTAACCTATTCTTATGTTTTCTTCTTATGGATGCTCTTGGGAGATGATCGTGCAGGTTCTCCACATACTGATACCAACAACAACACAATTTGAAGTTCTCTCGAAAGGCAACACAAAAGTCAGAATGATTCTTCCTCAAAACCAAAGAATCTACAAAGTTTAAAGACTTAGAGAACTACATCATACTGAAATCCATCGTCAAAGAGCGTGTGAGCATGTTGGAGAAGGACGTGGAGACACCTTAGCAATGAAGTGGACCTGATGCAGACAACAACAACATAACACCACCATATCCACACCTGAACAAAGAACAAAGATTACGAAGACGTCAAATCTGAAAACTTCAAAAGAAACAAGATCCTCACACTGGGGAGATTGTTGGAATCAAGGCACTTCTTCTCACAAGAAAGAAGAATGTCAGAAGACGTCAAGGCAACTATTACATCAACACCAACAACTTTTCAAGATTGCTGGAGTCATTTATTAATTACCAACACTTAGGGGGAGATTGTTGGAATCACTCCTAACTCTTATTTCAAGTGTTAGTAATTAGTTTGTAATAGGTTACTTAAATTAGGCTTTTATGTTTGTATTAATGGCAAGGCTTATGTAAAAAGCCCATAAGCCTTGGCCCAAGCCCAATAAGGAAGGATGGGACTAGACATGTTGCCCTAGTTCCCTTCCCTATATAAACTCATGTAAACCTTCCTTGGAAGGTTGGTTGTTCACTTTCACATAATCTACACCTAACCTTTCTTATATTGTCGTGTGTATTTGTGTTCATCCAATCCTTCTTCCCTATCTCATACATCTTATTGCTTGTGTTATATTATGGTGACCTAACACAACAATATGACCAACACCAAACACACTACAAGTTCTTGTTTTCTTTCAAATTATCATCACTTGTTTCATACCTCCTATCATTATGCACTAGGCAAGATATGTTGAAAGCCAATGCTTGTAGCATTTTAACATCCTCATGAAGAGATTTAAACATCTCTCAGTTCTCTTCCCTATTATCCTTAATGAAATTGAGCATGTCAATCATGTTTTTACAACAGATTGAGTGTTTGCTCTCATGAAGTTTTGGGGTTAAGGGCTTCCTTATCTTTCCTAAACTTTTTCTTCTCTAAGACATCTAAATGGATATCTTGTGATTTGAACATTTTAAAGATTGTTACAAATTCATCTTGCGTGATTTACTCTAGGTTAGCCTTAGGAATTCGTAGGTCATTATGCATGAAGTACCCATCTCCAAGCCCTAAATCTTCACTTGGAGTTTGAGGGACCGCAATATTATTCATAACTTCTTGATTACCATTATTGGCAATCAAAGAATTTGTGTCACTACTCAAGAAGATGTGATTGTCAAGCATATTGTTTGGTGAGATTGGGTCATTATTCATATATTAGGTAGTAATTTAGTATGAGATTTTTATGACAATATGGTCTAAGACACTCATGTCTTAAGAGTGATGAGTTTGTAGTTAGGTAGGGATAATAGATATCTTAATAACCAGTGGATAATAAAAATTAGTACATTGATTCTTATTGGTTGTACTAAGTGACAAGTTTAAAAGGGGTATATAGGGAAGCTAATTTTGCCTTATGGGAAGTAGTTTAGTTTGTTTTGGGTTGAGATTGGATGATCTAGTTTCTCATGCTAGTTCCCATAATTAATCATGCATGCACCATGAGTTTGAAAAACACGGACATCCGAAACATCTCAAGTGGGACACTTAAGGTTTTTTCTTATGAACCAACTGTAAGATTATTGATATCATAACACCATATGGATTTGATGTGCAATTCGTATAGTAGAAAGAGAAGGAGATGAGAGAAAATGGGATGCTGGAGAGAGAAAGTGAAATGTAAAATGTTAGATTCAAAGCACATCCAACCCTCTCCCGTGGTGGAAGAGGGCTTAAATAGTTACATAATACGCCATCCAGCGGGTTACGGATCAGGTGTATAATGGGTAAAGACCCGTCCTTCTTCCACGGTGTTACTTAAACTAATCTTATCCTAATAAATAATTTTAAGCCTACGAGCTAACGTATGCTTGCCTATAGTTGGGGTGACCAACTCTTCTATATGGATTTTCTAAATCCTAACAATCTCCCCCAAAGGGAGGTCACCCCATAAATTACAATTTGAATCCTAACATTCTATCATGAGGTTCATATCCGAGCTCGTAGACTTTGATTCTTTAATATAAACAACTTTTTAACTTCAGTAATATTTCTTGAAATGAATATTCCTTTGACTTGTGATCTTGAGCTTTCTTTGAGATCATCAGCCATAGTAAATATGTTGGATCATACTTTTTATGTTGTTTGATGATTCGGGTGGTCTAGGATGGTGAAATATCAAGTAAGCCATGTTTATAGAGATAAGATATGAGAGGGTGTTCTAGAGAGAGAAAGTAAAACAAAAAAATGAAAGGTTAGATTAGAAGCACCACCCCTTCCAAGGATGGAAGGGGTATTTATAGTTACAACCTAAACGTCCTCCTGTCGGACTGTAGATCATGCATACAGTGAGTAAAGACCCGTACTTCCTCCATGGTGTTACTCTAAGCTAAACTAAGCTAATAACTAACTAATAAACTAGTAAATAATGATATGTCTACGAGCTAACATATGCTAGACAATAGTTGGGGTGACCGACACTTCACTATGGATTTTCCAATTCTTAACAATCTCCCCCTAAGGGAGGTCACCCCATGATTTACATTTTGAATCCTAGCATTCTATTTTGTCTTTTGTTCTGAGCTCGTAGACTTCAATTATTCACTTTCGCAATCTTTGTGCTTTGGCAGTGACTCTTCATAGTCCGATTACTTTTTACTTTCAATGGAGGTCTTTGAACTGATCCACATCTTGATGATCTTCGAGCTTTCTTTAAGATCATCAGCCACAGTAAATCTTTGGATCACCCTTTGTTGTGTTGCCTTCATGTGAAGTTGTGACTTTTGGACCGACATACTCACACTTTCTGGATCATGACATCTTTTCATCAGAGTAGCGAAAGCTTCGTTGGTTCATGATATTTGCAGCAGCGTAGCAGAAGCATAGTATGAAAATATCAGCGCCACATTATATAGATATGCACTTGTCATGATGTTCTACAATTAAGTGTGTGTGCTGTGAGCATGCGGTTATGAATTGACTTCTCAATATCGATCAGCTGCAACCACCAAATGTTCCTGCAAACAACAGTTCAAAGAAAAACACACGAAAGTGTCTTTGTTCACTTTCGTTGAATACAGTTGCAAGAACCATGGTTCCCCGTTGATCAAGATAAATCGCCTTTGATCGGTAGAATTCGAAGAATCTCCTTGATGGGGTTTCGCGACTTGATCTAGCCATTCTCAAACCGGCGTCCCAAAGTAGACAACACGGAGTGAGTGAACCAGAGAATTAAGATTCACTGATTGATGAAAAATTGATTTGAAAACAATCGCGTATTTCTTAAAGAAAGAGTTTGCAATACGATGAAGGTTTTATAAGAAAGATCAATTTTCAATCAGAAATACTTTTTGTGTTTGAAATTCACACATTCGATGTGCTAGAGAAAAGAAGATTTGCACATCGAACGGTTTTTCCAAAAGTATTCGTCAATTCATTTCCTGGACCAAGGTTGATTCAAGATTGAATCGCCCCATCATTTCTATCCAGTTGTCACAAGCTTGATCTTTTGGAAAGATCTCACATGTCATCCACCAAGAGCTTGTTTGATGTTGGCTCTAGCAGGATTTCCATCTTCATCGTGAATATTTTGCATATCACTCGGATGTCTTGGCAATACCACAAGGATAATGCATAGGACTCTCAATATATATACTTACTTTCCACATTGTGTGAAACAACAAGTATTCATTAATTTTGTATCCTAATGAGATTTTGAGGATGATCTCTTGGCTCTAGACTCAATTGTGCACATTTGGTTTTCTATGTCGGAGACTAGGGAGAGGGTCTCCTTCTTCAATATCAACAATCTCTAAGAGAAAGTCTATAGATTATGTAGGTTCCTCGTGAGAATGAAACAAGTCCTTTTAAGAGGAACTTGAGTAGCTTGGCAAGTTTAGTGTAGTGCGTCACTGGGTCCATGACGTCTTGTCTTCAATACCGGCGTTACCTTAGTAACCACCAGTAGCATACGTATTGAACCCGGTTTCTACCCTAAGGTTGAATTATTGGAGGGCTATTTCTTTTCACCCTTTTTACATTCATTTCTTTTTCATTCTTCAACCCCTTCAGTGCTTACCGAGACTTCATAACTAGAACTTTGTTGGGTTTGTTCCAATCCTAGCTCTGTCTCAGTAGGCACTCTTCCCATATTCTCATTTTCTCCTTTTTTCATCATACCTAAGGACTTTTACACTATCTAGTGGATTGTCCCTGGGTAGATCCCTTCGGCTCTGGCTGGATCGTGGGAACTAATACCTAACCTTGCCATCCTTATAACACCATTCATAAAGTAAAATGGTCGGTCTTTTGGTACAGTTCTTTCCTTCTTGAAACTAATTGAAAAATCATTTGGAAAATCAATCAAGGTACTTGTGATATAAAAATCAAAGCATTTTGTACCTTAATTGTTTTGATCATTTAGAAATGCTCCCCCTCAACATGTGCATATGATTTTGAAATTGTTTAGCACATGGAGGCAAGAGGACTTTGAAATATTTTCTAGATCACAATTTCTGAAGAAAAAGCCATTTGAATTTCTTGGTAAATTCTCCCCCTCAAAATGTGCGTTGTTTGTTTGAAATCATTTAGCACATTGAGGAAAGAGTTCTTTGAAGTACTTTCACGATCACACAAGCCATTAAGAAACCATTTAGAAAATCAATCAAGGTACTTTAGGTTGAAACCTAGAAATCTTTGTACCTTGATAGTTTATTTTCTTTTGAAATGCTCCCCCTCAATATGTGCTATGAGATTCGAAAGCGTTTAGCACATATGGGAGAACAGCCTACACAATTGAATCAAACGATCACCTTTTATCAGATTTCCTATTTAAATCACATTTTCTCCCCCGATCAAAAATATCAAACCCTTTGAGATTTTGGATCCTAAGTGATTTAAATAGGTTTAGAAAACATGGGAGAAAATATGCATGGTTTAAATTATCTTCTGGTTTTTGGTTAAATGCTTCTCCACAATCATGTGCATCATGTATTTGAAATCGTTTAGCACATGAAGGAAGGAGTGCTTTTGAAACAACCACCCTTTAAACAGATTAGAGATTTAAATCACGATCTCTCCCCAGATCAAAAATTTCAAACCATTTGAGATTTGTGATCCTAATTGATTTAAATCATTTAGAAAATTTTGGGGAAAGACATTAAAGATTGTTAGTGTCATGTATGATAGTTTTAAGAGATCTTTAAGTAAAATAAAACAATTTCACAATCAAACAAGAACAGAAAAAATTTCATTTTGAAAGATCTTGATTCAAAAGAAAAATCATACCATGACATAACATTAAATCTTTAGATCACCACTTTATTACCTACAAATGGAATTCTATGAAGAAATGTCGTTTGAAAATATTTGATTTGAAATCACTCTCCCCCTCAATCCGTGACTGTAGTCGTTGATTGAGTGACTTAAGTTTTGATAAAATGAAGTCCGGTTGATTTCCAAAATTTAGTCTTTTCAAACAAATAATTTTCCATTTTCAAAAACAATAATTTTAAAATTGTTTAATCAAAAATGGTATCCATCCTGCACAAGATACGTTAGGTGGTTTAAATCACAAGCTGCTTTTGTTGTTGCTGAAGGGATGAAAGAAACCATATGCTGATGCAGCGAGACCTCTGACGTTGCATCTATCATGCCAACTCTCCATAGAGATCCAATTAAACTTCGTTTCTTCTTTTATCGACCTAAGAAATTGTTGCCCTTTCCTTTTGGCATCCAATCATCTTCTTTTGTGGGATCCGGATCGGGAACATTCTTTTATACCATGATATCTGCATACGTTAGTCCACACAAACAGATATATGGTGGTCGACAACGCCCAAAGAGTAATCGACTAATAAAAGTCAATCCAACATAGCAATCAGATCATACAAAGGCATGGGGATTATGTGTTCATCAAACTCTAATCATCTAATCCTAATAATCATATCCTAGACTCCTAGTCCTTCGACTTAGGCAAGCATCTTTTTCTGTTAAGTATATAGGATGATAAAATTAGCTCGTTTAGATGATATAAATTTGAATACATTCTCCCACTCAATCAATGACTCATTTTTTAAAAGTTTAAAAACGCTGAAGTCATTGATTGAGTTTCCAAATTTTATGAAAACACCAAGTCTGATTGATTATAAAGCAACTCATTTTCCACCATTTTGTAAAACAAATATTTTTCTGAAGAATCATAGAAAGAAAAACATTTGAGTAGGAACAGACGTCCTTCGACATTTCTAAAGCAACTCATTTTGTTTTAGGATGAGTGCACGAAATTTATGAAAATTGGTTTAGCGCAGAACTTTCCTTTTTTTGAAGAGCGGGTTGCTATCTGAATTAATATCAAACCATGGTTTAAGCACGGGTTACAGTCTGAAATAACTACAAGCCATATTTTGAGACATGTTTTGGAAAAAATATTTACACCTCCTGCTCAAACTTCATCTATGGTCTCGTGCCATTATTGAATGACATTTATAAGACCGTAGATGTTATCGATACCAGAACACATGTCTTGAGAAAACAATATTTTTTGGTATTTTTAAATTTTCTGATTTTTATGGGTTTTTCAAGATTTTATAATTAAATATTTACAGATAGAGTAGATGATATAGATTAAGAAGATGATGAAATGAGTATCGAGATAAGGATATCGTTCAACACCGTTGTAGAAGATAGAGATCATCAACTCTTAAACTTCCACCACCAAAGCTTCTGAGGGTCCAGAATAGTAGACAGAACATGAGCCTTTAAGAAAACGAGACTTTAGCAGCTTCCCCCAAAACCGAAAATCATCATGTTGAGCATATTCTAAGCTCTTTTTCAAGCTTGCCTTAGCCAGGTGCACCAAAAAGCACACCATATCATCGATCTTGCTGCTCCTTTTAAGAATGGTTAACGAGATTCTCCGTTCCGGGTTATATCATCAAGATAGAACAGCAACGTATCATCCCACGCTTAAATGAATAGATCTCCTCATATTTCTTTTACACTGAACTCTGAAGCGATGCATACCAAAAGGTGTCTAGAGACCACTTCCCCCAAGTAGTTAAAGTGATGCAACCAGTCTCTTTGAATAGAGCTCAAGAACCCGAAGTATACATATACCGAAGAAAGAATAGCCAGTAGCATCGAAGTAGCAGATTGAATCACTGATCATCTCTGCGGATATCAAATCCGGAATAAATGATTAAGTCCGATCACGTGAATCGCTAAACATCCTCAAGTACATTTCTCCCCGATGATAGTGTATGAAGCTCAAGAACCCAAGTACCCAAATGCCCAAAGAAAGAATAACCGATAACATTAAAGTAGCAGTGAATCACCGATTATCTCTGCGGATGTCAACTCGAATAAGTGATTATCACTGAATCACTGATTAATCTCTCAAGTGAAGCAGCTGAGCATCCCCAATGTATGCAATCTCTCTCCCCTGATGATTGCGATATCATCAAACTCATCACACACTTGTGTACCTCTTTTATCCCCAGAAACTAACTCTTCCATCTCTTCCCCCACATAGTTGGAATAAGAACACTAAACGCCATGAGTCAAACCTTGAGTTTCTCTGCGGTAATGACATTAGTCTTCCCGGGATATCTTCAATCACTTAGAAGTATTAAGTTCATAAAGTTTACTCGCTTTGCTTTTAGATGCTTGTCTCCTTCCCCTTGCTGGTTTTGATACTTCAGAATCAACAACATATTGTAAGCCCATATACTCGAAATCTTTTGAGAAGAACATCATTAGCTCATATGTATCTGTGAGATCAACTTGCTGAAGAATTATGTGAGCAAATTTAATTGGGGATTAAATCTGGCTTTTCACTCTCCCCCAATTAGTGCTTTCCCCTAAACAGTCAATCTTTATGATGAATGCCCGGAATAAGAAGAAGTCTTTAGATCGTTAAATGCAACTCGTCTTTAGTTTTCTAACATGCAGTCGAATATTTAGAACAGACTTTAGACTCGACCTTCATCAAGATTGTACGTTTGGAGAATAGAATGTTAACATCTTCTTCTCACCAAATGCATTCCCATTAACTTATATATAGCAAATACCCTTAACTAAAATCCCTTCTAATCAAACAAGAACAGAAAGATGTTCATCAAGGAAATCAGCCCCGCAACGAACATACAAAATGGAAAAAACAAATCCAATTTTCCCCATCAAAAGATGTTTGAAATCATCATGTTGAAGTGTACGTGAAACATTAACTGGAAGCACTTTGTCATTAATCATATTAGCCCGTGAGAAGATGTCAACCAACAGCTCTTAGAAGAAACTCCATGTAAAGATGACCCGATAAGAAGAATCTCGGTTCTTACATGAGTTAGGAGCCGTATGACCATATATTTTCGAATATAACTCAACATGCAGAATTATCACACTTCTTCTCCCCCTCAAGAATTGAATACGGAGATGCCATTCTTGAAACAAGTGAAATCATCCAAATGTAATCTTTTCACACTTCTCCCCCTCAAAGGTTGCATATGATGTCGCCATCGCCATTTTAGTTGAGCAAGTGGAATAAGAATACTAGCAACGGTAATTCAGTTCACTTGATGATTGAGCGCGCATGGAAAAATCATGAAGCATGTTGATGAGAATGTTCATAATTGAGAAGATTTCCCTTCTTCAGAAGATAAAGCGCACTGAAGCGTACTCTTTTATTTTCTTTAAGGAACGAGGCTTGAACTGTTGTATTCAAACGTCATAAGAAGATTTCTCTTCTTCAGAAGATAAAGCGCACTGAAACGTACACTTTTCCTTTTTTTTGAGGAACGAGGCTTAAACTATTGTGTTCAAAATTCATAAGAAGATTTCTCTTCTTCGGAAGATAAAGCGCACTGAAACGCACACTTTTCTTTTCTTTAGAGTACGAGGCTTGAACTATTGTTTTCAAACGTCATAAGAAGATTTATCTTCTTCATAAGATAAAGTGAACTGAAACGTACACTTTTATTTTCTTTAGAGAACGGGGCTTGAACTGTTGTGTTCAAATATCATAATCTCTCTCTTTACTACTACTCTTGGCAAACTTGTTATCAACCCCATTATCATTCTGTAGGCTTTTTGTCGTAACAGCTGATGGAGAAAACCCAATATGATGAATTTGACCTTGAAGTAAACTAACCCGAAATCGTGACTTAAACTTGCACCAATGTAACAAAGAGCGGTGCCGAGATTTCATGCCCCTTTGAATTCCTAAGTACTCTATACTCTTCAACCAACCAACCATCAAGTATAAGATGTACATTACCTCTTGAAAAATCCACAATTCAATGTGACACTGAGCACTACAACGTAACTCCTTAAAGTGATAGTTATTTTGTGGTGGTAGAAAAATCACTCAAAAATAACTAGATTTCCAAGTCTTCGTCTTTGAAAATGTTAAAAGCTCGAACAAGGATCTCGAAGAATAGTCATCCAACCATCCCTGATACCTTCAGAAACTAAGTACACTTGCCCATGAAATTTCACTTCAACCTCAAATAAATAATACTGAATTAACGTTGTTGTCACATTTTGTGATTAAAAGCTCATATCTAGCCTCCTTTGACGTTTAAATGAACTTTGATAATGGTTTCATCCCGACCATGGTTAAAAGAGCATAACCCCGTAAAACTTTGAAATACCCAAACTGTCATGACGAATATCCAAACAATCACCCACTTCATGAAGTACACCCTTTATCCTTTTTTCGAAGAAGAAATCGTAGCACCAACATCAGATAAGATCTAGAATTACACTTTCCCTTTCTCCAGGATGGTTCCATCATCATGGGACCTTATAATTCTATGATTTAAACCGAGAAATATTTTCTTTCGCGGGATTTTACAAAACCAAGAATAAACCGAGAGAAAGATCCGGAGATGCACTATTCTTTCACAAGGATGCTTCCGTTGTCACGGGATTTTACAAGTCGATGATTTAAACCGAGAAATAGATTCTTTTGTGGGATTTTACAAAATCAAGACTAAACCGTAAACAATGTCAGCTTGAATGTGTTATGACAACTTTGGTTTTGGTGAATATCTGTTTTAGGGGAACATGCAACGGTTCATCAACGGTTCATTCTCCATCATCAACAATTCTTCTCCCATATGTAGAATAATTCACAAACCATACTCAGTAGAGTAGTATACACTACTTCCTCCAGGGGGTTGACCATATCACATCAAAGTACACGTTTCTCCCCCATGATGGTTTTGAACTTTCGAAAGCATCTTTAACGTGTAGGACCATCTGCACGAGAAGTTTTGTCTAAAGCAAGCATTTTGAAAGATCAAGAAAGACATTAAAGATTCTTGAAAGATTTTGCTTAGACAGTGAAGTATCATTGACATTCTTTGGCGTCAAATATCCCATGAGAATTGCTGATGACATCTCATCCTTAAAATACTTTGGTAAACATATCATCCACGCATTCTACCGGCAATTGCTTTGACTATTTGGTGAAGTAAACCCGATATACCAAACTTGAACATGAAGTAGAATTCTCAGATTTGCTACAAGCTTGTACTAATCCTTGTGAAAAAGAAATGGTGCACCCAATGTATAAAACCTCTTGAAGTATCCTCAACTACGTGAGATACCGAAAGTGATAGCTATTTTGTGAATAAAGTGAGGAAGAATCACAAAAGTAACTAGATAGGCAAGTATTTATCACGCTCTATAAACGCACGAACAAGTCATCTTCGCGGAAGGGTAGAAAGAAAGAAGAAGAAATAAGTAAACGTGCCCGGAAAACCTCACTTCAAATCCAAATAAGAATTACCGTATACAAACAACCCCGAAGTCAACCTTGTTCAAATAACAATTCAAGCCGTGAAATGATATCTTCAGTGAAAACGTATAGACCAAAGTGTCAAACCACATAACCCATCAAATCTCATCATCAAATCTCATGATTAAATCTCATAATCAATATACAACTCGCACGACTCAAATCTCATTTCATTATCAAAACTCATCAAATTTCAAAACTTGTTATCAACCCGCATCAGTCCCGTCTAATCATCAGTTCCAAACTATCCAAAAATTCAAACATTTTAACCATCAAATTATCTGATTATCAAAAAAAATCCAAAGAGTTCGAATTATTTGATTATCAAGTTATTTGGTACCAAGTATCATTATCAAGAATAGCGAAACTAATGTATCCAAAATTTTGAGATAATAATCTTCGGATATCTCAACATTTCCACCATTTCACTTGTTCTCAAAG
Source organism: Chrysanthemum lavandulifolium (assembly GCA_022545495.1). Classification (NCBI taxonomy): domain Eukaryota; kingdom Viridiplantae; phylum Streptophyta; class Magnoliopsida; order Asterales; family Asteraceae; genus Chrysanthemum; species Chrysanthemum lavandulifolium. Next base: position 169,674,448 of record CM040239.1, read on the forward strand.
CCACCATAATATTTCATCCAATGAGTCAAAATAGAGTACCAAGCCCACGTGATAGTCCAACATAAATCCCAACTTTAAATTATATCTGTTCGGACCATGTGATCATCTCCTGGCCCAAGAAATCACAAAACGGGTCCAAAAATACTCTTACCCTAATTTATCGGGTTATATATAATGAGCACACATCACATTTACCCTAATCCCAAATTTCTCTCAAAACCTAACCCTAAATCTCATTCTTGCTCTAACTTTTAACACACAGATCACATAGTCGTTATCATCACAATCCTCTTTATCATCATTTCACCATAATCAAACACATAACAACTACAAAACACCTTTCTCTCTTTAGGTTTAGCAAAAATCAGGAACCTATCCCTATCCTTTTTAGTTCAATCGATCGATGCAAAACTTTAAAAGGAAAGGATTCAAGATCATTTTGTAATAGTCTCAGGTAGGTGATCATAATTGTTTTGTCGTTTGTTTTCTTATAATCAAAGAAACGGTATAACATATTTGTTATAACACGTTTTTTCTTTTAACATTCGAAAAAAACATGGTTTTCTCATAGATTGATGAAGATGAAGGATCGATTAAAAGTCTTTCAACGATAAAAATTGACCCGATCTGAGATTTATTAATGATGACAATTGATATATTTATTAATTAGTGTTGTATTGTTTTGTATAAACGACCGACTGAAAACAACTTAACATCCCTTGTTAATGTCATTTTATGGGTCTAACATTTAAATGAAGTAAAACTTCACAAAAGACTTGATCAATGATAAAAAAGAGTTTTGAGGGTATGACCTCATGGTCGAATGGGACAAGTGAACCCTCCAAAACAAATCTGAGACCAGTTACTTAATTTTCAGATTTGATTAGTAGTTTGAGACTTGTGATAAATGATGATGTTGAAGTCTGTGGATGATTTGAGTCATGTTGGAGACATTTTTGAGGATTGTCGTTGATGTTTGTTGATAGTAGATGTATGAATGTTTGATATGAAATACGTGTGTTGTTTGTAGATGATGTTAATGTTTGTGAATGATGTATATGATTTTTGATGCTTGATGATTGTAGGATAGATAATGATGATGATTTGATCCTTGATGTTTGTTGATTGTAGATTTAGTTTCTGCCGTTTGTTGATGTTCTTTGACTGCTTAGAATGTTTGTGATTGTGTCCGTTTGTGATTGATACCAAGATCGGGAAAGACTGCACCAATATTCTTTTAAAATGTTCAACTCTTGACATCAAAATGCTAACACTCATATCGTCAAACCTCATTCAATTAGTTTTCAAAATGCAATGATAAATGGTTAAACCGCTGCTGCTGTTATCAAACCGCTTCATTACTTAACAAGCCGCAGTAATCTTTTTTCAAAACGCTTTGAACGTTTAACTACAAACCGCAGTCCCATTTTGAACAGCAAAACGCATATCCTTTTAACAAACCGCATTAGTACCAAACCACATCGACAAACCGCTTCGACAAACCGCTTTGACAAATCGCTTCGAGAAACCGCTTTGACAAACCGCTTCGACAAACCGATTTGACCAAATTGCTTCTGATCACGCAACATTTTATTAACAGCAAACCGCATAGGTATTTTGTCTTCAAAACGCATCTTTTTGGTGATAAACCGCAGCCAAGATACATCGAATTTGGACATTTTATCCACCAAACCACATCGAAGAACTAGCATTAAAAACTGTTTCTAAAAACTGCTGTATCAAACGAACTACTTCAAAACAACATCAGACCCATTTTGTTACCAAAATTGCAGCACCTCTTTGTTACCAAAAACATGAATCAAGTAACAAACAACATCACTTTGTTTCCAAAAATCGTACGACTTAAACTACATCAAACCGCATCCAAAGAACCGCAACAAACCGCACAAAAACACGAATCAGACCATATGAATCAACAAGAACAACGCAACCTTGGCTCTGATACCAATTGTTGGATCATACTTTTTATGTTGTTTGATGATTCGGGTGGTCTAGGATGGTGAAATATCAAGTAAGCAATGTTTAGAGAGAAAGAGATGAGAGGGTGTTCTAGAGAGAGAAAGTAAAACAAAAAATGAAAGGTTAGATTAGAAGCACCACCCCTTCTAAGGATGGAAGGGGTATTTATAGTTACAACCTAAACGTCTTCCTGTCGGACTGTAGATCAGGCATACAATGGGTAAAGACCGTCCTTCCTCCATGGTGTTACTCTAAGCTAAACTAAGCTAATAAATAACTAACAAACAAGTAAATAACAGTATGTCTACGAGCTAACATATGCTAGACAATAGTTGGGGTGCCCAAAACTTCACTATGGATTTTCCAATTCCTAACAAAATCTCCAGCTCGTCCATTGAAGTATCGCCATCATGTGAAGTTGTGACTCTGGACCGACATGCTCACACTTTTCTGGATCATTATATTCTTCACCAGAGTTACGGAAGCATTGTTGTACGTCTTTTAACAATCATGATTTCTTTGATCGTGAGTGTGTAGTGTGAGCATGTGGTTAGGAATTGACATCTCTTTGACCATCAGCTGTAACCATCGAGGATTCCTGCAAACAACAGTTAGCAATAAATACACGAAAGTATCTGTTTTCACTTTCGTTGAATAGGGTTTCAAAAACCATGGTTCCCCTTTAATCAGTATAAATACTGCTTGTACTAGCCGTTCTCAAACCGGAGCGTCTCAAAGTAGACAACACGAAGTGAGTGAACCAGCGAATTGAGATTCACTGATTGATGAGAAATTGATTTGAAAAACAATCGCGTATTGCTGAATAAAGAGTTTTTGCAATACGACGAAAGTTTTATGAGCAAAATAAAGTTTCAATCACAAATACTTTTTCTTGAAATAATTTATGCGCAGTCGATGTGCTATAAAACTATTATTGAGCACATCGAAAGGTTTTTCCAAAAGTATACGTCAATTCCTTTACTGGAATGAGTTTGATTCAAATGTGAATCGTCCCATCGTTGTTTTCCAGTTTTCACAAGTTTGATCCATGAAGGATCTCACATGTCACCCAAAAAGATTTGTTTGATGTTGGCTCTAGAAGGATTTCCATCTTCATTGTGAATACTTTACGTATCACTCGGATGTTTTGGCAATACCACAAGGATAATGTGTAGGACTCTTACATATTATCTTGATTTTCACGGTGTATGAAATAGCAAGCATATTGAAAGTGTGTCTTAATGAGATTTATTGATGATATCTTGGCTCTAGACTCAATAGTGCACTTTGGTTTTCCTATGCGGAGACTAGGGAGAGGGTCTCCTACTTCAATATCGACCATCTCTAAGAGAAAGTCGATAGATTGCATCGGTTCTCCGTGAGAATGAAACAAGTCCTTTTAAAAGAACTTGAGTAGTTGGGAAGGTTAGTGCAGTGTGTCACTGGGTCCATGATGTCTTGTCTTCAATACTGGTGTTACCTTGGTAACCACCAGTAGCATATGTATTGAACCCGGTTTCTGCCCTAAGGTTGAATATTTGGAGGGCTATTTCTTTTCACCCTTTATCTTTATATTTATTTTTCATTCTTCAACCCCTTCAGCGCTTACTGAGACTTCATCACTAGAACCTTGCTGGGTTTGTTCTAGTCCTAGCTCCATCTCAGTCGGCACTCTTCCCTTATTCTCACTTTTCTCCTTTTTTCATCATACCTAAGGACTTCTACACTAACTAGTGGATTTTCTTTGGGTAGATCCCTCAGGCTCTGGGGGGATCATGGGAACGATTTCCTAACCTTACCATCCTTATAACTTCGGTAAATGAAATACAAGGTCGGTCTTTGATGTACTTCCACAATCATAATCGCCATTGGAAACCATTAGAAAATCAATTGAGGTACTTATGATAAAATATTAATGCCTTTGTAACTCGATAGTTTTGAAGATTTTGAAATGCTCCCCCTCAATATGTGCATCGATATACGAAAAAGTTTAGTACATATGGGAGATCAGCCTGCACTTTGAGTTGTGAAAGATCACATTTTATCAATTTTCATATTTTATATCACACTCTCTTCCCCGCTCAAAAATTTCAAATCCTTTGAGATTTTAGATCCCAAGTGATTTAAATATGTTAGAAAATTTAGGAGAAAATGTGGTCTGATTCAATATATTCTGATAAGGAACGTTACTATGCTCCCCCTCAATTTGAGAGGGAGGTTACTAATCACAATCATAACACTACTATCCACTGCAAAGTTTTTATATATACTATTTACAACAACACACCACAAAAGAATTCTAATTATTACAGAGATTATGTGATCATTCGGTTCTCTGTAGAAGTTTGTAATTTCCTTCGCGAACTCTTCCACCTACAAAACTTTCCAAGCTGCGAAAGATTCTCCTTGTCTTGAGCCTCTTCAGGATAGCAAACAAGAACGCCTCCCTCATTTCCACGTCCTTTTCTGTCCACAACATGGTATTCCTCCCTGGCCTCATTCTGATCTTATACTCTTTAATCCTGTAATCCAAAGCTTCTTCAATCTCTTGTAGGGTACCGTCGCAAAACTTATGTATCTCATTCAGCCGCATGATCATCTAAACCTTATACTTATCCCTGAATATGACAGCTCTTGGAGACTTGATAATCGCGTAGTCATGTTTGAACTCATGTCCTTGTGCTTCCCAACAAGGCTTAGTAAGGTTAACTTGAGTCTGGTAGCTCTCAATCCTAAGCTGAAAGTCTCCAACTCTTTGTCTGATGACTAAACCTCTTATCCATAAGTTGACTGCTGCAGCTGGAGTCTTCTTTTCATATGGAGATAAATGGTTCAGATGACCTTGGAGATTCAACAAATAGAGATCTTCAAAGTCATTTGGGTACATGTTCTTGACGCCATTTTCCTCTATGACATGCTCTTTAAGATCTGCTCTGCGGAGGACAATCTTCTTCCAGTAATCATACCTATACATTGGGATACCCATGTGCGTACATGCAGCCCTACGACTCACTTCAACACCGTGTCTGTCAATGTAGAATCGTTGTTTGTGAAACCACCAATGTGAGATACCATAAGAAGCAGCAATGTCATATTCGTACTCTTTTTCTGCCCAAAACTGATCAGGAACCATTTACTCTAAACCAGCATCAAGATAGTGTGTAACTTTCATCTTAGAAATTGACAGTGTAGTCCTGCTACCCTTGTTGCCGAAGTGCAGATATTCAAGATCCCTGTTGAAGAAGAACTCAGATTGTATTGTGACTTGACCTGGTGGACCTCCCAGTGGGAGAGGCTTGCTAATTTCGTACTGAAGCACATTATCATCCACCTGATCAGTCAACAACTTGTGGCATTCTTTCATTTGGTATTGCAGATGAATCATGTGAGTATGAAAGGCCTTGACAATGTTATATGCTAGACCTTCAAAATATTTTGCCGTAGGAGTGGTGATTATTTGATGTTTGCAGTACCATTTGATGAAGGTTCCCATATCACTAGTCTAAGCTAGTAGTGAATCTTCCGGTGGGGACAATGGGTTAGCAGCTATGGCACTTGCCGAGTTGTGATTAAGAGTATGTATAACTGATGCAGGGATGGACCAGGTTGGTTCTGGAGTAGTAGGTATTTCTTCCTACCACCAATCTTGAGTCATTTCTTTAGTAGGAGCAGACCAGGTTGATCCAGAAGTTTCTGCCCTGTCTTTTCTTGCAAATATCTTCCACCAGTCTCTGTTCAGATTCACCTTTGGATGTGTTTGTTCGTAATATCTTCTTCATCTGAATCTGGTTCCTGGTTGAGTGTGGACTCTTCATTCATTACAAAATCTTCAGGAATATGAGAGTCTGGAGGTTTGAATCTGGTTTCGAATGTTGTCCAAGCTGTGTGTTCTGTAGATGTGGCAGTCTTTGAGGAGCTTGGACCAGCAGAAGATCCTGGTTGACCAGATGATGGCGGAGGAGAAGGCGGTGGATTTGACTTAAGAGTAACTTAAGTACCAGAAGCAACAGCTACTCCCAATGAACCTGAAACACCGGGTAGTGGAGGAGGAGGTGGCGGCGGAGGAGACCCAGGTGGTATCTTTAGGGAATCTTGTCTCCTCCTTTAACTTCTTTTATTTTCAGTCACATTCTCTATAAACTGAACGTAGTTATCACGATCAATCGACCTCTCAAGAGCGTCATATAGAATCTTGTGGTCTTCATACTCTTTGTACTCATCAGTTTCATACATCCGTTGTTGTAGAATATCTTTCATGTCTGAGGTAGGAAGATCCTTGAAATGAGCATACAGGGGTGCCTTCAAAGCCCAGTCAACCGCCACTTTAACATGTTCATCTATTGCATTCTTCACATGATAATCAAAATTGAGATTATCTAGCTTAGACAGACGTAAACCGTGATGTTTAACTACGTTCAGCAGATTATGTGGTTCCAGAGCTTGTGGAGTTTGTTAGGACTCCATGGATCATTTAGAGCACGAGGAATTACAATAACAAAGACAATACGCAGCAGATAAATCAAAACATAATTGTTATTGCAACAAGGTTTTTCATTAATAAAACTCCAAGCCCCAACACTAGATGATCAATTCTAGTACGGTTATCTAACCTATAACATGGATCAAAGATCCTTGGGGCTACAACCAAACATACTAGTTGACTACATTTTGGAAGATATATATAAAACTTGTAACCTAGATCTCTTTATAAAGTAGAGATTATGATTTACAAAAGACTACTAAGGACTAATAAATAAATTCTTCTTTTCCAAGCAAGTCCCTCTATCTTTTTGTAGGTTTTATCTTTGTCACTTTAAGTCCCTTTGTTTCATTCTTATATTTACTTTGTCTCATCAAATCAAGAATCCTAATGATCTTACCTTATTTGATGATGACAAAACAAACAAAGTCGTGTACGAACTTCCCTAGACGAATTAGGAAAGTTGAGATGTAAACATCTCCCTGAATGAAACCAATCTTGTCTTCCTTGTCTTCCTCTTAATCCATGTCATGCACCATAACATCTCTTCCCCTTAACTTAGATTGCGGTACCAAGGAATGAAACAACTACTTAAGCTGAAATGTGCCGTTCACTCTAGTAGCTTAGACCATAGTTGAGCCTCCTACTCCTTCCCTTAGAAGGACAGTCAAAAGCCGGTGCTTTGGTTAATGGCTTCCGAAGTGACTAATCATTATTAGACAAATAAGGAACATATGCAAATAAGATCTCGACCACCACAAACCAATATCATAATGTTAATCCAACCTTCCAATGCCTCAAAATACCCTCCATGAAGAACACCAAAAAGCTTACAATAAATGAAATTAAGGCAATAAAAACTAGAATCAACAGTAGTAATATCAACGAGCAGTCGTAAAAACCTTCTCCTCAAATGATGCATGTAAGATAGTAAACATGTAATCATAATCTTCTCCCGAAGCCAATATGTTAACCATCTTATGACCAAAAGCAATAAAATCAACCATAAAAGCCATACGAAAAACAAACCATCAATAACCACGAACACCATGTAGTACCAACCATTAATGAATATCCTAATTCCGCATTAGGTTTGCTAAATTACCACAATAATATTCGAGACCAAGCAGTAGTAATCTTTGAAGAGCAGCTTTAATATGATCGAACAATAGGAAAATAGTCTACTTATGGTCAGCAGTAGAAAGTATCGCGAATACAAAAGAACGATAGTAAGCAAAAATGAATATACCCTCTTAGTATTTATTACCACGTTTCACGAAAGCATGTGTACTCAAGATACCAAAATCCATCTCTCCATAACTCCAAAACGCAACTTCTAAAAACTAATCACGTCCAAACAATAACAATATCAATGTCATGTGTATATACAAATCAATTTCTCACAAACAGAATAAATTGTATCACATGATTTTAGTCACTGTTATCTTTCACCTCCTACCAATAAAAAATACGCACCACCTTAAAATATAACTCAATTCACATGAGACCTTCAAAAATGTCAAATGAATTTTTTGACTTCTTCGTTAAAACTTGTCAATTATCTCATGCTTACTACCATTAAAATATTAAAAATAACATATCATTTTTCTTTGACGAACTTGGAGAAATGAAATCTATCGGATACTTATTTAAACGAGCAAATCATTAAAATAAGTAGCAGCAGAGTCCTAGGTAGCAGCAGATATACGAACATGAGATTAGTAGTTTAAAAACACAACAGTAGTAGGTATACAATACTAGCAGCAGATATATTTGGAACAGCAGTATTTACAAAGAGTGGCGTAATAGTAGGATCAATAAACTAGCAGCAGCAGACTCATAAGCGCAGTAGTGACGAATCAGTTCTATCAACAGATTAGAATGAAGTAGCAAAAGATTAACGTGAGTAGCAATACTAAATTGGAGCGTATCAGCAGAATTAACTAGTTCCAGCAGTAGTTTCAACTCGCGCTCCAACGGCAGCAACATTTAACAACAGTAGACTAGTAAACTGATATCAATTTGAGCAGCAGAATCATAACGCAGGAGCAGATTATATGGAAGCATAGCATCAGTTAAGTAGAAGCAGCAGATAGGTTACTGATTCCACGTATAAATAGTGATAAGTGTGATTGATTACCTTGAGTATGATAATTCACCAATTTAAAATAATATTCATCCCATAATAAACAACTATCACCGATTACCATTGAGTAGATTGGTACAAGGTTTAGAAATTGGCAAACCCTTTTAATATACCACTGTCCAATTTCCAATTAGTATACCAATTTAGGGTGTCAAAGAAATATGTAAACAACTTGCCAAACTAGGGTTTCAAAGAAAACCCTAAAGATAGATTAATCATGCATATCCAAAACAGCTTTCCTTGATAAATGATGACTTCCATGATGACTTAAGACCAAGAAAATCAATCAAAAATTTAAACCCTAATAGAAACCCTAAAATTCGAATTACAATACCTCTCTCTGCAGCAGTTTTAGACAGCCTGTATCTCTCAATTGAGAGCTCAGATGGAAGATCCCTCTGGTAAAAAGTTAGATGAATATATAGAGACCCTCCAGAACAAATTTCGTCCCGATCCAACTGCTAACGAAGAAGTTATATCTGTTTGAAAACTGACTTCCAGAAACTTTATGAAAAATTTTCAGATTCGAATTTTTCTTCTTTTCTTCATAGAAAAACCTTGTGAATCCCTAGGTAACGAGCCCCCTTGGCTCTGATACCAATTTTGGAGTATTTTAGGACTCCATGGATCGTTTAGAGCACTAGGAATTATAATAACAAAGACAATACGCAGCAGATAAATCAAGACATAATTGTTATTTCAACAAGTTTTTTCATTAATAACACTCCAAGCCACAATACTAGATGATCAATTCAAGTACGGTTATCTAACATATAACAGGGATCAAAGATCCTTGGGGCTACAACCAAACACACTAGTCGACCACATTTTGGAAGACATATATAAAACCTGTAACCTAGATCTCTTTATAAAGGAGAGACTAAGGTTTACAAAAGACTACTAAGGACTAATAAATAAATTCTTCTTTTCCAAGCAAGTCCCTCCATCTTTTTATAGGTTTCATCTTTGTCATTTTAAGTCCCTTTGTTTCATTCTTATATTTACTTTGTCACATCAAATCAAGAATCCCAACAGAGCTGCAATACGTTTTATAGCATCTTCTAATAGCAGCTCTACACTTGTGCTTGTAGGTGGTGATGGTCGAATATCGGTTGTAATTATGGTTGTTGATTCTGAGGTTGTTACTGGAGGTGGTGTTGCTTTTGAGGTTGGTGGTGTAGGAATAGCCATTGTTGGAACAATAGATGTGTCTGGCTGAATCATGACCGAAACCATTGAGACGACCTCTTTCTCGTCATTTGTCTTATCAGTATCAGCATCAGCATTAGCAGGTTTGTCTTAATTGAATTGGTCTCGAAATGTGAGATCATGTTCAAGGTTCTGTAAATAGGATAGGGTTCATGTAGAGCTGTTGGGTTCCTCCAGGCGTGTTTCGTTGTCAGTTCTTTGTTTGAGATTTTCCTGAACACCTGGGTAAGTAGTTAACACGAAATCATCCACAGCAAAACCACTATCTTGAGAAACAATCCCTTTTTCTGTATTACATAAGTCAGACCCTTCACCTGTACCAACATCAGCTTGAGTCTCGGTTTGGACTTCCGGCTCATTCACATCTACATTTCCACCTTAGATAGCCTAACTCTCTAAATTGGTGTCACTAGACTCAACATTGAGTTCAGTACTCTGAGATTGTTCCACTTCCGCTTCAATCGATTCTGTTAATTGTGGTGATTCGATGGTTCGCTTCTGGAGAATGTATCTGGTTGTGGTCTTATGAGCTGGTGAGGAAGTTTTTAACAATGTCTGAGCAATCTGTTCAACCTCTTCAACACCCTTCCCCTTACCTTGAACTACTGCAAGAGGTCGATGTTTCCCAGAGTCTGGTTCTTGTATCGTCACACTCTTCCTAGAACGTCCTGCAGACTCCTCGAGATCCTTTAAGCTCCCTTCCATGCCCTTTTGAAGGTTAATATCATCTTGATCTTGTTGGGTAGGCTCAGTTCTTCGTTTCTTAGACCCTCTTCCCTTTTCTTTGTCGCCTTTTCTCGTTCTCTTACCCTGAGTAGGAGAATCATCAGCAGTAGGCTTGTCCAGGTGTTTCTTGGGAAGAGTTGCATAACAAGGTTTGGAGGTTTTGGGTTTTGGTTTTGATTTTCTTGTTGACTTTATTGGGGTAGGAGTAGGGGATTCACTGGTGAGAGTCTTAGCCACCTTGTTCAAATAGTCTTGATAGTACGTTGCATTGACTATATCATCCGTGGGGAGAGCATCAAGTATCGCCTTTCCAAAGATTTCATGTTTCGAACCTTTAGCCGCAAACTTGATGTTCCCAAGAACATGTTCCTCAGTAGCCAAGTGAAGTGCAGAGCCCATTCTTTGGTGGAACTGGTGCTTGCCTTGAAGATGATTTTTGATCAACATAGAGAATCGAATGCTTGAAATCACAAGTGCAAGTACTCTCTTCTTTCCATGGATGTTTTGTGCCCTCTTTTCTTTATCACTAATGAAGGAATGAATAGACTGCGTTAATTCCTCCCAAATCCTCTCTCCATAATCAATGTTGGCATTAAATGACAATTCCCCAAAGAATTTGCAGCATTGGAGCTCTCGGTCTCTCATACCAATAAGTCTTTCCTGTGAGGCACAAGTTGATGATAGTGACAATTGCCCTCCACGGCTGATATAACTCGTTCGTGATTACGGTAGATAAAGTTTTGACTTCAATGGGATACCCTAATTCGTTGACGAGGTTGATCAACTCTTTAGTTGTTGGTAGGGGTGTGAATTGGTTGTTTTCGTCAACTGGTTTTATCTGCAGAGCATCTCTGATTGTGTCCTTTGAAAGTCTATACCAATTTTCATCAAGCTGACTACTGTAGACCGCTGTGATCTTATCCCACTTAAATTTGTCCCAAAACTGTTGTATGTAGATAGATGGAATGGTGGAGCAGGCAGTAAACGCACTGAAGAAATTAGTATGCTTCAGTATATCTATAACTATCTTGTAGATAGGATTGGGTGTCGAATGTTGTCCAAGCTGTGTATTCCGTAGATGTGGCAGTCTTTGAGGAGCTTGGACCAGCAGAAGATCCTGGTTGACTAGATGATGGCGGAGGAGAAGGCGGTGGATTTGCCTTAAGAGTAACTTAAGTACCAGAAGCTCCAGCTGCTCCCGATGAACCTGTAGCACCAGGTAGTGGAGGAGGAGGTGGCAGCGGAGGAGACCCAGGTGGTGTCTTTAGGGAATCTTGTCTCCTCCTATTCCTTCTTTTATTTTTAGGCGCATTCTCTATAAACTAAATGTAGTTATCACGATCAATCGACCTCTCAAGAGCGTCATATAGAATCTTGTGGTCTTCATGCTCTTTGTACTCATCAGTTTCATACATCCGTTGTTGTAGAATCTCTTTCATGTCTGAGATAGGAAGATCCTTGAAATGAGCATACAGGGGTGCCTTCAAAGCCCAGTCAACCGCCTCTTTTACATGTTCATCTATTGCATTCTTCACCTGATAATCAAAATTGAGATTCTCTAGCTTGGACAGACGTGAGCCATGATGTTTAACTACGTTCAGCAGATTATGTGGTTCCAGAGCTTGTGGAGTTTGTTAGGACTCCATGGATCGTTTAGAGCAATAGGAATTACAATAACAAAGACAATACGCAGTGGATAAATCAAAACATAATTTTTATTGCAACAAGGTTTTTCATTAATAACACTCCAAGCCCCAACACTAGATGATCAATTCTTGTACGGTTATCTAACCTATAACATGGATCAAAGATCCTTAGGGCTACAACCAAAAACACTAGTTGACTACATTTTGGAAGACATATATAAAACTTGTAACCTAGATCTCTTTATAAAGTAGAGATTAGGATTTACAAAAGACTACTAAGGACTAATAACTAAATTCTTCTTTTCCAAGCAAGTCCCTCCATATTTTTGTAGGTCTTATCTTTGTCACTTTAAGTCCCTTTGTTTCATTCTTATATTTACTTTGTCTCATCAAATCAAGAATCCTAATAATCTTCCCTTATTTGATGATGACATAACAAACAAAGTCGTGTACGAACTTCCCTAGACGAATTAGAAAAGTTGAGATGTAAACATCTCCCTGAATGAAACAAATCTTGTCTTTCTTCTCTTCCCCTTAATCCATGCCATGCACCATAACATCTCTTCCCCTTTTTGTTATCAGACAAATAGGGAAAATATGCAAATAAGATCTCGACCACCACAAACCAATATCATACTGTTAATCCAACCTTCCAATGCCTCAAAATAACCTCCATGCAGAACACCAAAAAGCTTACAATAAATGAAATTAAGGCAACAAAAACTTGAATCAGCAATAGTAATATCAATGAGAAGTAGTAAAAACTTTCCCCTTAAATGATGCATGTAAGATAGTAAACATGTAATCATAATCTTCTCCTGAAGCCAATATGTTAACCATCTTATGACCAAAAGCAATAGAATCAACCATAAAAGCCGCACGAAAAACTAACCATCAATAACCACGAACACCATGTAGTACCAACCATTAATGAATATCCTAATTCCGCATTAGGTTTGCTCAATGACCACAATAATATTCAAGACCAAGCAGTAGTAATCTTTGAAGAGCAGCTTTAATATTTCCGAACAATAGGAAAATATTCTACTTATGGTCAGCAGTAGAAAGTATCGCGAATACCAAAGAACGATAGTAAGCAAAAATGAATATACCCTCTTAGTCTTTATTACCACGTTTCAAGAAAGCATGTGTATTCAAGGCACCAAAATCCATCTCTCCATAACTCCAAAACGCAACTTCTAAAAACTAATCACGCCCAAACAGTAACCATTTCAATGTCATGTGTATATACAAATCAATTTATCACAAATAGAATAATTTGTATCACATGATTTTAGTCACTGTTATCTTTCACTTCCTACAAATCAAAACAACGCACCACCTTAAAATATAACTCAATTCACATGAGACCTTCAAAAATGTCAAATGAATTTTTTGACTTCTTCGTTAAAACTTGTCAATTATCTCATGCTTACTACCATCAAAATATTAAAAACAACATATCATTTTGCTTTGACCAACTTCAAGAAATGAAATCTATCAGATACTTATTTGCACGAGCAAATCATTAAAATAAGTAGCAGCAGAGTCCTAGGTAGCAGCAGATATACGAACATGAGACCAGTAGTTTGAAAACACAACAGTAGTAGGTATACAATACTAGCAGCAGATACGTTTGGAACAGCAGTAGTTACAAAGAGTAACGTAACAGTAGGATCAATAAACTAGCAGCAGCAGATTCATAAGCAAAGTAGTGACGAACCAGTTCTACCAACAGATTTGAATGAAGTAGCAGAAGATTAACGTGAGTAGCAATACTAAACTAGAGCATATCAGCAGAATTAACTAGTTCCAGCAGTAGTTTCAACTCGCGCTCCAACGGCAGCAACATTTAACAACAGCAGACTAGTAAACTGATATCAATTTGAGCAGCAGAATCATAACGCATGAGAAGATTTAATGGAAGCGTAGCATCAGTTAAGTAGAAGCAGTAGATAGGTTATTGATTCCACGTATACACGGTGATAAGTGTGACTGATTACCTTGAATATGATAATTCACCAATTTAAAATAATATCCATCCCATAATAAACAATTATCACCGATTACCATTGAGTAGATTAGTACAAGGTTTAGCAATTGGCAAACCCTTTTAATATACCACTGTCCAATTTCCAATTAGTATACCAATTTAGGGTTTCAAAGAAAGATGTAAACAACTTGCCAAACTAGGGTTTCAAAGAAAACCCTAAAGATAAATTAATCATGCATATCCAAAACAGCTTTCCTAGATAAATGATGACTTCCATGATGACTTAAGACCAAGAAAATCAATCAAAAATTGAAACCCTAATGAAGAAACCCTAAAAATTCGAATTACAATACCTCTCTCAGCAGCAGTTTTCGACAGCCTGTATCTTTCAATTTAGAGCTCAGATGGCAGACCCCTCCGGTAAAAAGTTAGATGAATATATAGAGACCCTCCAGAACAAATTTTGTCCTGATCCAACCGCTAACGAAGAAGTTATAGCTGTTTGAAAACTGACTTGCAGAAACTTTACGAAAAAATTTCAGATTCAAATTTTTCTTCTTTTCTTCATAGAAAAACATTGTGAATCCCTAGGTAACGAGCCCCCTTGGCTCTGATACCAATTTTGGAGTTTTTTAGGACTCGATGGGTCGTTTAGAGCACTAGGAATTATAATAACAAAGACAATACGCAGCGGATAAATCAAAACATAATTGTTATTTCAACAAGGTTTTTCATTAATAACACTCCAAGCCCCAATACTAGATGATTAATTCTAGTATGGTTATCTAACCTATAACAGGGATCAAAGATCCTTGGGGCTACAACCAAACACACTAGTCGACTACATTTTGGAAGACATATATAAAACCTGTAACCTAGATCTCTTTATAAAGTAGAGATTAAGGTTTACAAAGGACTACTAAGGACTAATAAATAAATTCTTCTTTTCCAAGCAAGTCCCTCCATCTTTTTGTAGGTTTCATCTTTGTCACTTTAAGTCTCATTGTTTCATTCTTATATTTACTTTGTCTCATCAAATGAAGAATCCCAATAGAGCTGCAATACATTTTAGAGCATCTTCTAAAAGCAACTCTACACTTGTGCTTCTAGGTGGTGGTGGTGGAATATCGGTTGTAATTATGGTTGTTGATGTTGAGGTTGTTACAGGAGGTGGATTTGCTTTTGAGGTTGTTGGTGTAGGAATAACCATTTTTAGAACAATAGATGTGTCTTGTTGAATCGTGACCTAAACCATAGAGACGACCTCTTTCTCATCATATGTCTTATTAGTATTAGCATCAGCATCAGCAGGTTTGTCCTAAATGAATTGGTCTCAAAATGTGAGATCATGTTCAAGGTTCTGAAAAGAGGATAGGGTTCATGTAGAGCTGTTGGGTCCCTCCAGGCGTGTTTGGTTGTCAGTTCTATGTTTGAGATTTTCCTGAACACCTGGGTAAGCAGTTAACACGAAATCGTCCACAGCAAAACCACTATCTTGAGAAACAATCTCTTTTTATGTAATACATAAGTCAGACCCTTCACCTGTACCAACATCAGCTTAAGTCTCGGTTTGGACTTCCGGCTCATTCACATCTACATTTCCACCCTGGATAGCCTAACTCTCTGAATTGGTGTCACTAGACTCGACATTGAGTTCAGTACTCTGAGATTGTTCCACTTCAGCTTCAATCGATTCTGTTACTTGTGATGATTTGATGGTTCGCTTCTGGAAAATGTATCTGGTTGTGGTCTTATGAGCTGGTGAGGAAATGTTTAACAATGTCTGAGAAATCTGTTCAACCTCTTCAACACCCTTCCCCTTACCTTGAACTACTGGAAGAGGTTGATGTTTCCCAGAGCCTGGTTCTTGTATCGTCACACTCTTCCTAGAACGTCCTGCAGACTCCTCGAGATCCTTTAAGCTCGCTTCCATGCCCTTTTGAAGGTTAATATCATCTTGATCTTGTTGGGTAGGCTCAGTTCTTCGTTTCTTAGACCCTCTTCCCTTTTCTTTGTCGCCTTTTCTCGTTCTCTTACCCTGAGCAGGAGAATCATCAGCAGTAGGCTTGTCCAGGTGTTTCTTGGGAGGAGTTGCATAAGAAGGCTTGGAGGTTTTGGGTTTTGGTTTGATTTTCTGGTTGACTTTATTGGGGTAGGAGTAGGGGATTCACTGGTGAGAGACTTAGCCACCTTGTTCAAATAGTCTTGATAATACGTTGCATTGACTATATCATCCGTGGGGAGAGCATCAGGTATCGCCTTTCCAAAAATTTCATGTTTCGAACCTTTAGCCGCAAACTTGATGTTCCCAAGAACATGTTCCTCAGTAGCCAAGTAAAGTGCAGAGCCCAATCTTTGGTGGAACTGGTGCTTGCCTCAAAGATGATTGATGATCAACTTAGAGAATCAAATGCTTGGAATCACAAGTGCTTGTACTCTCTTCTTTCCCTGGATGTTTTGTGCCCTCGTTTCTTTATCACTAATGAAGGAATGAATAGACTGCGTTAATTCCTCCCAAATCCTCTCTCCATAATCAATGTAGGCTTGAAATGACAATTCCCCAAAGAATTTGCATCATTGGAGCTCTCGGTCTCTCATACCAATAAGTATTTCCTGTGAGGCACAAGTTGATGATAGTGACAATTGCCCTCCACGGCTGATATAACTCGTTCATGATTACGGTAGATAAAGTTTTGACTTCAATGGGATACCCTAATTCGTTGACGAGGTTGATCAACTCTTTAGTTGTTGGTAGGGGTTTGAATTGGTTGTTTTCGTCAACTGGTTTTATCTGCAGAGCGTCTCTGATGGTGTTCTTTGAAAGTCTATACCAATTTTCATCAAGCTGACAACTGTAGACCGCTGTGATCTTATCCCACTAAAATTTGTCCCAAAACTGTTGTATGTAGATAGATGAAATGGTGGAGCAGGCAGTAAACGCACTGAAGAAATTAGTATGCTTCAGTATATCCAAAACTATCTTGTAGATAGAATCTGGTGTCGAATGTTGTCCAAGATGTGTGTTCCGTAGATGTGGCAGTCTTTGAGGAGCTTGGACCAGCAAAAGATCCTGGTTGACCAGATGATGGCGGAGGAGAAGGCGGTGGATTTTCCTTAAGAGTAACTTAAATACAAGAAGCTCCAGCTGCTCCCGATGAACCTGCAACACCGGGTAGTGGAGGAGGAGGTGGCGGCGGAGGAGACCCAGGTGGTTTCTTTAGGGAATCTTGTCTCCTTCTTTTATTTTCAGCCACATTCTCTTTAAACTAAACGTAGTTATCACGATCAATTGACCTCTCAAGAGCTTCATATAGAATCTTGTGGTCTTCATGCTCTTTGTACTCATCAGTTTCATACATCCGTTGTTGTAGAATCTCTTTCATGTCTGAGGTAGGAAGATCCTTGAAATGAGCATACAGGGGTGCCTTCATAGCCCAGTAAACCGCCTCTTTAACATGTTCATTTATTGCATTCTTCACCTGAAAATCAACATTGAGATTCTCTAGCTTGGACAGATGTGAGCCGTGATATTTAACTACGTTCAGCAGATTATGTGGTTCTAGAGCTTGTGGAGTTTGTTAGGACTCCATGGATCGTTTAGAGCAATAGGAATTACAATAACAAAGACAATACGAAGCGGATAAATCAAAACATAATTGTTATTGAAACAAGGTTTTTCATTAATAACACTCCAAGCCCCAACACTAGATGATCAATTCTAGTACGGTTATCTAACCTATAACATGGATCAAAGATCCTTAGGGATACAACCAAACACACTAGTTGACTACATTCTGGAAGACATATATAAAACTTGTAACCTAGATCTCTTTATAAAGTAGAGATTAGGATTTACAAAAGACTACTAAGTACTAATAACTAAATTCTTCTTTTCCAAGTAAGTCCCTCCATCTTTTTGTAGGTTTTATCTTTGTCACTTTAAGTCCCTTTGTTTCATTCTTATATTTACTTTGTCTCATCAAATCAAGAATCCTAATAATCTTCCCTTATTTGATGATGACAAAACAAACAAAGTCGTGTACGAACTTCCCTAGACGAATTAGAAAAGTTGAGATGTAAACATCTCCCTAAATGAAACAAATCTTGTCTTTCTTGTCTTCCCCTTAATCCATTCCATGCACCATAACATCTCTTCCCCTTTTTTTATCAGACAAATAGGGAACATATGCAAATAAGACCTCGACCACCATAAACCAATATCATACTGTTAATCCAACCTTCCAATGCCTCAAAATACCCTCCATGAAGAACACCAAAAAGCAGTAGTAATATCAACGAGCAGTAAACATGTAATCATAATCTTCTCTTGAAGCCAATATGTTAAAACCTTCCCCTCAAATGATGCATGTAAGATAGTAAACATGTAATCATAATCTTCTCCTGAAGCCAATATGTTAACCATCTTATGACCAAAAGCAATAGAATCAACCAGAAAAGCCGTACAAAAAACTAACCATCAATAACCACGAACACCATGTAGTACCAACCATTAATGAATATCCTAATTCCGCATTAGGTTTGCTGAATCACCACAATAATATTTGAGACTAAGCAGTAGTAATCTTTGAAGAGCAGCTTTAATATGACCGAACAATAGGAAAATATTATACTTATGGTCAGTAGTAGAAAGTATCACGAATACCAAAGAACGATAGTAAGCAAAAATGAATATACCCACTTAGTCTTTATTACCACGTTTCACGAAAGCATGTGCATTCAAGATACCAAAATCCATCTCTCCATAACTCCAAAACGCAACTTCTAAAAACTAATCACGCCCAAATAGTAACCATATCAATGTCATGTATATATACAAATCAATTTATCACAAACAGAATAAATTGTATCACATGATTTTAGTCACTGTTATCTTTCACCGCACCACCTTAAAATATAACTCAATTCACATGAGAGCTTCAAAAATGTCAAATGAATTTTTTGACTTCTTCGTTAAAACTTGTCAATTATCTCATGCTTACTAACATTAAAATATTAAAAACAACATATCATTTTGCTTTGACCAACTTGGAGAAATGAAATCTATCAGATACTTATTTAAACGAGCAAATCATTAAAATAAGTAGCAGCAGAGTCCTAGGTAGCAGCAGATATACGAACATGAGATCAGTAGTTTGAAAAGACAATAGTAGTAGGTATACAATACTAGTAGCAGATACGTTTGGAACAGCAGTAGTTACAAAGAGTAGCGTAACAGTAGGATCAATAAACTAGCAGCAGCAGATTCATAAGCGCAGTAGTGACGAACCAAATCTATCAACAGATTAGAATGAAGTAGCAGAAGATTACGTGAGTAGCAATACTAAACTGGAGCGTATCAGCATAATTAACTAGTTCCAACATTAGTTTCAACTCGCGCTTCAACGGCAGCAACATTTAACAACAGCAGACTAGTAACCTGATATCAATTTGAGCAGCAGAGTCATAACGCAGGAGCAGATTATATGGAAGCGTAGCATCAGTTAAGTAGAAGCAGCAGATAGGTTATTGATTCCACGTATACATGGTGATAAGTGTGACTGATTACCTTGAGTATGATAATTCACCAATTTAAAATAATATTCATCCCATAATAAACAACTATCACCGATTACCATTGAGTAGATTGGTACAAGGTTTAGCAATTGGCAAACCCTTTTAATATACCACTGTCCCATTTCCAATTAGTATACCAATTTAGGGTTTCAAAGAAAATGTAAACAACTTGCCAAAGTAGGGTTTCAAAGAAAAACCTAAAGATAAATTAATCATGCATATCCAAAATAGCTTTCCTTGATAAATGATGACTTCCATGCTGACTTAAGACCAAGAAAATCAATCAAAAATTGAACCCCTAATGAAGAAACCCTAAAAACGCGAATTACAATACCTCTCTCGGCAGTAGTTTTCGACAGCCTGTATCTTTCAATTGAGAGCTCAGATGGAAGATCCATCCGGTAAAAAGTTAGATGAATATATAGACCCTCCAGAAAAAATGTCGTCCCGATCCAACTGCTAACGAAGAAGTTATAGCTGTTTGAAAACTGACTTGCAGAAACTTTACGAAAAAATTTCAGATTCGAATTTTTCTTCTTTTCTTCATAGAAAAACCTTGTGAATTCCTAGGTAACGAGCCCCTTTGGCTCTGATACCAATTTTTGAGTTTTTTAGGACTCCATGGATCGTTTAGAGCACTAGGAATTATAGTAACAAAGACAATACGCAGAGGATAAATCAAAACATAATTGTTATTTCAACAAGGTTTTTCATTAATAACACTCCAAGCCCCAATACTAGATGATCAATTATATTACGGTTATCTAACCTATAACACGGATCAAAGATCCTTGGGGCAACAACCAAACACACTAGTCGACTACATTTTGGAAGACATATATAAAACCTGTAACCTAGATCTCTTTATAAAGTAGAGATTAAGTTTTACAAAAGACTACTAAGGACTAATAAATAAATTCTTCTTTTCCAAGCAAGTCCCTCCATCTTTTTGTAGGTTTCATCTTTTTCACTTTAAGTCCCTTTGTTTCATTCTTATATTTACTTTGTCTAATCAAATCAAGAATCCCAACAGAGCTGCAATAAGTTTTAGAGCATCTTCTAATAGCAACTCTACACTTGTGCTTGTAGGTGGTGGTGGTGGAATATCGGTTGTAATTATGGTTGTTGATGCTGAGGTTGTTACAGGAGGTGGAGTTGCTGTTGAGGTAGTTGGTGTTGGAATAGCCATTGTTGGAACAATAGATGTGTCTTGTTGAATCATGACCGAAACCATAGAGACGACCTCTTTCTCATCATTTGTCTTATCAGAATCAGCATTAGCATCAGCATCAGCAAGTTTGTCTTAAATGAATTGGTCTCCAAATGTGAGATCATGTTCAAGGTTCTGAAAAGAGGATAGGGTTCATGTAGAGTTGTTGGGTTCCTCCAGGCGTGTTTGGTTGTCAGTTTTATGTTTGAGATTTTCCTGAACACCTGGGGTAAGCAGTTAAGACGAAATCATCCACAGCAAAACCACTATATGAAAACAATCTCTTTTTCTGTATTACATAAGTCAGACCCTTCACCTGTACCAACATCAGCTTGTGTAACACCCCGACCCGACAAGGGTAAAGATATCACAATACGGTTTCATATCAGAACTTTAAAAACTATACAATAGCGGAAGCCTTTACAAAATATTCAAAAAGAAAACATAAATAACTAAAACTTCAAAATAAATCTAAGATCTCTATGGTAAAGTCTTGCTCTCAGCTCTACTCTCAAACCCAGATCAGCTATCCCATAAGCTCATCTTGAATACTAAATACCGCGCAGAAAAGAAAAGTGCGGTGAGCTTACAAAGCCAGTGAGCGGATATAACTGAAACAAAAGCTAAAACAAAACAAATCTACGAATAACGAAAATAAAATGAAATAATGACGAAGGATCCTTTAGGATTCTGCAGAAGCACAATTATACAGAAATCCAACCACCACATAACAGTTTAACATCACAGAGCACATCAATGACACAAACACGAACATATCAGAACAACCAAACACATAACATGTCAAAATAACAGATTACGTATAAGCCAAACAAAAGTCTAAAAGCTAACGGAAAACATTTTCTAATAAATAAACATGGCATTCATACAAATCAATTAATCAACATTTAATACTCTTAAATCAATAATATAGCAGCGGAAATAGCAAACAGGTCATGGCAGACATAATAGCTAAACCAGTTCTCAGATCCAATCCTAATATTAGCAGAGTTTAAACATGGCAGGTCACATATACAGACAGATAAATAATCCTCCAAAACACTCAATTGTACACTAGCACATTCATCTCGCAGATCAACGCATTCACGTAATGATAACAAATCATACTATCAGATATACAAATCAGGTTTTAACGTACTAATCCAATCCTAGCGTGGCAACTAATAATAACTTAAACAAATACGTCATAAGCACATTCACTAACATATCATATCATAAATATCTTTCTTCTTCAAAAGGTAACATCAGAAAATACATATATATACATGGAGTAGCTAGCTCCCAGATTTTTTTTGTGAAGACGCGTATTGCACACGACATCATTCACCAGATAACTTATCAGATAACAGATCAGATCTAGGATGCATCCATACGCCCCTTCCTACATATTCAAAAATATGCTTCACCATCGAGACGTGGCGAACATCACTCTACTGACCCTAGAGTCATATCGAGGTGCATCATCGATACGGACATGGAACCCCATGACTAGTTAAATATTTGGTTATTATCAACCAACTTAAGTCAAACAGATTTTCGGATATAGCACGGATCATAGTCACACACAAGGTCGCGAGATAGCATATCGGATAGTTCATATCATAAGGTTCATATTCGATAGTCGAAATCATAAGTTCATATCATGAGGCATATCATATATTCATAAGCGTAAGTTCATAACCGTAGATTCATAATCATAAGTTCATAACCCAATATAATAGGGTTCAACAAATATATATATCAAAGTCTTCCTAACATAAGTTCACATCAGATATTGCATAGTTCACTAGAACATAAATTCAGATAAGTAACAGATCAAACATTCAGAAAAGGGTTCATAGCAATGGCATTGGAAATCCTAATAAGCATGAGAAAATGACAAAGAAGGAGAAACATGAGGGAACTTTACTGAAAAGGTCAGAATATCTGTACGATAACACAAGTGTCTTAAAGTAAGACAGAATATCCGTACCTTAAAGCAAATGAAAGGAAAGCAAACGAATGTAGAAATACGAAGATGTAACGTCGCGTCTCCTCCAACGAATCTACACGGATTATGATTTATTTAATACTTATTAGTATAACGGATTAATCTCATTAATACTTTTAGAGTTGTCAGATTATTCTCATTTTTAGTGACGGACGGAATTACAATGTTTTAGAGTCTTAATCATTAATTAGTTTAACTTATGGGTTACAAATGGCAAACGGTAAACTTAAGGGCTTAATATGATAATTATCTTATTTAAGAGCTTATATGATCATCTTTTCAAAGTATAGGGTTTACAAATGTCAAAGACGGATTTTAAGACTCTCTTCCAAAATAGTTTACATAATCTATAACTTACATGAAATAACGAAATTACACACTTAGCTTTTAACCCTAATCACTCCCTATTTAGGTTTTAGGGTTTTCCATACTTTTAATATTACTTAATACGCATTTAAATCACATGTTACTTCTTTTAATGATTTCTACTTTGACCTAGAACGTATATGGAAACAAACCGAAGTTACCTCAAAACTCATTCATGTCCTTACGTAATTTATTTACACATGTCGACCCATAATTACTCAGAATTACATATTACACCCTTAAAATCTTTAAGTATATGACCTATCCTTATATTATCAGATTTTACACTTTTAGCCCAAAGGTTTTTGAATTTACAAAACATACCCCTTTAAGTTAAATACAATTCGAATGGCCCTCTAAATATCCAAAATTACACGTTTAACCCCATACTTATTTTTATATGTTTAGTACCATTATTTTACTGTTCACAAAAATAACCTTTAAGTTCCAATATTTACAAAACCAACCCAAACCTTTTATGTAAAACCGAATAATGTACAATTCAAGTACAAGCCCTAAACCTAAGTTAAACCAATCATTAGCTCATCATTATTACTTCATTTATTACCCTCAATGATAACAAGAAAACCCTAGTTCATGCAAACCCTAATCGTCCCTTTATAATTCTTTCCTTTTTCCATGCTTAATCGAACAATAAAACTCAAGACAATTCACACAAGCTTCGAATTCACAATTATGTATTTTATTCAGGTCTTATAACATGTAAGAGCTTCTGGAAAAATCAATTCATGGCCTCAAAAATTATCATAAGCTCATACGTTATTTTTATACGCTTTTAGGGTTTTAATTCCAATTAATTCCATACGACTTATAAAACATGCATGGCCAATTTTTACGTGTTATATGTGACTTATAGGGCTGAAAGTAACATTAGGAACATACCCTTGATGAGCTTGGATCATTAGAACAAAAGAAGCACAAAAACTCCACTCGCCGAAACCCTAATGTACCCAAAAACTAACCACGATCAAAACAGTAGCTTAGGACCTTGAACACGATTTTTCTCACCTCCTTTACCTTCAAACTTGTCCAAGAAAAATGGCTTTAAGCCCTGGAAACTGGAAGTCGAATTATTTAGGGTTTTGGGGGTCGGTTTGAGGTCAATCGGTATTTAGGGATAAATTAAACCGTACCTTATGTATTTATATGATTTTCTATTTTTCTTGTGGGCTTTATAATGTATTGGACTTAAAATAAATGGACTCTTAATTTTGTAAATTTATATTGGGCTTTTATTAATTAAATTCTCTTATAAAACTAATTTAATATTTTCGGCCATATATGTAAAATACAAAAACTGATTTTATAAAATTATAAACTATAAAATTAGCTTTTCAAAGTATTTAAAATTTATTTGGATCATATGTGGTATTTCTTATAAATTTTCTGAATTTACATAGCTCATTTGGTATTCTTTAAATTAGTTATTCATACTTTTTGATTGTAGGGGTATTTTGGTCTTTTTGTGAACTTTAGAAATTCCAGGTATTACAATTCTTCCCCTATAAAAGAAAATTTCGTCCCCGAAATTGGACAAGGCGGAACAGAACAGAAAACGAATCGGATTTCAGAATTTCTAAGAATATATCGAACGTTAATCTTATATCGGAACAAATGAATTTCTTATCAGAATATTCGAACTCATACTTATTCAGAAATCCAATCAATAGTCAAATACTTATAATAGATAATTATATACGTATCGTAATAATGGCGGAGAAATGATGATGAGCAGAAAACCAAACGACAAATTCTAACTTATTCGGATATCTAATGATGAGGACATCATATGCATAGGCGAAATAAATCCTATCGGCCTCAATAGTCGCAGAAATATGTGGAGACATATAAGGTTAAGGTGGTCATAGCAATCTATAGGTTCGCATGCATCATAACAACTTCGGATTCTAAGCGTACAAAACTTATACGTAACAAATATCGGCGAAATCTCACAAATAGGTGCGGAATTTCAAACGAACATGAGAAGCACCAAATAATGATACAAGTCAAAGTCTATTCACACATCAACCATAGGCATTTCCCAGACGTCGATACCTTCAATAAGTTCGATTATATGATCTCGGTATTATCACGTTGATCAAAGGCCATAATACTTGCATCACATAACAAGTTCTTATTGTCATTATATTCGGTCTCGGGTCATGACAAAACACATAACTAATCATAACAAAACATACCACATACAGATAACATACATATAGCAAGTAACATATAATAACAACCCAGATTCAATCATCTAAATGAAACGAAAGGACCTAAATCAAAATCAAATGTCAGAAAATTCTCATAAAGAGGGTAACTAGTCAGAAACGAAATTCCTATTCTCGTGTCGGATTAAACCTACTAGTAGCCGTAGACTCCAAATCTGAGTCCACCTCGTATTCTTCCTCATGACTCATTCGACGATCCGTAAAGAAAAGCCGGATATACCGAATGCTAAACGATAAAACTTCACGATTCACACCGAGTTCGAACAAATCGGAGAAAAGCAATATGATCGTAATCACTTATCGAATATCAAACCGACTTGAAACGCATGACAAACGAATCAGAGTGACATAAGTCGCGCCCAAATCATATGAAGTAGATGAATCTTCTCACCACCGGTTGAATCTTGTCTCCATCTCTTGCGCCTTTGGTTGGTCCATCCAACTTCCTCCAACAAGATCCCGATGTCTCCAACAAAGACGGCAATCGAGTGTGGCTTCGTTTCACGAACCTCTCCAAAGACAGAACCGTCGCAGAACGCAGGTCAAGACCATCTTCTTCGGCTCCACGGGTAGTCTCCATCTAACGATCGACAAACGGACGAGCGAAATCAAAATAACAAAATTTGATGCGAACAAATGAGGGCCAATTTAGTGAAGGCAAAAGGATATCGAAATCAAATCTGAACGACCATCAAAAGGAATCGAAAGATATCTGAACAGACGGAAACCTAATGTCTACCCACTTCTCACAGGTCATAGCCTAAGCTCTAAGGGTCCTAAAACCTAGAGCTCTGATACCACTTGTAACACCCCGCCTTATCTGACCACAATATTGTCCGCTTTGCCAGAGGCTCACGGCTTTGTTTTGTGGCCTCATTTGAAGACATCCCGCAGTCACCCAAGCCAAGACTACTCTCACATGAGCACGCTTAACCGCGGTTCCTAAGAACTCCACCCGCAAAGAGACTACAAAACGCGTTGTGTCATTGTAAGGCGAATGTTATCTTATGAGCCCAAGATCTCTCCAGCCACGGCCGATGTGGGATTTGCCTAGGTGTTACAATCACCCCCTTGGGACTCATCGTCCTCGATGAGGTTTGCCCCAACATCCCGAACACTCGGGGTGGCTCGATACCATAAATTGTAACACCCCGACCGACAAGGTAAGATCTGTCACACCCCAAATTACATTTTGCAATGAATGGAATTCACGGGATGATTGTCATAGCATCACAATCACAGTTATATTGAGCGACCTAAAGTGTCGTTTGGAAAACACATCGTTTGATTTAATAAAACAATCAGAGTTTACAAAGTGTAGGTCCCAAATGAAAATCATCTTGTGCGGAAATAAGTTTGTTACAATTCAAACGATGTTTTAAAGTATGAAAAACCCAGGTGAGACGCGTCGTCACCGCGACTCTAAGATGTGTCCACATGCATGCCATGAAGTGTATGCCTTAGATACCTGAGATAAAAACATGCTAAAAAGTGTCAACACAAAGGTTGAGTGAGTTCATAGAGTTTGTGATGAAATGTAAAGATTATCAAAATCGTTTATGCAGCAAAGGCATCGTAAATCCACTCAGTTCCAAGTTCCGCCCATACAAAACTTGCAACCTGTGTGTTCACAACCCACTGCCAAAATGTATATAGTTTATGTTCAAGTGCATGATATCAAATGAATTCACATTATAGTGCATGACTTAATGTATCAATAAATACTTGACCTAATTATACCAAGACATTCGATTCAATGAAAATCCCAAGACTTCAAATTTCAATGATGTTCCCAAGACATTCAAATTCAATGATAATCCCAAGACATTCAAGACAATGATAATCCCAAGACATTCACCCAATGATAATCCCAAGACATTCACCCAATGATAATCCCAAGACATTCATCCCAATGATAATCCCAAGACATTCATTCAATGATTTATGATATAGGATATGACTAAACATTAAGTTCGATTAAGCATGTAGTTTCAAATAATCATGATAGTTATAAAATAGTTGAGCATGTATCTCCCCAAAAGTAATTCAAAACAATTAAAGAGTAGGGCTATGACTGAGAATCCTTAAATGTTTAGAGTAACTATGAAAGTAAATGAAAATAGTTGAGCATGTATCTCCCCAAACAGCTTATGAAAGCAAGTAAAAATAGGGCTATGGAACTCACTTGGTAAAATGAGACGATGACAAAGTGAGTACACCGAAATGTAGCGTGAATCTCTAACCTTGACCTATTGTGAATGTTATGATACGCAATGAGTTATGATGTTATGAGATGCATGCATTTCGTATGTTATTTATACCATTTGCGAGTTTTGAAAAATAATACTTATCGTCGAAAAATACTCTTTTGACGTCTTGACCATTCTTAAATCACTTTATAAGTTTTTACGTCAAAATGTCATCCTACAATGTTTTCGTAATGATTTATTGTGAAATTATCACTTTTCGTCGTAAAATAATGTCGTCGGAAATTTCATAAAAGTGACAAAAATGGCTTTGAAAAACTAGTCGTAAAATGATGTACGTCGATCGTTAGGAAACGAACTCGACGGTTTTGGAAAGCTTGTATCAAAATCTAAAAGTTTCGATTCAGGAGTTTTCGACATAAAGGTCTCGATCATAAAGATAATAAGGGTTAAAGATGGTGATTTTGTCTAATGGTTGTGTAAAAAGTAAGTTTCGCCAAGTTTGAGCAACCGTAATTAATTTATTAAAACTCCGCTATACAAACGGTTGATTGTTTTGAAAAATATGCTCGGTGATCTTGATTTTATTAGAAGACATTTCGTTTCAAAAGTTCCACATCATTGATAAAACAACCGCTAACATGGTCGTTTTAGTTACCGTAATACTTATCTCGTAAAAATAATATAGTTTTCGAAAATAATAGTTACGGCAATTTTATGAAACGTGCATATCTTTGTCGTTTCAAATCGTTTTCTACGTATAATACGTCCTTAGCTTCGTATCAAAGTATACTAATATATTTTTGACAAGTCGAAATAATTTGTAAAGCTTAAGGCTCGTTTTTGACTCGAACAAAGTAAAACATGTTCTTGAAATTTCTGAAAATTATATATTTCGTCGTCAAACTTTAAAAATTCATAACTTCTTCGTTATTACTCCGTTTTAATCCGTTCAAGCGGCCACGGATTCGTTTTAAAGTATATTTTCTAAATATCAAGGCCAAAATTTTGTGCCTACTGTCGGATTTTCCAGAAAATCAAAACAAGGACAGAACACTTTTATAACTTATCGAAAATAGTTTTTCTCGTACTAAACCTATTCCAATCCCTTCAAATCAACTCTAAAGCTAATCTAATCCTACCATACACCTTCTTAGGGTGTCATGGGTTCCTAAACATCATCAAGACCAAAGTATACCAAGGGGATAATTATAGGATGACCTTATATATATATATTTCTAAAAATCATGTAAAAATGGTATAAATCAACATAAGTCATGCATGTTTGCTATGAAAATGATAAAATACATATGTAATGATAAGGAAGAATGAAAAATATAAATGATATGCTTACAAGTAACTTGATGAGGTGCAAAGAACAAAGGTTTAACCTAAACACCCTAGGTTTTTATTTCAAAACCTTGAATAAGAGTGTATCTAGATTGTAATAACTTGAACTTGAAAATTTTTGTGAATCTCTTCTTAACACCTTAGCTTGACCGGTTTTTTTGAGAGAAAAGGAACAAGAGAGAAGAAGACTTGAAGCTTTGCATTATATGATTGTGAATGAGTGAAAAGTAAGATTGTGTATAAATATTGATATGTAAGAATTTTCATCAAATCATTAATGTACCATCCCCTAAGGGCGGATTTGGGGATTGGTTTCTCAAATATTTTTTTTTTTTTTTTCTTTTATATATGTATAAGTATATATTTGTTAAAGGTGTAAGTAATTGTGTTAATATTAATAACTTGTAAGGTAAGTGGTAACTTTTAGGTACAAGTAAATTTTAATAGATCAAGGTAGAGTATAATGATATTATAAAAATTGTAAAAATACATTCCTTGTGAAATTTGAGTGATATAAAAATTTTCGTGTAGTTTTTAAGAAAAACGTCGTAATAATTTAACTTTAACGATTTATATACGAAATAAATTCAAAACACTAGTTAAACTCAAAATATAGTTTTTATAACTAAATGTAAGTATAAAAATATGTCAGGATCATTTTTGAAAGTAACGGATTAAATATTCAAAATAATAACTCACGCGATATCGTTTATTTAATATAAAAATTACGCGTTTAAGGTGAAATGCAATGTCATGAATGAACTAACGTGATGCAAATGATGCTAATGAAATGTAGACTAAACTTAGTCCATATGAAATGTTCGTGATGATATGATCATGAATTCGCCGCTAAACCCTTAAGGTTACGCGAATTTGGAATACGTAAACCTAGTTTACGATAAATGTTGAAATTGTAAGGCATGAATTGTTTTGAGAAATGACTTGAAATTACGAGTTGTCACATTCGCCCATTCAAAAGGAATTCATCCACGAATTCAGTTCGTGTTGGTCTCGGGGTTAGGGTTTGATGAGGCAAGCCTTTCCATTCTCGAGCAAAACCCTCAAAAGACTTTTTGGTAACCGATTTTACTTAATCTCACAACTCATCAAACAAGATTTGTCATGAGATTAGGCTAAATCGGTTCGAGTAACGGTCTTTTGAAAATTTGGCTCGGTCATAGAATTCTTACACATATAAGCCTCTTACTCCCTTCATTGCATGATTCTTCCGAATTAGACATAGGTGATCGGGCTATGTATAATTTAGGAGTAACTATGCAATGCTTGGACTAATCGACTCATATGATGTTTGGTGTTAAGTCAACTTGGTGAAGATTTATTTATTTTTTTTTTTTTTTTTTTTTTTTTTTTAGGGAATGACAGGCATTCACCACATTGAGTCGATGTGAGTATGATGGAATGTGTATTTAAGGGCATCCATGTGACAATCGATTTTGAAATGAAAGTAAATAACTTGAAAAAAATACGTATAAACCGCATGTAAAGTGAATATGCACTTGTGATGAAATGATGAGATGCTATGATGATGTAGTTATAGTCTAGGTCAATGATGCAACCTAGTTCTCTATAATCAAGCTCGATGCCAATCATCACACCCCAAATTACTGTTTTGCGTGGAATGGAATTCACGGGATTGATTGTCATAGCATCACAATCACAATTATATTGAACGACCTAAAGTGTCGTTTGGAAAACACATCGTTTGATTTAATAAAACAATCGAGTTTACAAAGTGTAGGTCCCAAATGAAAATCATCTTGTGCGGAAATAAGTTTGTTACAATTCAAACGATGTTTTAAAGTATGAAAACCCAGTGAGACAGCGTCGTCACCGCGACTCTAAGATGTGTCCACATGCATGCCATGAAGTGTATGCCTTAGATACCGAGATAAAAACATGCTAAAAGTGTCAACACAAAGGTTGAGTGAGTTCATAGAGTTTGTGATGAAATGTAAAGATTATCAAAATCGTTTATGCAAGAAAGGCATCAGAATCCACTCGGCCCAAGTTCCGCCCATACAAAACTTGCAACACGTGTGTTCACAACCCATTGCCAAAATGTATATAGTTTATGTTCAAGTGCATGATATCAAATGAATTCACATTATAGTGCATGACTTAATGTATCAATAAATACTTGACCTAATTATACCAAGACATTCATTCAATGAAAATCCCAAGACATCCATTTCAATGATGTTCCCAAGACATTCACCCAATGATAATCCCAAGACATTCAAAGACAATGATAATCCCAAGACATTCACCCAATGATAATCCCAAGACATTCACCCAATGATAATCCCAAGACATTCAATTCAATGATTTATGATATAGGATATGACTAAACATTAAGTTCAGTTAAGCATGTAGTTTCAAATAATCATGATAGTTATAAAAATAGTTGAGCATGTATCTCCCCCAAAAGTAATTCAAAACAATTAAAAGAGTAGGGGCTATGACTCACAGTAATCCTTAAATGTTTAGAGTAACTATGAAAGTAAATGAAAATAGTTGAGCATGTATCTCCCCCAAAACAGTTATGAAAGCAAGTAAAAATAGGGGCTATGGAACTCACTTGGTAAAATGAGACGATGACAAAGTGAGTACACCGAAATGTAGCGTGAATCTCTAACCTTGACCTATTGTGAATGTTATGATACGCAATGAGTTATGATGTTATGAGATGCATGCATTTCGTATGTTATTTATACCATTTGCGAGTTTTGAAAAATAATACTTATCGTCGAAAAATACTCTTTTGACGTCTTGACCATTCTTAAATCACTTTATAAGTTTTTACGTCAAAATGTCATCCTACAATGTTTTCGTAATGATTTATTGTGAAATTATCACTTTTCGTCGTAAAATAATGTCGTCGGAAATTTCATAAAAGTGACAAAAATGGCTTTGAAAAACTAGTCGTAAAATGATGTACGTCGATCGTTAGGAAACGAACTCGACGGTTTTGGAAAGCTTGTATCAAAATCTAAAAGTTTCGATTCAGGAGTTTTCGACATAAAGGTCTCGATCATAAAGATAATAAGGGTTAAAGATGGTGATTTTGTCTAATGGTTGTGTAAAAAGTAAGTTTCGCCAAGTTTGAGCAACCGTAATTAATTTATTAAAACTCCGCTATACAAGCGGTTGATTGTTTTGAAAAATATGCTCGGTGATCTTGATTTTATTAGAAGACATTTCGTTTCAAAAGTTCCACATCATTGATAAAAACACCGCTAACATGGTCGTTTTAGTTACCGTAATACTTATCTCGTAAAAATAATATAGTTTTCGTAAAATAATAGTTACGGCAATTTTATGAAAACGTGCATATCTTTGTCGTTTCAAATGCGTTTTCACGATAATACGTCCTTAGCTTCGTATCAAAGTATACTAATATATTTTGACAAGTCGAAATAATTTGTAAAGCTTAAGGCTCGTTTTGACTCGAACAAAGTAAAAACATGTTGTTGAAATTTACGAAAATTATATATTTCGTCGTCAAACTTTAAAAATTCATAACTTCTTCGTTATTACTCCGCTTTAATCCGTTCAAGCGCCACGGATTCGTTTTAAAGTATATTTTCTAAATATCAAGGCCAAAATTTTGTGCCTCACTGTCGGATTTTCCAGAAAATCAAAACAAGGACAGAACACTTTTATAACTTATCGAAAATAGTTTTTCTCGTACTAAACCTATTCCAATCCCTTCAAATCAACTCCAAAGCTAATCTAATCCTACCATACACCTTCTTAGGGTGTCATGGGTTCCTAAACATCATCAAGACCAAAGTATACCAAGGGGATAATTATAGGATGACCTTATATATATATATTTCTAAAAATCATGTAAAAATGGTATAAATCAACATAAGTCATGCATGTTTGCTATGAAAATGATAAAATACATATGTAATGATAAGGAAGAATGAAAAATATAAATGATATGCTTACAAGTAACTTGATGAGGTGCAAAGAACAAAGGTTTAACCTAAACACCCTAGGTTTTTATTTCAAAACCTTGAATAAGAGTGTATCTAGATTGTAATAACTTGAACTTGAAAATTTTTGTGAATCTCTTCTTAACACCTTAGCTTGACCGGTTTTTTTGAGAGAAAAGGAACAAGAGAGAAGAAGACTTGAAGCTTTGCATTATATGATTGTGAATGAGTGAAAAGTAAGATTGTGTATAAATATTGATATGTAAGAATTTTCATCAAATCATTAATGTACCATCCCCTAAGGGCCGGATTTGGGGGGATTGGTTTCTCAAAGATTTTTTTTTTTTTTCTTTTATATATGTATAAGTATATATTTGTTAAAAGGTGTAAGTAATTGTGTTAATATTAATAACTTGTAAGGTAAGTGGTAACTTTTAGGTACAAGTAAATTTTTAATAGATCAAGGTAGAGTATAATGATATTATAAAAATTGTAAAAATACATTCCTTGTGAAATTTGAGTGATATAAAAATTTTCGTGTAGTTTTTAAGAAAAACGTCGTAATAATTTAACTTTAACGATTTATATACGAAATAAATTCAAAACACTAGTTAAACTCAAAATATAGTTTTTATAACTAAATGTAAGTATAAAAATATGTCAGGATCATTTTTGAAAGTAACGGATTAAATATTCAAAATAATAACTCACGCGATATCGTTTATTTAATATAAAAATTACGCGTTTAAGGTGAAATGCAATGTCATGAATGAACTAACGTGATGCAAATGATGCTAATGAAATGTAGACTAAACTTAGTCCATATGAAATGTTCGTGATGATATGATCATGAATTCGCCGCTAAACCCTTAAGGTTACGCGAATTTGGAATACGTAAACCTAGTTTACGATAAATGTTGAAATTGTAAGGCATGAATTGTTTTGAGAAATGACTTGAAATTACGAGTTGTCACATTCGCCCAACCAAAAAGGAATTCAGTCCCTGAATTCAGTTCGTGTTGGTCTCTCGGGGTTAGGGTTTGATGAGGCAAGCCTTCCCATTCTCGAGCAAAACCCTCAAAAGACTTTTTGGTAACCGATTTTTACTTAATCTCACAACTCATCAAACAAGAACTGTCATGAGATTAGGCTAAATCGGTTCGAGAACGGGTCTTTTGAAAATTTGGCTCGATCATAGAATTGCTTACATATAAGCCTCTTACTCCTTCATTGCATGATTCTTCCTGAATTAGACATAGGTGATCGGGCTATGTATAATTTAGGAGTAACTATGCAATGCTTGGACTAATTGACTCATATGATGTTTGGTGTTAAGTCAACTTGGTGAAGAAATTTTTTTTTTTTTTTTTTTTTTTTTTTTTTTAGGGAATGACAGGGCATTCACCACATTGGAGTCTGATGTGAGTATGATGGAATGTGTATTTAAGGGCATCCATGTGACAATCGATTTTGAAATGAAAGTAAATAACTTGAAAAAAAAATACGTATAAACCGCATGTAAAGTGAATATGCACTTGTGATGAAATGATGAGATGCTATGATGATGTAGTTATAGTCTAGGGTCAATGATGCAACCTAGTTCTCTATAATCAAGCTCGATGCCAATCATCACACCCCAAATTACTGTTTTGCGTGAATGGAATTCTCGGGATTGTTGTCATAGCATCACAATCACGATTATATTGAACGACCTAAAGTGTCGTTTGGAAAACACATCGTTTGATTTAATAAAACAATCGAGTTTACAAAGTGTAGGTCCCAAATGAAAATCATCTTGTGCGGAAATAAGTTTGTTACAATTCAAACGATGTTTTAAAGTATGAAAACCCAGTGAGACGCGTCGTCACCGCGACTCTAAGATGTGTCCACATGCATGCCATGAAGTGTATGCCTTAGATACCTGAGATAAAAACATGCTAAAAAGTGTCAACACAAAGGTTGAGTGAGTTCATAGAGTTTGTGATGAAATGTAAAGATTATCAAAATCGTTTATGCAGCAAAGGCATCGTAAATCCACTCAGTTCCAAGTTCCGCCCATACAAAACTTGCAACCTGTGTGTTCACAACCCACTGCCAAAATGTATATAGTTTATGTTCAAGTGCATGATATCAAATGAATTCACATTATAGTGCATGACTTAATGTATCAATAAATACTTGACCTAATTATACCAAGACATTCAGTTCAATGAAAATCCCAAGACATCCAGCTCAATGATGTTCCCAAGACATTCAGCCCAATGATAATCCCAAGACATTCAGCACAATGATAATCCCAAGACATTCAGCCCAATGATAATCCCAAGACATTCAGCCCAATGATAATCCCAAGACATTCAATTTCAATGATTTATGATATAGGATATGACTAAACATTAAGTTCGATTAAGCATGTAGTTTCAAATAATCATGATAGTTATAAAATAGTTGAGCATGTATCTCCCCAAAAGTAATTCAAAACAATTAAAAGAGTAGGGGCTATGACTCACAGTAATCCTTAAATGTTTAGAGTAACTATGAAAGTAAATGAAAATAGTTGAGCATGTATCTCCCCCAAAACAGTTATGAAAGCAAGTAAAAGTAGGGGCTATGAAACTCACTTGGTAAAATGAGACGATGACAAAGTGAGTACACCGAAATGTAGCGTGAATCTCTAACCTTGACCTATTGTGAATGTTATGATACGCAATGAGTTATGATGTTATGAGATGCATGCATTTCGTATGTTATTTATACCATTTGCGAGTTTTGAAAAAATAATACTTATCGTCGAAAAATACTCTTTTGACGTCTTGACCATTCTTAAATCACTTTATAAGTTTTTACGTCAAAATGTCATCCTACAATGTTTTCGTAATGATTTATTGTGAAATTATCACTTTTCGTCGTAAAATAATGTCGTCGGAAATTTCATAAAAGTGACAAAAATGGCTTTGAAAAACTAGTCGTAAAATGATGTACGTCGATCGTTAGGAAACGAACTCGACGGTTTTGGAAAGCTTGTATCAAAATCTAAAAGTTTCAGTTCAGGAGTTTTCGACATAAAGGTCTCGATCATAAAGATAATAAGGGTTAAAGATGGTGATTTTGTCTAATGGTTGTGTAAAAAGTAAGTTTCGGCCAAGTTTGAGCAACCGTAATTAATTTATTAAAACTCCGCTATACAAACGGTTGATTGTTTTGAAAAATATGCTCGGTGATCTTGATTTTATTAGAAGACATTTCGTTTCAAAAGTTCCACATCATTGATAAAAACACCGCTAACATGGTCGTTTTAGTTACCGTAATACTTATCTCGTAAAAATAATATAGTTTTTCGAGAAAATAATAGTTACGGCAATTTTATGAAAACGTGCATATCTTTGTCGTTTCAAATGCGTTTTCACGATTATACGTCCTTAACCGTATCAAAGTATACTAATATATTTTGACAAGTCGAAATAATTTGTAAAGCTTAAGGCTCGTTTTGACTCGAACAAAGTAAAAACATGTTCTTGAAATTTACGAAAATTATATATTTCGTCGTCAAACTTTAAAATTCATAACTTCTTCGTTATTACTCCGTTTTAATCCGTTCAAGCGGCCACGGATTCGTTTTAAAGTATATTTTCTAAATATCAAGGCCAAAATTTTGTGCCTACTGTCGGATTTTCCAGAAAATCAAAACAAGGACAGAACACTTTTATAACTTATCGAAAATAGTTTTTCTCGTACTAAACCTATTCCAATCCCTTCAAATCAACTCCAAAGCTAATCTAATCCTACCATACACCTTCTTAGGGTGTCATGGGTTCCTAAACATCATCAAGACCAAAGTATACCAAGGGGATAATTATAGGATGACCTATATATATATATTTCTAAAAATCATGTAAAATGGTATAAATCAACATAAGTCATGCATGTTTGCTATGAAAATGATAAAATACATATGTAATGATAAGGAAGAATGAAAATATAAATGATATGCTTACAAGTAACTTGATGAGGTGCAAAGAACAAAGGTTTAACCTAAACACCCTAGGTTTTTATTTCAAAACCTTGAATAAGAGTGTATCTAGATTGTAATAACTTGAACTTGAAAATTTTGTGAATCTCTTCTTAACACCTTAGCTTGACCGGTTTTTGAGAGAAAAGGAACAGAGAGAAGAAGACTTGAAGCTTTGCATTATATGATTGTGAATGAGTGAAAAGTAAGATTGTGTATAAATATTGATATGTAAGAATTTTCATCAAATCATTAATGTACCATCCCTAAGGGCGGATTTGGGGGATTGGTTTCTCAAAGATTTTTTTTTTTTTTTTTTTTATATATGTATAAGTATATATTTGTTAAAAGGTGTAAGTAATTGTGTTAATATTAATAACTTGTAAGGTAAGTGGTAACTTTTAGGTACAAGTAAATTTTAATAGATCAAAGTAGAGTATAATGATATTATAAAATTGTAAAAATACATTCCTTGTGAAATTTGAGTGATATAAAAATTTTCGTGTAGTTTTTAAGAAAAACGTCGTAATAATTTAACTTTAACGATTTATATACGAAATAAATTCAAAACACTAGTTAAACTCAAAATATAGTTTTATAACTAAATGTAAGTATAAAATATGTCGGGATCATTTTGAAAGTAACGGATTAAATATTCAAAATAATAACTCACGCGATATCGTTTATTTAATATAAAATTACGCTTTTAAGGTGAAATGCAATGTCATGAATGAACTAACGTGATGCAAATGATGCTAATGAAATGTAGACTAAACTTAGTCCATATGAAATGTTCGTGATGATATGATCATGAATTCGCCGCTAAACCCTTAAGGTTACGCGAATTTGGAATACGTAAACCTAGTTTACGATAAATGTTGAAATTGTAAGGCATGAATTGTTTTGAGAAATGACTTGAAATTACGAGTTGTCACAAGATATCACAATACGGTTTCATATCAGAACTTTAAAAACTATACAATAGCGGAAGCCTTTACAAAATATTCAAAAAGAAAACATAAATAGCTAAAACTTCAAAATAAATCTAAGATCTCTATGGTAAAGTCTTGCTCTCAGCTCTACTCTCAAACCCAGATCAGCTATCCCATAAGCTTTGAATACTAAATACCTGCCGCAGGAAAAGAAAAGTGCGGCTGAGCTTACAAAGCCCAGTGAACGGATATAACAGAAACAAAAGCTAAAACAAAACAAATCTACGAATAACGAAAATAAAATGAAATAATGACGAAGGATCCTTTAGGATTCTGCAGAAGCACAATTATACAGAAATCCAACCACCACATAACAGTTTAACATCACAGAGCACATCAATGACACAAACCGAAAAATTCAGAACAACCAAACACATAACATGTCAAAATAACAGACACGTATAAGCCAAACAGAAAGTCTAAAAGCTAACGGAAAACATTTTCTAATAAATAAACATGGCATTCATACAAATCAATTAATCAACATTTAATACTCTTAAATCAATAATATAGCAATGAAATAGCAAACGGTCATGGCGTATATAATAGCTAAACCGGTTCTCGGATCCAATCCTAATATTAGCGAGTTTAAACATGGCGGTCACATATCTGCACGGATAAATAATCCTCCAAAACACTCAATTGTACACTAGCACATTCATCTCGCAGATCAACGCATTCACGTAATGATAACAAATCATACTATCAGATATACAAATCAGGTTTTAACGTACTAATCCTATCCTAGCGTGGCAACTGATAATCACTTAAACAAATACGTCATAAGCACATTCACTAACATATCATATCATAAATATCTTTCTTCTTCAAAAGGTAACATCAGAAAATACATATATATACATGGAGTAGCTAGCTCCAGATTTTTTTGTGAAGACGCGTATTGCACACGACATCATTCACCGATAACTTATCGATAATGATCGATCTAGGATGCATCCATACGCCCTTCCTACATATTCAAAATATGCTTCACCATCCGAGACGCGCGAACATCACTCATCGCCTAGAGTCATATCGAGGTGCATCACTGATACGGACATGGAACCCCCATGACTAGTTAAATATTTGGTTATTATCAACCAACTTAAGTCAAACAGATTTTCAGATATAGCACAGATCATAGTCACACACAAGGTCACAGATAGCATATCAGATAGTTCATATCATAAGGTTCATATTCAGATAGTCAGAAATCATAAGTTCATATCATAGAGGCATATCATATATTCATAAACAGAAGTTCATAACCAGAGATTCATAATCATAAGTTCATAACCCAATATAATAGGGTTCAACAAATATATATATCAAAGTCTTCCTAACATAAGTTCACATCAGATATTGCATAGTTCACTAGAACATAAATTCAGATAAGTAACAGATCAAACATTCAGAAAAGGGTTCATAGCAATGGCATTGGAAATCCTAATAAGCATGAGAAAATGACAAAGAAGGAGAAACATGAGGGACCTTTACTGAAAAGGTCAGAATATTTGTACGATAACACAAGTGTCTTAAAGTAAGACAGAATATCCGTACCTTAAAGCAAATGAAAGGAAAGC
Organism: Chrysanthemum lavandulifolium; assembly: GCA_022545495.1. NCBI lineage: Eukaryota > Viridiplantae > Streptophyta > Magnoliopsida > Asterales > Asteraceae > Chrysanthemum > Chrysanthemum lavandulifolium. The sequence continues at coordinate 169,714,141 of CM040239.1, forward strand.
AAACGAATGTAGAAATACGAAGATGTAACGTCGCGTCTCCTCTAACGAATCTACACGGATTATGATTTATTTAATACTTATTAGTATAACGGATTAATCTCATTAATACTTTTAGAGTTGTCAGATTATTCTCATTTTTAGTGACGGACGGAATTACAATGTTTTAGAGTCTTAATCATTAATTAGTTTAACTTATGGGTTACAAATGGCAAACGGTAAACTTAAGGGCTTAATATGATAATTATCTTATTTAAGAGCTTATATGATCATCTTTTCAAAGTATAGGGTTTACAAATGTCAAAGACGGATTTTAAGACTCTCTTCCAAAATAGTTTACATAATCTATAACTTACATGAAATAACGAAATTACACACTTAGCTTTTAACCCTAATCACTCCCTATTTAGGTTTTAGGGTTTTCCATACTTTTAATATTACTTAATACGCATTTAAATCACATGTTACTTCTTTTAATGATTTCTACTTTGACCTAGAACGTATATGGAAACAAATGAAGTTACCTCAAAACTCATTCATGTCCTTACGTAATTTATTTACACATGTCGACCCATAATTACTCAGAATTACATATTACACCCTTAAAATCTTTAAGTATATGACCTATCCTTATATTATCAGATTTTACACTTTTAGCCCAAAGGTTTTTGAATTTACAAAACATACCCCTTTAAGTTAAATACAATTCGAATGGCCCTCTAAATATCCAAAATTACACGTTTAACCCCCATACTTATTTTTATATGTTTAGTACCATTATTTTACTGTTCACAAAAATAACCTTTAAGTTCCAATATTTACAAAACCAACCCAAACCTTTTATGTAAAACCGAATAATGTACAATTCAAGTACAAGCCCTAAACCTAGGTTAAACCAATCATTAGCTCATCATTATTACTTCATTTATTACCCTTAATGATAACAAGAAAACCCTAGTTCATGCAAACCCTAATCGTCCCTTTATAATTCTTTCCTTTTTCCATGCTTAATCGAACAATAAAACTCAAGACAATTCACACAAGCTTCGAATTCACAATTATGTATTTTATTCAGGTCTTATAACATGTAAGAGCTTCTGGAAAAATCAATTCATGGCCTCAAAAATTATCATAAGCTCATACGTTATTTTTATACGCTTTTAGGGTTTTAATTCCAATTAATTCCATACGACTTATAAAACATGCATGGCCAATTTTTACGTGTTATATGTGACTTATAGGGCTGAAAGTAACATTAGAAACATACCCTTGATGAGCTTGGATTGTTAGAACAAAAGAAGCACAAAAACTCCACTCGCCGAAACCCTAATGTACCCAAAAACTAACCACGATCAAAACAGTAGCTTAGGACCTTGAACACGATTTTTATCACCTCCTTTACCTTCAAACTTGTCCAAGAAAAATGGCTTTAAGCCCTGGAAACTGGAATTCTAATTATTTAGGGTTTTGGGGGTCGGTTTGAGGTAAATCGGTATTTAGGGATAAATTAAACCGTACCTTATGTATTTATATGATTTTCTATTTTTCTTGTGGGCTTTATAATGTATTGGACTTAAAATAAATGGACTCTTAATTTTGTAAATTTATATTGGGCTTTTATTAATTAAATTCTCTTATAAAACTAATTTAATATTTTCGGCCATATATGTAAAATACAAAAACTGATTTTATAAAATTATAAACTATAAAATTAGCTTTTCAAAGTATTTAAAATTTATTTGGATCATATGTGGTATTTCTTATAAATTTTCTGAATTTACATAGCTCATTTGGTATTCTTTAAATTAGTTATTCATACTTTTTTATTGTAGGGGTATTTTGGTCTTTTTGTGAACTTTAGAAATTCCAGGTATTACAGCTTGAGTCTCGGTTTGGACTTCCGGCTCATTCACATCTACATTTCCACCCTCGATAGCCTAAATCTCTGAATCGGTGTCACTAGACTCGACATTGAGTTCAGTACTCTGAGATTGTTCCACTTCAGCTTCAATCGATTCTGTTACTTGTGATGATTAGATGGTTCGCTTCTGGAGAATGTATCTGGTTGTGGTCTTATGAGCTGGTGAGGAAATGTTTAACAATGTGTGAGCAATCTATTCAACCTCTTCAACACCCTTCCCCTTACCTTGAACTACTGGAAGAGGTTGATGTTTCCAAGAGTCTGGTTCTTGTATCGTCACACTCTTCCTAGAACGTCCTACAGACACCTCGAGATCCTTTAAGCTCGCTTACATGCCCTTTTGAAGGTTAATATCATCTTGGTCTTGTTGGGTAGGCTCAGTTCTTGGTTTCTTAGACCCTTTTCTTTGTCGCCTTTTCTCCTTCTCTTACCTTGAGTAGGAGAATCATCAGCATTAGGCTTGTCCAGGTGTTTCTTGGGAAGAGTTGCATAAGAAGGTTTGGAGGTTTTGGGTTTTGGTTTCGATTTTCTGGTTCACTTTATTGAGGTAGGAGTAGGGGATTCACTGGTGAGAGACTTAGCCACCTTGTTCAAATAGTCTTGATAATACATTGCATTGACTATATCATCCGTGGGGAGAGCATCAGGTATCGCCTTTCCAAAGATTTCATGTTTTGAACCTTTAGCCGCAAACTTGATGTTCCCAAGAACATGTTCCTCAGTAGTCAAGTGAAGTGCAGAGCCCATTCTTTGGTGGAACTGGTGCTTGCCTTGAAGTTGATTGATGATCAACTTAGAGAATCGAATGCTTGGAATCACAAGTGCATGTACTCTCTTCTTTCCCTTGATGTTTTGTGCCCTCTTTTCTTTATCACTAATGAAGGAATGAATAGACTGCGTGAATTCCTGCCAAATCCTCTCTGCATAATCAATGTTGGCTTGAAATGACAATTCCCCAAAGAATTTGCAGCATTGGAGCTCTCGGTCTCTCATACCCATAAGTCTTTCCTGGGAGGCACAAGTTGATGATAGTGACAATTGCCCTCCATGGCTGATGTAACTCGTTCGTGATTACGGTAGATAAAGTTTTGACTTCAATGGTATACCGCATTTCGTTGATGAGGTTGATCGACTCTTCAGTTGTTGGTAGCGTGTGAATTATTTGTTTTCGTCAAGTGGTGTTATCTGCAGAGCGTCTCTGATGGTGTCCTTTAAAAGTCTATACCAATTTTCATCAAGCTGACAACTGTAGACCGCTGTGATCTTATCCCACTTAAATTTGTCCCAAAACTGTTGTATGTAGATAGATGGAATGGTGGAGCAGGCAGTAAACGCACTGAAGAAATTAGTATGCTTCAGTATATCCATAACTATCTTGTAGATAGGATTGGGTTGTGATTTGTCCATATCCACGTAGCAGTTACTCTTCCCAATTGGAACCCAATCGCCATATGGTAGAAATCTCGTCATCTGTGTGAGTGGGTGGTAGGACAGCAGATGCTTGGTCAACTGGTGCATTGATTTCTGCCATTCTATATGTACAAACACATCCACAAAGAAAGGTACATACATAATGGTTACGTTATATGTGAGTTACAATTTAAATTTAAGTCATGCACTAGCTAAAACTAAGTCAGAGGGACAGTAAAGACATGATATAGTGATAGTCAACATGGGAGGTCGACTCTAGAGTCAATAGACATCAACTCATCTAAAGAGATGACACTCCTCGAGACCAAGTCACAAAAAGCTATAAGACAAAGCTCACTTAGGTCAAATCTCAATGAACAAAGCTTAAATGTCAAATAGCAAGGGGTCAACAAGCAACATGTCAAAGCTCATAGGACAAAATGCAATGGGTCAAACAACAAAGTATCAAATCGCAGTTATAATCAAATCTCAATCAGGCAAATAGCAATCATCTAACCCCAATATGTCAAAACGCAATGGACAAATTACAAAGACCAAAACGCAGTTGGTCAAAACTCAATCAGATAAAACTCAAATGTATCAAACCGCAAGATAAATCAAAACGCAATTCAAATCAAATCGCAGTAATACAAATCTCAATGGGTCAAACAACAACAATTGTCAAAAGCGCAAACCCTAAACCGTAAGTGGCAAAACGCAGGACAAAATGTCAAATCGCAACATTTTAAAAAATTTGGCATAGTGGGTTCTACGAATTAAAATAATATAATCTTCAAAGCTCAAATCGCAGGTATTGTGATTTGATTCAAAACGCAACATAGTTTGACTGGTCAAATCGAAACAATTAATCAGAACGCAAATATACTCAAAAAGCAGTCATAGACATCAAAACGCAACCACAAAGCATAATTCAAACCGCAATCTGGAAGTTTGTTAAAACGCAATGAAGCATATACGAATCAAATCGACACTAATAGAACCTCTACCAAACCGCAATCAAGAATATTTAAAATCAAATCACAACTAAGAACACTTTATCAAATCGCAACAAAAAATCTCAACCACAGCCAAGAACACGAACCTGCACATATCAATTTCATAAAACCTAATTAGGGAAATTTAATGGAAACATGAACGCAATCAAACACAAACTGACTGGATCCCTAAGAAACACCATAACAATCTTATTCCTATACAACGTAACACAGAAAAACTCCACGACAACCCGATCGAACATAATAAAATAAAAAGGGGAGATGCATTGAACAGGCAATCAAGCAACAACAACATATTCAAAGGCTAAACCCAGAATTTATTCACACAAACGATTACAAACCTAGATGTGTATGATGAGTCGACTTGATATCCTATGCAAAACACAATCAAAACTGAGTTTAGGACCACGAAGTTAGTACATATGATTCTAAAACAGGTTATGATCAAGAAGAGCATGTAATACCTAGGAAGTAATCACAGATTAGGGCCAATATGATCAAATCGCAGCTAAGAGTGTGAGAGAGACAAGATGTTTAGGCCAAATCGCAGATAGTCTGTGTGGTTTGACTTGGTCAAATCGCAAGGTATTAAATACTTGCAACTATCAAGCTATGGCAACACAAGTCCCTCTCTTATCTATTTCCTCTAAAGTTTTAGAAATGGCAACCTTAGCCCCTCTATCAATATCAAATAGGTTTCAAGCTAGGGAAGCAATCACATAGCAATTAAATCACGAAAAGGACCATAATACAAGAAACACTAGGAAACATAAAGCATGTAAAGATAGGACACAAAATAGGCACAAAGCATACACAAATGGTCCAAAGAGAATACACACAAGATAAAACATTCTCTAAAAATACTGGATAAGATCAATGAGATGAAGTTGCGCGTAATTGACATAAAATTTGAGAACTACTCTCCCTTCAATCAATGACCCGATTTCAAGTAAAACAACTGCAGTCATTGAGTGAGTATGAAAAATTCATGCACTCTTGAGTCCAATGGATTTAACGACACCCTTTAACAACCACGTGAAAAAAATACTTTTCTAAAGAATCATAGACTGAAATTATTTGTGTGGGAACAGCCGTCTTTTTGGCGACGAGCTTTCCTTGTAAAGAAAGTTTTGAAATCCGGATTGCGTATTAGGAATGATAGCAAACCATATATGCATGTTTTGAAAAACATTTAAACTTTTGCTCGAACTTCATCTAAAGACCCGTGTCATTATTGAATGACATTTTTAGGACCGTATATGTTATCAATACAAGAAGACATGCCTTGGAAAACTATATTTGGTATTTTTCAATTTTTCATATTTTTATACGTATATGATATTTACAATTTGGAAAGTATAAAGTGTGGCAAATAATAATGTTTACAATCAAAAGATACTTGATAATTTGGTACCACGATGCTTCCTTTGATAAAATCGCTGAAGGTACCTGTAACACCCCAACCCGACAAGGGTAGAAGTGTCACATTCTGGTGTCATATCAGAACATACAATTAAAAGCGGAAGTCTTAAAAATAAAGTATCAAGTCATTTAAACAATGATTTACACGGAAAAATTACAAAACCCAAAATGTCTAAGATAATATGAAATCTCAAAACAAAAGCCCGTCAAAATAATTCCAAATAATAAGGTAACTAGGGTTGGTCCACTCAGATAATCCAACTCTCACCCATCAAAGCCCATCTTCAAACCTAAAACCCGCCGCAGAAAAGAAATGCTACCGAGCTTAAAAGCCCAAGTGAATGATATAACAAAACGAAAGCTAAATAAAATCAAATGCAAAATGAAACAAGGAAACGGATAACAAAGTCGCAGCGGAATGAGAATAATGAGTCAAAGAGGATCCTGCAGAACACAATTATACGGATATCCAAAACGAACAGATAACAAGGAGAACGAAGCAAAGCAAAGCATCGATGACATATAAACAAGCACATACAAACCGGACATACTAGAACTGAAACATAAGCAAACATAGCAGACGTCGCATCCACACAACATATATGTCATACCATCAATTCAGGAAATCAGAAGACATACAAGCCAAACAGATATCTATAGGAAAGCGGAATCAATTAATTAATAAGTGAGCATGGCAATTCACAGTGTCAAAACCCTTAGTTGAAAACATAACCGATATCATAACAAAGAATCAAAACATGGCGATACACGTAACAAGTAGGAATACAGTATGAACATTATAATTAAATGAAGTAGGGACATAGCGAGGCAATTGAACACGTTAACAAGCCGGACATCACAAGTGAACCATTTACCCAATCAAACCGTAGCATAAACCGAAATGCAAACATGGCGGTCAACAACACGCAAATAAGGATACAACGGATAGTCATAGTCCACGAGATCAACCGAACGTAGTACACATAATAAGCAGATAAAACTATCGATTTCACATTAGCATGATCACGAGAAAATACAGAGGGTCACATAACGGTGAGATCACATATCATCGATAGAAACATGTAACTCGGGATAACCGCATATTAATCACATCATAGCAGATAATCAATGGTCACATAAAACATGAATAGTATAATCAAATTCAATAAGCATATAATAACCCGATGACGTGAGTGGAACCATAGTCCAAGTAACGGAATGAAAGTGTAACGATCAATGTAATGGAGTATCTATATCTTGGTAAAAGTGAATCATATAAGGGTATTGAGTAATGAACAAGTGTCTGATTATGGTGCGTTGGGGAATACGGAAGATACAATATAGGTTTATCAAAAGTGTAAGGGTTATCAAAATTTACCCGAGCCAGGAAACATATCATATCATATCATATCATAAGTAGCCATTGTATTTGGAGGGTGGCCTCGGAATACCATACATAATAGGAGGAGACCTCAAGAACAAATGGAGTAGCTAGCTCTGAATTGTGAAGACGCGGATTGCACCCGACATCATTCACCATATATATCTCCAAATGATCAAATCCCTCGAAACATATCATATCTAGGATGCATCCATACGCCCCAGTGGCCAAATCATATACATATAGTGAGCTCATAATCATATCATATCATAATGGGGACGTGTGTATCATCACCATACACACCGGAGTCATGCCATTGGTGCATCAATGACACGGTCAGTTACCTTCCGACTAGGAACACATATTTGGCTCGGGCATCGATCAAGGGTCAAAGCATAATCATATCATATCATAAGGGTTCATATCAAAGTTCATATCAAAGTTCATATCAGAGTTCATATCAAAGTTCATATCAAAGTTCATATCAGAGTTCATATCAAAGTTCATATCAGAGTTCAGAATCATAACAAACGAATATCATTATGTCGGAATCATATCAAAAGGATCATAGCATGAGGAAATCATAGCAAAGGAATATCATAAGTGAAGTAAAGTCAAGGATCGAAAGTTATGAGAAATCCCTACTGAAAAGGGATAGAATATCTGTACCTTAATGCCGATGAAAGGAAATCAAACGAATGAATGAACACAAAGATACGACGCCACGTCTTCTTCAACGAATCTACACGGATTACAGTTCGTATGATACTTATTAGTCCATTTAAGTCATAACGGATTTATCGCATTAATATTCTTAGAGTTATTAAGCGTATTCTCATTTTTAGTAATGGACCGAATTAAAATACTTTAGGAAAAATAATCATTAATTAGTCAAACTTGGGGGTTACAAATGATAAATGGTAATTTAAAGGTTTAATGAGATAACTTCTTATTTTAAAACCTTATTAGACCATACCTCAAAGTATAGGGTTTATATGGTTATTATCTCAAAGTATAGGGTTTAAAGGTAAAAAAAATAACCAAACACTTTATTTTACATCAATTCATATACGTTTACAAGAACGTTTCATAACATTTAATCGGTACATATTTAAGCTTGCTCGCGGTTTATATAACTAACATTTACGACCAAGTAAATATACATTATGATTAACCCCACACATCTTCCCGACCCCTTTTCAAAACATCAAACGACCCACGACAAACTCCGCGATTACCCTTAAACGTACCCCCACGAGACACATTTCATACATATTCCATACTATGTTTTATGACTCTTTAAAAAAGATTTTGGCATACATGTATATACCACCCTACGACCCACAACTTACATATACTCACATGCATAACCATTTTACCTATGCATGTACTACATAACTAACGAGATACACACACCAAACCGTGAGACAAAATAAAGCAAGACAAACTAGGGTGTGAGGGGTTTAGCGAGCAGGAACAAAATACAACCAACTCCTCCATTTAACATTCATTGGCAGCTTGTTATAATCAGTTTTTTTTTTATAACTTGTTTATGTAGTAACCATGGTCCACAAGTGGGTGAAAATAAGGTCACCAAGCAGTTTAAACACACGACTTCACAACAGTTTATATAGCTTACGATTTTTATTATTTATGTGGGGTTTGTGATCAATTTAACGAGACAGTCAAGTGAATAATAGCATGGTTCACATGTTCCAAAACAGAAACAATAGTCGTCATAAATATTTCATATCTCACGTTTTAGAACGGGTTATAAGCATACGTATAGTCCTTTCATATAACTATATTATTAACGAAACATTTGGACTAAGTTTCAAATCTTATACGTATAAATCAGTAAAACACAAGGACGTTTATGGAGTTATCTTTGAGTCGGCTTAAACGAGAGGAGCACAAGCACAAGAGATTTGGCATGAATAAACTAAGCACACGGATACCCTTCGAATAAAATGTCACACGATTAAAACCTCCTTCAAAGCAAGCTTGTCGCCTCTGATTATCAAGACAAATGGATCATTTGGTTTTGTTAGATGTTGTGTGTTGTTTGGTCATGGGCCAATGTAAGAGAAGAATATACGGTTCACACATATAAGGCAAAGCGTGTTTAGGTTTTTAGGAAGGTAATAATTTTATTGATATGGCATAAAAGTGATTGAGCGAGATTTATGGACTTTAATTTCGGTTCTTATCTTTTGTTTATCAATCACACGCATGGCGTTGATGGGCTTCGATTGGTATCTTCACTTGAGCAAAATAAGGAAATGACCATAATGTTGTAGTAACTTAGGTATTTTAAATTTAGGATAGATTAGTTTAGTTATTATTAATTAATATTAAGTATTTTAATTATAGGGTATAGTCCATAATGTAATATTGTTAAATAATTCAAACTTAGTTTAAATTCAAAATGGTGCAAAAATTATGGTTCAAAAATGTCGGGTTTTACAGTACCAGTCATGAGCTGAAGTATTCAGGAGTCATAGTACATGTACATCAATTCTGACATTCCTGAGCTCTTGAGCCAGGAGACATCTGTTCTCTAGGCACCCAGACCTTGAGTCTTTCTTGATGGAATTTATTAATGTACCTGCAATTGAGTGAGGACTACCTGCACTAACATTCCAAGTATATTTGCATTTATGTGGGTTAGTGACAATAGTATCCAAACTCTTGGTAGTTTCACAATCATCCTTGGCTTTGCCATCGGTGGCCAACTTGCTGGTAGGTATCCATATAAGTCCAATATTCTTAAAAATTCTACCATTCGGTATCCACTTGAGCCAAGATCTAGGAGTGTTTGACTTCTTAGGCACAGTGTAAGACTTATCCTTATTCCTAGTTTCTAAGGCTTTATCAGTAAGTGTCCTCCTAGGAGAAGAATTTGGTTTGTGAGGCTTCTTATGTGTAGTGGAAGACTTTTTCTTATTTCTAGTCTTAGAAGGTTGAACCTTAGCACATGCATTTACTGTTAGGAATTAGAAATTCCCGGTATTAAAGAGTCGGTCACCTCAAGTATATGTAATCGTTAGAAAGCTCGTAGTCGTAGTTCTTTTAAGTTAAGTAGTTATTTAGTTAAGTAACACCGTGGAGGACGGACGGGTCTTTACCCATTGTATGCCCGATCCACACCCGATGTGTGGCGATTTATGTAAGACTATAAATACTCTACCTCCCAAGGTAGAGTTGGAGCTCATAATAATATATTTCACTTTCTCTCACTAAGTTCCCTAAACCTCTAACTTTCTCTCTAGAATTCCATCTATATGCTACTTTGTGTTATGGTTTGATGTGTATGTGAAAAGTTATATCTTACAATTGGTATCAAGAGCCATGGTTAGATCATATCTTGCACATCTTTGGATTTATAGTGGTTTTAGGTGGTTTTGAGTTTGAAAAATTTTAGTGGTTTTGCATCATTTGGGTGATTTCTTGTGTTAAAGTTTGAATTTTGTTGGTACTTTTATGTTTAGAATCATCACAAGTGTTTAGGTTTTCATTTGGTAAGCTTGAATCATCTTGGTTGGGTTGTTTTGGATTGAAAAGTGATGTTTATATGGTTTTCAAGCTAGCGACTTAGCTCACGGAGTATTTTCTTGGTAGCGACTTGCTTCACATTTTGTAGCGACTTACGGTGTTGGAGCTAGCGAGTTAGATCTAGCGAGTTAAAGTACAAGTAGTGGACTCTCCACTACGAGTAGCGACTTGGTGGTAGCGACTTGGTGCAGAGCGAGTTGCTCTTTAGCGACTTGTATCTCTAGCGACTTGTGTAGCTTAATTGCTGCCAAAATTTGGCTAGCGACTTGGTGCAGAGCGAGTTACTACTTAGCGACTTGCTTTCCGCTCTAGCGACTTGGGATTCTAGCGACTTAGTCGTCTAGCTAATTAAGAGTTAGCGACTTAGTGCATTATTTTCTAGCGACTTAGTGCATTATCTTCTAGCGACTTAGTGCATAATCTTCTAGCGACTTGAGTGATTGTTTACGGTTTCTCTTGATTTAGTAAAATCCCGTGAAAGAATCTATTTCCGGTTTAATCATAGAGTTATAAAATCCCGTATAATCTGTTAACATGTCTACCAACGTCCCACTGTCATCTCCATTGTTGCCGAGGATGTACAAGCGGTGGCTCGGATACTCAATCCACCCATGCTTGACAGAATCGACTACGATTCTTGGGCTCAACGAATCGATCAGTATTGCCTTGAAAGGAAAATGGTGTCAACATCCTCAAATCCATTGATGAAGGACCATATCGAGTTGAGACGACTAGAGACATACTAGATACTAATGAAGATGGTACTCCTGTTTACGGAATGGATGGACCTAAGATGTATGATGAGCTTGATGATAAGGAGAAAAGAGATTCGACGGATATCGGGGCTTCAAACATTGTTCTTCAAGGTCTTCCTAAAGACATCTACAAGTCGATCAATCATAACACCGATGCAAAGGCGGTTTGGGATAATGTTAAGATGCTTCTCTCGTGTTTGTAATTAACCATGGAAGACAGAGAATCCCAACTCTATGACGAATTTGAGCACTTCAAGATGAAACCAGATGAGAATGTCTATGAGTACTATGTGAGATTTCATAAGTTAGTGAATGACATGAGGAACATCGAATGACTATGCCTAACATTCAATTTGAACTCAAAATTTGTGAACAACATGAATCCCGAATGGCATAAGTTTGTCTTCTTTGTGAAGCTCACTAAAGGATTGAAGAATACAAACTATGAGCAACTCTATGCCTTCCTCCTTCGAATGAGAGACATGCTATGTTTGAAAAATTGATTCTCAATCGTTCAAAACCAACCGAGGAGAGACAAGCTCGGCTAATGACTCAACCGCTTTCTACTCTAACATAGGAATCACAACCAAAGCATCACAAGTCATACCCTTGGGTAATGGTAATCACAAACTCATTCCCGATCCTATGTTCAAACAAGTCGATGCCGATGCTCACGTGGTAACTTCATCAATCAACTAGCTCTTCTCATCGGTCAAAACATGAATTCTCTCCCACAAACCAACAACAACCTCGGGCGCATCCAACCCACACAATCAAGCCTTTGTTAAAGATGGAAGGATCGTGGTGCAACCGATTCAGAAAGACAAGATGATCGGGGAAGAGGTGGAGCTGGGAGAGGTTATGTTGGCAACCGAATCGAGGAAGAAATGGTAACCAAGGTCAAGCTAAGCCAATCAAATGCTATAACCGTGGTGGTGAAGGACACATTGCTAGGGCGCACATCTCCAAAGCGTCCATGTATCGCCGATTATTTCGAGAGATAAGATGTCTGGCACAAGCTCGGGACAATGGTCTTGCTTTGGATGAAGAGGAATTGATGTTTCTTCTTGAGGGCAATGCCAAGACCTATGATGCGAGATGTGGATGAGCAATTTATTCGTGAGATAGGTCACAATCATCGAATGCCTTTCAAGTAGTCGATCGTGATGCATACGACTCGATGTAGATGATGGACCCATCGCACACACAATCTTTATGGCTAGCATCTCTCCAATGGTTTCTCCCAAGATCTCTTCTTCACCACAAGTGGCCTATCCAAGGACAAACTTATCTCGAGGTATTAAAACTCTACGATGATCTTGATGTGCAATGATGCATGACAAAGTACAATCAATCGAAACTATTGAATCAAATGTTGAAAATATGGGTAATGACAATATTGTCCCATACGATCAATACGTGAAACAAAGTGAAAGTGAAGTTGTACCAAGTGATGCATCTTCGCAGTCAACAATGACTATGTCTTTGATGAATACCGCATGTGCTCCCGATGATTCCATAATTTCAACTAAATGCCTATAAGGAACGTGTTGCTATTTATGAACAACGTGCAAAATTTGAGTTGACCACTCGTGAGAAGGAAATGGATGACCAAGTAAGTACAAGAATTAGAAAAAGTAAGTTTAGAGAAGAAGTATTGAAACAAGAATTACATTCCTTGCAAGAAAGACTTTCTAAAACAAATTAAGCAAAACAAGAACTTCAAGAAAATGTGAAAATGCTTGAGCAAGAATTTAATGCAAAGGAATCAAAACTCTTGAGATATTTTTCTAATCTGAAAACTTTGAAAACAAACTTGAAAACAAGTTGTACATACAAGGAAACACCATTCGATCGCTCACATGGTCACTAAACATCGAGTCTTAAGCGATAAGCATAGCATTCCCTTGTTGAGGAACCAAATCCAGAGGTAATTAAAAGGCTAGAAATGCTCATAAGGTGCTTTATGATGGTAATGAAATCCTTAAGCCTAGGCGAGAAACCTAGTTGCGTTGAGTGCACCGAGGAAGATAAGAAATTAAATGAAATCACTAGGAAACTATGAATAAGAAACAAACGATCCCAAATGCAAAGAAAAACATAATTATCTCTCCTCATGATTACAAGAAGGAAAAGCGGATTTCCTTGAACAAGTTTAAGCCTCGAGACTTTGTTGACTCCGAACAAGTCTTCGAAAAAGGATTTAGATAAGCGAAGCGGAAAATATTGTTGAAACAAACCCTCCCTTTGGAAAATGCCTAGAGCGATTGTGTATCCTCCTAATACACCAATGCATCTTGTACCTAGAACAATTGCCACTAAAAGAAGACATTAATTAGCCAATACGTTATATTTCAACTATTTGTTGATTTTGAGAAAACTTGCAAGAAAAGGATCACACCCATGGTATTACTAAAGGAGAAAGGGTTTTGAACAAATGAAAGAATGTTATTTAAGCGAGGTCATGCCCTTCTTTAAACTTCTAAAAGATCACATTGAGAGTCTTAAAAGGGGTGGAAACCGATATTAAGGGAATGGAAAAGGAATTTGATGCAATGGTTGTTGAAGTTAGTGACTATGAGCGTGCAATTGAAATATAATGAGATTGAGAGAAAGAACTTGCATACATTAAATGAGAATCTCATTATTGAATGTGTTGCTCAAGATGTGTTTTCATCGCTTCAAATTGCTCTATTAATGCTTCCAAATTTCATGAACTATCTCGTGGCCTCGAAAGTCTCCCATGATCGTGTCATTGAGCTTGAAAAACTAATTCTAAACTAAATGAGAAAATTGAATCGATGATCACGACAATTTCGTTAAACATTTTTCTAAACTAGAAGTTGAGCATTTTAATTTACAACTAAAATATCAACATCTTAAAGAAAATGTCAAAACTTCAAATGTCAAGACATCTTCAGATGCTCCGAGTTTGATGCAGTTTTCAAATTAACAAACGTGATGAGCAGATTCAAGCTCGATGCAACACGATCGTAAAGTTGAAAGCCCAAATCTCTCAATTAAAGGGTCAAACAAACAATATGACAGCTCCCAAATGCCTCTTCCTTTAGATTCTCGAACTCTCAAACGTTTCATCTTCAAAACCTAGTAAATGCTTTACAAAAGGAAAACGAAAGTTTTCTAGAAGAAAATGAAAAGGTTAAACGTCATTTCAATGAGTTGTTTGAATCAATTAAAGTCACTCGTAACAAAAATAACGATCAAATAGCGTCATTGCAAAAGGAAATTGAGAATCAAGAGTCGGTAAAAGGAAAATGCCAATGACCAATGGGGAGAATGTTGTATCAAAGGTTCACTCTTGTAATAAACATGCTTTATCTGTGACATATGTCCCTCCTCATCTAAGGAACAACAAACTAGCTATTCAGACATATTTCTCATCTCTTAAGGATTGTTTAGAATGCCTGCGTGAGATTGTTGAAGAAGATAAGCTAGAGAAACCTCATGATAATGCAATTGGACATGCATGCTTATATGCCAAACGATCTCAAGAAATCTTAGAATGCTTGATCACAATATGCCCAAAGACATTAGGTGAGAGAGTTAACCCTTTGATTCCATGCTCGATGCCTAAGGCCAAATATGATATGCACTCGATTCCCAATGTTTTGAATGTGAACCGTAGTGTACCCTTGAGTAGTTGATTCTAGATCCACAATGCTAGAGAGAGAACTCAAAATGCCTTCTAGGAGTACTAATCTCAAGACTCTAGTTTTAAGAAAGTGAACCTTAGTGCACCGCATGTAGTTCAGATCCCAAGACATCTAAACAGTGGTGCAAAGAGTAGTAACACAAACTAATGTTCCCATTCCTCTACAGGAGTAATCGGTGACATTAAAGGGAGCAGTCAAAGTCTCAAGACAATACAAGGAATGATAGGACCTCTCAAGCTAAGAATGTGCTTTGGAAGAGAGTAGAAGAACAATCTAGGAACTTTAAGCTTGAATTGAATAAAACGAATCGTGTTGATTCTAGTATTAGCCATAGGCGCATTGTAATTAATTCAATTCGATACTACTTGCAAACCTTGTACCGATGTCCGCTTGAATTCGCTTCTAATCATGAATGTGGTGTCAATGTTTTGCCTAATGATGTTAATTGTCCATTAATATTGTTAATGCTAAAATTCATGCTAAAAGGGCTAAAAGGCAAAAGCGAAAGAAAGTTAGAAAACAATGGAAACCCGGGAAGAACATTCAAAGAAAATAGGCTTTTATTGGATACCGTTGGTCATAAGACTAATTAGATAATGCCCACTAGAAAATGGATGCCTACTTGGTAGAACTATTCCCTTAAGAAGTGGTCACACCGTAAATGTGGCTATCTGAGACACTAGTATCGCATCTATTCACAATGATTCCATTACCTCACTTTCGATATGAATGCTTCTATTTCGATGTGGGTGGTCCAACCATTGTAACTAACCAAATGGAACCCATTCTTGCATGGGGATCCCAATTATCCGCTTATCCATTCTTGTTTGTGTTCACCGCAGATCGCTCAAATCGCTCGTGGTACCGGACTCAGTCGCTCCAAGCATATGACCTGGAGACCGTCGTGGCTCATGAACTTCGTGAGCAAATTCATCGGGACCGTTAGATTTGGTAATGATCATTTCGGTGCTATTATGGGTTATGGAGATTATGTTGTTGGTGATAGTGTCATCTCTAGAGTGTATTATGTGGAAGGTTTAGGTCATAACATTCTCTGTTGGTCAATTTCGTGATTTCGATCTAGAAGTAGCCTTGAAAACATACATGCTTTATTAGAGATCTTAATGGTAAGGAACTGCTGAAAGGAACTCGTGGCTTAAACCTTTACACCATCTCTATCGATGACATGATGAGGGCCTCTCCAATCGCTTGTTATCTAAGGCTTGAAAACAAAGTCATGGTTATGGCATCGTCGTCTCAATCACTTGAACTTCGCACCATCAACGATCTTTCCGTAAAGGACTTAGTTGTAGGTTTACCTAGACTAAAGTATGAAAAGGATCATCTTTATTCAAGATGTCAATTGGGAAAAGCAAGAAGTATGCCCATAAACCCAAACCTACTAACTCATCACGTAAGTTCTTCATATGATTCATATGGATTTATGTGGACCAATGAGGGTGCGTAATATCTTTGGGAAGAAATATGTGTTAGTTGTGGTTGATGATTACTCTAGATTCACCGGTCAAGTTCTTAAGGACAAAGGATGAAACTCCGATATCATCATCAAACTCATCAAACAAATTGCAGTTCGACTAAACAAAACCGTCGTAATTATCGTAGCAGATAATGGAACCGAGTTTGTCAACAAACAACTTAGTGAATTCTGAAAGCGTTGGAATCACCATCAAAGAAGTGTTCCACGAACCCCTCAGCGTAGCGGTGTAGTTGAAAGACTAAATCGTACTCTTGTTGAAGTTGCTAGAACAATGCCGATCTACTCAAAGGTTCCAATGTTTCTCGGGTCAAGTAATTGCCACCGCATGCTACACACAAAATCGCTCCCGATTCACACTATTCATGGAAAACTCCATATGAACTTGTCCACAACAGAAAACCTAATCTATCTTTCCTTCGTGTGTTTGGTGCATTGTGCTATCCAACTAATGAGGTCAAGACTTAGGCAAACTCGGGCCAAAGTCGACATTGGAGTATTTGTAGGATATGCATCAAACAAAAGGGATACCGAATCTACAACAAAAGAACCCGAAATATCATGGAAACAATTCACGTTACGCTTGATGAGTCGACCGGTCAAATGGCTCCCGGACACTCCACCAGACCCGCACTTCAAAACAGTCCCATTGGATCATCTCTTGTTCCAAACTCCTCTCAAGAAACTCCATATGTACCTCCATCCAAGATGATGTAAAGAAATTGTTTGATCCTATGTTTGATGAACTGTATGATTCAAATACTAATGAGGTGCCGATCCCTACAACAGAGGATGCTCATATTCCGTTGAATGAAGTCAATCTTCGGCCTCAATATCTTTAAGTCAAGAAGCACCGTCCGATCCTTCGCCTCATCAACAAATCATCATTCTTCAAATGTACATCATGGAAATGTTTCGCATCAATGATGAAGTTAATCCCTTTGCTACTCTCAAGATGCTCCATTTGAAAACATATTTGCTACTCCCGAATCATCATCGAACCATCTTCTTCAGAGACATCGATTCGCCTACCTCGGTTCCTCAACAACCGCCACATGAACACCTCGTAAAATGGACTCACGATCATCCATTAGACAACATCATTGGTAATCCCTCTCGTCTGTATCAACCCGAAACAACTCGCAACCGATGCCTTATGGTGCTTCTTCAACTCCGCACTATCTAAGATCGAACCAAAAGATGTTAAACCGCCATGAATGAAGATAGTTGGTTCAATGCCATGCAAGATGAAATTCATGAGTTTGATCGTCTTGATGTATGGGAGTTAGTACCGCCTCGATCGTGCTATGATTATAGCTCTAAAATGGATCTTCAAAGTAAAACTTGATGAGCATGGTGATGTGTTGAAGAACAAGGCTCGATTAGTTGCTAAAGGATATCGTCAAGAGGAGGGTATAGACTTTGAAGAATCTTTTGCTCCAGCTTGCTCGAATCGAGGCAATCGTAATCTTTCCGCTAATGTCGCTAGTAAGAACATGGTAGTTTATCGATGGATGTAAAGACGGCATTTCGAACGGAGATCTTAAAGAAGTCATCTACGCCACCAACCTCAAGGATTTGTGAATCAAGAGCATCCTACTCACGCTTATCGCTTGAAGAAGGCTCTTTATGGTTTAAAGCAAGCTCCAAGGGCATGGTATGATACATCGTCAAAGTTTCTTCTATCAACCGGATTCATCAAAGGAGCATTGATCCTACATTGTTCACCGTGAAGTCGTGCAAACATTTAATTCATGTTCAAATTTATGTTGATGATATTATTTTTGCCTCGATGCACCCAATGGAATGTGATCGTTTTCAAATGAAATGAGTTCAAAGTTTCAAATGTCAATGATGGGACAAATGTCATTTTCTTGGGATTACAAATTTCTCAAAGTCCGGAGGCATTTTCATAAATCAATCTAAATATGCAATGTAGATTTTAAAGAAATTTGGATTTGATTCAAGTGACCCGTTGACACCCCATGATTGACCGAACCAAACTAGATGAGGACCTCTCGTGGATCATGATTGACCAAACGAAATATCGGAGTATGATTGGATCCTCGATGTATCTCACGCTAGTAGACCGACATCTTGTTCATTGTTTGCATGTGTGCTAGATACCGTGCTAAGCCTACTAAAAAGCACCTTGAAGCGCTTAAACGGGTCTTCGGTATCTCCAAGGAACCATCAATATGGGACTATGGTACCCAAGGACACCGGTATGTCACTAACGGCCTATGCGAGATGCCGATCATGCAGTTGTCAAGATACTCGTCAAGCACGTCGGGAGGTGCTCGATTTTGGGTGATAAGCTTGTGAGTTGGTCTTCAAAGAAGCAAATGAGTACTTCTATTTCCTCTACAGAGGTGAATACATAGCCATGTCATCTTGTTGTGCTCAAATCTTATGGATGAGATCTCAATTATCCGACTATGGCTTTGAATTCAACAAAATCCCTCATCATCGTGATAATAAAAGTGCTATTGTTCTCTCATGCAACAACGCTCAACACTCAAGAGCAAAGCATATCGACATTCGACATCATTTCATCGTGGAACAAGTGGAAAAGGTGTGGTGGAACTATATTTTGTGAGGTCTGAATATCAGTTAGCAGACATCTTCACCAAAGCTCTTCCAAGAGAACGTTTTGAATTTATTCTTCCACGACTTGGCTAGAAAAGCCTTCAACCAGAAACACTCAAACGTCTTCAGGAGGAACACGAGGAGTAAAGGTCTATCTTCATCTATCTCTTGTAAATATTTATTCGAAAATCAAAATACAAAATTATAAAACCCTCAAAAATCAAATAGAAAAATATAAAACTTTCAAAATCCAAAAAAATTTGAAAAATTCGAAAAATCTTCAAAAAAATATTGTCATTTTGTCATGTTTTTTCCGGTTCGATAATATCTACGGTCTTTGTGCTGTCATTCAAAGAATGACACGGGTCTTTAGATGTTGTTCAATTTTAAATAAAATATATATATATATATATATATATATATATATATATATATATATATATATATATATATATATATATATATATTTGGGAGAAAGAGAAATGGTTTATTGTCATTTTCAGCAATAACCGGTTTCAAAAGAAAGAACAGAGCCATGTTTTATCATGTTTTCAAAATTCCATGCTCGATTCTATAAACATTTATCCATTGAAAACCAAATGCTTTGAAAATAACTCAATCTCTATTTTTGATAATCATCAGGACTTATTTGTCAAAATCTCTATCTCTCAATCAACTACCTATGTCATTGATTGAGGGGGAGAATGATTTCAATTAAATTAAAAAGTTATTTGGCATTAAATTGTTTTCAATAGATATACATGCATGTTTTTATCAATGGAGTTTAAAGTCTTTAAATCCGATCCTTATCAGCTAAAACACTTTCATAATCAAGTCACAATTCCCCTTAAAAGCTTTCAAAATCAATTTAAATCTATACGAGATCACAAATCTCAAATGTTTTGATAATTGTGATCGGGGAGAATGTGATTTAAATTGGATTTAAACCGATAATTCGTAAATGGTTTTATTAGAATGTACATGCTATCCCGCCCACATGTGACAAACGATTTCAAATTTTTCGTGCACATGTTGAGGGGAGCATCTATCTTAAACCTTTGATTTGAAACGTGATCATTCATCCCAATGTGTGTGTTCCTCTAGTATGTGCAAAACTCTTTTCAAACCTCGAGGCACATATTGAGGGGAGCAAATTTATGGAAACCTCATCCTTCCCGGAAATGCTATATCTACTTGATTTGATGTGGGAAGTGATGTTGATATCTTTAGAAAATGGTAATCAAAGAAGTTAATTCTTTCTCTTGCCTCCGTGCAAAACATTTTCAATTACTTGATGCACATGTTGAGGGGAGTTCTCGTTTAAAAATATCAAAACAATTTCGGTACAAAATGCTTTGATAATATATCATAAGTATCCGAATTGATTTTCAAATGGTTTTCAATTGGTTCCATATGGCGATGAACAATACCAAAAGACCGACCAACTTTACTTTATGTACGGTGATATAAGGATGATAAGGTTAGGTATGTGTTCCCATGATCCGCCGAACCGGAGGGATCTACCCAGGACAATCCACTAGTTAGTGTAGAAGTCCTTAGGAATGATGATAAAAGGAGAAAATTGAGATATGGGAAGAGTGCGGACTAAGACCGAGCTAGTCTTGGAATAAACCCAACTAGGTTCTAGCTATGAAGTCTCGTAAGTAATGAAGGGGTTGAAGAATTAAAAGAATTGAATGAGGAAAGGGTGAAAACAAATAGCCCTCCATTTATTCAACCTTAGGCGTAAACCGGGTTCAATTCATATGCTACCGATGGTAACATCGGTATTGAAGACAATACGTCATGGACCCGGTGACGCACCGCACTTCAACTTTCCAAACCACTCAAGTTCCTCTTAAAAGGACTTGTTTCATTCTCACGGGAACCGACATTATCTATCGACTTTCTCTTAGAGATGGTTGATATTGAAGAAGGAGACCTCTCCTAGTCTCCCAAGAGGATCCAAATATGCACAAATTGAGTCTAGAGCCACGAGATCATCAATAAATCTCATTAGGACACTTTCAATGAAGACTCTCGTTTCACACACAATGTGGTATTGCGTAACATCCGAGTGATGTGTTTACATATTCACAATGAAGATGGAAAGCCTTCGAGCCAACATCAAACAAGCTCCGGTAGGTGGCATGTGAGATCTATTATATAGATCAACCATGTGACAACCGAATGAAACAATGGGGTGATTCAATCTTTTGAATCAATCTCAGTTCGAGATATGGATTGACGGATACCTTTGAAAACCGGTCTTTGTGCTTAAAAACTCTTTTCCTAAGCACATCGACCGTGTACTCATCTTTCAAACCAAAAGGTGTTTTATGATTGATAATTGATTTTCAATAAAACCTTCGTTGTATTGCAAAACAATTTCTATTGAGCAATACACGATTGTTTATCAAATCTCTTTTCATCAATCGCTGGACTTAAAATTACCGTTCACTCACTCCGTGTTGTCTTCTTTGAGATGTTCGGTTTGAGAACAACTAGAACATACCGCGAAACCACATCAAGGAAATTCTTCGAATTATACCGATCACAGTAAGACATGTATCGATCAACGGGAACCGTGGGCGTGTACCTCAATTCAACGAAGTGATCAAAGACACTTTCGTGCGATATATTGCTAATCGTTGTATGCGGTACACCCGACGTTTTCACCGATCGAATGAAGCGGTCAATCCATAGCCGCATGCTCACTTAACACATTCATCTCAAAAGAAATCAAGATTAGTGCATCAATGACTCGATATTTTCACTCCATGCTTCGCTACTCCGCCAATATCATGATTCAACAAATGCTTCCGCCACTCGATGTGAAGATATCATGATCCAGAATGTGAGCATGTCGGTCCTAAAGTCACAACATCCCATAATACCAACACCACAAAGGATGTCACAGAGATCTTTTTGATAGCTGATGATCTCAAAAGATGGCTCAAACTTATTATCACGTGGATCAGTGAAAGACCTCCACCTGAAGTAACCAAACATGCAATGTGAAGAATCAATGACTACGAGCTTAGGAGCAAAGGACTACATCAAGAATGCAAGATCAATTGTTAATGTATTATCCGTTGTATTCAATGTATTTTGGCACATGATTGAGGTGACCTCCTTGGGGAGATTGTTAGGAATTAGAAATTCCGGTATTAAAGAGTCGGTCACCTCAAGTATATGTAATCGTTAGAAAGCTCGTAGTCGTAGTTCTTTTAAGTTAAGTAGTTATTTAGTTAAGTAACACCGTGGAGGACGGACGGGTCTTTACCCACCGTATGCCCGATCCACGACCGATGTGTGGCGATTTATGTAAGACTATAAATACTCTCTACCTCCCAAGGTAGAGTTGGAGCTCATAATAATATCTTTCACTTTCTCTCACTAAGTTCCCTAAACCTCTAACTTTTCTCTCTAGAATTCCATCTATATGCTACTTTGTGTTATGGTTTGATGTGTATGTGAAAAGTTATATCTTACATTTACTTTCAGATTCTTAGGACTAGATTGTGAAGTGACTGGTTTTCACGAAACTTGTTTCACATCAACTTGGGAGGAAAACCAAGTTTTTGAAGATTTTGGCCATTCAGATCTAAATGCAGTCGGTTGTCTAACAACTGACTTGTTTCTATTCAATTGTAAAACTGGTTTCCCCAAGATTGATGGTTTTGCAAACTTAGTGTTCACACTATTCCTTGCAATTTTTCTAAGCTCGTTCTTTAATGCTACAATTGTGAATCCCTGTCCTGAAGTTGAGCTTTGATTTCACCAATTTTGACCATCAAAGAAGTTGTTTGTTCTAAATTTTTAGTCCTGATTTCTTTGATTGAGTCACCTAGGTCTTTTTTATGCCTTTTCAAAGTCTCATTTTCCTTAAGTAATTTAGCCACATAAATTGACAGTTCAATATTTCTTTTATTAGTTGCATCAATGTCCTGGTAAGTTGCGACTAAATTACTTTTCTCATTCATATCAGATATATGTTTCTTCAAATTGTTGATTGTCGAGTTTTTGGCTTGAAGCTGAGCTTTTAACTCGTTTATTTCAAAAAATTCACGAAATTCAGGAAGTTCTGGATTTTTACATGGTTTATTAGTTTGAAAACTTTCCTCCTTTCTTTGTATTGCAATTTCAAGTGAAATGCAATGTTTTTCAAGTGTTGAGAATTTGTTTGAAAGTTCATTAAAAATTTCTTTATCAACCATATCATTTGTTTTGAAACACTTAGTCTCAGGCTCAGCCTCAACCAAAGAATATATGTCAAAATCATGTTCAGCATCTTGATCATCTTGTTTAAGTACATTAGCAGATGCATTATGCTGAATAGTTAAGGGCACCTCAGCACATGACACCTGTTCATATACTGGTCTAGTATTTGCATCCACATCGTGTGCAACGTGATTCACTGAGCTGCTGCTTGTGTCAAGCTTATCTGTCTTTGTACCTTTTCATTTAGTGACAATTGATCCAGCATCAGATGCTTTACTTGAATCAACAATACTATCTCTTGATTTCACCCTACATTCATTCACCATGTCATCATACTTAAGTTTGTGTTGTACTCTTTCCTCAATGTACTTCTTAACATTATCTATGTGTTGGATTAACGTTTCTCTAAACACATCAGCTTCCATTCTAGTGTGACTAGCAAAGCACATTTCTGTCATATCATCTTCATAATCCCAACCATATTCAGCATTGACGAATGACTGAAATTGTTTGTTGATCACCTGAAGTGCAGCCTTGGATCCGGATTCTTGAAATTTTTCTTTGTCAAGTTGTTGTTCAAGTTGCTCTAAGTTCAAGAACAATGTGCTCGTGAAAGTTTGTACATCTAAACCGAAAAACGTCTCAAATGCTTGTACGAATCCCATCTTGAATCCAGTTCCTTTTAAAGGTACCATGAGATGTGAATGAAGTTGTCGAAAAGGTTCAATGCAACTATCCTTTGCATGATCTTGCAGTTGCTGTAAGTAGTTCAACTCTCTCTCTCTGATGAATTTAAGCACAAAGATCTCATAATATCATTAGCCGACTCAATCATGTTTAACGGTTCTGCATAGTTAGGACTCTTATGGTCATCAAAAACGTCGTAAAATTTCAGTACCTCATATATCACTGAATCTGGAGTGTTAGGCATGATGTTGACGTTTATGGAATTTAACAAAATCTATAAGCGACCGTGAAATAGTGTTAACTTGAACGTGTTACAATAACAGTTGGATTGATTCAATTATTAGTGATTGTATGTTAAAAGTAATACTAGTATGTCTGGATTAGGTGAATCGTTGTTTAATTGTGATTTGGTAAATTTTGAATTAAATTGCAGTCCAAGAAACATTTTTGGGCAGGGTGTCTCCTAGACAAAACTCAAGATTTGTCTTCAAATTACTCAAATCGCAACCCCTCAAACCACAACCTCTCAAATCGGAATTCTCAAACTGCAAAAACCCAAAACTCAACAATCAAAACGCAGGCTCAAATCGCAATATCAAACCGCTGGCATCAAACTGCAGGCATCAAACCGCAAGACCAAATCGCAAACCTCAAAACGCAGTGACTCAAATCGCAACTAGTCAAATTGCAGTTGTCAAACCGCAAAAGTGTCAAACCGAAACTGCTACAGGACAAATCTGTCACTCTCAAACTGCAGAGTCAAACCGCAAGAGACAAAAATGTCACTATCAAATCGCAGACCTCAAATCGCATGCAAGAAACCACTCTGAGGGTCAAATCGCAACTTTGAAGAAGTGACTTTTTTACCTAAAAATCACCCTTTTGAATGTTTTTGCTTGGTTTCTTTTGCACAACTTGATCCTAGAAGGTTATAACTACCCTAAAAATACTTACTTTAACACCACAAACATGAGAATCAAAGAGAGCCAATAATAAGACTAAAAACCTTCCAAAACCAACTTTTTAATCTAAACTAACCAAGAAAACGTACATACAACCTAGCTAATCAAACCATGGGCTCTGATACCAATTTTAAAATTATTGATATCATAACACCATATGGATTTGATGTACAATTCGTGTAGTAGAAAGAGAAAGAGATGAGAGAAAATGGGATGCTAGAGAGAGAAAGTGAAATGTGAAATGTTAGATTCAAAGAACATCCAACCCTCTCCCTTGGTGGGAGAGGGCTTAAATAGTTACATAATACGCCCTCCAGCGGGCTGTAGATCGGGTATACAATGGGTAAAGACCCGTCCTTCTTCCACGGTGTTACTTAAGCTAATCTTATAATAATAAATAACGTTAAGCCTACGAGCTAACTTATGCTAGCCTATACTCGGGGTGACCGACTCTTCTATATGGATTTTCTAAATCCTAACACCAACTCATAGGGACTTTTACCATTTAAGACAAAAAAGGGCAACATGTTAATAAGATAAACAGCAGTAAGCAAACAATCAAACCAAACATAACGGAATCCGCCTCTGAAACATAAGGATCCTTGCCACATTTAGCAAGTGCCTATGTTTCCTTTCAGGAATACCATTTTGCTGAGGAGTATGTGTGCAAGAAATTTGTTGAATTATTCATAAGTCATTTATTAAACCAAACATTTTTTTATTAACAAATTATGTTCCATTATCATACCTAATAGTTTTAATAGACACATTAAATTGATTATGAATGAGTTTAATAGAAGACATAAAAACATCAAAAACCTCATCTTTAGATTTAAGCAAATATACCCAAACAGCCCTTGAGAAATCATCAACAATGGTTAAGACATACTTAAACCCTTCTCTGATAGAAACCCTATAAGGACCACACAAGTCAAGATGAACAAGTTCACCAAGCTTCTCAGACTAGTGATCAGTTAAAGGGAAAGTTTCCTTTGTTTGTTTGGCCTTATGACAGGTTTCACAGGTAGACACATGAATATACGTAGACAGTTTTAAATCATTTTTAAGGACAAACAGAACTTGGTCACCAGGATGACCAAGCCTGCTATGCCATGAATATTTAGAAACATTAAAACGCATAATCATATTAGACATACTTACAGAATTGCCACTATGCATATCAAACAAGTATAATCCACCAGACTCACTACCAGTCCCAGAACAGTCTCCCTTTTCAAGTCTTGAATATAACATTTATCATCATCAAAACCAACAAACATTTTACTATCTTTGATAAGCTTATTCACAGACAATAGACTAACATAACCATGCACAACTAATACATCATACAAACGACATTGCAAGTCAACCTAAGATTACCAATATGACTAGTTGTAGCCATAGTCCCATTAGGATGACCCACAATAATATTTAAACTAGACAAATCAACAACATCAAACATACCATTAGTAGATACAGTTAAGTGTTAATTAGCATCAGAATTAATAATCCATCCTAAAGTAATAGTTTTAACCATAAGACTAGAATTGGCAACAAAATATTTAGAAAAATTTATGTTAATCCACATATTTCCATTAAAGAAAGAAGCACTACCTGCCATATTGGCATGTATGCTCCCAGATGGAGTATCACTGATCAAAGACAACGAATTCCTCATCCGTTCAAAAGTAAAACCAGTAGAAAGATTGAGAGATAACTATTTTTCTTTACACTTAACATCAGCATTATTAGCATTGTAGTTTGGTTTGACAGAGTTATTAGGAAACTTTTTGAAGTTAGGAGGAAAACCAACAAGATCAAAACACCTATCAATAGTTTACCTAATTTTACCATAATTATTACAAATCAGATTAGGATTAGGACCTCTATTAACATTATTAATAGCATTCCCTCTGGTGTTATTGTTATTATTAAAAACCCTTCTACTAGAATTATTAAAAGATTTAGCAGCAAAAGAAGAGGCATTCATTTTGGATTTAGTAACACTAGAGTTCTCAGGAACCCCTTTGTAGGATTCCTCTCTGTACACAGTAGTGCATGCATCCTTCACATCTGGGAGATGATCCCTGGTCAGAAGGGCACTTCTGATAGGATGATAACAGTCATCAAGACCCATCAGAAAATACATCAATTTCATAAGTTGCTGATGAATCAACAACTCTTTACTAGCATCACATTCACATTTAACATCACAAATACATTTAGGCAGTTTAGTTAAGGCATCAAATTCCCTCCAAAGAGAGTTTAACCTATGATAATAATCAGCAACAAAACTACCACCTTGTTTTATACCATTAATTTTTGAAGCAAATTAAACACAACAGAACCATCAACTTTATCATAAGTTTCCTCAAACTCTTTCCAAACAGATGCAACATTATCAGAGTAACAAGACCTAAATACACATCTTGAGACACATAGTTCTTAATCCAAGTTAAGAAAATGACATTACACTTGTCCCACTGAGTAGATAAGACATCACTAGAAGCATAAGAATCTTTTAAACAAGTACCATCAATGAAACCAATCTTATTCCTAGCTTGTAAAGCAAGTTTTATGGCACTAGATCAGATCCTATAGTTTTCAGTTCCCAAAAGTTTAAAAGGAATTAAATCAGTATAACTGTTATCATTAGTTTGCACATGTAATGGATTACCAACATCAAGATTATTAATCAAAACAAGTGGTAAATTACTACCACATTCCCCAGCATTCACCATCACAAATCAGACAAAAAACAGAACAAGATAAGCAACAACAGACAACCAACAATAACAACAAACAGACAAACAATGATCAACAGAAAATAACAAGAACCAGAACAAACAAACAATCAAATACCCCATATCACCTT
The DNA here is from genome assembly GCA_022545495.1 of Chrysanthemum lavandulifolium. Taxonomy (NCBI): domain Eukaryota; kingdom Viridiplantae; phylum Streptophyta; class Magnoliopsida; order Asterales; family Asteraceae; genus Chrysanthemum; species Chrysanthemum lavandulifolium. The sequence goes on from CM040239.1 coordinate 169,742,104, forward strand.
TAATTACATATAACCATCAATTATACCAACAACTTCCAAGACTGCCCAATATCCTAACCTCATATACTCACACGCAAGAGCAACAAGTAACAAGTCAAAAAGGCGGGGTTGGCTGGAAAGGTTTCCGGTTAGGTCACTAGAATCAACTTTTACAACACAAGCACAATAGAAAGAGATAGAGAAGAGAAAGATCGGATGAACAATACACAAACCAACACACTACGTATGAATACTCAAGACCTATTAGGTCACTATGCACAATAGAAAGAGATAGAGAGAAAGATCGGATGAACAAGACACAAACCAAACACTATGCGTATGTAGTTATGAGCATATGTGAAAGAGAAATGAATTGAACAACCAACCCTCAAGTGAGGGTTATTACAAGGTATTTATAGGAAGGGAGCTAGGCAACACTCCTACTCCCTTCCTTTCCTTAGTGGACATGGGCCTAAGCTCATGGGCCTTCTACATAAGCTTAAGCTAATAACAAACATAAAGGCCATAATTAAGCTAACTATTACATATGAATCACTAACACTTGATTTAGGTTTAGGAGTGATTCCAACAATCTCCCTAAGTGTTGGTGATGAATGAATGTAAACGGTGAAGGTACCGATGTAATAGTAGCTTTGACGCCTTCCGACATTCTTCTTTCTTGTGAGAAGAATTGCCTTGATTTGAACAATCTCCCCAGTAGAGAAATTGTTTTCTTTAAACAGCTTTGCTTTGACGTCATCTTTAACTTTGTTCTTTGATCATTGTTCTTTGTGATGGTAGTGATAGTATGTTGTTGTTGTCTCGCATCAAGTCTCGCTTCAGTCCGCTTCGTTGCTCCAAAGGTTCCACGCCATTCTTCAACATGCTCACACGCCTTTGACGTTGGATTTCAAGATCGATGAAGTTCTTTAAGTCTTTAACTTTGTAGATTCTTTGGCTTGACGAAGAATCATTCGACTTTTGTGTTGCTTTTAGATAGAACTTCCATTAGTGATGATGTTGGCATGAGCATGTGAAGAATCTGCACGATCATTCCGCCCGAGCTTCCATAAGAAGAAAACATGAAAACGGTTAGTAATAAGCGGATTCCGCACTTACAAGTTTGAACTTCGAGAGTGTTAACAAGATAGTGTGAAAACACAACTCTAATTCTCACAAAGGCCGCTCTCGAACCGGAGTCCCACAAGTGAGATAACGCGATGTACCAAGTACACCTACAGCTCAGATGAGTCGCCGAGGTACACCAAGCATCACCTCACGATGTAGACCGCTTGAGACACACTAAGCGTAATCCACGGGAGTTACCGAAGTGACCGCCGTGGTCGTTTGATGTTGACCCCGGCAGAGTTTCCATTCAATCACCGAGGATCACAGTTAGAACCTCTCATAAATGTTCTCGATGATTGCTAAGATCCGTGAAGGACTCGATAACGCACCACCGATGTTCTTATTGTTGAACATCAAGTGATGAAATGTCAAGTGTTCCTAAGAGATCTTTTGATGAATCTCGTGGCTCTAGACTCAATAGTGTGTTTTGGTTTTCCGAGCGGAGACTAGGAGAGGGTCTCCTTCTTCAATACCAAGAATCTCTAAGAGAAAGCCGATAGATTATGTAGGGTTCCCGTGAGAATGAAACAAGCTTCTTTTGAGAGAAACTTGAGTGGCTAAGAAGGTTTAGTGCATGCGCCACCGGGTCCATGACGACTTTTAATCTTCAATACCGCGCCACTAAGTGACAACCAAGAGTATATGAATTGAACCCGTGTCGCCTCTAAGTTGAATAATTTGAGGGCTATTTCTTTTCACCCTTTTCTTTGCATTTCTTTTAATTCTTCAACTCCTTCTTTCTCCGATTCTCATTTTCTCCTTTTATAATCATACCTAAGGACTTCTAATTCTAACTATTGGTATTGTCCTTGGGTAGATCCCTCCGCTCAAGCGGATCATAGGACTGTTATTCCTAACCTTAATCACCTTATAACTCCATTGCCATAAAACCATTTTTCATGAAAATCTCTCAAAGTGTTTGTGAATGAAAACATGTTTGAACACTTCAAGAGTTTTAGATTTTCATAAATACCCTCCACATGTGCTTAAGAGTTTTAACAGAAATCAGACAAGTGAGGAAAGAGCTCGCACTTTTGAATTGATCGACTCAAGATAGACAATTCCCGAGGGACACGGTTACGTTGCATAGTTAAAGAGGTACATTGTCGCCTTTTAGGTGACAACTAGCTCTAATAACTACCTTGAAGGTGTGGACAAACCTCAAAGGTTGTCAAACCCACAAAGTTCATGTCTATCAAGAGCTTCTCGAATAGGTACAATTTACTTGGATAAGTCTTTGAAGACAAATCTTTTCAATGTAAGACTGTTCAGATCCCGTCAATTCATGGGTTGAAGTCTTTTCACACGATGATTCAATAGCAATATCACAACATATTTCTTATCACATAATTTTCTCCCCTCAAAATGGCATATAAATGTTATTTTTGAAGAAATGTTGAGAATAAATATGACCATTTTGAGTTTTATGGGAAGATGACCACTGTGAACAATTTGTGAACAAAGTTTATAAGTCAAATACTCCCCCTCAACAAGTGATATAAACGGTTGAGGTTTTGAAAATCATAAGGGGAAGTACTTGTTCTTTTGAGCAAAACCTTTAAAAGTGAAAGGTTTGATAGGTTTTACTCAAAAGTAAGAAGCTTTCGCTCCTTTTATAAGGATTGTGGCAATCAAGCGCACTACGTGGTCCTTTCTTGACAAGAACGGGTTGTACATCGATATGTGTGCACAAGCCATAGTCATAATTAAATCACACATCCAAAATATTATGAAATAGAAGCAGCTCAAGGGTACCAGAAGTCCATCAATCTTGCCAGAATGCGAATGTATGCTGATAGCCGGCGAGAGCAACTCGGGACGACCACCTACAAAGCTCTCCGTAGTTCGAATCGTCCCGCCGATACAACCTTTCATCAATCTGGTGATGATCCTCTTCACATCCCTTCGCCTTGAGAATTCCATCGCTTTGAGACCCAATGCCTTCATGTATCGCCTTCAACCGATAAGCCAAGCCATCCCTAACCTTCTTCAATGTGTGATCCCCAAATTTGTGAAGATCTCTACACGCCATCAAGCAATTTCGTTGAAGTTCACCGCGATAAACGACGCCGAATGGTTTGTCGACGAGGTGTATTATGGAAGTCGGTTGATGTCGGGAAGATCTAGCGTGGTGGAGTGAAGTTGACACGGTCCGATATGATTCAACCGCAGTCGGAGATCTTCTACACGTTCTTTGATTACTATTCTTCCGATGAAGATAAGCAAGGACTTGATGTATTCACGTTGCACTTCAACGAGAATTGTCTCATGCGACCTCGCACTTTGGCAAGGTACATGTCTTCAATGTCGTTGATAGACAAATTCTCAAAGTCCGCTTCAGAGAATGCATAATCCCTTTCGCCTTGCCTTTTGACCACGATATTCTTGAGGAAAGTGTAGTCCCATTTAGACGAAAGATCAACATGTTTAATAGCCACGATTGCTTTAGTATCGAACACTTCATGTTGAGACTTCAACCGGCAGCTTCATGTAGTAGATTCGTCGCTTGCCCGCCAATGGTGAATCCCATACAATGCATCACGGTCATATACTTCCACATTGTTGGAGAACATGTGGTTAGCCCTTTCCTCGATGGCTATGCGCTAGAGTATATGGTCACGGAATGGAAGTGTCGAGATGTAGCGATTTCCTTGAACCATCGCCACCGTAGAAGAAATTCCAAGTCTTTGTTGAAGAAATATCGAATGGAATCCTAGGTCGATCCGTTGGCCAATTGTTGGTAGAGGTTTAGACCACCGGTGTAATATGGAGGGTTGTCCCGCTTGGTGAAGTCGATGTTTGCTTCGGGTTGAGCCAATCCATGTTGTTAGACATAGCTCGTGCTATATTATCAAGGTGATACTCAACTTCAATAGCACTTTCCGAAATGTCTTTGAGCAATTGAAATGCTTCATTCTTGATGCGCTTCAACTCGGATTTCGCCATCTTTTCACACGGAATTTCTCTTGCAAGAACTTAGCATGCTCCAATGTACTACCGCCTTCCGATCTTGACCTTCGTGTGGGTAGGGAGTAGAATTAACAAGTGTAGAAAACCAACAGATTCATCGGTGTCATCTTCATCTAGCCATGATACGACGCCACCCTTAGCGCCTTCTTCTTCTTTTCTTAGGCCCGGATGAGGATTCTCGTTTCTTAACTTTGTCGGGAGAGGTGGGTTGTTGTTGGGGCTCATGGAATTCCTCATCGTCACCACCCAGATACTCAAAGTGATCACCGGTTTTCGAGTCCTGGGTGGTAACTCGTAAGAATCCCGAGGTTTTTCAAGAGAAGAGCGAGGAGGAGACCTTTGTTGAAATGGAGTCCGTTGGGGTGGAGGTTGCATAGAAGATGATTCACCGACTTCTTCGGCGCTTAGGCTCGCCATTCTTATCCCGATCCTTATCTTCATCGTCGTGGACGCTTAGGCCTTTCACTTCTTCTCTCGCATGTCGATTTTAGTTGGTATTCCAAAGAATGCTTCAAACAATTTACCTTCAGAGGAGGCAAATGTTGCGATCGCTTCGACATTTGAGCTACCACCGGTTAACCAATTCAAGATCCGAGAAGATTATGGGATCAACCGGATTGATGTTCACATGCATTGGAGTTGATTTCATAGTCCTGTTTGGCGTGTGTAAGAGATTCGGATAGAGTTGTTTGGTGAACAGCTCCTTAGTAACTCCGTGAACGATGTCAAGAAGGTACTTGTGAGTGTATCCTTTGATCATCTCGCCCATTTTCCTTGAAGATCATCTTCATGAGCTTCGACATACCCTTTCAACTTTCATCTCGTCATTCTCGCCATGAAGGTATCAGACCGATCAAGAAGAAAATTCACTTCTTGTAAAGCACGCCTTCTTTCTCGACTGCTTGATGCCTTTAACGATTCGTGTCTTAGCTTGAGAAATCCAAGAGGCGTTGGCTTCTTCACCGATCCGGATGTGGATCTGGTTGTTCTTTTGATGGTGGTGGTGAGGAGTGAGAAGATGAACCGATGATGATGAGATGTGAGGAGACTCCGGTCCTTTGGTGGCTCGAAGTTTTCTCCTTGGAACGGACGGACTGTTTAGAAGAAGACGATCATAATCGTCCGCTTCATCAATCTTTGTATCATCGCAGCTTGTTTTCTCGCCTTTTCCGCTTCGGTTCCTCAAATTCATAATCAATAGAATCTTCCACGCGCTTTTGTTGTTGCTCAAGAGTGGTGGCACCAGCCCCTTATCGGGTTGATTAACCGCATCGTGAATTGGTGTGGATTGAACATCACCACTGACCCTCCGGCCACCCATTTGATCCTTTGCAAACTCTTTCGCAACGTGTTGGAGTCTAACGAATTTGAACTTCCTCCGTAATCGATTCAGAGGCTCTTCATCCGAGCTTTCCTCTTCGTGCTCAATCACCGAGTCTTCCTTTGCCGTGTTCACTATAGGACCGGGAGGTTTGATCAAGGATTAGTATCGGTTGCGCTTGAGTAGAAGATCTCTTCGTCTCGATTGTGTATCTTCGTAGCTTTCGTCCACTAGCTTTCTTGGCGATTCGTGCTTTGGCACGGAATGGGAACAACTTCCTTAGAAGGAACAGTCCTTTTCGTGGAGGATTCCTCTTGGGAACTTCCTCGACTCTCAAGGCTTGCAAGACTCCTCACTCCTCTTCTCGGTTCTCCTTGTAGGTGTACCGTAAGATTTTTCATCGAGAAAACCAACTTTGTTCTCTTTCACGCCTACCAAATATCTTTTATAAGAGTAGAGTCGTTTGAGTTCATCCGAGAGAAGGAGATCCGCAACACAAAGACCTTGTTTCTTGGTTGTTGATTCCTTGAATCGATAGTTAGTGTAGGTTCGCACAACATGTCGTGATTGTCGGGTCATTGAGTCTCTCTGGGATATCGTAATTGAGTCCAAGAGCTCTTTCGATCAACAGCTTTGTATATCCGATATAAGGAATCTTTGAGCCAAGCTTTTGAGGAATGTCATCATGTCATCCCATATCGTAGCTTCAACTTCGATGTGTTTCATGTTGATTAGAGCCCAAAAGATTTGCGCTCCACGAGCTTGGGATGCTCATAGTCACCGTCACGACCGTAAACGGATTTTGTGATGATGATATAAAGGGTTCTCCAAGGTCGAGGAATGTTCTTAAGATCCACGTGAGAATGCTTATTAATAACCCTCAAGCTTCGTCATACCCAATATCAATCAAAAATTGCGTAACGCCTCTTCAAGAGGTGCAGCAGAGTATTCGGTTGGTATGATGTCGAATGAGGAGAACGGCTCTTAAATCTGCAGGAGTGATGGTGATTTGCTTGTGATTGAGTGTCACCGCCACAACATTCTCGCCCTTTGATCTTTTGCATTGTAGTCCAAAACTGTTGAATGTAGATCTCGAACAAGAGAGAGAGTGGGAGAGCATGTTCGATAAGGATGGTTCTTCGTAATATCAACAAAGAATGAGACAAGAAGATTTCGAACAGTGAGGGTTTCAAAGTCAACACGAAGGTTGTTCTTTCCAATCTTCATTGGATAGCCATGAGGAAGATATCGCAATGGTGAGTACATTTGGTGCATCCACATTCATTTGAGCGCCCATGTCGTGATCTCAAATACATTTAGCCAAAAGAACCAACATATCGAAAGACATTATGTTAGTCAAATGATGGTTTTATTGTCTAATAATTTGAATGAGATATGTCAATGATTGTTACGAGTCCAAAATCACTTGTTTGTTCAATAGTCCAATGACGCCGTGATAAGTTTTGAGAGTTAGTTAACTTTAGGTTTTAAAGTTTATGTTATCTCATATTTTCACAACATATTACACATTTAAGCTTATTAGTGACATTATTGGTTTCGTGACGTTATGATTTATTTATTTACAAGTTCGCACGCGTAACAATTCATAATGAAGGTTTGATCAAGGCTTAGGCGAGAAATGGTAGCTTATGCGTAAATGTGAGTTATACGCGAAGGCGCAAGCTTATGCGTAGGACCCCGACTTACGCGTAAGAAATATTACGCGAGGAAAAGGGACCTTATGCGTAGAGCTTACGCAGAAGCAAGATATAAAACCTTACGCGTAAGGCTTACTCGTAAGAGTAGACCTTATGCGCGAGAGGTCATCACACGCATATCCTTCACGTGATACGCCGTAGTCCCTTATGTAGAACCCACGCGCAGAACGCTACGCCGAAGATTTCTCTTACGATAACATGCTACGCGTAAGGTGATCCTTATGCGTAGATGTCTAACAACCTTGATTCTCGATTTTTACGTAGCAAACCCGAAATAAAATCATCATAGCATCAATTTTAACACATACATTCATTCTATAATGATCATGACATGTATACTTATCAAACAGTTTACGCAGAGAAGACCTTATGCGTAGAACTTAAACCCTAGTTTCAAGAATTTACAGAAGAAATCTAGCCATGGAAATTGCACCAAAGTTTTTCGGGAGGTGTTAGATGCATAGTAAGTTGTCCTATCCAAGTTTTAACATCAAATATGCCATGGATCAAAAATACCCAAACCGTATGAATATAAACCCTAAATTCCAATTAATGAATCATTAGAGTTTCGGGTAGTTTCGGGTTTAGTTATGATTAATTCAACTTGAAAACAACCTATTATAACAATCTTTATCACCAAAACGTTCACAAATGAAAACACCCAAACCCACGCATAAACCCTAATTTCCAAAATCCATCAATTCGTGTATCTGGGTGCATTTTGAGGATAAAAATGATATCATTGATGTATAGAAACGTTTTGACACAATCTTTTAAACCATAAACACACAATATTGATCATGTGTTCATACGCATATGCGTAGAACACAAAATCAATCATATACAAAAATTTGACCGTTGGATACGTATAAAAATCAAAGCCAATGTTTGTAAATACGTTAAGATTATGAAACAACTTACAAATTGATGTTCCAAAACACGGATTTGAAGAACGATTTTAGTGCGTAGGATATGTTTGGTGAAGATAATAAATGTGAAAGATTAGAGTTAGGTGGAAGTTTTATTAAAAAAGAGTTTGAGATTTTGGCAATTTTAGTCCCTCCACCTTTTCCATTTTCATCCAAAGCCTTTTAACTTCCATTTTGGTTACCAAACGAAGAATATTTAGAAATAACTTTGACGACACTCCCTCTCGACTTAAGAAATAATGAAAGTTTATTAATTTTAGTCCGAGGAGTGTCGAAACCGTAAATGTGACCACCATTATTAAAGAATCAACCGGATAAAGTAACATGCAAGTACAAAGGATATTTTGAAACAAGTTAAGAATTTATTTTCTCCCTCAACACTTGATCGAAAAAATACCGAATTTTGAAAGATTTGAGTGTTGACGGAAGAAATGTACTTGCCATGTTTGAAGAAATATAGATAGAAGAATATTTTTGTTGTTTTATCCGATTTTCTATTTTGTATTTTGTTTTTGAAAATTATTTACAAAAGAGATTTTGGTGTTTGATCGGTTTTAAGACTGCTTTTAAGAGTTCATCCAATTCCTCTTGAGTCAAACACCGCATACCAATCCGTGGACCAACTCATTAAACCTAGCGGGAGGCAAGGCTTTTGAGTAGATCCGCCAATTGGTATTCTCGCACTCCATAAGTATAATTCAACTGCACTGCTCCACATGGTCCTTGATGAAATGATAGCGAAGATCGATGTGCTTAGATTTCGAGTGCCGAATCGAGTTGCACGAGATCGCAATGGCACCGATTGTCGCAAAGACATCGGATTTTGTCAAACACGTAACCATAGTCTTTGAGTTGTGTTCTCATCCGATGACTTGAGCACAACACGCCGACATGGCTACATATTCTCGCTTCGTTGATGACAACGATGTACAATCCTCGCTTCTTCGATTGCCGTGACACCGCTTATCACCAAGAAATTGTAGTGCTCTCAAGTACTTTTCCGTGAATCTAAACATCCCGCGTGATCAAGATCTCAAAAGCGATTAGTTCAAAACCGTAATCCTTCGGATACCGATCCCCAAGTTAATGGTTCCCTTGATGTATCGGAGGATTCTTTTAGCCTCGTAGAGGTGGGTTTCATTGGTCTCGATCGATAACGGAGCGAGATAAACGGCAAAGACAATGTCGTCCGCTAGATGTTAGATACATGAGAGACCCAATAATACTTTGGTATTTTGTAGGGTCGACTAATTTCCCATGTAAATCGCTCAGCTAGCTTGGTATGAGTCATTGGTGTGGCATAAGTGTCATGTGTTTTCATTCCAAATTTGTTTAACAATTCAAGGGCATATTTGGATCGACTCAAGAAAATACCACGGGTGATTGATGAACTTGCAGTCCTAGAAAGAACGTAAGTTCACCCATCATGGACATTTCAAAAATTTTCTTCATTAGTTTTGCAAAAGCGATTGAGTACTTTTTATGTGTAGACCCAAAATGATGTCATCCACGTAAATTTGAACAATTAAGATATGTGCCCGTGATATTGTATAAAAAGAGTAGGGTCGACCGAACCTTTGGTGAAATTATTAGCAATGAGGAAAGATGATAGCTTATCGCATCATGCCCGAGGAGCTTGTTTGAGACCATACAGAGCTTTGTTCGCTTTGTAGACATGGTTCGGGAACTCGGATCAACGAATCCTTCCGTTGGTCGACATAAACCGCTTTTCGCTTGTCCATTTAGAAACGCAGCTTTGACATCCATTTGAAAGACCGTCATATTCATATGAGCCGCGAACGCGAGAAATATCCGAACAACCTCAAGACGAGCAACCGAGCAAATGATTCTTCAAAATCAATACCTCCTCCGCCTATAACCCTTAGCTACCCGACGTGACTTGTTTCGATTACGCCCTTCAAAGATCCAATTTGTTCTTCCAAATCCATTTAAGACCAATGACGAGACCCCGTTGGTCTTTCAACCGCTCCCATACTTCAAGACGCTTGAATTGGTTGAGTTCTTCCCGCATGGATTCAATCCAGCTTGTCTTTTGTCATTGCGCCTTTAATGTTTTTAGGCTCGATTAGCGACATGTGAGAGCATAAATGCAATGTTCACCATCCGTGCGAAGACGTTGTCTTGTAACGACCGTTGATTCGGGTTGCCAATAATATTTTCCGAGGATGGTCTTTTGTCCATCGATGTGTAGAGGTTGATGTTGGTATACATTGTGCGATTCGAGGATTCAAATGGTTTGTTGATGATTCCGCGACATCGTGCAAAAGCAGCTTCATTAGCAAACGGGTTAAAGAACGATTTGGATCAAAATCGCAGGGGGTACTTCATTAAGAACATCATCACCGGTTCATCATTGTTGGAAGCGGTTTGTTCAACTGCTGTGGTGGAGTCAATCGGTGGTGCTTCTTCAACAAAGAGTTGTTGTAGCAGTGTATCGTATAAGAGTAGTATCGTTGAGCAATGAAACAACGGATACACCGAGCACGCTCATCAATATCGCCACCGAACAAAGGAGCAAATAACCTTTCCATTTGTTGACGAGTGAGTCGGGGCTTTGTTCACCGATGATGGGGTTTGAGGAAGTTTAAGCGGTTGTGACCGGTTCCAAGTCGTTATACTCGTAAGCCATTTCCGTAAGTTCATCAAAATGAGCATGAATCGCTTCCATAACCTCGCTTTGTACGACGATTCCGATCCGTAACCTTTAGAATTCTCACAATATCCAATAAAGACTCCAATGTCATCTTTGGCTTTGAGCTTTCCAAAATCATCACGATCATTATTCGGATAGCAAAGGGATCCAAATACATGAAAGTGTTTGAGATTCGGTTTATGGTTATGGAGAAGCTCAAAAGGTGTTTTGTTGTGGCTTAGTAATCATTGAACGATTTTGAGTATAGCATGCAGCTGATACACCGCCCATAAGTAATCTGGAAGTTTAGCATTGATTAACATTGTTCTTGCAGCTTCCACTAACGCTCGGTTTCATCTTTCAACAACTCCGCTTTGTTTCGTGTACGTGCAATAGATGTCCGATGCTCAATTCCCACTTTCTCATAAAATTCTCAAGAGTTTGGTTAACAAATTCAGCCTTTGTCTGTTCTTATTTGGCGGACGGTGTTCCGGAGTCGAACTTGAATTTTCGTGAGAAAGGTGATGATCATTTGTGGAGCTTGGTCTTTGCTTCAAGAAAGTAGACCCAAGTCCATCGTGAATAGTCATCAACAATTACTAAGATGTAGCGTTTGCCATTGATCGCTTGCACGCAAGATCGGGCCACACAAATCCATGTGAAGAAGATGAAGCACATGTCGAGAGTCGTGTTCCACCTTTGAAGGAAAATGAGCACGAGTGCTTTTCCCTTGTTCACAGTCGAGCAAAGGTGATCTTTAGAATACCGAATCGTGGGAGACCTTCAACTAGTTTATGTCGAGCAAGATTGGTTATAGTTTGAAAGTTTAAATGTGATAGACGACGGTGCCATAGCCGTGATTTTGTTGATGTTGCCTTTGAAAGTAAGCGATGGGAGATGAAGCAACCATGTCTTGCATAGAGATAGTGTAAAGACTTGAATTACGCGAGCCGACATAAGGTCGCTTCCTTGTAGATCACGAATGAAACAAGATTTCTCCCGAAAGCAACCTCCAAATCTCCATCACGTAATCGACCCATCGAAACAGATTGTGACCGAGGCCTTCCACATAATAAACCCCGCTAATTTCGATGTTCCCATTGATATAGTCTCCGTAGCCCATGATAGTCGCAAGTGATCATTCCCGAATCGACAAAGCCAATGAACTTTGCAATGAAGTTTGATAACAGCTTAAGGTTGCTCGTCATGTGTCGGGAACATCCGCTATCAACAATCTAGAGAATGATCTCAGATCACCATGACACACATGCATTTGACACGGATGGAATAGAAGTAGATGTGGAACCCAAATGTTAGAGGGTTCCGAGCGTGTATAGTAGACATACACACATCAATAACTTTAGGCATCCATTTAAATCCTAGTGTGTTATATATCCATTTCGCCATCTATAACTAGTATTTGCTTTAGTCTTAGTGAATGCACTAGGTGGTACTACATTCTTTGGAGGTGAAACCGAGCTACAGGACAAGAATGCGCTTCCTAGAATCTAAAGAGGCGGTTTACAAGCACGACTTAGAAAGATTAGTGGGCCTAGAGGTATTCCGATTCTTAGGATTCCGTAAACGAGAGATGATAGCTTTAGCAACACATTTGTCATGACAATCGAATTCATACTTTTACGACAAATAACACAAGGTGCATCGATCGAATATCAAAAGTACTTAAAGGTTTAGCATTCGTTACATCACTATTTCTATTACATTTGCCGACGCAATATCTATAGTGGAAGCAACGTGAGTCTTATTCATAGTCCTAGGGTGTTCTTCTACTTTAGCATTCCTTATTGATCTTTTCTTAGGTCGCAACTTCCTATTCTTCGATGTAGTGCTCCTAGGTCGTGAAGTGCGGACGCTTGGAAAAGAGGCAACTATTCTGTTTCAAGAGAAGGAAGCACGTTAGCAACTTGTGTTTTGGCAAGAGGCATTCGGGTTCACGCTACTAAGTGTTACGTGTGCTATTCTCTTAATGATGGTTGGCGGAAGTTGTTCATACTTTCCTAACATTTCTCTTAACTTAAAGATAGTGTGAATCAAATCTTGATTTTCGTAACTAATATTACCAAAGAAAATTCATTACTTCTAGTGTGTGCAAGATAGTGATCAAGTTCGTTTGATGCTTCATGACGAGTCTTATTGAGTAAATCAAATATGACACCATATTCTGCTTAACTTTTACAAGTTCTTGTTCATATTTTGAGATTTGACTTTTCAAAGACACGTTTTGATCATCCATTGCTCAAATTTTGGATTAAAATTGTTTGATTGCAATCGGTGGATTTTGTTTTGCAAAGCAAGTTCACGATTTTGACAATCTTTTGACACCATTGAAGACGACGCTTTGCATTTGAAAGCTCGTTAAGAGACGCTCATTTTCAACTTTTAAAGACTCGATCCGAAGCACATTATCAAGATTCTCAACAGCTACAACATTATCAACAAGACGCAGAGATATAATCGATGCATGTGGCAAAGAATTGAATAACACAACATTATGGATATCAAGACAGATAACATCTTTCAAGAGTCGATCAACATCTTTTCTCAACATTTTCTTTTACGCTTAGTATTAGAAATAGATGTTCGCTTTTTCGAAAACGACCTTCATCAATCCAAGTTCCTTATGAAAGTCCTGCTCCCAAGACAATGCACAATGTTTCAAATTTTAACATTTGGTAAAAGATTTTTCTAAAAATGTCTCTTTGTTCTCGCGCCAGAGGCGATTGAAAGTGTTGAACTTTGATTTCGTAATGATATTCTATCTCATGTTGTAAAAGTTTGAGGTCACCATGAAAAGGTCAAAATATCTAAGAATTTTGCGATTTTCGTGTTTTGAATTTACTTCACCGATGGAAGGTAAAGGACCATAAATTTGTGCATAATCCGTTGGGGATTAACATTAGAAGACTCGACGCTTTTATGATAATCCTTGGTGTGTTAGAAGAATCCGCTGGTGTGACGAAAGTGACCGGTTTTGAATAGTTAAAAGGTTTGTTGTAAACAACAGCTTAATTTTGATCGACTCGCCTTCTCGCATCTAATTCCTCTTGACGATGATATTCAACAACACTCATAATGTAATTATCAATTTTATATTCTCGCACCGAAACTTCGTGATTTGGTTTGAATGCTTTGGTTGAAAGCTTAGGTTTGTAATCGAAGATTCGTCCATATCCATTTGGATTGGGTTTTAAAGTAAACTTTTGAATAGTCGTGATCGACTCACCATGTTTGTAAACAACATTTTAAACTCTTTAAGTTTGTTTTGCAAGTCGATAATTTCTTCAAGATGATCATCTATTCGCTTCGTTGAATGCTTTTTGTATGCAGAGAACTGCTTTTGACAAGTTAACAACTCACCTTTAGCTTTTTGATTTTCCAAGGTGAGAGCGTTAATTTGCTTTTTATGTTCATGTTTCAGCTTGTTCTATTTCGCATAACAAAGCATTCTTCAAGCGGCTAGATCACGATCCGTCGCTCTAAATATTTTTCGCTTTGATGAGATTTAGCAAAAGCGGCTTCAAAACCTTTTTCACGCTTTTTCTTGAGTTTTGAAAAGTTGAGTTGCATTTCTAAACATTCAAAATCCTTGGTTAACAAAGGCATTTTTACTTTTAAGTCCCGATTTATCGCACGACATTCTTCCACTATGGATTGTTGGTTTTAAGTAATGATCAACATCCGGACGAGGCAAAAGTTCGGTGTGTTCAACGTGAGTCACAACATGATCATTATTTAGATCCTCAAGTATAACCACGGAGTCAATTTGATTATCAAGGAAACCATAAGGTCATCTTGATCGTCAAATGTAACTACGGGTCTAGTTGAAAATCGTCGGAATGAGATGTGGACGACTCATTTTGAACATTCCGAGCCTTGCCGGATTCGGATGTTGGCGGAGATATTAGATCGTAGATAAATATGGTTTGTTCGGCACCGAGACAAGCCATCGTTGTCATACACGGGCCTGTGTCACTCATGTGTAACTCATGCATATTAGCCATCAACATAATAAATGCATTGGCCCGCAAGTCCTCCATATCATCATCTCGAGTCTCAGATCCGCCATAAAACTCGTTTTTGTCCGTGAGAGTTCCACCACTTCATCCTTAAGAGCCAAAAGAAGAGCCTCTTTGTGATAAGCACCGCCCCTAGTCCTCGGCTTTGGGCATGCATTAGCCAGTGTCCTTCTCATTGCGCTTGTAGCATCAAGACCATTCAACCCATGCCGAGCATTTCCTGCTCCACCACTTGAGCTCGTTGTTATTCCTACCCATAGCATTAAACCCTTGACCACCGCCCATCCGACGACCATAACCACGATTCTCGAACTTCAACTCGTCCATTGTTCACAACAGCCTGATTCCTTGTGTTTGATGAGGAACGAATGCGATTGTTGGATTTGTTTGTATAACGGCCAAAAGCATTAGCAATCATAACAAATCCTTGTTGCAATGCTTCGAACGGATCGGATTCCTCATTAGCTTGACTATAAAGTGCTTGATCATTGTTGTTGTTGTAAGGAACCAATTGAGTTTGTTGAGATTGCTGTGATTGATCATGTGGTGTGATAGTGGCAGTTGGTTGAGTTGTTGGTTGAGGAGGATAACTGTTTTGAGCATACAAGGCAAGTTGTTGATTTTCCGGATGTGAAGGTGAAGCAATTTGAGCACGGAGAATCCTTTCCTTATCAACTTCCTTTTGATGAGGCTTCAAGTAATCGTACAACAATCCGTATGTAGAATGATGCATGTTCTTCGCTTGACGGAGAAAAATGACATACTTCTCCCATTCAGACCAAGACTACTCAGAACTTAGTATTAATCGCAATTCTTGGCATGATGATGTTGTGTTTATCCAAATCATTTATGATGTCCGAGAATCGATGATGATAAGACTCTAGTGTCTCTCCGTGTTCAATCATGAAGTGTTCATAAGCCAAGTAAATTTTGGATTCCATATCCTCCCGATTGAGTGCAGATCCTTCCATAAGAAGATGAATATGTTCCCACATTGCCTTTGCGCCTTTTGAGCATCAACACTTCAAGAATTGGGTTTGGTAATCCTAAAAGGATATATTGCATTGCAAGCTCATCGCCTTCATAGTGTAGAAGTTCTTCGCATTCAGTGTCCGCAACAAAGAGCAATGTTTGATTGTTCATCTCTTGGTGGATTAGCATTTGGATCTCCGGCACAATGACAAGAGGCATCCGAAATGGACCTTCCAAGATAACCTTCTTTAAGAACTTTCCATGTGGCTTCTTCGGATCACAAAACCTAAAGAACCTAATCACCCATTGATCGTAGTTTCGGAGTGAGCATTGGAGGTCTATCAAGTGATCCAAACCTCATGAATTGATTGTTGGTCGCTTAAAGCTTCACACATCTTTGCAAACCAAGTGGGTTCCTTCATAGTGTTCCTTGATGGATGTTGATTGAAATCATTTGTGTAGGGTTGAACTTGAAGACTTGGTGGTGGTTGAACCATTTGAGGTTGTGGAATTGCCGCAAGTTGTGGAGTATGTTGTTGATTAAATTGTTGTTGATAAATTGCTTGTTGTTGATTCCATTGTTGATGTTGTGGACTTAGTTGTTGTTGTCGTTGAGTATAAGTGTAAGGAAATAGTTAGAGTATGGTGGTTGTGACATGTTGAAAAACTTGTGTTGTTAAATGGATCTTTGTAGTCGAATGAACCTTTGTTGATGAAGTATCCTTAGGCGAGAAATCACAATAAACCAAGTAGCACTTATGCGTAAAACACCAAAGTTACGCTGTAATAAAGAAGAGTTACGCTGTGAGATTTAGCTTACGCGTAAGGAAGGTGAAAACACTAAAGTTATGCGAAACAAGAAGTTAGGCGAGAAAACTTAGGCATAGGATGACCTTATGCGTAAGACAAAGCTTAGGCGTAAGATAAATCTTATGCGTAGAAGTTTCTACGTAAGCTTATGCTTATGCGTAATTTTAGGGTTTTGCTCAAGTGATCTTTTACACTATCACAAAGGCAAAAGATATCCCAAGTCGACGATTTCGTGCTTATCCAAGCAAGAAAACACGGAGTAAACCACTAAATCAAGATCAAACCAAGAAATAAGTTACGCGTAGTTTTAGGGTTTTGATACGTGTAGACTTACTCGTAAAATGATTGTTGCCCAAAGATGTTTCTAAACCAGATTTTTGTGATGAAATAGCTTCAATATCACCAAGATAACACAAAAGTGTGAAACTTGATGATCCAAAGTGTCTAAAACATTACGCTGAGAAAGCTACCACGTAAAAACCAAGTTCAAAACGATGATCCACACGTAAAGGTTGAAACTTTTGCCAAAACAGTTATTTTAACACCTTAAAACGTTGAAAGTACAAGAATCTTGGATTAAAAAGTGTAAAAAATGTGTTTTTAAGCGAACCAAAGTATCACCGTATTCTTTACGCGTAGGACCAAAAACCTACTTCAAAAACAATACGATTCACCCAACTAGTAGGCGATTGATACCACTGTTAGGTCACTAGTTTTACAACACAAGCACAATAGAAAGAGATAGAGAGAAAGATCGGATGAACAAGACACAAACCAAACACTATGCGTATGAATACTAAGGACGGTTATGCGTAGCATATGTGAAAGAGAAATGAATTGAACAACCAACCCTCAAGTGAGGGTTATTACAAAGTATTTATAGGAAGGGAGCTAGGCAACACTCCTACTCCCTTCCTTTCCTTAGTGGACATGGGCCTAAGCTCATGGGCCTTCTACATAAGCTTAAGCTAATAACAAACATAAAGGCCATAATTAAGCTAACTATTACATATGAATCACTAACACTTGATATAGGTTTAGGAGTGATTCCAACAATATCCAACTCTAGCCCCGAATTTAATAGGACACATAATGTTGTCCTTCACTTTGACCAAGCTAGCTAACACTTATGAAACCAATATTGAGTTGAAATAGTTTTTGGGGAAGTGATTAAGAACAATTTAGAAGGAAATGTGAGTTTATTAGTTAAAAATCATATATACATGTTTATGGATCGAATAATAATACAATGTTCTCACATTTTTTCTCCAATTTAGTTTGTAAGGTTTTCCTTACATATATAAACAAAACCTTATCCACATTAATCCAAAAAATCTAAGTTGATAGATCCACACGAGACTTTAAAAACCTAAATAATATATCACGTTATTACCTATGAAAGAAGCTTGTGGAACTCAAGATCGTTAAATTTGAGTTATAATCTATTACTTATAACCTTGTAGTCATAAATTAGGTTGACCAAATCTTGGATCCATCACCTTAGTTTCTGCTTCACACATTTACTTTGGTTTTCTATATTTAATTCGAAACATATGATTCAATTTTATTGTATATAAATGTTTAGGATACAAAGTAAGCAACGAAACAAAAAAACATTTAATTTGGAAACTTGCAACGACACTCAATCAATTGATAATTAAATTAACGAATATTTTATCGATACTTTAAGCATACTAATAAGTTTCGAGCGCATCTGATAATATGTCTTAGGTTACACGGAGTATAGCACATTTTTGCATATTCAACTTTAGGTTAAATGCATTACGAATACATATTGGCCTTACGCCATATATACGACATACATTTATATTTTCAAATATTATTTTATGCATACTTTTATATACAGTGTACGTGAATTTCTATTCGTTAAGTAAGTAATATTCTTATTTCGTACTAATATGCCAATGTTAACTTATCGTAATGAAACATTATAAAATACGCGTTTATTATCTACCCTTATAATCAATTTACAAAGAAACTTGATTGTTGATAATATGAATAGTAACTTATGTGTACTCTTGTTATTTATATATGGGAATTGATTTGCATAATTTACTTTTAGTTAAGACACTTTGGCTATTGCATTAGATAATTGTATCATATTTATATTCTGCTTTGAAAACTGAGATAATGAGTATTCACATAAAAAAGAGAAGTATACAATTCACCTCCCTTTATGCATAGAGGTATGTTAGTACAGAGTTAGGATCAAATAAGAAGATTACTTAAAATAAGAAGTAATAAGAAGAACTATAACCGCAAATCCGAGATGCATCAACCTAAATTAAATGCATCCCTATAATCTTAGATGCATTATAACGCACAATAATGTGTTTTCTAGCTTTTAATTAGATGCATATACGTATATTAGATGCATTTCATGATTTCTCTGGTTTTTTGCTCCTATGCACGTGCCAAAATCATGAAAATCAATTTGCATCATCTATACATCAAATTAACTTTCGAAACTCAAGATGTTGCATCTATATGAATAGAAATGCATCTAATGCAAGTCGTTGCATCTCAAATGCATGGTTTTGGTCACTTCTCACCACTTCTTATTTTAATTTACTTCTCACTGGATCCCTTCTGTTAGTACAACATAGCAAACTTAAATAAATGGCTATGTTTGATGCGGGAATTAGAAAGTCTTATAGGGCTTGAATTTTTAAAATAAGTTAGCTTATTTAATAAGTTTTGTTAAACACAGGATTATGATTTTTTTTTTTAAGATATAAGTCTCCAGAAGCCTAAGCCAGTTAAAATAGACTTGTTAAGGCTTATAGTTAGTAAAATTACTTAAATACCTTTTAAAATATAGTAGAATGTTATAAAAAATAATGTATTTTTATGCAAATTTACATTAATAAATTTCAAATTCAATTAATTCGTCAAACATCTTTATACAAAATATATGCTTCAGCTTCCAATTTATAATACCAGGTTCAATTTCAACTTCAAATTCCAACTTATAATACCAACTTGAGTTTCAGTTTCAGTTTTAGCTCTACCTTCATCACAACTCAAGCTCCAACTTAAACCCAACTACACCCCATTTCTTCAAGTATACCCATATTAGTAACTATTTTAAATATATGTATTGTAGTTGACTTTTAGAAAAAAAAATGATTTGAACACTTCTTTAATTCATAGACACATTTTAAATTAAAGTGTATTGACATTTATATTTTCACATAATGAAAATGTGTTAAAATAATATAAAATTATAAATATCAAAACACTCTAATTTAAAATGTATCAATCAATTTATTAAGTGTGCAAATCACATTTTTTGAAAAGAATAAAATAAAGGACTATGTTACAGTATTAATTCAAACCGCAAAAGTGTCAAACCGAAACTGCTACAGGACAAATCTGTCACTCTCAAACTGCAGAGTCAAACCGCAAGAGACAAAAATGTCACTATCAAATCGCAAACCTCAAATCGCAAGCAAGAAACCACTATGAGGGTCAAATCGCAACTTTGAAGAAGTGACTTTTTCACCTAAAAATCACCCTTTTGAACGTTTTTGCTTGGTTTCTTTTGCACAACTTGATCCTAGAAGGTTATAACTACCCTAAAAATACTTACTTTAACACCACAAACATGAGAATCAAAGAGAGCCAATAATAAGACCAAAAACCTTCCAAAACCGACTTTTTAATCTAAACCAACCAAGAAAACGTACATACAACCTAGCTAATCAAACCATGGGCTCTGATACCAATTTTAAAATTATTGATATCATAACACCATATGGATTTGATGTACAATTCGTGTAGTAGAAAGAGAAAGAGATGAGAGAAAATGGGATGCTAGAGAGAGAAAGTGAAATGTGAAATGTTAGATTCAAAGAACATCCAACCCTCTCCCTTGGTGGGAGAGGGCTTAAATAGTTACATAATACGCCCTCCAGCGGGCTGTAGATCGGGTATACAATGGGTAAAGACTCATCCTTCTTCCACGGTGTTACTTAAGCTAATCTTATAATAATAAATAACGTTAAGTCTACGAGCTAACTTATGCTAGCCTATACTCGGGGTGACCGACTCTTCTATATGGATTTTCTAAATCCTAACACCAACTCATAGGGACTTTTACCATTTAAGACAAAAAAGGGCAACATGTTAATAAGGTAAACAGCAGTAAGCAAACAATCAGACCAAACATAAGGGAATCCGCCTCTGAAACATAAGGCTCCTTGCCACATTTAGCAAGTGCCTATGTTTCCTTTCAGGAATACCATTTTGCTGAGGAGTATGTGTGCAAGAAATTTGTTGAATTATTCACAAGTCATTTATTAAACCAAACATTTTTTTATTAACAAATTATGTTCCATTATCATACCTAATAGTTTTAATAGACACATTAAATTGATTATGAATGAGTTTAATAGAAGACATAAAAACATCAAAAACCTCATCTTTAGATTTAAGCAAATATACCCAAACAGCCCTTGAGAAATCATCAACAATGGTTAAGACATACTTAATCCCTTCTCTGATAGAAACCCTATAAGGACCACACAAGTCTAGATGAACAAGTTCACCAAGCTTCTCAGACTAGTGATCAGTTAAAGGGAAAGTTTCCTTTGTTTGTTTGGCCTTATGACAGGTTTCACAAGAGACACATGAATAGAAGTAGACAGTTTTAAATCATTTTTAAGGACAAACAGAACTTGGTCACCATGATGACCAAGCCTGCTATGCCATGAATATTTAGAAACATTAAAACGCATAATCATATTAGACATACTTACAGAATTGCCACTATGCATATCAAACAAGTATAATCCACCAGACTCACTACCAGTCCCAGAACAGTCTCCCTTTTCAAGTCTTGAATATAACATTTATCATCATCAAAACTGATTGGCTCCTGAACAGTCAAGTTTAATCACACAAGCTAACCACTTGTGAATGGTCAACCGTAATAAACTTAAAACAGCTCAGAAAGCAATACAATTAAGATCGAGGAATATAGTGGATTCTGGGTCGTTAAGTCCCACGGAGGATGAATGGTGTTTAACATGACAGATGTCGAATAATCACTAAGGATAGTGATCAAGAAGGATTTTGGAATATTTATACCAAAAGAAAAATTTTGTAAATTACAGGGCTTAAATGCAAATTAAAGAAAATTAAAAGCTAAAATATATTAAATAAATGCTATCACTATTTTTACAATGATGTTTTCTAAATGAAAAAAGAAAAATGTAAAAAGACCCAAGTGGCGAGTGGTAGTGTGTGTGTGTGTGGTGGTGGGTGGCTGTGGTTCGAATCCCAAAGAACTCTTTTTGCAACTATTTTATTTTTTGATTTTTCTTTTGAAACTTATTAAACAAACTAAGATAAGCAAATTATTTAACTACAACTTTTATGAAAACCAATAATAAGCTCGGTTTGAGCTTATTTTCTCAACAAATGAGCAAGAAAAAGAAATAAGAAAAGGTTTAAGCCAAAATGGCTTATAAGCTAAAAATAATCAAAGGAAAACTGAAAATAAGCTAGACAACTTATAATAAGCTAAAATGACAACTGAACAAGCTCAATGACTTAGAAATAAGCACTAAATAAGCTAAAATAAGCTTAAACTTAACTGGTTTGCACAGGACACTTTTTGAATCACTAGGCACTTTTAAGCTTATTTTTAAGCACTTAGATGATCTTTGAAATGAAAACAAATACTGGAACTAACAAGTAGACCAATTAAACTTTCTAAAAAGCTAAGATTCTCACTGTGATATCCACTGATGAGCTTATAATGAGCTTATGCAAAAGTTTGAAAAGACTGAATGCTCAGTGTACTATGTGAAATGGATCAAACAAAAAGCCATAAGCAGGCTTATCAAATAAGCTACAAATGGAAAAACAATCACTGGCACTTCAAGCTAGCCAGATGGGCTTCTAGAATCAACAAGTTGCATAAGCTAAGCTTTTCTAATAAGCAAGTTATAAGCTTGAGAAATGAGCTTGTGAAACTGTGCACAGTGCATGTTTTGACTATTTAAGAAAATAACTATGTTGACTTAAATGAACTTTAAATCAATTATATGGACTGATTATGATGGATTAAGTTATATTAAGACTAGATTAAGCAATTATAACAACTTATGAACAAGAAATCACAATCATGGATCATGAAATTCCAACAGTGAGTTAACAAGATTTGATCAAAAGGTATTTTGACTTTTTTAACAAATGACCACTAGTTTTCATGGTGTCAATGAGATATTAAGTACTTATGTGACACAGGACAATAACAAGAAACAAAGCCAACACACTCTAACACGATATCTCAAAGAATCCAAACAAATATTAAATAAACTAATTTGAAGATTTTCAAATGATTTTAAAGATTTAGACCATGAACTTGATTAAAGATCTTATTATATCATGTATTAGGACTAAATAAACATAAAACAACAAGATTAACAACATGAATCACAAGAATGATGATTATGATATTTTAACTTGTCAAAATGAGATTCTTAGCAACTATAAATTTTAAAGAACAAGAAACTGCTTTTATTGTTTAATTATACTTAACTACAACTAATAAACATGAATAAATGAAATTTAAGCTAATAAGCAACTCTAACAAGAAATGCCAAATTGGAATAAAAGGCTTACAAGATGGATTTGGTGATCAATGAAAACCAAGGATGTGAACACACTTCCTATAGCTTCCCAAGAAGCAATAAACCAAGGCCATCCACAATCAACCCTGCTCCAGCTTTCTTGTATCTTTCACCATGGATTTTTTATTTTTCAACTATTTTTTAGTATTTTTGGTATTTTTTTCTTTTTGATTTCTAAACTGAGTTTTAAAGTATCTAATAGCTTTAATAAGCTATATGGGAGCTTATGTGTGCTTATTCAGTCCTTAAAAACAGCTACAAACATCATTTGATCTTTTTGAGATTTTGAACAAGAAATTGCATAAACTGAAATTAAGACTTTAACACTGAATTTTATTATAGAAAAGGATCTAAAATACACTGAACTTAAGGAAAACAGTACTTGAAAGCTAAGAATTACACTGGAATTTAAATTTTAACTAAAAACAACAAAGATAAACTAAAATTACACTAGATACTTTTCTCTTCTGCTTCTCCTCTTTCTTTATAGCATTGAGATACTCCCCACATGTCTCTGAATCTTTCCCACTTCAAATCTCAGCCATTGAATGAGTCAAACTCATCTTATCCGTTTAAATGACTTTTGGCGCCAAAAGTGTACATGGTTGCTTGAGATAGTTTCAGAGTAATTAAAGAACTTTGGTGTGTTGTGGAGGTGGAGGGGGACAGTTTAGATAGTAGGTATGGGGCTGGGGATGATTTGGAAAGCAAAAACTAGTTTTGTGTGTGTAACAGTAAAAGGCTAATGGTGGGGAAGCATTTATTGCAAGGTAGGCTAATGAGAGGAGGGGGAATGAGCTGGAGAGAGTGGGTAGTGAGGTGAGGTGGAGGTAACAGGTGGTAAAAACCACCCTGGTTTTGGATTACAGAGAATGGTGAAGGAGATGAACAGTGGAAGCTGTTTTAGGCGCTCGTTGACCTTTTTTGACCGTGGGATATTATAAGTGGAAGGGTCAAAATGGGGGGGTCAAGGGTATTGACAGGGGTCTTTTTAGTTTGGTTGGGTTCTAAATACAAAGAAAGGGTCCGTTTGGTTTTGTATTAATAACAAGGACCATTTGTGTAATTTTGCCAAACATGAGGGACTGAAATTGCCAATCTTCCAAAGTTCACACAAGGACCATTCCCGCCATATGTGAATAGTACAAGGACTACTATTGCATAAAATTTCATTTTCATAAATCCAAGGACTATATTTGACATTTTCAAAACTTGAGGACTAAAGTTGTAATTTTGCAATTTACATTCCAAGGACTTGTTTTGACAACTTTATGAATCCCTAAGGACTTAAAATGATATTTTTCTTTATTTTGATTTACAGTGGACTGCTTTTGACAACTTTTTAAACTTGGGGACTAAAGCGCCAATTATGCAAACTTGATACGTTTTTCACCGATTTTGATGTTTTGCATTTAAAACACATAAAACACTTATTTGTGATCTTTTCATCATTTTGATGCATTTTGAGTGTTTTCGGATGATTTTGGCATTCTAAACAAGATAAAATGATGAGTATTTAGACACTCATCAATCCCCACACTAAGATATTGCTAGTCCCTAGCAATGTTTTGAGAAAAATTAATGGATTTCATCTCTTTACCAAAAGCCATTACTTCGGAGTAGCCAATTGTTTCAGTTCAAGTAAGAACCTTGGTACAATGATAACCAAATGATTTTGAGCAAATCACCAACAGAACGGATTTGATTTGTCTTTACCGAAGCCGTTTGCTTCGGACTAGCCAACTCTTAGATAAAATATCTTTGGTGAGTCGATTACCAATTATGGATTTCAATCGCCTTTACCACAAGCCATAAACTTGCGGGCTAGCCAACTCTTTACTAGTTAAAGATATGGTGAGTTGAACACCATACAATTTTGGGCAAATTGCAAGCCATAAACGGATTTGAGATATCTTTACCAAGAGCCGTTTGCTCTGGATTAGCCAATCCTTATGTGGGTTAGACATGGCGGATGATTACCATTCTTTGAGTAAGTGAAAACACTTACTCCAAAAAAATTTTGGCCAAAAACGGGAATTGGGTGGAATAATTACATGATAAAATTCGTGAGAATTCCCCCCCACACTTAGAAATGAATATTGCCCTCAATATTCAAAGTACCGGCGGTTATGCCGAAACATAGAACATACAAGGGAAATACTACGGCCATTATTTTATTTTTGATATATACATTTTTTTTTTTAAAAGAGACTTATATACAATAGCGCGGGGCAACTCCCCCACACTAGGGTGATACTCAGGGGTGAAAACCCATGTGGTGCTACTGTTTTTGATTATCGAGTCGCTAGCTTGACTCGATCCCCGCATTCATTGGTTCATGGGGAAAGTTTGTAGATCCGGGACAATCACGGGTGGAATGTCCTCTCCAAAATAGTGCTTCAACCGATGACCATTCACTTTAAAATTTGGACCATCGGGTTGAGATAACTCAATGGTACCATAAGGATAAACCTTAGAAATAGTAAATGGACCAGACCAACGGGACTTGAGCTTTCCCGAGAAAATCTTCAATCTTGAATTGAAAAGAAGGACTCGATCACCAACATTGAAAATGCGGTTCTTGATTTTAGAGTCATGAATCTTCTTTGTCTTTTGTTTGTAGATCAAAGAGTTCTCGTATGCTTGATCACGGAGTTCATTTAGTTCATTCATTTGAACTTTTCTATGATCACCACCGTCTCGAATATCGAAATTGGCATGTTTCAAGGCCCAAGATGCCTTGTGCTCAAGCTCAATCGGAAGATGACATGCCTTCCGTACACTAGCTTGTATGGAGTACACCCAATGGGTGTTTTGTAAGTCGCACGGAAGGCCCAGAGCGTCATCCGTTTATCCGACCGGGATGCACGATTTTCGCCATCGTCCTTTCTAAAATTCTTTTTATACCACGGTTGGAGACTTCCACTTGCCCACTTGTTTGGGGTGGTATGCGAGAGAGAGACGTGGGTTACACCATATTTTGCATGACACGATCAAATTGGTCATTGCATAAATGTGTACCACGATCATCGATTATAGCTTTGGAGTTCCAAACACGGCAAAAGAGATTTTAAAACTTCACAACTACTCGGGCATCATTGGTAGGTAAAGCTTTCGCTTCAACCCATTTTGACAAATAGTCAACAGCCACGAGTATGTATTTGTTTCCTCGAGATGATGGAAATGGCCCCATAAAGTCAATACCCCATATGTCAAAGATCTCACAAACTTGAATGGCATTTTGCGGCATTTCATTTCTTTGAGATATATTTCCATGACGTTGACAAGCGTCACAGGCTTTGACAAATTCATGGGCATCCTTATAAATCGAAGGCCAATAAAACCGGAATCAAACACCTTTTGGCGGTGTAGTTTGGACTATGATGGCCCCGTGGGTCCAAAGATGGCAAGCTTTGAGAATGTCAAGAGCTTCTTTCCATAAACACACCGTCGGATGACTTGATCCGCACAGATTTTGAATAAGTAGGGTCGTCCCGAGTAATGTTTAACATCTTTGAAGAATTTGTTCTTCTGCGGGTCGACATCCCTTTCACTATGAAGTTACCCGCATGGTAATTTGCGAAGTCGACAAACCAAGGGGTGGTAGAGTTTCCACGAAAAGAAACCGCATTGAGTATCTCGAGGAAATGTTTCATTTATTTCCTTTTCTCGAAAACATCTTGGTGAGGGTTTTCTAATCGGGACAAATGATCGCCAGCCGTGTTCTCGGCTCCTTTTTATCACGTATAATGATATCAAATTCACGGAGGAGGAGAACCCAACGGAGCAATCTCGGCTTTGCATCTTGTTTTGCAAAGAGATATTTGAGAGCCGAGTGATCCGTATACACCACACATTTGGTCAAGATTAAATCGGCCGAAACTTCTCAAACGCATATACCACGGCTAATAATTCTTTTTCTATGGTGGTGTAATGGGTTTGAGCTTGATCATAGTCTTACTTGCGTAGTGGATAGGTGAAAATGCTTTGCTCACGTTGCCCTAGGACCGCACCGATAGCAAAATCACTTGCATCGCACATGAGCTCAAAAGGCAAGTCCCAATCGGGAGCAACGAGAATGGGTGCTTGAGAAGCTTTTTCTTTAATATTTCAAAAGCTTTGATGCACTCGGTGAGAAGATAAAAGGAGCATCTTTTCAAGAAGATGAGTCATAGGCCAGGCGATTTTAGAAAAATCTTGTATGAATCTGCGATAAAACCGGCATGACCTAAAAACTCCTAATACCTTTGACGGTAGTAGGATGAGGCGCTTAGCAATAACATCGACTTTTGCTCTATCGACCTCAATCCCATTTTTGAAATCTTATGGCCAAGGACTATGCCTTCTTTGACCATAAAGTGGCTCTTCTCCCAATTTAGACAAAGATTGGTGTCTTCACATCGTTTGAGCATTTTATCTAAATGGAGAGACATGTTTGAAACGAGTCCCCAATGACCGAGAAGTCATCCATAAACACCTCCATTGTTTCCCGATCATGTCGTGGAAAATGGCCATCATACATCGTTGGAACGTGCCGGGAGCGTTACATAAGCCAAAAGGCATACGTCTGTAGGCAAAAGTTCCGTATGGGCGGGTGAATGTAGTCTTCTCTTGATCCCGTGGATCAATGGGGATCTGAAAGTAACCCGAGAAACCATCAAGGAAACAATAGTATTCATTCCTCGCTAATCTCTCAAGCATTTGGTCCATGAAGGGTGAGGAAAATGGTCTTTACGGTAGCGTCATTCAACTTACGATAGTCAATGCACACACGCCATCCGTAACCCACCGAGTTGGAATTAACTCGTTATCTTCATTGTGACAACAGTTATGCCACCCTTTTAGGAACACAATGAATTGGGCTAACCCAAGGACTATCTCGAGATTGGGTAAATTAATCCCGCATCAAGAAGTTTGATAACCTCCTGTTTGATAACATCATGGATTTTTGGATTTACTCTTCTCTCGATGTTGAGCTGCTGGTTTGAAGTCATCCTCCATCAAGATTTTGTGAGTACAAAATTCGTGGTTGATACCCTTAATGTCGGAGAGTTTCCAAGCAATCGCTTGCTTGTGTGACTTCAAGACCTTTATGAGAGCGATCTTTTCATCTTTACTCAAATCTCGAGCAATAATGACGGGTAATTTATCATCACCTTCAAGAAATGCATACTCGAGATGAGGCGGTAAGTCCTAAGTTCGACTTCAGAAATTCTTCGCTTTTCTCAACCGACTTGAATTCCTTGTTATGAAGCTCGACGGAGGGAGTGATGATGGATCATCATTAAGCGACTTCTCAATGAGAAGTATGTCCCCTCAATGTCGATGGGAGCGTGATCAATTTCCCATGGAATGTAATCACTAGACAAGTAGGCTTCAATCTCTTCCAAGATGAAGCCACTTTCCTCAAAAGGAGTGAGAGAAGGAGTAGAATTGGCGATGATAGGTTGAGATGAATGAGTGAGATTATCACTCAAGAATTATGATCATAACCAAGAACTTCTTGAGAGTACTCTTCGAAGCAACATCAATGATATCTATTCGGTTAACCGACTCGTAATCATAATTTGCGGAGTACCTCAAGTTTGATCAAGGTTAAAGGTGTGACTTCATTACCAACACGTAATGTGATTTCTTGCTCAAATACATCAATGAGAGCACGGCCCGTTCTCGTGAATCCTCGACCAACAATGAGAGGAACCCGATGATCGACATCAAAATCAACAACTACAAAGTCACGGAAAATGGAACTTTCCTACTTTACAAATACGTCCTCGGCAATGCCAAGAGGACGGGATATTGTACGATCCGCAAGCTCGAGAGTCATGCATGTAGGAGTAAGTTCGAAGAGAAAGTTTCTTCCATCTTGAATAAGGCATCGATTGATGCTTGCACCAAGATCGGCTAAGGCAAAGCATTCAACCATTCCCGGAAATACACAAGGTAAGAGAAATTTTCCGGGATCTCCAAGCTTTTCGAAGCTTCTTCAAGATAACTCGCAGCGTTCTCATTCGAGGAGTTTTAGCCATTTCAAACGACTTTTCCTTGTTGCTTAACATGTGTTTGAGAGTTGATGCAAACTTGGGCATCAAGATGATAGCATCCGCAAAGCTTATGTCAAAATGTAGTTCTTGGAAAATTTGAAAAATTTGTCCATTTGATGACCGGCTTTTTCATGGAGCTTTGCTCATTCAAACGTGATGGGTAAGGAATAGAAGATTTGGATTGGGGTTTTCAACGAGAGCTACTGGAGGTTCAAAACAACTCTGGATTGGATTTGGGTTTCGGACAACTTGAGGATGGACATCGTTGGTACCTCCGTTATTAGTAGGAAGTTCCTTGTCCTTTGTAGCCTCGGGTTCACTTTCCACTACCTTCGAGAGAAGAAGAAGAGGTAGTAGGAATAGCGGGTCCATTGTATGAAACACCACTGGTTGTGATCGCCTTTGCATCGCCCCTCGGGTTAGCGATCGTGTTGCTCGGAAGTTTTCCGAGCCCGAGGGTTGATCATTTAAAGACTTCTTGAGATCGCCGATCCGACCGACCAACAACCTGTTCATTTCATCTTGGGATTTCATGAATTGCTTCAATAACTCATCGATGATGGTCTTGGAAGATGTGGAGGGAAATTTTGAGGTCGGATGTTTTGATTATGACCTTGTTGTTGAAAATTCCTTGATTAGGATTCACATTTTCGAAATTGATTCCCTCGATTGAAATTGTTTTGATTAAGGTTTCCTTGATGTTGGAAACCTTGATTGGGTCCGGATAGAAATTACCTTGGTTTTGATAACCTTGGTTCATTCTAGGTTGATTCGATTCGGTTTTGTATGTTAGGATTCGGTTAAAACCGGTGGTGCACGATAAGTGTTAGCACGGTAGTTTGGTTCATTTTGAGGACGGTATTGATTACCTCCACGATGTGAAGTACCGGCTATAGCATTGGCTTCAAACGGACTACCATCGGTGGCGAGACAGTTGTAGTATGCATGAGGACCACCACAAGTAACACAAACTTCAACTTTCTTCACTTCACCATGTGATGGTGTTTGTGTGAAAGTGACTTTCTTTGGTTAGCAAGAACCAAAGCTCGAACAATATCCGTGAGTTTGTTAATCTTAGCATCGGTGCTAGATGTACTCACGGAGATGAAGTAGAAGGTCCAGCATTAGGCGAGTCGATATGTCTTTGTGCGGAAAGGCGGACACGGGACTTGTTTTCTATGATTTGCAAGGCTTCTTTTGTGGTCTTGCTCAAGAAATTACCTCCGCGGAGGCATTTAGAGAGTCTTGGTCACTTGTCTCGCACCATTGTAGAAAGTATCCATTTGCATTAATTCGGTAAAACCATGATGCGGACATCATGAGCAATTCTTTGTAACGATCCCATGCCTCCCGAATGATTCATCAAATCTTTGAGAAAATTTCATTATCTCATTCTTAAGACTTGTAGTTCGGGATGGAGGATAGAATTCGTTAACAAACTTGGTGACTAGATCTTCCCATGTCTCAATGGAACGAGGGGTTGTTTCTCAAGCCAATTACGGGCTTGTCCTCTAGAGAAAATGGGAATGAAGAAGCTTAATTGCTTCATGTGGGACATTCTTGTATTTGATGGTAGATGCAATCTTGTTAAACCATCGAATATGTGCATGAGGATCATCCCGCTCAAAACCATAGAATTGGCTTTGGGTTACAAGATTAAGCAACCCGTTTTGAGCTCAAAGGTATCGACCACGATGGTGGGACAATAATGGCATCTCCGTAACCCTCGATGGGTGCTTGGAGAAGCTCATTCATAGGCTTGTCTTCCGCCATTTCGGCGGGGGTGGTGGTGGTAGACGCCTCGATCACGGTGAAGGAGCGAACGTCCTCACGCTCACGAGGAATATTTGCAAGCTCGTAAAGTGGACTTGTAGAACTGGAAGAACGAGTGCGCATGCACTAAGTATAAAAATCGTTTTTAAAACAAAAGCGAGGCAAAACGACAAGTGAACTTAAACCAATAATCACAAATGAAATGGCTTCTTTGAAAAAGGTACACCAAATCACAAGGACACAAAGGCAAGTTTAAAATCTATTGTTCGGGAACTTATTATGGTCACACCCCCAGTTGGTAGGTGTACTGCCTTGATTTGCGGTGGTTGATTTTTATGTATAAATTAAGTACCACTGAAAAGACGTAGGTATGGATATGTGCTGATGGTTTAAAAACTTTTGGACAATATTTTTGGTATCGTCTCGTTTAACCAAATCGTATCTCTTTAAGAATCACCTTAAAAGAAACACAAGCTAGAAAACGTTACGATTGTTTTGTTGTTTTATATTGTTTTGGTGTTGTTAACACTTTAGGAAAAGTGTTAATGAACTTTTTGATTTTTTGATTAACTTTACAAAAAACTGTTTACAAACGATGGTATATGTGCAAGCACGGGTCTCGAAAATGCTTAGAACACGCTTCTGACCTCCCGGCGTGGCGCCAAAATTTGATTGGCTCTGAGCAGTCAAGTTTAATCACACAAGCTAACCACTTGTGAATGGTCAACCGTAATAAACTTAAAACATTTCGTAAAGCAATACAATTAAGATCGAGAGAATATAGTGGATTCACGGGTCGTTAAGTCCCACGGAGGATGAATGGTGTTTAACACAGACAGATGTCGAATAATCACTAAGGATAGTGATCGAGAAGGATTTTGGAATATTTATACCTAAAGAAAAGTTTTGTAAATTACAGGGGCTTAAATGCAAATTAAAGAAAATTAAAAAGCTAAAATATATTAAATAAATGCTATCACTATTTTTACAATGATGTTTTCTAAATTTATAAAACAAAATATCTTAAATAAACTATTTTAATTAAAACGTAAACTTAAATTATCTAAAAACGTGATCTAAAATGAAAACGTGCGTTATGTATAAAAATTACGCGAGTGCGCAAGATAAAACGTAAAATTTGTGAAATAAAAGTCCTACAAGTGTAAAAACAATTTTCTTACTTAATATATGACAAAAGAAAATTTTAGAAAAAAGATTTATATTTTTTTTACTTTTATATTTTTTATTATGAATTAAATACTATTTTAGACTAAATAAATGATTAAAAATACTAAAACTATTTAGAAAAATCTGAAACTTTTTTATAAATTACTTTATACTAATACAAAGTTAAGAAAAATACAAAAGTTGAAAAAGCTAGTATAAATAAGCTAGAAATAAGCTAATAAGCTCGTATAAGTTTAAAAGGAAACAAAGGGTTAAGTAGTAGATAGTGCAAAGAAAAACAGAAAAAGACCCAAGGGCGAGTGGTAGTGTGTGTGTGTGGTGAGCTGGGTGGCCAGGGTTCGAATCCCAGCAACTCTTTTTTGCAACTATTTTATTTTTTTGATTTTTCTTTTTGAAACTTATTAAACAAACTAAGATAAGCAAATTATTTAACTACAATTTTTTATGAAAACCAATAATAAGCTCAGTTTGAGCTTATTTTCTCAACAGTGAGCAAGAAAAAAAGAAATAAGCAAAAGGTTTAAGCCAAAATGGCTTATAAGCTAAAAATAATCAAAGGAAAACTGAAAATAAGCTAGACAACTTATAATAAGCTAAAATGACAACTGAACAAGCTCAATGACTTAGAAATAAGCACTAAATAAGCTAAAATAAGCTTAAACTTAACTGGTTTGCACAGGACACTTTTTGAATCACTAGGCACTTTTAAGCTTATTTTTAAGCACTTAGATGATCTTTGAAATGAAAACAAATACTGGAACTAACACGTAGACCAATTAAGCTTTCTAAAAAGCTAAGATTCTCACTGTGATATCCACTGATGAGCTTATAATGAGCTTATGCAAAAGTTTGAAAAGACTGAATGCTCAGTGTACTATGTGAAATGGATCAAACAAAAAGCTATAAGCAGGCTTATCAAATAAGCTACAAATGGAAAAACAATCATTGGCACTTCAAGCTAGCCAGATAGGCTTCTAGAATCAACAAGTTGCATAAGCTAAGCTTTTCTAATAAGCAAGTTATAAGCTTGAGAAATGAGCTTGTGAAACTGTGCACAGGGCATGTTTTGACTATTTAAGAAAATAACTATGTTGACTTAAATGAACTTTAAATCAATTATATGGACTGATTATGATGGATTAAGTTATATTAAGACTAGATTAAGCAATTATAACAACTTATGAACAAGAAATCACAATCATGGATCATGAAATTCCAACAAATGAGTTAACAAGATTTGATCAAAAGGTATTTTGACTTTTTAACAAATGACCACTAGTTTTCTTGGTGTCAATGAGATATTAAGTACTTATGTGACACGGGACAATAACAAGAAACAAAGCCAACACACTCTAACACGTATATCTCAAAGAATCCAAACAAATATTAAATAAACTAATTTGAAGATTTTCAAATGATTTTAAAGATTTAGACCATGAACTTGATTAAAGATCTTATTATATCATGTATTAGGACTAAATAAACATAAAACAACAGTATTAACAACATGAATCACAAGAATGATGATTATGATATTTTAACTGTCAAAATGAGATTCTTAGCAACTATAAATTTTAAAGAACAAGAAACTGTTTTTATTGTTTAATTATACTTAACTACAACTAATAAACATGAATAAACAGAAATTTAAGCTAATAAGCAACTCTAACAGTAAAATGCCAAATTGGAATAAAAGGCTTACAAGATGGATTTGGTGATCAATGAAAACCAAGGACTGTGAACACACTTCCTATAGCTTCCCAAGAAGCAATAAACCAAGGCCATCCACAATCAACCCTGCTCCAGCTTTCTTGTATCTTTCACCATGGATTTTTTATTTTTCAACTATTTTTTAGTATTTTTGGTATTTTTTTTTTTTGATTTCTAAACTGAGTTTTAAAGTATCTAATAGCTTTAATAAGCTATATGGGAGCTTATGTGTGCTTATTCAGTCCTTAACAACAGCTACAAACATCATTTGATCTTTTTGAGATTTTGAACATGAAATTGCATAAACTGAAATTAAGACTTTAACACTGAATTTTATTATTGAAAAGGATCTAAAATACATCGAACTTAAGGAAACCAAGATTGAAAGCTAAGAATTACATCGAATTTAAATTTTAACTAAAACAACAAAGATAAACTAAAATTACACTAGATACTTTTCTCTTCTGCTTCTCCTCTTTCTTTATAGCATTGAGATACTCCCCACATGTCTCTGAATCTTTCCCACTTCAAATCTCAGCCATTGAATGAGTCAAACTCATCTTATCCGTTTAAATGACTTTTGGCGCCAAAAGTGTACATGGTTGCTTGAGATAGTTTCAGAGTAATTAAAGAACTTTGGTGTGTTGTGGAGGTGGAGGGGGACAGTTTAGATAGTAGGTATGGGGCTGGGGATGATTTGGAAAGCAAAAACTAGTTTTGTGTGTAACAGTAAAAGGCTAATGGTGGGGAAGCATTTATTGCAAGGTAGGCTAATGAGAGGAGGGGGAATGAGCTGGAGAGAGTGGGTAGTGAGGTGAGGTGGAGGAAACAGGTGGTAAAACCCACCCTGGTTTTGGATTACAGAGAATGGTGAAGGAGATGAACAGTGGAAGCTGTTTTAGGCGCGCGTTGACCTTTTTTGACCGTGGGATATTATAAGTGGAAGGGTCAAAATGGGGGGGTCAAGGGTATTGACAGGGGTCTTTTTAGTTTGGTTGGGTTCTAAATACAAAGAAAGGGTCCGTTTGGTTTTGTATTAATAACAAGGACCATTTGTGTAATTTTGCCAAACATGAGGGACTGAAATTGCCAATCTTCCAAAGTTCACACAAGGACCATTCCTGCCATATGTGAATAGTACAAGGACTACTATTGCATAAAATTTCATTTTCATAAATCCAAGGACTATATTTGACATTTTCAAAACTTGAGGGACTAAAGTTGTAATTTTGCAATTTTACATTCCAAGGACTTGTTTTGACAACTTTATGAATCCCTAAGGACTTAAAATGATATTTTTCTTTATTTTGATTTACCAGGGACTGTTTTGACAACTTTTTAAACTTGGGGGACTAAAACTGCCAATTATGCAAACTTGATACGTTTTTTCACCAGATTTTGATGTTTTTGCATTTAAAACACATAAAACACTTATTTGTGATCTTTTCATCATTTTGATGCATTTTTGAGTGTTTTCAGATGATTTTGGCATTCTAAACAGTATAAAAATGATGAGTATTTAGACACTCATAAAAAACCAACAAACATTTTACTATCTTTGATAAGCTTATTCACAGACAATAGACTAACATAACCATGCACAACTAATACATCATACAAAACAACATTGCAAGTCAACCTAAGATTACCAATATGACTAGTTGTAGCCATAGTCCCATTAGGATGACCCACAATAATATTTAAACCAGACAAATCAACAACATCAAACATACCATTAGTAGATACAGTTAAGTGTTAATTAGCATCAGAATCAATAATCCATCCTAAAGTAATAGGTTTAACCATAAGACTAGAATTGGCAACAAAATATTTAGAAAAATTTATGTTAATCCACATATTGCCATTAAAGAAAGAAGCACTACCTGCCATATTGGCATGTATGCTCCCAGATGGAGTATCACTGATCAAAGACAACGAATTCCTCATCCGTTCAAAAGTAAAACCAGTAGAAAGATTGAGAGATAACTATTTTTCTTTACATTTAACATCAGCATTATTAGCATTGTAGTTTGGTTTGACAGAGTTATTAGGAAACTTTTTGAAGTTAGGAGGAAAACCAACAAGATCAAAACATCTATCAATAGTTTACCTAATTTTACCATAATTATTACAAATCAGATTAGGATTAGGACCTCTATTAACATTATTAATAGCATTCCCTCTGGTGTTATTGTTATTATTAAAAACCCTTCTATTAGAATTATTAAAAGATTTAGCAGCAAAAGAAGAGGCATTCATTTTGGATTTAGTAACACTAGAGTTCTCAGGAACCCCTTTGTAGGATTCCTCTCTGTACACAGTAGTGCATGCATCCTTCACATCTGGGAGATGATCCCTGGTCAGAAGGGCACTTCTGATAGGATGATAACAGTCATCAAGACCCATCAGAAAATACAACAATTTCATAAGTTGCTGATGAATCAACAACTCTTTACTGGCATCACATTCACATTTAACATCACAAATACATTTAGGCAGTTTAGTTAAGGCATCAAATTCCCTCTAAAGAGAGTTTAACCTATGATAATAATCAGCAACAAAACTACCACCTTGTTTTATACCATTAATTTTTGAAGCAAATTAAACACCACAGAACCATCAACTTTATCATAAGTTTCCTCGAACTCTTTCCAAACAGATGCAACATTATCAGAGTAACAAGACCTAAATACACATCTTGAGACACATAGTTCTTAATCCAAGTTAAGACAATGACATTACACTTGTCCCACTGAGTAGATAAGACATCACTAGAAGCATAAGAATCTTTTAAACAAGTACCATCAATGAAACCAATCTTATTCCTAGCTTGTAAAGCAAGTTTTATGGCACTAGATCAGATCTTATAGTTTTCAGTTCCCAAAAGTTTGAAAGGAATTAAATCAGTATAACTGTTATCATTAGTTTGCACATGTAATGGATTACCAACATCAAGATTATTAATCAAAACAAGTGGTAAATTACTACCACCTTCCCCAGCATTCACCATCACAAATCAGACAAAAAACAGAACAAGATAAGCAACAACAGACAAACAATGATCAACAGAAAATAACAAGAACCTGAACAAACAAACAATCAAATACCCCATATCACCTTTAATTACATATAACCATCAATTATACCAACAACTTCCAAGACTGCCCAATATCCTAACCTCATATACTCACACGAAAGAGCAACAAGTAACAAGTCAAAAAGACTGGGGTTGGCCAGAGCAGGTTTCCGTACCACTCTTGGTGGCAGGTCAAGGTGTTAACCAACCTTTTGCACCATCTTAACTAAACTACTGTTGTTTTAAAAGAGAGAATCAACTTACAGTGGGTAAAGAAGAAAAAACAGTGGAAAACACAACATAATCACACTAGATTCACTTAGTCTATTGTAATTATGACCAAGAATGGGCCTAGAGATCACCAATAAACCAAATCCCCAAAATCAGAAATTAGGGTTTCGACAAACCCTAATCAAGAAACCACACAGCTTCACCAGATCTAACCCAATTAGATCAAAACCACTACAGCCGTTAAGAAAGCGACCACAATCGTCAAGAAAACCAATCAGATAAAAAAAACCCCCAAATAATGGATCAAACCCTAAAAACCCAAGAAATCAAGAACCACCAAAACTCAGAACATGTCTTTGATACCATGTAAAAATGGTAAAGAAAACACTATAAGTATCAATTATACCCAGCCGGCCACCCCTTGGTATATTTTTATTAATCAAAAGCTAAAGTAGATAAGTCCCAAACGGTGCTTACCAAACAATAGAAAAGACGATGGTTAATCTCTTTCAAAAGGACACCAACCAATATACCTCACTTACAGAATCAGTCACACTCAAATCAACCAAATAAAGAGATTGATTGATATACAAAATATCAAACTAACTACAAGATATCAAGAATAATATCATTAAACAAGACTAAGACTAAAAACCAGAGAGAAAACAATCAACTGTGTGAAGGTGAGATGATTGTTATGAAACCCTAGATCCATATGAGAGGTTATATAGCCACAAGTTCCATATAAGCCCTTCAAGTTTCAATGATGAGCTAAACACAACTATAACTTGTCACAATTTTAGAATATCCAACTTTAGCCCCTGAATTTAATAGGACACATAATGTTGTCCTTCACTTTGACCAAGCTAGATAACACTTATGAAACCAATATTGAGTTGAAATAGTTTTTGGGGAAGTGATTAAGAACAATTTAGAAGGAAATGTGAGTTTATTAGTTAAAAATCATATATACATGTTTGTGGATCGAATAATAATACAATGTTCTCACATTTTTCTCCAATTTAGTTTGTAAGGTTTTCCTTACATATATAAACAAAACCTTATCCACATTAATCCAACAAATCTAAGTTGATAGATCCACACGAGACTTTAAAAACCTAAATAATATATCACGTTATTACCTATGAAAGAAGCTTGTGGAACTCAAGATCGTTAAATTTGAGTTATAGTCTATTACTTATAACCTTGTGGTCATAAATTAGGTTGACCAAATCTTGGATCCATCACCTTAGTTTCTGCTTCACACATTTACTTTGGTTTTCTATATTTAATTCGAAACATATGATTCAATTTTATTGTATATAAATGTTTAGGATACAAAGTAAGCAACGAAACAAAAAAACAATTAATTTGGAAACTTGCAACCACACTCAATCAATTGATAATTAAATTAACGAAGATCTTATCGATACTTTAAGCATACTAATAAGTTTCGAGCGCATCTGATAATATGTCTTAGGTTACACGGAGTATAACACATTTTTGCATATTCAACTTTAGGTGAAATGCATTACGAATACATATTGGCCTTACGCCATATATACGACATACATTTATATTTTCAAATATTATTTTATGCATACTTTATTATACAGTGTACGTGAATTTCTATTCGTTAAGTAAGTAATTTTTAAATTTTGGAGTATCAATCTGTGGCAAACATATCATTCTATCAATTGCTAATGGCTTTCAAGTTATGTTCATTGCAGAGATTCTACAGGGGCTAATCATGGACAAAGAATAAAAGGTTTAAAGTTCCAAGAAGCTCGTTTCTGCTGAAGCTTTCTCATTTATGTTGATGAGTCATTTATAGCCGTTAGAAGGGTCTTAGTGTAACTTAATCTCCTATTTAATAAGTCCCTAAATCTAGGGTTAGACACACTTGTGTGTGCAGTCATTGTATCA
The DNA here is from genome assembly GCA_022545495.1 of Chrysanthemum lavandulifolium. Taxonomy (NCBI): domain Eukaryota; kingdom Viridiplantae; phylum Streptophyta; class Magnoliopsida; order Asterales; family Asteraceae; genus Chrysanthemum; species Chrysanthemum lavandulifolium. Next base: position 169,781,231 of record CM040239.1, read on the forward strand.
CACTCTTCTCTTCTTTCTGATCATTTCATTGATCTTGTCTTGTCTTGGTACTTACATGATTATTGTCTCATTGACATTAATCTAATCTTGTAACATCTTGGATACTATTGTAAACTTAATCTAAGCTGACTATTGTGGCTTAGGTTTGAATAAAGGTTCTATTGTTCATCTTGTGTTGCTTATACTTTCGTACAGTAATATTCTTATTTCGTACTAATATGCCAATGTTAACTTATCGTAATGAAACATTATAAAATACGCGTTTATTATCTACCCTTATAATCAATTTACAAAGAAACTTGATTGTTGATAATATGAATAGTAACTTATGTGTACTCTTGTTATTTATATATGGGAATTGATTTGCGTAATTTACTTTTAGTTAAGACACTTTGGCTATTGCATTAGATAATTGTATCATATTTATATTCTGCTTTGAAAACTGATATAATGAGTATTCACATAAAAAAGAGAAGTATACAATTCACCTCCCTTTATGCATAGAGGTATGTTAGTACAGAGTTAGGATCAAATAAGAAGATTACTTAAAATAAGAAGTAATAAGAAGAACTATAATCGCAAATCCGAGATGCATCAACCTAAATTAGATGCATCCCCATAATCTTAGATGCATTAAAACGCACAATAATGTGTTTTCTAGCTTTTAATTAGATGCATATACGTATATTAGATGCATTTCATGATTTCTCTTGTTTTTTGCTCCTCTGCACGTGCCAAAATCATGAAAATCAATTTGCATCATCTATAGATCAAATTAACTTTCGAAACTCAAGATGTTGCATCTATATGAATAGAAATGCATGAATGCAAGTCGTTGCATCTCAAATGCATGGTTTTGGTCACTTCTCACCACTTCTTATTTTAATTTACTTCTCACTGGATCCCTTCTGTTAGTACAACATAGCAAACTTAAATAAATGCCTATGTTTGATGCGGGAATTAGAAAGTCTTATAGGGGCTTGAATTTTTAAAATAAGTTAGCTTATTTAATAAGTTTTGTTAAACACAGATTTATGAATTTTTTTTATAAGATATAAGTCTCCAGAAGCCTAAGCCAGTTAAAATAGACTTGTTAAGGCTTATAGTTAGTAAAATTACTTAAATACCTTTTAAAATATAGTAGATTGTTACAAAAAATAATGTATTTTTATTCAAATTTACATTAATAAATTTCAACTTCCATTAATTCGTCAAACATCTTTATACAAAGCTTCCAATTTATAATACCAGGTTCAATTTCAACTCCAAATTCCAACTTATAATACCAACTTGAGTTTCAGTTTCAGTTTTAGCTCTACCTTCATCACAACTCAAGCTCCAACTTAAACCCAACTACACCCTATTTCTTCAAGTATACCCATATTAGTAAATATTTTAAATATATGTATTGTAGTTGACTTTTAGAAAGAAAAAAAGTGATTTGAACACTTCTTTAATTGATAGACACATTTTAAATTAAAGTGTATTGACATTTATATTTTCACAGAATGAAAATGTGTTAAAATAATATAAAATTATAAATATCAAAACACTCTAATTTAAAATGTATCAATCAATTTATTAAGTGTGCAAATCACATGAAATAAAGGACTATGTTGCAGTGTTAATTAATCAATGCATATTGATGTGTTGTACAATAAAACAGTTCAAGAGTTAAAAGAGGCACAAAATCTAATGAAAGAAAATTTTGGGATTCGTTTCTGTGATGTGTAACAGTGTTTACAGATTTTGACCTTGACCATGTTTGACCATTCCAATAAAGGTTTTTTCAAGACAAAATTCCAATAGGGTTTGCACTTGCAACATTTTGAATATCATTACTTTTTTTTGGAATTAATGGAAGAGTTTTGCTAAAATCACACAAAAATTTTCACAAAATGACGTGTGTCAGTGACTGCCTTAATCAAAGAGAACAAAAAAAAGCTATAATAAAATTCACTAATCATTGTTTGACACATTATTTTGTGAAGAATTTTATGGATGTTTTTATGTGATTATATCATTCTTCTTAATGAAAATCAATATAACGTATAAGACTGTTAGTTGTATACTACCCGCATAGCTTTGTAAGTTTTATGAATGACACGTAACTTTGAAGCACAAAAATAGTATTATGACAAATGTTCATTTAAGGCGAGGTACCTAAATAGACGACTTCACGGGGCATTCGAAAAGAGATTTTATAATAATAGTTAAAATCAACTATTAAGATATGAGACAAGTTATTTGAACCTTCTCATAAGGGGTTTAGGTAGGTAGTGTGAAGTCTTGAGAACAGAGTGCATCGATTTAGACATTTTGATAAAACTTTTATTGTCAGATCATAAGAGGGTCTTAATAACATAACCCTTAAGATATTCAATCATGAATATTTATGAAAAAATGACTGCCGCGCTCTTACATTTACCGTCAACCCCATTTTCTACGAGATTTTTGTTGAGCCTAAAGGCATTAATTGCTACATTTGATGTTGGTTATAAAAGTATAACAATAAGCTTGATGTTGGATGACTTTGTAATCCATATAAGTATAGTCAAAAATTAAAAAATAAAATAAAATGATTTCTACGATTAACAGGGGTCTCACTAAGTAATTGAAGGCTTTGTGTAAAAGCTTATGTGATAACTAAACATGTCGATCATACATATATTATATACCAACTATTAAAAATAAGAACACATTACTTAAATAAAATAAGCTTCAATTTAAACAAATATTTACATCACATAGTTATATAAAATTAATAATTTTTTGCTGCAAGCGAATTTTGCTCAAATTATAAAATGAGAAGTAAATTTGGCATAATATATTAGTCTATTAGATGCTTATGGGTATGTTTGAGGCACAAATATGTTGATGTATATTTTAGGAAATAGCGTTGGAAATATAAAGTTTTTCTTAGCAAGTATTGTGTTTTTTGATTTTGTATAAACACTAGTTTATGCGAGTTTTACAAATTTCAAAGAAGCTCCCAAATATAAACGTTGTACTGCTTCTTTGCTATACTACTATTTCTAGTTTCAAAGAAAATGAATTATTTATTTTCTAATAATATAAATATAATCATCCATAAACTTGAAAAGTTCTCTGTAACTCGTAACACATTGACAGTGCATGGCCAACAGTATTGACTATGGAGAGGGATTCTCTCAAGTTGTATAACACAACTTGATTCAAGTTAGACAATTGTGAGTCATTAGATTTGATTCAGTGGTTCAAATCAAAAAAAGTTTTTTTATTTGTGCAATTAAATCAAATCAAATAGCTCATAATTCTTTAATTTGAGTCAAGTTGTATTTACAAGATCTCCCTCCCAACAGTTTGCTGGTCTCAGCCCACAAGATCTCATGTGACAGCCCATAGACAGTTTATGTATCCACTGTGACACATGACAAATTGGAGAAAACTCATCATTGGCTTATCATCATGTAAGAAAATAATACTAGTGTACTATTTGTAAGGGAAGTCATTGTCACACTTCTATTTGTTACTTAGATATCATTGTTCAAGCAGTTAAATTAACTTATATTTAAAGTACAATTATCTAATGTATATTGTAGAGTGTCTCAATAAACATTAAGAATGTGTTAATCACTTCCCATTTTGTAATGTTATACATCTTTTTTATGGACTTACGGTTATTCAAGTGTACGTTATAGCCATGAACTAAGATTTCATTTGTTTCTTTAGTTGTATTTGTCTGATCTGTAATACTGTGTTTGCGGGAGAAAAAATAAATTTGAATTTAATTCAAAAAATAAGAAGTGCTAATGAGAAGAAAAAAGTGCTTTTCAGAAGGGGAAAAAAAATTCTCTTGAAACGCCTTGAACAGAAAAAAGAGAGCAATATAAAGTGGCAAAACAATTACTCCCTCCGTCCCATATTGACTGTCCACTTTGATTTTTCTTAGTCTTTCATTTCTAACTTTGACCTTATATATTTTTAATTTTGTTATATGATAATTGATGCAAAATATATGAATAGATTGAGTTTTAAATGTACTTTTTATTGGTATAATTTTTATTAAATATTATATAACACCAATAAAAATATTTAAGGTCAAAGTTAAGAAAGAAATACTCAAAAAGTCAAAACAGGACAATTAATATGGGACGGAGGTAGTAACATTTTTTTTTCTTTTCTTTTTGCACTTTATATTTGGATTTATATAAAGGTGGAAGGCAAACGGGTAACAAGTTGCTCCACTAGCTCTTTTTAGATTGCAAAATTAATTTTGTTGAAAACTACATTTGTGGATTAATGTGTCTTAACATTACTATGCATAACTCGTCGGACTCTGTTGAGGAACTCAACTGCCTCAGGTGCAAGGAAACCAAAAGTATCAAACGCGAAAGAAATGTTTCCATATAATTGATCGGATCAAGATGCTAGAAATGTTAGAAATGTTTCCATATAATTGATCGGATCAATGTACATTGCGAAAACTTTGCATAGAAATGTAAACTAAAATCACACAAAAACAAAGACCTTTACAAGTATACCCTATTCATCTAATTAGGGATTATAACCAACTCCATATCTAGTATCTTTGCTTGATCTTTACTAAAGTCACATCGAGTCGATAACAGCAAATGTCAGCTACATTTTCACAGTGAGATTTGCTACATTGTCAAAAATCATTGTGGCACTCAATGATCTTTTAGTAAACACATCGCAACATATAGCTCGGTTTCATCCATAAAAAGATTGACTTGATCTTACATGTGTCTATACCAATGAGTGCAGTAACTCGTGTACTGAACTACATTAAGAGCTCAATAACATGTGCTTTGCATAAATCTCATTTCCTTATAAGTTATAACTACCAAATATTCACATTTTCTAGCACTTCAAGATTTCTATCACATATACAAGGACCAAACTACATAACCTGTTTAATCAGGTTCTACTTGCAGCCGTTATGTGCAGCTGCAGCGACTGCTGGTCTAGGCGGTATTTCATTCCAACCATCGGGAAGAAGGCAAGCATAAAGAAAATCTTCAAAACACACAATTTTATATGGGAAAAATTACCTTTTTGAAACAAAAGTGGGTTAAAAAGTTTGAAACTTGATTTAAGAGATGAACAAACAACGAAGTTTGAGATTCTTACTTAGTCGAGCAAGTCGGTTGACCCAACCTGGGATTGACTTTTTGGTCAACCTTTTACATGTATCGTTAGCGAAGTGATTGCAGTTCCTGAAAATGATGTTGTAACTATTCCCCGGATACTCTTTTGCCAACATTTTTATGAATTTTTGGCATTCTTCTTCACTCATTTCTGTTCTTCCTATCAAAACAGATTTTCTTACTTGTAAACCTTGGAAGTGTTTTGGTTCCAATTTAACGACCCCTGGTTTTGAACTGTCACTACCACCAAATGCGTACTCGACCCCATAAACTGTCCAAAACCAACATCTGATAAACATGTGAAAGTACATAATAACAACCAAATTTATTGCCCACTGAAACCATATAATCTAAGAAATACACAAAGTGATTTGATCGATCTTTTATTTCTTTGAATCTTATTGGCAACTAAAGCCGGCCCTCCCTATGTAACGGGTGTATTTTTACTAACAAAAAGAACTAGTACTTAGGTCTTTAAACCCACGCAAACCATTATCCTAACAAAAACAGAATACTACTTTATTCAAGAACGATCAAGTTTAAATAAAAATCTAGTAGCCTAGTATACAACGAAAATTTTCAACAGTTCAAAACCTTAACGATTTTATTAACTAATCATTTTATCTCAAAAGAAAGTGCATGTTTGGCTTAAAAGTGTCAAATGATCGAGTTCATTTAAACAAGAATTCACTAAGTTGTGATGGGTGAAAAAGAAAACTACCCCGAACTATCTGGGTGCTCGAGATTGCTTAATAAAATGCCTCTGCTTATTACTATCACAAATAAGTTGTTGTCAATAGGCTGTATCTTGCTTTGCTTACACAAAATAGCTAACTTAAGACACAAGAATCAGATAAACAGGTTGGATAAGCAGTTGTATCATGATATAAAATTCAAGCAAGAAAGGGTGTCGACATGCAACAATTATACATAATCCGTAAACAAAATAAATGTCAAACCTTGAACACCAGAGTGATAAAATCCAAGACCAAACCAATACGCATAGCGATTTATAGGCATAAGATCATACACATTTATATAAACAGGTGTCCCTGCCTTATTCTTCTTCCCCATCATTCCACACAACATTTTTCAGAATTCTAAAACAAAGCCACAATACAGCTTATCTCAAATGACAAAATTTTACAATGGGCATGTGGAGAATTTATAAAAATATCTCTCAACCACATTGATAAGACCATGCATTACAAAACCACAATAAAAGACTATTCTTTGTTATGTTCAAAAGTGAATGATTATGGATTGAATTCAATGTTGGGATTGGTGGAAATGAATTTGAAAAGGGTCCCAAACAAACCCTTTTACAGAATTGATTTTCATTGTTTTGTTTGATTTGTTGAAGGCAGAAAGTGGGATGTTTCAAGAGAATCGGAGGAACATGAGGAGGGAAATGTGTTGTCAACTTTTTTGTAATATTATTTGGTATTGGTCCTTCAAATTTGTTGAGTTCAAAACTAAATTTAGTAACGTTTGTCTATATTATCAGTCGATTTAAAACGAAAACTAATGCTAAACCGTACTAAACTTGCACTAAGATTAATTATAGAAAAAATTATGTTCAGACGACTCTATGTAGCTCCGCCCCTAAAACAAAATATTTCAAGCAAATTGGAGCAGAGAACCATATCATATAGTGCTGGTTCAAGTGAGTTTCGTAATGATTTAGAAATGGTTACATGCCATATTAGATCATGGACCGGACTCAAACTTCTAGATTTGTACACTAGACCAAGAGCCGATTTATTTGCGATAACTAGAAGAATTGATATAATGGCTAAACTTCGATGTTTGTGTTTCTAAACGAGCTTTGCAAAAGAGTTGGAATGTATCTATTGTATGATTCCTAATTGTAATTATACGTTTTGGCTTACAGTGAATTAAATCTCAAGCAGTTAATTAGATATCAATAGAGGCAACCTTGGTGTTCCATCCATGTCTTCCTATCAACGTTATACAGCAAAACTTACCGTTTCCTTTCCGGCATCCATGCTCATGATCATGACACTTAAGCGAAAAATACGTTTTAGTAAAACTTGTTACTCTTTTTTGGTAACCATGGTTTCTGTGAAAGTTACATATATGCAATATAATTGTCGTAGCAAACAGTCCATGCTTGTCAAGTTGTCATATATGCAATTGTCGTAGCAAACAGTCCATGCAACAAGCGTTAACCTGTCAAAAACATTAAAGAGCACCGATGACTATTACTAAATTAAACTTAACCCTCCCATTGATCGCTCCTTGCTATCCAGAGGAAGACATATCCATTCTTTTATCCTTTAACAAAGACTAAATCAATGTTTGAGCTTATACTTTTTTTGTACATAACTTCATTTCGCACACTAACTAACTGATGATGTCGTGTTACTGACGACTTGATGTTCACTTGTGCACAAAAGTCGACTATAGCAAAGAGGACAACTTATATTTTCTACGCGTATATCAGTGTTAAACATTTTGTTGTTACGATTATACTTGTGAAAATTGTTATAAAATTTTAAATTTTCCAAGCGATTAAATATATTACAAATTGACAAAATTTTAGCAACACATAAATCATACTGTAGTATATTACAATGTGAAGTCAGCTGAGACGTACAAAGAATTTATTTGTTTACATAAATTCTTTTACGTAACTTCTAACATGATAAGGGGTTTATATGCCCCAAGTTTTGGGCCATCATGCTAGACTAAGACTTTTTTTGGGGACAAGCTAGACTAAGATATTGGATTAGTCATTTAGTTGGACTTGATACCTTCACCGACATACGTGTTCAAACATGTAGCTGTTTAAAAAACGCATTTCATACGCATCATCGGTCTGAATCGAAACACATAAATGCAAAACACAACATTTTCATGCATGAAAAATGATTGTTGGACCTACTAATAATGCCTACAAATGAACCTAATGATTTGATTGGTTAGATTTAAAAAATTAATTGGTGAAAATTTACATAGAGAAAGTACTTAATATAATTGTACAAGTAATTTATGCATTAGATATATATTTAAACTTGTGTTGTAGGTCTAAATAGCATAACTCTTCATACATAACTACTTCTCATATGTAGCATCACTTTGGCTACTTGCTATGACTGTGTGACATTCCATGAAATCAGTAATCGACTAATCGTGATATCCCGCCAGAATAAGAAGGTATGAAAGGTATATAAAACCTTCCTTTGGCAGTTCTTGAACCATGGAAATAACAAATAATGCACTATCACATGGAGATTTCTTTTGACCACGTATAAGCTAAGTGCAACACAAAACAAATAATAAAATCATGGGTATGGACCCCTTAACTCAATTACTAAATTCAAGATACCTTAAACAATCCACACCATGCATGGAAGCATGTTTCACTCTGACTCTCTCCATAACAATCAATTTCATTGCCATATGAATTCTGACTAGATCCACATCCGTTACTTATGGGCTGCATATACATTCCACCAACTTACATAAAATTCAAAATAAAGATGTTCCCTTTTGTAAACATAGAGTTGCCCACAAATCGTTAGAGCAATATCTCCCACTTGAACAAATTTGTAATGATAGTAATGCATTATTGTTCATCTAGTCAAAGAACATTATAGCATAAATATGCCATTCAGCAGTCAAGAGTCCACTAACTTTCTTTACACCTTCAAGTTTGTTAAGGGTTGCGTATTTGTTCCGGGAGGTGAATTTTTTCTAGTTGCAGAATTTGAAGAACGAGATGATAACGGGGGTTGTTGCGGTTTAGATGATGATGCAAATCTGCTTGATTGGCTTCTAAGTTTCTTTTCGTTGTTGGAACCCTCTTCTGCTCTAACTTGTCTTACTTTTGTCTCGTTTAGACCCGCAGGAAGGACGCAATTGCAGAGAAAACCTTTAAAATAAACCATAATTCTCATATAATTAAGGATTTCTTTTTTTACTAAAGGCAGCACGGGTTATGGCTAATATGGCTTTGATAAAAGAGCACCATAATTATGACAAAAACAAGATCCATATTTTGCGATTATATCATAAATACAAATGTTTCTTTAACATAAAAAACTAATCCTGGTTCATGGGTTCTAATGATCATAAACATGGGATCATGTGGAATTCGCCTCGGTCAACTACATTGTATCCAAGCTTGTTTGCCATTAATAAGATTAGTTTGCATAAAAAAAAATTAAAGGATGTGAACCCCAAACATGGAAAATATACTAAATAAGTAAATACATGGCGCACTTTACGAACGTCATCAAATTATCATGTGATGACATTGCTTAATAATCTGGGAGCTTATTGGTCGCGGATAATTTATCTCTTTTTCAATGGCAAACTCACACCTCTATCCAAGATGGGACTTGAACCCAGAACCACTTGGTTGATCGGGTACCTTTAAGGGTAACATTTAATACACCTTGGATACTGGCTTATCTTTTTTATCATGGGACATTATCTTGTCATGTCATTAAATGATAAAAACTGATGATATGTAAGTACGATGGCTCGTATATTTACCAAAAAAAGGCTGAAGTACGCAAGTACGTTGTCAAAGATTTCCATTGAGGTCAAAGCTGATAGGTAGGAAGGCTATATCAGCTTCAAATTTGACAATACATGTCATAAAATTTAGGAAAATTTTCTTGACTACAGTACCCTTGAAAAGTCCTCAAATAAAAAATTGTGTAATATTTCCTAAACAAATTTAAATGCTTCTCAAAATGCAAAGGTAATCAGAGTTGACTTCAAAATTTCTTTTCTCCTAGGCCAAGAAGGTGGGATCATCTATTACAAAGCACTCCTAATGGTCCTAAGCATATCGCAACAATATTTCATTATCAGAAACTATTTAAGTTAAAATTTACTCATATACCAATTTTTAATCATTAGAAATACTTTGATCTCAAGATTGCAAAGGCTATTTTAATACGTTTTGACAAATTTGTTAAACATCTTCCTAGAACTATCATCTGGAATGTTGCAACTTGAAGTTAAAGTTTGCCTACAAAATTTATAAACAAAGGCGATAAAATGACTTCCAATGTAAGTTGAACCAAAGGTTGAGCAGATTTTATGAGACTTAGAAGCCACTATTTCTAATATATGCTATTATTGTTGTAATGAAAAATCACCCAATTTCCTTTATAAACCTTTAACAAGCTAATATCTCGGCATGAACTCAGAACCTATGTATAAAACGTATATGAATTCTAAACAATTAAGATTATTAAAAATATGAGATCTTACCAAGTCGAGCAAGTCTGTTGACCCAGCTAGGAATCGGCATTTTGGTCAACCTTAGACACATATCGTTACAGAAGTGATTACAGTTTCTTGTGATAAGATTATAACTGTTTCCTGAGTACTCTGCTGCCAATTTCTCAATGAATGCACGAACCTCTCTTGGACCAAAATCCGTTCTCCCTATCAATATTGATTTCCTAAATGTGAAACCTGGGCATTTCCTTGGCTCCACTTCAAAAATTCCCGTTGTCGAATGTTCATGTGCGCCAAATGCATATTCTACACCATGTACTGCCGAAATTCAAGAATTACAGTCTGTCACAATCTTGATTCTTGATCACAATAATCTAACTAGTAACTATGTTATTTGGTAGAATTTATATGCATTTGATGGAAAAGGTTAAGTCTTATAATCCAACTATGGGTGTTTGGCATTGTGTTCGGAAAGTAATTACGTGATATGGAAAACACTGGTCAGAATCAGCTAATAAGCTAGAACATGCAATAGATGCAGTTTGGAAGTGCTTCTGCTGTGTATAATTCTGATAAGCTGCAAGTAATTGGCAAATGCTGACTATCCAAGGATTTACAAGTAAATAAATACCTGAATAATTAGCATAAGTTCTTTGCACTTACTACTAAACTGAATATCCGAAACTGATTATTTGAAATATACAGAACCATATTCACTCTACCCAAACACTTAAAACTACTAAATATCCGCTACTCGAAAATGCAATAATTAGATAATGACTTTCGAAACGATCTACCAAACACCCCCTTTACATATACCTTTTTTTTTACAAAAAAAAGCATCTCTTATCATCTTATGTTTCCTCACCAACAAACCAGTAGGGTAAGTTCCACATTAAATTGAAATATGCCAGAGTGATAACCTTAATAAAAATAATAAAAAATAATATTAAACAAATTCTACACCGCAACCCCTCCCCGGCTCCCCCTGGTCCCTAGTGCACCACGGCTCCTCGGTTCTAGGCCGTATCCGCAGAGTGGCTCAACCCCATTACCCTATGATCCATAACCACTAACTCAATGCTGATCCTAAACTAAGAAACTAAAATCTTTCACATGATCCTCATAATTAGCCACTAAAACATAGCATAATCAAATTAAGACCTCAAAATGCTGCAATTATAACAAACAAATACAAAAGCTTGTAACTGCACAAATTAGTGTATGAAATAAAAAGATGAAGAACAAGACAAACCTTGAACACCAGAATGATAAACACCAAGACCAACCCAATAAGCATAGCCATTAATTGGAGTAAGATCATAAACATTCAGATACACAGGCACAGTCCCTGTCTTCTTCTTTCTTGCAATCATCCTACACAACATCTTTAACTATAAAAAAGATCCAATTTTTAACCAAAACTTAACAAATTTATCAAAATCCAAACACACCCTTTAAACTAAACATCACTTTTAACCATAAAAAATCCAATCTTTAACCAAAAACACACAAAATTAACAAAATTGCAAAAAACCCTTTTCACTATACATCAACCCAAACAAAACCCATAAATTTTTTTGGGCTTTTAAAAAAAGTTTAAACTTTTTAGAGTTTCAAAACATATGCCACCATTTTCACAAATCCCATCAAATAAATGAAGGTTTTGTAGGATTTTGAGTAGGGTAGAGATTGGGATTCGAATTATGGTTTGTTTTTATATATAATAAAAACTACGGAGTAATTCTTTTTTATAAGTTTAAAAAATATGAATAAATAAAGATTTTAAAGAAGTCGATGTGGTGAAGAAATTGGGGGAATATAATTTGACTGCTTAGTTAACATCGGCGGCTTTAACTATTTATTAAATGAAAAAATGATTAGTTTTATATTTTTTAAACTATTGCTTTTGCTTTTATTTGCTTTTGGTTACTTTGGGGATAATAGAATCTAAATGGTGTTTTTTTTAACTCTTTTATGTTGTGTACCAAACTTTTTTTAGGCTGTCCTTTGTTTGTTTTGTAGCTTTAAGTATGTGTTACTTGTATTATATTCTAAGCGGATTAGAATCCTCTCAAGTTGGTTACAACATGATAGGTCATGTTGGCCAATTATAAAAAAGAAAATTGATAAATGTTTTTCTTTTAATCAAAATTATAGGCCCACTTATTTTTTCACTACTCACAATAAAAACAACATGACCTATCATGTTAAAAACCAATTTGAGAGAATCTTTTTCCATTGTAAGCCGCTTTTTTCGAGTTTAGTTTGTTTTCACCCCGGAAGTTTTATTGTGTTTTTGGTTTTTTTCTTTGTTTTTTAAAGGTGTTTTAATAAAAGCTTCGTATTTCAAAAAACAAAGTATGTGTTCAAACATGGGTTGGTTTGTTTATGTAAGAGTTAGAGATGAGCACGGTATCAGATTGGTAGAACTCGTACCTAATTAATGACATCGTTTTTTTCGGAACATGAGAGAGGTGTATCAAACTGTATCAAAATCGATATCAATCAGGTTCTTCCCATTTTTTGTTAAAACTTTTTTTTCTTTATATTTCATGTTAGTAACTTTCTGTAAAAACATCAATTAAATACAACAATTAAATACGCACATCATCAAGATAGTTGTACTTCACAAACGCTTCAAAACTTATAAAATTCCAACAGAATTATATGAAAATCGTTAAAATAAACAAATTAAACCATTTTCAACACCAAATAATAATAATAATAATAATAATAATAATAATAATAATAATAATAATAATAATAATAATAATAAATAATCTTGTGTAATTGCAATCCCATTTATTTAGCGTTTTCACAAAAGGTGTAGACGACGTGAACACTTGACCCCGGGTGCCTTTTGGCACCACCATTGTCACCATTTACGCGAATAGCCCAAGAACTCTCCAGGCTAGTGGGGCACCAACAGAGTGAGAGACGAGCCAAGACTCGGACCGAGCTCTTATTCCACAAAGTCTTTCTAGTGTGCCCATAGGTTTTGCGGAGGTGGGTACCTATATGAAGCAAATGCCAAGTATGGGACTTGAACCTGGGTCAATTGACTTAAGCACAAATGCTCAAACCATTGGACTAATGCTCCATTAGTATTTTATTTAGCGTTTTACTTGGCAATCCCATCTTTTTAATAATAAGTTAGGGTTTAATTTTTGAGAGGGATTATGAAGGATCTATAGTTGTCACAGTAGGTTTTTGGGACGTTTGGTTTATTTATTTATGTTTCACATGACTATTGTTTGGCATAAAACGAGCCTAATAGGTGTTTGAATAAGTTGTTTAATTCAAAAGCATGAGTAGTCAGATTCCGGAAATTTTTTGGTACTATCTCGCGCTTTAGTACCGGTACCGTATTAGGGGTACCGATACTTTTGGGATCGATTCATGATACAGGTCCCGTACCTTGTATCCGGATTCGGTACCGTTGGTACAGTATCTGTACGGTTTCGGTTCAGTGCCGAGATTTGGGTCCAAATGCTCATCTCTAGTACGAGTTGTTCAATTGGAAAAACTGTGAAACTAGAACCAGGCGGTCGGTTTGATAAAACTTTAATTTTGTGTAAAATTTTCATTGGCCTATAATTTTTTTAAATATAATATGTGAAAGACAATGTTTGTACCGAATAGACAGTGTTTGTTTAGGAAACCTGACTTTTTTTCTTACAAACTCTTGTTATATTTAGCTTGGCACGATTATCGCAAGATATTTTACTTTTGTTTAGTATTATAGATGTGGATATTTTGCTTAAGAAGAAGTAGGTTCATACTTATATTACAAGCATGATATGTAGTGCATTTAATAATTTGATAGCGTTTCTTCTGAAAACAAAAATAAGGTTTGAGGCTCACTCGGGGACGGATGAAGGGGGGTTCCTGTAGATGCTCGGGATACATATGGATTTTTTTGATATAGTGTTAATTTTATACGAATACAACGATTTTTTCTAAATGCATCTTAAATGACCTCGTTCTATCGAAATGTGTTTCTATATTACGGTACAAAAAATTTTGTGCACCCGGTCATATTTGGTCCTGGCTCCGTCACTTTACTGCTTAGCTATCAATACAAAAAGTGAAGCAATAAATTTAATTGACTTTAATGTGTACAAATTTATCATAATGAACTTAGGTATGGAGTTCACAACCATACTTGTTAAGTTGTTATCTGTTGACTATAACACTTGAAGTTTACTAGAAGATTGCAATGCTGATTTAATGTTTAAAGTATATGTTTTGCACGACTCTCATAGGCCCATAAACTAATCAAATTAACATTAATATACTAAGGGTACTGGCAATGCCTTCGGCATGACCTTCGGTGTCATAGAGCAATGCCTGGGAATCGGCATGACTCGGTTTGGGATGAGAAAGTGAATAATCGGCAAAAATTGCCGAATCTACATGGTTACAAAACTAGCCGTTGCTAGTCAAATTGTACCGTTAGGTGCATTAAAAAAAAAATTCATTTTTTTTCTCCCTATTTAAACACAATAACATCTATATTTTTTCTCAAACAATAACATTTCTATTTCACAAAAAAAATGTATTCATCTTCATCTTCTTCATCCGAGGACGAGTTAGATTTTTTATCCGACTCTTCCGAGGACATATTTTCCACCGGTTCTACCATAGAAACCTATTTAGCCGCATGCGATAACATTGAAGACACGGCTAGCTCAACCCGAAGACATGTTACCCGTTATCGTGAAAAAGCTCTAGAAACTCTAACGAATGACTATTTCGTAGAAGAAAACCCAAAGTTTCCCTCTGATGTTTTTCGTGAAAGATTTCGTATGAATAAAAGCTTGTTTCTAAAAATTGTTGGTGATATTGAAGCGAATTTCGAATGGTTTCAAGAGGGCGTAGACGCTAGGGGAAAAAAAGTTTCACGGCGTTACAAAAATGTACATCGGCTATTGGTCAACTCGCAACGGGTGGATCTCCGGATAGATACGATGACTACTTAAACATGTACGAAGAACATCAAGTTATTTTTATAATTCGGTATTTTTTAGTTTTATATAATTCGGTAATTTTTATTTTCATATAATTCGGTATTTTTATTTTTATATAATTCGGTATTTATTATTTTTATATAATTCGGTATTTTTAATTTTTTATAATTCGGTAATTTTAATTTTTATATAATTCGGTATTTTTAATTTTTTATAATTCGGTATTTTTAATTTTTATATAAATCGGTATTTCTAATTTTTTATAATTCGGTATTTTTAATTTTTATATAATTCGGTATTTTTAATTTTTTATAATTCGGTATTTTTAATTTTTATATAATTCGGTATTTTTTATAATGTTTTCGTTATTTATAATTCTGTATACTTTTGTAGGTGAATGTCTTGATCATTTTTGTGAAGCGGTAATCCAATTATATAGGCAAGAGTTCTTACGTAGGCCGACAACCCACGACGTTGCACGCTTATTCGAGGCACATGAAGAGCAACATCACATTCATGGAATGCTTGGTAGCATTGATTGTACACATTTCGTTTGGCGAAATTGTCCTAGGCATTGAGAGGGCAATATAAAGAGGTGATCACCAATACCGATTATTATGCTTGAGCCGTTGCTTCAAATGATATGTGGTTTTGGCATTCGTTTTTTGGTCCTCCCGGTGCAAATAACGACATCAATGTTTTAAATCAATCTCCGTTGTATCTTACTCATCGAAATGGAATGGCGCCAAACAATTCATTTTGAATCAAACGTGGATATTATCTTACCGATGGAATCTATCCTACGTATTCAACGTTTGTTAAAGCATATCCTTTTCCAACTGACCCGGAAGAAAAGAGATTCAAGAAGCTACAAGAGTCTGCACGAAAGGATGTCGAAAGAGCTTTTGGTCGTCTTAAAGCAAAATGGATTATTCTCAGAAATCCTCTCCGGGCTATATCCGTCGAAAAGATTCGAAAAATCGTTCATACGTGTGCTATATTACACAATATGATTTTAAAAGACGACGGGGTGGCAATATCACCGGTTCATATAATGGATCCGCCGGCCACGGGTTTATGACCGAATGTACTCTACGGAGTTACAAGACGAAAATATCAATCACCGTCTCCGTTATGATCTTACGGAGTATGTGAACGCTCAAGACTTACCATACCTTGATGACTAGTATTTTTTTTTAATAAGTACTATGTAATTTTCTTTTAAGTATTAATAAAATATTATGTTTTTATTAAATTATTTAATATAATTATAAAAAAATAAAATAAAAATAAAAATAGATGAGGTATGAGTTAGGCATGGTTGCCACTAAAATATATTGTTAGGTATGAGATTGGTATGTGATGAGATAGAAGGATATAATTGATGAGTGATTAGCCATGAAAAAATTATTTAGGCATGGTTGCCACCACCCTAATAAGCACTATAAATTATTTAAGATTTGTAAATTTGTGGAATCAATACGTAATGACCTACTGATTGTGATGTTTAGTCACAGACTCACAGTAATTGGTTTATAGGTGTCAAGGGTGGATTCATGACGGGTCCCTACTATTACACTGCCACCCAGCCTCTGCCACCTCGTCCCTTTGTCCTCCCGCTTCCAAGACTGTGCGGTTTTGTCGGCCGTTCAGTATTTACGATAGTTTAAGCGTTTTCTTATTAAACTTTATATTTGATTCCCGATTTTCGTTTTTATATTTTTGATATAAACAAAATTATAAAAATAAAAAAAAAAATAAAAAAAATAAAAAAAAAACAAAAAATATAGCCACCGTGTGAATAAAAACATAGCCACCGTATCAATAACTCTACCCTTCATGACTTTAAGCTATTAAGCTATCTGGTGTATAAATTTATTTTACGAATATAAAAGAAGTAAAAAATGAATTAAAATGTATGATTTCTGAAGACATGTATTACTTTCGATATATTAATGGACAAACTAAACAACATATGCATATGTTTGTGTAACACAAATTTTCAAAACCAGGTTTATTTCAGAAAAATTAAAATTTTTAACGAAAATTTACATTAAGCGACAAATATCCATCAGGTTCATGTGAACCCCGAAAACCCCTTAGGTCCACCCCTGATAGGTATCTAGTTATGTAAAACTAAAACCATCTGGCATGTAGCGCATGCTTTGTTGCCTTGGTGGTGTAAAATTACTCGATGATATTATGGCTGAATAAGAGGCTTTAATCAAACAAAATGTTCGATATTGTTGTCTTATATGAGAACTTTGGTAAGGCATATTGACCCAAATTCTATCTATGCTGCTATGCACAATGACGAAAAAGCATAACAAAGAAGATAAAAACAATTGAACTATTGGAGTCTTTCGGTTGTTCATTTTATTCCAATAAAAAAAACACTCGTATCATTTAGCTAGATGTTTTTTTTCGATTTTATACCATTATTCTTGTTTAAGTTTTGTCCAATTAGGTGTCATTCTAGTATTATAATTCAATTGTAGGTGTTGATTACGTCACTAAATTTGTTTTAGTTTTGTTAATCATATGTAACATCTTTTCGACAATTGAAAAACTAACCATTGTGAGGCCTCTTCCAACCTCCACCACAAATCATCACACTAGCAACCACCACTGCTAACTTTTGAATAACCAAACTAATTATTCCTTGACGTTTTTTAACGATTAAGCATAGCAAAACATTCTTTCAACCATAGTTTATAGACTACTTTATTGGTTTTAAAAATTATCTGGTCAAACAAAATTATTAGATGTGACTTTATTGTTGTTGATGTTTTCTGCCGAACTTAATAAATATATCTAATTTAGCAATATTTTTTTTAAAGGCAAAGATATTAAAAAAGGAGGCCACAACGGCACAAACCGAGGCACATATTTAAATATAAAAAAAGAATAAAGAAAAAAAAAAAAAAAAAACGCCTAAACAAGTGATTGTTTTACCATGGTTGAAAACCGCTGAGTGCTAGTCAGGCGGTTGACTACCGCATAGACTTTTCCATATCTCTAATATAATAAGAGATCTCCACAAAGTGGAAAAAGAAGTTAGAAAATTCCAATTAGATCAATGAAAGTACATCATTTTGTCTACAAGCCAAAATTAAGCAATACTATTAGCTAATCAAAAGTAAAAATTGAAGCTCAATTTGGCTAAACTATTTAATTTTCGTCAAATTTATAAAATACACTAAAAAAACATATGTTTCAATTTTGTAAAAAAAAAAAAAAAAACTTAAAAATGAGATGATGATTAATAAAACTTCAGTTGTTAAATTTTAAATAAATTATATGTATTTAAATATAACTATCAATTTACATGGTTATTAATAATTTTACAAATTTAATAAATATCATCTAGACTTTAAACTCCTTATATTTTATATTTAAAAAAACATGTCGTTATTTTTAAATATTATTATCACTATATATTAAACTAATGTAGTTGCACGGAATTGTGAATATAAAAAGGAAAACACGGGTTATTATGACATGTAAATAAATACACGAGATTATACCTATACGAATGACTTGTGTTATTTCTTTTTATGAGATTAAGTAATGATATCTGCAGAAGTATTTCTTTTTAACTATCTGCATTCAATAATGACTAACCTTATTCTTTTTGATAAGATTAACCCACATTGATAAGATTAACCCACATGTACACGGGTTTAAAAATTAAATACGGCTAAAATTATTATTATAATAAATATAAATATCAAAATGAAGGCACAGCCTCACGAGTTACTATGAGATGAAAATAAATAAACGAGATTGTACATATAGCACCAACACATATTTTTCAATGGTCATTATGTGCTACTAAACACCTTTAATATCTTAAACCTGATATCAATAGTTCAATTTAAGCAACATTAACTTAAATACCATGTCAGGCTAACAAAATCAAAATCATTCGTACAATAAAAATTTATACAAAATATTAATCAATTAATACATAATGAAAAAATTATGTAGAAACTCGCGCGTACATGAATATTATAACTATATAACTGTAAAAGATTTATTATATTTTATAGTAAACTTTTAAACATTGCAGAATCATAAATTTATGAATTGTCACAATAATTAACTTCAAAACAAAGTTATTAAAACATTATTATTCGTTATATTATCAGCCCAAACCTCGTGCGTGCAAGGCTTTTAATACTAGTATAAATTTTACAATTATATTACATTGATAAATTGAAATATAACTCAATAAGTTTAATCATAAATAACTAAGAGTCGGACGTTACTCCCTTCGTCTCTAAATAAATGTTCACTTTGAATTTTTGAAGGCAATCGTGTTCAACTTTGACCTTAATTATCTTTTATTGTGTTATGTAATAATTGATGCAAAATCTATGAATAAATTGAGTTTTAAATGTATTTTCATTGGTATAATTTTCATCAAGTATTATATAACACAAACAAACATATTTAACGTCAAAGTTGAAAAAAAAGACTTCAAAAGTCAAAACCGGACAATTATTTAAGGACACAGGGAGTATTTCTTTTTCACTTATTGGGGTGGCTACTAATAAGTGCGAGTCCAAGCATACGCATTTAACATTTCTTTTTCATCTGGTTTTGTGTGAGACTCTTGTTTGAGAGGCTTTTAGAATTCTCCCTCTCTTCCTCTCTTCACCCACAGGTTAACCTATACCACTTTGCCCTTTCCTTTTAGAGATTTGCTAAAATCACATATACTATATTGACAACAAAATTATTTTTGAATCTATAGTACTCTAGAAAAATGTTAAATGAGTTTTTCTAACTTGTGCCTCCGGGACACAAGTTAACAAGCATTAATGGCCATTGGTTATCGCAATGTATCATTTAAACAAGATGTTAACAAGCATCTATGGATGAGTGAGGCAATTGCACAAGAGATGTCAACAACAAAACAAGCATTTTGCATATGGTATATCACCACTAAGTTTAGTGGTTGGTTTAATTCTGTTTTAAGAAGTGAGTATTCAAGCTGGTGTTCGGAAGTTTACAACTTATACAAGTTAGACACGGTTATAGAATTTGAGCAACAATGTCCATTGGTTATCACAAAGTATAATTTAAACGAGAATAAACATGTAGTTGGCTTGTATGAGATTAAAGAATTTTTGGTGCCTGCTTATCCTCGTTGTTGGGATATAAAAGACAAAGTACTGAAGAAAGTCAAAGTGCTGAAGAAAGTCAAAGTACTGCTTATGAAGAAAGTCAAAGTACTACTCGCGTCAAAGTACTGCAAAGCTAAAGAACTGCTATATCGTTTATGGAAAGTTATGTTTATCTAGAACATTCTTAGTTTAGAATTACTTGTCGTACAAGGATTGTAATTGTAAACCGACTAGGGTACTCCTTATGCCTATAAAAGGACCCCTAGATTGGCATTATACGTGAATTAGAATTTACAAAGTACGATATTAGAGTTATTAGGGTTGTTAGTGAATCTGTGTATCAAGCAGGTTCAAAGTTTTAATATAATCGTTGAAGTTTTAAAGTTTTTCTTCTTAGCTTTATTAAAGTAGTTTCCACATACTTAATAGAGTAAATTCAATGTTTCATTGTTAGTAACTTAGGATTTATCCGAGGTTGCTAAGCCCTTACAAGCTACATAGTTAGTTTGGTTAGAGTATATCGATCCAACAAGTGGTATCAGAGCTTGTGTGGAAACTCTGATTAAGAAGAAACCCTTAAAAACCGATTTAACAACAAACCCTTAAAGATGTTTATCTTTGATGCTATGCTTGTTCAAGTCTATGTAGATGATATTATCTTTGGAGCTACAAAACAGTCTATGGTGAAAGAATTTGAGCAGCTCATGCAACAAGAGTTTCAAATGAGTTCCATGGGTGAATTAACTTTCTTTTTGGGGCTTCAGGTTAAACAATCAAAGGATGGAATTTTCATTAGTCAAGATAAGTATGTCACTGACATTCTTAAGAAGTTTAACTTTGATGCTATGAAGCCTGTCACCACACCCATTAAAGCTATCAACTCATTAGGAAAGGATGAAGATGGACAAGCTGTGGAAGTCAAGCTTTACAGATCAATGATTGACTGTCTTATGTACTTAACTGCATCTAGACTTGATATCATGTTTGTTGTATGTTTGTGTGCAAGATATCAAGTCTCACCTAAGGTCTCTCATATGAATGCAGTCAAGAGGATTTTTAGTTATTTGAAACAACAACCTAAGTTAGGGTTGTGGTATCCAAAGGATTCACCTTTTCACTTGGAAGCTTTTCCAGATAGTGATTATGCAGATGATAATTATGATAGAAGATCAACCAATGGAGGATGCCAGTATCTTGGAAGAAGATTAGTTTCATGGCAATGTAAGAAACAAACCATTGCAGCAACATATTCTATCATCCATCAAGGAATATGTTGTCTTTGCAATGTTAATGGCCAAGTATTGTGGATGCAGAATCAACTCTTGGATTATGGATTCAATTTTAAAAATACTCCTATCAACATTGACTATGAGAGTACAATTTTCATTGTGAAGAATCCTGTTTATCATTCCAAGACCAAGCATATTCAGATTCGGCATCACTTTATTCGAGATTGCTATGAGCATTGGCTCATTAATGTTGTCAAGGTCCACACAGATGACAATGTAGCTGATCTACTCACAAAGGGCTTTGATGTTTCAAGATTCAATCATTTAGTGGTGAGTATTGGTATGATTAACTATTAAGCTACAATTAAGGAGAGGACTTATTAGTTAGTTAGTTAGTCCTATGCATTGTTTGAGGGGAGGCAACACAATGTTTTTTGATGATTTTGCCATCAAGTATAAGAGGATGGAAAAGTACTGCTTATTGTTTATCTGAAAGTACTGCTCTGAAAGTACTGCTTACGTGGAAAGCACTGCAGTCTTGTCAACGTACTGTTCCAACGGTAAAAAGATGAGGTAAAATTCAAACAACGGTAACTTTATTAATTGGACTGTGATTTTTTCAAATCTAACCTATAAATACCTACCCTCCGATTTTCCCTCTCACTTTATACTTATCCATCCGTATCTCTCTTCTCTCATTAACATTCACTATTCATCGCATCATTCTCTCTTATAACAACATTCAATGGCGAATCGTAACACAATTAGTAAGCATAACATGGTGGCTAACTTGGATAAAACACCATCCAATGTCGCTTTTCATGACATAATTGATTTTCTCACTGGATCATCAATCAATTATGCTCTTTTGGTCGAACCTGATATCATTGAACCCTGGCTTCAACAATTTTGGGAAACTGCTAGATCTCATATGCAAGATGATGAATCCTACATTCAGGCTAAAGTTGCTGGGAAGATGATTAGAGTTAGTGAAGCTTCGATTAGGGAAGATTTATTGTTTGATGATGCAGAAGGGGCCATTCGTTTTGACAAACAAGTTCTTTGGGATACATTAAGGGATATTGGTTATGAAGGGTCTCTCACTGAAACAACTTTTAAGAAACCCTTATTTAGTCCACACTGGAAGTACCTTGTTCATGTATTGCTACATTGCTTAAGTCCCAAGAGTACTTCATGGGAACAATTTGGATCCAATATCGCATCTGCTTTAGTGGGATTAGCTACCAATCACATATTTAACTTTTCCAAAATGATTTTAGATGGTATGCTATCTCATATTTCCAATGGTTCACCATTCCTCATGTACCCTCGCTTTGTTCAAGTCTTCTTGAATAAACAGCTTAAGGATGAGCCTAAACCTTCTAGCTTGCTACCAGTTGTAGTACTTCCACCCAAGGTATTTACTTTCATGGCTAGAAAAAGTGACAAGTTTTCTGGGAGGAATACACCATTAACAGCTCACATGATGGAGGTAGTGCAAGCTGTTAGAGATGAAGCTTCTGTTTCAAGAGAAGGTACTGATTCTCAACGTACTGCTTCACCACAAGGTACTGCATCTCAATAAGATATTTCTCATGGTGATTCAGAACCAGAGGTCAACCCACCATCATCTCCCAATGATTATACTTCCACAGATGGGTCTCAAACATCTGGAGGAGATGAGGGAGATATGGCTACTGAGGGTCAAGTTCTGGATAACTATCCTTTGACAAGGGAGCTTTTGAGATTAAAGAAAGATTATGAAGCTCAAGCTGCACAACTGGTGAAATTGAACAACAAATTTAGAAGATTGAAGAACTTTGTATGGCCCTTAGTTCAAAATCACAGATTGTGGGTCAAGTCTCAAAAGAAGAAAGGAAAGAAATTTAAGAAGACTTCAAAGGGCAAGAAGATTCACAAGCAGTCTTCATTCCAATTGGGGAGGATATTGGAGCAAGAGAATTTAAATGAAGATGCTGAACATTATGAACAACCAGATGCTGAACTTCAAAGTACTGAGCCTCAAGATACTACTGAGCCTCAAGGTACTGATGCTCAAATTAATATTCAAAGTACCGAGCCTACTAAGCCTAAAGGTACTGGCTTACAAAGTACTGGTGTACAAAGTACTGATGATCAAGGAGCTGGTGATCAAGGTACTGCTCTTCAAGGAACCTTTAGACAAGAGCTCATTACACCAAGGACCCTAAATTTTAAAGAAGAAACTGGTCCTTCAACAGTTTTTCATGAAGAAGAAGCTGGTCCTTCTAGTCCAATTCAGCAAAAGGAGCATACTGCTAGCGATGATGAGATAATTGCACAGATTATGCTGAATATATCAAGACCAAGAGGTGTTAGTATCCCTGGAGTTGAAGAACAACCTCAAGTCTTGCAATCTTCTCAACCTACTTTAGATCCTAAAGATAAAGGAAAAGGTAAACTGATAGAAACAAAGAAGAAGAAGAAGCTTACTTTAGCAGAATTAAGAGCTATTGAGGTAGCTAAGAATGAGGAAGCTGCTAGAAAGCTATACGTTGAGTTAGATGCTGAAATACCAAAGAAACAGCCTATTCTACCAAGAAGACCAAGTATTGCTAAGGAAAGGAATGCAGTGATGGCTTATCTGAAGGGTAAAGGATATACAGGTCTGCATAAATTGAAATATATAGAGATGAAAGACCTGTATGATGCTGTTAGAGAAGCTTATCAAAAGGAAGTTGAAGGTATTATTTCTTTTGATGATGAAAAGAAGAATAAGGATGCAAGTAAAAGAAGCTTAAAAAGAAAGAGAATAACTGGTGATGAACATTCATCAAAGAAGATAGAATTGAGAACAAATACAGTTGATGAGCTGAGGAATTACTTAAGAGTTGTAGATTTTGAGCATCCTAAGTCCAAAGATGTTGCAGTAAAGAAGTCTAAGATGTCTACATTTGAAGTTGTAGAATCAAAGGAAGGAGACTATCTGATGTTCCATAGAGAAGATGAAAGCTTTAGAGTATTTAATTTGCTGTGGGATATACTGCATTTGATAGATAGAGAGATCTGTTTCACCTATATCAACTAGTGCAAGAGTATTTTGAGCATATTCCTTCATGTGGAGTTAGCTTAGTCTTGCTAGGAGACAGAAGAAACAAGCACTGATGCAATATGGAATAACCAAGAAGTTTGGGAGATTACTAGCTGGAGATTCCTTGAAGAATCAGGAGTGCATGTTTTGGAGTTAGAAGATGGGACCATGATTCATATGTTAGCGGAAAGAAGATATCCACTTACAAGAGATCTTATGAGAAGAATGCTAGATCATGGTATGGAAGTTGAAGAGGAGAATGAAACAGCCCTTATGGTGATAGAGTTGTTCATCAAATGGACAGAGTTAGCAGATGATGATGCATAATTACTGGTATGGTTCTTATTTATATAAATTTTTGAAAAATAGGTACTTTAATCAAAGTACTGCTGGACAAACAGTACTTTTATACAAAGTACTGCTTGCAGCACAAAACCAGTAAAAGTCTTTTTAATAGAAAATAAGCAAACTTTTGTTAAAGTGCAAAATATTTTGAAACAAAAGTTAACAACAACAAATGGTTTTTGAGATGGTTTTAATTGGTAAAAAGTGCTTTGCACTAACACAATAAAAGGATATCAGTCCACCATGTCTAACAAAAGGACTGGCTAATCCATGAGCAAACGGCTCTGGTAAAGATATCTCAAATCCGTTGATGGTTGACAACTTTCCAATAAGTTGTATGGTAATCAACTCACCATATCTACAATAGTGAAGAGTTGGCTAGCCCGCAAGAAAATGGCTTGTGGTACAGGCTGTGGAAAAACCATTTATATGGTAATTAGTTCACCATGGTAGTAAGAACTAACTAGTCCAAAAGGGTACGTCTTTTGGTAAAGACTTAACAAATCCGTTGATAGCTGATGATTTGCTAAAAATCATATGGTTATCAATGTACCATGGTTTTACACACTTAAACATTGGCTACTCCAGAGTTAATGGCTTTGGTAAAGAGACATCAAAATCCATTAAATTTTCAATGATTCACCTCTCACAGGAGTTAACACACCTGGAAGTGATGAGAATAGACTGAAACTTTATTATCTGATGTACAATTTGCCATATGTTGCTAAGTAGCTGAAAAGATGAAGGTTTCTGATAATGATTGCTGAAAAGGATTGCTTATAAAGACTACTTTGATGATGATAATACAAACACAGAGAGTACAAGACAAATCTGAAGATAAAGATACAATCTCTCTTTGAAGACAAATATGTCAAAAACAAGGATACAAAGGAACTTGAAATCAAGCAAGTAGAATTCAAGTTAGGGGAGGATTGTTGGGATATAAAAGACAAAGTACTGAAGAAAGTCAAAGTGCTGAAGAAAGTCAAAGTACTGATTATGAAGAAAGTCAAAGTACTACTCGCGTCAAAGTACTGCAAAGCTAAAGAACTGCTATATCGTTTATGGAAAGTTATGTTTATCTAGAACATTCTTAGTTTAGAATTACTTGTCGTACAAGGATTGTAATTGTAAACCGACTAGGGTACTCCTTATGCCTATAAAAGGACCCCTAGATTGGCATTAGGGATACATGAATTAGAATTTACAAAGTACGATATTAGAGTTATTAGGGTTGTTAGCGAATCTGTGTATCAAGCAGGTTCAAAGTTTTAATATAATCGTTGAAGTTTTAAAGTTATTCTTCTTAGCTTTATTAAACTAGTTTCCGCATACTTAATAGAGTAAATTCAGTATTTCATTGTTAGTAACTTAGGATTTATCCGAGGTTGCTAAGCCCTTACAAGCTACATAGTTAGTTTGGTCAGAGTATATCGATCCAACACTCGTGGTTTCTTTTTTGGTGGCGTGACGGCTACCGAGAGATCAGAAAAGTATAAATGCTTTTTTAAAAAGATTTATCTCTTCACGTACATGTTTAAATCGAGTTGTTAGAAAAGTAAGTACTAATATATATGTGATACTTTTTAACAATCGATATGTTATTCATTATGTAGGTCTCAATTTATTCTTTGATTTTTAATATGTAGGTTGATCTTGCAATCGAAGATGTTGAGCAAAAACAAATGCATGAGACTATGTTGGCAAAATATAAGGGGTCGTTCTTGAGATCACGTTCACCGTTGGAGGAACAAGGTTATCAATATTTGACTCCTTATGCATTCAAAAGTTTTCATGATGAGTTCGGTAAAGCGTTTCAATATTCAATCCAAGAAGAAAATTGCACCACTTTTATCGTCCACCATCATAAAGCGGCTCGACATCATACGGTATTTTGGGATGGTAATGTCGGTAGTTGTAGCTGCAAATATTTTGAATTTATTGGAATACTTTGTCGTCATATTTTAAGCGTTTTTGTACACAAAGATTGCTTTGAAAAATTCCTTCTACGTGTTGGCTATCGCGTTAGAGACGACAAGAGGTTCAACTTTAAGACACTTCTCCATCACACCAAAGCAAATTTGATGGATTCAACGCTGATGCAGGTTTTCTGACTAGGTTTTAATATTTATAAAGTCTCATTTACCTATAGTCACCTTATGCACTGATAAGGATTTAAAAGGTACACTTTTAAGGGGTCATTTAAGCCCTTAATCGACCACTTTTATATCCGTTACTTCTTAATTTCGTTCCTTTTCACTTTTTAGGTCTCTTGAAGGCAAATTGCTGGAATGACACTTATTTGTACGAAAAGGCGTGAATATATGAAGAAAATGGCCAAAGTCAAGCATAAAGACACTCAAGCTATTGGAATTGAAGGTGACGGCGTCACAGTCAGAGGGAGACGCCGTCGCAACATGCTCCAAAATTGTGACGGCTTAGTAGCGAATTTGCTATTTTGTACCGACGTCGCCGATTTAAAGAGTAGGGCGTCACAACTCAGACGGCCTAGATTCAGATTCCGACGGCGTCAGAAGATGAAGCCGACGGCGTCACAACCACAAGGTGATGCCGTCACAAAGTTGACGTGGTCAAGACAAAACCCTAATGGCGGTGATCCGATGGCGTCACATTTAAAGAGTGATGTCGTCGCAGTTGTAACTCTATATATAGAATTTGAATTTTCAGACTTTTAGGGAGGTAGTTTTGTGGAGTAAAACGTAATAACAATTTTTAGCTGTCTTGGGCAGTATCTTAAGGTTCTCATACCCTATTTTACAACAAGATAAGTAATTTACTTCATTGATTCAATTATGTCTTCAATTGTATATGAGTATGCTTGCATGTTTACCATGTCCGGCTAATTTACTTGTGTGTTTGCTTAGATCTATGAAACCTAGGTATTGAATATTGATTGGTTGTCTCTTATCTTAATTGTAATTGGTCTAGGATTGCGATAGTTCATCGTTGTGTTTTTAATGCTTGAGTAATCTTTGTGAACATTAGTTTATAATCACCTAGAGTTGTTGTAGGCTAAAAATCCAAAGATAACCTTAGAGTTAGTTTATGAATCCTAGAGATTTTGTAGGCAATAACCTTAAGGTAGTCTCAAAGAATTAGGGAAGAAAGTATACCCTACGACCTTAGAAGACACAACGCTTTAAGAATAAGGACGTGACAATTCAACCATCAATAGGAGATAACTAGGGAGTAATAGCATCTAGGTAAACACATCTTTAACCATCATACGAGCACACATCAATTAGACATAGATTACCCCTTAGCTTAGTTAATTAGAATAGATAATAGTAGAGTAATCGGTAGAAATACCACCCCCCAAATTCAATACCACGAGATTCACACCTTTCAATTTTCTAAAAAATATGAACAAAGATAAAAAATAATCTTCCTCAACCCCAACCTTAGCGTAGTAATTTCTCACTAGCATTCCTATTCCCCTAGAGAACGATATCAATCCCTAGGCTTACCCTAATACTACACTACAACAATTAGGTTCACTGCCTAGGTGGTTGAAAAACTTGCTCGAAGAAAAGGAAGTTTCCTTTGACCCCGAACCCGCGTTGTACGCGTATCAATTTTTTGGCCCCGCGGGACCAAGCTAGTAATTAGCTTGAGCGACTTCCCGCTGGCTCCATCTCAAGTTGGGATGATCTCACAACTCGTTTCCTTGCCCAGTTTTTCCCACCGGGGAGAACTACTAAGCTTAGGAATGAAATCTTGATGTTCCAACAACGTCAAGGTGAATCGTGGGGTATAATAGAGGACCTTGCTCTCTATGAACAAGCGATCCGGTGGTAAACTGATAACGCTTAGATTGTGCATGTTTTTAGTAGCGTTATGTGTGCTTTTATATTTGTTATTTGGTTATAATTGCGTGATTATAGTACTTAAACGCATCAAAAGATGTTTGTCTAGTGTTTATAACCAAGTGCAGGAAAACGGAAGGAAAATAAAGAAATGTTCAGCAAATAGAAGATTCCCATTTCAGTAAGCCTAAATCAGTATCTCTAGGACCTTTGAAGACCATAGTGATTGAAGAACCAAGTTCTACAAGATAAAGAGAAGAAAAGATCAAGTTTCCTTAATCAGAAATCCAACCGGATCGGTTACAACCGTAACCGGATCGGTTGAATATGACCGAAACGCCATTTTGACCATCACCAACCGCTCGGTCGCTTCCAAGAACCGGAACGGTTGACCCTTTAGAAGACCAACCGGATCGGTTGGTCATATGACCGATCCGGTTGGAGAAGTCGATCTGCCAAATCTTCATCACTAAGTTTCTCCTTTGCATCCAAACGATTCTAGGTCCTTCTCTTGGTGTATTCTAGTCCTTCCTTACTCCTTGGAGTCCAAGTTCAACAATTAATACCCTAGGCTTTGGAATTAGTATAAATAGAGGCCATTTGTGAGCATATGGGAGACACCTCAAATACAAATCTCTACTCATCAAACAAAGCTTTAAGCTCTCAAAATTCGTCCTTAGAAGTCCGTGGAAGTTTGGAGTTCCGAAGTTCCACATTTGGAGGCCAAATCGCCAAGAAGTCTACCCCAATACTTTGGGAATCATTACTTCACCATTTGTAATCTTATTTCAAGCATTGTAAGACTTTTAATCATGTTTTCTAATGTTCAAAGTTCGAGTTTATGTTCATGTTTGCTATGAGTGGCTAGTTTCTTTTACACTTGCTTAAATGATGTTGATTATCATATGATTAGTTAGTGATTGTGTTAACATGTTTTAATTCAATTTCAAGTTGATTCTAAGATCCAATTGTGCTAAAGTTTCGTAGTGACATTTGTTAATCAAGTTTGGCTAATTGATAGTAATCGTTGAGGTCGAAAGAACTTATTGTTATTCAACTAGTCATAATCATTTTTTCTATGGATGATTGTTTTTACCCATTATTCTTGATTATACAAAGGAACTAAGGTGTGGTTGTAATAGAACGCTTTTTGATTATCAAATTGGATTGGTTGGAAACATCTAAAAGGTCGTAAGATTAGTTGTTGAGAATCAATTGTAGCCTTTTGTCTATGATCGGTTACCTTTTGTATTGACCATTTCTTAAGCAATGTGATGAACAAATGGATGTTTTTGTGTTTAAGTTTATGTATGTAGACTTATGAAACTTGAATTGATTGGTTAAACGTAATGCTTGTTTTTATGAACTAAAATCTTGACGAAGGTTTAACTTGTAAGAACAATAGATTAGTCTTCCAACTAATTATCATAACCAACATGTTAAGAGGTTAACACACTCACATTAATCTATGATATGAAACTAGTTTAAGCAAGTGTAGTTTTTAATCATCTGAATTTCATTATATCTATTTGCTTTATTATATGTTTTGGATAGACTCTGTTAATTCAAACTTGTGTTTAGATTCACTCAAATTTCTGCGAACGATCCCGACTTACCTTCATAATCTTGCTATAACGGACGAGTATACTTGCTCGTATGTGCTATTGGTAATATTGGTAATTCACCCTTTATAAATTTAAAACTTGTACACACGTAGCATGAGAGAAATCATCCATCGTCTGAATTCGAGAAAACCATGAGAGAATTCGTGGCTGGTCAAAAATCCGCAAATGATTTTATCAAAAATCAATTTTTCAATCTCAAAGCCAAAGTTGAGCAAGGACAGAAAAATCATCAAGCATCTATCCAAGATCTTGAAAACAAGTTTGGCAGACTTTCTGACCAACATTCCTCTAGACCATCTGGTTCATTGCCAAGTAATACCCAATCCAACCCAAAACCATTAAATGATAAAACGTACCGTCCACCACAAACAAGAAACGAGTATGTCAACGCTATCTTCACAAGTAGTGGTTTCTCGAATGATTCCAATCCGAATATCGTTGTTTCCGCCGGTGGAAGAAACATCAATACCGATCATGCCTTATTGATCGAGAAATTGGAAGCTCTTTCCACAAACATCGATGACCAATTCATAAGCATACGGAGAGAGATGATGGAACTGCAAAATAATCACCACGATTCAAAATACGATGCTGAGGATGACACGCCGATGTGTGATCCAATGGAAGCAAACCATGTTCAACATGAAGGATATCACCCAGGATATCACGGCAGATATTACCACCAAAATTCCAGAAATTCGTACTCCTTTCCATACCACAACCCAACCCATACATATCCTTGATATCAGCCATGGAATACAATACCACATCCATCACAACATTTCAATACACCTAAAACCTCACCGGAGGAGATGATGAGAGAATGGATGGCCAGTCAAACAAAATACAATGAGAATATGTCGAACCTGTTAGTTGAATTGGAACATAAAGTTGATCAAGGAAGGAGGAACCAACAAGCGATAAGCCAAGACTTGGATAGGAGGATAAAAAGATTAAGTAAGGAACAAAAAGTCCATCATGATGAATCTCTTCCTTACACCACATATTCCAACTCGAGACATGAATTTGTATACGAACCACCCTCAATTCAAGACGAGAATGATAAGGGTGAGGTTGAATTTATCGAAGAGGACGAGACCGAGCACATTCTAACCATGCCAAATCTGAACCAAATCATGTCTAACTCACCAATCGTGTCACCTTTTCTTGAGGATTGCACCATGCAAATCCCAATAACTCAATTAAAAGGTCCTGGACACAATGTATTTCCAAATCATGTTGATGATAAAAAGTTCAACAAAATCAGTGGCAACTGGAATGGAGAACTGGAAAGAAAGATAGACAAATGGGCTGAGCCACAAAATCCAGTTTCTTTAAATCAAAGGACTAAGCCACCTCCTACAACTCACCTTGAGAATGTGGATGCAATATTCACTGGGAGTGGAAAGTCTAATGACCCTTTGAAAATCAAAAGATCCGCCACCGTCCTCATTTCTAATGAAATTGACCAAACGCTCGAAATTACGAAAAGAGAGGCGAACATGGTCAAACCAAAAGAATCAAATGTATTCCCATCCATTGTGGAGTAAAACCAAAGATCCCATACCCTCAACGCTTAAGAGTGAAATTACCCATTTGAACCGTATGGTCAAAGTATCCTAACCGGGAAGATTCGAGTCGGTGATGACTCTGTAATAAAACAAGCGCTTCTCGGGAGGCAACCGTGTGTTTTGATTTTTCGTGGTCACTACCCAAAGTTTAAACCTTTGGTTGAACTTAAGTGTGGGGGGTTGCCACCTTTAATAAAACCTTTTGTTTGTTTATAAGATTGTGTGCGGTGATGATTTCTCCAATGGACGCTAGGAATGAAGAAAGAATTTTAAGTCGATAAACTCGTTGACATATCGGTTTCATCTCTATTTTCCTATTTCTATACTTTGAAGTTCGTTTTCATTGAGGACAATGTCTAACTTAAGTGTGGGGGTGAATAGGAAAATTAGAGTTTTCATGCTTAAATTTAAAATTTTGTTTGCCTTGTGATCTAGTTGTTTTCACACTTTTAGGATTATCTATTAGAATAACTGGATCATTCCACTGGTAAAACTGGTAATATTTGAAACTTCGAGATGTGTTCCGATTACTATTGCAATCCATTCTGGGATCGATAAACATTTGCTAGCACATATTATACCCTTTCCACTAAACTGTGAGGATTTGAGCCTATTTCATAAACATCATACATCTTTTATGCTTGGATATTTTGCTATGAGTGTGCCGGTGATTTTATTTATTCTAGAACTTGTGCTTGTAAATCATTACCAGACCGCAGTGAGATTGCATTCGTGCGATATAAGTGAATCCGTGTGATAAAGAGGCACCTTAGGATTTAACCCAAATGGCCTTCCATTTTACATCTAATGATATATTAGCTAACCACATTGGTTAGTTAACCACCCACATGGACCCGTTTGTAGTGCTCATTTTTAGCACTAGATACCCCTAGTTACACCCTCCGAGCCATCCTTTTCATTTTGCTTCACCCGTAAAATACAAAAGATTTTACACTTTAAACCTTAGCCTATCCCATATCAATGTCTAAACGGTTGGTTGCTAGTCACCTGGAAAGTGAAGATTGATCAAATGATTATGAGTACCACATTCTGTAAGATTGATTGAGCCATGCATCATGTTATGTTCAAAAAAAAAATTGTGTTGAAAGTATGAAAATACTAGCCAATGTGCTATGATCGAAGAACAATTGTCATGGCAAAGCAAAAAGCTGTGGAAAGTGGAGAAGAAGAAATTGAAGCTATAATCAGTTATTTGGTTCGTGGAATGTTTGGTAGCTAGCAACACAGGTATTAGACTTGATTTCATTTTTACTTTAACACCAATTTCATAAACATCTCCATGCCTTATCCATACCCTTAACCCTAAGCCATATCATTATAACCCAAATAAAAGCCCTCTTTAGATGTTTTAACTTGGTGCTCACGCCACGTCAGTGGAGTTTTGTTTCTTGTACAAGCTTATGGTAATAATCTATCATGACTGAGCAATGAGTGTGATTTATCTTGTTACTCTGCTAAAAATGAGTGATTGAGTCAATTATATTTCGTTCCTTTTTCGTGAGGTGTTTTGAAATGTTAATCATGCAAGAAAATCATTGGATATTGTCAAACATCTTGATGTTTCACCTTTATAAAGAATAATTGATGAGTCCTCTCTCGTATTTATACTTGGTTGATTTGCATCACATTTTTCATAATCACGATCTTGTACCAGTGGAAGTTTTTCCTAAATTTGCTTGAGGGCAAGCAAAGTTTAAGTGTGGGGAATTTGATAACTTTCAGATTGTGCATGTTTTAGTAGCGTTATGTGTGCTTTTATATTTGTTATTTGGTTATAATTGCGTGATTATAGTACTTAAACGCATCAAAAGATGTTTGTCTAGTGTTTATAACCAAGTGCAGGGAAACGGAAGGAAAATAAAGAAATGTTCAGCAAATAGAAGATTCCCATTTCAAGAAGCCTAAATCAGTATCTCAAGGACCTTTGAAGACCATAGTGGTTGAAGAACCAAGTTCTAAAAGATAAAGAGAAGAAAAGATCAAGTTTCCTTAACTCAGGAAATCCAACCGGATCGGTTACAACCGTAACCGGATCGGTTGGAATATGACCAGAAACGCCATTTTGACCATCACCAACCGTTCGGTCGCCTCCCGCAACCGGAACGGTTGGCCCCTTTTGTAGAAGACCAACCGGATCGGTTGGTCATATGACCGATCCGGTTGGAGAAGCTGCATCTGCCAAATCTTCATCACTAAGTTTCTCCTTTGCATCCAAACGATTCTAGGTCCTTCTCTTGGTGTATTCAAGTCCCTTCCTTACTCCTTGGAGTCCAAGTTCAGCAATTAATACCCTAGGCTTTGGAATTAGTATAAATAGAGGCCATTTGTGAGCATATGGGAGACACCTCAAATACAAATATCTCTACTCATCAAACAAAGCTTTAAGCTCTCAAAATTCGTCCTTAGAAGTCCAGGGAAGTTTGGAGTTCCAGAAGTTCCACATTTGGAGGCCAAATCGCCAAGAAGTCTACCCCAATACTTTGGGAATCATTACTTCACCATTTGTAATCTTATTCCAAGCATTGTAAGACTTTTAATCATGTTTTCTAATGTTCAAAGTTCTGAGTTTATGTTCATGTTTGCTATGAGTGGCTAGTTTCTTTATACACTTGCTTAAATGATGTTGACTATCATATGATTAGTTAGTGATTGTGTTAACATGTTTTAATTCAATTTCAAGTTGATTCTAAGATCCAATTATGTTAAAGTTTCGTAGTGACATTTGTTAATCAAGTTTGGCTAATTGATAGTAATCGTTGAGGTCGAAAGAACTTATTGTCATTCAACTAGTCATAATCATTTTGTCTATGGATGATTGTTTTTACCCATTATTCTTGATTATACAAAGGAACTAAGGTGTGGTTGTAATAGAAACGCTTTTTTATTATCAAATTGGATTGGTTGGAAACATCTAAAAGGTCGTAAGATTAGTTGTTGAGAATCAATTGTAGCCTTTTGTCTATGATCGGTTACCTTTTGTATTGACCATTTCTTAAGCAATTTGATGAACAAATGGATGTTTTTGTGTTTAAGTTTATGTATGTAGACTTATGAAACTTGAATTGATTGGTTAAACGTAATGCTTGTTTTTAAGAACTAAAATCTTGACGAAGGTTTAACTTGTAAGAACAATAGATTAGTCTTCCAACTAATTATCATAACCAACATGTTAAGAGGTTAACACAATCACATTAATCTATGATATGAAACTTGTTTAAGCAAGTGTAGTTTTTAATCATCTGAATTTCATTATATCTATTTGCTTTATTATATGTTTTGGATAGACTCTGTTAATTCAAACTTGTGTTTAGATTCACTCAAATCCCTGCGAACGATCCCGACTTACCTTCATAATCTTGCTATAACGGACGAGTATACTTGCTCGTATGTGTTATTGGTAATATTGGTAATTCACCCTTTATAAATTTAAAACTTATACACAGGTAGCACATCATAAACTTAGTGATCTCACAGCAGAAGAATCGTGGGATATAATAGACGACCTTGCTCTCTATGACAACGAAAGTTGGAATGACCCCCGTGAGTTGCCCAAAACCGTAAAGGCAATCTTCTTGCCTCCCATTGACTCACAACCTTCTGACCGTAGGATGCTCGAGCTTGAAGATCAAGTCAAATTCCTAATGAGCTCCTACAAAAATCCTAAGTCTTCACGCCAAGTGAACAAAGTTTTTCCTTGTGTGAGCTATGTAGTGGTCCTCATGACACTCGTGACTTGCACAAGACTCCCGAACAAGCTTCATTGACTACGCATCCTCGCGTACCAATGGAATAGGAGGAAGATTCCCTACAACACCCAGACCTAGGAATTTCAATGATGCCCGAGAAGCATGGAAGGGCAAACCCGACTTCTATTGAGGACAAACCAAAGAATTCACCTCCAATGATTTCTCATGGCCCCCCTCTCACGGCCCTAGCCAACAAAACATAGAAGGGATGTTTCAACACCTAATTACATCCCAAGAAGCTCAAATAGCTAAGCTCTCGGACTGCTTTAACCAACAACAAGCCGAGATGGATAGGAAGATAGATAACCTTTTGAAAGCCATGACCAATAGTGATAGGAAGGTTAATGCCATCTCAACTCATTCTCCCAAAGCTTCCGGTGTAGAAATTAAGGACCCAAGTAAGTTAGCCAAGCACGTTCAATTCGTCAATACCATCACCTTAGTGAAACCTAATAGGACAAATGACGAAGCGAACCATGAAAAGGTATGATCGGGTCCAAACCGTCAAGTTTTATCACACAAGCTGACCACTTGTGAATGGTCAACCGTAATAAACTTCAAACAGTTCAGACACCAATGCAATGAAGATCTGGAGAGGAGTGTAGTGTTTCACCAGGTCGTTAAGTCCCAACGAGCTATGCGATGAATCACCAAACGTATAGTGATCGAGAGAATTTGAACGGAAAAGGGGTGTGATTGATTATACCTAAAGAAAAAGTTTATAAATTACAGGGGCTTAAATGCAAATTAAAGAAAATTAAAAAGATAAATTATATTAAATAAACGCTATCACTATTTTTAAAATCTGATGTTTTTGATTTTTCTTTTACAAATTTAAATTAGAAACTACGTGACGTACAAAAGAAAATGTGAAACTGAAACAATATTAATCCTAAAAATACAAAACTGACATTTTTACAAACCTAATGATAAGAGAAAATTTTTAGAAAAAAGAAAATTATTTTTAAAACTATTTATCTAATTATTATTAATTAAAAACTATTTTTACTTATTTAATAATACCCTAAAATATAAGAAAATATGAAATAAAGCTAGAAAAATGAAATTATGACTTAGAAAAATCTAAAATAACTAAATAGAATTTTCAAAACTAATTTTGTATTTTTCGATTATTTTATATTTTCTATAAATTAAAACTATTTAAAACTACTTAAATTGCTAAAATTACAAATTTAACTAAGAAAAATCTGGAAAAATTATTTTTTTGCTTTTTATATTTATCTTAATCTAGGAAAAATGAAAACGTATTTTTTTGAAACTTTTCTGATTTAATTGTATTAAAAGCTAATTAAAATTGCCTAAAAACTGTTTTAAATGAAGAAAAATAGCAAACAGTGCTGGAAAAATATGAAAAATTCAGGAAAAGTCTAAATTAATATTATGAATCTAAGAAAAATATAAAAACCTATACTAGTGTACAAGATGATGAAGCTGCAGTTAAATGTGCTTATAAATTGTAAGATATAACTTTTCACATGCACATCAAACCATAACAACCATGTGGCGAATAAGTGGAATTCTAGAGAGAGAAAGTTAGAGGTTTAGGGAACTTAGTGAGAGAAAGTGAAAGATATTATTATGAGCTCCAACTCTACCTTGGAAGGTAGAGAGTATTTATAGTCTCACATAAATCGCCACACATCGGGTGTGGATCGGGCATACAGGTGGGTAAAGACCCGTCCGTCCTCCACGGTGTTACTTAACTAAATTACTACTTAACTTAAAAGAACTACGACTACGAGCTTTTAACGAATACATATACTTGAGGTGACCGACTCTTTACTACCGGAATTTCTAATTCCTAACAATCTCCCCAAGGAGGTCACCTCAATCATGTACCAAAATTACATAGAATACAAATAGATATTACATTAACAATTGATCTTGTATTCTTGATGTAGTCCTTGCTCCTAAGCTCGTAGTCATTGATTCTTCACATTGCATGTTTGGTTACTTCAAGTGGAGGTCTTTTCGATCCACGCGATGATAAATTTGAGCCATCTTTGAGATCATCACTATCAAAATCTCTAAGACATCCTTTGTGGTGTTGTGACTTTAGGACCGACATGCTCACATTCTAGATCATGAAATCTTCTCATCGAGTAGCGGAAGCTTTTGTTGAATCATGATATTGGCGCAGCCGAGCGAAGCTTGGAGTGAGAATATCGAGTCATTGATGCACTAATCATGATTTCTTTGAGTTGATTGTGTTAAGTGAGCATGCGGCTATGGATTGACCGCTTCATTACGATCACCGCGAACGTCGGGTGTACGCATACAACGATTAGCAATAAATCGCGAAAGTGTCTTTGATCACTTCGATGAATCGAGGTACACGCCCACGGTTCCCGCTGATCGAGACAAGTCTCGCCTGTGATCGGTATAATTCAAGAATTTCCTTGATGTGGTTTCGCAATGTTCTAGTTGTTCTCAAACGGAACATCTCAAAGAAGACAACACGGAGTGAGTGAACCAAATAATTTTAAGTCCACCGATTGATGAAAAGAGATTTGAAAAACAATCGTGTATTGCTCAATAGAAATTGTTTTGCAATACAACGAAGGTTTTATTGAAAATCAATTATCAATCATAAAACACCTTTGGTTTGAAAATGAGTACACGGTCGATGTGCTAAAGAAAAGAGTTGTTAAGCACAAAGACCGGTTTTCAAAGGTATCCGTCAATCCAAAACTCGAACCGTGATTGATTCAAGAGATTGAATCGCCCCATTGTTTCGTTCAGGTTGTCACATGGTTAATCTATAAAATAGATCTCACATGCCACCTACCAGAGCTTGTTTGATGTTGGCTCGAAGGCTTTCCATCTTCATTGTGAATATGTAAACACATCACTCGGATGTTACCGCAATACCACAAGGATAGTGCGTGGGACTCAAGATATAATCTCTTTCCACATTGTGTGAAACAGAGAGTCTTCATTGAAAGTGTCCTAATGAGATTTATTGATGATCTCGTGGCTCTAGACTCAATTTGTGCATATTTGGATCCCGTGTCGGAGACTAGGGAGAGGGTCTCCTTCTTCAATATCAACAATCTCTAAGAGAAAGTCGATAGATAATGTCGGTTCCCGTGAGAATGAAACAAGCCCTTTTAAGAGGAACTTGAGTGGTTTGGAAGGTTGAAGTGCGGTGCGTCCTTTGGGTCCATGACGTCTTGTCTTCAATACCGATGTTACCATCGGTAGCATATGAATTGAACTCGGTTTACGCCCTAAGGTTGAATAAATGGAGGGCTATTTGTTTTCACCCTTTTCTCATTCAATTCTTTTAATTCTTCAACCCTTGGTGCTTACCGAGACTTCATAGCTAGAACCTTGTTGGGTTTATTCCAAGACTAGCTCGGTCTTAGTCCGCACTCTTCCCATATCTCATTTTCTCCTTTTGTCATCATACCTAAGGACTTCTACACTAACTAGTGGATTGTCCTCGGTAGATCCCTCCGTTACGGCGGATCATGGGAACACATACCTAACCTTATCATCCTTATATCACCGTACATAAAGTAAAGTTGGTCGGTCTATTTGGTATTGTTCATCGCCATTGGAACCAATTGAAAACCATTTGAAAATCAATTCGGATACTTGTGATATATTATCAAAACATTTTGTACCGAATTGTTTTGATATTTTAGAACGAGAACTCCCCTCAACATGTGCATCCAGATTCGAAAAGGTTTTGCACGGAGGCAAGAGAAAGAATTAACTTCTTTGATTACCATTTTCTAAAGATATCAACATCACTTCCACATCAAATCAAGTAGATATAGCATTTCGGAAGGATGAGGTTTCCATAAATTTGCTCCCCTCAATATGTGCCTCGGGGTTTGAAGAGAGTTTTGCACATACTAGAGGAACCCGCACATTGAGATAAGTTGATCACATTTCAAATCATAGGTTTAAGATAGATGCTCCCCCTTTACATGTGCATGGAAAATTTGAAATCGTTTGTCACATGTGGGAAGGACAGCATGTACATCCTTATAAAACCATTTACCGAATTATCAGTTTAAATCCAATTTAAATCACACATTCTCCCCCGATCACACTTATCAAAACATTTGAGATTTGTGATCTCTTATAGATTTAAATTGATTTTGAAAGCTTTTAAGGAGAATTGTGACTTGATTATGAAAGCGTTTGAACTGATAAGGATCGACTCCATTGATAAAACATGCATGTACATCTTTTGAAAACAATTTAATGCCAAATAACTTTTAATTTGATTGAAATCATTCTTCCCCTCAATCAATGACATAGGTTGTTGATTGAGAGATAGAGATTTTGACAAATAAGTCCTGATGATTATCAAAAATAGAGACCGAGTTATTTTTCAAAGCATTTGTTTTTCAGCAGATAAATGTTTATAGAATCAGAGCATGGAATTTGAAAACATGTTAAAACATGGCTCTGTTCTTTCTTATAAAAGCGGTTCTTGCTCGAAATGACAATAAACCATTGTTTCTCTTTCTCACAAAAATATTTTTGATTTTTGATTTTTTTTTTTTTTTTTTTTAAGAATTGAACAACATCTAAAGTCCGTGTCATTCTTTGAATGACATTACAAAGACCGTAGATATTATCGAATCGAGAAAAACATGACAAATTGACAATATTTTTGAAGATTTTGAATTTTTCAAATTTTATGGATTTTGAGAGTTTTATATTTTCTATTTGATTTTGAAGGTTTTATAATTTTGTATTTTGTTTTTCGAATAGATATATACAAGAGATAGATGAAGATAGACCTTTACTCCTCGTCTTCCTCCCGAAGACGTTTGAGAGTTTATGGTTGAAGGCTTTTCAAGCCAAGTCGTGGAAGAATAAACTCAAAACGTTCTCTTGGAAGAGCTTTGGTGAAGATGTCGCAAACCGATATTCGGACCTCACAAAATATAGTTCCACCACACCTTTTCCACTTGTTCCCGATGAAATGATGTCGAATGTCGATATGCTTTGCTCTTGAGTGTTGAACGTTGTTGCAAGAGAGAGCAATAGCACTTTTATTATCACAAGAGAGAGGGATTTTGTTGAATTCAAAGCCATAGTCGATAATTGAGATCTCATCCATAAGATTTGAGCACAACAAGATGACATGGCTATGTATTCACCTCGTAGAGGAAATAGATGTACTCATTTGCTTCTTTGAGGACCACTCACAAGCTTATCACCCAAAACCGAGCACCTCGATGTACTTCGACGAGTATCTTGACAACTCGCATGATCAAGATCTGATAGGCCGTTAGTGACATACCGGTGTCCTTGGTACCATAGTCCCATATTGATGGTTCCTTGGAGATACCGAAGACCCGTTTAATCGCTTCAAGGTGCTTTTAGTAGGCTTAGCACGGTATCTAGCACACATGCAAACAATGAACAAGATGTCTCGGTCTACTAGCAAGTGAGATACATCGAGGATCCAATCATACTCCGATATTTCGTTTGGTCAATCATGATCCCCGAGAGGTCCTCATCTAGTTAGGTTCGGTCAATCATGGGGTGTCAACAGGTCACTTGAATCAAATCCAAATTTCTTTAAAATCTCATTGCATATTTAGATTGATTTATGAAAATGCCTCCGGGACTTTGAGAAATTTGTAATCCCAAGAAAATGACATTTGTCCCATCATTGACATTTGAAACTTTGAACTCATTTCATTTGAAAACGATCACATTCCATTGGGTCGATCGAGGAAAAATAATATCATCAACATAAATTTGAACATGAATCAAATGTTTGCTCGACTTCACGGTGAACAATGTAGGATCAATCGCTCCTTTGATGAATCCGGTTGATAGAAGAAACTTTGATGATGTATCATACCATGCCCTTGGAGCTTGCTTTAAACCGTAAAGAGCCTTCTTCAAACGATAAGCGTGAGTAGGATGCTCTTGATTCACAAATCCTTCAGTTACCGGCGTGAGCGACTTCTTTAAGATCTCCGTTCGTAAATGCCGTCTTCACATCCATCGATATACTATCATGTTCTTACTAGCGAGATTAGCCGAAAGATTTTGATTGCCTCGATTCGAGCAACTGGAGCAAAAGATTCTTCAAAGTCTATACCCTCCTCTTGACGATATCCTTTAGCAACTAATCGAGCCTTGTTCTTCAAAGACATCACCATGCTCATCAAGTTTTACTTTGAAGATCCATTTGAGAGCTATAATCATAGCGCGATGAGCGGTACTAACTCCCATACATCAAGGCGATCAAACTCATGAATTTCATCTTGCATGGCATTGAACCGACAATCTTCATTCATGGCGGTTTAACATCTTTTGGTTCGATCTTAGATAGTACGGAGTTGAAGAAGCACCATAAGGCATCGGTTGCAAGTTGTTTCGGGTTGATCCGGGACGAGAGGATTTCAATGATGTTGTCTAATGGATGATCGTGAGTCCATTTTCCGAGGTGTTCATGTGGCGGTTGTTGAGGAACCGAGGTAGGCGAGTCGATGTCTCCCGAAGAAGATGGTTCGATGATGATTCGGAGTAGCAAATATGTTTTCAAATGGAGCATCTTGGGAGTAGCAAAGGGATTAACTTCATCATTGATGCGAAACATTTCCATGATGTACATTTGAAGAATGATAATTTGTTGATGAGGCGAAGGATCGTGACGGTGCTTCTTGACTTAAAGATATTGAGGCGGAAGGATTGACTTCATTCATTGGAATACTAGCATCCTCTGTTGTAGGGATCAAGACCTCATTAGTAATTGAATCATACAGTTCATCAAACATAGGATCAAACAATTTCTTTACATCATCTTCGGATGGAGGTACATATGGAGTTTCTTGAGAGGAGTTTGGAACAAGAGATGAACCAATGGGACTGTTTTGAAGTGCGGGTCTGAGTGGAGTGTCCAGAGCCATTTGACCGGTCGACTCATCAAGCGAACGTGAATTGTTTCCATGATATTTCGGGTTCTTTTGTTGTAGATTCGGTATCCCTTTTGTTTGATGCATATCCTACAAATACTCCAATGTCGACTTTGGCCCTAAGTTTGCCTAAGTCTTGACCTCATTAGTTGGATAGCACAATGCACCAAACACACGAAGGAAAGATAGATTAGGTTTTCTGTTGTGGACAAGTTCATATGGAGTTTTTCCATGAATAGTGTGAATCGGGAGCGATTTTGTGTGTAGCATGCGGTGGCAATTGCTTCACCCCGAGAAACATTGGAACCTTTGAGTAGATCAAGCATTGTTCTAGCGGCTTCAACAAGAGTACGATTTAGTCTTTCAACTACACCGTTCGTTGAGGGGTTCGTGGAACACTTCTTTGATGGTGATTCCAACGCTTTCATAGAATTCACTAAGTTGTTTGTTGACAAACTCGGCCCATTGTATGCATTCGATAATTCGACGGTTTTGTTTAGTCGAACTCAGATTTGTTTGATGAGTTTGATGATGATATCGGAGTTTCATCCTTTGTCCTTAAGAACTTGACCGTGTGAATCTAGAGTAATCATCAACCACAACTAACACATATTTCTTCCCAAAGATATTCTCGCACCCTCATTGGTCCACATAAATCCATATGAATCATATGAAGAACTTACGTGATGAGTTAGTAGGTTTGGGTTTATGGGCATACTTCTTGCTTTTCCCAATTGACATCTTTGAACAAAGATGATCCTTTTCATACTTTAGTCTAGGTAAACCTACAACTAAGTCCTTTCTAGAAAGATCGTTGATGGTGCCAAGTTCAAGTGATTGAGACGACGATGCCATAACCATGACTTTGTTTTGAAGCCTTTGATAACAAGCGATTGAGAGGCCCTCATCATGTCATCGATAGAGATGGTGTAAAGATTTGAGCCACGAGTTCCTTTTAACAGTTCCTTACCATTAAGATCTCTAACAAAGGTGTATGTTTTCAAGGCTACTTCTAGATCGAGAATCACGTAATTGACCAACAGAGAGCAGTTGTGACCTAAACCTTCCACATAATACACTCTAGAGATGACACTATCACCAACAACATAATCTCCATAACCCATAATAGCACCGAAATGATCATTACCAAATCTAACTGTCCGATGAATTT
Source organism: Chrysanthemum lavandulifolium (assembly GCA_022545495.1). Lineage (NCBI taxonomy): Eukaryota > Viridiplantae > Streptophyta > Magnoliopsida > Asterales > Asteraceae > Chrysanthemum > Chrysanthemum lavandulifolium. The sequence goes on from CM040239.1 coordinate 169,825,234, forward strand.
GCTCACGAAGTTCATGAGCATGACCGGTCACCAAATATATGCTTGGAACGACTGAGTCCGGTACCACGTAAGCGATTTGAGCGATCTGCGGTTGAACATGCAGAAGAATGGATAAGCGGATAATTGGGATCCCCATGCAAGAATGGGTTCCATTTGGTTAGTAACAATGTTTGGAACACCCACATCGAAATAGAAGCATTCATATCGAGAAAGTGAGGCAATGGAATCGTTGTGAATAGATGCGGTACTAGTGTCGATAGCCACATGCTCACGCTGTGGTCACTTCTTAAAGGAATAGTTCTACCAAGAGGCATCCATTTTCTAGTGGGCATTATCGATTAGTCTTAAGACCAACAGTGTCCAATAAAAGCCTATCTTCTTGAATGTTCTTCTGTGGGTTTCCTTTGTTTTCTAACTTTCTTTCGTTTTGCCTTTTAGCCTTCTTAGCATGAATTTTAGCATTAACAATATTAATGGACAATTAACATCATTAGGCAAAACATTGACACCACATTCATGATTAGAAAGCGAATTCAAGCGGTCATCGGTACAAGGTTTGCAAATAGCATCGAATTGAATTAATTACGATGCCTATGGCTAATACTAGAATCAACACGATTCGTTTTATTCAATTCAAGCTTAAAGTTCCTAGATTGTTCTTCTACTCTTTCCGATGCACATTCTTAGCTTGTGAGGTCCTATCATTCCTTGTATTGTCTTGAGACTTTGACTGCTCCCTTTAATGTCATGATTACTCTGTAGAGGAATGGGAACATTAGTTTGTTTCTTGCTCTTTGCACCACTGTTTAGATGTCTTTGGGATCGAACTACATGCAGTGCACTAAGGTTCACTTTCTTAAAACTAGAGTCGAGATTAGTACTCCTAGAAGGCACATTTGAGTTCTCTTTCTCGTTCTTAGCATTGACGGATCTAGAATCGAACTACTCAAGGGTACACTACGGCTCACATTCAAAACATTGGGAATCGAGTGCATATCATATTTGGCCTTAGGCATTGAGCATGGAATCAAAGGGTTAACTCTCTCACCTAATGTCTTTGGGCATATTGTGATCAAGCATTCTAAGATTTCTTGAGATCGTTTGGCATATAAGCATGCATGTCCAATTGCATTATCATGAGGTTTCTCTAGCTTATCCTCTTCAACAATCTCACGCAGGCATTCTAAAGCTATCCTTAAGGGATGAGAAATATGTTTAAATGGCAAGTTTGTTGTTCCTTAGATGAGGGGGGACATATGTCACAGATAAAGCATATTTATTACCCGAGTGAACCTTTGATACAACATTTTCCTCATTGATCATTGGCATTTTCCCTTTTACCTGACCCTTCAGATTCTCAATTTCCTTTTGCAATGAAGCTATTTGTTCGTTGTTTTTGTTACGAGTGACTTTAATTGATTCAAATAACTCATTGAAATGACGTTTAACCTTTTCATTTTCTTCTAGAAAACTTTCGTTTTCCTTTTGTAAAGCATTTACTAGGTTTTGAAGATGAAACGTTTGAGAATTCGAGAATCTAAAGGAGGAGGCATTTGGGAGCCTGTCATATTGTTCGTTTGACCCTTTAAATGAGAGATTTGGGCTTTCAACTTTTGATCGTGTTACTTCGAGCTTGAATCTGTTCATCTCGTTTGTTAATTTGAAAAGCGCATCAAACTCGGAGCATCGAAGATGTCTTGATATTTGAAGTTTTGACATTTTCTTTGAGATGTTGATATTTTAGTTGTAGATTAAAATACTCAACTTCTAGTTTAGAAAAATGTTTAACCAAATTGTCGTGATCATCCAGTTCAATTTTCTCATTTAGTTTAGAATTAGTTTTTCAAGCTCAATGACACGATCATGGGAGACTTTCGAGGCCACAGATAGTTCATGAAATTTGGAAGCATTAATAGAGCAATTTGAAGCGATGAAAAGACATCTTGAGCAACACATTCAATAATAAGATTCTCATTTAATGTATGCGGGTTCTTTCTCTCAATCTCATTATATTTCGATTGCACGCTCATAGTCACTAACTTCAACAACCATTGCATCAAATTCCTTTTCCATTCCCTTAATATCGGTTTCAATCCCTTTTAAGACTCTCAAAGTGATCTTTAGAAGTTTAAAGAAAGGCATGACCTCGCTTAGATAACATTCTTTCATTTGTTCAAAACCCTTTCTCCTTGATTATACGTGGGTGTGATCCTTTTCTTGCAAGTTTTCTCAAAATCAACAAATAGTTGAAATATAATGTATTGGCTAATTAATGTCTTGCTTTTAGTGGCAATTGTTCTAGGAACAAGATGCATTGGTGTATTAGGAGGATACAGTCGCTCTAGGCATTTTCCTAAGGGAGGTTTGTTTCAACAATGTTTTCCGCTTTCGCTTATCTAAATCTTTTTTCCGAAGACTTGTTCGGAGTCAACAAAGTCCGAGGCTTAAACTTGTTCAAGGAAATCCAGTTTTCCTTCTTGTAATCATGAGGAGTGATAATTATGTTTTCTCTTTGCATTTGGAATCATTTTGTTTCTTATTCATCTTTTCCTAGTGATTTCATTTGATTTCTTATCTTCCTCGGTGCACTCAACGCAACTAGGTTTCGCCTAGGCTTAAGGATTTCATTACCATCATAAAGCACCTTATGAGCATTTCTAGCCTTTTAATTACCTCTGGATTTGGTTCCTCAACAAGGGAATGCTATGCTTATCGCTTAAGAATCGATGTTTAGTGACCATGTGAGCGATCGAATGGTGTTTCCTTGTATGTACAACTTGTTTTCAAGTTTGTTTTCAAAGTTTTGATTGGAAAATCTCTCAAGAGTTTTGATTCCTTTGCATTAAATTCTTGCTTAAGCATTTTCACATTTTCTTGAAGTTCTTGTTTTGCTTATTTGTTTTAGAAAGTTTTTCTTGCAAGGAATGTAATTCTTGTTTCAATACTTCTTCTCTAAACTTACTTTTTCTAATTATTGTACTCACTTGGTCATCCATTTCACGCTCACGAGTGGTCAACTCAAATTTTGCACGTTGTTCATAAATAGCAACACGTTCCTTATAGGCATTTAGTTCGAAATTACGGAATCATCGGGAGCACATGCGGTGTATTCATCAAAGACATAGTCATTGTTGATCGCAGAAGATGCATCACTTGGTACAACTTCACTTTCACTTTGTTTCACGTATTGATCGTATGGGACAATATTGTTATTACCCATATTTTCAACATTTGATTCAATAGTTTCAGTTGATTGTACTTTGTCATGCATCTTGCACATCGACATCATCGTATAGTTTTAATACCTCCGAGATGAGTTTGTCCTTGGATGTGCCGACTTGTGGTGAAGAAGAGACCTTGGGAGAAACCATTGGAGAAATGCTAGCCATGAAAATTGTGTGTGCGATGGGTCCATCATCTACATCAGTCGTATGCATCACGGTCGGCGACTTGAAAGGCATTCGATGATTGTGACCTATCTCTGAATAAGCCGCTCATCCACATCGCATCATAGGTCTTGGCATTGCCCTCGAAGAAACAACAATTCCTCTTCATTCAAAGCGGCACCATTGTCCCGAGCTTGTGCAGAACATCTTATCTCTGAAGTAATCAAGATTACGTGGACGCTTTGGAGATGTACAGTTCCTTGCAATGTGTCCTCACCACCACGCTTATAACATTTGATTGACTTAGCTTGACCTTGGTTTCCATTTCTTCCTCGATTACGGTTGCCACAGAACCTCTCCCACTCCACCTCTTCTCTCGATCATCTTGTCTTTCCGAATTGGTTGCCCCATAATTTTCCCATCTCTTATCAAAGCATGGTTGTGAAGATTGAGGCGGTTCGGATCTCATTGCGGTGTGGAGTTTGTTGGTGTGAGGTGAAAGTGTCTGTTCTCTTTAACCATGAGTGTTAATGAGTGATGAAATGTTCCATGACAAGATTTGCATCAGTTGCTTGAACCTTGGATCGAAATGGGTTTGTGATTGTCATCATTCATGGGTGCAACTTGAGAAGCATTGGTGGAAGTCCCATCATCTCATGAAGAGGCGGTTGAATCATTTGTAGACCTTGTTTCTCCACGACCTTTGAAGCGATCAAGAATCCTCTTTTCAAACATGGCATGTCTCTCATTCTGAAAGAGGAAGGCATAGAGTTGCTCATAGTTTGTATCCTTCAATCCTTTAGTGAGTTTCACAGAGGTGACAAACTTGTGCCATTCGGGATTCATATTGTTTACAAATTTTGAGTTCAACTGAATGTTAGGCATAGTCATCTTGATGTTTCTCATGTCATTCACTAACTTATGAAATCTCACATAGTACTCATAGACACTTTCATCTGTTTTCATCTTGAAGTGCTCAAATTCGTCATAGAGTTGGGATTCTCTGTCTTCCATAGTTAATTCTGACCCTGAGAGAAGCATCTTAACATTATCCCAAACTGCCTTTGCTTCAGTGTTATGATTGATCAGTTTGTAGATGTCTTTAGGAAGACCTTGAAGGACAATGTTTGAAGCCCCGATATCGCATCAAATCTCTTTTATCCTTATCATCAAGCTCATCATACATCTTAGGTCCATCCATTCCAGAACGGAGTACCATCTTCATTAGTATCAAGTATGTCTCTAGTCGTCTCAACTCGATATGGTCCTTCATCAATGGATTTGAGAATGTTGACACCATTATTCTTTCCAAGGCAATACAATCGATTCGTTGAGCCCAAGAATCGTAGTCGATTCATCAAGCATGGGTGGGCCAGTATCCGAGCCATTGCTTGTACATCCTCGACAGCGATGGAGATGATAGTAGGGACGTTGGTAGACATGTTAACAGATTATACGGGATTTTATAACTCTATGATTAAACCGGAAATAGATTCTTTCACGGATTTTACTAAATCAAGAGAAAACCGTAAACAATCACTCAAGTCGCTAGAAGATAATGCACTAAGTCGCTAGAAGATAATGTACTAAGTCGCTAGAAGATAATGCACTAAGTCGCTGAGCGATAATGCACTAAGTCGCTAACCCTTAAATCGCTACACCCCTAAGTCGCTAGAGTCCCAAGTCGCTAGACAAAAGCAAGTCGCTAAGTAGTAACTCGCTAAGCCTCAAGTCGCTAGGAAAATTTGGCGACAATTGCCACACAAGTCGCTAGAGATACAAGTCGCTAAAGAGCAACTCGCTCTGGACCAAGTCGCTACCACAAGTCGCTACTCGTAGTGGAGAGTCCACTACTTGTACTTTAACTCGCTAGATCTAACTCGCTAGGTTTAACACCGTAACTCGCTACAATTTTGTGAAGCAAGTCGCTATGAAGAAAAGTAAACCGTGAGCTAAGTCGCTAGCAAGAAAAACCTTATAAACATCACTTTTCAATCCAAAAACAACCCAACCAAGATGATTCAAGCTAACCAAATGAAAACCTAAACACTTGTGATGATTCTAAACATGAAAGTACTAACAAAATTCAAACTTTAACATGAGAAATCACCCAAATGATGCAAAAACCACTAAACTTTTTCAAACTCAAAAACCACCTAAAAACCACTAGAAATCCAAAGATGTGCAAGATATGATCTAACCATGGCTCTTGATACCAATTGTAAGATATAAATTTTCACATACACATCAAACCATAACAACCATGTGGCGAATAAGTGGAATTCTAGAGAGAGAAAGTTAGAGGTTTAGGGAACTTAGTGAGAGAAAGTGAAAGATATTATTATGAGCTCCAACTCTCTACCTTGGAAGGTAGAGAGTATTTATAGTCTTACATAAATCGCACACATCGGGTGTGGATCGGGCATCTGATGGGTAAAGACTCGTCCGTCCTCCACGGTGTTACTTAACTAAATTACTACTTAACTTAAAAGAACTACGACTACGAGCTTTCTAACGAATACATATACTTGAGGTGACCGACTCTTTACTACCGGGAATTTCTAATTCCTAACATAAATAAGCACTAGTAATAAGCTGAAGGCACCAAATCAACACCAAATGAACACAGAAGCTAAAGTATGCTGAAACTACTCAAAAGCAACTTATTACAACTATCCTAAACCTTTAAAGTGCAAGCTACACAGATTTGATGTTTTAAAAACTTAAGTGCTAAACCAGTTTTCAGCTACTTCTTTGGAGCTTGAAAATAAGCTACTCAATAAGCTGAAACTCAAAACAAGATGTTGGACTCTCAAGAAGACCTAGCTAGCTACTTATAAACCAAGAATGAGACCAAGATAAGCTCTAATGAGCTTGTGACAAGCTCTGCAAGAACCTGAGAAACTGCTCTGGTGACTATGCTCTGTCACAGGGCACTTTTGACCTTTTTGACAAGCTGTTTTGAGGCTTGTACAAAATTACTAAAAATCTACAAAAATCATTTTAAGAAACTAGACCAACTGAAGTTTTTAAACCCAAAATTTCAACCACTATGAACTAGAAATGATTCCATTAAAATCCACCTAGGTTGGTGAAAAGCGGTTTTATGGTTTTGACTTTGAAAATGATCTTGAAATTTTGACTAATATGAGATTTGAGTCCAATTATTTGAATGATTATGTTGTTTTATGATGAGATGAAGTGAAATAGACTATGTGATTAACTCATGTACCTAAATGCAAGATTGCATAATCCTATAACCGATGGTTTGATAACAAGGGCGCTTTTAGATGAAGTTTGACTTTCACGCTTTTAAGGTGCAAATCTATGATCTAAATGTCTCTAATTTACCTAAGTTGGACTCAAGAAACAGAACTTGGCTAATTTCTAGCCCTCTAACTCAGTGTAGCAGCTTGAACCAAACACTACTTCATACCACTTGAATTCAATTAAATCTATCTAAATCTGAATACTACTCTATAGCAGGTTTAATCTCTGATCTATCAACTAAATGAGAGCCTATTAGTGCAACAATGAAGATTATATCAAACTAATAAGAGCTAAACAACCTATGCAATGAAACAGTTATGTAGAGATAATTCAAGAGCATGTTGAAGACACTTACAAGTTCCCTTGCCACATTGGCTTGCATAAGCTACTTAAACCCAATCACTATTCACTATTACACCAATTCCAACCCAATTCCAAAGCATACCCCAACATCTAAGCAAGCTCAGCTTCTTATTTGACTGTAGTTGACTTTTGTTGACTGTTTTCAAGATTTGAGTAAAATTTTAAGATTGAAACAAATTTAAGCTCACAATAAGCTATAACAGGCTTAAATGAGCCTAATCAGTCCACTGTAACAATTTTAACTTAACAAAGCTTAATTTAGAATTTCGACTTTAAAATTGCAAACATGAGAATTAATGCTACAAACTTGAAACTGAGATGAAAATGAGTTCAAATTACATTAAGGAAACAGAATACAAGCAAAGATTTTAACTTTAGAAACAAACTAAGACCATTTAAACAAAAACGACATATATGAAATTTAAAACTAAGTACTACTCTCCTCTTGCTTCTCTTTCATCTCTTTTTATATGTGAAATTTCTTGCCACTTGTTTCTGAGCACATCCCACCATTTTTCTGAGCCATTGGATTAATTGAGCCATTATTGGCCGTTTGTTGAATTTTGGCGCCAAATTGACTTTTAACAGATGAGGGGTTGAGTACAAGGAAGGAGGGATCATTTACTGTTTCTTGTTGTTTGGTGGAGGTGGGGGGAACATGGGAAGGTGAGGGTTGAGTGTTGCAGGCATGGGCAGGTGAGGAAGAAGAAGAAAAAAAAGTGGGCGGGAAAGGGTGTTTGACTGGGGAGTTGACTGGGGTGTATTATTGTGGAAGGGGTCAAAAAGGTTATTGGCAGGGGGTCACAAGGTTTGGCAGGGGTCCAAAAGATACAAAGGGTCAAAGCTTGTAATACAAGGACTTGTTTTGTAATTTCTGAAAAACAAGGGACCAGAGCTGCCAATTTTACAAAGTTGTTTCAAGGGTCACTTTTGCCAAGTTTCAATAGTACAAGGACCATAATAGACATTTTCAAATTTCCAAGGACTATTTTGCCAATTTTGAAACTTCAAGGACCAAACTTGTAATTTCTCAAAACTTTTGACATTTTTCACCAAAGGACTAATTTTGACAACTTATGATTTTAAAAGGACCTTTGGTGACTTTTCTTTAAAATAAGTGCTCGGGGACTATTTCGACAACTTTTGAAACTTGGGGACTAAAGCGCCAATTATGCAAACTTAGCTCATTTTTCATCCGATTTTAAACATTTTGCATCCGAAACATATAAAATGCAATTTTGAGATATTTTCGGTATTTTGATGCATTTCGAGCATTTTAAATGTTTTGCGATTCAGATTTAACCAAAATGATGAGTATTTACACACTCATCAATCCCCACACTAAACTATTGCTAGTCCCTAGCAATCTTTTGAGAAAACCGAATGGATTTGAATCTCTTTAACAAAAGCCATTACTCGGAGTAGCCAAATGTTTCGGTTCAAGTAAGAACTATGGTACATCGATAACCATGTGATTTTGAGCAAACCACCGACTTCCAACGGATTTGATTTGTCTTTACCGAAGCCGCTTGCTCGGACTAGCCAACTCTTAGATAAAATATCTTTGGTGAGTCGATTACCAATTATGGTTTTCCATCGCCTTTACCACAAGCCATAAACTTGCGGGCTAGCCAACTCTTCACTTTTAAGGATATGGTGAGTGAATACCATACAATTTTGGGCAAATTGCAAGCCGTCGGATTTGAGATATCTTTACCAAGAGCCGTTTGCTCTCGGATTAGCCAATCCTTTTGTTTATTAGACATGGCGGATCGATAACCATAAGTCGAGTAAGTGCAAAACACTTACTCCAAAAAAAAAAATTTGGCCAAAATGGGGAATTGGGTGGTATAATTACATGATAAAATTAGTGAGAATTCCCCCACACTAGAAATGAATATTGCCTCAATATTCAAAGTACCGCGGTTATGCCGAAACATAGAACGTAAAAGGGAAATACTACGGCCATTATTTTGAAAGATTTTTTTTTGAAACTTTATATACAACAGCAGGGGGCAACACCCCCACACTAGGGTGGTACACACGGATGAAGACCCATGTTTAACTACTGTTTTTGATTACTGAGTCGCTAGCTTGACTCGACCCCGAATTAATTTGTTCATGGGGAAGTAAGTGGAAGAGACAATCTCCATCGGACTTTCATTCAAGATGTTTGTATAAACATTTGAAGCACGCGAAAGTTCCACACCGACGAGATGTACATAGACAGACCCGACTCACAAATGGTACATGGAAATGCCGGGGTCAAAGATAATGTCTTCATTCCCGAAGGAGTGAAGAACAGGAGAAGCCACGGGATAGGTGAAGAAGAGATAGAAAATCATGATAAACATCATGACTAACTCATCATCATCAGAAGGAGAATTCATAATAGCATGAATCTCATCATTTAAGCTAAATTGGTCTAGACATATCCCGGGTGTGTCTAGATCAAAATAGAAGTTATCATACTCCGGCGGAGATATGATATGAGTGAGTTCATCCGAGAACTCCTTGAAGGTGAATGAATCATATTCGAATTGATATGAGTGGGTTCACTAGTGAACTCCTCCAATGTAAATGATTCATAATTGGGAGAGAATTATGAGAATGAAAAGTGGTACCGCCACTAATCTTCTCTCCCATATTATCAAAAAGAAGGCTTTCATTTCCGAATAGAATCATCGAAAGAATGTCACTATCCTTAATGGGGATAGAGATGAAATAGGCTTTTCATTAAAAGCCTCGATTCTAGAAATGAGAAGATTAACATTCAATAATGTTGCACGAAGTGCTTCATCTTTGATTTCAGTGTTAGTAACTTCATCATTCTCTTCTTCTAAGCTAACAAGCTCAGAAGGTAAATCTTCCACATAAACGATGTCTCCACAAGATAACGAATCATCATCATCAGAATCGGAGAACATCTCAACATGATCTTTTGGGAAGACAAGAGGGGTAGGGATATCACATAAATGCTTGAAAATTCCCTGTGACTCTCTTGGGATTGAGACAAGGATCACAACACTAGACTTTATGAATTCGTCCGATTCCTTTTCAGGAACAGTGTCAAGATGCTCGTCCCCCATGCTCAGAGAGTGAATGTGAACCTCGGGTGTGATAGCAGTTGTTTGAGAATGAATCTCAACTGCTGGGAGATCATCTGATGAACTTGATGAATCTTTATAGAATTGAAGGATATCAAGCGTATCCTCATCATCACCATCATCAGAATAAAACGAAATTGAGAGCTAGATCCGTTGCTTTTCTTTCGCAATTGATTCCCTAATAGATTTTTCAAACGCATTTGGGAATTTATTTTAGCGATCGCTCTTGACTAACAATTCTTCCATGGATTTTGATTTGGATTATCTTGGGAATGTTTACATTCCTTCAAATCTTCACTAAATCCAAAAGATCAAGGAGAAGATTTTGAGGAAGTGGCTCAGCCGAGGTGGTGCTCGATTCATTTAGTCTTGTAGAGGTTGGTTATGATACTGAAGAGTCGTAATTGTTACAAGGAAATGGATTCCTTGTTTGACAATCGAGCTACATGTGGACCTCCACAATACTCACAATAGTAAACCGATGTGGTCGTGAGTTATATGTGGTAGTCATAATTGTTATCGGGAACACGCTCATAGACAAGCGTGTTTCCGATTGACAATCGAGCTGGAGTGTGAACCACCACAAGACTCACAACAAGAAATCGCCGAGTCTCATAGTGTGGTAGCCGATGGAATAAATCGGTTGTGTTATGGTAAGAATAGGGATCTCGGTTATAGATGCACCCGCTTCACGACTCCACCATGCTACAACCGGGGCAATTGCCACCATTATAAGGACCACCACACCATTGACAACCAAGAGGGTGAGGATGAGACATAGAAAGAATCAAATGTTTTCGAGAGGTAGGGATGAAGAATCAAAGATGTGAGAGGGTAAAGATGGATATTTTGAATTTTGGATAAACATTTTGTAAAAATAAGAAAGAAAATCTTTTGGGTTTTTGATTTATATATATGTAGAAACAAAAGAAAAATATTTTGTGTTTTATATGTTTTAAGATGTTTTTGGATTTTTGGATTTTGTAAGAAAATATAAATATATATAGATGGTATGAACAAGGAGTGAATATTCAAATCACTAACTGCTAAGCGTAAGATAATTAGCACACTGACTCGGCGCTTAAAATTTGATCGGTCCAAACCGTCAAGTTTTATCACACAAGTGACCACTTGTGAATGGTCAACCGTAATAAACTTCAAACAGTTCGAGACACCAATGCAATGAAGATCGGAGAGAGTGTAGTGTTTCCTGTGTCGTTAAGTCCCAACGAGTCGTGCGATGAATCACCAAACGATATAGTGATCGAGAGAATTTGAGCGGAAAAGGGTGTGATTGATTATACCTAAAGAAAAAGTTTATAAATTACAGGGGCTTAAATGCAAATTAAAGAAAATTAAAAAGATAAATTATATTAAATAAACGCTATCACTATTTTTAAAATCTAATGTTTTTGATTTTTCTTTTACAAATTTAAATTAGAAACTACGTGACGTACAAAAGAAAATGTGAAATTGAATTTAATCCTAAAAATACAAAACTGACATTTTTACAAACCTAATGATAAGAGAAAATTTTTAGAAAAAAGAAAATTATTTTTAAAACTATTTATCTAATTATTATTAATTAAAAACTATTTTTACTTATTTAATAATACCCTAAAATATAAGAAAATATGAAATAAAGCTAGAAAAATGAAATTATGACTTAGAAAAATCTAAAATAACTAAATAGAATTTTCAAAACTAATTTTGTATTTTTCTGATTATTTTTATATTTTCTATGAATTAAAAACTATTTAAAACTACTTAAATTGCTAAAAATTACAAATTTAACTAAGAAAAATCTGGAAAAATTATTTTTTTGCTTTTTATATTTATCTTAATCTAGGAAAAATGAAAACGTATTTTTTTGAAACTTTTCTGATTTAATTGTATTAAAAGCTAATTAAAATTGCCTAAAAACTGCTTTTAAATGAAGAAAATAGCAAACAGTCTTTGGAAAAATATGAAAAATTCAGGAAAAGTCTAAATTAATATTATGAATCTAAGAAAATATAAAACCTATACTAGTGTACAAGATGATGAAGTCATAGATTAAATGTGCTTATAAATAAGCACTAGTAATAAGTCAAGGCACCAAATCAACACCAAATGAACACGAAGCTAAAGTATGTGAAACTACTCAAAAGCAACTTATTACAACTATCCTAAACCTCTAAAGTGCAAGCTACACAGATTTGATGTTTTAAAACTTATGTTAAACCGGCCACTACTTTTTGGAGCTTGAAAATAAGCTACTCAATAAGCTGAAACTCAAAACCAGATGTTGGACTCTCAAGAAGACCTAGCTAGCTACTTATAAACCAAGAATGAGACCAAGATAAGCTCTAATGAGCTTGTGACAAGCTCTGCAAGAACCTGAGAAACTGCTCTGGTGACTATGCTCTGTCACAGGGCACTTTTGACCTTTTTGACAAGCTGTTTTGAGGCTTGTACAAAATTACTAAAAATCTACAAAAATCATTTTAAGAAACTAGACCAACTGAAGTTTTTAAACCCAAAATTTCAACCACTATGAACTAGAAATGAGTCCATTAAAAATCCACCTAGGTTGGTGAAAAACTGGTTTTATGGTTTTTGACTTTTGAAAACAGTCTTGAAATTTTGACTAATATGAGATTTGAGTCCAATTATTTGAATGATTATGTTGTTTTATGATGAGATGAAGCTGAAATAGACTATGTGATTAACTCATGTACCTAAATGCAAGATTGCATAATCCTATAACTGACAGGTTTGATAACAAGGGCAGTTTTAGATGAAGTTTGACTTTCACAGTTTTAAGGTGCAAATCTATGATCTAAATGTCTCTAATTTACCTAAGTTGGACTCAAGAAACAGAACTTGGCTAATTTCTAGCCCTCTAACTCAGTGTAGTAGCTTGAACCAAACACTACTTCATACCACTTGAATTTAATTAAATCTATCTAAATCTGAATACTACTCTATAGCAGGTTCAATCTCTGATCTATCAACTAAATGAGAGCCTATTAGTGCAACAATGAAGATTATATCAAACTAATAAGAGCTAAACAACCTATGCAATGAAACAGTTATGTAGAGATAATTCAAGAGCATGTTGAAGACACTTACAAGTTCCCTTGCCACATTGGCTTGCATAAGCTACTTAAACCCAATCACTATTCACTATTACACCAATTCCAACCCAATTCCAAAGCATACCCAACATCTAAGCAAGCTCAGCTTCTTATTTGACTGTAGTTGACTTTTGTTGACTATTTTCAAGATTTGAGTAAATTTTTAAGATTGAAACAAATTTAAGCTCACAATAAGCTATAACAGGCTTAAATGAGCCTAATCAGTCCACTGTAACAATTTTAACTTAACAAAGCTTAATTTAGAATTTCGACTTTAAAATTGCAAACATGAGAATTAATGCTACAAACTTGAAACTGAGATTAAAATGAGTTCAAATTACATTAAGGAAACAGAATACAAGCAAAGATTTTAACTTTAGAAACAAACTAAGACCATTTAAAAAAAAACGACATATATGAAATTTAAAACTAAGTACTACTCTCCTCTTGCTTCTCTTTCATCTCTTTTTATATGTGAAATGTCTTGCCACTTGTTTCTGAGCACATCCCACCATTTTTCTGAGCCATTGGATTAATTGAGCCATTATTGGCCGTTTGATGAATTTTGGCGCCAAATTGACTTTTAACAGATGAGGGGTTGAGTACAAGGAAGGAGGGATCATTTAATGTTTCTTGTTGTTTGGTGGAGGTGGGGGGAACATGGGAAGGTGAGGGTTGAGTGTTGCAGGCATGGGCAAAGTGAGAAGAAGAAGAAAAAAAGTGGGCGGGAAAGGGTGTTTGGTTGGGGAGTTGGTAGGGTGTATTATTGTGGAAGGGGTCAAAAAGGTTATTGGCAGGGGGTCACAAGGTTTGGCAGGGGTCCAAAAGATACAAAGGGTCAAAGCTTGTAATACAAGGACTTGTTTTGTAATTTCTGAAAAACAAGGGACCAGAGCTGCCAATTTTACAAAGTTGTTTCAAGGGTCACTTTTGCCAAGTTTCAATAGTACAAGGACCATAATAGACATTTTCAAATTTCCAAGGACTATTTTTGCCAATTTTGAAACTTGAAGGACCAAACTTGTAATTTCTCAAAACTTTTGACATTTTTCACCAAAGGACTAATTTTGACAACTTATGATTTTAAAAGGACCTTTGGTGACTTTTCTTTTAAAATAAGTGCTCAGGGACTATTTCTGACAACTTTTGAAACTTGGGGACCTAAAGCGCCAATTATGCAAACTTAGCTCATTTTTCATCGATTTTAAACATTTTGCATCCGAAACATATAAAATGCAATTTTGAGATATTTTCGAGATTTTGATGCATTTCTGAGCATTTTTAAATGTTTTGCAGTTCAGATTTAACCAAAAATGATGAGTATTTACACACTCATCAAGGTACTTGAGGTTAGTGAAACCCCTAAGAATGAAACAACCGAGGAAGTAGATGAAGTAGGCAATGACTATTTAAATAAGTTTCCTACGGAAGAAGAACTCTCTCGCCACCCACACTTAGTACGCGACCTCCATCACATGTATGTTAGGAGAAGCCCTAGGATCAAGTTTGGGAACCCTTGGAATCTTAACATACCATGTTGCATAGGACATCTTTTTGTGGCAAATGCCTACATTGATCGCAAGTCCCCAATAAATATCATGACTAGCACCTACTATAATTGGGTAATGAAGAAGCCTATCCCAACTAGGCAAGATCCCGATAATCCTAGGGTTAGTTGTAATTTCCTTGGTAGAATTAAGGGATTGCCCGTCTATGTAGGTAGTTTCACGTATCCTGCGGATTTCATAGTTGTGAATGATATTAGTACGGCCATAGATTCTAGCTTCTCCCACGTTATTCTAGGAAAGCTCTTCATAGAATACACCGAGATGACTTATGATCCGTCGTTAGGAATAGTGAGATTCAAGGATGAGACCGATGACATAGCTTACCAAATGCCATTTAAGATTGAAAAATTTTCCTCATTTTCGAATGATGAAAAAGAACTTAAGCTATCTGTCTACTACAGGAATAAGGAGGATAAGGAGAAGGGAGTAAATTATGTGATGGATAAGATTTTCGGTTTCTATAAGGGTTGCTTGAAACTAGGATCAGAATATAGAACCGATTGGGGAGAAGATGACTTCTTAGAAAGATGCATAATAGGGCATTACTATAACATGGAAAACCCCAATAGAGACCGTCATGAGGAAGAAGGTGATTGTAATGAAGTCACGTAGAGGCACGACTTCGAGTCTAGCTACAAGACTCATAAATAAAGAAAAGCGCTTCATGGGAGGCAACCCATTCTTAATTGTTTGCTTGTTTGTGTGTCGTATATCTTTTTATTGATTTTTTATTCTCATGTTTGAATTTGTGAAAATGCTTTATTTTGTCTTTAACGTGGTCTTAATCATATATAAAGGTATTTTACAAAAGGGATAAGTGTAGGGAAGATTACACACGTTTTCAGAAAGAACGTGAACATGAGAATTACAATTATTGAAAAAGATAAACATGTGTGTTTGTTAGATTCAAATGCTTGTATCGAGTCATAATGAATGTTTTGCAAATTTTTTTTCCAGATTCTAAAGATATAAAATTTCTAGATTTTTTCCGAAAATCGCACCGGTTCTGTCGGGATAACTGACGGTGTCAGATCGCAACTCGACGCGTCGGAGGAGCATAAACAACTTATAACTTTTCTCGTTTTACGTGCTACTTATAAATTTTGGAATTTCTCGGTCTTAATTTTCCGAAAACACGTAAACATCCATTCCACAAGCATTATATCCTAGTATAGTAGAGTCATATATAGTGTTAACGCCGATTTTCGCCAAGGTTCGTTTGTTTTCTTAAAGTGTGCGGGTTTTATTTATCAAGAAGAAGATACATAAGATTGGATGGAGCTTTTCACGCATACATTCTTCTTGAAGAAGAATTTAACCACTACTTCACACCTAATCCTACCGAGCTAATCGGGGAGTATTAGTTTCTTCGCTTTTAATTACCTTCCATTATCATAACTTTGATACTTTCGGGAACATTGGGACAATGTTCGGTTTAAGTGTAGGGAGGAAAATAAAGCGGAACTTTGAAACTATGCTTATCCTTGACTATTTGCCTTATCCAATTTCATTTGTGTAATAAACCATGAGAAATATCGGTTAGGGTAATTTTGGCACCAAATTTAATATTTTTTCATGACATGTAGGAGTGGGCCATTAGTCTTAATAAAGGGTCTCATGGATAGGAAGTTATATGACTAGCACAAAACCCTTTACTACTCAAATTCCACCCCAAAATGTGAGGTTCACCCTTAGATTTGTAGGAATTAAAGCATTCACCTTTAATGCTTCGAGAGTGTACCGGTAGTATAATAGATTCTAGAACTTGTTTTGTGATGCATGCCGAGATCGCTAGTGAGACTACACTTGTGTAGTTAGGAATATTTAAATGATAAGAGGCATTAGGATAACCCTTGTTTGATACCCGTATTATAATTACTTCTTCCACATCGATTGAGTAATTCCCCCACACCCTTGCGTTGTACTCATCTTTAGTACATGATACCCTTAGTTAACTCCTCAGAGCCTATCCTTTTCGCGGTTCTCGTGATGTTTCGGTTTTCCGGAATATCAATGAAGAGCATTGTTTACAATCCACCCCCAAATGTACACCCAAATCGCCTTAGCCTACCTTGTATGCACTCACTTTTAGTGCATTATTGTTATCATACTAAACCCTTAGTTCAATTAACTAGTTACTTGCATAAGTTGCTAAGTCGAGTCATATCCTTTATACACAGTTTTGGGACGATTGGGACTCATGGGAAAAGTTAAATTTTATGAAGTGACGGGAAGGAACGTTAAATTCAAATTCCCTTTATTTACGTAATAATGTACTCCAAGTGTTTCGATCTTTTCAATTCAGGTCAAATTAGTGTTAGAGTAATAAAAACTCAAGTGTAGGGATGTGCCTATAAATCCCTATTATTTTGATGTTATCGTAGAGGATGGTAGAGTAAAAGTGTATGGGAAAAAAATCGAAAAAAAGAGCGTTGAAAAAAAAATGAATGAAAAAATGAAAAAAACATACGGGCTACCATCCTACATCTATCTTTAAATTTATGTTTTTTTTTCAAGTTATCTGAGTTTAGAGTGTCGAGTCTTGGCTTAGGAATGCCATTCTTCTCATGCTTGTAACATAAAGATTTTTTACTTGCCACCACTAAATCGCATATCCCACCAAACCCTTTGTTTCCCTACTGTAAGCCCAACATTACAACCCTTTAAAAGACCTTTTAGATAGTTTTTCTTAGGTGCTTACGCCAAAGCGATGGAGGTTTGATCTAGTCTCAAGCCTATGGTAATCTATGTACTAGGACCGGTTAATGAGTATTTATCTTCCATTTCCAATTTGATATATTTCATATACACCCGAGAGATGAGAGTATCCAAACACCACTTGTGAGGTGCTAGTATGTAATTTCCGTGCTTGTTATGACTTTTATGGGCTTATACTTGTTGTGAATTGTTCTAAACTAATGCTTCATGACCCTAACTTATAAATTAATTGGCCAAAAGCACATTTGCTTGAGGACAAGCAAATACCAAGTGTAGGGATATTTGATAAGGATTTAAAGGTACACTTTTGAGGGTCATTTAAGCCCTTAATCGACCACTTTTATATCTCATTATCGCTTAATTTCGTTCCTTTTCACTTTTTAGGTCTCTTGAAAGCAAATTGCTGGAATGAAACTTATTTGTACGAAAAGGCGTGAATATATGAAGAAAATGGCCAAAGTCAAGATCAAGACACTCAAGCTGCTGGAATTGAAGGTGATGGCGTCACAGTCAGAGGGCGACGCCGTCGCAACATGCTCCAAAATTGTGACGGTGATAAACAACGCACGTTCGGGGTCAAAGGAACTTCCTTTTCGTCGAGCAAGTTTTTCAACACCCTAGGCAGTGAACCTAATCCTTTTAGTGTAGTATTTGGGTAAGCCTCGGGTATTGATATCGTTCTCTAGGGGAATAGGAATGCTAGTGAGAAGTTACTACGCTAAGGTTGGAGTTGAGGAAGATTATTTTTTTATCTTTTTATATTTTTTAGAAAATTGAAAGGTACGAATCTTGGGGTATTAGATTGGGGGGGGGGGGGTTGGTATTTCTACCGATTACTCTACTATTCTGATTATCAAATTAACTAAGCTAAGGGGTAGTTGATAACATCAAATAGTCCTGAATATTAAGTGTCAATTTCCCCCAATAATGCTTGTTATTTATATCATTTATATGGATTTACGCTTGTTTTCCATTGTTCTCCACTTTCAGGTAAATTACGAGCATTGGAGCTAAAGAGACGCGGAAATGGAAACATAACTAAAGATTTATCACAGTATGTCTATTTTGAAGAAGTTACGGCGTAACTCCTTTCTCACACATTACGCCGTAACTATTGCGTGACCCTGAATACCAACTTATCAAGAGGTTACAGCGTAACTCTTCCCAAAGGTTACAATGTAACTCCATTAGGTCAAAAGAGGTTCCACGCTGCTGATACTTACGCCGTAACTACTGCATCACTTATGACATAACCGAGTTTATTGAAGACTACGGCGTAACCACTAATAAGGTTACGCCGTAACTAGCAGATCTAGTGCATTTACGAAGAAATAAAAGGTTACGGCATAACTCCTATATTGGTTACGCCGTAACCCAGACTTGGCCTATAAATACCTCACGAATTCCAGCATTTCTAATCATCCCATTCCACACACAACACTCTGAGAACATGGGAAAAAGCTCAAGGCGGTCTAGGGAGCATACTGGTCGTTTCCAAGAGAGAAGTCACTCCATTACGATAAGCTTTAGCGTTTATATTTCTTTACTTTCAATTCATGTATTTCGTACCTTTGAATATTGAATTGATTTGCATGATTAATATGAGCGGCTAAGCACCCTTTGGTGCTAGCCTAGTTATGATTCCTTAATTGTTTTGTTTGCGTTTACCTTTACTTCCGTACAATTATTTCTAAGTGTATGCATGCATAGTTCTTTGGTAGTCACCCTTGGTTCGGTAGTTTTGAATGGTGGTAGAGGCCAATTGCCTAGAAGATATGACCAACTGACCCTAGGTGAGCGGACAGGGACGGGAAGGGTAAGATATGACCAACTGACGACCCTTTCTACTTGTGCGATTTGACCAACTGATCACCTATCGTTTGGATGAACTTAAGAATTGGAGGGTGTAGTGTCTAAGTTCCTAACGGCCGGGCACTCACTATTTTGAATCTAGCATGTAGCGGTACTTAATGACTTGGCTTTGGGGACCCGAAACAACGGGACTTATGACGGTGCGCTTTGATTTCTCTGTCGTGGCATCTTTCTTTGATGGGTTAGGCGAATTGACCAAATGTTGTCCTCGAATTTGACCCCACCAAGTAATTGGAAGTAGGTAGACGTAGACATAACTAGCTAGGAGGATTGACTAGGTTAGCACCACTATTCCTCTATTGATTTCCCTTTATCCATTTATCCGCTTTTATTTCATTACGCATTATTAGTTTAATTAATTAAATCCTATCGAAACAATTATTATTACGTGACACTAGACTTAGTAAGAATCCAACACACATATCTCTTGGGCGACCTCGGCTTTACCATTTACTACACTACACGCGACCGGTACATCTTTGCCCGTTAGTGCATTAGGGTAGACCATAGGTATAGCGAGACATTATAAATATTAAGACACAGTCAATAAAACACGCATCAAGTGTTTTATGCTTCACGCCGGAGCTATTTTAGGATTTCATATTAAGTGCATTTTCATTTTCTTTACGATAATGTCGGGATACAAGACTCATGACTCGAGGCCTTTTCTCGCCACCCCATTCGATGACACGAGAAGCAATTTCGTACAAGGAAAATCTATTATCCGGTTCCTATTCACAACATCTTCTCATTTTACGAATCAGACCAGTCAGACGCAGAACCGGAAGTCATCAATGAAAATAGTATCGATGACTTAACTATGGAGCAGTATTTAGAGCGACCAAATGAGAACTGCCAACGAAGCTTCACTGAAGACTCTCACACTGAAAAATTCTCGATTCCAGATCATATTATTCGAGAGTTGCATGAACTTGAGTTTTCTGGAAACGAAGATGAGGACGCTCAGAATCACGTAGAAGAAGTTCTCCACTTATCTTCTCTTTTCAACATCAGAGGTACTCCGAGCTATTCAGTCACTGCAAGGATTTTTCCTATGACTCTTTCTGGGGGAGCGAAAAGATGGTTTAGCAAATTCCCTCACGATTGTAAAGGAGAATGGGGTAAACTTAAAAGAATTAGCCCTACAATTTTGCCCTCCTTAAAAATGGCCAAACTTCTTGGGAAAATTTATCAATTGCTCGATTGGAGAAGAAGCACTTTACCAAGCATGGGAAAGATTTAACGAGCTTCTCTATCGATGTCCTTCACATGATTTAAATAAACATCATATCGTATACGTCTTTTATCGTGGGATTAATGCGTGAATACGAGAACTTCTCGATTCACCAAGACCTATTCCTAGCATGACTTCTGATCAAGCCTTGGAATGTATTCAACGAATTTCTGAACATTGCTACAAGTGGTACATGAATACAGGGTATGGACCTAGAGACGATTTTGATCACAAGGTAATGAAAACGATAACAAAGCAAGAATACAATTACGGGGAAATTTTCGAAAAAAGAAGGTTAGCTGAAGCATGAAAATTTGAAAAGGTTAAGAGCGTGTTTGGAACCAAAAACGGGAGCGATCTTGATAGAAAAATTCTCGACCACATCAAGGAATTAAGAGAACGAGATGATAGGATTGAAAAATTGATGAGGACATTCGTGGACAATACAATCTCTTCTCTCAAAATGCACGATAATAGGATTAAAAGATTGGAAAAGAGTGTTAGTTCATGTTCAGAAGCTATCTCTGATTATTTAGCAGCCAAGGAGGAGGAAGTTGTCCACACTGTAGAAACTATCCTCGAAGAACCTTTGACCTTTTCGGAAAAAGTTAAGCGACGAATCAGCATGGAGAGACAATCACTTCTGGACCAAACTTTGCTGGTAAATCCTCCTACTAATTATTCTGTTAATACTAATCGTCATGATGTTGTGCAGGAATTAAGTTATGATGAGACTATTCGCCTCAACGAAAGATGCTCAGCAGTTTTGAGGAACGAGCTACCGCATAAGGAAAAAGATCCAGGATGCTTTACTCTCCCTTGCTATATCGGGAGTCTAAACACGTGTAATGCCCTAGCAGATCTTGGGGCTAGTATTAGCATAATGCCTCGTTCAATGTTTTTGCGTATGGGAATTGGTAACTTAAAGCCGGCCAAGATGAAAATTGAAATGGCTGATCTGTCTATGCAATCGCCATTAGGAATTGTTGAAAATGTGTTGGTAAAGATTAAGAAATTCCTTTTCCCAGTAGATTTTGTGATTCTTGACACTCCGAAAGACAACAGGATTCCAGTCATCTTAGGAAGACCCATGCTGGCCACTGCTCACACTAAGGTGGATGTGTTTGCCGGAAAATTGACTCTTGAAGCTAATGGAGAAATTGCCACTTTCGGTCCTAATGAACATTTGTCTACCCCGGAGAAGGTATGTGCAATTGACCCCGTAGGCAATTTTGGTGAAGCTTTAGAAAAATTTCTTAGCGACCCCCCAGACCCTGGAGAGTTTGACTCAAGGAAAGATTTTGATGTTTTCGTGAATTTTGAGGAAGATGACTTAGGATTAAGTGCTGAAGACCTCTCAAGTGATGTCGAGATGAGCCATTGGCAAGATAACTCTGTTAAGACTTTTTCACAGCCAATTCAACCTAAATTTCATGAGGTAGGAACCCGCATACATCACAGAAACCCCTATTATCTTAAGATCTCATTCACAATTGGGTTCATCGACTTCCACCCATTTATTGACACGACTTCCCCAGTCAATACAATGTCAAAGGAATGCTACAACCAAGTTATGAAGAAAGAATTAGAATACAAGGGAAATAATTTTCTTGGGTTTGTAACTAACATCCATGTCTTTGTTGGGACCCATGCATTCTTGGCGGACTTTATGGTTCTAGACGACGTAAGTGAATTTGTGGAGGATGGACTTACGGGAGTAATTTTAGGAAGGCCTTTTCAGGAAATGTCTGGTTTAGATAAAAATGAAAAAGAAGGATTAGTGTGGTTGAATATTAACGATGACAATACTATTTTCAAAATGTCGAGAACGATCAATAACTTTAGAAACTAGACCAAGAGGCAGTTAAGCCAAGCTCGACCTTTACTCGATATCAGTGAGGAAGACAAAGAAAAAGGCATTGATCACCCCCACCAGAAAATCAAAGGTTTCTACTTAGGCTGTTTAGAATTGGGAAATGACTACAAAAGGGATGAGAATTTGGTAAGTTGGATCCAGTGAGACCGCCATGTCCACGAAATGACCAACAAGCCGGTAGCCCCGCACTCGAGTCTAACTTAAAGACTCGTTAATAAAGAAAAGTGCTCTTTCGGAGACAACCCGAATTATCCCTTTGTTGTTTTTATTTCCTTTCGTTGGGTTTTATGTTTTCTAACATTTTTGCGGAAGCGAGGAACTAATTGCTATTGCGATTCTTTGATTCGAGCGAGTTACTACAGTAACTCATCTTGGTGATTACGCCGTAACCAACATTTGAGCAGCAGAATTCTTGACGCATTACCAATTACGGTAATGCCATCTCAATGGTTACGCCGTAACTACTCGCTCTTCAACTCATATCGGGTTTTGCGATTCTGGCGTAACTCCCTCATAGGAGTTACGACGTAAATTCCTCTACTTTAATTCTTTCATTTTAAAACACGGTAACCTTGTATTAGTTTTTAAATGAACTTTGTAGGTGTGTTCCTGTAAACCCTCACGAGACTTCACTCGTCCACTTGGGACACCAAGTGGTTCAAAAACTTGTTGCATTCGCTAAATGCAACCGTGATTCCTGAAAGTGAGTTAGATTTGTTTTTGTTTTTCATTTTTCGCTTTAGAATTATGCTTGTCGGTATTGTGATTTCGTGGATTGAAGTTTATTCATGGCGCTTAAGCGAAGGCCTGACTCTTTTTCGTGGGCCTTCTTCTTTTGGAGCAAATTTCGGGGAAGTTCTCGCTCTAATTCTACCTTTCTCTTCGCCTTTATTTTAACGCCTAGTACAAAGGGACGTTGTACAATTCAAGTGGGGACGGAGTAGAATTATCTCTTGAACTTTATTTTGCCCTCATTTTTCTAGTTTATTTTGAAAAATTATGCCATTTTTAAAATTTTGACATGTTTTTCCTAACCTAACTAGATTAGACCTTAGCCGAGCACATACAACCCTTGACATTACATGGTGAGATTAGTCTTATCCGTTTCCAATATTTTACCCCAAATCCACCAAATTATGAGTGTGCCGGTAGCTTGTAAACCTTAGAACTTGGCCTTTACATTATTTTGAGACCATAGACGAGGTATGTTGAGTTAGCTTGATGTATTTGGGCTTTTCAGTTTTAGAAGGAAATATTATAGGATTATCACCCAAACAGCCTACCATTGTGAGTCTATAGATTAGTCTCCTCGACTTTTTGACCGCCATGTGAAACCCTTTTGTTGCACTCTCCTTTAGTGCAAGATACCCCTAGATACACCCTTCTGAGCCATTCCTTTCATTTTGTCAACCCAATATATTGTTTCGTTACACCTATACACCTTAGCCTACCCTGTAGTCTTTATTTGTGATTGGGAAGTTATCATTTGCCTAAGTTCAAGGTTCGAGTGGAAAGGTTTGGAAATCACGCTTTCATCGACAACATTTATGAAGATCATTGAAGACCCCCCCTTGTATTCCCAAGTGGGGGGATGTTATGTTATTATGTTATGTTGAAAAAAAAATGAATGATTCGAAAAAAAAAAGTTGATTGAGTTATGATATTGTAAAGTGCGATGTTGTATGAGCTTTATTGATTAGTATCGAGGAGGCCACCTCGGTCACATTTGAATATTGGAGTTGGTAGTTATGCCAACAGAAGAAGAAAAGGTAGTGTGCCAATCACGACGTCCTCTAATGACACATCTACCTTGCATTTCATGATCCGGTTTCTAGACTTCTAAGCTTGAACTTTGGGCGGACGGTAAGTGGTGATGACTTGGTTATAGATTTAGATTACCTGCTTGTTTTTCATTTTACACCAATTATATATCCCATGTCTTATCCTACCCTTTAGTCATGAAGCATGTCTAGGTGCTGCAGCGAGCAATCTTTGGTGTCTTGGCCATGGATTTGGTCATGTATCATTTATTTTGTCCACTTCGCGTGACATGTTAGTAATGACGAGTCACCCCTTAACCTTTGTCGTGTCTACCCATATTGCCTTCGAGAATTGTTTAGCCCTTAACTCTGGTGGTGGAGATTTGTGTAACTGCCAAGCTTATGATAGAATACATGCTATGACTCTGCGATTAAGTGATCACCCCGAAATTGACACTTAGAATAGTTGAGAGATTTGAGTGTTTGTTCCCCTTTCGTGAGGTGTTCGGCTTTGTTTTATTCTAGCATAAGGGATTTGTAAACTCATATTTTCCAGGTTGTGGGAGATATCTTTTTAGGAATCTATCTATTAAGGTCTACTTGAGGGTAAGTAGAGTTCAAGTGAGGGGATATTTGATAACATCAAATTGTCCTGAATATTAAGTGGCAATTTCCCCTGATAATGCTCGTTATTTATATCATTTATATGGATTTACGCTTATTTTCCATTGTTTTCCACTTTCAGGTAAATTATGAGCATTGGAGCTAAAGAGACGCGGAAATGGAAACATAACTAAAGATTTATCACAGTATGCCTATTTTGAAGAAGTTACGGCGTAACTCCTCTCTCACATTACGCCATAATTATTGCGTGACCCTGAATACCAACTTATCAAGAGGTTACGGCGTAACTCTTCCCAAAGGTTACGACGTAACTCCATTAGGTCAAAAGAGGTTCCACGCGGCGATACTTACGCCAGTAACTCATCGCATCACTTACGACGTAACCGAGTTTATTGAAGACTACGGCATAACCACTAATAAGGTTACGCCGTAACTAGCGCATCTAGTGCATTTACGAAGAAATAAAGGTTACGACGTAACTCCGATATTGGTTACGCCAGTAACCCGGACACCGCCTATAAATACCCCATGAATTCCGGCATTTCTAATCATCCCATTCCACACACAATACTCGAGAGCGTGGGAAAAAGCTCAAGGCGGTCTAGGGAGCATAAGGAGCTTTTCAAGGAGAAGTCACTCCATTACGATAAGCTTTAGCGTTTTATATTTCTTTTACTTTCAATTCATGTATTTCGTACCTTTGAATATTGATATGATTTGCATGATTAATATGAGTGGCTAAGCACCCTTTGGTTCTAGCCGAGTTATGATTCCTTAATTGTTTTGTTTGCGTTTACCTTTACTTCCGTACAATTATTTCTAAGTGTATGCATGCATAGTTCTTTGGTAGTCACCCTTGGTTCGGTAGTTTTGAATGGCGGTAGAGGCCAATTTCCTAGGAGATATGACCAACTGACCCTAGGTGAGCGGACTGAGACGAGAAGGGTAAGATATGACCAACTAACGACCCTTTCTACTTGTGCGATTTGACCAACTGATCACCTATCGTTTGGATGAACTTAAGAATTGGGGGGTGTAGTGTCTAAGTTCCTAACGGCCGGGCACTCACTATTTTGAATCTAGCATGTAGCGGTACTTAATGACTTAGCTTGGGGACCGGGAACAACAGGACTTATGACGATGCGCTGATTTCTCTGTGGTGGCATCTTTGCCGATAGGTTAGGCGAATTGACCAAATCTTGTCCTCTCGAATTTGACCCCACCTATAGTAATTCGAAGTAGGTAGACGTAGACATAACTAGCTAGGAGGACTGACTAGGTTAGCACCACTATTCCTCTATTGATTTCCCTTTATCCCTTTATCTGCTTTTATTTCATTCTGCATTAGTAGTTTAATTAATTAAATCCCTATCGTAACAATTATTATTCT
Source organism: Chrysanthemum lavandulifolium (assembly GCA_022545495.1). NCBI lineage: Eukaryota > Viridiplantae > Streptophyta > Magnoliopsida > Asterales > Asteraceae > Chrysanthemum > Chrysanthemum lavandulifolium. The sequence continues at coordinate 169,851,521 of CM040239.1, forward strand.
GTGACACTAGACTTAGTAAGAATCCAACACACATTGCTCTTGGGACGACCTCGGCTTTACCATTTACTACACTACACGCGACCGGGTACACTGACCGTTAGCGCATTAGGGTAGACCATAGGTATAGCGAGACACTATAAATATTAAGATCTGCTCAGTAATACCTGCATCAGTAGTCTATGTCTAATTGATGTGTGCTCGTATGATGATTAAAGATGTGTTTACCTAGATACTATTACTCCCTAGGTATCTCCTATTGATGGTTGAATTGTCACATCCTTATTCTTAACGACTCGTGTCTTCTAAGGTCGTAGGGTATGCTTTTTTCCCTAACTCTTTGAGACTACCTTAAGGTTATTGCCTACGAAATCTCTAGGATTCATAAACTAACTCTAAGGTTATCTTTGGATGTTTAGCCTACAATAACTCTAGGTGATTATAAACTAATGTTCATAAAGATTACTCAAGCTTTAAAAACACAACGAATGGCCTATCGCAATCCTAGGTCAATCACAATTAAGATAAGAGAAAACCAATCAATATTCAATACCTAGGTTTCATAGATCTAATCAAACACACAAGTAAATTAGCTGGACATGGAAAACATGCAAGCATACACACATACAACTGAAGACATAATTGAATTGTAACATATTTGATTTCATAAACACATCAAATCATATTAACAAGGGGCGTGTGAATTGAGTTTTAGAGAGAGAAAGTAAAGAGAGTTGGGAACTTGGTGAGACAAAGAAAAATGATATTGAAAGCTCCAACCTCTAGCTTGGGAGGTAGAGGGTATTTATAGTTTCTTACAAGACACGCCTCCTACGGGCCGTGGATCAGGCATACAGTGGGTAAAGACCCGTCCGTCCTCCACGGTGTTACTTAGCAAACTACTTATTAACATAACATGACTACGACTACGAGCTTTCTAACAAATACATATACTTGAGGTGACCGACTCTTTAACTACCGAATTTTCTAAATCCTAACAATCTCCCCCTAAGGGAGGTCACCTCAATTTACATTGAATACAAACAGATATTACATTTTGATTGTTCTTGGATTCTTTGATTAAGATCTTTGCTCTGTAGTCCGTAGCCTTTGATTCTTTATGTTCCGCATGTTTTGTTTGCTCAAGTAGAGGTCTTTAACTGATCCACGTGATGATGAGTGTTGAGCCATCTTTGAGATCATCTGCCACCATAAATCTCTGACGTATCCTTTGAAGTGATGCCATCAAGTTGTGACTTTTGGACCGACATGCTCATATTCTGGATCATGATATCTTCTCATCAGAGTTGCAAAAGCTTTTGTTGATTCATGATATTTGCAGCAGCATAGCAGAATCATGGAGTGAAAATATTAGAGTCACTTGATGAAGATATGCACATATCATGATTTCTTTGAAGTGAATGTGTTGTGTGAGCATGCGACTATGGATTAACTTCTCAATTCTGATCAGCTGCAAATGTTGGGAGTACCTGCATACAACAGTTAGCAATAAAGCGCACAAGAGTGTCCTTGATCACTTTCGTTGAATTGAGGTACACGGCCCACGGTTCCCCGTTGATCAGTATAAGTACTGCCTGTGATCAAGTATAATTCCGAAAAATCTCCATGACAGGGTTTCACAGCTGCTCTAGCCGTTCTTAAACCGGAACATCTCAAAGAAGACAACACGGAGTGAGTGAACCAGTGAATTGAGATACACTGATTGATGAAAAATATTTGAAAACAATCGTGTATTGCTTGTCAGAAAGAGTTTTTGCAATACAATAAAGGTTTTATAAGAGAAATCAATTTTCAATTATAAATACCTTTTGATTTTGAAAATGTAATACACAGTCGATGTGTTACATAAAAGATTTTAAGCACAACAACCGGTTTTTCTAAGGCATCCATCAATCCATTTCCTGGACCAAGGTTGATTCAATATTGAATCGCCCCATCATTTCTATCTAGTTGTCACAAGTTTGATCTATTGGATAGATCTCACATGTCACCCACCAAGAACTTGTTTGATGTTGGCTCTAGAAGGATTTCCATCTTCATCGTGAATATTTTACATATCACTCGGATGTTCTGGCAGTACCACAAAGATAATGCGTCGGACTCTTAATTATATTCTCAGTTTCTACATTGTGTGAAACAGTAAGTCTTCAATAATAATGTGTCCTAATGAGATTTATTGATGATCTCATGACTCTAGACTCAATAGTGCACTTTTGGTTTCCTATGCCGGAGACTAGGAAGAGGGTCTCCTTCTTTAATATCAACAATCTCTAAAAGAAAGTCGATAGATTATGTAGGTTCCCTGTGAGAATGAAACAAGCCATTTTAAGAGGAACTTGAGTAGCTTGGGAAGATTAGTGCGGTGCATCACTGGGTCCATGACGTCTTGTCTTCAATACCGGCGTTACCTTGGTAACCACCAGTAGCATATGAATTGAACCCGGTTTCTGCCCTGAGGTTGAATAAATGGAGGGCTATTTCTTTTCACCCTTGTCTTATTCAATTCTTTTTTATTCTTCAACCCCTTCAGTGCTTACCAAGACTTCATTACTAGAACCTTGTTGGGTTTGTTCCAGTTCTAGCTCGATCTCAGTTGGCACTCTTCCCATTTCTCATTTTTCTTCTTTTTCAATATACCTAAGGACTCTACACTATCAAGTGGATTGTCCCTGGGTAGATCCCTCCGGCTCTGGCGGGATAGTGGGAACGAATACCTAACCTAACCATCCTTATATCACCATGCGTAAAGTAAAATTGGTCGGTCTTTTGGTATTGTTCTTCCGCTTTGAAACCAATTGAAAAACCATTTGAAAATCAATCAAGGTACTTGTGATATATAATCCAAGCATTTTGTACCTTAATTGTTTTTGATATTTTAGAAATGCTCCCCCTCAACATGTGCATCAAGTATTAGAAATTATTTTAGCACATGGAGGCAAGAGGACTTGTGAAATCTTAGATTGAGAATTAAAGATCCCATCTTTTGATTAACATTTTCTAAAATGATCATCATTACTTCCCGATCAAATCAAGTATTTAAATACATTGGATAAAACATTATGGGAAAGATGAGGTTTTCACATGATTGCTCCCTTATGCAAGTTTTACTGACCAGGTTTTAATATTTATAAAGTCTCGTTATACCTATGGTCTACCCTAATGCACTAACGGGCAGTGTACCCGGTCGTGTTTAGTGTAGTAATCGGTAAAGCCAAGGTCATCCCAAGAGCTATGTGTGTTGGATTATTACTAAGTCTAGGTGTCACAGATTAATAATGTTTTCGATAGGGAAATAATTAATTAAACTACTAAAGCAGAATAAAGCAAATAAAAGCAAATAAATGGTAAAGGGAAAATCAATAAAGGAGAGTGGTGCTAACCTAGTTAATCCTCCTAGCTAGTAATTCCTACGTCTACTTACTTCCAATTACTTCAGGTGGGGTCAAAGTCAAGAGGACAACATTTGGTCAATTCGCCCTAACCTATCAGCAAAGATGCCAGCACAGGAGAAGTCATGTGTCCCCTCATAAGTCGTGTTGTTCCTGGTCCCCTAAGCCAAGTTATTAAGTACCGCTACATGCTAGATTTATAATAGTGAGTGCCCGGGTGTTAGCAACTTAAACACTCACCCCCTAATTCTTAAGTTCATCTAAACGGTAGGTGATCAGTTGGTCAAATCGCACAAGTAGAAAGGGTCTTCAGTTGGTCATATCTTACCCTTCCCGTCTTTGTCCGCTCACCTAGGGTCAGTTGGTCATATCTCCTAGGCAATTGGCCTCTACCTCCATTCAAAACTACCGAACAAAGGGTGGCTACCAATAAACTATGCATGCATACACTTAGAAATAATTGTACGGAAGTAAAGTAAACGCAAACAAAACAATTAAGGAATCATAACTAGGCCAACACCAAGAGGTGCTTAGCCGCTCATATTAATCATACAAACCAATTCAATATTCAAAGGTACGAAATAAATGAATTGAAAGTAAAGAAAATATAAAATGCTAATGCTTATCGTAGGGGAGTGATTTCTCCCTTGGAGACAGCTCCGTATGCTCCTCTAGACTTGCCTTGAGCTTTTTCCCACATTCTTTGGTTGTTGTGTGTGGAATGGGATGATTAGAAATACTGGAATTCGTGGGGTATTTATAAGTTTACAATACCTGGAAAATATAAGTTTACAAATCCCTTATGCTAGAATAAAACAAAGCCGAACACCTCACGAAAGGGGAACAAAACATTCAAATCTCTCAACTATTCTAAGTGTCAATTTCGGGGTGATCACTCAATCGCACAGTCATATCATGTATTCTATCATAAGCTTGGCGGTTACATAAATCTCAACCACTAGAGTTAAGGGCTAAACAATTCTCGAAGGCAATATGGGTAGACACGACAAAGGTTAAGGGGTGACTCGTCATTACTAACATGTCATGGCGAAGTGGACAAAATCAATGATACATGACCAAATTCATGGCCAAGACACCAAAGATTGCTTGCTGCATCACCTAGACACGCTTCATGACTAAAGGGTAGGATAAGACATGGGATATATAAATGGTGTAAAATAAAAAACAAGCTGGTAGTCTAAATCTATAACCAAGTCATCACCACTTACCGTCCGCCCAAAGTTCAAGCTTTGAAGTCAAGAAACCGGATCATGAAATATAAGGTATATGTGTCATTAGAGGACGTCGTGATGGGCACACTACCGTTTCTCCAACTACTGGCATAACTACCAACTCTAATCTTTAAATGTGACCGAGGTGGCATCCTCGATACTAAATCTATAAAGCTCATAATATAGTGCTTATAACATCGCACTATACAATAACTAAATCACAACAATTTTTTTTTAATTATTTTTTAATTTTTTTCAACATAACAATAATAACTTAAACATAATATCCCCCACTTGAGATGAACAATGGGAATTCGGGGGTCTTCAATGATCTTCAGGAATGTTGTCGATGAAAGCGTGGTTTCGAACCTTTCCACTTGAACCTTGAACTTAGGCAAATGATGACTTCCCAATCACAAATAAAGACTCTTGGGTAGGTTAAGGTGTATAGGTGTATCGAAACAATATATCGGGTTAACAAAATGAAAGGAATGGCTCAGATGGATGTATCTAGGGGTATCTTGCACTAAAAGTGAGTGCAACAAAAGGGTTTCACATGGGGGTCGAGAAGTCGAGGTGACTACTCGATAGACACACAACGGTAGGCTATTTGGGTGATAATCCTATAATATTGCCTTCTAAAACTGAAAAGTCCAAATACATCGAGCTAACTCAACATACCTCGTCTATGGTCTCGAAATGATGCACAGGCCAAATTCTAAAGTTTACAAGCTACCGGTACACTCATAATTTGGTGGATTTGGGGTAAAATATTGGAAACGGATAAGGCTAATCTCACCATAATATCAAGGGTTGTATGTGCTCGGCTAAGGTCTAATCTAGTTAGGTTAAGAAAACATGTCAAAATTTTAAAATGGCATAATTTTTCAAATAAACTAGAAAACGAGGGCAAAATAATGTTCAAGAGATAATTCTACTCCGTCCCCCACTTGAATTGTACAAAGTCCTTTTGTACTAAGCATTAAATAAAGGTGAAGAGAAAAGTAGAATTAGGCGAGAACTTCCCCGAAATTTGCTCCATAAAGAAAGAAGGCCCACGAAAAGAGACGTGCCTTCAGATAAGCATCATGAACAAACTTCAATCCCTGAAATCACACTACCGACAAGCATAATTCTAAAAAGAAAAAAAAATAAAAATGAAAAACAAACCTAACTCACTTTCGTAGGAATCACGGTTGCATTAAGCACATGCAACAAGCCTTTTAAACCACTTGGTGTCCCAAGTGGACGAGTGAAGTCTCGTGAGGGTTTATAGGGAACACACCCACAAAGTTCATTTAAAATACTAATACAAGGTTATTGAGTTTTAAAAATGAAAGAATTAAAGCAGAGGAAGGTTATGTCGTAACTCTTTTGAGGGAGTTACGCCGTAACTAGCAAAACCTGACATAAGCTGCAAAGCGAGTGGTTACGGTGTAACCACATAGATGGTATTACTCCGTAGTTAGTAATGCGTCAAGAATTCTGCTGCCAAAAGTTGGTTACAAAGTAATCACAAAGATGAGTTACTGTAGTAACTCGGTCGAAAGAACGCAGCTGACAATTACTTCCTCGTTTCCTGCAAAAATGGAAATAAAACAAAAGAAAGGGATTATTCGGGTTGTCTCTCGAAAGAGCACTTTTCTTTATTTACGAGTCTTTAAGTTAGACTCAGAGCCGTGAAGCTCTAGGCAGGTGTGAAGAACTCATCTCCCGAAAGCTTGCTAACATCGTGCCCATAATAAATTTTTGCGCGGTGTCCATTTACCTTGAAATATACTCCTTCCTTGTTATGAACCTCAATAGTCCCATAAGGAAACACCTTACTTACTATGTAGGGGCTAACCCAACGAGATCGCATTTTTCCAGGGAATAATCTGAGTCATGAGTGAAAAACGAGAACCTCTTGTCCTACTTCAAATCTTTTATCCTTAATTCGCTTATCGTGCCATCTTTTGGTCCTCTCTTTGTATGCTTTGGCATGATCGTGTGCTTCATCTCATAATTCAGCTAAACGATTTATTTGGGAAAATCGGTGTTCCTTGATTACATCAGCCTCCAAGTTAGCATTCTTGAGAGCCCAATATGCTTTATGTTCCAACTCTATGGGGAAGATGACATGCTTTCCTATAAACAATCTTAAAAGGGGTGCTTCCAATAGGAGTTTTGAAAGCTGTTTTGAATGCCCATAACGCTTCGTCGAGTTTGTCGGACCAATCTTTTCTATTACTGCTGACTGATTTCTCTAAAATTCGCTTGAGTACCCTGTTGGTGTTTTCAGTTTACCCATTGGTTTGTAGGTGATAAGGTGTAGACATTCGGTGGAGTACCCCATATCTATTGAGAACTTTATCCATAATAGCATTACAAAAGTGTGTCCCTCGATCACTAATGATGGTCTTAGGGATCCCAAACTTGGAGAATAATCTTTTCAAAAAATGAATGACACTTCTAGCATCACATGTCTGCAGAGCTTCAGCTTCGACCCACTTTGAAAGGTAATCGACAGCTACAAGGATATAACTTTTATTCTTTGATGGAGTGAAAGGTCCCATAAAATCGATCCCCCAAACATCAAAAACCTCACATACCATAATGTTGTTGAGTGACATCCGATTTCGAGAAGAGATGTTCCCGACCTCGACAAGCGTCACAATCCCTAACATGTTTTATGGCGTCTTTGAAAATGCTAGGCCAAAAGAATCCGCCTCACAAACATTTCGAAAGTATTGTTGGCCCCATAGTGTCCTCCTGCAGTCCGTTGTGACAATGTTCCAAAATCTGTTTTGCTCATTTCAAATATGCATCTCGAATAATACCATCGGGGCATGATTTTAAAAGGAACATATCATCCCAAAAGTAATATTTAAGATCCGAGAAGAACTTTTCTTTTGATCGTAGGTTTTGTTGCTCGGTAATACTCGTCGCGAGGTAATTAGCGAAATCGCATACCATGGTTCGTAATCGAATCCTTAATTCTAACCGCCATGAGATGCTCGTGGGAAGGAGTCCCGAATAGTTTCTTTGTCAAGCTCTTCAAGCTCGGGGTTTTCTAATCGTGAGAGGTGATCACCGCTAAGTTTTACGCCTCTTTCTTATCCTTGATTTCAATTTTAAATTCTAAAGAAGAACACCCATCTTATCAATCTTGGTTTGGCATCCTGTTTATTGAATAAGTACTTCAAAGCAGAATGGTCGATGTAGACAACAGCTTTTGACATTACTAAATAAGATCCGAATTTATCAAAGGCATAGACCACAACCGTGAGTTCCTTTCGGTGGTTGTGTAATGCTCTTGCGCCTCATTTAACGCTTTACTAGCGTAATAAACGGGTTTAAATTTTTATCCACCCTCCGTCCTAAAACAACACCCACAAAGATAATCACTAGCATCGCACATAAGTTCAAAAGTGTTCCCCAATCGGGAGCAATAATAACAAGGGCAAGAGTCGCTTTTGCTTTTAAAATATTAAAAGCTTTTTGCAATCGTTAAGATCAAATTTTACATCTTTCATGAGGAGTTGGGTCATAGGCTTGGCGCTTTGGAAAAGTCTTTATAAATCATCTATAAAATCCCGCATGCCCAAGAAAACCCTAATTCCTTTTAGGTTGGTTGGATAAGGTAGTCGAGAAATAACGTCAACCTTAGCTTTATCAACTTCAATCCTCGTTTGGGAAATCTTATGCCCTAAAACAATCCTTTCTTTTACCATAAAATGACATTTCTCGATTAAGGACAAGGTTGGTTTCTTCACACTGGCAAGCATTTTAGATAAATTATTAAGACAAGATGAGAAAGAGTTACTAAAACCGAGAAGTCGTCCATGAAGACTTCCATAAAATCTTGACACATATCCGAGAATATTGCAGTCATGCACCGTTGGAATGTGGCGGGAGCGTTACATAGTCCAAAAGGCATCCTTCGGTAGGTGAATGTTCCGTAAGGGCAGGTGAAAGTAGTCTTTTCTTGATCCTTAGGGGCGATAGGAATTTGAAAGTATCCCGAGAATCCATCAAGAAAGCAGTGTTAGAATCGATGCTCGAGGTTGTTTAGACCTTATCTAGGATAATCAATAAGCACAAATAACAATGAACAATAATATGTATGCACAGCGGAATAATCAAACTATCATTGTTATTATTAAGGTTTCTTCGTCATCATCATGTGTTCTACAAAACACATCTACAGCCCCAATCCTAGACGATCAACTCTAAGACGGTTACAATCTAACAGGGATCAATGATCCTTGAGGCTAAACATTATAAGTCGACTACACTAAAACTCGAGGCATCCCACGCCTAGGTTTTCCCACACACACACACCTTTGTCAGATGTTTACATTGTTTGACACACATAAACCTAATTCCCTGTATCTCTTTATATAATAAAGATACTAGGGTTACAAATGACTACAAGGGACTAGATAATAAATACTTCTTTGCTAAGTAGGTCCCTTGTCTTTTTTTGTCTTCAATAGTCCTTCATCTTTCATTAATTTTGTCTTATCAACTTTAAATATAGTTCCCAACAATCTTCCCCTAGTTGATAATGACAAAACCAAATAAGCACGAACAAGTATATCATGAAAGATAAACAAACTTCCCCTTACTTCATGCAATATCACCAAGGATCTTCAAGTTGCAATCTTCTATGTAAATATTCTTCCCCTTTTTGTCATCTTCAATTAGGGGTCATAAGTGAGCAACCTTGATCTTCACAACTACGAATCAATATCATACGTCCAATCCATCCTTCCAATGTTTCAAATTACCCACCATTACGTTTTCCGCATCAAAAAATAAACTTGAAACAGCAGAAATCAAAATCAGCAGTAGTAATAACAACTAGCAGTTGTAAAAACCTTTACCTCGAATAATGCATGCAAATGGTTAAACATTTTAACATTAAGCTTCCCCTGAAACCCATATGTTAACCATTTGAAGAATGTAGGCTTTGTGTAATAATTACCGATGAAGAAAACCAAGTATAACCAACTTGATACTGAAGTAGAACAACCCAAACCTGTGTCTTATATCTTGCACTAAAGATGACATCGAACATATACCCAATCATGGTGTATAGAGAGACCAAAATCCCTTGACAATAAACACTGAGCACAATAACGTAACTCCTTCAAGTGTTTTGTCAATTCATTGTCACACGAACGCACAAACAAGTTATCTTAAAAGTGTAAACAGCCACTTTAAGATATAATAAAACACAAACCCAAATAATTCCACTTCATCTTCAAATAGGTGATAAATGCATTTCTTCGTAATCAACTATGACAATAAGAATGAGCCATGAACCTGTTAAGAACAAAAAACCAAAATCCAAACACCATGTTTGACTTCCCCTCAAGTCCAAAACTCCTCGTGTGTGTGAAAATCATCCAAACTCTTGTGTGTGTATTCAATATTCCATGTCAAGCTGCTTTATCTTCAACCCACTCACATGCATAAACCAATCACAAACAAGTAATGAACCAAGTACTTTGACAAATTCTCAAGCATAAATCTTGATCAAGGACATCGTAACTCTTGAATAAACTACTTGCCAAACATGGATCATACTTTGTGATTTATGCCTTTAATGTCATGCTACAATAAGCCCACCAATCAGTATCATAAATATAAAACCTTGACCAATGAAATAAGGAGGTCAAGTAGATAAACCAATTGTAGCCATCAACCCATGTGAGCAAAGTAAAGCCTCCCATTATCATGACTCCAATAAAATAGTCCCACAATCATGACTATGGAATCCATCGAATATTACAATCTCATGATTGTCCCACGTGCACCAAAATAAATCAATACGAAGTAACAATTGTTAAACCTTGTACCTATCTATCAGATCGAATCACTTGCACATGACACCCCAAATAAAAAGACCATTATTGAACGAGGTAACAACATCCACTTTGTATTTAATTCACATGTATCAGATAAATATTATTTCGACCAATCGTTATTATCTTTTCCAAATCAGAATTTAAACTTCATCATATCTGCTTCTTTGTGAACTCTCATTAACCCAACGATACCATGAATCTAACCACTCTCATTAACCCTTCACGACTAGCAAGCAAGGATGTTCAGTAGCAACAATGAAACATGTAACAAGCAGACAGTGGTAAGAAAACACGATAGCAGTGGAAACAATAACTCTAGCAGTGGTTACCTTATGAAAGGCAGTGGAAACGATCAAGCGTAGCAGTGGTAACGAGCAACGAGCAGTTGAAACGGATAAGGTACCAGTGGTAACCAAATGAGACTTGCAGTGGAAACGTAATTGATCACAAGCGGTACAAAGTTAAAACTCCAGCAATACTAACCTTTACGACTGCTAACATATCATTAGAATGATCTGAACGCAGCAACATCGGTCAAAACGCTGCAGTATAAACATGATACAATCCCATCCAAGAACACCGCCCGCTTCCAACACACATCATAACCATATAACCGCTTTCTCCATGCGAATAATCGTGTCTGCTCCATTCAAGGTAGGGTCTCGAGCATCAGTCAATACATGTAGCAAAACCCTTTACTTCCCATTGAATACCACCATGCTTATTCAGAATTAGAGTTGTCGATAAATAAAAAGTAGTAACAAGAGGATTAAGAGCAAGATTAGGGTTCATTATTGGTTTAAAAACCAATTCACCGAGACTAATACAACTCCTATTAATAGCAGATTAAATACGCAAACCCTAAGCAGCATTAATCTTTATCCAAAAAAAAAATTTCTTCCATGAATTATAGACATCAATCAACTTCCAGAATGAATAAGAACAAGTATGCACGAAATCAAAGAAGTTGAGATCATAAAACCCTAAAATTCGACCTTGAAAAACTCACGTGACCAACTTCAATAATGAATAACTTTCGATAAAAGCTCAGATCAAGATCCTTCAGAGAAAGTTAGATAAGTATATAGAGAACATCCACCTAAAATTTCAGCCTGATCCAACGGTTAACGAAAAAGTTATACCTGTTTAAAAACTGACCTGCAGAAGCATTACGAATTTTTTTTCAGAATCGAATTTTTCTTCTTTTCGCCATCTTCTTCGAGAAACCTTGTAGATCCTAGATATCGAGAGACACCCGCTCTGATACCACATGTTAGAATCGATGCTCGAGGTTGTTTAGACCTTATCTAGGATAATCAATAAGCATAAATAACAATGAACAATAATATGTATGCACAGCGGAATAATCAAACTATCATTGTTATTATTAAGGTTTCTTCGTCATCATCATGTGTTCTCTGTAACACATCTATACCCAATCCTAGACGATCAACTCTAAGATGGTTACAATCTAACAGGATCAATGATCCTTGAGGCTAAACATTATAAGTCGACTACACTAAAACTCTAGGCATCCCACGCCTAGGTTTTCCCACACACACACACCTTTGTCGATGTTTACATTGTTTGACACACATAAACCTAATTCCTATATCTCTTTATATAATAAAGATACTAGGGTTACAAATGACTACAAGGGACTAGATAATAAATACTTCTTTGCTAAGTAGGTCCCTTGTCTTTCTTTGTCTTCAATAGTCCTTTATCTTTCATGTATATTGTCTTATCAACTTTAAATATAGTTCCCAACAAGCAGTAATACTCATGTCTAGAGAGTCTCTCTAGCATCTGATCGATAAATGGAAGGGGGAAGTGATCCTTTCGTGTTGCGTCATTTAATTTCCTGTAATTGATGCACACCCTCCAGCTGTAACCACCCGCATTTTCAGGCTACTTTTCATTTTCGAGAATTTACTATTCACATTTACTATTCATTTTCACTATTCATATCGTAAATATTTTATTTTATTTTACTATCATGACAAGATAAATAATCTCGACAAGTCGTCCTGACGGCGCACGTTGAATCCATTCAGAACCATTTTCACGAAACCGTGTCCGAGAACTACTTTAGGGTTAAAACGTCATTCGGACATCCCGATATGTCCAGTAAACCATATAAACATTAGAAATATGTATTTCTACCATTTTATGACAATTCCACAAGTTTTGGAATTTTACGTTTTCGAGCTGCGCTTTACGCGAATTACGCTTTTGACCCGATTTCCGCCTTTAAGCGTTTTGCACCCAATGAGACTTATCACTCATTTTATATTTTTAGATGGAGTATAATGATGAGTCTCATCACGTTTTATGGCTTAACGACTTACGGTTGGCATTTAACGGAACCAAAACTTACTCTAACCTCAAGATAAGACCAAGGCTTATCATCTAAGCCTTGTCATGCATTGAAACCGACCTAAGGGTGGGGAGTCACCATTTATGTGGCTTGATCCTAAGCATGCATCATTTTGATCATTACAAGTGTCCTAACTTAACCATGGTTAATAATTAACCCAATATATGGTTAACTAAACTTACCCTCCTATAAATAGGAAGTGAAATACATCATAAACTCCCTCACAAACTGATTTTGGTCGTTCATACCCTAAACCACTCACATCTTCCATCATTTGATCTATAAACCCAAGTTTATGCAAGGAAGTTCCAAAGATCAAGCTACTTCATCAAATCTCTAGCAAGTTTAAGTGATCCTCTTGAGTTTAGATCCACTCAAGTCACTTAGTACTTCATCACCAACTCTTCAAGTTTGCAAGGGTGCCAAGGTGTGGAAAGCTAGCTCAATCCGAAATCTTTCGCGATCAATCAAAGTCCTATCCTTACTAAGTTACTCCTTTCTATTTTGAAAGCCAAAAGTTGTAAGCAACTTATCACCACCATCATCTCATATTTATTATTCATAATCTTAACTATTTCATGCTATATATATAGTTACTATGTTGATTCATGATGTACATATACTCAATCACTTGTTTTAATTCACATATTGTCATAAAGTAACAAACTAGTAAACTAGTCATATTCTACACATGTGAGACCATTAAAACAGTAACATAAGGACTTTATAACTTACATAATATGGTAGACAAGATTAAAAGGTAAACATAGCAATTTGAATCACCCAAACGGACAAACGAGTCAAAAGTTATAAGAAAAGAAGTTAGCGAAACCTAACGCCGAACCGCCCATAACTTTCTGCATTTTGAGTTCGCCTTTTAAAATGGTACTACGGTCCGAATCATCAAAAAGTTAAAACACGAAAGTTGTCCGGAACGACGTTTTCCTTCATTTGCAAAGAAGCTCGGACCTTGAAAACGCATAAATAGGCCAAAATCTTTCAAAAACAGAAACTGCCGTAAATATAGTCTCATAACTATACTTTTGTCACAACTAAAAGCAAACCAAGAGGCCTAATTGCCATTAGCCAAAACCACGGCTACGACTAAGGCCAAAGCTAAGTCTCAAGACCATGGAAGTCAAGACCAAAGTCACGGAAAGGCCATGGCTAAAGCCTCGAGGCTTGTTTGAAACGACGAGAACTTGTAAAAACTAGATAGTTATTAAAACATGATAAACTTTATGTTATAACAATCTTCACTCAAAACATATGTTGTATTTACTAAGTGCTACAATAGTAGGGAGCTTCATGTGAGGGGTTTCATTTGAGTAAACGATCGACGAGTTGTCGGATTTACGAATTAAAGTGTCCTAGCTCCTCGAACGCCATCGCATGACCTCCGAATTATGATGGCCCGAACGGTAGTACGATATCTATAAACTAAATACGCTTTCACATATTAAAGATCTTTCTATAAACATCAAATGATAATTGACTACATCATGATCAACATAGGAATATATATAGGATGGTTTATGTTTCCTTAAACATTATTCCAAACCTAAGTCGCAACATTTCATTTTTAGGTTGCACGTAGAAGTCTTCCGACTTATCCATCATCCGTTAAAGTACTTAATATCATCAACTCTTGGTGAGTTCATAGCCCCATTTTTATTACTTAAATTGTTTTACAAACCCTTGGGGGAGATACATGCTTTATTTCAAACCGAACACATTACTTTCAAACTGTATGCTTATCTGAATGTATTATTTGCATTAAGTACCACTATTGCCAATCTTAAGTCCCTACTATCATGAACCATTAATCACTTGCGAGTGAACGCAAATATTGTGGATAGGCCTATTGGGATTGATTTAATCCCGCTTGTGTTGACGGATAGGCAAACAAACGCACTATATTTGAACATCTATAGGTTTATTGGCAAATTACCTATTAGGGCATCGGTTACTATTTTATGACAAATTGTTAACGCTTTTGTATCATGAGCTTAATGCAATAATAACGGTTTTGTTTTCAAAACCTTGGTGTGAGTCAAATTAACTCACACTACCAACATAATGTGTTCAACCATCAAACAAACTCTATGAATTTCACTCAACCTTTGTGTTGTGATTTTAAGCATGTATTTGGTCCATAAAGTCGGAAGTCGCACGGAAGGGCAAGATCAAGAAGGCTATACATAAATAATTTATCATTCACAAAGCATCAAAACTTATTATTGATGTCTTTTGTAATCAATGGAACCAAGCTGGGACCTATTTTGTAAACTCGATATATTTGAATGATAAAGCCTTTTAAACGCCTCTTTAGAGATCGCTTATTATTATGATCAAGTAGCCATCAAGTAATACCCGTTTGAATTCACGCATATCACGAAATTGGGGTGTTACAGATTGGTACTAGAGCCATAGTTATAGAGAAACGAGTCTAAATAATTAAGACTTAAACTATAACCGCTTTTACAAACAAAAACATTTTATAGCCTTCCGTTCTCCGTGCTTCCATCCTCCGCACGATTATGGACTTTCAAGACATGTTATAATTATATTGATATATACACTTGAATTATTTAAAGCATTCCCCATAAACATTATAATTGTTTTAACATCATAATACTTATTGTAGATATCATGTCTTCTTCCGCCTACCCCATTATGATCACGCCGACTCGTGATATTGAGGACACTTTTTCATCTACCAATGCGCATGTATCACTAATCCTACCGACCTATACCCCGACATCTTCAAACTACTCTTCATCATCGACGATAATTTCTATCTTATTGAAGCATTAACCTCGCCTCAAGAAACTACTACTTTTCCATCACCACCACCACCATTTCCTTTTCCATCCCTACATGTGATGAGTTGGATCACTCATTATGGATAGTACCACGACCACCATTGATTCAACAAGAATGTCGCATGGGTACTATAGCATCTCGGATCTAATCAACGATTCCTTCATGACACACTAAACCAAGAATTGCCAATCAACCGAGTTACTAGGATATTCTAAACCTATAATAGACTAGTGTGATAATACTAGTTATCTTTGTACTTCTAAACCGATTAGACTCGCTTAGAAAAATCTATGTAATCCATGTAATAGCTAACAGTAGTAAAACGTTGTAATTACTAAACTGAAAGTTTCAGTTAGTAAATTTTGAAGAAGCTTGTAATAGGTTTCGATTTTGTAAATCAATCAACGTTATATGAATAAAACTATTGTTTTATGCTATTGTGTGTTATGGTTTAAACCTCCAACGTTATTATTCTATCATTCCAGTCGAAAATCGTGCTTATTTTACCAACCCTCTACTTACGAAATATCTTTTATATGATAGAATCATGCCGCCAAAGAAAGCTAAAGCACCTCAACCAATGACTCAACCGCTATTTAGAGAATGATTATCGAACAGTGAATGCGGCAATTAACGCCGAACGAGCACACCGCTTACCGTCATATGCCGCATGAAACATTGCCGCCGCTAAAGCCGCTTGCCGCATTTGCCGCCGCAGCCATGGCCGGGCCGCCGGCACACCGAGCCGCTGCCGCCGCCAGCCGCCTGGCCGCCACTTCTTCGCCGGAGCCGTCACTGACCCAGCGATAACCGCTAGGCTTGCCGCCATTGAAACTACAGCACCATCAAGTCGCTAGGCTTGTTGCAGACTAATGCAACTAGAGGTTGCTCATACAAAGAATTTATGAGTTGCAAACCCACAAATTTCAAGGGTTCGTATGAGCGTGGGTTTAACTCGTTGGTTTGAAAGAATGGAGTCAGATTCTCAATCAAAGAAATGCTACCGAAGTGACAAAGTTCAATATGCCACTTGTACACTACTAGATCAAGCATTATCATGGTGGAATGCAGTTGCTCAACCAATAGGCATCACGAATTCTTATAAAATCTCTTGGGTTGCTCTAAAGGATTTAATGATCAAGGAGTATTGCCCTCGTAGTGAAATAAAAAAATTGGAAGTGGAGTTCTGGAACCATGTTCTCAAGGGTGTTGACATTGCCACTTACAACCGCCGATTTCAAGAATTGGCGATACTATGTCCATCAATGGTTCCAACAACCGAAAAGCTGTTAGAGATATATATCGGGGACTTACTACCGTCATCCGTGGAAATGTGACATCGCTTGATCCAAAGTCACTTGATGATGCTATGCGAATGTCTCAAATCTCATGGATCAAGCGGTTCGAGCAGGACTATCCGGTGACGTAATCTCAATAGCAACACTACCACCAACAACACCAACTACCATAACAACAACAACAAACGACAATGGGACAACAACCAAAGAAACACTCCCAACGATCAAAACCGCAACACCACCCATCACAATCAATGTAATCAAAGGCAAGAAAATGCGGAACCTATGCCGCCATCGCCTCAAAGAAGAGGCATGGGATATAATGGAACCCATCCATATTGTAGTCGGTGCAAAATCCATCACTGGGTCCTTGCAAATGCAATAAATGCCAAAAGTAGGACATCTTGCTAGAGATTGTAGGGCAAGGCTATAGAACCTAAGCAATACACGTACCTACATGCTTTGGTTGTAGAGAAAAAGGCACTACAAAAACAATTGCCCTCAAAACCGTGGCCAACAAGGCGGAGGTGCTCGTGGTAGAGCCTATGTTATGGGCAATGGTGAACCTCAACAAGACCGAACGTAGTCAGTGCGTTTTCACTCAATAACCATTACATTAAAGTCTTATTTAATTCGGTCTTTGATATGAGCATTATATCTTCCGATTGCACCTTTACTTAATATTGCACCAACCACTAAGGATACTCACTATAGTATTGAATTAGCCAATAGAAACTTAGTGAACACCAATCTTGACTCCAAAACTGTACCCTCAACTGTTAGATCACCCATTCGGCATCAATCTCATGCCAATCGAACTTGGAAGTTTCAAGGTTGTTATTGGCATGGATTGGTTAATCAAACGATCAAGCTAACATCAAGCTGTGGCGAAAAAGTTTTCACATTCCTTGTAACAATGAAACTTTGGTCGGAATTAGAAATTCCGGTATTAAAGTCGGTCACCTCAAGTATATGTAATCGTTAGAAAGCTCGTAGTCGTAGTTCTTTTAAGTTAAGTAGTATTTAGTTAAGTAACACCGTGGAGGACAGACGGGTCTTTACCCTGTATGCACGATCCACGACCCGATGTGTGGCGATTTATGTAAGACTATAAATACTCTCTACCTTCCAAGGTAGAGTTGGAGCTCATAATAATATCTTTCACTTTCTCTCACTAAGTTCCTAAACCTCTAACTTTCTCTCTAGAATTCCATCTATATGCTACTTTGTGTTATGGTTTGATGTGTATGTGAAAACTAATATCCTACAATTGGTATCAAGAGCCATGGTTAGATCATATCTTGCACATCTTTGGATTTCTAGTGGTTTTAGGTGGTTTTGAGTTTGAAAAAGTTTAGTGGTTTTGCATCATTTGGTTGATTTCTTGTGTTAAAGCTTGGATTTTGTTAGTACTTTTATGTTTAGAATCATCACAAGTGTTTAGGTTTTCATTTGGTAGCTTGAATCATCTTGGTTGGGTTGTTTTGGATTAAAAGTGATGTTTATGTGGTTTTCTAGCTAGCGACTTGATATCTGGTTTATTTCTTCGTAGCGACTTGCTTCACAATTTTGTAGCGAGTTCTGACTTTGGAGCTAGCGACTTAGACCTAGCGATTAACGGTACAAGTAGTGGACTCTCCACTACGGGTAGCGACTTGGTGGTAGCGACTTGGTGCATGCGAGTTGCTCTTTAGCGACTTGTATATCTAGCGACTTGAGTGGCAATTCTTGCCAAAATTTTGCTAGCGACTTGAGGCTTAGCGAGTTACTACTTAGCGACTTGCTTCTTGTCTAGCGACTTGGGACTCTAGCGACTTAGTGGTGTAGCGAATTAAGGGTTAGCGACTTAGTGCATTATCTTCTAGCGACTTAGTGCATTATCTTCTAGCGACTTAGTGCATTATCTTCTAGCGACTTGGTGATTGTTTACGGTTTTCTCTTGATTTAGTAAAATCCGTGAAAGAATCTATTTCCGGTTTAATCATAGAGTTATAAAATCCGTATAATCTGTTAACATGTCTACCAACGTCCCTACTATCATCTCCCTTTGTTCGAGGATGTACAATGGCTTGGCTCGGATACTCGTCCACCCATGCTTGCAGGCCGACTACGATTCTTGGGCTCAGCGAATCAGATTGTATTGCCTTGGAAAGGAAAATGGTGTCAACATTCTCAAATCCATTGATGAAGGACCGTATCGAGTTGAGGCGACTAGAGACATACTTGATACTAATGAAGATGGTACTCTGTTTACGGAATGGGCGGACCTAAGATGTATGATGAGCTTGATGATAAGGAGAAAAGAGATTCGATCGAGATATCGGGGCTTCAAACATTGTTCTTCAAGGTCTTCCTAAAGACATCTACAAGGCGATCAATCATAACAACGATGCAAAGGCGGTTTGGGATAACGTTAAGATGCTTCTCTCGGTTCGAATTAACTATGGAAGGCAGAGAATCCCGACTCTATGCCAATTTGAGCACTTCAAGATGAAACCGGATGAGAATGTCTATGAGTACTATGTGAGATTTCATAAGTTAGTGAATGACATGAGGAACATCGAATGACTATGCCTAACATTAATTTGAACTCAAAATTTGTGAACAACATGAATCCCGAATGGCACAAGTTTGTCACATTGTGAAGCTCACTAAAGGATTGAAGAATACAAACTATGAGCAACTCTATGCCTTCCTCCTTGAGAATGAGAGACATGCTATGTTTGAAAAATTGATTCTCAATCGGTTCAAAACCAACCGAGGAGAGACAAGCTCGGCTAATGACTCAACGACTTTCTACTCGAACATCGGAATCACGACCAAAGCATCACAAGTCATACCCTTGGGTAATGGTAATCACAAACTCATTCACGATCCTATGTTCAAACAAGGCGATCTTTGATGCTCACGTGGGTAACTTCATTAATCAACTAGCTCTTCTCATTAGTCAAAACATGAATTCTCTCCACAAACCAACAACAACCTCGAGCGCATCTAACCCACACAATCAAGCCCTTTGTTAAAGATGGAAGGATCGTGGTGCAACCGATTCGGGAAAGGCAGTATGATCAAGGAAGAGGTGGGGTGGGAGAGGTTATGTTGGCAACGAATCGAGGAAGAAATGGTAACCAAGGTCAAGCTAAGCCAATCAAATGTTATAAGCGTGGTGGTGAAGGACACATTGCAGGAGGCGCACATCTCAAAGCGTCCCAGAATCTTGATTACTTGAGAGATAAGATCTTTCTTGGCACAAGCTCGGGACAATGGTCTTGCTTTGGATGAAGAGGAATTCTTGTTTCTTCTTGAGGTAATGCCAAGACCTATGATGCGGATGTGGATGGCGACCTATTCGGGAGATAGGTCACAATCATCGAATGCCTTTCAAGTCGTTGTTGTGATGCATACGACTACGATGTAGATGATGGACCTCTGCACACACAATTTTATGGCTAGCATTTCTCCAATGGTTTCTCCCAAGATCTCTTCTTCACCACAAGTGGCCCATCAAGGACAAACTCATCTCGGAGGTATTAAAACTATACGATGATCTTGATGTGCAGCGGATGCATGACAAAGTACAATCAATGAAACTTTTGAATCAAATGTTGAAAATATGGGTAATAACAATATTGTCCCATACGATCAATCGTGAAACAAAGTGAAAGTGAAGTTGTACCAAGTGATGCATCTTCTGCGATCAACAATGACTATGTCTTTGATGAATACCTTGCATGTGCTCACGATGATTCCGTAATTTACGAACTAAATGCCTATAAGGGCGTGTTGCTATTTATGAACAACGTGCAAAATTTGAGTTGACCACTCGTGAGCGGAAATGGATGACCAAGTGAGTACGATAATTAGAAAAAGTAAGTTTAGAGAAGAAGTATTGAAACAAAATTACATTCCTTGCAAGAAAAACTTTCTAAAACATTAAGCAAAAACAAGAACTTCAAGAAAATGTGAAAATGCTTAAGCAAGAATTTAATGCAAAGGAATCAAAACTCTTGAGAGATTTTCTAATCGAAAACTTTGAAAAACAAACTTGAAAACAAGTTGTACATACAAGGAAACACCATTGATTGCTCACATGGTCACCAAACATCGAGTCTTAAGCGATAAGCATAGCATTCCCTTGTTGAGGAACCAAATCCGGAGGTAATTAAAAGGCTAGAAATGCTCATAAGGTGCTTTATGATGGTAATGAAATCCTTAAGCCTGGCGAAACCTAGTTGCGTTGAGTGCCTTGAGGAAGATAAGAAATCAAATGAAATCACTAGGAAAAGATGAATAAGAAACAAAATGATCCCAAATGCAAAGAAAAACATAATTATCACTCCTCATGATTACAAGAAGGAAAAGCTGGATTTCCTTGAACAAGTTTAAGCCTCGAGACATTGTTGACTCCCGAACAAGTCTTACGGAAAAAGGATTTAGATAAGCGAAGCGGAAAATATTGTTGAAACAAACCCTCCCTTTGGAAAATGCCTAGAAGCATTGTGTATCCTCCTAATACACCAATGCATCTTGTACCTAGAACAATTGCCACTAAAAGCAAGACATTAATTAGCCAATCGTTATATTTCAACTATTTGTTGATTTTGAGAAAACTTGCAAGAAAAGGATCACACCTTTGGTATAAGCGAAGGAGAAAGGGTTTTGAACAAATGAAAGAATGTTATTTAAGCGAGGTCATGCCCTTCTTTAAACTTCTAAAAGATCACTTTGAGAGTCTTAAAAGGGGTAGAAAGCGATATTAAGGGAATGGAAAAGGAATTTGATGCAATGGTTGTTGAAGTTAGTGACTATGGCGTGCCTTTGAAATATAATGAGATTGAGAGAAAGAACTTGCATACATTAAATGAGAATCTCATTCTTGAATGTGTTGCTCAAGATGTGTTTTCAACGCTTCAAATTGCTCTATTAATGCTTCCAAATTTCATGAACTATCTGTGTACTGAAAGTCTCCATGATCGTGTCATTGAGCTTGAAAAACTAATTCTAAACTAAGCGAGAAAATTGAGCTGGATGATCACGACAATTTCGTTAAACATTTTCTAAACTAGAAGTTGAGCATTTTAATTTACAACTAAAATATCAACATCTTAAAGAAAATGTCAAAACCTCAAATGTCAAGACATCTTGGATGCTCGAGTTTGATCGGTTTTCAAATTAACAAGCGTGATGAACAAATTCAAGCTCGGTGCAACACGATCGAGAAAGTTGAAAGCCCAAATCTCTCAATTAAAGGGTCAAGCGAACAATATGGCGAGGCTCCCAAATGCCTCCTCCTTTAGATTCTCGAGAATTCTCAAGCGTTTCATCTTCAAAACTTAGTAAATGCTTTACAAAGGAAAATGAAAGTTTTCTAGAAGAAAATGAAAAGGTTAAGCGTCATTTCAATGAGTTATTTGAATCAATTAAAGTCACTCGTAACAAAAATAACGATCAAATAGCGTCATTGCAAAAGGAAATTGAGAATCGAAGAGTCGGGTAAAAGGAAAATGCCAATGACCAATGGGGAGAATGTTGTATCAAAGGTTCACTCTTGTAATAAACATGCTTTATCGTGACATATGTCCCTCCTCATCTAAGGAACAACAAACTAGCTATTCAGACATATTTCTCATCTCTTAAAGATTGCTTAGAATGCCTGCGTGAGATTGTTGAAGAAGATAAGCTAGAGAAACCTCATGATAATGCAATTGGACATGCATGCTTATATGCCAAACGATCTCAAGAAATCTTAGAATGCTTGATCACAATATGCCCAAAGACATTAGGTGAGAGAGTTAACCCTTTGATTCCATGTTCGATGCCTAATGCCAAGTATGATTTGCACTCGATTCCCAATGTTTTGAATGTGAACCGTAGTGTGCCCATGAGTAGTTCAGATTCTAGATCTGTTAATGCTAAGAAAGAGAACTCAAGTGTGCCTTCTAGGAGTACTAATCTCAGTACCTCTAGTCTTAAGAAAGTGAACCTTAGTGCACTGCATGTAGTTCGGATCGGCACTTCTAAGCGGTGATGCAAGAGTTGTAAAACCAACTAATGTTCCCATTCCTCTACAGAGAGTGTCGGTGACATTAAAGGGAGCGGTCAAAGTCTCAAGACAATACAAGGAATGATAGGACCTCATGAAGCTAAGAATGTGCCTTTGGAAAGAGTAGAAGAACAATCTAGGAACTTTAAGTTTGAATCGAATAAAGCGAATCGTGTTGATTCTAGTATTAGCCATAGGCGTCTTGTAATTAATTGAATTCGATACTATTTGCAAACCTTGTCTTGATGTCGCTTGAATTACATTTCTAATCATGAATGTGGTGTTAATGTTACGCCTAATGATGTTAATTGTCCGATTAATATTGTTAATGCTAAAATTCATGCTAAGAAGGCTAAAAGGCAAAAGCGAAGAAAGTTAGAAAGCGGTGGAAACCCGGGAAGAACATTCGATAAAATAGGCTTCTATTGGATACACATTGGTCATAAGACTAATCGGATAATGCACACTAGAAAATGGATGCCTCTTGGTAGAACTATTCCTTTAAGAAGTGATCACTGCTTGTGAGCAGGGCTATCTGAGACACTAATCTTGCATCTATTCACAATGATTCCATTGCCTCACTTTACGATATGAATGCTTCTATTTACGATGTGGGTGTTCCAACCATTGTAACTAACCAAATGGAACCCATTCTTGCATGGGGATCCCAATTATCGATTATCCATTCTTATGCATGTTCAGCTGCGGATCGTTCAAATCGTTACGTGGTACTGGACTCATTTGTTCCAAGCATATATTTGGAGACGGTCACGCTCATGAACCGTGAGCAAATTCATCGGGCTATTAGATTTGGTAATGATCATTTCGGTGCTATTATGGGTTATGGAGATTATGTTGTTGGTGATAGTGTCATCTCTAGAGTGTACTATGTGGAAGGTTTAGGTCATAATCATTCTCTGTTGGTCAATTCGTGATTACGATCTAGAAGTAGCCTTGAGAAAACATACACCTTTGTCGAGAGATCTTAATGGTAAGAGCTGTTAAAAGGAACTCGTGGCTCAAATCTTTACACCATCTCTATCGATGACATGATGAGGGCCTCTCAATCGCTTGTTATCTAAGGCTTCAAAACAAAGTCGTGGTTATGGCATCGTCGTCTCAATCACTTGAACTTGGCACCATCAACGATCTTTCGAGAAAGGACTTAGTTGTAGGTTTACCTAGACTAAAGTATGAAAAGGATCATCTTTGTTCGACATGTCAATTGGGAAAAAGCAAGAAGTATGCCCATAAACCCAAACCTACTAACTCATCACGAAGTTCTTCATATGATTCATATGGATTTATGTGGACCAATGAGGGTGCAGAATATCTTTGGAAAGAAATATGTGTTAGTTGTGGTTGATGATTACTCTAGATTCACAGGTCAAGTTCTTAAGGACAAAGGATGAAACTCGATATCATCATCAAACTCATCAAGCATTGCGAGTTCGACTAAACAAAGCGTCGAATTATCGAGCAGACAATGGGCGGGTTTGTCAACAAACAACTTAGTGAATTCTATGAAAGCGTTGGAATCGACCATCAAAAAGTGTTCCACGAACCCCTCAGCGAGCGGTGTAGTTGAAAGGCGAAATCGTACTCTTGTTGAAGCCGCTAGAACAATCTTGATCTACTCAAAGGTTCCAATGTTTCTCGGGGTGAAGCAATTGCCCTTTGCATGCTACACAAAATCGTTCCACGATTCACACTATTCATGGAAAAACTCCATATGAACTTGTCCACAATGAAAACCTAATCTATCTTTCCTTCGTGTGTTTGGTGCCTTGTGCTATCCAACTAATGAGGTCAAGACTTGGGCAAACTTAGGGCTAAAGGCGACATTGGAGTATTTGTAGGATATGCACCAAACAAAAAGGATACGAATCTACAACAAAAGAACCCGAAATATCATAGAAACAATTCACGTTACGTTTGATGGTGACCGGTCAAATGGCTCTGGACACTCCATTTCGGGACCCGCACTTCAAAAGCAGTCCCATTGGTTCATCCCTTGTTCCAAACTCCTCTCAAGAAACTCCATATGTACCTCCATCCGAAGATGATGTAAAGAAATTGTTTGATCCTATGTTTGATGGCTGTATGATTCAATTACTAATGAGGTCTTGATTCCTACAACAGAGGATGCTTATATTCCGATGAATGAAGTCAATCCCTCGGTCTCAATATCTTTAAGTCAAGAAGCACTGCTGCGATCCTTGATCTCATCAACAAATCATCATTCTTCAAATGTACATCATGAAAATGTTTACGGCATCAATGATGAAGTTAATCCCTTTGCGACTCACGAAGATGCTCCATTTGAAAACATATTTGCTACTCTGAATCATCATCGAACCATCTTCTTGAGGAGACATCGACTCGACTACCTCGGTTCCTCAACAAGCGCCACATGAACACCTCGGAAAATGGACTCACGATCACCCCTTAGACAACATCATTGGAAATCCCTCTCGTCTGTATCAACCCGGAAACAACTCGCAACCGATGCCTTATGGTGCTTCTTCAACTCCGTACTATCTAAGATCGAACCAAAAGATGTTAAAGCGCCATGAATGAAGATAGGCGGTTCAATGCCATGCAAGATGAAATTCATGAGTTTGATCGTCTTGATGTATGGGAGTTAGTACTGCTCAGGCGTGCTATGATTATAGCTCTCAAATGGATCTTCAAAGTAAAACTTGATGAGCATGGTGATGTGTTGAAGAACAAGGCTCGATTAGTTGCTAAAGGATATCGTCAAGAGGAGGTATAGACTTTGAAGAATCTTTTGCTCCAGTTGCTCGAATCGAGGCAATCGAATCTTTCGGCTAATCTTGCTAGTAAGAACATGGTAGTATATCGGATGGATGTAAAGGCGGCATTTACGAGCGGAGATCTTAAAGAAGTCGTCTCGTCGGTAACTGAAGGATTTGTGAATCAAGAGCATCCTACTCACGTTTATCGTTTGAAGAAGGCTCTTTACGGTTTAAAGCAAGCTCGAGGGCATGGTATGATACTTTGTCAAAGTTTCTTCTATCAACGGATTCATCAAAGGCGATTGATCCTACATTGTTCACCGGAAGTCGAGGCAAACATTTAATTCATGTTCAAATTTATGTTGATGATATTATTTTGCCTCGGCGGACCCAATGGAATGTGATCGTTTTCAAATGAAATGAGTTCTAAATTTCAAATGTCAATGATGGGACAAATGTCATTTTCTTGGGATTACAAATTTCACAAAGTCCGGAGGCATTTTCATAAATCAATCTAAATATGCAATGAGAGATCTTAAAGAAATTTGGATTTGATTCAAGTGACCTGTAGACACCCCATGATTGACCGAACCAAACTAGATGAGGACCACTCGGGGATCATGATTGACCAAGCGAAATATCGTAGTATGATTGGATCACGATGTATCTCACTTGCTAGTAGACCGGACATCTTGTTCATTTGTTTGCATGTGTGCTAGATACCGAGCTAAGCCTACTAAAAAGCACCTTGAAGCGATTAAGCGGGTCTTCGGTATCTCAAGGAACCATCAATATGGGTCTTTGGTACCGAAGGACACCGGTATGTCTCTAACGGCCTATCGAGATCTTGATCATGCGAGTTGTCAAGATACTGCGTCGAAATACATGCGGAGGTGCTCGGTTTTGGGTGATAAGCTTGTGGTGGTCTTCAAAAAGCAAATGAGTACTTCTATTTCCTCTGAGGCTTGAATACATAGCCATGTCATCTGTTGTGCTCAAATCTTATGGATGAGATCTCAATTATCGACTATGGCTTTGAATTCAACAAAATCCTCTGTCTTGTGATAATAAAAGTGCTATTGCTCTCTCATGCAACAACGTTCAACACTCAAGAGCAAAGCACATCGACATTCGACATCATTTCATCGGGGAACAAGTGGAAAAAGGTGTGGTGGAACTCTATTTTGTGAGGTGCGAATATCGGTTAGCGAGACATCTTCACCAAAGCTCTTCAAGAGAGCGTTTTGAGTTTATTCTTCCACGTCTTGGCTTGAAAAGCCTTCAACGAAACACTCAAGCGTCTTGAGGAGGAAGGCGAGGAGTAAAGGTCTATCTTCATCTATCTCTTGTAAATATTTATTTGAAAAACAAAATACAAAATTATAAAACCTTCAAAATCAAATAGAAAAATATAAAACTTTCAAAATCCATAAAAATATTTGAAAAAAATATTCTTCAAAAAAAAAAAAAAAAATAAAAAATGTCATGTTTTTTTTCGGATTCGATAATATCTACGGTCTTTGTCTTGTCATTCAAAGAATGACACGGGACTTTAGATGTTGTTCGAATTTATTTAAAAAAAAAAAAAAAAAAAAAAAAAAAAAATAAAAATATTTTGGGAGAAAAGAAACAATGGTTTATTGTCATTTGAGGCAATAACCGGTTTTAAAAGAAAAAACGAGCCATGTTTTACCATGTTTTCAAATTCCATGCTCGATTCTATAAACATTTATCTTTGAAAACCAAATGCTTTGAAAAATAACTCGGTCTCTATTTTGATAATCATCGGGACTTATTTGTCAAAATCTCTATCTCTCGATCAACAACCTATGTCATTGATTGAGGGAGAATGATTTCAATTAAATTAAAAAGTTATTTGGCATTAAATTGTTTTCAAAAGATATACATGCATGTTTTATCAATGGAGTTTAAAGTCTTAAAATCCGATCCTTATCGATTAAAACGCTTTCATAATCAAGTCACAATTTCCTTAAAAGCTTTCAAAATCAATTTAAATCTATAAGAGATCACAAATCTCAAATGATTTGATAATTGTGATCGGGGAGAATGTGTGATTTAAATTGGATTTAAGCGATAATTCGGTAAATGGTTTTATAAGGATGTACATGCTATCACCTTACATGTGACAAACGATTTCAAATTTTCCATGCACATGTTGAGGGGAGCATCTATCTTAAACCTATGATTTGAAATGTGATCACTTATCTCAATGTGCGGGTTCCCTCTAGTATGTGCAAAACTCTTTTCAAACCTCGAGGCACATATTGAGGGAGCAAATTATGGAAACCTCATCCTTCCGGAAATGCTATATCTACTTGATTTGATGTGGGAAGTGATGTTGATATCTTTAGAAAATGGTAATCAAAGAAGTTAATTCTTTCTCTTGCCTCCGTGTGCAAAACATTTTCAAATACTTGATGCACATGTTGAGGGAGTTCTCGTTCTAAAATATCAAAAACAATTCGGTACAAAATGCTTTGATAATATATCACAAGTATCGAATTGATTTTCAAATGGTTTTCAATTGGTTCCAATGGCGGATGAACAATACCAAATTGACCGACCAACTTTACTTTATATGCGGTGATATAAGGATGATAAGGTTAGGTATGTGTTCCCATGATCCGCGAGCCGGAGGATCTACCGAGGACAATCCACTAGTTAGTGTAGAAGTCCTTAGGTATGATGATAAAAGGAGAAAAGTGAGATATGGGAAGAGTGCGGACTGAGATAGAGCTAATCTTGGAATAAACCCAACAAGGTTCTAGCTATGAAGTCTCGGTAAGCTTGAAGGGTTGAAGAATTAAAAGAATTGAATGAGGAAAGGGTGAAAACAAATAGCCCTCCATTTATTCAACCTTAGAGGCGAAACCGGGTTCAATTCATATACTCTTGATGGTAACATCGGTATTGAAGACAAGGCGTCATGGACCCGGTGGCCTTGCACTTCAACTTTCCAAACCACTCAAGTTCCTCTTAAAGGACTTGTTTCATTCTCACGGGAACCGACATTATCTATCGACTTTCTCTTAGAGATGGTTGATATTGAAGAGGAGACCCTCTCCTAGTCTCGACACGGGATCCAAATATGCACAAATTGAGTCTAGAGCCACGAGATCATCAATAAATCTCATTAGGACACTTTCAATGAAGACTCTCTGTTTCACACAATGTGGAAAGAGATTATATCTTGAGTCCTCGCATTATCCTTGTGGTATTGCGAACATCCGAGTGATGTGTATACATATTCACTATGAAGATGGAAAGCCTTACGGAGCCAACATCAAACAAGCTCTGGTAGGTGGCATGTGAGATCTATTATATAGATCAACCATGTGACAATGAGCAGAAACAATGGGGCGATTCAATCTCTTGAATCAATCACGGTTCGAGTTATGGATTAGCGGATACCTTTGAAAAACCGGTCGTTGTGCTTAAAACTCTTTTCTTTAGCACATCGACCGTGTACTCATTTTCAAACCAAAGGTGTTTTATGATTGATAATTGATTTTCAATAAAACCTTCGTTGTATTGCAAAAACAATTTCTATTGAGCAATACGATTGTTTTCAAATCTCTTTTCATCAATCGGTGGACTTAAAATTATTTGGTTCACTCACTCCGTGTTGTCTTCTTTGAGATGTTCGGTTTGAGAACAGCTAGAAGCAGTGCGAAACCTGTCATCAAGGAAATTCTTGAATTATACACGATCACAGGCGGTACATGTCTTGATCAGCGGGGAACCGTGGGCGTGTACCTCAATTCAACGAAAGTGATCAAAGACACTTTCGTGCGATTTATTGCTAGCTGTTGTATGCGGTACACCCGGCGTTTGCGGTGATCGAATGAAGCGGTCAATCCATAGCCGCATGCTCACTTAACACATTCATCTCAAAGAAATCATGATTAGTGCATCAATGACTCGATATTTTCACTCCATGCTTACGCTGCTGCTGCGCCAATATCATGATTCAACAAAAGCTTCCGCTACTCGATGAGAAGATATCATGATCCAAAATGTGAGCATGTCGGTCCTAAAGTCACAACATCACATAATACCAACACCACAAAGGATGTCTCGGAGATTTTTGATGGTGATGATCTCAAAGATGGCTCAAATTTATTATCACGTGGATCGGTAAAGACCTCCACTTGGAGTAACCAAACATGCAATGTGAAGAATCAATGACTACGAGCTTAGGAGCAAGGACTACATCAAGAATGCAAGATCAATTGTTAATGTATTATCTAGTTGTATTCAATGTAATTTTGGTACATGATTGAGGTGACCTCCTTAGGGAGATTGTTAGGAATTAGAAATTCCGGTATTAAAAGTCGGTCACCTCAAGTATATGTAATCGTTAAGCTCGTAGTCGTAGTTCTTTTAAGTTAAGTAGTATTTAGTTAAGTAACACCGTGGAGGACAGACGGGTCTTTACCAGCTGTATGCACGATCCACGGACCCGATGTGTGGCGATTTATGTAAGACTATAAATACTCTCTACCTTCCAAGGTAGAGTTGGAGCTCATAATAATATCTTTCACTTTCTCTCACTAAGTTCCCTAAACCTCTAACTTTCTCTCTCTAGAATTCCATCTATATGCTACTTTGTGTTATGGTTTGATGTGTATGTGAAAACTAATATCTTACAGTCAAAAGTTATAAGAAAAAGTTAAGCGAAACCTAAGCATGAAGCGCCCATAACTTTACATTTTGAGTTACGCCCTTTTAAAATGGTACTTCGCTCCGAATCATCAAAAAGTTAAAACACGAAGTTGTCCGAACGAGCGTTTTCCTTCAATAGTAAACTCGGACCTTGAAAGCATAAATAGGCCAAAATATTTCAAAAGCGAAGCTATAGTAAATATAGTCTCATAACTATACTTTTGTCACAACTAAAAGCAAACCAAGAGACCTAATTGCCATTAGCCAAGACCACGGCTCGACTAAGGCCAAAGCTAAGTCTCAAGACCATGGAAGTCAAGACCAAAGTCACGGCAAGGCCATGGCTAAAGCCTCGAGGCTTGTTTGAAGCAGCGAGAACTTGTAAAAACTAGATAGTTATTAAAACATGATAAACTTTATGTTATAACAATCTTCACTCAAAACATATGTTGTATTTACTAAGTGCTACAATAGTAGGGAGCTTCATGTGAGGGGTTTCATTTGAGTAAAGCGTGTCGACGAGTTCTTTGGTTCTGAATTAAAGTGTCTAGCTCTCGAGCGTTCTTGCATGACCTACGAATTATGATGGCCCGAGCGGTGATACGATATCTATAAACTAAATCGTTTTCACATATTAAAGATCTTTCTATAAACATCAAATGATAATTGACTACATCATGATCAACATAGGAATATATATAGGATGGTTTATGTTTCCTTAAACATTATTCCAAACCTAAGTCGCAACATTTCATTTTAGGTTGCCGTAGAAGTCTTCCGACTTATCCATCATCCGTTAAAGTACTTAATATCATCAACTCTTGGTGAGTTCATAGCCCCATTTTATTACTTAAATTGTTTTACAAACCCTTGGGGAGATACATGCTTTATTTCAAACCAGACACATTACTTTCAATGTATGCTTATCTGAATGTATT
Organism: Chrysanthemum lavandulifolium; assembly: GCA_022545495.1. Lineage (NCBI taxonomy): Eukaryota > Viridiplantae > Streptophyta > Magnoliopsida > Asterales > Asteraceae > Chrysanthemum > Chrysanthemum lavandulifolium. Next base: position 169,882,945 of record CM040239.1, read on the forward strand.
ATTTGCATTAAGTACCACTATTGCCAATCTTAAGTCCCTACTATCATGAACCATTAATCACTTGCGGTGAGCGCGAATATTGTGGATAGGCCTATTGGGATTGCGAATCCCGTTTGTGTTGACGGATAGGCAAACAAGCACTATATTTGAACATCTATAGGTTTATTGGCAAATTACCTATTAGGGCATCGGTTACTATTTTATAGCGGTGTTAGCGTTTTCGGTATCATGAGCTTAATGCAATAATAATGTTTTGTTTCAAAACCTTGGTGTGAGTCAAATTAACTCACACTACCAACATAATGTGTTCAACCATCAAACAAACTCTATGAATTTCACTCAACCTTTGTGTTGTGAGTTTTAACATGTATTTCGGGTCCATAAAGTCGGAAGCTGGCGGAAGGGCAAGATCAAGAAGGCTATACATAAATAATTTATCATTCACAAAGCATCAAAACTTATTATTGATGTCTTTTGTAATCAATGGAACCAAGCGGGACCTATTTTGTAAACTACGATATATTTGAATGATAAAGCCTTTTAAAGCGCTTCTTTTAGAGATCGTTTTCTATTATTATATTTGTTGTGCCATCAAGTAATACCAGTTTGAATTCGCATATCACAAAATTGGGGTGTTACAGCCGGTGGCTTGTTCTAGTCGGAATCAACTCATTATCTTCATTGGTGACTCTGTCATTCCTCCTTTCTTTAGCACAACATGAATAGGACTAACCCGAGGACTATCGAAATAGCGTAAATTAGACCGCATCCGAAGCTTAATGATTTCGTGTTTTACCGTCTTGGACTTTAGGTTTAATCTCCTCTATGGTTTGTACTACGGGTTTAAAATCATCTTCCATAAGTATCTTGTAAGAAGCGTATGAAGGTTAATTCCTTTTATGTCGAGACTTTCCATGCAATTGCTCCCTTGTGCTTGCTTAAAACCTCCGATGTGACTCCTTTTCTTCGTCGGATAACGAGAGAAGAAATCTGTGCGGAAAATTCGATCCCCATTAATGAATGCATATTCTAAATGAGGAGGAGCTCCTTGAGTTTTGAGGTAGTATCGACTTCTTAGGGGTATTTCTTGAACATAATGTTTGATTGCTCCGTTTCGCTTTCTCCATCACTAGATGTCCCATCATTATCTTGATTTCAATGATTTCAAAGGTCGGGAAGAAAGCATTCACAGGCATGTTTACGTGCGTTAGCTTCGATAAGGTCGAGATCATCAAGGTTGTCATCGATTGAAAGAAGCATATCTCATTGACTTTTCAAGATTGAAGGTAATCTTATTGTTTCCAATCTCAACCAAATCTTCTTGTTAAAGACATTAATCATAGCGTGTGCGGTTGCAAGAAAGGGTCTTCCAAGCAAAATTGGGATATCATCCTCTTCCATCTCAAGGACTACGAAGTCGTAGGGAAGACAAATTGCTCGATCTTGACAAGAACATTTCGGTGATTCCTTTAGGTTATTGAGTAGTTTTATTAGCTAGCTCAATACACATTCTAGTTAGTTTCAGTTCTTCCAATTCTAGGCGAAGAGAGAGAGAATGGCATAAGACTTATACTTGCCCAAGATCGGCAAGGGCCTTGTTGAACAAAATTCCCAGATAGTAAAGGTAAGGTGAAACTCCTGGATCTTCTTCTTTGAGAGGCATATCTTTTAAAAGGCGGTAGAGCATCTTTGATTTAAAGTTATCTGCGTCGATCGAGAAAGTATTCTATGGGTAAGGAGATCCTTCATGAATTTGGCATATTTGGCATTTGCTCAAGGGCTTCAACAAGAGGAATATTAATGATGAGTTGTTGTAATTTCTCCATGAATTTACGAAATAGCACTCGTTCTTGTTCCTCTTAATTCTTCCGGAAATGGAATTGGTAGAATGTAAGGACAGACTTTTTGACGATGGGTTGAGCCTCCTCGGTTTCTTTGTTGTTGTCTTGGGCGTTTGTTCGATCGAGATCATTCGAGTTTGAAGGGTAATTTGGTTCCTTATAGTGTAATCTACTTCTCGTTGTAATGGCATGAGCTAGATCTCGAGGTTTTGGTTCGGTTTTGCTAGGTAATTCTCCTTCATCTCTCATTCGATAGATTCTGCGAGCCTTCAACTTGATTTTCAAGTCTTCTTATAGCATTGCTTGTGTTCTCGACATATTGTCATAATCTAGCTTGATATTCCAAACCAACTTTTAGTTCTCTTCTTGTTTTCTTTGGATTCCTTGACAACCATCTTCTGACCTTTTCTAGATCATTACTCTCCCATCAATGGGTTTATCAAACTTGTGTTTAACCATCTTGACTTCTTGATGAGGATTGCATATCTACTTCAAATTCCTCCAGTTCTTTATTACCGATTGTATCTCGATAGGATCCACATTCCAAGATGATGCGTCGAGAGCTACTTCTTCAACTCTTGTCCATCCTTTATCGTGAGTCATTAATGGGATAGGTTCTTTTGAGTCTAATAATTGCCGAGTTTTTATGTTCAACCCGTTGTAGAATATTTGCGATTGCTCGTGCTTGTTGAGTTTATGCTCGGGCTCTTTAGGATGGCTTCGTTGAATCTTTCCCAAGCTGTAAAAGTGGCTCATCATTGAGTTGGCTAAACCTCCTAATTTCATCAACTTCTTTGGAGAAGTTTTGCAGGGGTTCGGTATTCTTTAATAAAGGCCTTCTTAAATGCATTCCACATTGTGATAGATCCGGATGGAAGTTTCTTTAACCAATCTCTAGCTCTTCCTTTTAGGGTAAAGGAATGCCCTCATCATAACATGATCTCTAGAGACCACGGTAGCGTGGAATAAGTCGGCGATCTCACATACTTTGCGATGTGCTTCTTCATCTTTGGTTCCATAAAAGCAACATCTTTTTAGTTCATCAAGGCGAGTCCCAGAATTGAATTTTACATTTTCTTCAAGAGCCGAAATGGTGATTCCACATTTTCTTTTAAAGGTGGTGAGATAATCATTCATAGTAAGAGACATAATATTAGAACAAAACTAAAGACTTAAATAAAAATCCTAATATAACTCCCCGGCGGTGGCGCCAAAAACTTGATGCGGGTTTCTTGACCGAGGTTTAATATTTATAAAGTCTCGTTATACCTATGGTCTACCCTAATGCACTAACAGGCGGTGTGCCGGTCATGTGTAGTGTAGTAATGGGTAAAGCCAAGGTCGTCCCAAAAGCTATGTGTGTTGGATTATTACTAAGTCTAGGTGTCACAGATTAATAATGATTTCGATAGGGAATTAATTAATTAAACTACTAAAGCGAATAAAGTATATAAAAGCAAATAAATGGTAAAGGGAAAATCAATAGAGGAGAGTAGTGCGAACCTAGTTAATCCTCCTAGCTAGTAATGCCTCGTCTACTTACTTCTATATACTTGAGTGGGGTCAAAGTTGAGAGGACAACATTTGGTCAGTCGCCCTAACCTATCGGCAAAGATGCCACCACGGAGAAGTCGGTGTCCCTCATAAGTCTGTTGTTCACGGTACCCTAAGCCAAGTCATTAAGTACCGCTACATGCTAGATTTATAATAGTGAGTGCCGGGCATTAGCAACTTAAACACTCACCCCTAATTCTTAAGTTCATCAAGCGGTAGTGATCAATTGGTCAAATCGCACAAGTAGAAAGGGTCGTCGGTTGGTTATATCTTACCCTTCTTGTCTCGATCCGCTCACCTAATTGGGTTGGTCATATCTCTAGGCAATTGGCCTCTATTGCCATTCAAAACTACCGAACCAGGGTGGCTACCAATAAACTATGCATGCATACACTTAGAAATAATTATGCGGAGTAAAGTAAATGCAAACAAAACAATTAAGGAATCATAACTAGGCGGCACCAAGAGGTGCTTAGCAGCTCATATTAATCATACAAACCAATTTAATATTTAACGGTAGGAAATACATGAATTGAAAGTAAAGAAAATATAAAATGCTAATGCTTATCGTAGGGAGTGATTTCTCCTTGGAGATAGCTCCGTATGCTCCTCTAGACCCGCCTTGAGCTTTTTCCCGTTCTCGGTTGTTGTGTGTGGAATGGGATGATTAGAAATCTTTGGAATTCGTGGGGTATTTATAGGCGGATCACGGTTACAGAGTAACCATAACAAAAGTTATGCCATGACCGTCAATTTCTTCATATTTTGCACTAGATCTTCTAGTTACGCGTAACCTTATAATTGGTTACGCCGTAGTCTTCAATAAACTTGTTTACGCCGTAGTTGATGATATAGTTACGGCGTAAGTATCGTGATGGAACCTCATTTGACCTAATATAGTTACGTCGTAACCTTTGGGAAGAATTATGCGTAACCTTCGATAAGTTGGTTTTCGAGTCACGCAATAGTTACTGCGTAATGTGAGAGATGAGTTCTGTGATAACTTCTTAAAAATCGACATACTATGATAAATCTTTAGATAATTCTCCAATTCCACGTCTCTTTAGCTCCAATGCTCGTAATTTACCTGAAAATGGAAAACAATGGAAAACAAGCGTAAATCCATATAAATGATATAAATTACAAGCATTATCGGGGGAAATTGACACTTAATAATCAGGACTATTTGATGTTATCACTCCCTCTCAATATGTGCATCAAGATTCGAAAGAGTTTTGCACATATTAGAGGGAACCTGCACTTTGAGACAAATCAGTCACGTTTCAATTCTTTTGGTTTAAGATAAATGCTCCCCCTTAACATGTGCATGGAAAATTTGAAATCGTTTGGCACATGTAGGGAGGAGAGCTTGTTATTATATTTCTAAATCACTTATCGAATTATCAGTTTATATCCAATTTAAATCACAAATTCTCCCCCGATCACAATTTTCAAATCCTTTGAGATTTGTGATCTCTATTGATTTAAATTGTTTTTGAAATTTTTTGAGGAGAATTGTGACTTGCTTTTGAAAAACATTTTAACTGATAAGGATTCGATTTTGAGACATTAAACTCCATTGTTCAAACATGCTTAAGTATCTTATGAAAACATAACATTGGCCAAGGTCTTGAACGAATTGTATAAAACATTGTAAAACATGGTTCTTTTTGATTGTCCAAAAGTAGACCTTGTACGTTTATGTGCCAATTGTTTGAAAGATAACCTTTTTGATTTAATTGAAATCATTCTCCTCCTCAATCAATGACATAATTTGTTGATTGAGAGATAGAGATTTTGGCAAATGATAAGTCCAGATGATTTTCAAAAATAGAGTCCGAATTATTTTCAAAGCAATCTTGTTTTCATTAAATGACAAATATTTTTCAGAAGAATTTTTGAAGGAAAAATATTTGGAGGGAGACATTTGTCTTTTTGAAGACACGTGTCCCGAATAAACATATGTTTTAGAATCAGAGCATGAAGATTAAAAAATTTATTTAAGCATGGCTCTGTTCTTTCTTTTAAAAACTGGTTACTGCCTGAAATGACAATAAACCATCATTTTTCTCTATCCTTTTTTTTAATGAAAGGTTTATGTACATTCGAACTTCATCTAAAGACCCGTGTCATTCTTTGAGTGACAAATTAAAGTCCGTAGATGTTATCGAAGAATAGAAATAGATGGAAAAAGAATATTTTTGTGCTTTTTCAATGATTTTCTGAATTTTTATGGATTTTTGAAATTTTATATTTTTCTATTTTCTTTTTGAATGAATATGTACAAGAGATGGATGAAGAAAAGCCTTTACTCCTCGTATTCCTCTTGAAGATGTTTGAGTGTTTCTGGTTGTAGACTCTTTAGACCAAGTCGGGGAAGGATAAACTCAAAACGTTCTCTAGGATGAGCTTTGGTGAAGATGTCTGCTAACTGATAATCAGTCTTCACAAAATATAGTTCCACCACACCATTTTCCACTTGCTCCCTGATGCAGTGATGTCGAATGTCGATATGCTTTGCTCTTGAATGTTGAGCGTTGTTGCATGAGAGAGCAATGGCACTCTTGTTATCACAATGTCTGAGAGGATTTTGTTGAATTCAAAGCCATAGTCGGATAATTGGGATCTCATCCATAGGATTTGAGCACAACAAGATGACATAGCTATGTATTCTGCCTCTGTAGAGGATATTGAGGTACTCATTTGTTTCTTTGAAGACCGACTCACAAGCTTATCACCCAAAATCGAGCACCTCGGACGTGCTTCGACGTGTATCTTGACACCGCATGGTCGGCATCTGCATAGGTTGTTAGTGACATACCGGTGTCCTTGGTACCAAAGACCCATGTTGATGGTTCCTTGGAGATACCGAAAGACCCGTTTAACCGCTTCAAGGTGCTTTTGGTAGGCTTAGCACGGTATCTAGCACACATGCATACAACGAACATAATGTCCGGTCTCTTGGCGGTAAGATACATCGGGGATCCAATCATACTACGATATTTAGTTTGGTCAACCATGATCCCAAAGTGGTCCTCATCCGGTTTAGTACGCCCACCATGGGAGTGTCAGCGGTCACAAGAATCAAATCCAAATTTCTTTAAGATCGATGGATGCGGACACACACCTTGTGTCAATGATATTTTGTATGATATTATTAAGCACGCGGAATTTACTTAGTAATACTTAGAAGACGGATTATATGATGTATTGTAAGTAAACACAGATTAAACACAAAACTTAAGCTCCAATATTATTAATGAATAATACGAGTGATCTTGCTTATCACTAGGGTTACACCTTGAAGCTTTTGTGAGTAATATGTAGGTAATTAGACAAGTACCTAAGACAATGACCTAGGACCTCCTATTATAGCACAAGGAGTCCTTCACAAGATAAGAATAAACCTATTAATATAGAATATACACACAATCTATTCTATACTTATCATTATCCGAATACTAAACAATTATCCAATAGCGGTGGTAATAATTTACCAAGAGGTGGTATCGTTTCCACTGCTAGTGCCAAGCAGTGTAAACCACAACTATCCGTGGTAATGATTATTCCCAACAATCCTCCCCAAAACTTATGATTTCTTTGCAAATCAATAAGTTTCTTCAATCTGCATTATCTTCAAGGATTTAGGGAATTCAATCAAACACTTTACTTCCTCCTTAACTTCTGAATAGCTCTCTGGAACATTGATCTTGAAGCCTATGTAATAATGCTCTGACCTTCTCATTGTCTTCATGAACACTTATTGTTGTACATAATATCACTGTGAGAGTTCCAGCTCTGAGTGGATACTCTTTCTCAGCAAGCATGAATGCATCAACTCCATTTACTGTAGAAACATGATGAACTTCACACGAGTCATAATAAAACCATTTAGTATCAGGACATGTGCATGAGAATTTCTAAAATCATCATTAACATTTGGTTCATAGAGCCTTCTAAGATTAATCCATAATCGCATCTCCTTCATATCTTTGAGACCTTGAGTATCAAACCTTTCTCGAACTAACTTCCATAATGTGTCAAGGTCATCTCGTCAAAAGATTTAATGAGATCTTCAAATGTCATGAATGATGAAGTTTCATCACCTAGCCTTGTGATCTTCCATGTTGGAGCAAAATTGCTAGCGTGTAAACCTCCCAATCAATGATAGGATGTCTTACTTGCGGTGGTTACGGATAAAAGTATTCTTCTACAATCACAATCATTCTAGTCAGTTGTTCTTGATGAATTTCTCAAGTAGGAATTTCTTGTTCTTCAAAGAACCTTAGTCTTCTTAATGTTTGAGAATCACTTTCTTTGGCCTTTCTCTTCAATCCAGAAACCTTTTGCTTCTTCTTCGAGCTCATTGAAATAAAATCTCTATCATGTTTTGAACTCTGTAGTAGATACCTTCAACTTGATTATCGTGCATTCCTTTGAATTGATGCTTTTTCCAACCACCAACATGACAACAATAAGTCTTCATGTATGAAATAATTTGTGCCTTGGTTGGTTGTCTTGGTTTCTTTTGACCCTTTCTGACTGTACTAATCACATCTTGAAGTGCTTGATTGTTCTTCATTTGAATAAAATCCTTCAACTGAGCAGTTCTTTGATCTTCAATTAAGGATGCATCTGCTACAAGGTCAATTGCCTTTTTCTTGATCATTGGATTATTAGCAATCAAAAACTTAATATCTTCTTCGGAAGGAACATAGCTAAACTTTGGAGTCTTCTCTCTAAGTATTGTAGGTTGAACAGTGGAAAGTGGATCTTCTTCCATTCTATCCAATCTTTTAGTCTCCAAAAAGCTTGCAACTTCCATTTCTTCAAGCATTTTCTTTTCAAAGAACTTGTTCTTCAAGAATCTTCTTAGTAATTTCTCTATCAAGAGCAATACGTGCTTGTTGTTTCTTTGAGATCTTTCTTCCAGTTTGCTCTTCACTTTCCATACCGCTTTACCTTTGTCTTTCTTTCGCTTTATCAAATTCTTCACTTGCGGTGGCAATATTTGGCTTTGCGGTGGAAATTGAATCGATGGTAAAATCGGTTGCAAGATGAAAATATCTTGATCATCAAGTTGCTCTTCTTGAGTATTAGCTTCCTTTGCTCCTTTACTAGTATCTCCTTCATCTTCAAAATCAATTTTCCTCCCGAGTTTCAAAGACTTGTTTTCCTCCCTGTTTGGGAGAATTACCCAAATCTTGATCAAAACCCGGTGAAGCACCATCATTAGGTGAGGATGAAGATGAAATCACCAACTTTGCGCCTTCTTGTGCTTTTTCAACCCCGCAACTCTTTCTTCAAGTTTCGAATCTCTTCTTGTAAGTGTTTAACATCCTTGGCATCTTGCTTCTTGACTTGTGCCAAGTCCTTCGTAGAGATTCAACACGCTTGGCTAACTTTGTACACAAAACCATCAATTCTAATTGTTGCCCACCGCCTCATCACTTCCAACCGTGTTACCTATTGGGAGAGGTGAATCATGGGGCATTGGCTCGATTCTCCTAGTTAGACTAGGTTGAAGTCTAGAACCACCAACGCTTGTTCCTAGACCAAAAGGTTCGAAACTTGTTGTGTTGTCACGAAAAAGGTGGTTGTTTGCTCCTCCTCTCATAGGTTTGAGAAGCGGTGGAGTATAATCAATGGTTGGAGCAGAGATTATGGGTGTGTTTTGTTCGGTTGTAATCTTTGCAAGCATTTAAGGTAAGAGTGGTGTAAAAATCATGTTGCCATCTCTATTCATGTTTTGAAAACTTTAGGCTTTAGGCAACCGATTTCATAAACATTAGTATGGGGTTGCGCTTGAAACTCATTTAGCAATCGCTTTGCACAAACCTTGGATACATTAAAAATTTTGTTGAACTCTTTACATTGCCGGTCATACTTGTAAAAATATAATTTGACTAGTTAAAAATCTTATCGCTGGCTAGACAAACCAAAGGGTAAGCCATGGTTGAACTAAATTACTCATAAGATGTTTTCTTTGGTGTTAGGAATTAGAAATTCCATAGTGAAGAGTCGGTCACCCCAACTATTATCTAGCATAGGTTAGCTCGTAGACATTACGTTATTTACTTGATTAAGTAGTTAATTAGTTAGTTTGTAGCTTAGTATAGTTTAGAGTAACACCGTAGAGGATGGATGGGTCTTTACCCACTGTATCCCTGATCCACAGTCCGATAGGAGGACGGTTTTATTGTAACTATAAATACCCCTTCCATCCATGGAAGAGGTGGAGCTTCTCATTCAATCTAACATTTTATTTGTGCTACAACTCTCTACCAAGAAACTCCCTCTCTCTACTTTCTCTCTCTATAATGTCTAACATGTATTTTGATCATCCAAGACCACCCGAATCATCAAACACAATAATATTACGATCCTTCAATTGGTACCAGAGCCAAGGTTTTTATGTTTTGATGATTTGTGTGGTATTTTTTTGATTCTTGTTAAGACTGGTTTGGTATTATTCTGTTTTGGTCGGATAATATTTTAGTATCATGTGGGTAAACAGTTTGTAACAAGACTTAATGTATTTTTGGTCAAAAACTTCATGTGACTTGTTCAAAATATGTCGTGTGTCACCTTCTTTGTCCCAAGTCAGTATCTTTGTCACTTTTAAATGAGTTTTGTACCATCTTTTATCTGTGAATGAATCTGGTCTACTTCTGGTCAAACTAGTCATCTTTCCTGTGGTCATAATGGGTCAAAATGGATGCATCTTTATGCTTTTTCTGGGTTTATCATGAATATGGTCGGAAAGTAGTCGGAAAACTCACCAGAAAAATTTTAATGGTCAAATTTTCTTGTTAGCGAGTTGGGTTGTTTCTTTATAGCGAGTTGTCAACCTTTTTCTTGCTAGCGACTTATATTTATAAGTTGGCGACTTGTGATAACATAAAATTACAGAAGTGACTTGTTAACAGAAAATTTAGCGATTTGTAATGGAAAAAGTTGGCGACTTGACTATTGACTATTGAGTCAATAGCGACTTGTAAGATTAGTGAAGTAGCGACTTGATTGATGCTGTCATGGCGACTTGGATATGTTAAGTATAAGGTGTATAGCGACTTGTGACTGAGTAAGGGTAGCGACTTGACTAAAATCAACAACTTGACTGACAGAAATGATGAAGAAGAGGTTTTTGACCATAGACCACGACCCATGACCACTACAGAAATCTTATACCAAACACTGACTCATTCAACTTCAGAAAACCATCAACTCATCACATCTCTAACTACCACTACTCAAAACTCAAATCAAAATAAAATGCAAATCGATCTCGAAGGGTTCAACCTTATTTTCAATCTTTAAAGATTCTTTGAGTTGAAATCTATTCATCAACGATCTATGTGAAACAAAACATCCATGTTTATTTCTTTCCAGAACAATTCAAGAAAAAGAAACAACACATCCATGTTTGTTTCTTTCATTAGAGTCACTCAAGACTTTCATAAGAAAAATAGATCGACGTCAACATCATTGATATATGTGAGAAGTTTTCACTTCATTCTTATGTTCGAATCTCAAAGAGTGAACAAGACCACAAGGTCTCATCTAAACTTTCATTCGCTAATCACAAAAACGAAAAGCAAACTAAGATAAGAAACCAACCCTTGAATCATATAGCCGCCTCTAATCGATCTTGCCATCCCATGGTGTCGCTATTCCTCGAGCCAACCACGTGGTGAGGCCATTGATGCATATTGTTGTGATAAGAGACTTAAGTCAAGAGGGAGGCGGATATTTGTGTTTGTGAATTTTTGTGAAGGATTTGGATGGAGGCGACTAAGTTTGAGATTAGGGTTTCATTTTTCTGTGTCTATGATGAGAGAGGCCGAGATAATGTTAGAGTTATTAGGGTAAGAGAGTGATATGTGTGTCTTTTATAAACCCCAATTAATTAGGGTAAGACTAGATTTGGAGCGTGACTACATTTGGGCCCTAGCAGGTATACACAAATCTAGGACTTAAAGCTAATGTATGGGCCGAGTGATAACCACCCTTGGACTCAAATTATTTGATTATTTGGCGGCTGGGTGGATTTATTAAGTTGCAAGTTTGATTATCTGGTTTTGATATTGGATGAACGAATTAGAGCATAACACATGGACCCATATTTGTGTTATACGAAGATTGGATTTGGTTTGTTATGGTTGGTACTAGTTTGGAAAGTGGTGATTTAGCGGGTTGTCATGTGGATGAGTGGATCCGAATTTTTCCTAGTGAGTCGAATACTTACTCTCTATTGATGGTTCGGATTTTGTATGGGGCCTCGTTAACTTAATATTTGGCACACACGGTGGGTCATTTGAAAATAACTATGGACATTACTACTTAATCCTTTGGACCGAATTGGGTGATTATTGATTAGGGACAATCTTGAATGATAATGAGATTTATTGAGTTTTGATGATGAGATTCAATGGGTTATGAGGTATGGTACTATGGTATATGCACTTTCACGAAGAACATTATATCACGGCTTAAAGTGTTTATTGGGAAATGTTGACTATGGGGTTGTTTGTATTCGGTATTTCTTATTTGGATTTGAAGTGACGTTTTCCGGGCGCGGTTACTTATTTTCGTCTTCTTTCTTTCTACCCTTCCGCGAAGATGACTTGTTTGTGCGTTTATTGAGTGTGATAAAGACTTGGCTATTTAGTTACGTTTGTGATTCTTTCTTGCTTAACCCACAACGTAACTATCACTTCGGTGTCTCACGCAGTTGAGGATACGTCAAGAGGTTTTGTACATTGGGTACACCGTTTCTTCTTCACAAGGATTAGTACAAGTTTAAGTAAAAATGGGAATTCTACTTCATGATCAAGTTTGGTATATCGGTTTACTTCTCCATGTGGTCACTACAATAGCCGGCTGAGAATCGTGAATGATGTGTGTACCAAAGTATTTATTGGATGGTTGATGATGTTGATGATGTTGGATAATGAACCGTTGATGAACCGCTGCATGTTCCCCTAAAACAGATATACACCGAAACCAAAGTTGTCATAACACATTCAAGCTGACATTGTTTCCGGTTTTTGTCTTGATTTTGTAAAATCCCTCGAAAGAACCTATTTCTCGGTTTAAATCATACACTTGTAAAATCCCGTGACAATGGAAACATCCTGGTAATAGTAAAGTGCATTTCTGGATCTATCTTACGATTTATTCTTGGTTTTGTAAAATCCCGCGAAAGAAACCATTTCTCAGTTTAAACTACAGAATTGTAAAATCCCTTAATGATGGATTCATCCTGAAGAAAGGATAAAGGGTGTACTTCATTGGATGTGTGTTTGGATTTTCGTCAAGGCAGTTTGGTTACTACATGGTTTTACGGGGTTATGTGCTTTTAACCATGGTCGGGATGAAACCGTTATCGAGTTCACTTAAAAGCGTCAAAGGAGGCTAGAGTTGAGCTTTTAACCGTAAGATGTGACAACGGGTTAATTCAAGTATTATCTATTTGAGGTTAAAGTGAAATATCACAGGCGAGTGTACTTAGTATCCGAAGGTATCGAGGTTGAATGGATGAAGATTCTTGAGATCCTTGTTCAAGCTTATTATCAAATCTAAGACTTGGAAATCTAGTTATTGTTGGGTGACTTTTCCTTTTCTTTTACCACTTGGGGAATTGGGCTCTTACCACCTCAAAATAACTATCACTTTAAGGAGTTACGTTGTAGTGCTCGATGTCACATTCAATTGTGGATTTTAAGAGGTGATGTCGTCTTACACTCGTTGGTTGGTTGGATGAAGAGTATAGAGTACTTAGAGATTCAATGGAGGATGAAGTCTCGGCACCACTCTTTGTTACATATGTGCAAGCTTAATTCACGAGTTCGGGTTAGTTTACTTCAAGGTCAAATTCATCATATTGGGTTTTCTCCATCAATTGTCACTACAAAGAGCCTCTTGAATGATAATGGGGATGATTACATGTTTTGCGGAGAGCGAAAAAGAGAGATTATGACGCCATGCTCATCGATTCGGGCCTCGTGCTTCAACACTATGACGTTTGAATACTTGATTCAAACCTCGTTCTCTAAAGAAAAGAAAAGTGTACGTCTTAGTGCTTTATCTTCAAAAGAAGAGAAATCTTCTTATGACGTTTGAACACAACAGTTCAAGCCTCGTTCCTCAAAGAAAAGAAAAGTGTACGTGTTAGTGCGCTTTATCTTCTGAAGAAGAGAAATCTTCTCTATTATGACCATTCTCATCAACATGCTTCATTCTTTTTCCATGAGCTTTCGATTATCATCTGAATCGGGCTATCATTGATTGTTTTCTTATTCCACTTGCTCAACTATAATGACGATGGCGACATCATGTGCTAATTTTGCGTGGGAGAAGTGTGAAGAGACTGCATTTGGATGATTTCACTTATTTAATCAAGAATGGCAACTCCGTATGCAATTCTTAAGGGGGAGAAGAAGTGTGAATTTTCTGCATGGTTGATTGTTATTAGAGAATATATGGTCAAACGGCTCATAACTCATGTAAGAACCGAGCTTCTTCTTATCGGGTCATCTTCACATGGAGTTTTCTTCTAAGAGCCGTTGGTTAACATCTTCACACGGGCTGATTTGATTAATGACAAAGTGCTTCCAGTTGCGGGGCTGATTTCTTTGATGAACATTCTTGTTTGATTGGGAGGGATTTTAGTTAAGGAGATTTGCTACATATAAGGTAATTGGAACGCATTTGGTGAGATGAAGATGTTAACTATCTATACCCCAACTGGACAATCTTGAAGAAGGTTGAGTCTACAGTCGGTTCTACATTTTCGGGTACATGTTAGAAGACTAAAGACGAGTTGCACTTAACGATCAAAAGACTTCTTCTTAATTCAAGCATTCATCATAAAGATTGTCGGTTTAGGGGAGAGCACTAACTGGGGGAGAGTGAAATGCCAAAGTTAATCCCCAATTAGACTTGCTCACATTCTACTTCAGCAAGTTGATTCCCAAAAGATTACATGTGTTCTTCTCAAAAGATTTCAAGTATACGGGCTTACAATGAGTTGCTGATTCTGAAGTGTCAAAACCAGCAAGGGGGAAGGAGACTCACATCTAAACACAAAGCGAGTAAACTTGATGAACTTAATTCTTCTAAGTGATTGAAGATATCCCGGGAAGGCAAATGTCATGACCGCAGAGAAACTCAAGGCTTTACTCATCAAGGCTTTTAGTGTTATTATTCCAACGACGTAGGGGAAGTGATGGTAGAGAAAGTTTCTGAAGATAAAAAGAGGTACACAAGTGTGTGATGATTTCGATGTTATCGCAATCATCAGGGGAGAGAGAATTGTGTACATTAGGGGAGCTCAACTGTCTCACTTGAGAGCTTAATCAGTGATTCAAAGATATAATCACTTATTCCGGAGATTGACGTCAGCAGAGATAGTCATCCACAGAGATAATCAGTAATTCAGCATGCTACTTCAGTGTTATCGGTTATTCTCTCTTTGGGCATTCGGGTACTTCGGGTTCTTGAGCTTCATACATGATCATCAGGGAAGAAAAATGTGAACATGGGGAGGTGTTTTCATTCCCCTCATGATGTGTATTCGGGAGAGTTCCTGAGCATTATACAAAGAGACTGACTACATAAATTCTACTACTTGGGGGAATTGTTCTCTTGACACCTTTTGGAATGGATTGCTTCAGACTTTAGTGGAAAAGGAATTTGAGAAGATTATTTAAATGTGGGATGATACGTTGCTGTTGTTCTATTTGATGATATAACCTCGAACGAAGAATCACGGTGATTATTCTTAAAAGGAGCAGCAGGATCGATGATAATGGTGTGCTTCTTTGTACACCTAGCTAATGGAGGCTTGAAAGAAAGCTTTGAATCTTTCACTAAAGGATTTTTTGTTTGGGGGGAAGCCGCCAAAGTCTCTGTTTCTCAAAGGCTCATGTTCTATTGTCTATTCGAAGCCTCGGAAGCTTTGGTGGTGAATGTTTAAGAGATGATGACTTCTATCTCCTACAACGGGGTTGCTCGATATCCTTATCTCGGTACTCGTATCATCATCTTTTTAAACTATATCATCTATTCTATCTGTAAATATTTATCAAAAGCAAAATACAAAAATATAAAACCAAGAAAAACAAAATAGAAAAATATAAAATCTTCAAAACCCATAAAATAAGAAAATTTGAAAATACCAAAATATGTTTCTCAAGACATGTCTTCGGTATCGATAACATCTGCGGTCTTAGAAATGTCATTCAATAATGGCGGGACCATAGATGAAGTTCGGCGAGGAGGTGTAAATATTCTTTTCCAAAACATGTCTAAAAATAAGGCTTGCTATTATTTGGATAGCAACCCGCTCTTCAAGAAAGGAAAGTCTTGCGCTAAACCATTTTTCAAAATTCGTGCACTTATCCTAAAACTAAACAAGGAAAGCATGTCGTCAAAAGATCGTTGTTTCTACACAAATGTTTTTCCGTCTAAAATTCTTGAGAAAAATATTTGTTGTTTTTCTAAAATGGTGGTAAATGAGTTGCTTGAAAATCAATCTTATTCAGAGTTTTCGAAATAAATTGAAAAACTCAATCAATGACTTCAGCACTTTTAAACTTTTTAAAAAAATGAGTCATTGATTGAG
Source organism: Chrysanthemum lavandulifolium (assembly GCA_022545495.1). Lineage (NCBI taxonomy): Eukaryota > Viridiplantae > Streptophyta > Magnoliopsida > Asterales > Asteraceae > Chrysanthemum > Chrysanthemum lavandulifolium. Next base: position 169,898,968 of record CM040239.1, read on the forward strand.
GGGGATAATGTTTTCAAATCTATATCATCTAACGGGCTTTCTTAATTATCCTACGTGCTTAATTAAAAAAAATGATATTTGCCTATGTCGAAGGACTAGGAATTTAGGATATGATTGTTAGGATTAGATGATTATAGTTTGATGAAACACATTATTCCCATGCCTTTTATGAACTGATTGATATGTTGGATTGACTCTTAATAGTCGATTCTTTGTTTGGGTGTTGTCGACCACCATATATCATATGTGTGTTCACTAACGTATGCGGTATATTGGTATATAAGAATGTTCGATCCGGATCCCACAATTGAATATGATTGGATGCCGAAGGAAAGGGTAACTATATCTTGGGTTGGCAAATGAAGAAAGCGGAGCTTAATTGGACTTCTATGGAGTGTTGGCATGGAAAAATGCAACGTAAGAGGTCTCACCGCATCGCAGATGGTTTTCTTCTAAGTGATTGAAGAAAGCGGAGCTTAATTTGACCTCGTTGGCATTAAAATGCAACGTAAGAAGTCTCCATGCATCGGCCAGACGGTTTGTTTCAAACCCTACTGGCAACAACAACAATAAGCTTCTCAACCACCTAACGATCTTTGTGCGGGATACCATTTTTAAACAATTTTGAAAAATATTGTTTTGAAAATGGAAAATATTGTTATGAAAATTAATTGGACTTAATTTTGAAAATCATGGACTTCATTTTATCAAAACCTATGTCAATCAATTATCGACTTGGTCATCGATTGAGGGAGAGTGATTTAAAATAAAATATTTTCAAATGATATTTCTTCATAAAAGTTCCGGTTTGTGCGTTAAAATGTGGTGATCTAAAGATTTAATGTTATGTCATGGTATGATTTCCTTAAAAACTCAAAGATCCGTCAAAATGAAATTTTTCTCATTCTTGGTTGATTGTGAAATTGTTTTATCTTACTTAAAGATCTCTTAAAACAATCATACGACACTAACAATCTTTAATGTCTTAAATTGGTCCTTATCTCGTCATTTTCAAAATTAAATCTTGCCACGTCTTTCCCAAACTTTTCTAAATGATTTTAATCAATTGGGATCACAATTTCAATTGGTTTGAAAGTTTTGATCGGGAGAAATCGTGATTTAAATCTCAAATCTGTTTTAATGGAATTGGTTTTAGTCCTTCAAAGGCACTCCGCCTCCATGTGCCAAACGATTTCAATATACATAATGCACATGTTGAGGGGAGCATTTATCCAAAACAAGATGAGTATTTAAACCAGCACATATTCTCCCATGTTTTCTAAACCTTATTAAATCACTTGAGATCCAAAATCTCAAAGGATTTGATATTTTGATCGGGGAGAATTTGTGATTTAATAATGAAATTTGATAAAAGGTGTTTGTTTGATTCAATTGTGCGGTGCTCTCATATGTGTTAAACGCTTTCGAATCTTGAGCACATATTGAGGGGAGCATTTCAAAGAAAATAAACTATCGAGGTACAAAAGCTTTTATGTTTTAACATAAAGTACCTTGATTGAGTTTTCAAATATTCTATGGCATGTGTGATCGTGAAAGTACTTAAAGAACTCTTTCCTCTATGTGATTAAAAGTTTTGCAACCAACTCACATATTGAGGGAGAATTTACCCAAAAAAAATAAAAAATCAATGGCTTTTCCTAAGGAAATTGTGATCAAGAAATTATTTCAAAGAACTCTTGCCTACATGTGCTAAAAATTTCAAAATCATATGCACATGTTGAGGGGGAGCATTTTCTAAATGATCAAAACAATTAAGGTACAAAATGCTTTGATTTTATATCACAAGTACCTTGATTGATTTTCCAAATGATTTTTCAGTTGGTTTTAAGGAAGAATGAACTGTACCAAAAGACCGACCATTTTACTTTATGCATGGTGTTATAAGGATGGTTAGGTTAGGTATTCGTTCCTACGATCCCGCCAGAGCCGGAGGGATCTACCCCGGGACAATCCACTAGATAGTGTAGAGTCCTTAGGTATGATGAAAAAAGGAGAAAAGTGAGATATGGGAAGAGTGCGGACTGAGACAGAGCTAGTACTAGAATAAACCCAACAAGGTTCTAGTTATGAAGTCTCGGTAAGCACTGAAGGGGTTGAAGAATGAAAAAGAATTAAATGTGAAAAGGGTGCAAAGAAATAGCCCTCCAATAATTCAACCTTAGGCGTAAACCGGGTTCAATTCATATCTTCTTGGTGGTTACCAAGGTAGCGGTATTGAAGATAAGACGTCATGGACCCGTGGACGACGCACTACAACTTCCCAAGCTACTCAAGTTCCTCTTAAAGGGCTTGTTTCATTCTCACGGGAACCGACATAATCTATCGACTTTCTCTTAGAGATTGTTGATATTGAAGAAGGAGACCCTCTCCCTAGTCTCCGGCATAGGAACCAAATGTGCACTATTGAGTCTAGAGCCAAGAGATCATCCACAATATCTCATTAGGACACAAAATTAATGAAGACTTGGTATTTCACACAATGTGGAAAGTGAGATTATATATTAAGAGTCCTACGCATTATCCTTGTGGTATTGCCAGAACATCAGAGTGATATGTAAAAGTATTCACGATGAAGATGGAAATCCTTCTAGAGCCAACATCAAACAAGCTCTTGGTGGGTGACATGTGAGATCTTGCAAAAGATAAAACTTGTGACAAGCGGATAGAAACGATGGGGCGATTCACTTGAATCAACCTTGGTCCAAGAAATGAATTGACGAATACTTTTAGAAAACCATTCGATGTGCAAATATTCTTTTCTCTAGCACGTTGAATGTGTACTTATGTTTTCAAACACAAAAAGTATCTCTGATTGAAAAAATACTTTTGGAAAAACCGTTCGATGTGCGAATCTCTTCTTTTCTCTAGCACGTCGAATGTGTACTCTTTTCAAATACAAAAAGTATTTATGATTGAAAATTGATCTTTCTCATAAAAACTTTGTCGTATTGCAAAACTCTTTCTTCTAAGCAATACGCGATTGTTTTCAAATCAATTTTTCATCAATCAGTGAATCTCAATTCGCTGGTTCACTCACTCCGTGTTGTCTTCTTTGAGACGTTCCGGTTTGAGAACAACTAGAGCATTGCGAAACCACATCAAGGAGATTCTTGAAATTCTACGATCACGAGCGATGCTTGTCTTGATCAACGAGGAACCGTGGGCGTGTACCTCAATTCAACGAAAGTGATCAAAGACACTTCGTGTGTTTTATTACTAGCTGTTGTTTGTAGGTACATTTGGACGGTTGCGGTGATCGAATTGAGAGTCAATCAAAGCCGCATGCTCACAACATCCACACTTAATTGAAGAAATCATGGTGGTGCATATCTACATAAGCGGTTACGATATTTTTATACTATGCTTCTGTTCGCCGCAAATATCATGAACCAAAGAAAGCTTTCGCTACTCTGATGGAAAGATGTCATGATTCAAAAGTGTGAGCATTTCGGTCCAAAAGTCACAACATCACATAATGGCAACACAATAAAGGGTGATCCAGAGATTTAATGTGGCTGATGATCTCAATGAATGCTCGAAGATCATCAAAGATGTGGATTAGTTAAAGACCTCCACTGAAAGTACTAAGCACTCGGACTATGATGAGTCACTTCTAAAGCACAAAGATGCAGATGTTGAAGAATTCAAGTCTACGAGCTCAAGAACAAAAGTCAAGAATAGAATGCTAGGATTCGAAATGTAAATCATGGGGTGACCTCCCTTAGGGGGAGATTGTTAGGAATTGGAAATTCCATAGTGAAGAGTCGGTCACCCCAACTATTATCTAGCATAGGTTAGCTCGTAGTCATTACGTTATTTACTTTATTAAGTAGTTAATTAGTTAGTTTGTTGCGTAGTATAGTTTAGAGTAACACCGTGGAGGAAGGACAGGTCTTTACCGACTGTATCCCTGATCCATAGTCCGATAGGAGGACGGTTTCATTGTAACTATAAATACCCCTTCCATCCATGGAAGGGGTGGAGCTTCTCATTCAATCTAAAATTTTATTTGTGCTACAACTCTCTACCAAGAAACTCCCTCTCTCTACTTTCTCTCTCTAAAATGTCTAACATGTATTTTGATCATCCAAGACCACCCGAAGCATCAAACACAATAATATTACGATCCTTAATTTGGACTAAGACAATGTAAAAGAGTATGAATAAAAAATCTCCATTGGGGACAAAAACCACTCTTTTTTAAAGAAGCCTTTTTATCAGTGGTATCATACCCTATGGATGATAAAGTATCATGAATTTCAGGCATAGTTAATGTGATGAGACCATTGAGATCACCCAATTGGAGAACTCTCTCAAGGATGCCTCAAGAATATCAATAGTTACCCCTTCCACAGTGGCTCTTAGAGCATCCACTGTTTCATGTGTATCTCCATTCTCAAATGTTATGGACTTAGCAGAAGTCCAAATGTAATACCTGAATTTCTAAAATTCACAAAAAGACCAAAATACCCTCATAATCAAAAGTATGAATAATTAATTCAAAAGAATACCAAATAAGCTATGTAAACTCAGAAATTTTTTAAGAAATACCACATATGATCCAAATAAATTTTAAAGACTTTGACAAGCTAATTTTATAGTTTATAATTTTATAAAATCAGTTTTTGTATTTTACATATATGGCCGAATATATTTAATATGTTTTATAAAGAAATAAAATTAAATAAAAGCCCAATATAATTTATAGAATTAAGAGTCCATATATTTTAAGTCCAATACATTATAAAGCCCACAATAAAAATTATAAATCATATATATACACCATATACGGTTCTTTTTAAACCATAACTAGCGATTTAACATAAACCGACTCCCAAAACCCTCCATAATTCGACTTCCAGTTTCCAGAGCTTAAAGCCATTTTTCTTGGACAAGTTTGAAGGTAAAGAAGGTGAGAAAAATCGTGTTCGAGGTCCTAAGTCGTTGTTTTGATCGTGGTTAGTTTTGGGTCGATTAGGGTTTTGGCCAGTGGTAGTTTTGGTTTCTTTTGTTCTAACGACCAAAGCTCATCAAGGGTATGTTTCTAATGTTTCTTTCAGTCCTACAAGTCATATAGAACCTGTAAAATTGGCCATGCATAATTAACAAGTCACACGAAATTGTTTTGGATTAAAAACCTAAAAGCGAATAAACTAGCGAATAAGCTTATGATAATTTTAAGACCATGATTTGATTTTTCCAGAAGCTATTACATGTTATAAGACCTGAATAAAATACATATTTATGAATTCAAGCTTGTGTGAATTGTCTTGAGTTTTATTGTTCGATTAAGCGTATGAAAAGGAAGGAATTATAAAGGGACGATTAGGGTTTGCATGAACTAGGGTTTTCTTGTTATCATTAAGGGTAATAAATGAAGTAATAATGATGAGCTAATGATTGGTTTAATCTAGGTTTAGGGCTTGTACTTGAACTATGCATTATTAAACTTTACATAAAAGTTTTGGGTTGGTTTTGTAAATTATGAAACTTAAAGGTTATTTTTTAAAGTAAAATAAAGGTACAAAGATATAAAAATAAGTATGGGGTTAAACGTGTAATTTTGGATATTTAAAGGGCCATTCAATTGTATGTAACTTAAAGGGTATGTTTTGTAAATTCTAAAACCTTTGGGCTAAAAGTGTAAAATCGATAATATAAGGTTAGGTCATATACTTAAAGATGTTAAGGGTGTAATATGAAATTACGAGTAATTATGGGTCGACATGTGCAAATAAATTACGTAAGGACATGCATGAGTTAAGTTAATTTCGTTTGAGTTTTCATACGTTCTAGGTCAAAGTATAAATCATTAAAAGAAGTAACATGTAAATTAAATGCGTATTAAGTAATATTAAAGTATGGAAACCCTAGAACATAAATAGGAAGTCGATTAGGATTAAAAGCTAAGTGTGTAAGTTCGTTATTTCATGAGAGATGGTAAGTCTTGGAATCATTAATAACCATTGATTAAGAATATAATGAGCTAGTACTAAGTATGTCGTGAACATGCGTGAGTTATAATGAATTAAATTGGAATATGCATGGTCTCATTAGGGTTTGCATTCGAACAAAGTTACGTGTGAGTCTGGTTAATCATGTACGTTATAAAAGAGTATGTAAACTATTTTGAAAGAGAATCTTAAAATCCGTTATTGACATTTGTAAACCCTATACTTTGAAAAATGATCATATAAGTCCTCAAATAAGATATTTATCATATTAAACCCTTAAGTTTACTATTTATCATTTGTAACCCATAAGCTTGGCTAATTAATGATTAAGACTCTAAAACATTGTAATTCCGTTCACTACTAAAAATGAGAATAATCGACAACTCTAAAAGTATTAATGAGATTAATCCGTTATACTAATAAGTATTAAATAAATCATAATCTATGTAGATTCGTTGGAGGAGACGCGACGTTACATCTTCGTATTCGCTCATTCGTTGCTTTTCTCTCATTTGCTTTGAGGTACGGATATTACATCTTACTTTAAGACACTTGTGTTATCGCAGATATTCGACCTTTCAGAGAAGGTCCTCATGTTTTCCTTCTTTGTCATTTCTCTCATGCTTATTAGGATTTCCAATGCCATTGCTATGAACCCTTTTCTGAATGTTTGATCTGTTACTTATTTGAATGTGTGTTCTAGTGAACTATGCAATATCTGATGTGAACTGATGTTAGGAAGACTTTGATATATACATTTGTTGAACCCTGCTATATTGGATTATGAACTTATGATGATGAACCTCTGGTTAGGAACTTCTGTTTATGAATATATGATATGCCACTATGATATGAACTTATGATTTCGATTATCGAATATGGACCTTATGATATGAACTATCGGTATGATTACGTGACCTTGAGTTTGACTATGATCCGTGCTAGATCCGAAAATCTGTTTGACTTAAGTTGGTTGATAATAACCAAATATTTAACTAGTCATGGGGTTCCATGTCCGTATCGATGATGCACCTCGATATGACTCTAGGGCGAGAGAGTGATGTTCGCCACGTCTACGGATGGTGAAGCATATTTTTGAATATGTAGGAAGGCGTATGGATGCATCCTAGATCCGATCTGTTATTCGATATGTTATCGGTGAATGATGTCGGTGTACACGCGTCTTCACAAAATCTGGGAGCTAGCTACTCCATATATTTTCTGATGTTACCTTTTGAAGCAGAAAGATATTTCTGATATTATATGTTGGTGAATGTGCTTATGACGTATTTGTTTAAGTGACTATTAGTTGCCATGCTAGGATAAGACTAATATGTTTAAACATGATTCGTATATCTGATATTATGATTTGTTATTGTTACGTGAATGCGTTGATCTGTGAGATGAATGTGCTAGTGTGTAATTGAGTGTTTTGAAAGTTAATTATCTGTCTGCATATGTGACCTGCCATGTTAAACTCTGCTAAGGTTAGGATTTGATCCGAGAACTGGTTTAGCTATATTGTCTGCCATGATTTGTCTTCGATTTCCGCTGCTACAATATTGCATTAAGTGTATTAAATGTTGATTAATTGATTTGTATGAATGCCATGTTTATTTACTAGAAACTGTTTCAGTTAGTTTTGAGACTTTCCGTTTGGCTTATACGTAATCTGTTATTTGATATGTTAAGTGTTTGGTTATTCGATGTGTTTGCATTTGTGTCATAAATGTGTTATGAGGTGATCGTTAATCGTTATGTGTTTTTCTCGATTTCGTATATTTGTGCTTCCGCAGTAATCCTCAATGTTTCAAAGATTCTCATTCCGTTGTGATTTCGTTAATTGTATATTTATTTTGTTTTAGCTTTTGTTTCGTTATATCTGCTCACTTGGCTTTGTAAGCTCACCAAGACTTTTCTTTTCTCGCGGTATTTAGCATTCAAGATGAGCTTATGGGATAGGCGATCGGGCTTGAGAGTAGAGTGAGAGCAAGACTTTACCATAGAGATCTTAGATTTATTTTGGAAGATTAGTTATTTATGTTTTCTTTTAGATATTTTGTAAAGGCTTCCGCTTTTGTACATTAGTTAAAGTTCGATATGAAACCGTATTATGATATCTTTACCCTTGTCGGCCTGGGGTGTTACAATTTATGGTATCGAGCTCTAGGTTTTAGGACCCTTAGAGCTTAGGCTATGACACGTGAGAAGTGGGTAGATTTAGGATTTTCCTTCTGCACTTCTTTACGCACCTATCGTATTTAAGTTTTGCCGATAGTTGGGATTTCTTTTAGATGGTTATTCCCGTCGCTCGGTTCATCGATAGGAGTAATCAAGGACCAGCTAGGCAACCCAAGGAGAAGATGAAGTGGCCGTTGTCATTGCTAAGGGCTGCACAAGGTTTGGTAGAGAAGCGGACTAATAAGAGGATAAGAGTTCGGCCTATATGTGGCCATGCACCATCGAGGAGGTGACCTTGAAGACCATTGACGGAAGGTAGTGAAGGAGTATGAAACTAAGGTTGTTGACAACCAAGGTTTCACTACTAGGTACCATGATAGGTGTCCCAAGTTCGTTGAGGATGGAGGAGTAGGACGGGCTGAGAGTCGCGATCTGTATGCTTTTGTGGATCGTGTACCGGAGGAGGAAGAGAGGAAGCGGAAAGGTGACTTTGCTAGTCGCTTACTACCACAGCGTGAAGGAAACAAGAACAGATGGATAAGCGAGGAAGAAGAGGAAAACGAGGAAGAAGAGGAAGAAGAGGCACCCGAGGAAGAACACGAGGTGGATTCGGATTTGGAGTCTACGGCTACTAGTAGGTTCAATCCGACACAAGAATAGAAATTTCGCTTCTGATTTGTTGTCCTCCCTATGAGAATTTTCTGACATTTGATTTTGAGTTAGGTTCTTCTGTTTTCATTTTGACGTTTGAATCTGGGATTATTAGGTTTTGTTTTGGAAGTTCATCTTAAGACGATTCTGCAAATTTTGTTTGGTTAATGGAAATAAATCAAAATTTTGAAAGTATAGTTCCTGTCTGTTGTTGCTTCTACTAGATTCGTTAAGTTTCCGTTAGTCCTCATAAGTTTCGTCTGCTATTCGTTTTCTTAGTAATGTTGTTTAATTACCGCTTGAATGAAGTATGACCATCATGATGGTATACTCATGTGGATCTGGTTTGTTATAGTATGTTACCTGTTATCTATATGTGGTATGCTTTGTTTTGTTATTAGTTATGTGTTTTTTTTGTCATGACCCGAGACCGAATATAATGACAATAAGAACTTGTTATGTGATGCAAGTATTATGACGCCTGATCAACGTAATAATACCGAGATCATATAATCTGAACTTATTGAAGGTATACGACGTCTAAGAAATGCCTGTTATTGATGTGTGTACAGACTTTGACTTGTATCTGTTATTGGGTACTTCTCATGTTCATTTGAATTCCGTACCTAATTGTAAGATCTTTCGTCGATATCTGTTACGTATAAGTTATGTACGCTTAGAATCCGAAGTTGTTATGATCTGCATTTAACTTATAGATTGCTATGACCACCTTAACCTTATATGTCTCCCCATATTTCGCGACTATTGAGGCCGATAGGATTTATTCCGTCTATGCATATGATGTCCTCATCATTAGATATCTGAATAAGTCGAATTTGTCGCTTGACTTTCTCGCCTCATCATTCTCCGCCATTATTCGATGAGTATATAATTATCTATTATAAGTATTTGACTATTTGTTCGATTTCTGAATAAGTTTGAGTTTGAATATTCTGATAAGAAATTCATTTGCTCCGAGATAAGATTAACGTTCGTTATCTTCCTAGAAGTTCGAAACCGATTAGTTTTACGCTCATTCCGTCTTGTCCAATTTCGAGGACGGAATTTTCTTTTAGAAGGGAAGAATTGTAATACCTGAATTTCTAAAATTCACAAAAGACCAAAATACCCTCATAATCAAAATTATGAATAATTAATTCAAAAGAATACCAAATAAGCTATGTAAACTCGTAAAATTTTAAGAAATACCACATATGATCCAAATAAATTTTAAAGACTTTGACAAGCTAATTTTGTAGTTTATAATTTTATAAAATCGGTTTTGTATTTTACATATATGGCGAATATATTTAATATGTTTTAATAAAGAAATAAAATTAAATAAAAGCCCAATATAATTTATAGAATTAAGAGTCCATTTATTTTAAGTCCAATACATTATAAAGCCCACAAGAAAATTATAAATCATATATATACACCATATACGGTTCTTTTAAACCCTAACTAGCGATTTAACATAAACCGACTCCCAAAACCCTCCATAATTCGACTTCCAGTTTCCAGAGCTTAAAGCCATTTTTCTTGGACAAGTTTGAAGGTAAAGAAGGTGAGAAAAATCGTGTTCGAGGTCCTAAGTCTTTGTTTTGATCGTGGTTAGTTTTGGGTCGATTAGGGTTTCAAATGAGTGGTAGTTTTGGTTTCTTTTGTTCTAACGACCAAAGCTCATCAAGGGTATGTTTCTAATGTTACATTCAGTCCTATAAGTCATATAGAACTTGTAAAAATTGTCCATGCATAATTAACAAGTCACACGAAATTGATTTGGAATTAATACCCTAAAACCGAATAAACTAGCGAATGAGCTTATGATAATTTTTAAGACCATGATTTGATTTTTCCAGAAGCTATTACATGTTATAAGACCTGAATAAAATACATATTTATGAATTTGAAGCTTGTGTGAATTGTCTTGAGTTTTATTGTTCGATTAAGCGTATGAAAAAGGAAGGAATTATAAAGGGACGATTAGGGTTTGCATGAACTAGGGTTTTCTTGTTATCATTAAGGGTAATAAATGAAGTAATAATGATGAGCTAATGATTGGTTTAATCTAGGTTTAGGGCTTGTACTTGAACTATGCATTATTCGGCTTTACATAAAAGTTTTGGGTTGGTTTTGTAAATTATGAAACTTAAAGGTTATTTTTTTAAACCGTAAAATAAAGGTACAAAACGTATAAAAATAAGTATGGGGGTTAAACGTGTAATTTTGGATATTTAGAGGGCCATTCGAATTGTATGTAACTTAAAGGGGTATGTTTTGTAAATTCTAAAACCTTTGGGCTAAAAGTGTAAAATCTGATAATATAAGGTTAGGTCATATACTAAAAGATGTTAAGGGTGTAATATGAAATTCTGAGTAATTATGGGTCGACATGTGCAAATAAATTACGTAAGGACATGCATGAGTTAAGTTAATTTCCGTTTGAGTTTTCATACGTTCTAGGTCAAAGTATAAATCATTAAAAGAAGTAACATGTAAATTAAATGCGTATTAAGTAATATTAAAAGTATGGGAAACCCTAGAACATAAATAGGAAGTCGATTAGGGATTAAAAGCTAAGTGTGTAAGTTCGTTATTTCATGTGAGAGATGGTAAGTCTTGGAATCATTAATAACCATTGATTAAGAATATAATGAGCTAGTACTAAGTATGTCGTGAACATGCGTGAGTTATAATGAATTAAATTGGAATATGCATGGTCTCATTAGGGTTTGCATTCGAACAAAGTTACGTGTGAGTCTGGTTAATCATGTACGTTATAAAGAGTATGTAAACTATTTTGAAAGAGAATCTTAAAATCCGTTATTGACATTTGTAAACCCTATACTTTGAAAAATGATCATATAAGTCCTTAAATAAGATATTTATCATATTAAACCCTTAAGTTTACTATTTATCATTTGTAACCCATAAGCTTGGCTAATTAATGATTAAGACTCTAAAACATTGTAATTCCGTTCGTCACTAAAAATGAGAATAATCTGACAACTCTAAAAAGTATTAATGAGATTAATCCGTTATACTAATAAGTATTAAATAAATCATAATCTATGTAGATTCGTTGGAGGAGACGCGACGTTACATCTTCGTATTCGTTCATTCGTTGCTTTTCTCTCATTTGCTTTGAGGTACGGATATTCTGTCTTACTTTAAGACACTTGTGTTATCGTACAGATATTCTAACCTTTTCAGTAAAGGTCCCTCATGTTTTCCTTCTCTGTCATTTCTCTCATGCTTATTAGGATTTCCAATGCCATTGCTATGAACCCTTTTCTGAATGTTTGATCTGTTACTTATTTGAATGTGTGTTCTAGTGAACTATGCAATATCTGATGTGAACTGATGTTAGGAAGACTTTGATATATACATTTGTTGAACCCTGCTATATTGGATTATGAACTTATGATGATGAACCTCTGGTTAGGAACTTCTGTTTATGAATATATGATATGCCACTATGATATGAACTTATGATTTCCGATTATCTGAATATGGACCTTATGATATGAACTATCTGGTATGATTCTGTGACCTTGAGTTTGACTATGATCCGTGCTATATCTGAAAATATGTTTGACTTAAGTTGGTTGATAATAACCAAATATTTAACTAGTCATGGGGGTTCCATGTCCCAGTCGATGATGCACCTCGATATGACTCTAGGCGAGAGTGATGTTCGCCACGCCTCGGATGGTGAAGCATATTTTTGAATATGTAGGAAGGGCGATGGATGCATCCTAGATCCGATCTGTTATTCGATATGTTATCCGGTGAATGATGTCGTGTGTACGCGTCTTCACAAAACTGGAGCTAGCTACTCCATATATTTTTCGATGTTACCTTTTGAAGGTAAAGATATTTCGATATTATATGTTAGTGAATGTGCTTATGACGTATTTGTTTAAGTGACTATTAGTTGCCATGCTAGGATAAGACTAATATGTTTAAACATGATTCGTATATCCGATATTATGATTTGTTATTGTTACGTGAATGCGTTGATCGTGAGATGAATGTGCTAGTGTGTAATTGAGTGTTTTGAAAGTTAATTATCTGTCGCATATGTGACCGCCATGTTAAACTCGCTAAGGTTAGGATTTGATCCGAGAACCGGTTTAGCTATATTATCCGCCATGATTTGTGCGCCATTTCATTGCTACAATATTGCATTAAGTGTATTAAATGTTGATTAATTGATTTGTATGAATGCCATGTTTATTTACTAGAAACTGTTTCAGTTAGTTTTGAGACTTTCCGTTTGGCTTATACGTAATCTGTTATTTGATATGTTAAGTGTTTGGTTATTCTGATGTGTTTGCATTTGTGTCATAAATGTGTTATGAGGTGATCGTTAACTGTTATGTGTTTTTCTGGATTTCGGTATATTTGTGCTTCCGCAGAATCCTCAATGTTTCAGTATTCTCATTCCGTTGTGATTTCGTTAATTGTATATTTATTCTGTTTTAGCTTTTGTTTCGTTATATCTGTTCACTGGGCTTTGTAAGCTCAGCCGCACTTTTCTTTTCCTGCGGCAGGTATTTAGCATTCAAGATGAGCTTATGGGATAGTGATCCGGGCTTGAGAGTAGAGTCGAGAGCAAGACTTTACCATAGAGATCTTAGATTTATTTTGGAAGATTAGTTATTTATGTTTTCTTTTAGATATTTTGTAAAGGCTTCCGCTTTTGTACATTAGTTAAAGTTCGATATGAAACCGTAGACAGATATCTTTACCCTTGTCGGGTCGGGTGTTACACCAAAACTGTTTGATTTGAGAGATATAGATTGTGGGTTTTAAAAGCAAAGCATACCTTATATGAGTGGTATTGAGAAAGTCCACAATCTGATGAAAAACATGGCCACTCTTCTCGTTAGACTTTTGTAGGTAGGCCACTAGGTTGTGCTCATCTTCAAATTTTAAAGGTGCCATAGAAACTTTTGTTGAAAAACGATATTATGTCAGTAAGAATTGAAGTAATAACTAGCCAATTGAGAGAGAAAGATATATAGGGTTAGGGTATAAGATTATTGCGCAAGAAAAATTATCTTTAGAAAGTATTTATCTTTAAGAGGATAAATAACAATATGGAAAGAAGATAATTTCCTTAAAATTTTAACCCTATATATATGGAAATTAGTGGTTCCTTTCAACGACTAGTAAAAATTAAGTTACTGACACAATCAGTTGTAACGGCTAGAACAACAATGGTAAAATAACACTGCCAGTGGAAACTGTGAACTAGCAGTGTTAATTTTTCACAAAAATTTCAAAGAGCAGTGGTAAATAAAATCATATGAAAACTAGAATGCTCTTATCATAGTTTTTAGCAAACTACCAGCTATCAACGGATTTGATATGTCTTTACCATGAGCCGTTTGCTATGGACTAGCCAACTCTTAATCATAAAAATATGGTGAGTTGATAACCATATAGTTTTTGGTAAATTATCAACCATAAACGGATTTGTCAAGTCTTTACCAGTAGCCGTTTGCTCTGGACTAGTTGATTCTTATGTGGATTAGACATGGTGAATCAATAACCATTTGTTGTGTATGTCAGATATACACCTTTTAAGATCAACTCCCATCAATGCTTCATAAAAACATAAATAGAAATACAAGCAAACATATACAAATTCATACAACAATTTCAGTACTCAACAGCCTCCCCTCAACACCAGAGAACATTTTGGACAAAAAGATTACGGATGGAGCATTCCAATACTTGTTACCAAGTACTGAAATCTTCCCACATCAAGTCCTTTTGTTAATAAATTAGCATAGTTGTCATCAGTATGAATTTTGACAACTTGAATTAGTCCCTTTTCTTAGCAATCTCTAATTTGTCTAATTTCAATATGTTCGGTCTTTGTGTGTTGAACAGGATTCTTAATGATGCAAATGGTACTGCTATTGTCAATATGGTTGATGGTATTCATGAAATTGTACCCATAGTCCAAAAGTTGATTCTGAAGCCATAAAACTTGAGCACAACAACTGCGCAGCCACATACTACGCCTCGGTTGATGAATTAGCCACCATAGTTTGTTTCTTACATCGCCATGACACTAATCATTTGCCAAGAAATTGGCATCCACATGTTGTAGATTTTATATCCAAGCTAGCTCCAAGATAGTCACTATCTCGAGTAAGTAACCGGATCTAGAGGAGAATCTCGGAGTACCACAATCCTAGAGTAGGAAATGCTTTAAGATATCTCGAAAATCTTCTTCACAAGCAGCCAAGTGAGAGAACTTGGGAGTAACTTGATACCTTGCACAGAACACACCGCAAACATGATGTCGGTCTAGATGATGTAAGATACATCAAAGAACCAATCATAGACACTGTACATGTGCACATCAACCGCTTCACCACTATTTTCCTTCGTGAGTAGATGTGTAGTCTTGTCTCATAGGGTGCCGGATGACTTTACATCGATGAACTTGAACTTCCTTAGTATCTCGACCACATATTTATCTTGATTGATGAAAATACCATCCGGCCTTTGTAGTACTTGAAGTCCCAAAAGAATGTGAGTTCACCCATAGAACTCATATGGAATTCTTCTTTCATCGGTTCTCAAATTCTTTGCACATCTCTGTCTTTGTAGATCCAAAATGATATCATCAACATACACTTGAACCAAAGAAGATATCATTCTTGTCTTTCTTGATGAACAAAGTTTGATCCACCCCGCTCTATGAAACTCATTAGCAAGAAGATAAGTAGTTAAGGTTTCATACCATTTCCTTGGTGCTCGATGCAAGCCATACAAAGCTTTAACTACCTCAGTATACTTTTTAGGATATTCGTGGTCTTCAAAGCCCGGAGGTTGTGAGACATAAACCTCCTCATCTATCTCGCCCATATAGAAAAGCACTCTTTACATCCATTTGATATACTTTAAAGCCCATAAAGGATGCATAGGCTAAGAACAACTCGATTGCTTCAATGCGTAAGCTGGGCAAACACTTCTTTATAGTCAATACCTCCTCTTGAGTATATCCTTGAGCCACAAGCCTAGCTTTGTTTTCGATAACAATTTCTCTTTCATCTTTCTTGTTTCGAACACCCATTTAGTACCTATTACCTTCTTGCCGGAAGGCAAATCACAAAGCACCCAAACCTTTTGAAGCTTGAATTGAGAAGCTCTTCTTGCATTTCTTCCACCCAACTTTCATCTTCAAGTGCCTTGTAAACATTCTTTGGCTCCATTTGTGACAGAAACACATAAAGAGACATTCATTCTTGCCTTCATGAATCTTAGATTCATATATTTTACTAATGAATCCATGGACATCCGTGACTTTGTTTGTCTTCTAGTCTTCACAAATTGAATAGACATCCCCAATCACATTTTCAAGAGGATGTGATTTATGAATAGAAGTGTGGGAGTCTCGAGGAACCGCAATCTCACTTGGCATATTTGAGATTTCAACATCATTATCTTGAGCTTCCTCAGAACGGTTGTAATTTCCACATCCGATGTTGCGGTGGAAACTTACGGCCTAGCGATGGAATCAATTTCCACCGCTTTCAAAATTTTCAAAGATTCAAGTTGCTTCTTCCTTCCTTTCCCAAATCATTAGAAGGGTGAGCATCTCCAGTTTTGGTAAATCATCATTATCGCATAGTCCCAAAGAGGTAGATCGACATCTTGATCATCTCGCATGATCCTTGCTTGGTTCATCATCATCAAGAAACTCTTACGAACTCGCAAAATCAAAAGAAGATGTTCTGTAGAAACAAGCACATAATTCATAGTATTGGTTAGAGTATCAAGATCAAACGACCTTTACGGACCGTTCCTTTGAGATTAACTTTGTTTTCCAGAACTCCACATGCGATTCTCTTCAATCTTTGGGTTCTTAAGTTGAATAATCTAAAAGCTTTCTCGACCATGAATACCCAACAAAATACCCTTCATCGATTTTTCATCAAACTTGCCCGGATAATCTATGGTATTGAGAATAGATACATGACATCCAAATGGTCTCATGAAGTCAAGGATAGGTGGTCTACCCCTAAATAATTCATAAGGTGTCTTGTTCTTTGTCTTTACCACTAAAATCATGTTTTGCACATAACATGCGATGTTAATCTTCACCCAAAAAGTGATTGGCAATTTAGAATCTACCAACATGGTTCTAGCAACCTCTATCGGTGTCTGCTCCTCTCTCAAAGAACACCATTTTTTGAGGAGTTCTAGCAACACTAAATTCTCTTTTAATACCTTTATCTCTCGCAAAAATCATCCATAACTCTATTCTTGAATTATGTCCCATTGTCACACCCGATAATTTTAACTTTCATATCATATTGGTTTCTACTACGTGATAAAGATCTTAAGGATGCCAGTTGTTTCATCCTTTGTATTAAGAAAGAAAACCCATGTAAACCTCGCTAAAATCATTAGTCACCACTAAACAATATTTCTTTAGATTCAAGTCGCTCACCGATGTAGGACCAAATAAGTCCATATGTAACATTTGAAGTGGATGAGCAATAGAGTTAACCAACTTTGACCAGAAGAAGCTACGTGTTGTTTGCCTTTAAGACAAGCCACACAGGTTTGATCATTTTCAAATCTTTTTCGAGGTAAACCTCTCACCAAACCATCTTTGACAATCTTGTTAATGGTTTTGAAGTTAACATGACCAAGTCTTCTATGCCATAACATGGATTCATCCATCGTGGCCTTTGCAAGCAAGCAAGCATAATCATCTTTAGCAACAATGTTGTTCATATCAAAGCTATATAGATTGCCTTTTCTAGGAATTTTAAGAAGTATCCGGCTTTCATCGGGCATCTTAAAATCCTTAGAGAACAAAGCACATATCTTTGGTAAAAGAACATTGTTCTTCTTGTCACACATTTGTGATACACTAAAAGATTATACTTAAGCTCTTTTACATAGTACACAGTGTTCAAAGTCCAAGTTACCGCTTTGATTACTCCTTTACCAACAACCTTTCCATTAACTCCACCTCTAAAAGCGACATACCGTCCATCATAATGTTAAAAATCAAAGATAGGACTTGTTGCGGTCATGTGCCTTGAACACCCACTATCCGTATATCCTTGATCCGATCTTTTGTCCTTGGATGTTCCCGCACATAAGAGTAAAGAGTTAGTTTCTTTTGGGGATCAAGCCATGATTGACTTGGATGCGCCTCGTATCAATATAGTTAAATCTATCAAAGGTCATTGATAAACCATTGAGATTGGTTGTAGAGGTAGTTCCTTTAGGTTTCCATTCCCAACGTCTTGAGGCCTTCGCCGCATTGCCCATGTCCCCCTTTTCTTGTTTACAACCCTTGCGGTGGTAACTTTTGAATGAGCGGTGGAAGCTGGCGGCTTGTTTTTAGGTACCCATTGTTGGTTATAATGAACTTTATTATTCGAAAAGTTCTTTTCCTGTCTGTGCTTGATTTGGCAAAAGTTATTTTGGACTTTGCACTTTTAACAGTGACTTAAGATGAGCGATGTTACAGCTTTTTGCGATGGCAAAGTTTTGAGACCACTTCTTAGTTGAGCGCTCTTGGGACCATTTTCAATGTGAATTAGGGTGTACATTATTTTGAAAACATTAGACTCACCCTTTTATTCCCATGGACTTCCTTCTCCCATTATGATAGTCACAATAAGCATGTAAATGATCAAAACTACCACGGATATAACATGCCTTATTGTACATCACAAAATCACTTACCTAGTTGTTGAGATTTAACATGATTCCAACTCCTCTGGTTACCCCTAGGAGTGTAGGCTTGTTCCTATACATCTCAAAGATACCACAGTTGATCTAGGTTTATTAAGCGGTTTCCTAGGTTCCTCTATAACAAGATTAACAACTTTTGGGATAGAAGCCTCTACATTCTTTTAACATTCTCATCAACAACGGATGAGTCACTAGCACTCTCAAAACATCATTATCATGCTTAATCTCTTCCTCACGCTTCACCATTGTGTCCTTTAAAGGACCATATTCACGCTCAATATCACGAAACTCTTCTAAGCCTGTATGAGCTAAATCTATACCGAGGTGATGGAACACCTCTTAGTGGTGGAGGCACGATTATAACCCATACCAGACTTAACTTTACAATGTACTTGAGCATTCCAAATTTTATCAATTCACTTAGACCGATGATAACATGTGTCTAATGTTAAATTGACATTTTCATTTTCTTTTGAAGTTTTTCAAACTCCTTTTGGTATGCTTCATTCACATTGTATGTTCTACCTCTCTTCTAAGAAGAATCATATCATCATTATATTTTGACTCATTTTCTTGATAGTGCTCTAGTTGTTTTTCCAATCTTGCTATAGCTCTCCTAAGGTTAGACACGGTATAATTAGCGATAAATAACTCTTGTCTTTCATTAGAATATAAATCATTAAGCCTTTCAACTTCTCTAGCGCCCTACATGTTTTAGAACAACTTTCAAAGTTTTGTACCTCAGATTCAGAGAAAGCCATGAGAGCAAATTCGGTAGCAACAAGAGCAAGATCGAGAATGTTCTTCTTCTTGTTCATCGACCATGAAACTCCAATCATAGCTCACACCATCAATAGCCAACATTTCCTTTGGTTCTTCCACAGTTGGTTCCTTCTTTTGCTTGTACCAAGTAGATCTGTTGTCCTTGGTCTTTGGTCTTCTACATTCTCTTGCAAAATGTCTTCATGAGTTAAGACAGAGCCATTTACTTGATTGGAGATAAAAGCATAAAAGGTAGGATCTCCAATACTAGCAACCTTCTTCTTTGAACCTGCAGTGGTAACACTAACATTACCAGTGGAAACTGTAGAACCAACAGTGGCAAAGTCATCATCACTATCATCTTCAGAATCATCATTGTAAGTAGAGGTTGACAACAATGCCAAGCTACTAGAGCTTTTACCAAGTTTCCCTGCCTTCTTCAACCTTTGCTCAATAAGTTTGAAGTTGTCGTAAAGGTCATTGAGTTTCATTGTTTCAATGTCTAATTTGTTTTCCCAGACAGTAACATTGGTTTGAAACTCTGAAGGCAAACTTCTTCGAAACTTCAAATTGAGGTCTTCCTTTTCTACCTCAATGCCAAACACATCGGTTGTGTAACAATCTTACGGACTTTGGTGAAGATGCTATCAAGTGAGTCATTGAATGAAATGAGAAGTTTTCATAACTTTGCTTCAACAATGTCTTTTGTGTCTTCTTTGTAGCATCATTACCACCAAACACCGAGCAAATCTTTTCAAAAGCAGTTCTTTAGCAAATCATGAACTTGTTGAATGCAATGATCGATCTCTAGGAAGAGTCATCAAGAACAAACTTCTAGCTTTAAGATCATTCTTCCTAAGAGCTTTTTCAATACTAGATTCGAGCACATAAACTTTCACAACATCTCGTGTCACCAACCTTCACAAAGACTAGTCACGGACTTGAAAGAATCACCGGTTTGAATGATCTCCCAAAGAGCATAGTCACGAATGAGAAAGTATTGCTCAATCAAGATCCTCCACATCTCAAACTCATTAAGTTTGAGCTTAGGTAACCTTGGTGTAGAAGAGTTGGATGGTTGTTTTCCATCTCCATTGAATTGAGTGAGTAGGTTAAGCTTATTCCTTGGATCTTCTAAAACAAAATATCGTAACCTTCGCCCGATACCACTTGATGGATCCGACACACACCTTGTGTCAATGATATTTTGTATGATATTATTAAGCACGCGAAATTTACTTAGTAATACTTAGAAGACGGATTATATGATGTATTGTAAGTAAACACATATTAAACACAAAACTTAAGCTCCAATATTATTAATGAATAATACGAGTGATCTTTCTTATCACTAGGGTTACACCTTGAAGCTTTTGTGAGTAATACGTAGGTAATTAGACAAGTACCTAAGACAATGACCTAGGACCTCCTTTTATAGTACAAGGAGTCCTTTACAAGATAAGAATAAACCTATCAATATAGAATATACACACAATCTATTCTATACTTATCATTATACGAATACTAAACAATTATCCAATAGCAGTGGTAATAATGTACCAGCAGTGGTAATACGTTTCCACTGCTAGTGTAATTCCAAGCAGTGTAAACCACAACTATCCGTGGTAATGATTATTCCCAACAAGATCTCATTAGCATATTTAGATTGATTGATAAAAATTCCTCCGGGACTTTGTGAAATTTGTAATCCCAATAAAAATGACATTTGTCCCATCATTGACATTTGAAATTTGGAGCCCATCTCCTTAGAAAAACGATCACATTCTTTAGGGTCGGTCGAGGCAAAATAATATCATCAACATAGATTTGAACATGAATTAAGTGTTTGCACGACTTTACGGTGAACATTGTCGGATCAAGCTGCTCCTTTTTTCGAATCCATTAGATACAAGAAACTTCAATAGCTTGTCGTACCATGCCCTGGAGCTTGCTTCAAACCGTAAAGGGCCTTCTTCAAATGATAGACATGAGTAGGATGCTCGGATTCACAAAACCTTCAGTGGTGACGTATACAACCTCTTTCGGATCTCCGTTAAGAAAAGCGGTCTTTACATCCATCGATGACTACCATGCTCTTACTAGCAACGTTAGCCAAGAAGATTACGATTGCCTCGATCGTGCAACCGAGCAAATGATTCTTCAAAGTCAATACCATCCTCTTGATGGTATCCTTTCACAACCAGTCGAGCCTTGTTTTTAGCACATCACCATGTTCATCAAGTTTTACTTTGAAGATCCATTTTAGAGCAATGATCATATACGATCGGGAGCGGTACTAATTCCTATACCTCTAGTCGATCGAACTCATTAATTTCTTATTGCATGGCATTGAACCGGTGTCTTGGTCATGGCTGTTTTAACGTCTTTTGGTTCGACCTTAGATAGTACGGAGTTAAAGAAGCACCACAAGGCATCGGTTGCAAGTTGTTTACAGTGGATCTTTGACGAGAAGGGTTCCCAATGATGTTGTCCAATGGATGGTCATGTGTCCATTTTCTAAGGTGCTCATGTGGTTCTTTGGATCTCCTGATGAAGATGGTTCTGAAGTTGGTTCGAGAGAAAATATGTTCTCAAATGGATCATCTTCAGGAGTAGCAAAGGGGTTATCTCCATCATAGTTTCCAGAAACATTTCCATGATGTACACTCGATGATTGAGGATTTTAGGATGACGATGAGAGATCTGCAGCTGGCGCTTCCTGAGACAGAGTCAATGAAATAGATGGATTATCTGTGTTGATTGGATTAGAAGCCGTCACTATTGATGGTGTAGAATACAATAGGTTCATAATATTCATCAAACATTGGATCAAACAGCTTCTTCAAATCTTCTTGAATGAGGTACATATGGGCTGCGGTGAGGATTACGTATAAGAGAGGAACCGATAGGACTACAAGATAAATGTTAAGATGCGGGTCCAGAACTTGATTGTCCTGGAGCCATTTGCTCAGACAGCTCATCGAACGTGACGTGAATTGTTTCCATGATATCACGGGTTGTTTTATTGTAGATTCGGTAACCCTTCCGGTTTGGCGCATAGCCAAAAAAACTCCAATGTCCGCCTTAGCTCTTAACTTTCCTAAGTCTTGACCATCATTTGTTGGATAGCATAAGGCACCGAACACACGAAGGAAAGATAAATCTGGTTTTTGGTTGTGGACAAGTTCGTAAGGAGTCTTTCCATGAGAGGTGTGAATGAGGGAACGGTTTTGGGTGTAGCAAGCAATGGCAATGTCTTTAGCCCAGAGAAACATTAGAACCTTTGAGAAAATTAGCATAGTCCTTGCGGCTTGACAAAAGTCGATTTCGTCTTTCAACTACACCGTTACGTTGAGGAGTCGTGGAACACTTCTTTGATGGTCGATTCCAATGCTTTCATAGAACCGACTCGGTTCTTTGTTAACAAACTCAGTTCCATTGATGCTCGGATAATTCGATAGTTTTATTAAGTCGAACTCAGAGTTGTTTAATAAGTTTGATGATGCCATATGGAGTTTCATCCTTTGACCTCAAAAACTTAACCCAAGTAAACCGAGAATAGTCATCAACCACGACTAACACATATTTCTTCCTATTTATAGTTTGCACTCTCATGGGTCCACATAAATCCATGTGAAGAGTATGAAGAACTTCCATAATTGAGTTTGCAGGTTTAGGTTTATGGGCATATTTCTTGCTTTTTCCCAATTGACATGCTGAACAAAGATGATCATTTTCATACTTCAATCTGGGTAAACCTCTTACGAGGTCCTTTCTAGACAAATCATTTATAGTTCCGAAGTTCAAGTGATTGAGATGACGATGCCATAACCATGACTTTGTTTTAGAGGCCTTTGATAACAAGCATATTGGAGAAGGCTTCATCATATCTTCGATAGAGATGGTGTACAAGTTTGTTCCACGTTTTCCTCTTAAAAGTTCCACACCATCAAGTTCTCTAACCAAACAAGTATATTTTCTAAAGGCCACTTCTAGATCGTAATCACATAATTGACCGACAGAAAACAAATTATGACCTAGACCTTCAACATAATATACCAGGAAATTACACTATCACCAACCACATAATCTCCATAACCCATAATTTCCCAAAATGGTCATTTACGAATCTAACAGTCCGATAAATTTACTCACGAAGTTCATGAGCATGAGCGGTCTCAGGTCATATGCTTGGAGCGACTGAGTCCGGTACCACAAAATGATTTGAGCGACTGCGGTTGAACAAAGACAAGAATGGATGATGGACAATTGGGATCCCATGCAAGAATGGGTTCCATTTGGTTAGTAAATGTGATTGGAGCACCCACATCGTAAATAGAAACAATGATATCATTAGAGGTAGATCGGGATAGTAGACACGATGAGATCTATTCAAAGTATGTTCACTTCTTAAAGGTATAGTTACGCGATGGCATACATTTCCTAATGGGCATTGATCTAGATAATTTAGGGCACAACTCATTTAGATTGAATTTACGGCCAGTAGGTATCCAATGATAGCCTACATTTCTAAATTTTCTTCCTGTTGGTTTCCAATTGTTGGAATCACTCCTAAACCATTTCTCAAGTGTTAGTAATCAATATGTAATAGTTAGCTTAATTAAGGCTTTTATGTTAGTAATTAAGGTTAGGCTCATGTAGAAAGCCCATGAGCCTATGCAATAGCCCAATAAGGAAAGGAAGGGACTAGATGTGTTGCCCTAGCTCCCTTCCTCTATAAATAGTTTTGTAACTCTCATTTGAGGGTTGGTTGTTCATTTCACTTTAATCCTACGCCTAAAGGTTTTCATTTTCATTCGTGTGTTTTGTGTGATTTGTTCAACCGATCACTTTCTATATCATTTCTTCATATTGATGCTTGTGTTGCAAACATGGTGACCTAACAGTTGTATCATTCGCCAAATAGTTGGGTGAAACGATTTTGTTTTGAAGTTTTAGTCTATCTGGCGTAAATCTCGGTTCTTAAAAATTTCAACGCTTAAAAGCTTTAGATTTTACACTTTAAAACTCAAGATTATTGTACTTTAACGGTCATTTGGTGATAAAGTTTAAGTTTTTCACAAAAGTTTGAAACTTTACGTATAATTCATTGTTTTGAGCTTGGTTTTATTCGTGGTCATTTCTAAGCGTAAGGTGAATACGTGTTTTGGATCATCAAGTTTCACACTTTTGTGTTAGTTTGGTGATTTTGAAGCTTTTTCATCATAAAAATCTGGTTTAGAAACACTTTTGGGCATAAAATCAGTTTTTGGTGCAAGTTGGAAATTCTTATGCATAGTAAAACCCTAGTTTTACTCATAAGGATTCATAGTCTGTTAGGATTTAGAAAATCCAGGTATTAAAATGTCGGTCACCTCAAGTATATGTATTCGTTAGAAAGCTCGTAGTCGTAGTTATTTAATGTTAAGTAGTATTTAGTTAAGTAACACCGTGGAGGACGGACGGTCTTTACCCACCGTATGCACGATCCTGACCCATCGTGTGGTGTTTTATTGTAAGACTATAAATACTCTCTACCTCCCAAGGTAGAGAGTTTGAGCTCATAATAAGATTTTCTTTCTCTCACTAAAGTTCCCAAACCTCTAACTTTCTCTCTAAAACTCATCTTGTCGCCCCTTGTGATAGTGATTTGATGTGTATGTGAAACCAATATGTTACAAATGGTATCAAGAGCCATGGTTAGATCATCTCTTACATATCCTTGGATTTCTAGTGGTTTTAGATGGTTTTGAGTTTGAAAAAGTATAGTGGTTTTGCATCATTTGGTTCATTTCTAGTGTTAAAGTTTGAATTTTGGGGTACTTTTGTGTTTAGAATCGTTGTATGTGCTTGGGTTTTGATTTGGTAAGCTTGAATCACTGTGGTTGAGCTTGTTTTGGATTGAAAAGTGTGTTTTTAAAGTTTTTCTTGGTAGCGACTTGGCTCTCGGAGTGAGTTTCTACTTAGCGACTTGCTTTAGTAAAAGGTAGCGAGTTGTAGTGTTGTTTGGTGGCGAGTTAGTCCTAGCGACTTGTCATTTGAGACAAGCCGACAAAAATTACACTTAGTGGATTCTCCACTACGAGTAGCGACCTGGTAAGGTAGCGACTTGCTTTCAATTTTGATAGCGACTTGTTCTTTAAGTTTCTTAGCGACTTGGTGTTAGCGATTTGGACCTTAGCGAGTTGTTATTTAGCGACTTGACGCTTAGGGACTTGGTGCATAGCGACTTGCTGTCAAAATTCGTAGCGACTTGGAACTTAGCGACTTGTCGTCTTATTACTTAGCAACTTGGTGCTTAGCGACTTGGTTTAAGGATTCTTAGCGACTTGGTTGACTTTTGTGTGTATCTGGTTTTCTCTTGATTTAGTAAAATCCGTGAAAGAATCTATTTCCGGTTTAATCATTGAGTTATAAAATCCGTGTAATCTTTAAACATGTCTACCAACGTACCCACCATCATCTCCATCGCTGTCGAGGATGTTCAAGCGGTGGTTCGGATACTCGCCCACCCATGCTTGTGAACCGACTACGACTCTTGGGCTCAAAGAATCGATTTTCTTGTCTTGGAAAGGAAAATGGGGTCAACATTCTCAAATCGATTGATGAAGGACCTTATCGATTGAGACTACAAGGGACTTAATTGATACACTGCGGATGGAACAATGATCTATGGAATAGATGGACCAAAGACATATGATGAGCTCAATGATAAGGAGAAAAAGAGATTCGATCTCGATGTCGGGGCTTCTAACATCATACTTCAAGGTCTTCAAAGGATATCTACAAGCTTATCAATCACAACACCAAAGCCAAGGCGGTGTGGGATAATGTCAAGATGCTTCTCTTAGGTTACGAATTAAGCGTGGAAGGCAGAGAATCATAACTCTATGATGAATTTGAGCACTTCAAGATGAAACACGATGAAAGTGTCTATGAGTATTACGTGAGATTCCACAAGCTTGTTAATGATATGAGGAATATCAAAATGACCATGCCAAACATTCGATTGAACTCAAAATTTGTGAACAACATGAATCCCGAATGGCACAAGTTTGTCACCTCTATGAAGCTAACCAAAGGTTTGAAGAACACCAACTATGAACAACTATATGCCTTCCGCTTTAGAATGAGAGACATGCCATGTTTGAAAAAATGATTCTTAATCGGTTCAAATCAAAACAGGAGAAACAGTTCATCAAATGACTCAGCGCATTTTACACCAATGTTGGGATTACAACCAAAGCTTCACAAGTCATACCCATGGGTAATGGTAATCACAAACTTATTCCCGATCCAATGTTCAAACAAGGCGATCTTTGATGCACACGTGGAAACTTCATTAATCAACTCGGCTCTCATGATCGGTCAAAACATGAACTCTCTCCCCACACCAACAACAACCTCAAAATAGCATCTAATCCACACAATCAAGCCGATTGTCGAGATGGAAAGGTTATGGTACAACCCGGTTCAAGAAAGCGGTATGAACAAGGAAGAGGTGGAGTTGATATAGGATATGTGGCAAATCAAAATAGGGAAGGAATTGAAATCAAGGACAAGCAAAGCCGATCAAGTGTTACAAGCGTGGTGGTGAGGACATATTGCAAGGAACCGCACATCGCCAAAACGCCTCGAATGCAGTACTTGAGGATAAGATGTTGCTTGTGCAAGCTCGGGATAATGGTACGCTTTGGATGAAGAGGAGTTGTTGTTTCTAGTCGAGGAAATGCCAAGGCATATGATGCGAGATGTGGATGAGCGACCAATTCGGAGATAGGCCGGTCATAAAATGCCTTTCAAGTCGCCGATTGTGATGCATACAACTCGGCGTTGATGATGAACCTCTTGCACAAACAATTTTCATGGCTAGCATTTTGATAAGGTTTTAAAAGGTACCATTTGAGGGTCGTTTAAGTCCTTATTTGATCACTTTGTATCCGTTATTGCTTAATATCGTTCCTTTTCACTTTTAGGTCTCGTGAAGGCAAAATGTTGGAATGGCACTTATTTGGACGAAAAGGCGCAAATATATGAAGAAAATGGACAAAGTCAAAATCGAGACACTCACGATTCTTTGAAAGTAGAAGGCGGCGGTCGGTGCTATCATGACGCCGTCCCAAAAATATTGTGACGATCTGGTCTCAAAACTCGTATTTTCAAGTGACGGCGTCTAGGCGTGGAAGAGTAGGCCGTCGCTACTCGAACGCCTAGATGCAATCCGAGACGACGTCGGTCGAAGAGGACGGCGTCACGGACATAAGGTGGCGCCGTCGCAAGGTTAACGTGGCCAAGACGAAACCCTAATGGCGGCGACGACACGGCGTCACTAAACATAAGGTGGCGCCGTCGCAATTGTAATCTTATATATAATCCGAATTTTTCGGTCTTTGGGTGGAGAGTCTTTGGAGTAAAACCTAAAACCGAACCTAAGGTGTCTTGTACAAGTATTTTAGGGTTTTAACCCTATCTTACATCAAGATAAGTGTAACACCCTAAGCAAATCCTACATAGGTCGTGGCACGGAGAGATGTTGGGCTCATAAGATAACATTCGCCTTACAATGACACAACGCGTTTTGTGGTCTCTGAGTGGAGTTCGAGGCTGGCGGTTAAGCGTGCTCATGTGAGAGTAATCTTGGCTTGGGTGACTGCCGGAAGTCTTCAAATGAGGCCACAAAACAAATCCGTGAGCCTACGGGCAAAGCGGACAATATTGTGGTAAAAAAGGCGGGGTGTTACGGATGGTATCGAGCCACTCTGGCCGTTCGGGATGGTGGGGCAAACCTCATCGAGGGCGATGAGTCCCTAAGGGGGTGATTGTAACACCCTAGGCAAATCCTACATCGGTTTGTGGCACGGAGAGATGTTGGGCTCATAAGATAACATTCGCCTTACAATGACACAACGCGTTTTGTGGTCTCTGAGTGAAGTTACGAGGCTGGCGGTTAAGCGTGCTCATGTGAGAGTAATCTTGGCTTGGGTGACTGCGGGAAGTCTTCAAATGAGGCCACAAAAACAAATCCGTGAGCCTACGGGCAAAGCGGACAATATTGTGGTAAAAAAAAGGCGGGGTGTTACAATAAGTCTTTGCTTCATTAATTCAATTATGTCTTTGATTATTTGTGTGTATGCTTACATGTTCTCCATGTCCGGCTAATTTATTTGCGTGTTTGCTTAGGAAGTATGAAACTTAATTATTGAATATTGATTGGTTGTTTCTTATCTTAGTTGACTAATGATCTAGTAATGCGATAGGTCATTCGTTGTGTACTTAATGCTTGATTCATCTTTGTGAACCTTAGAGTATAATTACCGAGTAATTGTAGGCTAAACCATCAAAGAGCGCCTTAGAGTAGGAGTTTATAATCTCTTGTGGGTTTGTAGACAAGACCCTTTGGTAAGTTCAAAGAGTTGGGAGAAACGCATGCCTACAACTTTAGACACTGTGTGACTAGGAATAAGGCGTGACACTCAACCATCAATAGGAGATAATTAAGGAGTAATACAAACTAAGTAAACACATCTTTAAACTATCATACGAGCATACATTAATTAGACATAGACTCCCACAACCTTAGTTTAGATAATTAGATAATAGTAGAGTAATCGGTGAAATACCAACCCCCCAAATCCAATGCCGAGATTCGTACCTTTCCATTTTCATAAAATATAAAAGATAAAAAATTATCTTCCTCAACCTTAACCTTAGCGTAGTAACTACCTACTAGCATTCCTATTCCCCGAGAGCGATATCAATACCCGTGGCTTACCCTAATTACTACACTACAACGATTAGGTTCCGCCTGGGTGTTATAAAACTTGCTCAAGAAAAGGAAGTTCCTTTGACCCCGAGCACGCGTGTGGCGTTATCAAGTTTTGGCGCGCTCGGGGAATAGAATAGCTAGTTAGTAGTCCACCTCGTTTAGGTTTCTTTGTGATTCCTATCAAGTAAATTTTTCTTATTTTTAGGTTTCTCTTAGTCTATCCCCTTCTTCGTAACCTTTGTTCGTAACACCCATCACTCTTCATCATGGAGAATGATAACCAACCACTACTTAATAACCCAACACAAAAATTCAATGTCACTCAAAACCCAACCCAATAACCAACACAACCGTCGGGCCGATATGTGAGTAGAAACACCGACCTCGTGGATTTGCGAGAAAATATTCGATAGTACAATTAGGGAATTTGTTGAGAAAGTAGTCGTATTGCTATAGTTGGCTTTATGATTAGCGATAATTGAAAAATGGCATGATAAACAACAACGTGGATGTGGAAAATAGTGCTTACTTCAATCTTTACCCCACTAAGGAAGAGGTTGCATACCATCAATACATAATCGACAATCCACGATCACCTATCATTAGGATATGCCCAAAGATTAGGAGAGAAGTCCACGGAACCTAAAAATCCCTTGTATGATCGGATATAGAGTGTCGACCACACTTACATAGATACGGAATCCCCATCAATGTAATGTCATCTGTCTACAATGATATTATGAATGAGCGACTCAATATTAGGAGAGACCCTAAGTATCCGAGAGGAGTTTGCAACTTTGTGGGAAGAGTCAAAGGCGTGCATGTCTTTATAGGAAATTTCACCTACCTAGTTGATTTTATGGTCCTAGAAGATGTAGGATGCGTCATTGACTATAGCTTATCCCAAGTAGTGCTAGGAAACCGTTTGTTGAAACATCTAGAATGAGCCATAACAAGCATGATGGAGCGGTTAGGTTCAAGGAAGGAACCGATGAGATCACCTATAGGATTCCTTGGAAAACGATCGAGTATGGCCACTTGTCCATTTATGATCGAGACAACATTAAAGCTTTTGAGGACAAAAGCAAGGAAGATGTTGAAAAGGTTATAAATTCATGTGGGAAAGAAGGAGGCATTATTATAAGGATTGCTTAACTCTAGGGCCTAGGTATAGAGTCGATGAAGATTTTGTCAACATGATAGAATTCTCATTGAGGATCGTGAGGCAACGTAGGAGCACGACTACGAGTCTAGCTACAAGACTCTTAAATAAAGAAAAGCGCTTCGTGGGAGGCAACCCATGCTTAATTGTTTGCTTGTTAGTGTCATATATCTTTTATTAATTGTTTATCCTCATGTTTATATTTGTGAAAATGCTTTATTTTGTTTTTAACCGTCTTAATTGCATATAAAGGTATTTTACATAAGGGATAAGTGTAGGAGGATTACACACGTTTTCAAAAGAAACGTAAACACAAGAATAACAATTAACTAAAAGATATTTATGTTTGTTTGTTCGAGTCAAATGCTTGTATCAAGTCATAATGGATGTTTTGCGAAATTTTTCCGAGATACTAAAGATGTAAATTTTCCGTAATTTTTCGTAAAATCGAGACCGCTTTTTGTCGGGATAACTGACGGTGTCGATTGCAACTTTGACGCGTCGTCGAAGGAGTAAAACATCGATTACTTTTTCTCGTTTTCGAGCTACTTATAAATTTTGGAATTTTCCGGTCTTAATTTTCTTAGAAATTACGTAAACATCCATTCCACAAGCATTATATCCTAGTTTAAATCGAGTCTTATATATATTATTACCGCCGATTTTACGCGAAGGTTTCGTTTGTTTTCTTCAAGTGTGCGAGGTTTAGTTTGTCAAGAAGAAGTTACATAAGATTGGAAGGAGCTTTTCATAATAATTCTTCTTGAAAGAGTTTAACCACCACTTTACACGGATCCTACCGAGCTAATCGGGGAGTATTAGTTTTTTCGTTTTAATTACCTTCTTTTATCATAACTTTGATACTTTCGGGAACATTGGGGACAATGTTCGGTTTAAATGTAGGGAGGGAAAATAAAGCGGAACTTTGAAACTATGCTTATCCTTGACTATTTGCTTTGTCAATTGTGATTGTGTAATAAACCGTGAGAAAATGTCGGTTAGGGTAATTTTGGCACCAAATTTAAAATTTTTCATGACATATAGGAGTGGGCCATTAGTCTTAACAAAAGCGTCTCACGGATAGGAAGTTGCATGACTAGCACAAAACCCTTTACCACCTAAATTCCACCCAAAATGTGAGGATCGCCTTAGATTAGTAGGAGTTAAAGCATTCATCTTTAATGCTTAGAGTGTGAACCGGTAGTATAATAGATTCTAGAACTTGTTTTGTGATGCATCCAGGGTCATAAGTGAGACTACACTTGTGTAGTTAGGAATAACTAAATGATAAGAGGCATTAGGATAACCCTTGTTTGATACCGTAATATAATTACTTCTTCCACATTGGTTGAGTAATTCCCCACACCCTTTGCGTTGTACTCATTTTAGTACACGATACCCTAGTTAACCCCTCGAGCCTATCCTTTTCGCGGTTCTCGTGATGTTTCGGTTTTCGAATATCAATGAAGACATTGTTTACACCCCACCCCAAATATACACCCAAATCGCCTTAGCCTAACCCTTATGCACTCACTTTTAGTGCAAATGTTTGTTATCACCCTAAACCCTTAGTTCAATTATCTAGTTGCTTGCATAAGTTGCTAAGTCGAGTCATATCCTTTGTTTATAGTTTTGGGATGATTGGGATTCATGGGAAAAGTTAAAGTTTATGAAATGACGGAAGGAGCGTTAAATTCAAATTCCCTTTGTTTGCGTAATAATGTACCCCAAGTGTTTTGATCTTTTCAATTCGGGTCAAATTAGTGTTAGAGTAATAAAAACTCAAGTGTAGGGATATGCTGTAAATCCCTAGTATTTTGATGTTATCATAGAGGATGGTGGAGTAAAATGTATGAAAAAAAAAAAAAAAATCGAAAAAAAATAGAAAAAGAAAAGAAAAAAATAATGATGATAAAAATAAAAAAAAAAAAAAAAAAAAATACATACGGGCTACCATCCTACATCTATCTTTAAATTCATGTTTGTTTATTTGGTTATCTAGAGTTTAGAGTGCCGAGTCTTGGTTTGGCAACGCCATTCTTCATATGCAGTTAACATAGAGATTTTTGACTTGCCACCACTAAATAGCCTATCCCACCAAAGAGTTAGGGAGAAATGCATACCCTACAACTTTAGACACACAACGCAACTAGGAATAAGACGTGACACTCAACCATCAATAGGAGATCATTAAGGAGTAATACAAACTAAGTAAACACATCTTTAAACTATCATACGAGCACACATTAATTAGACATAGACTCCCACAACCTTAGTTTAGATAATTAGATAATAGTAGAGTAATCGGTAGAAATACCAACCCCCCTAAATCCAATACCCGAGATTCGTACCTTTCCATTTTCATAAAATATAAAAAGATAAAAAATAATCTTCCTCAACCTTAACCTTAGCGTAGTAACTACCTACTAGCATTCCTATTCCCTAGAGAACGATATCAATACCCGTGGCTTACCCTAATTACTACACT
The DNA here is from genome assembly GCA_022545495.1 of Chrysanthemum lavandulifolium. Taxonomy (NCBI): domain Eukaryota; kingdom Viridiplantae; phylum Streptophyta; class Magnoliopsida; order Asterales; family Asteraceae; genus Chrysanthemum; species Chrysanthemum lavandulifolium. The sequence continues at coordinate 169,931,700 of CM040239.1, forward strand.
ACAACGATTAGGTTCCTTGCCTAGGGTGTTATAAAACTTGCTCAAAGAAAAGGAAGTTCCTTTGACCCCGAGCGACGCGTGTAGCGTTATCACATTCTCCAATGGTCCCTTCTAAAGTCTCTTCATCACCACAAGCTGGTCCATCCAAAGACAAAATCATTTACGAGGTATTAAAATTATACGATGATCTTGATGTGCAAAAGATACATGACAAAGCACAATCAATCGAAACTATTGAGTCGATATTGAAAATATGGGTAATATCAATGTTGTCCCATATGATAAATATGTGAAACAAAGTGAAAGTGAGATTGTACCAAGTGATGCATCTTCCGCGGTCAATGATGACTATGTTTTGATGAATACACCGCATGTGCCCTAATGATTACGTTATCTCGAACTTAATGCCTATAAAGAGCAGTGGCCATTTATGAACAACGTGCTAAGTTCGAGCTAACCACCCGTGGCGAGAAATGGATGACCAAATGCGCATAACTATTAGAAAAGTAGGTTTAGAGAAGAAGTATTAAAACAAGAGTTAAACTCCTTACAAGAAAAGCTTTCTAAAGCGCTAAGCAAAACAATAACTTCAAGAAAATGTTAAAATGCTTAAGCAAGAATTGGTGCTAAGGAATCAAAACTTTTGAATGATTTTCTAATCTAAAACCTTGAAAAACAAGCTCGAAAATAAGTTATGCGTACAAGGAATACAATCAGATCGCTCACATGATCACGAAGCATAGAGTTCTCGTGATAAGCATAGTATCCCCATTATAAAGGAATCCAACCACGAGTATGGTAAGATAGCAAAAGTCGCTCAAAATGTAATCTATGATGGCAATGAGATTCTTAAACCTAGCAGACACCTTGTTGCATTGATTACTTCGAGGAAGATAGAAAATTAGATGATGCATCTAGGGAGAAAATGGATAAGAAGCTTAACGATCCCAAGTGCAAAGAGAATAAGATCATTGTCAAACCCCATGATTACAAAAGGAAAATTGGATTTCCTTAAACAAGTTTAAGCCTCAAACTTTGTTAACACACGAACAAGTGTTCGGAAAAAGGATTTAGATAAGCAAAAGTTGAAAATCTTGTTGAAACAAACCCTCCCTTAGGAAAATTCCTATAGCGATTGTGTATCCTCCAAATACACAAATGCATTTACTTCCTAGAACTATTGCCACTAAGAGCAAGACCTTAATCGGTCAATATGTTATTTTTCAATTATTTGTTGACTTTGAGAAAACTTGTAAGAAAAGGATCACACCCATGGGATAAGCTGAAGGGAAAGGGTTTTGAGCAAACAAAAGAATGTTATTTTGAAGGTCATGCCTCTTTAAACAACTAAAAAGAGTCTTAAAAGGGGATGAATCTGAGATATTAAAGGAATGGAAAAGGAATTTGATGCAATGATTGTTGAGGTTAGTGACTATGAGCGAAATTAAAATATAATGAGATTGAGAGGAAGAACTTGCATACCTTGAATGAGAATCTTATTTCGAATGTATCTCTCAAGATGTGTTCTATCGCCACTAATTGTTCTATTTCGCTTCTCAATTTCATGAATTATTGTTTCTTTGAAAGTCTCCCATGATCGTGTCATTGAGCTTGAAATCAAAAACTCTAAACTAAGTGAGAAAATTGAATAGGATGATCACGATAATTTGGTAAAACATTTTTCTAAACTAGAAGTTGAACATTTTGATTTACAACTAAAATATCAACATCTCAAAGAAAATGTTAAAACCTCAAACATCAAGATATCCTCGGATGTTCCGAGTTTGATGCGCTTTTGAAATAAACAAACGTGATGAATGATTCAAGCTCAACGTAACACGATCGAGAAAGTTGAAAGCCCAAATTTCTCAATTAAAGGGTGAAATGAACAATGTGGTGGCTCCCAAATGCCTCCTCCTTTAGATTCTCGAATTCTCAAAACTTTCATCTTCAAAACTTGGTTAATGCTTTACAAAGGAAAATGAAAAGGTTAAACGTCATTTCAATGAGTTATTTGAGTCAATAAAAGTCACTCGTAACAAAAATAATGAACAAATAACCCGTTGTAAAAGGAAATTGAGAATCGAAGAGTCGGGTAAAAGGAAAATGCCAATGACCAATGGGAGAATGGTGCATCAAAGGTGCATGGTTGTAATAAATATGCTTTGTTTGTGAAATATGTTCCTCCTCATCTTAGGAATAACAAACTTGTTATTCAAACATATTTCTCATACCTTAAGGGCGACCTAGAATGTCTCCGTGAGATTGTAGAAGAGGATAAGTTAGAGAAACCACTTGATAATGCAATTGGCCATGCATTCTTATATGCCAAACGATCTCAAGAACTTCTAGAATGCTTAACTACAATATGCCCTAAATCCCTAGGTGAGCGGTCAATCCCTTGATACCCTATTCTCGCCTAGTGCCAAGCATACTAACCATTCCATGCCCGACTTTAAGAAAGTGAACACTAATGTGCCTTCTAGTATTTGAGATCCTTGCACATCTAGTTCAGGAATGCAAAAGTAGATCAACCAACTAATGTTCCCATAATTCCCTCTACAGGAGTAATCAGTGACATTAAAGCAAGCGGGTCAAAGCCTCCATGAAATACCAAACAAGATAGGACCTCGCAAGCTAAGAATGTGCATTGGAAGAGAGTAGAAAACCAACCTAGGAACTTTAAGTTTGAGTTGAATAAAACGAATCCTGTTGATTCTAGTATTAGCCATAGGTGTCTTGTAATTAATTGATTACGATACTATCGCAAACCATGTAATGATGTCTCGCTTGGATTACATTGCTAATCATGAATGTGGTGTGAATGTTTTGTCTAATGTGTCAAATGCAGATTAAAATTGTTAATGCTAAAAATCATGCTAAGAAGGCTAAAAGGCAAAGACGTAAGAAAGTTAGAAAATAGTGGAAACCCACGGGAAGAACATTTAGAAAGATAGGTTATCAATGGATACCTTTTTACGCTAAGACAATGCCCACTAGAAAATGGATGCCTCTTGGTAGAACTATTCTTTTAAGAAGTGAACATACTTTGAATAGGTCAAATCTGAGACACCGACAATGCATCCATTCTAATGATTCCATTGCTTCTATTTACGATATGGGTGTTTCTATTTCGATGTGGGAGTTCAATCATTGTTACTAACCAAATGGAACCCATTCTTGCATGGGGATCCCAATTATCCGATTATCCATTCTTGTGCGTGTTCAAGCTGCGGATCGTTCAAATCGATTACGTGGTACACGGACTCAAGTTGTTCCAAGCATATGATTTGGAGGCGGTCATTGCTCATGGACTTCGTGAGCAAATTCATCGAGACGATTAGATTCGGAATGATCATTTCGTGCAATTATGGGTTATGGAGATTATGTGGTTGGTAAAAGTGTAATTTGTGGTATATTACGTAGAAGGTATTGGTCATAATCATTTTTCGTTGGTCAATTCTGTGATTCCGATTTAGAAGTGGCTTTCAAAAAGCATACTTGTTTCGTTTGAGAGCTTGATGGTGTGGAACTTCTCAGAGGAACCCGTGGTTCAAACCTATACACCATCTCCATCGAAGATATGATGAAGTCTTCTCCAATTTGCTTATTGTCAAAGGCTTCGAAAACAAAGTCATGGCTATGGCATCGTCGTCTCAATCACTTGAACTTCGGCACCATCAATGATCTCTCCAGAAAGGACTTAGTTGTAGGTTTACCTAGACTAAAGTATGAAAAGGATCATCTTTGTTCAGCATGCCAATTGGGAAAAAGCAAGAAATATGCCCACAAACCCAAAACAACAAACTCAATTACAGAAGTTCTTCATACAATACACATGGATTTATGTGGACCCATGAGAGTGCATAATATCTTTGGGAAGAAATATGTGTTAGTTGTGGTTGATGATTACTCTCGATTCACCTGGTTCAAGTTCCTAAGGACAAAGGATGAAACTCAAGATATCATCATCAAACTTATCAACGACTACATGTTTGACTCAACAAAATTGTCGAATCATCCGAACCGACAATGGAAATGAGTTTGTTAATAAACAACTTAGTGAGTTTTATGAAAGTGTTGGAATCAATCATCAATGAAGTGTTCCACGAACTCCTCAACAGAACGGTGTAGTTGAAATACGAAATCGAACTCTTGTGGAAGCCGCAAGAACTATGCTGATTTACTCAAAGGTTCCAATGTTTCTCTGGGCTGAAGCCATTGCCACTGCATGCTACACTCAAAATCGATCCTTAATTCACACTGCTCATGGAAAACCTCCATATAAACTTGTCCACAATAGAAAACCTAATTTATCATTCCTTCATGTGTTTGGTGCATTGTGTTATCCAACTAATGAGGGTCAAGACTTAGGCAAACTTAAACCGAAAGCGGACATTGGAGTATTTGTAGGATATGCACCAAACAAAAAGGGATACCGAATCTACAACAAAAGAACCCGAAATATCATGGAAACTATTCACGTTACCTTCGATGAGCTGACCGGTCCAATGGCTCCAGGACAACTCAGGTTCTGGACCCGCATCATCATGTAGTCCCATCGGTTCTACTCTTGTTTACGGCTCCTGCAAAGAACTCCTTATGTACCTCCTTGAGAAGATGACTTGAAGAAACTATTTGATCCAATGTTTGATGAACACTATGAACCAACTGCTAATGATCATCAATCCCATCATCGAGGCTGCTTCTATCCTCGTCAATGAAGTCAATCCTTGGTTTCTATGTCATTAAGTCGAAGCACTGCTGGCGATCAATCGATCTCATCAACAAACCTTCAATCACCGAGTGTACATCAAGGAATTGCTTCGATTCACAAGATGAAGTTAATCCCTTTGCTACTCCCGAAGATGCTCCATTTGAAAATATATTTGCTCTCGATTCATCATCGAACCATCTTCATCGGAGACATCGACTCTGCTACTTGGCCCACAACAACAACCACATGAACACCTTAGAAAATGGACACATGATCACCCATTGGACAACATCATTGGAAACCATTCTCGTCTGTATCCACTCGTTAACAACACTCGATGCCTTATGGTGCTTCTTCAACTCCGTACTCTCTAAGATCGAACCTAAAGATGTTAAAAGCTGCGATGAATGAAGGCGGTGGTTCAATGCCATGCAAGAAGAAATTCATGAGTTTGATCGATTAGATGTTTGGGAATTAGTACTGCTCCGAATGTGCTATGATCATTGCTCTAAAGTGGATCTTCAAAGTGAAGCTTGATGAGCATGGTGATGTCTTTGAAAAATAAGGCTAGGTTAGTGGCTAAAGGATATCGTCAAGAAGAAGGTATTGACTTTGAGGAATCTTTTGCTCATGTTGCTCGTGTCGAAGCTATCGGAATCTTCTTGGCTAATGCGGCTAGTAAGAACATGGTCGTATATCGGATGGATGTGGCCTTTCTTAATGGTGATTTGAAAGAGGTGGTTTACGTCGACCACCAGAGGGTTTTGTGAATCCATAGCATCCTACTCATGTCTATCGCTTGAAAAAGGCCCTTTACGGTTTGAAGCAAGCTCCTAGAGCATGGTATGATCTGTTGTCAAAGTTTCTTACATCTCTTGGATTCGACAAGGGAGCGATTGATCCGACATTGTTCACCGAAAGTCGGGCAAACATTTAATTCACGTTCGATTTATGTTGATGATATTATCTTTGCCTCGGTGACCCCAATGAATGTGACCGTTTTCAAAAGAAATGGGTTCTAAATTTCAAATGTCAATGATGGGACAAATGTCATTTTCTTGGGATTACAAATTTCACAAAGTCCGGAGGCATTTTATAAATCAATCTAAATATGCAAATGAGATCTTAAATAAATTTGGATTTGTTTCATGTGACACCGTTGACACTCCCATGATTGAGCGTAACAATGTCGGATGAGGACCACTCGGGGATCATGGTAGATCAAATGAAATATCGTAGTATGATTGGATCCACGATGTACCTCACGGCTAGTAGACCATACATCTTGTTCATTGTGTGCATGTGTGCTAGATATCGGGCTAAGCCTACTATAAATCACCTTGAAGCGGTTAAGCGGGTCTTCGGTATCTCCAAGGAACCATCAACATGGGACTTTGGTACCGAAGGACACCGGTATGTCACTAACGACCTATGCAGATCTTGATCATGCGGGATGTCAAGATACACGTCAAGCACGTCAGAGCTCGCTTTCGATTTTGGGTGATAAGCTTGTGAGTTGGTCTTCAAAGAAGCAAATGAGTACTTCTATTTCCTCTACAAAGGTTGAATACATAGCCATGTCATCTTGTTGTGCTCAAATCCTTTGGATGAGATCCCAATTATCGACTATGGCTTTGAATTCAAGAAAATCGCCTGCATCTTGTGATAATAAAAGTGCTATTGCTCTCTCTTGCAACAATGTTCAACACTCAAGAGCAAAGCACATCGATATTCAAATCATTTCATCCGGAACAAGTAGAAAGCGGTGTGGTGGAACTCTATTTTGTGAAGTCGAATACCGGTTAGCGACATCTTCACCAAAGCTCTTCCAAGAGAAGCGTTTTGAGTTTATTCTTCCACTACTTGGCTTGAAAAGCCTTCAACCAGAAACACTCAAACGTCTTCAGGAGGAAGACGAGGAGTAAAGGTCTTTCTTCATCCATCTCTATGTACATATTTATTCAAAAAGCAAAATACAAAATTACAAAACCTACAAAAAGCAAATAGAAAAATATAAAATCTTTCATAAAATCCATAAAAATCTGAAAAACTCGAAAAATCTCAAAAATATTATCTTTTTGTCATATCTTTCTTGATTCGATTAATATCTACGGTCTTTGTCTTTGTCGATCAAAGAGTGACACGGGTCTTTAGATGTTGGTCGAATGTACATATTCGTTTAAAAAAATCAAAAATATGTTTGGGAGAAAGTGAAATTTATGGTTTATTGTCATTTCAGGTAACCGCTTTTCAAAGAAAGAACGAGCCATGTTTTATCTTGCTTTTCAAATCTCATGCTCTGATTCTATAAACAATTGCTTTCAATCTAATGAAAACTAATTGCTTTGAAAAATAACTCGTACTCTATTTTTGTATATCATCTGGACTTAACTTTTGTTAAAATATCTATCTCTCAATCAACAACTTATGTCATTGATTGAGGGGGAGAATGATTTCAATTAAATCAAAAGGTTATTTGTCATACAATTGTTTTTCAAAGGAAAATCATGCATGTTTAATCTTTGGAGTCTTATGTTTCAAACTTGATCCTTATCGGCTAAATGTTTTCATAAGAAAGTCACAGTTCTCCTCAAAAGCTTTCAAAATCAATTTAAATCAACAAGAGATCTCAAATCTCAAATATTTTGAACATTGTGATCGGGGGAGAATTTGTGATTTAAATTAGATTTAAACTGATAATTCGATAAATGGGTTCATAAGTGTTTAGCAAGTTTTCCTCCCCGCATGTGACAAACGAATTCAAATTTTCCATGCACATGTTGAGGGGGAGCATCTACTTTAAACCTTCTAAGTGCAGGTTCCCTCTAATATGTGCAAAACTCTTTCAAACTTCGAGGCACATATTGAGGGGGAGCAAACTTTTGAAAACCTCATCCTTCCTCAATATGTTTTATCTACTCAAATTGATTGGGAAGTGATGATGATTATTTTAGAAAATGTTAATCAAAAGATTGGACCTTTCATTCTTAATCTAACGATTTCAAAGATCTCTTGCCTCCATGTGCTAAACAATTTTTGAATTTTATGCATATGTTGAGGGGGAGCATTTCTAAAATATCTAAACAATTAAGATACAAAATACTTTGATTTTATATCACAATTATTTTGATTGATTTTAAATGGTTTTCAATTGGTTTTCAATTGATTTCAAAGCGGAAAAACTATATCTAAAGACCCACCAACTTTACTTTATGCATGGTGATATAAGGATGATAAGGTTAGGTTGAGGTCCAATGATCCGCTTGAGCCGGACGGATCTACCGAGGACAAAACCACTTGATAGTGTAGAGTCCTTAGGTATATTGAAAAAGGAGAAAATGAGATATGGGAAGAGTGCGGATTGGCGAGCTAGTACTAGAATAAACCCAACAAGGTTCTAGTTATGAAGTTTCGGTAAGCCTTGAAGGGTTGAAGAATGAAAAGAATTGAATGTGAAAAGGGTGAAAAGAAATAGCCCTCCATTTATTCAACCTTAGGCGTAAACCGGGTTCAATTCATATGCTCTTGGTAGTTACCAAGGTATCATCGGTATTGAAGACAAGGCGTCATGGACCCAAATGACGTCGCACTACAACTTCCCAAACCACTCAAGTTCCTCTTAAAAGGACTTGTTTCATTCTCACGGGGAACCTACATTATCTATCGACTTTCTCTTAGAGTTTGTTGATATTGAAGAAGGAGACCCTCTCCCTAGTCTCCGGCATAGGAACCAAATATGCACAATTGAGTCTAGAGCCACAAGATCATCTACAAATCTCATTAGAACACTTTCAATGAAGACTCTCTGTTTCACACATTGTGGAAAGGGAGATTATATCTTATGAGTCCTACACATTATCCTTGTGGTATTGCCAGAACATCTGAGTGATATGCAAACATATTCACAATGAAGATGGAAATCCTTCTGGAGCCAACATCAAACATGCTCATGGTGGGTGGCATGTGAGATCTATTCAATAGATCAACCATATGACAACTGAGCAGAAACAATGGGGCGATTCAATCTTTTGAATCAATCTGGTTCGAGTTATGGATTGACGGATACCTTTGAAAACCGGCGTTGTGCTTAAAACTCTTTTCCTTAGCACATCGATTGTGTACTAATCTTTCAAAATAAAAGGTGTTTATGATTGATAATTGATTTTCCTTAAAACCTTCGTTGTATTGCAAAAACACTTTCTATTGAGCGACACGATTTTTTTCAAATCTCTTCTCATCAATCGGTGAATCTCATTTCATTGGTTCACTCACTCCGTGTTTTCTTCTTTGAGACGTTCGGTTTGAGAACAACTAGAGCATTGCGAAACCCATCAAGGAAATTCTTTGGAATTATACCTAATCACAGCGAGACTTGTCTTGATCAATGGGGAACCGTAGGTCGTGTACCTTAATTCTACAAAAGTGATCAAAGACACTCTTGTGAGCTTTATTTCTAACTGTTTTATGCGGGAACACCAAGTTTGCGGTGATCGTAATGAAGCGGTCAATCCCTAGCCGCATGCTCACACAACACATTCATTTCCAAAGAAATCATGATTAGTGCATCAATGACTCGATATTATCACTCCATGCTTACCTTTCGCCGCCAATATCATGAATCAACGAAAGCTTCCGCTACTACGATAAAAATATATCATGATCCGAATGTGAGCATGTCGGTCCAAATGTCACTACATCACATAATACCAACACCACAATGGATGAGTCGAGATTTCTTGTGGTCGATGATCTCAAAGGCGGCTCAAAACTCGATTATCACGTGGATCGGTTAAAGACCTCCACTCGATTATCCAAAGATGCAAAATAAAGAATCAAAGACTACGAGCTACGAACAAAGAACATGAACAAGAATCCAAGAACAATTTCAATGTAATATCTGTTTGTATTCTATGTAATTGTAATGTGTGTTTGAGGTGACCTCCTTAGGGGAGATTGTTAGGATTTAGAAAATCCATGTATTAAAGTGTCGGTCACCTCAAGTATATGTATTCGTTAAGCTCGTAGTCGTAGTTATTTAATGTTAAGTAGTATTTAGTTAAGTAACACCGTGGAGGACTAACGGTTTTACCCACCGTATGCACGATCCACACCCGTCGGTGGCGTTTATTGTAAGACTATAAATACTCTCTACCTCCCAAGGTAGAGTTGGAGCTCATAATAAGATTTTTCTTTCTCTCACTAAAGTTCCCAAAACTCTAACTTTCTCTCTAAAACTCATCTTGTCGCGCCTTGTGATAGTGATTTGATGTGTATGTGAAATCCAATATGTTACATAGTCTATGCGTAAGCTACTCAAGGTTTGATCTTCAGTGCTATTGGTTTACTCAGTGTTTTCTTACTTGGATAAGCCTGTAAACACTTCGAATTTGGATATGTTTTACACTGGGATAAGTGTAAAGTATTTTTGGGTAAAACCCTAGTTTTACGCCTAAGCATAAAGCTTACGAGTAAACATCTTACGCATAAGATTGTCTTACGCTTAAGTAACTCTTACTGATAACGCTACACGCGTCGTTTGGGGTCAAGGAAACTTCCTTTTCTTCGAGCAAGTTTTATAACACCCTAGGCAGTGAACCTAATCGTTGTAGTGTAGTAATTAGGGTAAGCCACGGGTATTGATATCGTTCTCTAGGGGAATAGGAATGCTAGTAAGGAGTTACTACGCTAAGGTTAAGGTTGAGGAAGATTATTTTTATCTTTTATATTTTATGAAAATGGAAAGGTACGAATCTCGGGTATTAGATTTGGGGGGTTGGTATTTCTACCGATTACTCTACTATTATCTAATTATCTAAACTAAGGTTGTGGGAGTCTATGTCTAATTAATGTGTGCTCGTATGATAGTTTAAAGATGTGTTTACTTAGGTTATACTACTCCTTAATTATCTCCTATTGATGGTTGAGTTGTCACGTCTTATTCTTAGTTGCGTTGTGTGTCAAAAGTTGTAGGGTATGCGTTTCTCCCTAACTCTTTGAACTTACCAAAGGGTCTCGTCTACAAACCCACTAGGGATGATAAACTCCTACTCTAAGGCGCTCTTTGGATGGTTTAGCCAACAACTACTCAGATAATTATATTCTAAGGTTCACAAAGATGAATCAAGCATTAAGTACACAACGAATGACCTATCGCATTACTAGATCATTAATCAACTAAGATAAGAAACAACCAATCAATATTCAATAATTAAGTTTCATACTTCCTAAGCAAACACACAAATAAATTAGCCGGACATGGAGAACATGCAAGCATACACACAAATAATCAAAGATATAATTGAATTAATGAAGTAAAGACTTATCTTGATGTAAGATAGGGTTTAAAACCCTAAAATCTTGTACAAGACACCTTAGGTTCGGTTTTAGGTTTTACTCCAAAGACTCTCCACACAAAGACCGAAAAATTCGGATTCTATATATAAGATTACAATTGCGACGGCGTCACCTTATGTTTAGTGGCGCGTCGTGTCGCCGTCATTAGGGTTTCGTCTTGGCCACGTTAACCTTGTGATGGCGTCACCTTAAGTCCGTGACGCCGTCCTCTTGACCGGACGTCGTCTCGGATTGCATCTAGGCCGCCCGAGTAGCGACGGCCTACTCTTTTACAACCGGGCGTCGTCGCTTGAAAATACGAGTTTTGGGTTACGGACCGTCACAATAATTTTGGGACGGCGCCGCATTAGCTTTTGACGCCGTCGCTTTCTACTTTCAAAGAATCGTGAGTGTCTCGATTTTGACTTTGGCCATTTTCTTCATATATTCGCGCCTTTTCGTCGAAATAAGTGCCATTTCAGCATTTTGCCTTCACGAGACCTAAAAGTGAAAAGGAAAGATATTAAGCAATAACGGATACAAAAGTGATCAAATAAGGACTTAAACGACCCTCAAAATGGTACCTTTAAAACCTTATCACTTACGCATAAGGTTCTTACTATTAAGCCTTTGGTTTACGCTTAAACTAAAGTTTCATCTAATCTACGCGTAAGCTACTCCTACGCGTAAGTTCTATTCCTACGCGTAAGGTTGGTTTTTCTACGCATAAGGTGTTTTCTTTGCATAAGATGGTTTTCTACTCATAAGGATACTTCATCAACAAAGTATCATTCGACTACAAAGATCCATCATCAACACAAGTTTAAAGATGTCTCAACCACCATACTCTAGCTACTTTCCTCATATGTATCCTCAACAACAACAACAACAACAACTCTATCAACAACAACATCAATTTCAACAACAATTTCCTCAAGGAGCAATTCCACAACAAATGATTCAACCACCACCTAGTCTACAAATACAACCTTACACAAACTTTCAAAATCAGCATCCATCCAAGTATGCTATGAAGGAACCGTCTTGGTTTGCAAAGATGTGTGAAGCTTTAAGTAGCCAACAATCCATTCATGAGGCTGGATCACTTGATAGACCTCCAATGCTCACTCCCGAAAACTATGATCAATGGGTGATAAGGTTCTTTAGGTTCTATGATCTAAAGAAACCACATGGTTAGTTCTTGAAAAGGTCATCATTGAAGGTCCATTTGGATGCCTACTATCACTTGTGCACGGAGATCCGAATGCTAATCCACCAAGAGAAGATGTTACCAACGTTGCGGTCTTGATCAACTTACTCTTGACCAACTTCTACACATGGAAGCCGATGAACTTGCAATGCAATATATCCTTTTGGGTTTACCCAATCCGATACCAGCAGTGTTGATGCTCAAAAAGCGCAAAAGCAATGTGGGAGCATATTCATCTCCTCATGGAAGGCACATAACTCAATCAAGAAGATATGGAATCAAAAATCTACTTAGCATATGAACACTTCATGATTGAACCGGGAGACATTAGAGTCATATCATCATCGATTCTCAAACATCATCAATGACTTGGAAAAACATAACATCATTATGCCAAGAATTGCAGTCAACACTAAGTTCCTCAGTAGTCTTGGTTCTGATTGGGAAAAGTATGTTATTTTCATTCGCCAAGCAAAAAATCTTCATCATGCTACATACGGATTATTGTATGACTATTTGAAGCCCCACCAAAAGGAAGTTGACAGAGAAAGAGTCATCCGTGGAGCTCTGTTTCACCTTCACTCCCGGATAATCAAACTCTTGCATTGTGGGCTCAAACGTGTTATCCTCAATTCCCTACTTTGCAACTTGTCTTCACAAATCCTCCACAACCAAGCGCTACAATTACACCATATGATCCGTCACAACAACAATCTCAAGAAACTCAATTAGTTCCATACAAAACAACAACAATGATCAAGCACTTTACAATTGAATCTAATTGTTAGGAATTAGAAAATTCCAAAGTGTTGAAAGAGTCGGTCACCCCAACTATTATCTAGCATAAGTTAGCTCGTAGATTGGTCATTAGTTACGGTTTATGTAGTTAGTTAGTAGCGTCAAAATAGTATAGTGCAACACCGTGGAAGAAGGTCGGTCTTTACCCACCGTATCCCCGATCCACAGCCGTCAGAGGTCGCTTAGTTTGTAACCTATAAATACCCTCTACCTTGCAAGGTAGAGGGTTGGATGTTCTTTGTAATCTAATATTCCACAAGTTTCTCTCACTAGAATGTCCCACTCTTTTCTCTCTAAAACCATCTATGTGCTCATTGTGTTAATGTTATGATGTGTATGTGAAAGTTAATATCTTACAATTGGTATCAAGAGCCATGGTTAGATCATATCTTGCACATCTTTGGATTTATAGTGGTTTTAGGTGGTTTTGAGTTTGAAAAGTTTAGTGGTTTTTGCATCATTTGGTTGATTTCTTGTGTTAAAGTTTGAATTTTGTTGGTACTTTTATGTTTAGAATCATCAAAAGTGTTTAGGTTTTCATTTGGTAAGCTTGAATCATCTTGGTTGGGTTGTTTTGGATTGAAAAGTGAAGTTTATTTGGTTTTCAAGCTAGCGACTTAGCTCACGGAATATTTTCTTGGTAGCGACTTGCTTCACATTTTGTAGCGACTTACGTGTTAAAACTAGCGAGTTAGATCTAGCGAGTTAAAGTACAAGTAGTGGACTCTCCACCACGGGTAGCGACTTGTGGTAGCGACTTGGTCTCAGAGCGAGTTGCTCTTTAGCGACTTGCATTGTTGGCGACACTGAGTAGCTTAATCATCACGAATTTTGCTAGCGACTTGAGCGTTAGCGAGTTACCACCTAGCGACTTACATCTGGCTAGCGAATTGGAAAGCTAGCGACTTAGCGTGGTGGCGAATTAGTGTTGGCGACTTGGTGTAGTATTTTCTAGCGACTTGGGATTAGTACTATTTAGTTGGTAGCGAATTGATTCTAAATTCTCTAGAGACTTGGGGAGTAATTCATAATAACACAATGTCAGTCATCACGGATTCTTTAATCACCAAAGTACTTGCTCTATGACACAAAGACGTAATAGTGAAACAGTAATGCCCATCCAAGGCCTCACACTTAATGACTCAAGATCGATCAATCGTAACAACTCAAATAAGTCACACTTAATATCTTCGATGATACTAAGAATGTGGAATGCACCAATGAGCCGCTTCAACATCTCACCACTTCTCAAATTACTCTTATCAACAACCATGGATCGAACAAGTTGTGCCATCCTTCGTCAGACTTTCCCACTTTAACAAGAGATGTTTTGCTTAACCTAGAACGATCGAGGTTTCAAATTACCAAAGAAAAGCTCTCAACCGATGATTCTCATGTCGCTCTCCAAACCATCTTCAACCAATTTCACCACTTACCCGGAAGAATACTCCTCGATTTTGATAATACCATGACTGGAATGTCTTTCAAGAAGCACACGGAATGGAAATTCATGAGTTCGTAAACTCATTTATTCAACTCATGAGTAATATGGAAACATACATCGAGGAAGTCGCAAAAGAGAATAACAAGTCAAGGAATTGAATGAGTGTCAAGAGTGTCCATGGAACAATGATGACGTGTCATGCTTCATTCCAGCTTGAACCAGCAGAAGACACCGATTGCGTAATCTCGGTGTGATGGAAAAGGATGAAGAAAACAACACCGATCTCAAATTCTCGTAGTCGGAAAAGGTATCAATCAACAAGGTACACTTATCCGATCACACTAATTCTCACAAAAGGTACATGACTCTTACCCGAACATAACAATGTGGAATCAATCTTTGTTTTGTCTCGAATCTAATGCAAGTAACATGATTGAAAAAGGGTATATGATGAGCTTTCAAACAAATTTTCAATTCTTGAAAACACCGTATCTCTTTGCAAATTGAAATACAACATAAGGATGAAATGTTTTATGCAAAAAAAAAGTAGTAACTGAACTTCCGAATTTAGAGAATTTTTGAAATTAATCGCTTAAAATCCCCGATTCGTGACAAAGATTCAACCATAAGAAATCAAATCTCTTCTTTCGTAAGCCCGTAATTATGACCGTCATGAGATAAGTGATACACTAGAATCTAGGAATTCGAACTAGCTCTATGTGTGTCCAACCTTCTAAGAGAAAATGAGCATTTAAGAAAGAACCTTGAGGAAACAAACTCTAAATTAGTCAATCAATCTAATCTCTTGATGAAAGATATTGATGACCTCAAAGCACAAATTCGTGACAAGAGCTTCAATATTGTTGCCCTAAAAATGAGCTCGTGAAGTATGTCGGAAATAGGATGAACACTAAGTTTGCAAAACCTTCAACTTTGGGAAAGTCAACGGTTCAGAACCACTTGAAACGAACAGTTATTAAACAACCTAATGCCTTTAGGTCTGAAAGAGCTAAACCATTGAAATCTAAGCTTACATCCCAAGTTGATAACAAGTCTGTTTTGTCAAAACCAGTCACTTCATTGCCTAGTTCAGATATGATGAATCCCAAGCATAGGACTAATGAACATCACCCACAAATCAGAAATGCTATAAGCTTAACTAGGTATCATACAAAACATAGTCTGACAGATCAATCCCCTAAGAAATTCTCTGATCACAAAAAGACAAATAGTCAAAACAAGGGTGTGCACTCATTTAGTTCATCTCATCGTGGCTTCAAATGGATTCCCACCGCGATTATTTAAGTATACATGACTTAAACGAACTTACATTCCTAAATCATGCCTCAAGTGGATTCCCACTGTAAACTTTTCAAGAATGTAGAACCTATTAGGATCCCCATTAATGATACGTCTGGATTATACCGTGTTGCATCTAAATGTGAGACTAAACATGTCACTAACCCTTCTATGTACAAGTCTACATGTGCTTCAAGTACAATGTGCTCTCGCCTTTTTCAGTACAATGCTCAACTCAATCAGAACTTCATGACTTGGTTCCTCAGATATGAACATAGCTCATTCAGAGCTATAGCTTGCCGAGTTGATGTACTTCTTACTTTGACTCCTATTCATTTTGAATATGGACTCGTCCTTCCATGTCTTTGTATAAATCAAGCTTTTTAAAAAAAAAAAAAAAAAAAAAAAAAATTATATACTCCTTTCAAAATTTTATCTTTTTATCATTTTTCTCAATCTAATAATGAATATACTCCTTGTTATCGATAACATCTACGGTCCTAGAAATGTCATTCAATAATGGCACGGGATCATAGATGAAGTTCGAACAAAAGATATATTCTTGGTGGTATAATGGGATTGGTTAATATCAATCAATGTTCTTTGATGACATTGATTGAGGGGGAGATTAGTTTTATATACCATTGGCTTCTGTGCTGGTTATGATGCTTGTTTATTTGTATGATGTGGTGATTTCCTGCTTGTGTGACTAACTGGTTATACTTTTGAAATATCTGGGAATGGGTTTCTCCCTGTTATAGGCTGTGATTGTATCTTACCCATGAGATTTTCAGTGTGTGCCTTCGTTGTAACTGCCTATGTGTTGAAATGTTGAATTGATTCATGATGATCAGTGTAATAATCAATGCTAGAGACGTTGTCTAATCCGTGTTAGCATATTACCACTCATTCATTTAATTCATAGGGACCAAACCTGTCATATAGTGAAAGTTATGTTGCATTAGCGAATTACCTCATCTCATGTTAAAACCACAAGGACCAATTGTGTCATATTGCCTAAGATTGTTTCTAAACCCCTAGCGAGTTACCTGTTAGCGTGTTACAACTTTACCCAACAAGTTCTTTTTCTCTCTCGTTTTCTTCCTCTCTTCGTCATTTTTGATCATACTAGCGAGTTACCTGTTAACAAGAGGTTTGATTTGATTCCTTCTGATCGTTGTTTTTCTTAAGCTTTAGTGTCCAGTTTCTAACTTTTCGTTATATTCAGATCCCTTCGTGCTCGTGAGGTGTGATTAGTTGAATCTCTCGCATAGGTTCGGATTTTTATGTAATCGTGTGTGTGCTTCTTATAAAATGATTGAACGTGTTAATTGTTTGGAATATATTGTTTGGATTATATTGGTTGGATACATTGATGTATGATTAAAATGGATTGGACTGATGGGTTGGTGTTAAGAAGTGTTCTTGGTGGCGAGTTAAAATGTTCTTGGTAGCGACTTAGTATGTATGTTCTTCATGGCGAGTTAGTGTTCCACTTAGCTTAATACGCTCCGTAGCTTAATAAGTTCACTAAATTCCAATGACTTGGTTAGCGAGTTAGTAGTTAGCGACTTGTATTTACAAGTTAGCGAATTAATAACCCAGCGACTTAGTTAACCGCTTTATAGCGACTTAGCTCATTTATCGCTCATGGCGACTTGACTTTACTCGGCTAGCTAATTAGCATAGCAACTTGGTTAGCGAGTTAGTAGTTAGCGACTTGTATATACAAGTTAGCGAATTAGTGACCCAGCGACTTGATTGACCGCTTTGTAGCGACTTGCCTTAGGTAATCGCTCATGGCATCTTGGCCTTACATGCTAGCGAATTAGCTTAGCGACTTAGAGTGCTAATCATTTAGCGACTTGTCTGTGGTTTCGAGATGACGACTTGTTTTACAAGTCTCGCAACGTGTTCACTTTCATGTTGAGAATTAGTCTTAGGGTCAAGGTTTACTAAAATGTTCAAAATCATTGTGCTAAAGATGATCTCACTCACAACACTTAGGATCTCCTAATTCGACTTGTTGAATCAACATACTCTATGTAAACCGTTATGACATCTCTGCTTAGGCAAAAGGTACTTGGCTTCTCTCACGATCGCCAAATGTTACTTTTGCCTCATACATATGTGTTATATCACTTTTACATGTGTATCTTGGCTCATGTCATGATCACTTTGAAATGCACTCTTTTGCCCTGTAAATCCCTTATAAGCTCGTCATGTAATCATTTTTCTATATGAATGTTCCTCATTGATATATCTTAATTATGTATGTTATCATATAGTTGAAAGGTGTTATATAGTTGCAATCTTTGCCACTCTATCTGTCTCCGTATGTGTTAGGAACTTCTTCAGTGTTACTACTTCCTTGTCATAAGGGTGCTCTCAATGCTGTCTCACTTACTATGTATCATCTAACCTGTTCCCATCTATTACTGTTGATTGTATGATTACTCAGAACATCAATGGCAAGTTCAATCCCGTAAAAGAGCGCCACCCGTCGGGATCATCCGAATTCTCTCGACGATGAAATCCTTCCCAAAAGTCAATGGGTCGCTATTGGTAAAAGCAATCATATGTGGACCTACAAAGGCTCCAACAAAATCCGATACTCAAAGTTTCAATTGACATCCTCAAAACACTAACTTCTTCTGAGCTATTACCAAGCAATGCTCAATTCCTACCATCTACATTCAACAATTCGAACACCGCTCAATGGAATAAAATCACAAGACGATACTCTTGCAAGTCGGATAATATGGAGTTCACTATTGATTCTCGATATTCGAGCAAGGCTCTTGGAATCACACCATGTAACCCCGACGCTCGCTCAATCTCCACCGTGTCGACGATCCGATCGTATTTCTAATTGGGTGGGTTATCGTAACAAGATTTCAAGAGCATCCGACATCATCACCGGACACATGTATCAACCCCGAGAGCTATTACAACCATTCTCGAACTTATGCTTATCCGGGAAAACTTGTGGTTCGATAAAGTGAGAATTCCTATCTTGCAAATCCTATGGGAATCGTTAATAGGGTTGATGTGAATGTCTCGATCGTATTTGGGAAGAATTCTCGTTATCAATGAACACATTCATATATCGATAGAACCTATTTCCTAACAATGTTCAAGGACTAAAGAAACAGAACAAACTTGTAATTCCCAAAGATCAGATTCTCTAAGCTTGTTATCCAGTATTTGCAACAAATTCACAACTTCACTCCTAGGTCTGAATCGACTTTACACAAAGCAGATGATGAATTTGTTTTAGGAAACCTGAAATATGTTCCTAGAGGCTCGAATAAAGAAGTATTTGGATTGCCAATTCTCGATTGTCTTCTCACGTAAGATATCAAAAGGAAGGACTACTTCAAGCAATACATGAAAAGAGCAACCAAACTCTCTCACGATGTCACACCTCTCCTTTACAACCAAATGCTCCCGTGACCAAGTCACCTCACAAGCATCCTATGCCTCTTCCTAAAAAGAGACGTGATAGTTCTCAACACCGACACCACCTCCAAGAAGCGTAAAGCAAAAGGAAGAAAGTGGAAAAGGAGATTGGTAAGAACACCGAGACACCAAGGAATGTTTCCGTGCTAATCGATGAAGATGATGCCGATCGCAACTTGAATTCAAAGAAAGCCTTGAAAGTCAAAATGTGAAAGCTCCAAGAGGTGGAATTGTGTTAAGAGAACCCGCTCAACCACCTCAACAAACAAACCCAATTACACTTGACAAGGGTAAAGGAGTTGCAAGTGTTGAACAAGTCGCTCACATGCTTTTAACTATCTCATCATCTCCTTCTAGCACCACAAATCAATATGAGTCAAGAGAAGAAATGATTCACCTCATGCAAAAGAACAACTGTGTGGTCAAGGTGCTCAAACGCTTAAGGAATCTCTTTCACTTGGTGAGACTCAACTGACTTGAATGTTGACACTGTTACAAAAGGGCTCACAGGAGAACCTTGAGACAAGATCCGATGAGACCTTGAAGATGGATGAACCAAATTGTCTACTAACTCTCTATCTTCACTTAAGAATCTTGATGAAGACTTCTCTTTGGTGATCAATTCATTAATGACAAAACCTTAGATTCTCGCACAATCCATGTATAATGTCAAGATTCAAGAAGATACATCAACCATTCCTCCAATGACCGCATCTTCACTATCAATCGCACTTCCACCCCCCTTACCCTCTCATTCAACTGCTCAAACACCACCAACACCCGTAACCCGCCTTCACAATTGCAGATGAAGTGGCTCCACCAGCTTCCCTCCATGATTCTCACTCGATCAACCACCGGATAAAGCCATTAAAAGGATAGAAGCTCGAAAGGCAACTTCCTAAATCTGATTCTCCGTGGATCGTGTCTATAGATTGGAGCACCTCAACTTCACTGAAGCAGTTACTGATGCTATTGAAGGAGAAGTCAAGGATGCCGTGGAATGGGCAATGGAGGCTCCACTTCTCAGACGATTCAAGGACCTCCCCATCTCCGATATGAGAGCAGCCCTGTGTGAAAGGATGTATGAGGCTGAAGAGGACAAGCATGAGGTTCACAGTAAACTTTATGAGGCACTTGAAGAATCCATCAAGTTCGACAATTATGAGCAATTTAAGATTGAAGTCGGAGAAAAGGAAGCTAAAAAGAAAAGGAGAACAAGTGTAATGGAAGCATTGATAAAGGATCGCAAAGATCCACCTCCTCCCCACCACCAACGGGAGCCGGAACTTCGGATCCGTAATCCTTCTACAACAACCAACACACCTCCATCACAACCACCATCATCACCGCCAAATCTTCCAAGTCAATCGATCCAACAAAAGAGCGAGTAATCAAAAAATCACGCTCGGACGACGGTTGATTCAAGGTTCACATCCACGCCCACCTTCATTCCCGATGATCAAATGGTTAACGAAGAATCTCGTGTCATGGTCGACTCGTAACTGTGATGAAGATGATGCATCGACAAAGCATATTCCAAAGCCATCAAGACCGGTTTGACTCTTACATGGCCGGAATCGCACTAGCACATCCGAGTTGCACCTTCAAGAGACACTATTCAAAGTCGCATTATGGAAGATAAACCTCCTTCCCGAACCCACATGGACCATCCCGTAGTCCGACTCTATGATTCCCGACAACAATTGGGCATCGCTATCACCAATAACTACGAAAGTCCAAACCAAGACTCTCTTCTACACTACACCGGTGATATGGGAAGCTTCATAAGATGGTTTTGTGAACGGAAGAGCATCTCATCCATAACACCAAGAGATCTTGAAGGTCAAGCTTACGAGATTGTCAAAGTCTTCCACTCGATGCTAATCATCTTCAATATCGATGGAAGAATGCCATAAGATGCTAAATGACCAAGTCGTTGATCAAATCGCCGCTTCAATGTCAACAAATCTCTTCCTCTTGGTGGTGAACCGGTCGATGACCATTCAGCGTAATTCTTCTTCAACCACGACTTGACTATCTCGTGTGCTCGCTCACGAAAGAAGACCCGCTCTTTCAATATCAAAATGAAAGTCGCAACCTACTCGATCAAGGGCTCGAGCAGATGGTTCCCGATCAATTCGCGAATGAAGAACAAAAGTATGATATTGCATCTTCTTATGGTATTTCCCACCGGTGGTTCAAAAAGAAGAAGTTCTACATTGAAAGACATGGTGCCGATAAAGACGCAATGATGTCGATCAAAACCGCAAATCTTAAGTGTTGTTAGTGTAGAGATCTTCCTATCTATGGATATGAGTACTTGAAGAAGATTGTCCTTAAAAGAGTCGACTTCAAAGTGTATACCATTGAAGAGAACGACTTCAAACATCTCCTACCAAATGATTTCAAGATCTCTATCTCTTAAATCTTCAAGGACACCGAGCACTTACATGACGTGAGAAAAGGCCCTCTCACTGTCACTCTTTGGATAAGGGGCTTAGTCATTCGAAACGAGTTGAGGACTTTCACTTGGCATTGAAAGCTACCAAACCAGGTCAACCTCACAAGTCCTCAATGGAATGCGGTGGGCATGAATTTCATCGAGAATACAAAGTTCTTGACACTCCTAGAGCCGCCATCTTCACCGACAGATATGGATCGCGATGCTTATGCGCCTATGTGAACTCTACAAGTTTAGTGATGGTACGCTCAAAATGGTCGAAGAAGAACTTGACACCGAGTGAAAGAAGCCAAACTTGATATGAGATCTTGGGTTAAAACTACTTTCGGACCGATGATGACGTGAAGAGATGTGAACATTTCATTGTCGCAATCGACGAAGACTCAAGACACGAAGGATCTTCCGCACCTTGAAAGCTTTGTTGGTGGAAGGCTCCGTGATGGTCACTACAAACTTCTTCGTAGAACCGAATGAAGACTTCTTCGAATACCGCTTATGTTTTGTTAACTTTGTGTAATATGTGGTGTAACAAATATGAACAATCGTAATTCATGTAATAGTGCTAGGATTTGTACTATGGTTTCCCTTTGAAAAGGGGAAACATCCGTGTTGTCCTTTTTCTTTATCATATAAAATTGGACACATTTTTCTCCTACAAATATTTTACCTCATACTTATTTAATCACTTGAGATCCAAAATCTCAAAGGATTTAAGATTTTGATCGGGGAGAAAATGTGATATAAATATGAAAGATGGTAAAAGATAAGATGACCAATTTTGTGCAAACTTCTCCCTTATATGTGCTAAACAATTTTTCGAATCTCAAGCATATATTAAGGGGAGAACTCTTTGTAAATTCAAGTCATCGTGGTACACTACACTTTAAATATTTTAAAGTACCTTGATCACATGGCTTCTAATCCTTTGATGATAAAGGTTCCTCTAGTATGTGCAAAACTCTTTTCAACCACGAGGCACATATTGAGGGGAGCAAATTTATGGAAACCTCATCCTTCCCGGAAATGCTTTATCTACTTGATTTGATCAAGGAAGTGATGGTGATATCTTTTAGAAAATGGTAATCAAAGAAGTTAATTCTTTCTCTTGCCTCCGTGTGCAAAACATTTTCAAATACTTGATGCACATGTTGAGGGGAGTTCTCGTTCTAAAATATCAAAACAATTCAGTACAAAAAGCTTTGATAATATATCACAAGTATCCGAATTGATTTTCAAATGGTTTTCAATTGGATCCAATGGCGTATGAACAATACCAAATTGACCTACCAACTTTACTTTATGTACGGTGATATAAGGATGATAAGGTTAGGTATTGGTTCCCATGATCCGCCGTAATCGGAGGGATCTACCCAGGACAATCCACTAGTTAGTGTAGAAGTCCTTAGGTATGATGATAAAAGGAGAAAATGAGATATGGGAAGAGTGCGGACTAAGACCGAGCTAGTAATCGAATAAACCCAACAAGGTTCTAGCTATGAAGTCTCGGTAAGCATCAAGGGGTTGAAGAATTAAAAGAATTGAATGAGAAAAGGGTGAAAACAAATAGCCTCCATTTATTCAACCTTAGGCGTAAACCGGTTCAATTCATATGCTACCGATGGTAACATCGGTATTGAAGACAAGACGTCATGGACCCAAAGGACGACCGCACTTCAACTTTCCAAACCACTCAAGTTCCTCTTAAAAGGACTTGTTTCATTCTCACGGGAACCGACATTATCTATCGACTTTCTTAGAGATGGTTGATATTGAAGAAGGAGACCTCTCCCTAGTCTCCGCTATAGGATCCAAATATGCACAAATTGAGTCTAGAGCCACGAGATCATCAATAAATCTCATTAGGACACTTTCAATGAAGACTCTCTGCTTCACACAATGTGGAAAGAGAGATTATATCTTGAGTCCCACGATTATCCTTGTGGTATTGCCGTAACATCCGAGTGATGTGTTTACATATTCACAATGAAGATGGAAAGCCTTCGAGCCAACATCAAACAAGCTCCCGGTAGGTGGCATGTGAGATCTATTATATAGATCAACCATGTGACAACCGAATGAAACAATGGGGCGATTCAATCTCTTGAATCAATCCCGGTTCAGTTATGGATTGACGGATACCTTTGAAAACCGGTCTTTGTGCTTAAAACTC
The DNA here is from genome assembly GCA_022545495.1 of Chrysanthemum lavandulifolium. Taxonomy (NCBI): domain Eukaryota; kingdom Viridiplantae; phylum Streptophyta; class Magnoliopsida; order Asterales; family Asteraceae; genus Chrysanthemum; species Chrysanthemum lavandulifolium. The sequence goes on from CM040239.1 coordinate 169,955,594, forward strand.
TTTTCTTTAGCACATCGATCGTGTACTCATTTTTCAAACCAAAAGGTATTTTTATGATTGATAATTGATTTTCAATAAAACCTTCGTTGTATTGCAAAACAATTTCTATTGAGCAATACACGATTGTTTTTCAAATCTCTTTTCATCAATCAATGGACTTAAAATTACCGGTTCACTCACTCCGTGTTGTCTTCTTTGAGATGTTCCGGTTTGAGAACGCTAGAACAAATTGCGAAACCCCGTCAAGGAGATTCTTAGGAATTATACCGATCACAGCAAGATTTGTATCGATCAACGGGAACCGTGGGTCGTGTACTCAATTCAACGAAGTGATCAAAGACACTTTCGTGCGATTTATTGCTAATCGTTGTATGCGTGTACACCCGACGCTTGCGTAATGATCGTAATGAAGCGGTCAATCCATAGCCGCATGCTCACTTAACACATTCATCTCAAAAGAAATCATGATTAGTGCATCAATGACTCGATATTTTCACTCCATGCTTCGCTACGCCGCCAATATCATGATTCAACAAATGCTTCCGCTACTCGATGAGAAGATTTCATGATCCGTAATGTGAGCATGTCGGTCCCAAAGTCACAACATCACATAATACCAACACCACAAAGGATGTGTCGAGATTGTTGATTGTCGATGATCTCAAAAGTCGGCTCATATTTACTATCTCGTGAATCGAAATGGACCTCCAATTTAAAGTACAAATCTTTGCAGACTTTGAAGTTGCACCACCTATGCACTAAGTTTACGATGTTGATGTATGAAAGTCTACGAGCTCAAGAACAAAGTCAAGACTAGAATGCTAGGATTTGAAATGTAAAATATGGGGTGACCTCCTTGGGGAGATTGTTAGAATTAGAAAATTCCGGTGTTGAAAGAGTCGGTCACCCCAACTATTATCTAGCATAAGTTAGCTCGTAGATTGGTCATTAGTTACGGTTTATGTAGTTAGTTAGTAGCGTAAAATAGTATAGTGCAACACCGTGGAAGAAGGTCGGTCTTTACCCACCGTATCCCCGATCCACAGCCGTCAGAGGTCGCTTAGTTTGTAACCTATAAATACCCTCTACCTTGCAAGGTAGAGGGTTGGATGTTCTTTGGTAATCTAATATTCCACAAGTTTCTCTCACTAGAATGTCCCACTCTTTTCTCTCTAAAACCATCTATGTGCTCATTGTGTTAATGTTATGATGTGTATGTGAAAGTTAATATCTTACAAATACTGAAGAATTCCCAACAAAAGAAAGTCTTGTGGAGTATATTCGAGAAGATAAAGTCATCAAGTTAGTGGTCCAAAGACTCAAGAATAAAGTTCAAGAAGGAAAATGAGAAAGAAATGAAGAAAAGAAGCTTAAACGAAGAAATATTAGAAGACTCGTTGTTCCCGACACACCTTCACCATTTTGGCCATAACTTTTGCATACGGACTCCGTTTGACCCCCGGTTTGCGGCCACGGAAAGCTAAGAGAAAGATCTACAACTTTGGTGCTTATGATATTTTGTCAACTTACTCCAACCGTTCGGTCGAGCCCCGCAACCGGATCCGGTTGGAGAATGGTCAAGAAGACCAACCGAAACGGTTGGAGCCCAACCGATTCGGTTGGAGGGCCTGTTTCTGCCATTTCTTCATCAATAAGAGTCCTAGCAAGTTCCAATCATGTTCCAAACGATTCTAGTCCCTTCTAATCTCCTTGGAGGCCAAGTTCAACATTTAATACCCCTAGCCTTGGAAGTAGTATAAATAGAGGCCTTTGCAACCTCATTTCATCATCCCTTCTCCATCCTTCTCATCCTTTTCACCCACCACTCCATCTCTAGGTGTGAAATTTGATCCTCCACCCTTAAGGATGAATTTCCACCTAAAACAACATCCTCTCTCAACTTACCTTCACCAAAGGTGTGAAATTCGATCCTCCACCCTTAAGGACGAATTTTCACCAACTATCCTATCCCAACTTGTGTGAAATTCAAGCCTCCACCCTTAAGGACGAATTTCCACCAACTTATCTTCCCCAAAAGACCACAAACCTCTGCCAAATTCGTGTAGTGTGCTCAAGGGTTGTTGAAGGCATTTGGACATCATTTTCCGGCTTGGTAGAACTATTGTAGCTGTTTGGAGGCTTGAAGGAGTGCTATAATCCTTCACCTTTGCCTATTGTAATTCATACTTTGGGTAAACCTTGTTACTTTTAAGATGTTGAATGCTATTGTTCTTGTTTTGTTCTTTGATTGTGTTGATTATGTGATTCTTGTGATGTGTTCTTGTCTTATGAATGTCTTGATACTTGTTTGGCTCTTATGATAACTTGTGATGATTTGTCTAAACATGTATGTTCTTTGTGTGCTTGTTCTTATAATGCTTTGTTGGTTTGATCCGTGACAATCATAACCATCAACTTGTTACTTGTTTTATAATGCTTTTCTTGTTGGTTTGATCCGTGACAATCATAACCATCAACTTGTTACTTGTTACTTGCTTAAACAAACAAACGACACTTGTAGTGCAACCAAGTCTCTTGGGACAACTTTGATTTACCATATACTATACTACAACTTGACTAGGGTATGCTTGCCCGAATGTGTTCCTAGTTAACTGGTAATTCTTGCATACAAATTTAAAACCTCGTGCGAACGCATCAAGTTTTTGGCGCCGCTGCCGGGGATTTGGTTTTTGTTCTTAGGTGTTTGTTTGTTCGAATGCTAATTGCTCTTGCTCATGAATATGATTGTTTCTTTGCTCTTGTTTGATTGCTCTTGATGTTTGCTTGAATGCTTGTCATTTTCGAAAAATCTCTAATTTCTCAAAATTGCTCAAATAATCTTTGCATTAAAAATTGTGTTTTTGATGTTGGGATTCCGTCTCATGTTTGCTAAAAATGCTCATTTCAAAGTTTGCTTTCTAAGTGTGTTCAAAAGTTCTTGCGAAAAGAAAAAAAAACCCACCAAAACCACCCAAATCACTCCAACCGAATCGGTTGGCACTCCAACCGGATCGGTTGGAAGCCTCGTACTTAATAAAACCACTACAACCGATCGGTCACTCCCCGTAACCGATTCGGTTGGAAGGTTTGTCATATTTGGTTCATTCCAACCGATCGGTCACTCCCCGTAACCGGTTCGGTTGGAAGGTTTGTCATATTTGGTTCATTCCAACCGATCGGTCACTACCCGTAATCGGATCGGTTGGACGAATCGTAAAAGTAAAAAAAAAAAAAAAAGTTGATTTTTCTTATTTTTTGTTTTTGTGTGTTTGTGTTTATATAAAATAAGTTTAAATGTCTTTTTGTTTTTGCAAGAGTATCATTTCTTTTATTTGGTTTTTCCATTTTAAGTTTTGTTAATTTGGTACATTGTGAATAAATAAGTACATTTTTTTTAAAATAAAATAGTTTTGAACTTTGTGGGTATGTTCACTGGAAACCCTCACGAGACTATAACTCGTCCACTCGGGCCACTGAGGGGTTTAAAGGCTTGTTGCATGCGCTAAATGCAATCGTGATGCCTACGAAAGTGAGTTTTAGAATTTTACGCGTTTTTGTAGTTTATTTTGTTTTTGCAGATTTAATAAGCTCTTGGAGGAAGGATTGATTGGATTGTTGGTGACATTATACTTGGGATTGGACATGTTTGTTTGGTTGAGGAATCGATTGATCTCACACGCTTATGCTAGCGTTTTCTTAGCACCTTATTATATGGAGTTCGATCGTGATGTTTGGCCCGGGAAGTTTCGTTTCACTTAGACTTATTATTTAAAATTTTCCCTATCTTTACATGCTTTGAAGTTTTTGCAATTGCTTTATTTTGTTTCTTTGTTATTTTTTCTTTTGTTTGTTTGTTTGTTTGGTAAATTATTTTAATAAATTGACTTCTTTTAGTCCCTCGAAACTAAGGCTCACCCATTGCAAACAAACTGTGTGAGAGGTATAAGGCGGGTCTCCCTGATTCCCTAAAGAAGTTGGGTTTTTAATATGCTTGGCGTTGACACCTTCTCCACTTCTTTGTGCGTTTCAATGGAGCTACCGAGAACTCGTGGGACAAGAATAAGTCATGTTTGGTTTTTAAATAAAAATTAAAAAAATAATAAAATAATAAAAAAAAGAATAAAAAAGGAAAAAGAAAAAAAATCGTAACTAGTTTATTTTATTTTTAATTTTCTTGTAGTAATAATAATAGCAGCTTTTTTAGTCATTAAGTTATTTTTCTTTTGTGTGCTTAACTTAAGTGTGGGGAAAATATTTATGTGAAAAGCGAAACTAGTTTTAAATTCCAAATTTTGGGCCGTTTTAAAATTTTGTGAACTTGTTTGCCCTTGTGATCTAGTTGTTTTCACGCGTATAGGTTAATATATTAGAATAAGCTGGATCAACCTTTGGTGAAATCGGTAATTTTTGAAAAACTTGAGATGTGTCCGGATTACTATTGCAATCCATTCTGGGATCGATGACATTTGCTAGCACATTTTATAGCCCTTCCACTAAAATGTGAGGATTTGAGCCCGTTTCAGATATAGCATACATCTTTTATGCTTGATTCTTTTGCTATGAGTGTGCCGGTGATTTTATTTATTCTAGAACTTCTACTTGTAAATCATTACCAGACCGCAGTAAGATCACATTCGTGTGATATAAGTGTATTTGCGTGATAAAGAGGCACCTTAGGAATAAAACCAAATGGCCTTCCGTTTACATCTAATGATATATTAGCTAACCACACCGGTTAGTTAACCACCCACATGGACCCATTTGTTAGCGCTCATCTTTAGCGCTAGATACCCTTAGTACACCCTCCGAGCCATTCTTTTCTTTTTGTTAAAACCAGAAAAATACAAAAATATTTTACACCTTTAAACCTTAGCCTAACCCCTTGTCAATGTCTAAATGGTTGGTTGCTAGTTGCTTGGAATGTTGGACTGTTTTTGATGATTATGAGTTAGCCACACTTTGTCAATCGTGTGTACCATTTCGACAAAGACGAAGGATGCATACTTTTTATTTGTATTTTTTGTGGTGATGCTTATACGAAGTGTGGGGGAGATGTGATGTATGAAGAAGAAATGTGAAGAAAAAAAATGTGAAAAAAAAAAGAAAAAAAAAAGAGAATAAGTTATCGAAAGAAAAAAAAATGAAAGAAAAAATATATGTGATGAAAAGAAAGATGAAATATGTTTGAGATATCGATTAGCCAATGTGCTACGTGATATATATATTTGGTGATCGATATGTGAAGAGAAGCTTGTAACTATAATCATTTTCGGGTTCATGGATTGTTCGATGACTAGCAACATGGGTATTAGACTTGACTTTATCTTTATTTTTCCTTTAACACCAATTTCATAAATATTCTCATGCCTTATCCATACCCTTTATTCACCCGAAGCCTGTCGTTATAACCCGAATAAAAGCCCTCTTTATATGTTTATACTTGGTGCACGTCACGTCGGTGGAGTTTTGTTTCTTGTACAAGCCTATGGTAATATTTAGATCATGACTGAGAAATATGAGTGTACTATTCCTTAATACTATCCATCACTAAATAAATTGAGTGTTGAGTGAATTATACTTCATTCCCTTTTCGTGAGGTGCTTAGCCATGTTATCAAGCGAGAAAATTCATATGGTTTTGTCATTTATGTTTGTTATTTTATGTTTGTTATTTGTGAAATAAAAAGGCAAAAATATTTATATTTCTTTTCGTTTTGTCATTTAGGTTTGTCTTTTAATTTTCTTTTCTTAGATTTGCTTGAGGGCAAGCAAAGTTTAAGTGTGGGGAATTTGATAACGCTCAAATTGTGCATGTTTTTAGTAGCGTTATCCGTGATTTTATGTGTGTTATTTGGCTATAATCATATGCTTTTGTTGCTTAATCGTATCAAAGTCGTTTGCTAGTTCATTTGTAGCCAAATACAGGAAAGTGGAGGAAAAGATGGAAAAGAAGTAAAACACGAAGATTTCTCCAAATCTGAAGAATTCCGACAAAAGAAAGTCTTGTGGTGTATATTCGAGAAGATAAAGTCATCAAGTTAGTGGTCTAAAGACTCAATAACAAAGTTCAAAAAGGAAAACGAGAAAGAAATGAAGAAAAGAAGCTTAAACGAAGAAATATTGGAAGACTCGTTGTTCCCGACACACCTTCACCATTTTGGCCATAACTTTTGCATACGGACTCCGTTTGACCCCCGGTTCGCGGCCACGGAAAGCTAAGAGAAGGATCTACAACTTCGGTGCTTATGATATTTTGTCAACTTGCTCCAACCGTTAGGTCGAGCCCTGCAACCGGATCCGGTTGGAGAATGGTCAAGAAGACCAACCGAAACGGTTGGAGCCCAACCGATTCGGTTGGAGGGCCTGTTTCTGCCATTTCTTCATCAATAAGAGTCCTAGCAAGTTACAATCATGTTCCAAACGATTCTAGTCCCTTCTAATCTCCTTGGAGGCCAAGTTCAACATTTAATACCCCTAGCCTTGGAAGTAGTATAAATAGAGGCCTTTGCAACCTCATTTCATCATCCCTTCTCCATCCTTTTCATCCCTTTCACCCACCACTCCATCTCTAGGTGTGAAATTCGATCCTCCACCCTTAAGGATGAATTTCCACCTAAAACAACATCCCTCTCTCAACTTACCTTCACCAAAGGTGTGAAATTCGATCCTCCACCCTTAAGGACAAATTTTCACCAACTATCCTATCCCAACTTGTGTGAAATTCAAGCCTCCACCCTTAAGGACGAATTTCCACCAACTTATCTTCCCCAAAAGACCACAAACCTCTGCCAAATTCGTGTAGTGTGCTCAAGGGTTGTTGAAGGCGTTTGGACATCATTTTCCGGCTTAGTAGAACTATTGTAGTTGATTGGAGGCTTGAAGGAGTGCTATAATCCTTCACCTTTGCCTATTGTAATTCATACTTTGGGTAAACCTTGTTACTTTTAAGATGTTGAATGCTATTGTTCATGTTTGGTTCTTTGATTGTGTTGATTATGTGATTCTTGTGATGTGTTCTTGTCTTATGAATGTTTTGATACTTGTTTGGCTCTTAAAATAACTTGTGATGATTTATCTAAACATGTATGTTCTTTGTGTGCTTTTTCTTATAATGCTTTTCTTGTTGGTTTGATCCGTGACAATCATAACCATCAACTTGTTACTTGTTCTTATAATGCTTTTCTTGTTGGTTTGATCCGTGACAATCATAACCATCAACTTGTTACTTGTTACTTGCTTAAACAAACAAATGACACTTGTAGTGCAACCAAGTCTCTTGGGACGACCTTGATTTACCATATACTATACTACAACTTGACTAGGGTATACTTGCCCGAATGTGTTCCTAGTTAACCGGTAATTCTTGCATAGAAATTTAAAACCTCGTGCGAACGCATCAATATGGACCGAATCTTGCTGATTACGAACCTAAGTTTTCACATAGAGCATTCAAACCAAATCCTCAAGTTTACAGTGCAGAACATAGAATTGATGATTCCATTATGAGTGTTGTTGAATACAATTGCATGGAGGAATTAGATGCAGAAGACGAGAGTCGGTCAAAATTGGAAAATGTTGTTTATAACAAACTATTTAACTATTCAAAAGCCGTAACTTTCGTCCCACAACAGGATCATTCTAACACACATTGGGTTATCACACCTGCTTCTGAGTCTTCTAAAGATGGTCCCTTTCCAATCTTGCACAAATTAATGGTCCTTTACCTTCATTAAATGAAATAAAGCCATTAGTGAAAAATGTCAAGTTCTAAAATATTTTGAAACATTTTATCGGACATCAAACTTTTGGAGCGTGAAATTGAAATCAATTCGAAATAAAAGTCGAACATTTTAATCGCCTCAAGCGCGAGCACAAAGAGATATTTTTCGAGAAAGAATTTTACCTCATGTCCGAAATTTGAAAATGTGTGCAATTTATTGGGAAAGGATTTTCACAAGGAGCTTGGACTTATGAAAAGAGTTTTGAACAAAGCGAAACATCGATTTCCAATAAAAAGCGAAAAGAAAATGTTGATCGACTCTTGGAAGATGTAATTAGTCTGATACCATTAATGGTGTATTATTACATTTTGTTGCATATGCATTTGATTATATCTCTTGATTCATTGATTATGTTGAAAATGTTGAGCATACCGATAATGTGTCACAAATCAAATCTTTAAAAGTTGAAAATGAGCGTTTGTTAAACGAGCTTTCCAATGCAAAACGTCGTCTTCAATGGTGTCAAAAAGTTTGTCAAAATCGAGAACTCGCTTTGCAAAACAAAATCAACCAGTTGCATACCAAAACTCTTAATCCAAAACTTGAGCAACTGGATGATGAAAACATGTATTTAAAGTGTCAAATTTCAAAATATGAACAAGAAATTTCAAAAGTTAAAAAGGAATATGGTGTCATATTTGATTTACTCAAAAAGACTCGTGCTCAAGCGTAAAAAGATGTTGATGATCATCTTGCATATACCAAAGATGTTTTACGACGAGATGGACTCACTCGTTCTGAAAATCTAGATTTGTTACACACTATCCATGATCTAAAAGCAGAGTTGGTGAAACTTAAAAAATATAGGGATAGTAACACAGCAGTAACTGCACCTAGACAGATTCAAATTGACACTAGAACATCTAACGACAAACCACAAGAAACTAATGTGCTTCCCTCTACTGAAACATGAATAGTTGCCTCTTTTCCCAATACAAGGAAGAATAGGAAGTTGCGACGTAAGAAAGAACAATAAAGATCTCTGAAGTAGAAGAACACCTTAGGACTTTGAATAAAACTCAAGTTGCACCCACTTTAGATATTGCGTCTGACAAATGTAATGAACAAAGTGATGTAACGAATGCTGAATCTTTATGTACTGTAAATGTTATGTTTGAAGCTTCTTGTGTTGGTTGTCATAAAAGCATGTTCTCTGGTTGTCATGATAAATGTGTTGCTAAGGCCATCTTATCTCGTAAATGGAATAATAGAAAATGGAATACCTCTAGGCCCACTAATGCTTCTAAGTCTGTGCTAGGTAAATCACCTTCTAGTGTTCCGGCTACGATCCTTAATGTACCCATAGAACCCCCTTCACCTCCTAGGAAGAACTTATCACCTAGTGCATTTACTAAGACCAAAGCTAAGTCTAGTTGGAGATGGCAGAAATGGTTACATAATACACTTGGATTTAAATGGATACCTAAACTCATAAACGTGTGTGTTTCAACTATAACTACATCGGAACTCTCTAACTCTTCGAGTTCCACATCTACTTCTATTCCATCTGTGTCGTCTGTGTGTAATGCAGGTGATACAAATCATCCTCTGGATTGTTGATAGCGGATGTTCCCGACATATGACAGGCAATCTCAAACTGTTATCCAACTTTGTTTCAAAGTTCATTGGCACTGTCGAGTTCGGAATGATCACTTCACGACTATCATGGGCTCGGAGATTACATCAATGGTAACATCGAAATTAGCGGGGTTTATTATGTGGAAGGTCTCGGTCACAATCTCTTCTCGGTTGGTCAATTTTGTGTTGGAGATTTGGAAGTTGCTTTTGGGAGAAAACTTGTTTCATTCGTGATCTACAAAGCGATCTTATATCAGTACCCACATCAAGTCTTTATACAATCTCAATGCAAGACATGATTGCTTCATCTCCCATCTGTCTACTTTCAAAGGAAACATCTACAAAATCTTGGCTATGGCACCGTCGACTCTCACACTTAAACTTTCAAACCATAACCAATCTTGCACGATACAAACTTGTTGAAGGTCTCCTAAGATTTCGGTATTCTAAAGATCACCTATGATCAGCTTGTGAACAAGGGAAAAGCACTCGTGCTCACTTTCCTTCTAAGGTGGAACACAGCTCACAACATGTGCTTCATCTTCTTCACATGGATTTGTGTGGCCCGATGCGCGTGCAGACGATTAATGGCAAATGCTACATCTTGGTAATTGTAGATGACTACTCACGATGGACTTGGGTTTATTTTCTTCGAAGTAAAGATCATGCTCCACGAGATGATCATCACCTTCTCACGAAAATTCAAGTTCAACTCCGAACACGATCGGACAAATAAGCATGACAAAGGCTGAATTTGTGAATCAAACTCTTCATGCATATTATGAAAAAGTGGTAATTGAGCATCAAAAATCAATTGCACTAACACCAGAACAAAACGGAGTTGTTGAAAGAGGAAACCGTACGTTAGTGGAAGCTACAAGAACAATGTTAATTAATGCTAAACTTCCAGATTACTTGTGGGTTGAAGCTGTGTCAACTGCATGCTACACACAGAACCATTCAATGATTACTAAACGACACAATAAAACACCTTTTGAGCTTATCCATAACCGTAAACCGAATCTCAAAAACTTTCATGTATTTGGCTCTCTTTGTTACCCAAACAATGATCATGATGACTTTGGTAAGCTCAAAGCCAAAGCTGACATTGGAGTCTTTGTTGGATACTGTGAAAACTCTAAAGGTTACGGATCGGAATCGTCGTACAAAGGAGATTATGGAAGCGATTCATGCAAATTTCGATGAACTTCTGTAGTGGCTTACGAGCAAAATAGCTTGGAACCCGGACATAATCGTCTAAACTTCCCCAAATCCAATCATCACCGAACCAAGCCTCCGACTTACTCGTCAACAAATGGAACAACTATTTGCTCCTCTGTTTAGTGATGATATGATCAACGTGCTCGATTTATCAACTGTTTCATTTGCTCAACCCGATAATAATCCAATCACGATACACTGCAACAACAACTCTCGTTGAGGAAGCACCACCAATTGATTCTACAACAACAGTCGAATAAACCGCATCCAATGAAGATGAACCAGCTGATGATCTTCTGAACAATGAAGTACCCCCACCTGCAGATTATGATCCAAATGCATTCTTCAATCCGTTTGCTAATGAAACTGCTACACCCGATGTTGCAGAATCATCTACAAGCCATTTGAATCCTCCTAATCTGTAGAATGTATATCAACATCAACCCTCCACACATCGTTGGACTAAAGATCATCCTCTTGTGAACATTATTGGAATCCCGAATCAACCAGTCGTAACTAGACAACGCCTTCAGACGGACGGTGAACATTGCATTTATGCACTTACCGTCTGCCAAGCTGAACCCAAAAATGTTAAGGAAGCCATGACATATGACAACTGGATTGAATCCATGCAAGAAGAACTTAACCAGTTTAAACGTCTTGAATTATGGGAATTGGTTGCAAAACCAACTGGGGTCTATGTTATTGGTCTGAAATGGATTTGGAAAAACAAGTTGGATCTTGTGATGCGGTTATCGAAATAAGTCACGTCTGGTGGCTAAGGGTTATAGACAAGAAGAAGGGATTGCCTACGAGGAATCATTCGCACCGGTTGCTAGACTTAAGGCTCACATGAACATCACGATCTTTTAGATGGACGTCAAAACCGCCTTTTCTAAATGAAAAAATGAAAGAAACAGTCTATGTTAGTCGACCAGAAGGATTTGTTGATCTAGAGTTCCCTAATCACGTCTACAAACTGAACAAGGCTCTCTACGGTCTCAAACAAGCCCCTCGGGCATGGTATGATAAGTTGTCATCCTTTCTTATCGCTCATAATTTCGTCAAAGGATCGGTCGACCCAACACTACTCATACAATATCATGGGGCACACATTTTAATCGTTCAAATTTATGTGGATGACATCATTTTTGGGTCAACACATTTAAAGTACTCAAACGCTTTTTCAAAACTCTTGAAAAAACATTTTGAAATGTCCATGATGGGTGAACTTACGTTCTTCCTAGGATCGCAAGTTCATCAATCACCCCGTGGTATTTTCATGAGTCACCCAAATATGCTCTTGAAATTTTAAACAAAATTGAATGCAAAACTATGACACCTATGCCAAACCAATGGCACACACCAAGAAACCGGACGTTGATTTGCATGGAAAATTGGTTGACCCTACCAAATACCAAAGTATTATTGGGTCTCTCATGTATCTAACACCAAGAGACCATATATTGTCTTTGTTTGTATATCTTTGCTCCGTTATCGATCACGACCAACTGAAACTCACCTCTACGAGGCTAAAAGTATCCTCCGATATATCAAGGAACCATTAACTTGGGGATCCGGTATCCAAAGGATTACGGTTTTGAACTAATAGCTTTTTCGAGGACGATCACGCAGTTGCTTAGATTCTCAAAAAGTACTTCAGAGCTCTACAATTTCTTGGTGATAAACGGTGTCATGGCAATCGAAGAAGCGGGACTATACATCACCGTCATCAACCGGCGTAATATGTAGCCATGTCGTGTTGTGCTCAAGTCATTTGGATGCGAGCGTAACTCAAAGACTATGGTTACGTGATTTGATGAGAATCCCGATGTCTTGCGACAATCGAAGTGCTATTGCGATCTCGTGAAACTCTCTTCAACATTCGAAATCAAAGCACATCGTCTTGATATCATTTCATCAAGGAGCATGTGGAAAAGAGTACCGTTGAATTATACTTTGTGGGTGCGAATACCAATGGCGGACCTTCTCACCAAAGCCTTAGCTCCTCGCTAGGTTTCTTGAGTTGTTCCACTAGATTGGTATGAGGTGTTTGACTCCAGAGGAACTGGACGAACTTTTAAAACAATCTTAAAACAAGTCAAACACCAAAACCACTTTTGTAAATCTTTTTCAAAAACAAAATACAAAAATACAAAACTTATAAAACTCAAAAATATTCTTCTATCTCAATTTCTTTCAACATTGCAAGTACAAATCTTCCGTCAACACTTCACTCTTCCAAAATTTCAACATTTTCTCGGTCAAGTGTTGAGGGGGAGAAAGTAAATATTTTTGTGTCATAAAACCTTGTACTTGCATGTTACCCTGTATTGGTAGTATATTTGATAACGGTGGACACGTTTCTTGTTTCTTGACACTCCTCGGACCCAAATTTGTAAAATTTATCTATGTCAAAAGTCGAGGGGGAGTGTCGTCAAGTTTCTTTCCAAATATCTTGCTTTATGTAAACAAAATGGAAGTTATGGGTTGTGGATGAAAATGGTTAAGGTGGAGGGGCCAAAGTTGTCAAAAGCTTAAACTCATTTTTACAAAACACCTCCACCTAACTTTATTATTCATTTATTTCAAAGCATTTAATACTTTCATCTACCTCATCCCACGCATAAGAATCAATCCTCAAATCCGTGTGAAAAACTTCAAATTTGTAAGTGGTTTAAGGATCATTGTGTAATTATAAACATTTGTTTTTGATTTCATGAAAATCCAACGGCTAGATTTTGAGATTGGGGTGATTTTGTGTTCTACGCGTATGCGTATGAACACGAAATCATCATTGGGTGTTTATGATGAAAAATATTGTGTCAAAACGTTTAAACATAAGTGTTATGAACATTTCCATCTTCAAAATCAACCCAGTTACTTCAATTAATCACTTTTCAAATATTAGGGTTTATGCGTGGTTTTATGGGTATTCATTCGTGAGTGTTTCTGGGTAATTAGATGGTTATATGATGTTTGTAACATGCTTAATTGTCCAAAACCACCTCTGAATCATACCCAGAAACATGAATTGTGCATAATTGAGAATTAGGGTTTAAGGTTCGTATGAATTAGGGACTTTTCATTCTTGAGGTTTTGGATGTTAAAACTTATTGCAACACATTCACATAGACTCTAAGTCATCCCATAATCAATTTGGTGCCATTTACATGGCTGAATTTCTTACTCGTAAGAATTTGAAACTTAGGGTTTTAGTTTCACGCCTAAGGAAAACCTACGCGTAACCATTGAATTAATGTGATAACATGTGTGGATGAAAGATATTTTATAATATGTTAATGAAGATGTTATGACAAATTTATTTCAGGTTTTACGCGTGCAAAATTCAGAATCAAGGTTAAACTGGATTTCTACGCATTAGGATCACCTTACGCGTAGAATGTTATTCGTAAGAGAAATCTTACGCGTAACATTTAGGCGTAAGGTTCTACAAAGGGACTACGTGTATCCTGTGAAGGATATGCGTAAACTTACGCGTAAACCTTATGCCAAGGGCTCTTTTCCTACGCGTAATATTTCTTACGAGTAAACCTTACGCATAAGCTCCAACATACGCTTACGCGTAAACCTTATGCCAAGGGCTCTTTTCCTACGCGTAATATTTCTTACGCGTAAGAAGAGTTCCTACGCATAAGCTTATGCCTACGCGTATGGTTTCTATTGTTTACGCATAAGCTTACTTTTTACGCATAAGCCAAAACTTTAACCTTACAAATGAATTGTTACGTGTACAAACTTGTAAATAAATAAATCATAACGTCACAAAACCAAAATGTCACTAATAAGCTACAATGGTTATTATGTTGTGTAAATGAGTGAAAATTTGGACCTTAAAATTCAAAATTAATAAACTCACGAAACTTATCACGACTACTTTGGACTATTGGACAAACAAGTGACGTTGGACTCGTAACATTCATCAACATAACATATTCAATAATTGGACAATAAAATCAAATTTTGATTAACGTAATGTCTTTCGATATGTTGGTTCTTTTGGCTCAATATCTTTCAGATCACAATATGGACGTTACAATGGAAAACGTTGATGCACCAAATGTTCTCACAATGGAAGACATTTTCCCTACCGGTTACCAGATGAAGATTGGGAAGAACAATCTCAAAGTGGACTTTGATAACTTCACGTGCTCAGAGTCTTCATGTCTTATTGTTGTGGATATTCTGAAGACTCATCCCTACAAAAACATGCTCACAAATTGAAGAATGATTACGGTAATCTATATGCATCAATTACGGCACACTATGAAGAAGGTGGATGGTCAAGATCTCATACGGTGACACTCAACAACAAACAAGTCACCATCAATGTTGAGGACTTGAGGGCAATTCTTCTTCTTCCGGCCATCCAGCCTGATAATTATGTTGCTACTCCTTCAGAAGAGACTACTCTCTAATTCATGGTCAATATTGGCTATGATGAAGCTGCTGGGATCATCACCAAACATTCTTTAGTTGACCTAAAGAATATCCCTCAGCCATGGAGAACTCTATACATCATGATAGCCAAATCAGTTTCTGGACGTGATAGTTGTTATGAGCATCCTAAGCTCATGGAACTACAAATATTTTGGGGCATGGTCAACATGATGCACATCGACTTCTCACACATCGACTTCGCAAGTCTGATTTGGGATGACATGATGTCATATCTCAGGAAACCTGGCACCAAGATTCCCTACATCAGATACACCAAGCTGTTGATCCAAAGGATACTCGGGAATAATCTGGACATTCCCTTGAGACTTGATGACCCCAACCATCACTCCGTATTGTTTGAGCCTACATCAAATGTTGTCAGATTTAAAGACTCAACAACAAAGAAACAAGGTGCAATTTTACCTGACTGCCTTCTCACTGATGATATCAAGCAACTTCAATCATACTTATCATATCAAGAAGCAGTATCATTAGGCAAAGTCGGCTTCATGGATGAAAAGTCTTCCACCATCTCAGTCAAGAAGACCAGGAGAGGTAGTACTGGAAGTGCAGCAAGCACTGGGAGTACCCGAAAGTATCCGAAGAGAACCCATACCCTCAAAAGGAAAGTTCCCTCAAAGGTTGCAGTTCCTAATCCTCAAACGGAACTAAAATTAGAGGACGAGGACTCCGAGGATACTAAAATGGACGAAGAGGTTCACTACTCAGAAACTGTTACAGACGACACGACAATAGTAGAAACACCTCTAGTTCCAAATCTGATAAGGGCAAAACTCCAGTGGAAGAGCAGGAAGAGGAAGAAAGTTCAGATGAAGAGTCACAGGATGAAGAAAAATAATACCACAAGAAACTGAAGAATCTCAGGCTACAACATGTTGCTAAGGAGTTTAAACTTGAACAGAATCGTGGCCCTGGAGGTTCAAGTGGTGGCTCACAAACTACACCAGTTCTCAATGTGGTTAATCAACCCGATAAGGGAACTGGTACCACCACCCACGAATCTGAACAAAAGCAGCAAGATGATGAACTTATCTTCGACTTTGAGGAACCAGAAAAGGAGAAGACTGAAAAGATAACAGATGAAGATATTGAGGAAGCTGATAGGGAATGAAAAGAAGAGGAAGCTCAAGCTAAAGAAGAGGCCAGGTTAAAAGCTGAAGAACAGGCTAAAGCTGAAGAAGAAGCTGATGATTATCTTCTAGATAGTCCAGACCATAATCAAGAACAAACTTCTGAGCCACCAAATGAGCCAGAGCCTTCTCATGACTCATCTTCGTCTAACTCATCTTCTCATTCTTCACCACCACCATCCAAAGACACCACCAGATCCACATCCAAATCGGTAAAGAAACCGACCGATACTTGGGCATCACGTGCAAAGACAAAGATTGTCAATGTTGTCAGACAAGCAAGGAAGCGCAACGTCGTTAACAGTAAACTGAATCAGCTTGCGGACAGAGTCAATCTACTTCAAGACATGGTGCATGAGTTTTCAGATGAAAGGGAACAAATCCAACAGTTTCTTAACAGAGATATCCAAGGGGAAATGGAAAAGATGATTCAAGAATATACTCACAAGTTTCTTCTCGACACCGTCCACAGGTGATAAGAGATGTTCACGGACAACTTTATCCAAATCTCATGCAATTGGTCAAGGAAATAATGCAATCTACTCCGGTAGCAATGCAAATCAATCCAATTGAGCCTAAGGTTGTCTCTGATGCAGAGTTGATCTCCAAGCTTGTGTTACAAATGTCGAAACGATCTGCAATGTTTACTTCTGACGAAGCTAAACTTTTTGAGGCATTGCTGGAATTTCAACTCAAACCTTCATGCAAAGCGGCAACTGAAAAGGCTAAGCGTCCAAGAGACGATGATGATGCGGATAAGGACTCTGAGACAAAACGAAAGAAGAAAAATGACGATTCATCTACTATGCCTCCACCCCCCCCCAAAGGATCTCCACCGCCAGAATATCTCCACAACGTCCTCCTACTACAGATAAACCTCAGGACTCTGAGTCACCACCACAAACGGAAAAAACTGGTGATCACTTTGAATACACTGGTGGTGACGATGAAGAGATTCCCGAGCCCCAACAACAACCTCCTTCTTCTACATCAACGAAGCAACCAGCATCATCCTTAAAGCCAAAGAAGAAACAGTCAACATCAGTTGTATCCTGGCTAGATGAAGACGAAACTGAAGAATATGACTGGTTTTTGAAGCTTGTTGATGCAACCTCTCAGTTACAGGAGACCAAGAACCGGTAGATGGAAGAACTATGGAGCAGGTCAAGATTATACAAGAAAATTTCAAGGTGAAAAAGATGACGAAAGCAGAGTTGAAACGAATCAAGAACGACGCTTTTCAACCGCTTAAGGACAGCTCTACCAGTGCCATTTAAGTCGAATATCATCTCGACAACATTGCACAAGCCATGTCCAACAACATTGATTGGCTCAACCCTGAATCAAATATCGACTTCACCGGACTGCATAAGGCTCCATACTACACCGATCGGACTAAGCCACTACCTACCATTGCCAACTGATCAACCAAAGATTCCCTACCGTTATTTCTTCAATAATGACTGAATTTCTTCTACACGGTAGCGATGTTAGCACAAAATACGCTACCTCACTCACCTTCCCATTCCCGGCAGCAATCTACTCTAACAACATAGCCATCGAGGAAGAAGCCACACATATGTTTGTTGACCATGTGGAAAAGTATGACCTCAATGCACTGTATGGGATTCATCATTGGCCAGAACGAAGAAGAATCTACTACAGAAGTTGCCAGGTACTTAAATCAAAAAAGGAAGTGTTCAATGAAGAATGGATCATTGCAATAATGCATGTTACCCGTCTTGATGGGACTACACATTCTGAAGAAAATAGTAGTCAAACGCCAAGACTAACAGAATATGAATTTTAAAAGCCGATTTCCGAGATTGTCACCAATGACATTGAAGATATGTACCTTGCTAAGGTACAAGGACGAATGCGACAATTCTCCACCAACATCCAGCTACAGTACATCAAGTCATTGCTAATATTCATCAGAAGCATCGTGATCCAGGAACGTGTCGAAGATATTCAACTTGCCGTGGAATCGTACCAGAAACGGGTTAATCTCACCAAACCACAACTAGACCTTCCCGATTTCAACCATCTTGCTCAGTACACCATCATCAATAAACCATTTGGGGTAGTTTACCGCAGTGAACTTCACCAAAATTGCTTCATGGCGTACAAAGAGCTTCACAAGTTCTGTGATCATACACTGAAGAAGGTTCGTGATGGTTTGGCATATTGTTTAAAAGAGATTCATGAAGGCATAGGGTCAAATAAGAGGTGGAATTCTAGGGACCGGAGGGATGTGAAGAAGATCATCACCAGGATTAATGAAAGGTTATTTCGTCAGGATCAGATGAGGACTTTGGTGAGCTTCGTGGGTGGACGTCAAAGCATTTCTCTAACAGGATATCAACGTCCAGACAGGACTCCTGGTGTTATTGTTGGAATTCCTGGTACTCCTTGATTTGTTCTTTCTTTCATTAAATATTTGGATGTGTGATCTATATTTGACTATGGCTTGTGCACACATAACAGTGTATAACCCGTTCTTGTAATGAAAGGACCCTGTGGTACACTTCAGTGCCACAATCCTTATACAAGGAGCAAAAGCTTCTTACTTTTCAATAAAACTAATCAAAACCTTCACTTTCAAAGTTTTACTCAAAAGAACAAGTACTTCCCCTTATGATTTTAAAAACCTCAAAAGTTAATATCACTTGTTGAGGGGGAGTATTTAATTAAAAATTTGTTCACAAATTGTTCTTTGTGGTAATCTTCCCACAAAACTTAAAATGGTCATATTCGATATCAAAATTAACATTTATATGCCATTTTGAGGGGGAGAAAAAAGTTATGTGATAAGAAATATGTTGTGAATTGCTATTGAATCATCGTACTAAAGATTTAACCAATGAATTGACGAGATCTTAAATGTATGTAACTCGAAAAGACTTGTCTGGGACGGGTAATAATTTCAAACTCGTTCGCTAGTGATGCAAACGTGTCTCGCAAAGTGTCAAAGAATGTGTCCTAGTAGAATGTACCAATCGAGAAACTTTTGGTAGACATGAACCTTGACGGGTCAAACCTCCTCAAAAAGGAGTGTTACAACTTCAAGCTGACCTAGTCAGTGATGTAACCGTGTCTCGCGGGGAATTGTATATCTTGAGTTGATCAATTCAAAAATGCGCGCTCTTCTCTCACCGTGCAGATTTTTGTCAAAATACTTAAGCACGTGTGGAGCGGGAGTATTTCTGCAAAATACAAAACTCTTTCAGTGGTACAAAATGTTTTTTACTCATAACCACTCTGAGAGACTTTTCATGAAAATGGTTTTATGGCAACATAGGTTAGTCATGGAGTTATAAGGTGACTAAGGTTAGGAATAACCGTCCTATGATCCGCCAGAGCCAGAGGGATCTACCCAAGGACACTACCAATAGTTAGAATTTAGAAGTCCTTAGGTATGATTATAAAAAGGAGAAAATGAGAATTGGAGAGAGAAGGAGTTGAAGAATTAAAAAGAAAAGTATAGAAAAGGGTGAAAAGAAATAGCCCTCCAGATTATTCAACTTACGGCAGACACCGGGTTCAATTCATACGCTCTATTGGATGTCACTAGATGACACCGGTATTGAAGAATAAAGTCGTCATGGACCCAGTGACGCATGCACTAAACCTTCTTAGCCACTCAAGCTTCTCTCAATAGAAGTTTGTTTCATTCTCACAGGGAACCCTACGTAAACTATCGGCTTTCTCTTAGAGATTGCTGGTATTAAAGAAGGAGACCTTCTCCCCAGTCTCCGCTCAGGAAAACTAAAGCGCACTATTGAGTCTAGAGCCACGAGATTCATCAAAAGATCTCTTAGGAACAATTGACATTTCATCACTTGTCGTTCAACATTAAGGACGCAAGTTATACATTATCGAGCCCTACACAAATCTTAGCAATCTGTCGAGAACATTCAAGAGGGGTTCAAAACTGTGATCCTTAGTAATTGAAGGGAAACTCCTGCCAGGGTCTACATCAAACAGCCCTGACAGCAGGTCACTTCGGTAACTCCTTGTGGGTTACGCTTAATGTGTCTCAAACAGTCTACAGTCGTGGGGTGATGATTTAGTGTACCTCAGCGACTCACCTGAACTGTAGGTGTACTCTGATACATTGCGTTATCTCACTTGTGGGACTCTAGTTCAGGAACAGCCTTTGTGAGAATTAGATACGTGTTTTCACACTATGTTGTTAACACATTCGAAGTTCAAACTTGTAAGCGCTGGATTATTTCTAACCTATGTTTTATGTTTTCTTCTTATGGATGCTCACGGGAGGAAAAGATCGTGCAGATTGTTCACATGCTCATACCAACAACATCACAAAAGAAGTTCTCTCAACATCAAAGGCAACACAAAGTCACAATGATTCTTCATCAAATCAAAGAATCTACAAAGTTATAAAGACTCGAGAACTACTTCACATCTGGAATTCACTGTCATATGAGCGTGTGAGCACGTTGGAGAAAGACGTGGAGACGCTGGAGCAACGAAGCTGACCTGTAGCCGATAACAACATACTATCACAACCATCACAAAGAACAAAGAATTAAAAAACAAAGAAATCAAAGACGTCAAAGCAGAATACTTTAAAGAAAACAAGATCCCTACACTGGGGAGATTGTTGCAATCACAACACTTCTTCTCACAAGAAAGAAGAATGTTAGAAGACGCCAAAGCTACTATTACATCTGCACCAACAACTGTTTAAGATTACTTAAGACATCAATCACTAACACTTAGGGGGAGATTGTTGGAATCACTCCTAAACTATTTCTCAAGTGTTAGTAATCAATATGTAATAGTTAGCTTAATTAAGGCTTTTATGTTAGTAATTAAGGTTAGGCTCATGTAGAAAGCCCATGAGCCTATGCAATAGCCCAATAAGGAAAGGAAGGGACTAGATGTGTTGCCCTAGCTCCCTTCCTCTATAAATAGTTTTGTAACTTTCATTTGAGGGTTGGTTGTTCATTTCACTATAATCCTACGCCTAAAGGTTTTCATTTTCATTCGTGTGTTTTGTGTGATTTGTTCAACCGATCATTTTCTATCTCATTTCTTCATATTGATGCTTGAGTTGCAAACATGGTGACCTAACACCAATGTTTTCTAGCCCTCTTCCACCTTGGTTTTCTGACCTTCTTATCCTGTTTTCTAGTGTTAACATTTTTTACCAGAGATTCGATAGCATTACTCAAATCATTCACAACACATTCATGATTAATACCAGAAATCAAGCCATGTTTTGCAAGTAGTAGCAGAATTCAAATTAATTACAGTACGCTTATAGCTAATACTAGAATCAACACGATTCGTCTTATTCAACATAAACTTATTATTCCTAGGGTGGTCTTCTACTTTATTCCATTGATCACTCTTAGATTGCGAGGTCCTATCTTGCTTTGTATTGCCTGGAGGCTTTGACCCTCTTACTTTTGTATCACTGATTACTTCTGTAGAGGGAATGATGGGAACATTAGTTGGTTTTGCTACTTTTTGCATTCCTGATCTAGAAGTGCTGGGATCTCAAGTACTTGCAGGCACATCAAAGTTCACATGCTTGACTTTCGGCACAGAACAAGGCATATCATGGGTTGCATGCTTAATACTAGGCATAGAACAGGGCATAACGACATTATCTTTGTTACAAAAGGATTTAGGGCATGTTTTTCTTAAACATTCTGAAATTTCCTGAGATCGTTTGGCATATAAGCATGCATACCTGACTTCACTATCAAGTGGTTTATTTATGCTATCCTCTTCGACAATCTCTCGGAGACATTCTAGACTATCCTTAAGGTACTAAAGATATTCTTGAAACACAAGTTTGTTATTTCTAAGATGAGGAGGAATATACTTTACAGTCACAGCATACTTAGAATCCGCAGATGCCTTTGATATAACATTCACATCATAGACAAGTGGCATTTTCCCTTTTACCGGAATCTTTAGTTTCTCAATTTCCTTTTGTAAAGAAGTTATTTTTTCATTGTTCTTGTCGCGAGTGCTTTTCATTGAATTATATAACTCTTTGAAGTGTCGTTTAACCTTTTCATTTTCTTCAAGAAAACTCTCATTTTCTTGTTGTAATACATTAATGATGTTTTGAAGATGAAATTTTGAGAATACTGAGAATCTAAAGGAGGAGGCATTTGGGAGCCATTCACATTGTTCTTTTCACCCTTTAATTGTGAAATTTGGGTTTTCAACTTTCTGATCGCGTTACAGTGAGCTCGAATATGTTCGTCATGTTTGCTTATTTCAAAAACTGCATCAAACTCAGGAACATCCGAGGATGTCTTGATATTTGACGTTTTAACATTTTCTTTGAGATGTTGATATTTTAGTTGCAACTCAAAATGTTCAACTTCCAGCTTAGAATAATGTTTTACCAAATTATCATCATCATCCTGTTCAACTTTATCATGCAATTTTGAATTTGTGGTTTCAAGCTCAATGACACGATCATGGGAAACTTTTAATGCAACAGTTAATTCATGAAATTGAGACGCGATAATAGAATAATTTGTAATGATGTAGAACACATCTTGAGCAACACATTGAGAGATTAAATTATCATTAATGATGTGCAGATTCTTTATCTCAATTTCATTACTCTTAAGCTCATGTTCATACATACCGACCTCAAATTCCATATCGGTAAACATCTTTTCATTTCTTTAATCTATGTGTCCATTCCTTTTGAAGACTCTCAAATTGTTCTTTAAGTTGTTTAAAAAGGCATGACCTCGTTAAATAGCATTCTTTAGTTTGTTCAAACCCTTTCCCTTGATTATCCGGTGGGTGTGATTCTCTTCTTACACGTTTTCTCAAAATCAACAAATAGTTGGTAAACTACATATTGGCTGATCAAGGTCTTGCTATTAGTGGGAAGATTTCTAGGCACTAGATGCATTGGTGTATTTGGGGGATACACAGTGGCTGGAGGCAATTTCCTAGAAGGGGAATTCTTTTTGATAAAATCATCAGCTTTTTGCTTATCCAGATCCTTTTGCCAGAACATTTGTTCAAGGGTCAGCTGGGTCTGAGGTCTAAACTTATTATAGGCAATCCAGTTTTCCTTAGAATAATTTGGTGTTTTAAAGGTGATATTTTCTTTTATGCACAAGGGATTCTTAAGTTTATCATCCAATTTTTTTCTAGAGACTTCTTCTAATTTTCTATCTTCCTCAGTTCACTCAGCACAAGTGGGTTTCTGTCTAGGCTAAAGAATCTCATTTCCATCATAGATTACCTTTTGAGCTGCTCTAGCAACTTTTCCATACTCGAGATTGGGTACCTCTACAAGGGGAATGCTATGTTTATCGCTTAAGACTCTATGCTTAGTGATCATGTGAGCAGTCTAAATGGTGTTCCCTTGTATGTACAGTTTGTTTTTCAAGGTTTTTAGGTTGGAAAAGTCATTCAAAAGTTTTGATTCTTTAGCATTAAATTCCTGTTTAAGCACTTTTACATTTTCTTGAAGTTCTTGCTTTTGCTTAACAGTTTTAGTAAGCTTTTCTTGTAAGGAGTTTAACTCTTGTTTTAACATTTCTTCCCTAAAGTTACTTTTTCTAATGATTTGCATCGTATTTGGTTATCCATCTCACGCTCACGGGTGGTCAATTCAAACTTAGCACGTCGTTCATAAATGGCAACTTGTTCCTTATAGGCATTAAGTTCAGAGGTCATGGAATCATCAGGAGCACATGTAATGTATTCATCAAAAACATAGTCATCATTGACTGCAGAAGATGCATCACTTGATACATATTCACTTCCATCTTGCTTCACATATTGATTATATGGGACAACATTGCTATTACCTATATTTTCAATATCTGATTCAATAATTTCAGTTGATTGTACTTTGTCATGCATCTTTTGCACATCAACCTCATCGTATAATTTTAATACCTCTGAAATGATAGATTCCTGGAAGGATTGGCTGTTTTGGTGTAGAAGCCCTTGGAGTTACCATTGGTGAGATACTAGTCATAAAGATGGTCCGCGGTTGGTTCATCATCAACATCCGAATCAAATGCATCACGAGCCTGCAACTTGAAAAGCATTGGGATTGTTCGACCCATACCGTGACCGGTTGTTCATCCACATCAAGATCATAAGTTCGCATTTCCTCGAGAAGGAATAGTAATTCTTCCTCATTCAACACAGGTCCACTATCTTGAGCTTGCACCAGCAACATCTTTTCCCTGAAGTACTCTGTATTTTGTGGATTATTTGGAAGAGTGCAATTCCTTGCGATGTAACCTTCTCCACCACAGTTATAACACTTGATTTGCTTTACTTGACCCTTAGCCATGTTCCTTCCACGATTCTGATTGCCCACATATCCACCACCACCGCCAGCATTCCCATATCCAGCACCAACATTCCTATATCCAGCACCAACATTCCCATATCCAGCACCAACATTCCCTTGATCATTATGTGGAAGGTATGCATTCTATCTTCCTTGCACATTTTGCACCACTACCCTTCTGTCTTTAACTGTAGCATGATTGTGAAGATTGGATGCAGTTCTGAGGTGATTGTTGGTGTGTGGGGTGAAGTTCAGATTTTGCCTAACCATGAGAGACAGTTGATTGACGAGATTTTCCATGAATGTGTCTGAATCTGGAGGCTTATACCCTGGATCTGGAATGAGTTTGTGATTACCATTACCAGTTGGTATGACTTGAGATGCTTTGGTGGTTATTCCTACATTAGTGTAGAATGTAGTTGAATCATTTGAAGAGCTTGCATTTCCAGTATTGTTGTTGAACTTTTCAAGGATCATCCGTTCAAACACAGCGTGCAGTCTGATTCTTTGTTGTTGATAAGGTCCTCCATTTTCTTTTCCTAAGCAATACAGTCTGATTCTTTGAGCCCAAGAGTCATAGTCGGTTACGTCCAAAGATGGGAGGGCAGTATCGATCCTGCACTTGAACGTCACAAGAACAAAAGAAGTGATTGAAGACATGATTGCAGATTCTACGGGATTTTACTATTCTTTGATTAAACCAGGAAATAGATTCTCTCACGGGATTTTACTAAATCAAAAGAAAAACTGTAAAAATGTAACACGAAGAAATGACAAGTCTCAAAAGACAAGTCGCACTTAACACAACTCGCACCCTAGAAAACGCGCAGTCAGGACAACTCGCACCCTAGACAACTCGCCTCCAAGACAACTCGCACCCCAGACAACTCGCAGCCAAGACAACTCGCACCCTAGACAACTCGCAGCCAAGACAACTCGAACCCTAGACAACTCACTTAAACAACAACTCGCTTAAGACACAACTCGCATAAGATGACAACTCGCATATAAGACAACTCACTTCAATAAGAAAGCTCATAATAGACAACTCGCTTCACAAATCAGGACAACTAACATAGAAGAAAATGCACAACGAGACTCAACTCGCATCCAACAAATATTTTAGAAACACCACTTTTCAATCCAAAAACAACTCAACCACGATGATTCAAACCTTCTAAACTAAAACCTAAACACTTATAATGATTATAAACACAAAGTATAATCAAAATCCAAACTTTAACACAAGAAATGATCCAAATGATGTAAACTACTCTAAACTCATTCAAACCCAAAAACCTTATGAAAACCACTAGAAATCTAAGAACATGAAAGATGAGTGATCAAACCATGGCTCTTGATACAATTTGTAACATATTGAATTTCATAAACACATCAAATCATATTAACAAGGGGCGTGTGAATTGAGTTTTAGAGAGAGAAAGTAAAGAGAGTTGGGAACTTGGTGAGATAAAGAAAAATTATATTGAAAGCTCCAACCCTCTACCTTGGGAGGTAGAGGGTATTTATAGTTTCTTACAAGACACGCCTCCTACGGGCTGTGGATCAGGCATACAGTGGGTAAAGACCCGTCTGTCCTCCACGGTGTTAATTAACATAACATGACTACGACTACAAGCTTTCTAACAAATACATATACTTGAGGTGACCGACTCTTTAACTACCGGATTTTCTAAATCCTAACATGAATCAATGAAGTAAATTACTTATCTTGTTGTAGAATAGGGTATGAGAACCCTAAGATACTGTCCAAGATAGCCAAAATTCGGTTTTAGGTTTTACTCTACAAAACTACCTCTCTAAAAGTCTGAAAATTCGAATTCTATATATAGAGTTACAACATTCAACGACGTCACTCTTTAAATGTGACGCCGTCGAATCGCCCCCATTAGGGTTTCGTCTTGACCATATCAACCTTGTGACGACGTCACCTTATGGTTGTGACGCCGTCGGCTTTAGCTTCTGACGACGCTGGATCTGAATCTAGGTCGTCTGAGTTGTGACGCCTTACTCTTTAAAACCTGACGCCATCGGGTACAAAATAGCAATTTCGCTACTGAGCCGTCACAAATTTAGAGCACGTTGCGATGGCGACGCCTTCTAACTCTGACGCCGTCATCTTCAATTCCAGCAGCTTGAGTGTCTTGATCTGGATTTGGCCATTTTCTTCATATATTCACGCCTTAAGTAGTAACGGATATAAAAGTGATCGATTAAGGGCTTAAATGACCCCTCAAAAGTGTACCTTTTAAATCTTTATCAAATATTCCTACACTTGGTATTTGCTTGTCCTCAAGCAAATGTGCTTTTGGCCAATTAATTTATAAGTTAGGGGTCATGAAGCATTAGTTTAGAACAATTCACAACAAGAAGTCATAACAAGCACGAAAATTACATACTTGCACCTCACAAGTGGTGTTTGGATACTCTCTTCTCTCGGGTGTATATGAAATATATCAAGTTGGAAATGGAAGATAAACACTCATTAACCGGTCCTAGTACATAGATTACCATAGGCTTGAGACTTGATCAAACCTCCATCGCTTTGGCGTAAGCACCTAGGAAAAACTATCCAAGAGGTCTTTTAAAGGGTTGTAATGTTAGGCTTACCGTAAGGAAACAAAGGTTTTGGTGGGATAGGCAATTTAGTGGTGGCAAGTCAAAAATCTTTGGCGTTGCTAAGCCAAGACTCAACACTATAAACTCTAGATAACTTGAAACAAACAAAATAATAGGGATTTATAGGCACATCCCTACACTTGAGTTTTTATTACTTTAACACTAATTTGACCCGAATTGAAAAGATCAAAACACTTGGAGTACCTTATTACGTAAATAAAGGGAATTTGAATTTAACATTCCTTCCCGTCACTTCATAAAATTTAACTTTTCTCATGAGTCCCAATCGTCCAAAAACTGTGTACAAAGGATATGACTCGACTTAGAAACTTATGCAAGCAACTAGATAATTGAACTAAGGGTTTAGTATTGTAACGATAATGCACTAAAAGTGAGTGCATACAAGGTAGGCTAAGGCGATTTGGGTGTACATTTGGGGGTGGATTGTAAACAATGCTCTTCATTGATATTCCGGAAAACCGAAACATCACGAGAACCGCGAAAAGGATAGGCTTTGGGGGGTTAACTAGGGGTATCGTGTACTAAAGATGAGTACAACGCAAGGGTGTGGGGGAATTACTCGACTGATGTGGAAGAAGTAATTATAATACGGGTATCAAACAAGGGTTATCCTAATGCCTCTTATCATTTAGTTATTCCTAACTACACAAGTGTAGTCTCACTAGCGATCTCGGAATGCATCACAAAACAAGTTCTAGAATCGATTATACTACCGGTACACTCTCGAAGCATTAAAGACGAATGCTTTAATTCCTACAAATCTAAGGGCAATCCTCACATTTTGGGTGGAATTTAAGTGGTAAAGGGTTTTGTGCTAGTCATACAACTTCCTATCCATGAGACGCTTTATTAAGACTAATGGCCCACTCCTACATGTCATGAAAATTTCTAAATTTGGTGCCAAAATTACCCTAACCGATATTTCTCATGGTTTATTACACAATTGAAATTGGACAATGCAAATAGTCAAGGATAAGCATAGTTTCAAAGTTCCCGTTTTATTTTCCCTCCCTACACTTAAATTGAACATTGTCCCCAATGTTCCCCAAAAGTATCAAAGTTATGATAATGGAAGGTAATTAAAAACGAAAGAAACTAATACTCCCCTGATTAGCTTGGTAGGATCCGTGTGAAGTAGTGGTTAAATTCTTCTTCAAGAAGAATGTATGCGTGAAAATCTCCATCCAATCTTATGTATCTTCTTCTTGATAAATAAAACCTGCACACTTGAAGAAAAAAAACGAAACCTTTGCGTAAAATCGGGTAACGCTATATATGACTCTACTAAACTAGGATATAATGCTTGTGGAATGGATGTTTACAGATTTTCTGGAAAATTAAGACTTGAGAAATTACAAAAATTTATAAGTAGCACATAAAATGAGAAAAAGTAATAAGATGTTTCTACTCCTCCTGACGTCGTCAGGTTGCGATCTTGACGCCGTCAGGTTATCCTGATATAAACTGGTCTGCAATTTTCTAGAAAAAATTCTGGAAAATTTATATCTTTAGAATCTGGAAAATTTTCTGCAAAACATCCATTATGAGTCGATACAAGCATTTGACTCTAACAAACACACATGTATATATTTTTAATAATCGTAATTCTCATGTTCACGTTCTTTTTGAAAACGTATGTAATCTTCCCTACACTTTTCCCTTTTGTAAAATACCTTTATATGTAATTAAGACGAGGTTAAAGACAAAATAAAGCATTTTCACAAATTCAAACATGAGAATAAACAATCAATAAAAGATATACGACACAAAAACAAGCAAACAATTAAGCATGGGTTGCCTCCCACGAAACGCTTTTCTTTATTTATGAGTCTTGTAGCTAGACTCGAAGTCGTGCCCCTATGTGGTCTCGTTTTTCATTCTCAATGAAAATTCTATCATATTGAAAAAATTTCATCGACTCTATACCTAGGCCCTAGGGTCACGCAATCCTTATATTAAAGTCTCCTTTTCTCCCACATGAAGTTCAAACCTTTTTCAATGTCGTCTTCGCTTTTTTCCTCAAAAGCTCTAATGTTGTCTCGTTCGAAAAGGGATAAAGGGCCATATCCATTCGTCTTCCAAGGCATCCTATAAGTGATCTCATCATTCCCTTCCTTAAACCTAACCATTCCTTCAAACTTGTTATGGCTCATTTTTGGCTTTTCAACAAAAGGTTTTCCTAGCACTACTTGGGATAAGCTATAGTCAATGACACATCCGATGTATTCTAGGACCACAAAATCAACTAAGTAGGTGAAATTTCCTATAAATACATGTACATCTTTGACTCTTCCATCAAAGTTGCAAACTCCACCCGGATACTTAGGGTCCCTCCTACTCTTAAGTCGCTCATTCATAATGTCATTGTAAACAGCTGATGACATCACATTAATGGGAGATTCCGTATCTATGTAAGCATGCTCGACATTCCTATATCCAATCATACAAGGGATTTTGAGGTTCCAAGGATTTCCTCTCCTAATCTTTGGGCATATCCTAATGATGGGTGATCGGGGATTGTCGATTATGTATTGATGGTAAGCAACCTCTTCCTTAGTGGGGTAAAGATTGAAGTAAGCATTATCCTCCTCATTCACATTTTTATCCACTAAACTATTATCCCAATTACTGCTGATCATAGAGCCAACAACAGAGGCACTAACCATTTTCTCAACACCATCCCTAATTATACTGTCAAATACCTTTTGCAAATCTTGAAGTTCGTTGTTTCTACTCATATAACGGCTTCGGCGGTTGTGTTGGACATTGGGTTGGGGTTTGAGTGAAAGTAATTTATTTAGTGGTGGGTTGATGAGTGGGGGTTGATTATCACCTTCCATGATGAAAAGTGATAGGATTACTAACAAAAGTCACGAAGAAGGGGGATAGACTACAAGGAAGCTAAAAATGAGAAAAAATCTTACTTGATAGGAATCAAGCAAGGGAACCCAAACGAGATAGACCCTAACTAGCTATTCTATTCCCGGCAGTGGCGCTTAAAACTTGATACCCATACAACGCTTCGGGGTCAAAGGAACTTCCCGTCGAGCAAGTTTTTCAACACCCCAGGCGGTGTACCTAATCGTTGTAGTGTAGTACAGGGTAAGCCTCGGTATTGATATCATTCTCTGGGGAATAGGAATGCCAGTGAGAAGTTACTACGCTAAGGTTGGGGTTGAGGAAGATTATTTTTATCTTTTTATATTTTTAGAAAATTAAAAGTGCGAATCTTGGGGTATTGGCTTTGGGAGGGTTGGTATTTCACCGATCACCCACTATTCCATTATCCATTAACTAAGCTAAGGGTAGTCTATGTCTAATTGATGTGTGCTCGTATGATGATTAAAGATGTGTTTACCTAGATACTATTACTCCTAGTTATCTCCTATTGATGGTTGAATTGTCACGTCCTTATTCTTAGCGTTGTGTCTTCTAGGTCGTGGGTATGCTTTTCCTAACTCTTTGAGACTACCTTAAGGTTGTTGCCTCTGAAATCTCTAGGATTAATAAACTAACTCTAAGGTTATCTTTGATGTTTAGCCTACAATAACTCTAGGTGATTATAAACTAATGTTCACAAAGATTACTCAAGCATTAAAACACAACGAATGACCTATCGCAATCCTAGGTCAATCACAATTAAGATAAGAGACAACCAATCAATATTCAATACCTAGGTTTCATAGATCTAAGCAAACACACAAGTAAATTAGTGAACATGGAAAACATGCAAGCATACACACATACAATTGAAGACATAATTGAATCAATGAAGTAAATTACTTATCTTGTTGTAAAATAGGGTATGAGAACCCCAAGATAACGCCCAAGATAGCCAAAATTTGGTTTTAGGTTTTACTCACAAAACTACCCTCTAAAAGTCGAAAATTCAATTCTATATTTAGAGTTACAACATGCGACGGCGCCACTCTTTAAAGGTGACGTCGGATCGCCGCCATTGGGGTTTCGCTTGACCACGTCAACCTTGTGACGGCGTCACCTTATGGTTGTGACGCCCGCCGGCTTCGCCGCCGCCGTCAGATCGAATCTAGGTCGTCTGAGTTGTGACTCCCTACTCTTTAAAACCTGACGTTGTCGGGTACAAAATAGCAATTTCGCTACTAAACCGTCACAAATTTGGAGCACGTTGCGACGACGTCGCCTTCTAACTCTGACGCCGTCAACTTTAATTCCTGCAGCTTGAGTGTCTTGATCTTGACTTGGCCATTTTCTTCATATATTCACGCCTTTTCATCCGAGTAATTGTCATTCCAGCAATATGCCTGCAAGAGACCTAAAAAGTGAAAAGGAACGAAATTAAGCAGTAACGGATATAAAAGTGGTCGATTAAGGGATTAAATGACCCCTCAAAAGTGTACCTTTTAAATCCTTATCAGACGGCTCAGTAGCGAATTTTCTATTTTGTACCTGACGACATCATGCTTTAAAGAGTAGGGCGTCACAACTCAGACGACCTAGATTCAGATTCCGACGGGATCAGAAGATGAAGCCGACGGCGTCACAACCACAAGGTGACGCCATCACAAAGTTGACATGGTCAAGACGAAACCCTAATGGCGGCGATCCGATGGCGTCACATTTAAAGAGAGACGCCGTCGCAGTTGTAACTCTATATATAGAATTCGAATTTTTAAACTTTTAGGGAGGTAGTTTTGTGGAGTGAAACCTAATAACGATTTTTGGCTGTCTTGGGCAGTATCTTAGGGTTCTCATACCCTATTTTACAACAAGATAAGTAATTTACTTCATTGATTCAATTATGTCTTCAATTGTATGTGTATATGCTTGCATATTTACCATGTCCGGCTAATCTACTTGTGTGTTTGCTTAGATCTATGAAACCTAGGTATTGAATATTGATTGGTTGTCTCTTTTCTTAATTTTAATTGGCCTAGGATTGCGATAGGTCATCGTTGTGTTTTTAATTCTTGAGTAATCTTTGTGAACATTAGTTTATAATCGCCTAGAGTTGTTGTAGGCTAAAAATCCAAAGATAACCTTAGAGTTAGTTTATGAATCCTAGAGATTTTTTAGGCAATAACCTTAAGGTAGTCTCAAAGAGTTAGGGAAGAAAGCATACCCTACGACCTTAGAAGACACAACACGTAAAGAATAAGGACGTAACAATTCAACCATCAATAGGAGATAACTAGGGAGTAATAGCATCTAGGTAAACACATCTTTAACCATCATACGAGCACACATCAATTAGACATAGACTACCCCTTAGCTTAGTTAATTAGAATATATATATGAGTAGAGTAATTGGTAGAAATACCACCCCCCCAAATCCAATACCCCGAGATTCGTACCTTTCAATTTTCTAAAAAATATAAAAAAAGATAAAAAAATAATCTTCCTCAACCCCAACCTTAGCGTAGTATTTTCTCACTAGCATTCCTATTCCCCTAGAGAATGATATCAATCCCGAGGCTTACCCTAATACTACACTACAACGATTAGGTTCACTGCCTAGGTGGTTCAAAAACTTGCTCGAAGAAAAGGAAGTTTCCTTTGACCTCGAATGCACGTTGTACGCGTATCATGCACTCATGGGCAGTGTACCCGGTCGTGCGTAGTGTAGTAATCGGTAAAACCGAGGTCTTCTCAAGAGCTATGTGAGCGGATTCTAATTAAGTCTAGGTGTCACTGTTTTTAACTGGTTTTTAGTAGAAATGATTAATTAACTAGTAAACAAGAAATAAATGTGTAAAGTAAATAGAGTTGTGATCAATAGAGGGAATGCGTGCTAACCTAATTACTCATCCTATCATGTAATGTTCATGTTTTACTACTACCAATTGATTCAAATGGGGGTTTAAGTAGCTAGGACATCATTTGGTCAGTTCGTCTTAACCTATCAACAAAGGCTCCCACCCGAGGTCAAGATTCTACCCTTGATAGTCGAATTGTTTTTAGTCGCCTAAGCCAAGTCGTTAAGTACCCTACATTCAAGATTTGAAATAATGAGTGCCCGGGTGCTACCATCTTAGACACTCATCCCTAACTTCTTAAGTTCATCCGGACGACTGGTGATCATTTGGTCAGTTCGCAAAAGCGAGGAAGGGTCGTCAATTGGTCAATTCTTACCCTCCCCAACTTTACCTAACTACTTAGGGTCAGTTGGTCAATTCTCCTAAGCAACTAGATACGACCGCCTTTCAAAACTACCAAAGCTAGGGTAACTACCAACAAACTATGCATGCATACACTAGAAACAGCTATATACGGAAGCATGAAAACATAAACAAAACATTCAAGGAATCATAACTAAACTAGCACCAAAGGTGCTTAGCCGATCATATTAAAAGAAACGAAGAAGTCAATGTTTAACATAATGAAAAACATGAATCAAAATAAAAAGATAAAATGATCGCTAATGCTTATCGTTAGGGAGTGATTTCTTCCTTGGAGATGGCTCCGTATGCTCCGAATGATCTGCCTTTGGACCCCTCTTCACGTTCTCTGCCTTTGAGTTATGAGTGAATGATGTGAAATGAAAAAATTAGGGCTGGTATTTATAGGCACGATCTAGTTACGGCGTAACTTGAGTTGAGAGTTACGCCATAATTCCTCAAATAATGCTCTTGTTAAGCAAGTTACGACGTAACACTTGAGAAAGGTTACGCCATATCTTGAATGCAGGTTACTTTTTCTAGGATTACGTCGTAATCATTGTGAGGGGTTACAGCGTAGTTGATGGAGGCGCAAAACATTTCTTGACCTAGTTGATTACATCGTAACCTTAATTGGGAGTTACGCCGTAATTGATGTAAAGTTGGTCTTCTGAGTCAACGCACTAGCTACGGCGTAATGTGTGAGAGAGAGTTACGCTATAGCTTCTTCACAGTTGGCATACTATCATAAATCTTTAAGAACATCTCCAAATCCACGTCTCATAAGCTCCAATGCTCGTAATTTACGTGAAAGTGAAATATAAAGGAATACAAGCTTAAATTCATATAAATGATATAAAATACGAGCATTATCGGGAGAAATTGACACTTAAAATTCACCACTGTTTGGTGTTATCAAATATCCCCCCACTTGAACTCAACTTGCCCTCAAGTAGACCTTGTTAGAAAAATTTCTAAAAAGATATCCCCCATTACCCGGAAGATATGAGTTTAAAATCCCTTATGCTAGAATTAATCAAAGCCAACACCTCACTAAATAGGAACAAACCACTAATACAAGGGTAACAAATTTGGATGTTAATGGTTAATTGGAGGTTCTATGGAGTTACCCAAATTTTGAGTTAAATTCTTTAAAACATTCAATTAAAATTGATTATCAATTAGAAATTGTTAAAAAACCAAAAAAAGGGGTAAAGAATTTGGGATATGGGTTAATCGGAGGACAATTCTCAAGCTAAGGAACCAAGAAAATGGTTTATGGGCAAATTGGGGTCTTAAAACTGGAAAAATATTTAAAGCAAAAAATTTTAAGCGTTGCCCCTCTTAAAATAAAATCTCCTTGAATTGAAATAGAAAACGGAAAGGAATAAAAAACAAGAAATTTAAAACCGAATTAGGGAAAACCGTATCAATTTCTTTTTAATTAATTCCCTTTTTTTTTTTTGTGTTTATCACTTTATTTGAATTGAATCCAATTAATGCATTCTTAATTTCCCACTTTATGTTTATTTCTCATCTGGTAAACTAATTCTTATATAATTTAAATTTTCATCATGGTTCTAATCTTTAATTCATTTTACATTTATAAAGGTTCCTCCTTGTTTTATTTATTTCCTTTCTCTTTTTTTTTAACCCTTTTAAATTTGCAAACCCTTATTTTAATTTGTTACATTAATTTAACAACCTATCAATTGGCTTTCATGTACCGTTTAATGCATTAAAGTTGGGCAGGGATTAACAAAATTTGAACTTACAGTTTCCCATGATAGGAAATCGTTTTTTATTCAAAAAATTTAAACTTTATAATTGAATAGTTTAAGCTAAAACCAATTTTAATTTTGAACAATTTTCCAAAAACCAAAAGAGAGAAATTCCCAAAATATGGGAAATCAAAAAAACCAAAAAATGATTAACCCTTTCTAAATTTTTTTAAAATTCAAAATTTGAAGGAAATTAAAACCAAAAACCTTTTTAAATTACCCCAGGGTTCAAAAACCTTCTTTCTGATGCCCTTTAAGATTTAACCCGCCGATTTATAATTTTTCTTTTTAATATTATTTTCAAAGTTTAGTTTTTTATGGTTTTTTGCTTTTTGCTTTGTGTTGCTTTAAAGAAACCATTCATTCATTCTTCAATCTTAGTTTTAATTTTTTTTAAATTTAATTGAACCACCCAAAAAAAGGGCCCTTAACATTTTAATAATATTTTTCTAAATTTTCTTGAGGTTTAAACAAATTTCAAGACGGAAGGGGTTTTTTGGTCCTCATACGGCAAGAAGCAACAAAACAGAAACCCTTAAACATCCCAAAAATCACCCAAAATTCTAAGCCTTCCGGGAGGGAGCTTTAAACACCCAACCTTTTGGGCCCTTCTTATCAATGGAATAAAAGGATTTTGTTTGTTTTATTGGAGGCAGGGTTTGTTTTTTATATTTTAAATTGTAAAATTAGGAGTTGAAGCTTTAAATTGTTTAGGGCTGAATATCCAAATTTCAATCCCGGACAATTTCCTTTAATTTAAAAAACTTTGTAATTTATTATTTTTTTCTAAATAGTCAATAACATTTTAAGGTTTCGTTGTAATTAAAATGAAAGTTTAATTCTCATTGTCCAAATAAGATTAAATGTTTTTTTAGAAGGGGAATTCTTTAATGGGATTTTAGGGCAATCTTCCCCACAACAGAAAATTTTAGCCTCGAAAATTGAAATAGATACACAAAAAATTTAGAGCTGGAATTATTAGACAATATCGATTTTCCAAAGGCAAAACCCAATGGATGTGGGGATTTGCAAAGATCAATTTTGATTTGGGATTGCAGGAAAAAATGCTTCCATTCATAACCGGGATTCCCTAAGTGTTTATATTTCAATAAGTTAATTAAGATTCTAACGGAGGCTAAATACTTGTCCTAAAACCTTTTGTCATCACCTGGGTGGGACAAAAATTAATCAATTAAAACCAAAACTTAAATGCAACTCAAACCAGGGAACCCACTAAAAAACCTAAAACCAAAATACCCAAAAAATAAACACTACGGCCCCTTTTATTTTCCAAAAAAGCAGATTTATTGTAAAATAAAACCATATTAAACATTTAACAATAAAGAAAAGAACCGAAAAATCAATCAAAATTAAACCCCCCCGACAAACAAATCGAAGGGGGTGATCATTAAAGAAATCCCTTATACCTTAATTTGTTCCGTTTTGCCTTTGGTTGAAAACCCCCTCGGGGCACTTGAGTCTTGGTGCTCCCGATCGGTGGAACCCTTTTAAACCCTGGGAAGGGGGCAAACTTCCACCATTTTTTTGTCTATTAAGAGCAAGCATGGAAAAAAATCAAAATGAGAAAAGGATCCTTTTGTGGCAAAAATTGAAGTAAATAATACAAAAAGGAATGGATCGAGGGGCAACCTTTACCGTCGGGCAATCCTAATCAAAAACAAACACCTTTGAAAATAATTGCCCCCCCAAAGGGAAATTGATCTGTCATTCAACATCAATTGGGAATTAAAATGTTCAAGTATTTAAAAATGATTTACAAAATTACAAAACCCAAAATGAATAAAATGAAATTAAAAAAAAGGAAAAATCGGTCTAATAAGGTAACAACCCTCGAATTCCACCCCTTAAAAAAAAAAAAATTTTTACTTAAAAACCCGGGAAAGAAAAAAAGGAATAAATAAAACTGGAAATGAAACAAAGGAACGGATAAAAAGTCCTGAAATGAAATAAGAGTCAAAGGGATTGGGAAATTATGGTATCCCACAAAAAAGGACGGAACAAAAAAATGGTGAAAAAAAAAACGAAGAAAAAAACAACAAATGCGGGTTTAATCCAACAACTATGTAAATCAACGAAAGGAAAAAAATTTAGGAAAAAAGGGGTTAATTTAAGGAGCATGGAATTACCCAAAAATTTAATTGGCCCAAAACAATGGGGAAAAACTTGGGGAATAA
This sequence comes from Chrysanthemum lavandulifolium, assembly GCA_022545495.1. Taxonomy (NCBI): domain Eukaryota; kingdom Viridiplantae; phylum Streptophyta; class Magnoliopsida; order Asterales; family Asteraceae; genus Chrysanthemum; species Chrysanthemum lavandulifolium. Next base: position 169,992,885 of record CM040239.1, read on the forward strand.
TGGAAACGGTTCCTTAAATTAAATAAGTAACAAGGGGAATTAAAAATTAAAAGGGGGTAAAAAACCATTCAATCAAAGTGCAAAGGTTTAAATGGGGGAAAATAAAATAAGGGTGCAAATTTTGGGGTTAAAAAAATTTTAAATTAAAAAATTGTTAATGGTTAAAAAATTGGATTTAAGGTAATCCAATCATACAAATATTTAAATAAATGAACAATCCAAATATTGCTTAAAACAATGCATAATAAACCATAAACTTATAAGATGGTGAGTGGTAAAAAAAGCAATAAATGGGAGGGTTAATCAATAGGTGATACGGTCAATAAAAAATTGGGGGTGAAATACAATATATCGGTCATAATAATCGAGGTTCAATATCGGTAGTTCACCATTCAAAGGTTCATAGCAGCAGTTCAATATCAAAGTTCGGTAACAGCAGTTCAATATCAAAATTGAGTATCAAAGGTTGAGTAACATTAGTTCAATAACGAGAGGTCCAATAACAAAGGGTCAATAGCAATGGTTCGATGTGAGAGGTTCAATAACGAGAGGATCAATATCAAAGGGTCATAGCATAAGGAACCATAGAAAATGGAATATTATAAGCGAAGCAAAGTTAAAGGGAAGTCCTAATAATAAGGCTCGGTGTAAAATATAGCGGTTCAAAGCTAATATCGAAATATGTAAGCGAATCATGAGAAACCCCTACTTGAAAAGGGATAGAATATCGTACCTTAGCAATTGAAATGAGAGAAAGCGGAAAAGGAATCACAAAGAAACAACGTCACGTCTTCTTCAATGAATCTATCGAATTAGGGAAAAACCGATATCAATATTCTTGTTTAATTAATTACCCTTTTTCTTTTTTTCTTTTTTGTGATGTCATTATCGTACTATTATTTGATTATTGTTAATAACCAATTACAATAGCGATGTCTTATACTTTCCCACTTTAGTGTTTATTTCTCTATCATGGTATTAACTAATAATCTTATATAAGGTTTAAATTAATTCATCTATGGTATACTAATCTATCTCATTATTACAGTTTGTACTAAGGTTTATAAGCAGATTCCATCACATTGTTATTATTTATTTACCTTTCTCTTTTTTTTTTTAATACCCTTTATGTAATCCATGCATGCACATCACCTTATTTTATATTTGATTCATACGATAGTGTGAATTTAGACATGACCATACTCATTATATAGAGCTTTCTATGTCACCCGTTTAATGCATTGAAACCCGATTCGACTAGGGACTTAACCAAAATTCGAGTTACTTACATGTTTGGCCCATGACTAGCGAGATACCCATCGATTCATTTATATCAATATATATCATATATCAACTTAGCGTATAACTACGATTAGTGCATGATTTATATGTACTAAGAACACAAGTTTTAGATGTAACTCGAACAATTTATGACCGACACCAAAACACACACAACGAGCCATGCTAACATTCCCAAAACTATGCTCGTGATATACACATAAGATTACACACCCAAAGCTGCCTTGACTTAACCCATATGCGCATGCTCACAATCTTTCGGTTCAAAAATTCATGTAGCGACCAGTTAAAGACTCACCAAATTCTCTCAACTAGTCTAAATGTCAATTTTGGGGTGATCACTCAAAGCACAGTCATAGCATGTATTCTATCATAAGCTTGGCATTACACAAATCTCTACCACTAGAGTTAAGGACTAAACAATTCTTGAAGGCAATATGAGTAGACACAACATGGGTAAAGGGTGTAATGTCATTACTAACATGTCATGGCAAAGTGGACATAATCAATGATACATGACCAAATCCATGTCCAAGACACCAAAGATTGCTCGCTTCATCAGCTAGACACGCTTCATGACTAAAGGGTAGGATAAGACATGGAAAATAATTGGTCTAAATAAACAAAGCAAATAGACTTAACCTATAACCAAGTTGTCACCGCCTACCGTTCATCCAAAGTTCAAGCTTTAAGGTGAAGAAATCGGATCATGGTCAAATCAAGTAGATGTGCCATTAGCGGACGTCATGTTGGGCCCATTACTTGTTCTTCAACTGTTGGCGCAATAATTACTAACTTAATTCTTCAAATGTGACCGAGGTGGCCTCCTCGATGCTTAATCTTTGATGAGCTCTAATCATAGTGCTTATAACATTGCACTTTGCAATAATAATATATATATATATATATATATATATATATATATATATATATATATATATATATATATATATATATATATATATATATATATATATATATATATATATATATATATATATATATATATATATATATATATATATATACTTAAAACATAACATCCCCCACTTAAGACGAACATATAATGAGAACACTGGGGGTCTTCAATGATCTTCAAATATAAGTCTTTGACAAAAGAGTGATTTTCGAACCTCTCTACTTAAACCTTGAACTTCGGCAAACAATGACTTCCCGATCATAAATTAAGACTACACGGTACGCTAAGGCGAATGGGTGTAACGAAACAATATATATTGGGTGAACAAAATGAAAGGAATGGCTCAGACGGGTGTATCTAGGGGTATCTTGCACTAAAGGTGAGTGCAACAAAAGGGTTTAACATGGGGGTCAAAAAGTCGAGGTGACTAATCGATAGACACACAAGGATATGCTATTTGGGTGATAATCCTAAAAATATTGCCTTCTCAAACTGATTATTCCATATACATTAAGCGAACTCAACATACCTCATCAATGGTCTCGAAATGATGTAAAGGCCAAGTTCTAAAGTTTACAAGCTACCGACACACTCATAATTTGATGGATTTAGGTAAATAATTGGAAACGGATAAGGCTAATCTCACCATAAAATATCAAGGGGTATAATGTGCTCGGCTAAGGTCTAATCTAGTTAGGTTAAGAAAAACATGTCAAAATTTAAAAAATGGCATAATTTTTTAAAATAAACTAGAAAAACGAGGGCAATTAAGTTCAACTAATAATTCTACTCCCATCTCCCCACTTGAAATGTACAAAGTACCTTTTGTACTAAACGTTAAATAAAGGTGAAGAGAAAGTAGAATTAGAGTGAGAACTTCCCCGAAATTTTCTCCTAAAAAGAAAGAAGGCCCACGAAGAGAATTGTGCCTTAACTTAAGCATCCATGAGCAAACTTCATTCCCTGAAATCACACTAACCAACAAGCATAATTCTAAAAAAATAGAAAAACAAAAAGAAATCTAACTCACTTTTGTATGAATCACGGGTGCATTTAGCATATGCAATAAGCCTTTTAAACCACTTGGTGTCCCAAGTGGACGAGTGTAGTCTCGTGAGGGCTTACAGGGAACATACCCACAAAGTTCATTTAAAAACTAATATAAGGTTATTGCGTTAATATAGGAAAAATTAGAACTACAGGAGAATTACGACGTAACTTCAATAGAGGAGTTACGCTGTAATTGTGGTAAAACCTGGCATTCAGCTACTGAAGAATAGCTACAACGTAACCATATAATAGGATTACGCCTTAATGGTTTATGCTTTGGAGAGAATCGCTATTGAGGATATGTTACGGCGTAACCATGAGGATGAGTTACGTCGTAACTGTTAGACAAAACAACTCCCCATTTTAGTCACTTATGAATTCATCTCCAATCCCTGCAAAAAATGTTAAAAACACAAAACCCAACAAAAAATGAAATAAAAGAAATAAAAATGATAATTCGGGTTATCTCCTGAAAGAGCACTTTTCTTTATTACCGAGTCTTTAAGTTAGAATCAAAGCCATGGGGCTTTATGGTGGCCTTCGAACTTTGCCCTCTTCTTCTGTTTCTTGGCGGCAATCACTCATCCATTAGGCAAAAACTTTTTTTCTAACTGTGTTGCCGACGCTGCAGGTATCAAACTTCTTCAAAATCCATTCGTTGAATGATAGATACGACTTGTCGTAGTAATTTTCTTTAATCATAGAATTATTGTTATCGAGGGCGGCACTCATGGTTGATCCGTCATCAATGGTCTTCGTATCTTGAAGGTGATATTCATTGTAATCGAGCTTTAGCTGTTTGATCAAACTTGTATTGACAATCGAGTCCCAAAATCTAACTCTGTACCAATCTTCAAAGGATAGATTCCCAAACTTTATGTCATGTCTCTCAATCTTGTGAGGGCACGTCCATTCTTCTACATTCATATCCTCGTTACAATTGTTAGTCCCGAGATCATGTCTCTCAATCTTGTGAGGGCACGTCCATTCTTCTACATTCATAAAGGGTTACACGTGGGCCATGCTTTCATAGATCCGTCATGTTCAGCTACTATAGGAATGCAGTAATTCTTGTTAAGATCCGGAGCTTCATCGATGTCCCTAATTTGACCACTTGTTCCCTGTTCCTGTTTACAACTATCAACATCTTGCTTACAATTGTTAGTCCCGAGATCATGGCATAAAGGTGGGTCAAGTAATGGTATATTGACAACGTCAACTTTTTTTGAAAACTCCAAACGAGGTTTCAATTGTTCATTCATGTTGAAAGTAAATCGTTCCCCTTCAGTACCTAAAGAAATTTGTTTTTGAAAAACTTTTATATGAGCGCGACAAGTAGCTAGAAAGGGCCTTCCAACAATTAAGTTGTAATGCTCCCATTTTCCCATGTCAATAACCACAAAATTAGTAGGAAAAAGGAATTTGCCAATTTTTAGTAGAACATTATCAACAACCCCCCAAGGTACAGCTTTAGAAGAATCAGCGATTTTAATCATCATTGTTGTTTCTTTTAAATTGGGTTAGTTTTAAGGTATCAAACAATGAAGTAGAAATAAGATTTACCCCAGCTCCCAAATCAGCTAAAGCGGGAATTTTTAGGTTACCGATGGTGCAAAGCAATAGAAAACTCTCTTGATAAAGTTCCTTTTCAGGAATTTGGCACGGCAGGTTTTCATCATCTTCAGATCTGTCATCTTCTCTTAAGTAATGAATCCCACAAAGGTCATTAGTAACAGTGGGGGTGCGTTGCTCATCCTCCGGCTTGTCTTGTGTAAATACGACTTTACATGCAACAGCTTCATCATTCCTGGTCCCGAGATTCTTAGCTAGCTGCCCAATTTGGGTCTCTAGATTTTTAATTGCGGCATCCTGGTTCCGTAGGTTCATATATGTGTCCTCTTTCACCTTGACCATCCATTCTTTGAATCTGTCATTTTTTCTAGTAGATTCCTCGATGTGTTTATGCAACAACTTATCAAGACTCGGTTTAGAAGGGTTATTATTGATTCTCATATAGTATCCCGGGGGTCCTTCAAGGTATTTAGCTCTGTTACTATTATATCAGTTAAACGGCCTACCATTCCCATATTTTACCTCTTCAACCCTCTTGACTTCTTCTTTAAACGGTCATTCCTTGGCAAGGTGAGCCATTGCATTTATTGCAACCAACTTGTATAGAGTGCAAATTTCTTTTAGTTTCTTCATGTCACTACCAAGACTCTCAAGTTTGTTATTTATTGATGCAAGACCTTCCGTACTCCCACTTATACCTCTATTACTTCCTCCGTTGTGTCACTTATGAGAGTGGTGAGCCATCTTTTGAATAGTCTCCAAAGCTCTTGTAGGAGTCATTCCAGGAATTGGTCCCTGCGAATCGAACATTTGTCTTGAGGAGATGTTTAAACCCTTGTAGAAGTCATTCACCTTTTGCTGGCTATTAAGGTCATGAGTAGGGCATTTGTACAGGAGTTCGTTGTATCTTTCCCAGGTCTGGTACAACGTCTCATCGCCCTCCTGCTTGAAATTATGGATTTTCTCAAATTGCTTTGTTGTCCTAGACGGAGGACAATACTTTTGAATGAAGTACTTTTTTAGGAAAGCCCATGTATTAACGGTCCCGGCGGGCAATCTATCGACCCATCTTTTAGCAACTCCAGTGAGTGAAATAGGGAATACACGTAACATGACAGCATCGTTAGAGACTTTTGGAATTTTAAATAGGCTGACAATGTATTCCGAGTTATCCAAGTGCTCCTAAGCATCATCGGTAATGCTTCCGGAGAAGGGATTCGCATGAAGCTCCCTCATGAATTGTGGCTTGATTTCGAACTGATGTCAGCAATGGCCGACCTAAAAATTCTCGGCCCCTGTTCATCTCGAGTCATAGCAAGATATTCCTTGAGGGTGAGGTTATCAATGTCCACAACCTCCATGGTACTTGAAACTTAAAAGAAATCGTGAGAAAACAAGAAGACTAAAATACACCGTTGGTCCCTAAACTTGGTCATACGCTTCGCGATGGGACAAAGCTGGGCGTTATCATCGCCGGAGGTCCAAAACTTGGGCTTTATATGCAAACTCGTCCCTTGACCAGGATTGCTATAGTCAACTTTAATTTTCTGGCTTTAATTCGAGGGTATAATAGACCATTCACAATTTTGACCCAACCTTTAACCCAGGGACCAATTGTGATTATGCCTACTAGCTGTTTCTTCCCTGATACGCTAGCATTTAATTTTGCGCGAACCAATACACCACCCAACAAATAACTTTACCAATCATAATACACCATTATCCAGAAATGATAAACTGAAAATCGAAATCCAAATTTAAAACCTCATTTCCAGAACTCAAAAGACCAACCCAACTTCCGACAAAACCATGTTGATCGATCATATTAGCAACATGCCAGATATAGTGATCACTAACATTTTGAATCGGTTGCCTTTGTTAGAAGCGGTGAGAACCTCTAGTTTAGCGCGAAACTAGAGGTCTAAGTGGACTTTGCTCGCCGATGTCATAGTTGATGAGGATTTCTTTTATTATTTAACATATGAGTTTGATAGGAGGCTTGTTACTAGACTCTTAAATCGGCTTATGGTTCCAATAAGAAAGTTTGTCTTCGCTGTAGAGCCAAGACCAATGCTTGGAAGAGACGACTTTCATTATGAAGAGATTCGTGATTGGCTCTTGTTTTTGGTTGGGCATGGAATTGAGGAGTTGATTATTACAAACTGGTATGGTGATCGAGTTACGTTCCCAACCAAAATTTACTCTCGTAGCGAGTTGAAACATCTTGTACTTCATGTTTATGCTATGGCTACTTTGGAATATTTTCATGGCTTTCCAAATCTACTGAGCTTAGAATTGATTCATGTCAATTTTCTAAGCGGTACAGTTTGGGACTTTATTGATGGTTGTCCCTCACTTGATTATCTTAAAATGAATCATCCTAGTACAAACAAGATGAGACTATGAGATATTGCAAAAGTTAGGAATTTGAAGAAGTTAGATTTGAGATTCGATCTTTATAATGTTGTGACGACAAACACAACATCCGATATCTTTCACCTGAAAAGACTTCAAAATCTTGAGACCCTTACATTTGCACGATAAGAACAATTTGAGTTTTACACTTATAATTTTACAATGTTAAAGAAATGTGTAACAGTAATGTAATTTAAACTTTAAAACTTGTTGTAGTTGATACATGAAGCTAATTCTAGGATGAATGTGCCCTTTGTATTCCTGATTAACCTTAAGATGTCCGATGTCGATTTTGGGAATAGTGTTATGGTATCGTTCATCATTGAAATGATTCGTGGATCTCCAAATTTGAAAATGTTGGATACCAGAGTAAGTGTAATGCTGTAATGCATATGTATCAAATAAACATTCCTAAATTGCCATGTTTGTGTATCTCAGCACTATTTGATTTTTCAGGCTGCAAACACGCTTAATGTAGATGGAAACACATTCAGCCATGGCCGCCTCTGATTGTGGTGTTTGAGCTTTTCCTAGAGCGAGCATGAATTAACTTTAATAAAGTTTATACTTGCTTGTTCCGGTTGCTAAAGACAATCAATATCGAGCTCGTGATAGGAGTCATGATGGGAATGAAAATATCGGGAAGAGCTGGAGTTGGCTAGGAAGTCGTTGAAACTCCACCGAGCTTCCCCACAACCGTGGTAGATTTATTTAGTGGTTGTAGTTTATGTATGGGTTGAATACCCTATGACAATTCATGTTGCAAAATAGTTTTTGTATTTTGGAACAGTATTTGTTTATATGGTTTGCTTAAAATTAGCTTGTTCATAGTTGTTTGTGCGTATTGTATGTGGTTGTAGTTTATGGTGAATGGCTATTTTGTACGTAGTATTTGCATTTTGACTTTGTAAAGTCAAAATTGCAAAACCATTACTCAATATTTGACTTTGTAAAGTCAAAATTGCAAAACCATTACTCAATATTTGACTTTGTAAAGTCAAAATTGCAAAACCATTACTCTATATACGTTTTTTGGAGTTTATTGATATGTTTTAGAAGTTTGAGTTAACAAAGACAAACTTGTAATGGTTTTGTATTGTTTAATCTTCAACTAAGTTGTAGTATACGTAACTTGGCAACTTGAGGGACCAATTGTGTATTTTAAAGTGATTATTGGGCGGGAGTTTTAAGTATGACAACGGCAACCATGACAAATTCAGGGACCGAGTGTGAAAAAAAAGTCACTATTAGACCCTTGACCGTCTCTTACCGGAGACGCTATTTACTTGTGCACACCAACCGATAAACCTATCCACCAAATTTTCCACACACAAACAATTTCCAATGGAAGATTTCCCGATTTTGAATGAACTCATGGAGATTGCTGGTTCATCCAAGTTGAATGATCGTATGGCTGTGTGGTTTGAAGAAGAGGTTGCACGAGAAGGGCTTTTGAAAAAGCTAGTTCTTCAGTCCATTGATCATCCGGTGGGGAATCATGAAGCGTGGGAGTCGATCAAGAGAACGAAGCTCTGGGACCTCGGGGAATAGCGCTTGACTGTTTGGATGCACTGAGGAAAATCCAGGTGAGGCATACACACCAACTTGTTCAATTCATACAGATTGTTGGTCAAACTGATGAAGCTATTCGTTTCAACGAAGGTTTTGTCAAGAAAATGGCTGAGCATAATGCCAGAATTTTGGGTATTTCAAGTGGGTAGATAAATGGGGTCTTCTGGGTGCTAGTTTTGGAAATATAGGTTGGTAAAAAGGATATGTAAATTGGATCTTTTGTTTAGTTGTTGGTTTTGGTTTGATGTAGTTGTTTCTGATCTTGTAACCGACTATATTAATGATAAAATATCATCTAAGTTTTATGTGTTTAATCTGTTATTGTATTGTGATATTGGGTGTATTTTAGTCTAATTAGTATCAAAGAAACCAAATATCCCTTGTATCAAGAAACCAAATGACCCTTTTATCGACAAAAGTTGTTTCAAGAAACCAAACACCCCTTGTATCAAAAGCAAAGGCAGTGGTTTAAAAATATGTGTTGAAAATGCAAATGTTTTAGCACTAAATCATAATGTATCACCAAACATCCCCTTGTATCAGCAAAACCAAACAGCCCCTTTTATCAACAAAAGTTGTTTCAGCAAAACCAAACACCCCCTTGTATCAGCAAAAGCAAAGGCAGTGGTTTAAAAATATGTGTTGAAAATGAAAACACTTTTGCACTACATAATAATGTATTGACAATGGCGTATTGTTTAGGAAGAAATTGGTTTGGTGTTAGTGTTGACAGTGGGATTGAACACGCCCAATGTCTCAAATTGTAACATCTTGATTTTTGACTTACCCAAGTTAAACAAATTTATGAAAGGCAACAAGAAATGTGGAAGCTTATAAAGAGGCTTTGACAATGGTGTATTGACAATGCTTTAGAACTAATGGACAGAACACACCCAATGCCTCAAATTGTGACATCTTGAATTTTAACTTAGCCAAGTCAAACAAAATTTATGAAAAGCAACAAACTATAACTTATCTTTGTGGTATGACTTGGGTAAGTCAAACCTATTTAGAAATGCAAAATGATTTCAAGCAGTACAATGCACAACCAAACACAATTACTTACATAAAAACCCAATTTTTTATTCATCGATTTCATGTTCTCAACAACTACAAAGTTTCCTCTCTAAACATACACTTATCTAGACCCACAACTCTCCCTATCATCCTTTTCCTTCATTTCCTTCCTTTCCTTAAGATATTTACACAAAATTTCTAGATTTTTAATCCTTTTTCCCAAATCGTTAAACTTTGATAACATGATGTCAGCATCTTCCTTCTCCTTCTTAACACCCACATCCTTTTCATTTGGGCAGTCTTCTTTCCTTAACGAACTCAACAGAGCATTCCCTTTATCGTTTTGTGCCATTATAGTTTTTTTTTGCTTTGGGTAGAATGTGTGTTTCTTGTATTTTAGGGTTCAATGTTGTGTGTTGCCGGTACTAATATTGTTGAAGGTTGGGTTAGATTATAACTATGTTGGGTCAAAATTGTGAATGGTCTATTATACCCTCGAATTAAAGCCAGAAAATTAAAGTTGACTATGGCAATCCTAGTCAAAGGACGAGTTTGGCATATAAAGCCCAAGTTTTGGACCACCGGCGATGATAACGCCCAGCTTTGTCCCATCACGAAGCGTATGACCAAGTTTAAGGACCAATGGTGTATTTTAGTCAAACAAGAATTTAAAACAAAAATAAAAGACTTAATGAAAATTCTAATATAACTCCCCGGCAACGGCGCCAAAAACTTGATGCAGGTTTTCTAACCATGTTTTAATATATATAAAGTCTTGTTTACCTATGGTCCACCTTATGCACTCACGGGAAGTGTACCCGGTCGTGTGTAGTGTAGTAATCGGTAAAACCGAGGTCGTCCCAAGAGGTTTGTGAGCCGATTCTAATTAAGTCTAGGTGTCATTGTTTTTAACTAGTTTTTAGTAGAAATGATTAATTAACTAGTAAACAAGAAATAAATGCGTAAAGTATATAGAGTTCTGATCAATCGAGGGGATGTGAGCTAACCTAATTACAAATCCTATCGTGTAATGTTCATGTTTTACTACTTCCAACTGATTCAAGTGGGGGTTTAAGTCGCTAGGACAACATTTGGTTAGTTCGTCCTAACCTATCAACAAAGGCTCCCACCCGAGGTCAAGATTCTACCCTTGATAGTCGAGTTGTTTTTAGTCGCCTATGCCAAGTCATTAAGTACCCTACATGCAAGATTCGAAATAATGAGTGTCCGGGCGTTAGCATCTTAGACACTCATCCCTAACTTTTTAAGTTCATCCGGACGACCGGTGATCATCTGGTCAGTTTGTACAAGCGAGAAAGGGTCTTCAGTTGGTCAATTCTTACCCTCCCCAACTCTACCGAACTACTTAGGGTCAGTTGGTCAATTCTCCTAAGCAACTAGATATGACCGCCTTTCAAAACTACCGAAGCTAGGGTAACTACCAACGAACTATGCATGCATACACTAGAAACAATTATACGGAAGCATGAAAACATAAACAAAACATTCAATGAATCATAATTAGGCTAGCACCAAAGGTGCTTAGCCGATCATATTAAAAGAAACGAAGAAGTCAATGTTTAACATAATGAAATACATTAACTGAAAGAAAAAGATAAAATGATCACTAATGCTTATCGTTAGGGAGTGATTTCTCCCTTGAAGATGGCTCCGTATGCTCCGAATGATCTGCCTTTGGACCCCTCTTCACGTTCTCTGCCTTTGAGTTATGAGTGAATGATGTGAAATACAGAAATTAGGGCTAGTATTTATAGGCATGATCTAGTTACGGCGTAACTTGAGTTGAGAGTTACGCCGTAACTTCAATAATTCCTCAAATAATGCTCTCGTTAAGCAGGTTACGACGTAACACTTGGGAAAGGTTACGCCGTATCTTCAATACATGTTACTTTTGCTAGGATTACGCCGTAATCATTGTGAGGGGTTACGGCGTAGTTGATGGAGGCGCAAAACATTTCTTGACCTAGTTGATTACGGCGTAACCTTAGTTGGGAGTTACACCGTAATTGATGTAAAGTTGGTCTTCTAAGTCAACGCACTACCTTCGGCGTAATGTGAGAGAGAGAGTTACGGTGTAGCTTCTTCACAATTGGCATATTATCATAAATCTTTAAGAAAATCTCCAAATCCGCGTCTCATAAGCTCCAATGCTCGTAATTTTCTTGAAAGTGAAATATAAAGGAATACAAGCGTAAATCCATATAAATGATATAAAATACAAACATTATCGAGAGATTGTCACTTAAAATTCAGGACTATTTGATGCATGTTATCAAACCCCTTCAAACAACTCTAAGCTTAGAGGCCTACTTTTGTCTACTCCAAAATTACCCTTATCAACTTGCATACTACTTATTATTAAAATAAATTAAGCAAAATAAATTATTGATTTTTTAGTTGCCCAATCAAATAAAGTAAATTTGTTAAAACAAAAAAATTAAAACCAAATCACATGTTCTTTTACTTTTTAGCAATTTGCAAAAAAAAATCAAATGAGAATGTTAATATGTACTTTTAATATTTTTCTTTTTTTATATACACGTTTTTTTTTACGAGAGTTTGCTCATGTCCAAGCCTATATGAAACAAAACAAAGAAAAATCCACACAGTGAACTTAAATAGTTGATGCATGGCTACTCGATGTCGCATTTGTTAGCGAGTAGTGATCGAGGGACTTAATTTTAGGCCTAACTTTATAACTAAAGTTGCATGTTAATGATTCATTGATTGTAATAATAGAGCTCACTGCTTCACAATCCAATGAGTTAAGTCCACACATGTTAGGCACAAAATTAGTCACAAGTTTTAGGTATCTATATCATTTTCCTTTGCTAATATTGAGGGCCTCTTTAGTATTGAGGTTGTGTTATAGCTGTTTGGGTCAGTTCTAATAAGGGGTGTTTGGGGTTTGAGGTGTTTTGGTAGGTTGTTTGTATTGTGTACTTTCTTTTTGTTCTTTCATATATTTTAAAGGGTTCGTTTGGTTTGTTAATGGGTTTTGGATTATGATTTGGATTTGGATTTGAATATGGATTAAGATTTGGATTTAGATTTGATGTAAGAGATAAAATAATATATTTAATTAATAGCAATTAATTTATAGAAAGAGAAGGGATTATGTATTGGTAGGCCGCCCAACTATTAAACTTTTACTATTAGGCCACCCATTTATCAAAACTAACTTATAGGCCGTCCATTTATGGGTTTGATTTTGTTTTTATACGAATTTCGGAAAATTTTATCTCGAAAATATTTAAAACAACAAGAATAAAGCTAAATATAACATATTGAAACAACACAAACGAGTATTAAAATGTGAAATATTAGTTTTAACCATTATTTAAGTGTAGCTTTAATTAGTTGAAAGTGAATTAAGATATTTAACTAAAGTTTTATGTTTAAATTGTTAATTTTATTGTGTTGATATGAATTAGCTTTATTCTTGTAATTGTATGAATATCTGGCAGGAAGTTAAATGAGAATGGTATAAAGAAAAACAAACACATACTTGGGTGGCTATAAGTTAGTTTTAGAAAATGGGTGGCCTAAAAGTAAAATGCATAATAGTTGGGTGGCCTTTAAATATATAATCCTTAAAAAAATAAAAAAAAAATTAAAAATAATTAACCTTATACTTAATAATTTGGGTAAATTGCAAATTTAGTCCCTAAAGTTACACGAAAACGCAAGGATTACACCAAGATGATTTTTTTTGCATAAAAAAACTAATATTTACTTTTTCTGCAAAACAGCCACTAAGAGGTACTGTTCACTAACTTTCGTTAGTTTTCCCGTTAAGTTGCCTCGTCACCGAGGGTAGTATTATCATTTCACTGTTTTGGTCTTGACGTCTCTCTCTTCCGCCAACTATACTTCATTAACCGCAACTTATTGTTGGAAAATTTAGTGCACTTGTGGGATTTGTTCACACCTTGTAATGGGTTAGGAGGTACGGAGTGTACACCCATAAGGTCCATGAACATCCTGACTCTAATAGTGGTTTGTATTGGTAGTGCTAGTAGAAAATCTGGCGGTGGAAAGTACTGCTTGTGGTTTCCACTGAGAAGCAGTGTTTCCACTGATAGTGCTATGAAAGTACTGATGAAAGTACTGCTTGTAACGGGCTTTGAATCATTCAAGTGGCAGTTACAACTGCATAATGACCACGTTTAATTATGAGGAGATTAATGGGCCGATTAATTCTCATAATTCCATTTGACTAGCTCAGAGTAACCTCCTATAAATAGAAGATCTGTTTATGCATGAAGGATATACAGAAAACGATTAACACTTATAAGCGCAAGGGTTATTGAATTGTGCCTAATTCTATAACTACATTTGGTCTTATCCCAAGTTGATATTCGTGTAACCCAGGCATTAGGGTCGAATAGTTTACTTTGGAAAGTGATCACACTATTCCAAGTGATATCTGGTAACCACCAAGTGGTATTTGTTTCTGCTGACTGGATATTTGTTTCTGCTGACTTGTTGTTTGTTTCTGCTGACATTGATTATCTAACCCTGTTCTGGGAGATAAACACTAACAATCGCGCAATGAAACACATGGCTTCAAACTTTGCCAAGCTTGATAAGTTTGAAGGGGTGGACTTTAGGAGGTGGCAGAAGAAGATGCACTTCTTGTCATCAAGCATGAGTGTGGTGTATGTACTAACTACACCTATTCACGATGATGGAGATGATGCTACTTGTGGAGCGGATCGGGAGGAGGAGCAAATGGGAGAATGATGACTACATTTGCAGAGGTCTAATTCTCAATGGTATGTCGATTCTCTGTTTGATATTTATCGAACTTTGAATCTTCAAAGAACTATAGGATTCCTTGGATGCCAAATATATGGTGAGGATGCATCAAGTAAGAAGTTTCTTGTAAGTAATTTCACAAATTACAAAATGACTGATTCAAGACCAGTCATGGAACAATACAATGAACTTCTTGGAATACTTGGAAGGTTTACACAACACAATATGCACATGGATGAGGCTATTCAAGTCTCTTTTGTTATTGATAAACTTCCTCCTTCTTGGAAAGATTTCAAGCATACCTTGAAACATAAGAAAGAGGAATTAACTCTGGTTGAGTTGGGCAGTCATCTGCACATTGAGGAATATTTCAAGGTGTAGGATAATGACAAGCCAAAGGGTAGCAATGCTGCTGGACCATCTGTTGTCAATATGGTAGAGCATAACAACTCCACCAGGTACAACGACAACAAAGGCAAACGCAAATATCATGACAACACAAGGGCATATCCTAACAAGAAGGCAACACCTACTTGTTGGAAATGTGGCAAAACTAGTCACATTAAAAGGGACTGCAAGGGTGTTAAAGTTGGTGGTAAAGCCAATGGATCAGGCACTAATGGTTCAGGGTGTGGTGGTTCTTTCAAATCACTGAAAGGTCAGAATATGGTTAATAAGTCTTTTCAGATTTATTATGTTACATATGTATCTGAATCTCATTATGTGCAGGATGATGATGTTGCGTGGTGGGTTGAATCTGGTGCAAAAGTTCATGTGTGCAAAGATAGAAGTTGGTTCAAGACTTATGAGTCACTGAATGATGATTCTATTCTTCACATGGGAAATGAGTCAACAGCCTTGGTGCATGGTCGTGGTTGTGTAGACCTTAGGTTTAGTTTTGGAAAGATTGTAACTTTGTTTAACGTTATTCATGTTCCTGATATAAGGAAAAACTTGGTTTCAAGTAGTATTTTGAATAATCATGGATATAGACAAGTTATTGAGTCTGATAAATTTGTGCTTTCTAAGCATGGTGTTTTTATTGGTTTTGGTTATTTATGTAATCAAATGTTCAGGCTTAATATTTCCTCTGATAGTGTTTATTCAGCATTTGTGACCACCACTGACCTGACTGATTCTACCCTATGGCATACAAGACTTGGCCATGTACACTATAAAAGAATGCAAGATATGTCTAGGGATGGTTTAATACCGGCATTTGACATGGACAACGAAAAGTGTAAAACTTGCATGTTGACCAAGATAACCAAGAAACCTTTTCGTGGTGTTAGTCGTGAGACTAAGCTCTTGAGCTTATACACGATGACTGTGTGATTTGCATGCCACTCCTTCTTTGGGGAATAAGAAGTACTGCGACATTTATTGATGATGCTTCTAGATTTTGTTATGTCTATCATTACATACCAAAGATGAAGCATTAGATAAATTCAAAGTGTTTAAAGCGAAGTTGAATTACAACTTGGGTCACGATCAAAAGATTAAGGATCGATAGGGAGGTGAGTACATGGATACTCTGTACTTTCATCTGTTGGTATAATCCATGAAACGAATGCCCTTATACTCCTCAAGAAATGGTATTTACGAAAGGAAAAGCAGGGTCTTGAAGGAGATGGTTAATTCCATGTTGTCCTATTCAGATCGAGTCAAGGGTTACGGGGTGAAGCTATGTTAACAACTTGCTATTTATTAAATAGGGTTCCAAATAAAAGGAATAAGGTTACCCCTTATGAATTACGGACTAAATGAAACCCAACCCAAGTATCTCGTGGTGCAGGGTTGTAGGGCGTTGTAAGACTCCACGATCCAAAGTTGAAAACTTTGGGTGAAAGAGGCATTGATTGCATTTTGTTGGATATCTTGAGCATTCCAAGGCTTTTAGGTTCTATGTTATTAAACCTAATGAATATATTTCAATTACCTCAATAATCGAATCAAGGGATGCGAGACTTTGATGAGAATAGATTCTCATCGGTCCCTAGACCAAGTCGGAGGATTTCTAATGGAACTCATGACTTTGGTGTATCGAGGTCCTCGATGATGAACCATCGGTGGTCCCCGATGAGGTTGTGGTTCAACAACTGAACTCGTGCTTAGAAAAAGCAAAGGGTCGAGGACTCCAAAGTCATTTGGACACGAGTTTCAACTATACTTAGTTGAAGGAACAAGGATGAGGTCTCGGACCAATACTCCTATTGCTTCATTGTTGAGGATGATCCCAAGACATTTGAAGAAGCAATGAAGTCCCGGATATTGCTTTACGGAAAGAAGCAATCAATGATGAGATGGATTCCATCATGGGCAACAACACTGGGTGTTGGTTGATCTAACACCGTGTTGCAAACCTTTGGGTTGCAAATGGATTTTCAAAAGGAAAATGAAGGTAGATGGAACTATTGAAAAGTTCAAGGCAAGACTAGTCATTCGGGGCTTTAAACAAAAGTCGGGATAGACTATTTTGATACTTATGCCCCGTGGCTCGTATCGATTACCATAAGGCTAGCGATTGCTTTGACATCTATTCACAATCGGTTATTCATTAGATTGATGTGAAGACGACTTTCTTGAATGGTGAATTGGATGAGGAGGTTTACATGAACCAACCTCGGGGCTTCATCATGCCTAGCAATGAAAACAAGGTGTGTAAATTGATTAAGTCTCTATGGACTTAAGCGGGCACCTAAAGAATGGCATCAAAAATTGATGAAGTGGTTTTGTCTAGTGGTTATGTTCTTAACCAAGTCGACAAATGTGTATATAGCAAATTTGATGAATCGGTAAAGGAGTCATCATTTGTCTATATGTTGATGACATGTTGATCTTTGGCACCGACCAAAATCAGTTGACGACAAAGGAATTTTTGTCATCAAGGTTCTCCATGAAAGACATGGGGAGGCGATGTTATCCTTGGTATAAGGATTAAACATGAAAGTAAAGAATTTCTATCTCTCAATCTCATTATATTGAGAAGGTGTTGAGGAAATTCAATTACTTTGATTGTACTCGATGAGTATACCTATGGATACTTGTGAGAAGTCGATGCCTAATAATGGCAAGGTCGTATCTCAACTTGAGTATTCTAGGGTAATTGGTGCTGATGTATGCCATGACTTGTACAAGACCCGATATTGGTTTTGCGGTGGGAAAATTGAGCGGTATGCTAGTAATCCTAGTGCTCATCACTTGCAAGCGTTCGGAGAATCATGAAGTATTTGAAGAGAACTATGGATTATAGTCTCATATCTTGGTTACCCATCGATGTTGGAAGGTTACACCGATGCAAGTTGGATCAAGAATAATCGAAGACAATTCTTCTACCGGTGGTGGGTATTCCTACTTGGTGGAGGTGCAATTTCTTGGGCATCCAAGAAGCAAACTTGCATCACCGGTTCAATAATGGAATCAATTTGTGGCCTTAACATTTCTTGGTAAAGAAGTGAATGGTTAAAAACTTGCTTCTTGAGATTCCATTTTGGCCTAAACCTATAGCACCTATTTCTATCCGGTGTGATAGTGCGGCTACATTGGCTAAGGCTTATAGCCGGATGTACAATGGTAAGTCTAGACACTTGGGTGTCGGACATAGCATGATTGTGACCTTATCATGAATGGGGTGGTATCTATAGAGTTTGTTAGATCTCAATGAACTTAGGCGATCACTTGACGAAGGGTGCGGCTAGAGACTTGGTTATAAAGTCTGCTAAAGGGATGGGTTTAAGTCCAACTTAGTCACCGAATGTTAGGACACTAACTCCTCCCAAGGAAACTTGGGAGCCGAGTTCAATTTAGAAAGTTGAACATTCGTGGACTGGAGCACATGTTTTATTTACATCCCAAGGTTGTGCTCGAACTGCTTGAAAGGAGGATGAAGTCTTTACTTCTTAATGGTTGATTTTCTTTGAAAAATGGCTTGGTAAGAGCATGAATAAAGAGGAACCACCTATGTAAATGTTGACGTTTTGCCGCTTCAGGGAGCTTTTGGACTTTTAGCTTTTACAACATTTATGAATTTGGATATGGACACATGGCTTGTATTGTGTCAGGAGCTGATAAGTGTTTGAAAATTTGTGTGTATTTTATCTTCAGTTATTCAAATGGGTTGAAGGGTTCAATTCTTAGAACACCCTGATTCTCGAATATTTGAACGTGTAATTTAATAAGATGGAAATTCAATCCTCAGGACATTTTCGTTTATGCACATGTTTTGTTTAATGGTTGTTTTCATGCAAAGGAAGTGAACTAAATTTGGGGAGGATTGTTGGAAAATTTAGTGCACTTGTGGGATTTGTTCACACCTTGTAATGGGTTAAGAGGTACGGAGTGTACACCCATAAGGTCCATGAACATCCTGACTCTAATAGTGGTTTGTATTGGTAGTGCTAGTAGAAAGTACTGCTGGTGGAAAGTACGACTTGTGGTTTCCATCGAGAAGCAAAGCGTGTTTCCATCGAGCGATGTTTCCACCGATAGTGCTATGAAAGTCTTGATGAAAGTACCGCTTGTAACGGGCTTTGACTCATTCAAGTGGCGATTATAAGCGCATAATGAACACGTTTAATTGGTCATGTAACCACTAACAGCTATAATGGGGATAATTATGAGGAGATTAATGGGCCGATTAATTCTCATAATTCCATTTGACTAGCTCAGAGTAACCTCCTACAAATAGGAGATCTGTTTATGCATGAAGGATATACAGAAAACGATTAACACTTATAAGCGCAAGGGTTATTGAATTGTGCCTAATTCTATAACTACATTTGGTCTTATCCCGAGTAGATATTCGTGTAACCCAGGCACTAGGGTCGAATAGTTTACTTTGGAAAGTGATCACACGATTCCAAGTGATATCCGGTAACCACCAAGTGGTATTTGTTTATGCTGACTTGATATTTGTTGCTGCTGACCTGTTGTTTGTTTCTGCTGACATTGATTATCTAACCCTGTTCTGGGAGATAAACACTAACACTTATTTCAAGGATAATATTTTCAAAATATAATTTAAACTAGAGTAGGCTTTTACAAAAAACAATACGTGCCAAAACAACCCCATTTAACTTACTTTCAAACCAATAATCAACAATAAAACCCTAGATTAAACATAAAATGAAATCGACACAACACAGTTATCCATTCTCTATGCACATCCAAACCCGCTATGGCAAATAATGATAAGGTAAAGTCTTTGTTAATTGGGAGAGCAATCATCAAAAAAGTCGTGGTGATCAAGTTATTGCCAAGTATGGTTCGTATAATAACATAAAGAAGATGGGAAGGCCTGTTGGGAGTGCGAGGAAGAGGGAGGGTGTGGAAAACTAGAAGGGGGGGGTTGAATAGTATTACCAATTAAAACTTCATTTTAAACAATTTAGATCGACTTATGTCAATCTATTTGATATGTGTGTTGGTTAATGATAGATAAGCATATAAATAAGTAATGCAAAGATAAAGAGTAAAGAAACACAAAACCACGACACGAGTATTTATAGTGGTTCGGCTACAAGGACACCTTCCTTGCCCTACTCAACTCCTCGAGTACCCCACTCGAGAGTTCGTAAGAACTACACAACACAAGCTCCTTAATGTGGCGGAGAAGCCTTCACAACGTCGCCTACTCTTTATCCGGTACTAGGCTAGACACCGAGTTCTTTCACGAGGTAGAACCACACCTATCACAACGTCGCCTACACTTTATCCGGTACAAGGCTAGATACCGAGTTCCATTACAAAGAAGGAACTACTACCCAACACTACACTACAACACAACTACCCCAAAGAAGACACACTCCTTGTTACAACACTAGAAGGATATCAATATCCTTTAACCCATACTATCTATCTTGTACATTGATACACCATATCAAATGTACACCCTTGGAACCTTTCACTAAGACCTTCGACACGACCCTTGGCACCTTTCACTAATGCGTTCAACACAACACTTCTATGAAGGGAGAAAGGAACTATCAACAAGATACACTTCTGTGGTCTTGATGATGACGAAGCTTAGCAACTCATGACCTTGAGCTTGCACGTCTTCAAGAGGTGGTGATCTCGCCTTTAAGAGGAACCTATAGAATCACATAAAATAAAACTACATAGAATGATATGTGGATCAGAGGTTAGAGATGTTACAATACTGAGAAAGAGTATGTGTAAAATTGGTGGTGTGCAATAGATAAATGGCTCACTATTTATAGAAAGATTTGTCTAATGTACCACGGTTCCCACGGATCCCTCTCAAGAGGGATCCGGTTAGTGCAATCTTGGGGATCCGGCTACTTGGTCAGTTTAGTCCAGATTTTGAGTTGAAAACCGGGTTATGGGTTATGGGTTATGGGTTATGAACCATGGGTTATGGGCAATAGATTATGGATACCCAACAAGATGTAATGTACCTAGACAATGGGTTATGGATCTTGGGTCATGGACTTTAGATCATGGATCATGGATTATAACCAACATGACTTCATGCATGATGTCATGCAATGGGTCATGGGTTATGGATCATGCTCCATGGGTATGGGTTATGGACTTTGTTTTTATGCAACAACATTCATTGTACCTAGTCAATGGGTCATGGGTCATGGACTTTGGTTTTTACCCATTAAAATATATACAAAGTATATATGTACATTTCTATATTATGTAAACTCTAGTTGTTATACATATGCACTTCTATAAGATGTAAACAATATTACTTGTTTAGTGTTTATATAAAAATGTATTTCATTTTATATAACTTATTTACTAAAAATGTTTTGACATGGTTTTAATATGTTTAGTATAAGTGTGTTAGTAAACTATTGGCTCAAACCCTTTACGTATTTTATTTGTTTCGTTAAAATGATTTTATGTTTGTTATCGACAAAACATTAGAAGATTGTAAAATATAAATAAACGTTTTCATGATTTATTTGTATTAACAATCTCCCCCTTTTTGTTGATGAAAAAACAGAAGAATATTTTAAGAAGAAAATAAAATTCGTAAGAATTTGAATTGGAGTTTTTACTCTCTTCTCCCCCTTTTTGTCAAAACAAAAAGAGCGTTGAAAAGAAATTAACGCATTCTTTTGAGAAAAACGTGTGAAAAAAGTAACAATATGAAAAATAGAGAAAAGAGGAGAGAAAGATTCTCGTCTTAGCTCCCCATTGACGGATGCTCCCCTTTGTTAAGGGCATCAATTAATTAGGAAGTCTAAGCGAGTGTGTTTCAATTATGTTTGCAAATGGTTTTATATTTGACAAAATGCTCCCCCTTGACGAGTGCTCCCTTTTGAGTAGGACGTCAAGTAGTATAGAAAACCTAAGTGAAAGTATTTCAAGCGATTTAGCAATTGCTTAGCTTTGACGAAAAGCTCCCCTTGTTGAGGGTGTCAAAGTCTTCATGTGTATTTTGAAAATCTACGAAACAAAGGTTAGAAAACAAGTATATGGTGCATAATTTCTGCAAATGAGATTCATATTAGTATAAAAATATGTTTTTGTTGCACGGATCCCATGGATCCTTCATGTGAGGGATCCGTCTAGTCAAAATTGAGGGAACCGTGTAGCTGCATTCTTTTTGACATCAATGTTGATGCAAAAATTGATTTTAACATCCAAATGAGTTATATATTATGGCACAAAGCATATTCTCATATCTATATAGCATACAACATGTAGTTTCATTCAATAAAACACGAGAAATGATATACATGTCTCTAAAACTAATAGAATGATATAAGCATGTAGTACATTTTCTAATAATTCTAAGTTGTGCTTGTATTCCTAAGTTCTAAGGACGAGTAGATTTTTTGATTTGGTTAAATCGTTCAAAGAGATGATTAAACATGAAATATAACTCATTTCATACTTCTTGAACTAACCCTTGGGTATATTGACAATTAGAGCAATTATTGTCATAAGTAGGAGATGGAGGCATTGGAGATGGAATGTTTTGAGGTGAAATATCGGGTGAGCGGGAAGGAGGTTCCACAAAGGATGGAGGGATTTGTAGATGTGAGTTGAGTGATGTAGGACGGGGTTCAACTAAGAATGAAGGTGGTGATGTATGGGTTGGTGGTGGAGATAGGGAGGTATCCATATGGTTAGGTTTTGGGGATTGGTGATTCCTTGTTCCTAAAGATGGACTATATGATTATGAAGGCGAGTAGAATGCGGGTGTTGGTGATGTTTCAACATCAAAGTTTTGGTGTGAAGGTGGTTCCCTATTTAATGAGAAAGATGGTGAATGGGAAGTCCTAGGTGGTGAGTCTTCTAAGGAGTAAAGGTTTGGATGTGAAAGAGGTGTGGTGAAGGAGTGTAGTCTAGGTTCTAGAAATTATGGCTTAGGTGTTTTAGTCAAGCTAGGTGTGTTTGGTTTAGAGGGTATGGTAGAGTTTGGTGAAGGTCTTTCTAACCGAAAAGGTCGAATACAAATTCGAGTGGTTCATCTAGCTTAGGTTGGTTGAGTTTGTTGAGGAGGAATTCTATTATTTGAGGCTTTGATGGGTGATGACTCGGTTGAAGAGATCTCATGTACAACATGAGCATTTTTCTTAGATGAACCTTTAGTTGATGAGGTTGTGCTAGATGCTTTAGTCATAGTGAAAAGTAGGATGTAAGGGGTGTCTTAGCTACTGATTTTGAATGGTGGTTTGAGAACACAAACACACTTGGTTTATAAAGGATGAGATTAAGTTAGTGGATTAAATTTTAAACCACTAAGGTTCTTGGCATGTACTTAGGTCAAATACAATGTTTTTCTATCCTAGGGAGTCATTTAAGGCAAGGTAAAGTGTTTAGATTACCAAAGAGAGTTTGAAATTGATGAGTAGAGTGAATTTTAGCTGTTTTGTAGACCCAGTTCCCACGGATTCCTAACTTTGGGGATCCGTCTTCAGACAGTAATGAAATGGAGTGATGATGTTCTATCAAGGTCTAGTACCTATATATCTTGAGTGTTTAAGTTCCCTAAGGTGTCTTAAATTGTATAGAACTTAAATGTTCAACCATAATCAGAGAGGATATCTAATGACGGTTTTTGATAAGAGGATGGATTTTTCATGTATTCACATAAGTGATTAAGCATGATACTAAGATTTTGAGAGTGTCAAATGATGTCAAATGATCCTAGAGATCAGATAGTGACTCAAAGGAAATTTGAAAAATTCTCTAAAAATCACAAGAAATAAAAAAACTAGTTTTTAGGTTTTGAGATAAAGATGACTAAAATCAATTTGCTAAAATTGAGAGAAATATCAAACTAAAGGTTTTGAGATGAGATAAAAAATGTGTAAGCATTGGAGCGGAAAAATGGTGAGTTATGAATAAATGATAAATCAAAAACACCTTAAATGTGATCTTAAGTCATTCATGAGTGAATGTAGGATCAACTGAGCTTAAGGATAGGTAAAGTGATCCTAATGTATCATGTTTAACTATTCTAATAAGGTCTGGAGGGTCAGATTGATGTGAAGGTGTATGATTTCCATAACTGTCCACCCGGATCCCACTGATCCTTCATTTGAGGGATCCGGCTAGTTATAGCCCAGGGATCTGGATTCTGGGACCATTTCCATCACAGAACGCGTGCAAAGTTTGCACCGCGTATCGAATTTCAAACCTATTTGTTTCTACATCAATAATTTATGTATGTAAGTAAAGCATAACAATCATGGCATGTAAAAGTGACATATAGGCATGCAATTAGGAGGAAGACCGACTTTTTGATATGTTATCAAATAGTTGTAAAATTCCTATTAAATTATCCTAGGTTAATGTGTCTTTGTTTTTCGTCATACCATCGACTACTATTGAGTTCTAAGATAAAAGAAATATTGTTTAAGATTTTTACATCATATTGTTCAAATTAAGGTCATTGACCTTACCTCCCATTACTCTCAAACTTCTCCTTCAAAACCTCTCAAGCTTCCATCTCATTTCTTCTTCTTCCCCATTAGAAAGTTGGCAAGACATTTAAACATCCCCTTCATTTGTTGAAACTCTTGAGAAGGGCTTGGGATGTCCCATAATTGCTCAATGTAAGCCACGGGGTCGAGATGGTAGTTGCCTATAGGGTTGCTTTCTTCTCCCTCCCTCTCTTCGGATGAGTCCATTGGTGGATGAGGTCTAATACCTTCAACCATGAACCTCGTTATCTTCTCATAGGATAGAGGTACCATGACTTTTTTGTAGAAGAAGTGGTCATCCATATAGGGAGATGGTTCTAAGGCAAATACAAAGTTATTTAGGCGAGTAAGGAGCATAGCATAAGGTAGCACTATCTTGTCCGTCCTTGAAATGCTAGCCATCCGCTTAACCATGTAGTAGGCGAGGTTGAAAGGAGTTGAGCTGACAAGGTAATAGATCATGTAAACTAGACATGCGTTAGGATGATCCTTGTTTCCAACCGAGCAAAGGACATTCTCCCTAAGAATTTGTTCCCATTTCTTGTAGAGAGGGAACATCTCCGAAAATTCCATTTGGAAGGGATCCCAATGGATGGCCTTTGAGTTCCTAGCTACCCAAGATGGGGAGGCTCTTTGAATAAAAATGGTATCTCTCACTGTTAATAGTGTGTTAATAATAAGCCGTAAAACGTTTATTTATATTTTACGATCTTCTAATGTTTTGTCGATAACAAACGTAAAATCATTTTAACGAAACAAATAAAATACGTAAATTGTTTGAACTAATAGTTTCTAACATATTCACATTTTCACATAAAACACTAAAACAAGTATAAGTGATTTTATGATTTAGTAATACATATGTACAACAACTAGTGTTTACATATTTGGATAAAATATACACATAACTAGTATGTAGTATATTGGGTAATATAAATGGGTAGAAACTTAAGCATCACAACCCATTGGGCAAATACATTGAATGTAGTTGGGTACAACCCAAAGCCCATAACCCATGGATCTTGACCCATAACCCATTGCATGACATCATGCTTATATCATACATGGATAATATCCATAACCCATGGATCAACCCATACCCAGTGACTAAGTGCATTGCACTCAAAGATACATTGTATCTAGCCAAAGATCCATGGTTTAACCCATGACCCATGACCCATAACCAAAATACCCATGGGTAAAGAGGGCGTCCACGGATCCCTAGCTAACGCTAGACGGATCCCTTGTGGAAGGATCCGTGGGATCCGAGGAGCGATGGGATTTTCCTCTATAAATAGTGAGCCATTTCTTCATTATTTCTCACCCCTTTCTAACACACTTTCTCCACGAGTTAAAACTCACTAACCTTAGATCCAAGAGATCTATGTTTGTAGTTTTGTTTTGTGTGATCTTTTAGGTTCCTCTTAAAGGCAAGATCACCACCTTTGAAGTCGAGCAAGCTCAAGTCCATGAGTTGCCATGCTTCCTCATCATCAAGGCTCTTGAAGTCTTCTTGTTGATGATTCCTTTCTTTCTTCAAAGAAGTGTAGTGTTGAAGACATTAGTGAAAGATGTCTCAAGTGTCAAGGCGAAGATATTAGTGAAGGGTATCTATCGTCTATAGCATAAGCACTTGTGGTAGGTGCTTAGAAGTCAAGACAAGAAGCATTAGTGAAAGGTGCTTAGAAGTCAAGACTTGAAGCATTAGTGAAAGGTGCTTAGAAGTGAAGACACAAGACATTAGTGAAAGGTGTCTTGTAGATCTAGTCAAAGGCATTAGTGAAAGGTGCCTTAGATGTACATTCGATATGGTGTGTTTCGATGTACTAGATAGACTAGCATTAGATCCAAGGATATTGATGTCCTTGATGATGTTGTAAAGGAGTAGATCTCCTTTGGGATTAGTCGTTGGTGTAGTGTGGTAGTAGTTCCTCCATTGCAATGGAACTAGGTGCTTAGCCTAGTACCTAATAAAGGGTAGGCGGACGTTGTGAAGGTGTAGTTCACCTTGGAGTGAAAGAACTAGGTACTTAGCCTAGTACCTTATAAAGGGTAGGCGACGTTGTGTAGGTTTGGTTCACCTTGGGTGAAAGAACCCGGTGGTTAGCCTAGCACCGGAAAAAGGGTAGGCGACGTTGTGAAGGCTTCTCCGCCATAAGGAGATTGGTGTAGTGTTTACGAACTCTCGAGTAGGTGACTCGGGGGTGGAGTAGGGCAAGGAAGGTGTCCTTGTGGCGAACCACTATAAATACTCGCGTTGTGGTTTTGTGCTTCTTACTCTTATCTTTTCATTACATATCTTTATATGCTTGTTTATCAACATCCAACACACACAACCAAATAGATTGACATAAGTCGATCTAAATAGTTTAAAATGAAGTTTTAATTGGTAAAACTATTCAACCCCCTTCTAGTTTTCCACAATTGGCATCGAGCTTCGTTACCAAGTTTCTTGAAGTATATTGTACTTTAAAAACTTGATACGATCCATGGTTAATTGAAAACTACAAAGAAGGTTTTTCATAAAAACAAACACCATGTCTTTTAAAACTATACGTTTGGATGTTGATTTGATAACAACATTTTTTTTATTATTATTATTTTTTTTTCATCTTAATTGCACTAATCTTCCTTGTCATGTTGATTAATCAAAGCTCATACCCACCAAGCTTTAGGAGTCGCTTGGTAACAAGAATACCTTCCTTAAGAAGGTATCTTAAACACAAAGGAGCGGGAATAGTATAGGTGACATTTGCTGTGTTATTTGTAAAGACATTCCTAAGTGCGCTAGAGGTATGATTTTCTTTTTACTTTGCTTGATAATTAAGTATACCTATTTAGGTATTTATATGATTATCTTTTGTGTAATTACATGTTTTACATGAAGCTTCATTAGGAAGCCTTTTTCTCACATACGTGTTTTATTTCTCGTCTAAAGTCGTGGTATATAAAACTTATGTTTTGTTTCTTTTAATCCAATAATAAAACAAAACATGAATTTCAAAATTCCTCCTTCCCTATAAATACTCCCACCGTCGACCACTCTATCAAACCCTCACTTTTCAAATCTTCCAATTTCAAAATTTCCTCTCACTCAAAAACTTCATCTTCCTCCTCATTCCATCTCAACGAAACCAAGAAGATCCGTCATCAACATGGTTTACATCGCACTCGTGCTCATCGCCTTAACACTCATCGCACTTGTGTTCCCTATGATGAAGTTCACATATGGAGACATTTACTTTGTGTTGTTAATCTACATTGGGATCATATACCCAATCCTTTGTATCATCCTTAGCATTGAAATGCAATATTACTAATAATCTTGTTATCTTTGTTATTATTTATTTTCTTGTGATTTATATGTTTCATATTCCTTCGTGATACATTAGAAGTCATGTATGCATGCTAAAAGAAAATGTAGGATAAAACACTTTTCGTGGTATAAAAATGTAAAACCTATGTTTTATCAAATCATTTACATTACTACGGATCCACGGATCCGGAAGTCATACTAGCGGATCCCTTTTAAAAAGGAACCGTGGGATCCGTCCTCTTGGAGAACAGTTTTTCATGCAAATTAAAACCATTTTCTTCTAAAAGTAATACTCCACTAGAATGTCAAAACCATAAGTGAGTCAAGTGTCTTTCTTGTTTAAAACCATTGTTAATAAAAATCTAATAAAAACGTTAGATAATCATAGGTTGACCATAAACATCACCTCTTATTAACCCATCACTTCTATAGGTTCAACTATGACGCATGAATACAAGTTTGATTTTTCACTCACTAGCGTCTACACTCCTAACATCTCTCTTGAGCCCACACACACTGGCAATCATGTCCGTGGGTTCAACAATCTCGAAACCCGTCACTTCCATGAAGGACGTATTGTAGACACCTCTCTACAATTCGAAGAAGGTATCAATACCTCCTTCCGAGCCATAGGACTAGAATGTCTTCTTGAAATCAACGAGAAGATATGTCCAAGGTTCATAATGGAATTCTTCCGTCAAGTCGAACTCGTTCGTAACGAGGATCGCTCTCTATCTCTTTGGTTTTATATCAAAACCAAAGTTTACTCTAACCCTTGGGCATTTTGCTCACATCCTCCGGATTCTAATCATGGACAATGTGCCTTCACGAAGATTGGTCTCTTGATTCTCTCTTCAACTTTCGTGAAGAAAATAGTCCATATTGTTCACACATACCCTCTCTCGGAAGATTTAAATCGCATAATATGCAAACCTCGACCATATTACTCCGATCCAAACATTATCTTTACAAGGGATATCCGAGAAGAGTACAAGCCTCTTGCACTCATCCTACGTGAAAATGTTTGGAGCCTTAGGAAATCGAGAAATTCTTCCCGCTTGTTGTGCTCACATGTTGTCTTGTTTGCTAACACAACAACCATACAATCTCGCCTACTTCTTCGCAAGGCGAATTGCAAATCTTCAAGGCTCAAGAATAAACTCATCCCTTATGGAATGTTCTTGACACGCCTCTATCATAATGTTATGCACTTCCATCCTCAATTTCAAAGTCCGTTATGCGTACTTGTGAACAAGATGATGGAACCGCTAAACATATCTCTCATGAAGACTTTCTTCATTCTTGATTCCACCAACACTCATCAATCACGTAATGATCCTCTAGCGGAAACACTCAAGAAACCTAGTAGTATTTCAAAATAGGATCAAATCTCTTGTACTCGTGCTTTATCAATGTAATCCTATTTCCTTCATGAAATAAAAACATATTACATTTGATATCTTAGTGTTAGAACCCCTCTAAACCAACCTTGGAATATGATGCATTGTCAAGATCATTGCATACCTTTAGTAAAGGTTCTGCTGAGCAGATGGACGGATCCCAAAGTTTGTGCTAGACGGATCCCTTCACTTAGGGAACCGTGGGATCCGGCAAACAAAAAAAAATGCAATTGCAAGCATTATATTTCAAACATATCCTTAGAACACCTCACACTAAGCTAAACATAGTGTCTTAAGGCAAATTAAGTCCTTATCAAGATAGGTTGATCCTTCCTACTTACACACCTAGATCACACTCTAAAACGCTTGTAGATCTACCGTTTCATTTTAATCCATTACTCTTCCGCTCTCAAACTCACACTTCATTTTCTACTTAGTCTTTAAAATCTTTCGATTATGGCAAAATTGATCATAAATCATCCTCACCTTAAAATTGATCAAAGTTGATCAAATTCTAATTTTCTCATCTCAAAGCCTCTAGGATATTTTTCAAAACACTATCCTAAGTCACAACACGATCTCTAGGATCATTTAGCTTCAATTGACACTCTCATCTTTAGTGTCATCCTTGCTCATCCATTGGTACTCTTTGAAAGTTCCAAATCCTTCCATAAAAGACAATCATTAGCTACATCACTCATTACCTTCAAGTACTTAAGCACCCTTCATTTAAGACATTTAGGAAGATGAAACACTCAAGATGTTATAGGTCTTAGATCTTAGAAACATCATTTCCACTCTTTCATAGCTCTTTGAATTGCGGATCCCTAGGATTAGCCTAGGCGGATCCTACGAGGAGGAACCGTGGGAACCGGATGACGGTTTATGTCAAATCTTGCTAAAACAATCATTTCAACTCATCTTCCTAACTCAAACACTCCATCTCATCTTAAATGAGTTCCTAGATCAGTGCAACCTCTGAAGTTGACTCTTGTGCATGTTAATCATCACATTCCAATGAATCCTAGTGGCTTAAGGCTTAAATGCACTTGCCAAATCTCTTGGTTTATAAACCACTTTGTTAGGACCTCCCTAGTCATCACTCTCATCCTAACTTTCAGCACTTTAGAAATCTTTGCAAACCTCTTGAAATCATCTCATCATGAGGAAAACCCCAAGTAGTAACTTATCCACCAAAGAACCACCCATGAAAAAGGCGCGTGTTATACGAAATCTCTTCAACGAATCATCTCGGTCAAGCCAACAAATGATAGGATCCTTCATCATCCAATCAAACCAATTCCTAAAAGGATAGTACCCACAAAACTACCAATGCCAAACACCACCATACCTCCTAGGCCAAACAATATCATCTCCACTAAACCATCACCATTAGTTCCTAGAGCTATTTCGTTTACATCCCCACTATCATCACCACACCTCTACAATTTAGAGGACTTGCCTCCTAGGCCGTCTCATCCGCTTCCGCCGACAACATTTTCCTCATTAGGAGGAATAATGGTACAAAATCAAGGTGTTGAGTCAACACTTGCTTCGGCTTCCTTTTCGCCGTTTCCATCATATAATCCCATTTGGATTATGAGAAATCATCAAAGTCAACCACCCGACCATATGGAAGTTGACACTTCTCTACCACCACCATCATTCTTGGTCGAGCCATTCTCAAATGTGCCTCCACCTCCATCGTTTGAAGCTCCACAAGCCACTTCACTTGATCCTTCGCATCAAGCCATCTCATTTCTTCCACCACCACTACCTAGCCATGACAAAGATTGCTATCATTGTCAACATGTTGAAGGTTTGATACATGAAGTACGAGCAGACCAACGTTTCATGTTCTATCATCTCCTCGAACGTTTCGACGAGATCAAACCTAAACAAAACTTGAGCTAGAAGATTTTAGTGGTGTCCTAGCATCAGCGATAATTGGTTTAGAAATTCCTAGCCATGTATTTTCTTATTTTCTTAGTTTTTAGAGTCATGTATATCATAACTCTAGTTTTATTAAATGGAATTACATGCTACTTGTTATGTTTACGAGCATATGATTACCTTGTATTCATATCTCATTTTGTGATAACATTACTTGTTATATCACCTTTCTTGAAATTAATCGGCTACTACGGATCCTCGAATTGCCTAGCGGATCCCTACTAGGAGGGAACCGTGGGATCCGTGAGACAGAAAACTTTCTTTCTACTAACTTGAACCACATTTGCAGGAAATTGTGAATT
This sequence comes from Chrysanthemum lavandulifolium, assembly GCA_022545495.1. Taxonomy (NCBI): domain Eukaryota; kingdom Viridiplantae; phylum Streptophyta; class Magnoliopsida; order Asterales; family Asteraceae; genus Chrysanthemum; species Chrysanthemum lavandulifolium. The sequence goes on from CM040239.1 coordinate 170,024,393, forward strand.
ATACTTGCTTTCTAACCTTTGTTTTGTAGTTATTCAATTTACACATGAAGACTTTGACATCCTAAAGCTAGGGGAGCTTTATGTCAAAGCAATACATTGCAAATCACTTGCAATACTAGGTTTACATTTCATGACATCCCCTTGCAATATTGCAATCATCAAGGGGGAGTACATTCGTCACTTAGACGAAATCTTTTGCAAACTTACTTGCAAACAAACTAGATTAGTATCACTTTCTTGGCGCCTTACATAGGGATGGACTCGTCAAGGGGAGTAAAGACGAGATCCGTTCCGTTACTTGCTCTCTATTTTTTTTTTTATTTCTTTCACATGTTTTCTTAAAAGCGATGTGTTGCTTTCCTTCAAACACTTTTGTTTCGACAAAAGGGAGAAGAAAGTAAAACTACAAATTCAAACTTTTACAATTTTAGCTTTTCCTTAAAATAATTTTATGTTTTGTCATCAACAAAAGGGAGATTGTTAATACAAATAAGCCGTAAAAGCGTTTATTTATATTTTACGATCTTCTAATGTTTTGTCGATAACAAGCGTAAAATCATTTAACGAAACAAATAAAATCGTAAATTGTTTGAACTAATAGTTTCTAACATATTCACATTTTCACATAAAACACTAAAACAAGTATAAGTGATTTTATGATTTAGTAATACATATGTACAACAACTAGTGTTTACATATTTGGATAAAATATACACATAACTAGTATGTAGTATATTGGGTAATATAAATGGGTAGAAACTTAAGCATCACAACCCATTGGGCAAATACATTGAATGTAGTTGGGTACAACCCAAAGCCCATAACCCATGGATCTTGACCCATAACCCATTGCATGACATCATGCTTATATCATACATGGATAATATCCATAACCCATGGATCAACCCATACCCAGTGACCAAGTGCATTGCACTCAAAGATACATTGTATCTAGCCAAAGATCCATGGTTCAACCCATGACCCATGACCCATAACCAAAATACCCATGGGTAAAGGGCGTCCACGGATCCCTAGCTTAACGCTAGACGGATCCCTTGTGGAAGGGATCCGTGGGATCCGAGGACGATGGGATTTTCCTCTATAAATAGTGAGCCATTTCTTCATTATTTCTCACCCTTTCTAACACACTTTCTCCACGAGTTAAATCTCACTAACCTTAGATCCAAGAGATCTATGTTTGTAGTTTTGTTTTGTGTGATCTTTTAGGTTCCTCTTAAAGGCAAGATCACCACCTTTGAAGTCGAGCAAGCTCAAGTCCATGAGTTGCCATGCTTCCTCATCATCAAGGCTCTTGAAGTCTTCTTGTTGATGATTCCTTTCTTTCTTCAAAGAAGTGTAGTGTTGAAGACATTAGTGAAAGATGTCTCAAGTGTCAAGGCGAAGATATTAGTGAAGGGTATCTATCGTCTATAGCATAAGCACTTGTGGTAGGTGCTTAGAAGTCAAGACAAGAAGCATTAGTGAAAGGTGCTTAGAAGTCAAGACTTGAAGCATTAGTGAAAGGTGCTTAGAAGTGAAGACACAAGACATTAGTGAAAGGTGTCTTGTAGATCTAGTCAAAGGCATTAGTGAAAGGTGCCTTAGATGTACATTCGATATGGTGTGTTTTGATGTACTAGATAGACTAGCATTAGATCCAAGGATATTGATGTCCTTGATGATGTTGTAAAGGTAGATCTCCTTTGGGATTAGTCGTTGGTGTAGTGTGGTAGTAGTTCCTCCATTGCAATGGAACTAGGTGCTTAGCCTAGTACCTAATAAAGGGTAGGCGACGTTGTGAAGGTGTAGTTCACCTTGGGTGAAAGAACTAGGTACTTAGCCTAGTACCTTATAAAGGGTAGGCGACGTTGTGTAGGTTTGGTTCACCTTGGGTGAAAGAACCCGGTGGTTAGCCTAGCACCGGAAAAAGGGTGGCGGCGTTGTGAAGGCTTCTCCGCCATAAGGAGATTGGTGTAGTGTTTACGAACTCTCGAGTAGGTGACTCGGGGGTGGAGTAGGGCAAGGAAGGTGTCCTTGTAGCGAACCACTATAAATACTCGCGTTGTGGTTTTGTGCTTCTTACTCTTATCTTTTCATTACATATCTTTATATGCTTGTTTATCAACATCCAACACACACAACCAAATAGATTGACATAAGTCGATCTAAATAGTTTAAAAGGAAGTTTTAATTGGTAAAACTATTCAAATCCCCCTTCTAGTTTTCCACATTGATAATTTTGACACGGGAGTTTTTTATTTTGATTAGGTTCAAGGTTTTGACGAGTCTTTGTATTTACAAAACACTTTTGACGAGGTTGCTTTTTATGAGTAAGTCATAAGTTGGGAAGTTAAGAATTATGTCCAAATTCTATTTTATCATGATATGGAAAGTTTTGAATGGAAACTATTGACATACATTACTATCCCCATGTGAGAGATGATGAACCAAAACTTTTGATTAGTTAAATTTCTTTACGAGGTAAAGTTGTATAATGACTAGTTTATAGTTTTCTCTATGGAAATCAACCAAGAATAGTATTCCTGATGATGTGTTTAATATAAAGAACGACTTTTTGGAGTTGTGATATTAAAGTTTAAGCATTAAGTCTACGAGTCTTTCCATAATATATGTGATAAAGTTATAATACTATCTAATATAATTTGGAAGCATATATTATTAATTAATCTACAAACAATCAGTATTATAGTTAGAAGAACATACCTTTGCTATATATTCTATTTATGATTTTTGAAAATCATAGACGCGAATGAGCTTTTAAAATACCTAATCGTATTTTGTAAAAGAAAATAGTAACTACTTTGGATTCTTCTTTGGGTGTTGACTTCATTTTTCTTTAGATGGAGCGAAGTCATTGAACGAATCCTAGCATGAAGACTTTTCAAAAGAAAATGTTAGAATGATCTATCACTATCCAACATTCAAAGTATAAGAATTTCTAAAATATGACTTTTTGTTTTAAGAAATTTCCTTCTTTGTAGTTTTCAAACATAGACGGATCGTATCAAGTTTTTAAAGTACAATATACTCTAAGAAACTTGGTAACAAAGCTCTGGTACCAATTGTGGAAAACTAGAAGGGGGGGTTGAATAGTTTTGCCGATGAAAACTTCGTTTTAAACTATTTAGATCGACTTATGTCAATCTATTTGATATGTATGTTGGATAATGATAGATAAGCATATAAGTAAGTAATGCTAAGATAAAGAGTAAAGAAACACAAAACCACGACACGGGTATTTATAGTGGTTCGGCTACAAGGATACTTTCCTTGCCCTACTCCACTCCCCGAGTACCCCACTCGAGAGCTCGTAAGCACTACACAACACAAGCTCCTTAATGTCGCGGAGAAGCCTTCACAACGTCGCCTACTCTTTATCCGGTACTAGGCTAGACACCGAGTTCTTCCACGAGGTAGAAGCACACCTATCACAATGTCGCCTACACTTTATCCGGTACTAGGCTAAATACCGAGTTCCATTATAAAGGAGGAACTACTACCCAACACTACACCACAACACAACTACCCCAAAGGAGATACACTCCTTGTTACAACACTAGAAGGATATCAATATCCTTTAACCCATACTATATATCTTGTACATTGATTCACCATATCGAATGTACACCCTTGGCACCTTTCGCTAATGCCTTCAACACGACCCTTCGTCACCTTTCACTAATGCCTTCAATACAACACTTCTATGGAGGGAGAAAAGAACTATCAACAAGATACACTTTAGTGGTCTTGATGATGACGAAGCTTAGCAACTCATGACCTTGAGATTTCACGTCTTCAAGAGGTGGTGATCTCGCCTTTAAGAGGAACCTAGAGAATCATACAAACATAAAACTACATAGAATGATCCTTTGGATCAAAGGTTAGAGATGTTACAATACAGAGAGAGAGTATGTGTAAAATTAGTGGTGTGAAATAGAGAAATGGCTCACTATTTATAGACAGATTTGTCTAATGTACCATGGTTCCCACGAATCCCTCCCAAGAGGGATCCGGCTAGTGCAATCTTGGGGATCCAGCTACTGGGTCAGTTTAGTCCAGATTTCGGGTTGCAAACCGGGTTATGGGTTATGGGTTATGAACCATGGGTTATGGGTAATAGATTATGGATACCCAACAAGATGCAATGTATCTAGACATTGGGTTATGGATCTTGGGTCATGGGTCATGGACTTTGGGTCATGGATCATGGATAATACCTAACATGACATCATGCATGATGTCATGCAATGGGTCTTGGGTTATGGATCATGCTCCATGGGTATGGGTTATGGACTTTGGTTTTTACCCAACAACATTGATTGTACCTAGTCAATGGGTCATGGGTCATGAACTTTAGTTTTTACCCATTACTTTACCCATTACAAGATATATAAAGTATTTATGTACATTTCTATATTATGTAAACACTAGTTGTTATACATATGCATTTCTATAAGATGTAAACAATATTACTTGTTTAGTGTTTATATAAAAATTTCTTTGGTTTTATATTACTTATTTACTAAATATGTTTTGATATGGTTTTAATATGTTTAGTATAAGTGTGTTAGTAAACTATTGGCTCAAACCTTTTACGTATTTTATTGGTTTCGTTAAAATGATTTTACGTTTGTTATCGACAAAACATTAGAAGATCGTAAAATATTATTAAATATTTTTATGGTTTATTTGTATTAACAGAGGGGAAGGAAGAGCAAGCAGGTCTTGGTTTGTTAAAGTAATGTACTTCATTTATCTATCATTTTTAATTTTCTTATATTGGTAGGTTTAGGATAAACATAGTATTATGGTTCTAATTAGGCCATTAGAATAGGAAATGTAGTCAATTCAATAGAGTTGTAGTGACAATGAGAAATGTAGTTATTAGCAGTGGTTGATGTGTTTGCTTGATTTGAAACTGTTTTAGTGTTTGTTTAGTAAGAGACCTAATTCAGTAAGATGTCCTTAGATCAGTCAAGTGAGGTTGAAGCTGTTTGGTTGATTATAGGGGTAAATGGCTAGGAAATTTAGCTATGTTAGGTATAGCCTCTCTCTTAGTACGAATAGGGGGCTATATCCTGCTTGATGATGCCTTCTCAATCTCAACTCAGACTATTGTGGATGCGGGTTGAATGGTTGAATTTGAATTAAGTTTTGGAAATGTGATCATAGAAGGTGAATAAAGTGTAACTGGATTTGTTGTCTGAACCAATTAACATGTGTGTGATAACTGACAATGTTAGATTGTGTTGTTTTGTCAGTTATCGAGTAATAATAGAAGTCAAATGTTTCCTAATTTTGAGCTTGTTCAAATTAGTTTTTAGGTAAACTTGAAAAGAAATGTTGATGATATGAGAAGGGTAGGTTTTTGTGAATTTGTGAGAAGTAAATAAGTTGATGAGATGGGTAAGTTTGTGTGAAATTGTGAGAAGTTAATACTCTTTTATCTCACACAATGAAAGTCAAACAGGTTTATTTCAAAGTAGACTGACACTATATTTGCCTACACAAAAGGTTCCATGAGTCATTTTCAAAGTAGGTTAGAAAGAGTATGTGTTACGCTTGTCTTCCAGCATAGGTATGGCACACCCTTCAACTAAAGAAATAAAGAGAAACAATATGGCTGGTAATAATACAAATGTAGGGGTGTTGGATGACATCATCGAATCAACCTAAATGACATGCATTGGATGTTATTTGGAAGATCAAATATGTCTTGTTTAACTTTTGGTGCAAGGTTACCTAGAGGAGAAAGTATGTGGTATTTTGATAACATCAAATTATCATGAATATTAAGTGTCAATTTCCCCCGATAATGCTTGTAATTTATATCATTTATATGGATTTACGCTTGTTTTCCATTATATTCCACTTTCAGGTAAATTACGAGCATTGGAGCTAAAGAGACGCGGAATTGGAGAATTATTAAAGATTTATCATAGTATGCTCACTTTGAAGAAGTTACGGTGTAACTCATCTCTCACATTACGCCGTAACTAAAGCGTGACTCAGAAAGCCAACTTATCAGAAGATTACGGCTTAACTCTCCCAAAAGATTATGACGTAACTGTATTAGGTCAAATGAGGATCCGCGCCGCGGATAACTACGCCATAACTCGTGCATAAACTACGGCGTAACCAAGAATTATTGAGATACGGCGTAACCACTTCTAAGGTTATGCCGTAACCAGCAGATTTTATGAAGAAATAGATGATTACGACGTAACCAAGATCTGGCCAATAAATACCCCACGATTTCCAACATTTCAAAGCATCCCATTTCACACACCACAACCAAAGAACGTGGGAAGAAGCCAAAGGCAGGTCTAGAGGATCATATGGAGCTATCTCCAAGGGAGAAATCACTCCCCTACGATTAGCATTAGCATTTTATCTTTTCTTTACTTTCGATTCATGTATTTCATAACATTGAATAATGAATTGATTTGTATGATTAATATGAGCGGCTAAACACCTCTTGGTGCTGACCTAGTTATGATTCCTTAATTATTTTGTTTGCATTTACATTACTTCCGTATAATTATTTCTAAGTGTATGCATGCATAGTTTATTGGTAGCTACCCTTGTTTTGGTAGTTTTGAATGGCGGTAGAGGCTAGTTACTTAGGAGATATGACCAACTGACCCTAAGTGAGTAGACTGAGACGGGAAGGGTAGTATATGATCAACTGAAGACCATTTCTACTTGTGCGATTTAACCAACTGATCACCTACCATTTGGATGAACTTAAGAATTAGGGGGTGAGTGTTTAAGTTGCTAATGCCCGGGCACTCACTATTATAAGTCTAGCATGTAGCAGAACTTAATGACTTGGCTTAGGGGACCAGGAACAACTGGACTTATGAGGGGACACCTGACTTCACCATTGTGGCATCTTTGCTGATAGGTTAGGGCGAATTGACCAAATGTTGTCCTCTCGACTTTGACCCCACCTGAAGTAATTGGAAGTAATTAGACGTAGACATTACTAGCTAGGATGAATAACTAGGTTAGCACCACTCTCCTCTATTTGATCACACCTATGCCTTTATTTGCTTTAGTAGTTAATTAATTAAATCATTTTAAAATCTGTGCCACCTAGTGTTAGGAATTAGAAATTCCATAGTAAAGAGTCGGTCACCCCAACTCTATTCTAGTAGATGTTAGCTCGTAGACATTACGTTATTTACTAGTTATTTAGTTTAGAGCAACACCGTGGAGGACGGATGGGTCTTTACCCACTGTATGCCTGATCCACAGTCCTAAGGAGGACGTTTATTATGTAACTATAAATACCCTCTACCTCCCAAGGTAGAGGCTTGGACCTTTCATTTCATAATCTAACCTTCTATGTTTTCTTTCACTTTCTCTCTCTAGAAAGGCTCCCATCCCACTTTCTCTCTCTAAACTCTTAAACCATACGCCCCATTTATAATGTTATGATGTGTTTGTGAAATCCAATATGTTACAAATGGTATCAAGATCCATGGTTTGATCATCTCTCTTACTTATCCTTGGATTTCTAGTGGTTTTATATGGTTTTTTGAGTTTGAAAAAGTTTAGTGGTTTTTGCATCATTTGGACAATTTCTAATGTTAAAGTTTGAATTTTGATTGTACTTTTATGTTTAGAATCATTGTAAGTGCTTGGGTTTGGATTTGGAAAGCTTGAATCACTGTGGTTGAGCTTGTTTTGGATTGAAAAGTGTGTTTTTGAAGTTTTTCTTGCTAGTGACTTGGTTCTCGTAGTGTTTTTCCTCATAGCGACTTGCTTCAGTAAAAGTTAGCGATTTACAGTGTTAGTTGTTAGCGACTTAAGCCTAGTGACTTGTCTATTGAGACAAGCTGACAAATAGTACAAGTTAGTGGATTCTCCACTACGGCTAGCGACTTGGTGAGGTTAGCGACTTGCTTCAGAAATTGTTAGCGAGTTGTAGTTTAAATTGTTAGCGACTTGATACTAGCGACTTGGACCTTAGCGAGTTGCTCTTTAGCGACTTGACTGTGTAGCGACTTGGTGCTTTAGCGACTTGTGTCCAGCGACTTGGGTCTTAGCGACTTGGTTTACAGGAAATTGAGATCTTAGCGAGTTGCTACTTAGCGACTTGGTTCAAGAATTCTTAGCGACTTGTTGACTTTTCCCGACAAAACTTCAAACGGCCATAACTTTTGAACCGTAACTCTGTTTTCAGCGTTCTACCCATCAAAACGACCGTGAGAACGAGGAGAATGGCACGCCGAATGAACTAGGGCCAACCTTCGAGGCCTAAATCCGATCCGAACAGAAGTTATTGAGATTTTTATGTTTTTTTTACCTAAATTTCTCCCGAAAAACGAGCATAAACCAATCCAAATCTCAACCAAACAACAGCTCTGCTAATCCTACAAACAATCATATGCCCTAACACACAATTTTTTATCATTGTGTCGATCCATCAGTCATCTTAACACATTCCATTGGTCATTGCTTAACGGTTTGGTCTTGATTTTAGTAAAATCCCGCGAAAGATTCTATTTCTCAGTTTAAATCACAGACTTGTAAAATCCCGTGTACACATCAACATCATGTCTTACACTCCTGATTCTATAATTTCAGAAGTACTCAAACTGTATGATGCTGTTGACAACCATGAGACTATTAGCTATACTAAACGGTTACAGATGATGGAATCAATCAATAAGGATGTGAGATCTCCCTGTTCAGAATCTAAAGAGAGAGAATTGCACCAGTTCAGGCTACAAAATGCCATGCTTAAGGAAAGTAACATTGAACCTTATCAGTTACTTCACTCTTACCTCGTATAACTTTTGTCCACAATTAAGGATCGAACGTGTAGTGCCATCTTCCGTCAGGATTTACCTACACTAACTAGAAACTTGCTGTTGAACATAGAACAATTGGAACAACGATTTGATAAAGAAAAGGTTCAAAAGGTTAGTTCCAGTGATGCACTACAAGTGATCCACAACCAATTTCAGTCATTCATCAGTGGGGAATTTACATCAGATTATGATCAAGACATGGCTGAAATGTCTTTCAAGAAACACACTGGAATGGAAATTGGCGTGTTCATAGAGACACTTATCCATCTCATGGACAAAGTGGAGAAGTATATTGAGGAAGTTACTCAAAAAGATGAAATAATAGATGAGAGTCAGTGCGGTTGATGTAATCTTGTGATGAGTCGAGTAATGTATCGGTTGAAGAATCGGTGTTCTTGAATGCGAGAATAACAGAGACAACAAAGAATGATGCAACAAATTGTTCAAGAACTCATGTTACACATGATATGGATGCAGATATCGATGATAAATGAGCAGTGTCATGTGATGAGGTACCCTTAACTGCTCAACATAGTGCATCCGCTAATGTACCTAAACATCGATCTTAATCTCGAACATGATTCGATAAATGTTCCTTGGTTGAGGTTGAGTCTAATAATTTCAAAACAAATGATATGGTTGATAAAAAGGCTTTTGATTAACTTTCAAACAAATTCTCAAAACTTGAAAAACATTGCATTTCACTTGAAATTGTGATACTGAGTAAAGAAGAAAGTTTTCAACTTAACAAACCATGTAAAAATCCGAACTTCACAATTTCGTGAACTTTTGAAATTAACACTTTGAAAGCTCACCAAGACAAAGAGTCAACTATCAAAAATTTGAAGAAACATATTTCTAATATGCATGTGAAAAGTAATTTGGTTACAAGTAATTACGATGTTAATGCTATTGATGATATTCAAATGAGAAATGATGAATTAGCGGTTTGTGTGGCCAAATTACTAAAGGAAAATGAGTCATTGAGTATGCATCACATAGAACTAAGTGACTCTGTCAAAGAAGCTAGAATTAAGTCATTGGAACAAACAAACTCTTTGATTGCCAAAATTGATGAACTCATAGCTCACCTTCAGGATAAGAGTTTCACAATAGTTGCCTTAAAGAATGAGCTCAAAAAAACAACAGGGAATAGTGTGAACACTAAGTTTGCAAAACCATCAATCTAGGGGAAACCGGTTATTAGACAATGTAACGCGTTTAGATCCAAACGACCAAAATTTTCAAAACGCGGTTTGCCTCCCAAGTTTATGCGAAACAAGTTTTGACAAAACCACCACTTCACCTTACTTGCCTAGTAAAATGCTATGAATGACTTGTATAAGAACTCTTATCTAGAAATGGCTAGAAAGAAGGCACATATTCGAGAAGATGTAATTTTAGGTGCAAGACCTAGGGTGATGAATTCTTGAAATTTCAAGGCATCGCTAGTAGTTCTAAACCATTACCTAGAAACAATAAACTAAAGACTAGGGATTGGCTTATATCTAAGATTAGTTGCGTTTCGAATAAATCTATTCCTATAGCGAGATCACTCTAAGAACTCTAGATCATTTTCTAAATCCAAACAAGTTGTTTGCTCAAATTGTCTCGAAATGCATCTTTAAGGCAAATCATGATAATTGTTTTCAAATCCCTAAAGAAGGTAAATGCTCATACAAAGGTTCAACTCGTTAAGTCTAGGATTTTCACTAAGTCATCTACTATGCATACGAAGCAAAACAAACCAAAATCTTCGCCTAGATGGATACCAATCGCTAAATCTGTGGAAACTAGGAATAAGGATAAGTCTTTACTATGCATAAGAAGCCTAACAATCCTAGACCTTGCCATAAGTGGATACCGTCGGTAGAATGTTTAAGGATGTTGGACTTAGGTGGATACCCACCGGAAAGTCACATCGATGACAAAATCAAGGTTTGTTGTGAAACCCCAAAGGGTTTGGATACTAATGTCACTAACCAAAATATATGCAATCAAGTTTGTAATATTAGTGCAGATAGTCCTTACTCAGTTGCAGATACTTCGATCCTTCACTACATGGACTGGCTTAAAGTATGCATTATAAATGGATGGATATCTCATAACTCACGGGTTCAAGTAACTCAATCTTGATATTCATTCGGCTATGATGTTTTAACACAACAGTTCAAGCCTCGTTCTCTAAATAAAAGAAAAGTGTATGCATCAGTGCGCTTTATCTTCTGAGGAAGAGAAATCTTCTCAATTATGACCATTCTCATCAACATGCCTCATGCTTTTTCCATGCGCTTTCAATTATCAAGTGAACCGGGCTACTGTTGATTGCTTTCTTATTCCACTTGCTCAACTATAATGACGATGGCGACATCCTGTGCTAATTTTGCGGGGGAGAAGTGTGAACAGACTACATTGTTGAAAATATTCACTTGCTTAATCAATAATGGCAACTACGTATGCAATTCTTGAGGGGGAGAAGAAGTGCGAAACTACTGCATGATGATTGACATATGAGAATAAATGGTCAAACGACTCCAAACTCATGTAAGATCCAAGCTTCTTCTTATCAGGTCATCTTTACATGGAGTTTCTTCTAAGAGCCGTTGGTTGACATCTTCACATGGGCTGATTTGATTAATGACAAAGTGCTTCCTGTTGCGGGGCTGATTTTCTTAATGAACATCTTTCAGCTCTTGTTTGATTAGGAGGGATTTGAGTTAAGGGGATTTGCTACATATATGTTAACGGGAATGCTTTTTGGTGTGATGAAGATGTTAACTATCTATTCCCCAACTGCACAATCTTGAAGAAGGTCAAGTCTACAGTCGATTCTACATTTTCTGCTGTATGTTAAGAAGACTAAAAGACGATTTGCATTTGATTATCAAAAGACTTCTTCTTATTTTGGGCATTTAGTAAAAGATTGTCAGTTTAGGGGAGAGCACTAATTGGGGGAGGGTGAAAAGTCAGATTTAATCCCCAATTAGACTTGCTCACATTCTTCAGCAAGTTGATTCTCACAAGAGTTATAGTGTTCTTCTCAACAAATTTCTAGTATACGGGCTTACAATGAGTTGCTGATTCTGAAGTATCAAAACCAGCAAGGGGGAAGGAGACACACATCTAAACGCGAGTAAACTTGATGAGCTTAATACTTCTAAGTGATTGAAGAAATCCCGGGAAGACATATGTCATTACCACAGAGAATCTCAAGGTTTGACTCATGGCCCTTAGTGTTCTTATTCCAACTACGTAGGGGAAGTGATGTAAGAGAATGTTTCTCTGATAAAAGAGGTACACAAGTGTGTGATGAATTCGATATTATCACAATCATCAGGGGAGAGAGAATTGTGTACATTGGGGGCGCTCAGCTGTTTTACTTGAGGGCTTAATCAGTGATTCAGAGATATAATCACTTATTCCGGAGTTGACATCCGCAGAGATTGTCATCCGCAGAGATAATCAGTGATTCGGCCTGTTTCTTCAATGTTATCGGTTATTCTCTCTTTGGGCATTCGGGTACTTCGGGTTCTTGAGCTTTATACACAATCATCAGGAAAGATAAATGTGCATTGGGTGGTTGTATCATTTATTCTTTGGAAATCTATTTGTGTATTCGGGCTCTTGAGCTCTATTCTAAGAGACGGGTTGCATCAAGTCATCTACTTGGGGGAAGTGTTTTCTTGACAACCTTTTGGTATGGATCGCTTCAGACTTCAGTGGAAAATAAATTTGAGAAGAGTTATTTATGTGTGGGATGATACGTTGCTGTTCTTTTTGATGATATAACCCTGAACGGAGAATCTCGATTATCGTTCTTAAAAGGAGCAATGATTTATGATAATGGTGTGCTTCTCAGGCACTGCTAAGGCAAGCTTGAAATAGAGCTTCAATCGCTCATCTAAAGGATTTTGGTTTGGGGAAGCTACCAAAGTCTCACTTTCAAGTGGCTCAATTTCTCTTCGATTCTAGAGCCTTGAAGCTTTGGTGGTGAATGTTTAAGAGATGATGACTTCTATCTTCTAGAACGGGTCGCTCGATATCCTTATCTCTTGCATCAGTATCATCATCTTCTTTAACTATATCATCTAATCTATCTTTGTAAATATTTATCGAAAAACAAAATACAAAATATAAAACCAAAGAAACAAAATAGAAAAATATAAAACCTTCAAAACCTATAAAATCGTAAAATTTGAAAATACCAAAATATGTTTTCAAAGACATGTCTTCGTATCGATAACATCTGCGGTCTTAGAAATGTCATTCAACAATGGCACGGGACCATAGATGAAGTTCGAGCAGAAGGTGTAAATATTTCTTTTCTAAACATGTCTCATAATATGGCTTGCAGTTACTTCTGACTGTAACCCGTGCTTAAACTATGGTTTGCTATTATTTCAGATAGCAACCCGCTCTTCAAGAAAGGAAAGTGATGCGCTAAACCTATTTTTCAAATATTTCGTGCACTTATCCTAAAACAAAATGAGGAAATTATGTCGAAGGATCATTGTTTTACTCAAATATTTTCCTTCAAAAATTCTTCGTAAAAATATTTGTTTTAACAAAATGGTGGTTAATGAGTTGCAAAATCAATCAGTTTCAGAATTTTTAATAATTTGCAAAACTCAATTAATGACTTCAGCGCTTTTAATCTTTCATAAAATGAGTCATTGATTGAGGGGGAGAATGTTTTCAAATTTATATCATCTAACGGACTTTCTTAATTATCCTACGTGCTTAATTAAAAATGATGTTAACCTATGTTGAAGGACTAGGTGCCCAGGATATGATTGTTAGGATTAGATGATTAGAGTTTGATAAACACATAAATCCCATACCTTATATGAACTGATTGTTATGTTGGATTGACTTTTATTAGTCGATTGCTGTTTGGGTGATGTCGACCACCATATATTTGTTTGTGTCTACTAACATATGCAGGTATATTGGTAAATAAGAATGTTCCCGATCCGGATCCCACAAATGAAGATGATTGGATGCCGAAAGGAAAGGGTAACTGTATCTTGGGTTGACAAATGAAGAAACGGAGCTTAATTGGACTTCTATGGAGAGTTGGCATGGAAAAATGCAACGAAGAGGTCTCACCGCATCAAGAGATGGTTTTCTTCATCAAGAAATGAAGAAACGAAGCTTAATTTGACCTCAGTTGGCATTAAAATGCAACGTAAGAAGTCTCACTGCATCAGCAGACGGTTTTCTTCCAAGCCCTACACCAACAACAACAGAAGCAGCTCAAGCACCTAATGTATCTTGTGCAGTAAAAGTAGTGGATGGTACCATTTTTCTAAAACTTTGAAAAATATTGTTTTGAAAATGGAAAAATTATTGTTTTGAAAATAAACTAAACTCATATTTTGGAAATCTACCGGACTTCATTTCTAATATAAGTCACTCAATCAACGACTACGGTCATTGATTGAGGGGGAGAGTGATTTCAAACTTAAGTATTTTCAAACGATATCTCTTCATAAAAGTCCGGTTGGTACAATAATAAGTGGTGATCTAAAGATTTAATGTTATGTCATGGTATGATTTTCTTTAAAACTCAAAGATTTTACAAAATGAAATTTTTTATGTTCTTGTTTGATTGTGAAATTGTTTTATTTTACTTAAAGATCTCCTAAAACAATCATACCTGACACTAACAATCTTTAATGTCTAAATCTGTTCCTTATCTATCATTTTTCAAAATTAAATCTTGCCACGTCTTTCCCCAAAATTTTCTAAATGATTTAAATCTTTTGGGATCACAAATCTCAAATGGTTTGAAATTTTTGATCGGGGGAGAGATCGTGATTTAAATCTCTTATCTGTTTAAATGGAATTGGTTTTAGTCCTTTAAAGGCACTCCTGCCTCCATGTGTCAAACGATTTCAATATACATAATGCACATGTTGAGGAGGAGCATTTATCCAAAACATGATGAGTTTTAAATCGACACATTTTCTCCCATGTTTTCTAAACCTTATTAATCACTTGGGATCCAAAATCTCAAAGGGTTTGATATTTTGATCGGGGAGAATTTGTGTTTTAATAATGAAATTTGATAAAAGGTGATCGCTTTGATTCAATTCAGTGTCGCTCTCATATGTGCCAAAACGCTTTCGAATCTCGAAGCACATATTGAGGGGGAGCATTTCAAAAGAAAACAAACTTTCAAGGTACAAAGATTTCTATGCTTCAACATAATGTACCTTGATTGATTTTCTAATGGTTTCTTAATGGCTTTAGTGATCATGGATGTACTTCAAAAGAACTCTTTCCTCTATGTAATAAAATGATATCAAATATCCTACGCACATATTGAGGGGGAGAATTTACCAAAGAAATTCAAATGGCTTTTCCTACGGAAATTGTGATCAAGAAATAATTTCAAAGAACTCTTGCCTCCATGTGCTAAACAATTTCAAAATCATATGCGCATGTTGAGGGGGAGCATTTTCTAAATGATCAAAACTATTAAGGTACAAAATGCTTTGATCTCGTATCACAAGTACCTTGATTGTTTTTCCAAATGATTTTTCAATTGGTTTCAAGGAAGAAATGAACTGTACCAAAAGACCGACCATTTTACTCTATGTTTGGAGTTATAAGGATGGTTAGGTTAGGTATTTGTTCCCACGATCCAGCAAGAACCGGAGGGATCTACCCAGGGACAATCCACTAGATAGTGTAGAAGTCTTTAGGTATGATGAAAAAGGAGAAAATGAGAATATGGGAAGAGTGTGGACCGAGACGAGCTAGTAATCGAATAAACCCAACAAGGTTCTAGTTATGAAGTCTCGAAGTAATCAAGGGTTGAAGAATGAAAAGAATTGAATGTGAAAAGGGTGAAAAGAAATAGCCTCCAATAATTCAACCTTAGGGCGAGAACCGGGTTCAATACATATGCTACCGGTGGTTACCAAGGTAACGCCGGTATTGAAGACAAGACGTCATGGACCTAGTGACGCACCGCACTAAACTTCCCAAGCTACTCAAGTTCCTCTTAAAGGGCTTGTTTCATTCTCACGGGAACCGACATTATCTATCGACTTTCTTAGAGATTATTGATATTGAAGAAGGAGACCTCTCCCTAGTCTCAGCATAGGAACCAAATATGCACGATTGAGTATAGAGCCAAGAGATCATCCACAATATCTCGTTAGGACACAAAATTAATGATGACTTGCTGTTTCACACAATGTGGAAAGTAAGAATATATTAAGAGTCCTACGCATAATCCTTGTGGTATTGCCAGAACATCCGAGTGATATGTAAAAATATTCACAATGAATATGGAAATCCTTCTAGAGCCAACATCAAACAAGCTCTTGGTGGGTGACATGTGAGATCTTCTTGTAAGATCAAACTTGTGACAACTGGATAGAAACGATGGGGAGATTCAATCTTGAATCAACCTTGGTCCAGAATGGAATTGACGAATACTTTTGGAAAACCGCTCGATGTGCAAATCTTCTTTTCTCTAGCACATCGAATGTGTATTTATGTTTTCAAATACAAAAGTATCTCGATTGAAAAATACTTTTGGAAAACCGTTCGATGTGTGAATCTCTTCTTTATCTAGCACATCCAATGTGTACTCTTTTCAAATATAAAAAGTATTTATGATTGAAAATTGATCTTTCTCATAAAACCTTTGTCATATTGCAAAACTCTTTCTTCTAAGCAATACGATCGTTTTTCAAATCATTTTCATCAATCGGTGAATCTCAATTATTTGGTTCACTCACCCGTGTTGTCTTCTTTGAGACGTTCGGTTTGAGAACGCCTTGAACAATTGTGAAACCCTATCAAGGAGATTCTTAGGAATCCCACCGATCACGGGCAAGATTTGTATCGATCAACGGGAACCGTGGGCGTGTACCTTAATTCAACGAAGTGATCAAAGACACTTTCGTGTGTTTTATTGCTAACTATTGTTTGCGGTACATTTGGACGGTTGCGCTTGATCGAATCGAGGAGTCAATCCAAAGCCGCATGCTCACAAAGATCCACACTTAATTGAAGAAATCATGACCGGTGCATATCTACATAACCGGTTCGATATTTCTATACTATGCTTCGCTACGCCGCAAATATCATGAACCAAGAAAGCTTCCGCTACTCGATGGAAAGATGTCATGATCCTTAAAGTGTGAGCATGTCGGTCCGAAAGTCACAACTTCACATGATGGCAACACAACAAAGGGTGATCCGAGATTTATCGTGGTCGATGATCTCAATGAAAGCTCGAAGATCATCAATGATGTGGATCAGTTCAAAGTCCTCCACTTAAAGCACAAAGTAATCGGACTATGAAGAGTCACTGCTAAAGCACAAAGATTGCGGAATTGAAGAATTGAAGTCTACGAGCTCAAGAACAAAGTCAAGAATAGAATGCTAGGACACAAAATGTAATTCATGGGGTGACCTTCCTTAGGGGGAGATTGTTAGGAATTAGAAATTCCATAGTAAAGAGTCGGTCACCCCAACTCTAGTCTAGCAGATGTTAGCTCGTAGACATTACGTTATTTACTAGTTGTTTAGTTTAGAGCAACACCGTGGAGGACGGACGGGTCTTTACCCACTGTATGCCCGATCCACAGTCCGAAGGAGGACGTTTATTATGTAACTATAAATACCCTCTACCTCCCAAGGTACAGGGTTGGACCTTTCATTTCTTAATCTAACCTTCTATGTTTTCTTTCACTTTCTCTCTCTAGAAAGGCTCCCATCCCACTTTCTCTCTCTAAACTCTTAAACCATATGCCCCATTTATAATGTTATGATGTGTTTGTGAAATCCAATATGTTACACCTAGACTTAGTATTAATCCAACACACATAGCTCTTGGGACGACCTCAGTTTTACCGAATACTATACTACACACGACCGAGTACACTGCTCGTTAGTGCATTAGGGTAGACCATATGTATAACGAGACATTATAAATATTAAAACCTGGTCAGTAAAACATGCATCAAGTTTTTGGCGCCGCTGTCGGGGAGTTATATTAGGATTGCTAGTGATGAGTGTGTAAATACTCATCATTTTTGGTCAAATCTGAACTGCAAAACGTTTAAAAATGCTCGTAAATGCATCAAAATATCGAAAATATTCCAAAGTTGCATTTTATATGTTTCGGATGCAAAATGTTCAAAATCGATGAAAATCGAGCAAAGTTTGCATAATTGGCGCTTCACCCCCGACTTTCGAAAATGGCAAAATCAGTCCCTAGGCATTTATTTTAAAAGAAAAGTCACCAAAGGTCCTTTTGGAATCATAAATTATCATATTTAGTCCTTTGGTGAAAAGTTCCAAAATATTTGAGAAATTACAGTTTTGGTCCCTGGATTTTTAAAATGGTCATATTTAATCCTTGGAATTTCAAAAGTGTCAAATTTAGCTCTTGGTCTATTAAAGTTTGGCAAGACCAACCCTTGGATTACTTTTCATAAATTACAGTTTAGTCCCTGGGAATTCGAGTTTTACACATTTGGTCCTTGGTTACTAATAATCCTAAATCCAATCCGGATCCAACCCAAGCCCAACCCTTGGCCCAATCTTTTACCCCGTCCAATATCCCAACCCGAACCCAACACCCAACGTTTAAAATAATCAACCCCGCCCCCCTATTTCCCTGTCTTCCCCGACCTCTTTGTCTGCAACCAGCCACCATCCCCTCTCCAGCCACCCCTACTTCACACTTTGTCTCCCCCCACCTCACCTAACAACCCAATGCATTTAATGCACCTTGTTCCTGTCTCTGATATCAAAACCATTTTTTGGCGCCAAAACCAAATCAATGGCTAAAAAGTGCTCAAGACATCCAAGGGCTTAGATTATTGCTGGGAACTCTTCAGAGATGAGAGAGAAGCTCAATTTGGGTATAAAAAGAAGAGGAAGACAGAGAACCAATGGTAGTTAGTTTTATTTCAAAAAATGTATGTCGAATTTCAGTTTCTTAGTCTTAAATAGCTTTGTACTTGTATTTTCAAGCCCCATTGTATTAAAGAAAGGTGTTTCAGTGTATTGCAACTCATATCAAGTTTCAATTTAAGCTTTTGTTTACATTTCATATCTTATCTCAATCTGTAATTTTCCAAATTAAAATCTGTTGTTAAAGTTTCAAAAAGCTTAATTATAAGCTCAAACAAGCCTCCACTAGCTTATTAAAGCTTTTTGCAAGCTTGTCTTTAAGTTTCTAGCAGAATTGGAAAGTGGTCAATAAAAGTCAAACTGGTGGCAAAAACTGTGCAGGAAATGGAAATGGGTGATGCAGAGTTGGAATTGGGTTGAATCAGAGCTAGGTTAGGGGTTTGTTAGGTTAGTGGTTCCATTGCTGGTTTGCAAGCCATTGTGGCTGGACTTCTTGTAAGTCTAATTGTAGCTTATTAAACAGTGGTAGTTGTAATTTCTCTCATATCTGTTATAAAACTGCTATTTGCTGTCATACTAGCTTGGTTTCAGTATGTTGGATCTATCTTGATGTTAAAATAAGTTTGTTTGTGTTATTTGGTTGAAAGAATTACAAAACAGCCACATAAAGGAGTGTTTGGTTTAGCTTTAAAATCTATGTTAGAGGTTCAATCATAGTAGTAGTTCATTTGGTTTAGGTTTGATATAGTTTATTACACTCATCTCTGTCATTATTGTGCATAACTTTCATTGTTAGTCAACATTTCATCTTAACTCGCATTCTCAATCTCAAAACTGTAAAATCACCACTCAAAACAAATCAAATGGGTTGAAAACTTGATAAACTAGCTTGCTTCATTCATATTTCATCAAAATACATCTAGATCAGTCCTTAAATTGCATCCAAATCTCAAGAAAGTCAAACTGAGTATCTGTTTTCAAAAAGTCAAATGGTGTCAAAATCAGAATTATGCAGAACTTGCAGATGTTGCACTGAGTTCAATAAGGCTTGTTAGGGTCTGATTTTTGGTTTAGGTGTAGTCTGCTAGGTGGTCTTCAAGGCCACATATCTGCATTTTGGCTCTAGCTTTTTCGATAAGTTGGTGAATAAGCTCAAACATAGGTCCGCTCTGTTTTGGCATATAAAATCGGTTAGCTTAAATCTTATTGGATTGCTTATCGAGTTTAGGAGTAGAAGTAACTAGTTTATATTAGCTTATTTCAAGACAATCTAGCTTAAGTAGAAGTTTGGTAGCTTAATTTACTCTTTAGCTTATTTTCTAGGCTTATTTGGGATCGCTTTACACCGCTGACTCGATTTCTTACACATAACCATCATATTTGACATTTTTCCTAGGATCGAGTTACATTTTAGCATTTTTCTGAATTTTTCATTAATTTTGGTCACTGTTTACTATTTTTATAGATTTAAAATAGTTTTTAATTACTTTAATTAGCTTTAATTGCAATTAATTGAGAAAAGTTCCAAAAATAATTTTTCATTTTTTCAGTTTAAGAAAAATATAAAAAGCATAAAAAGATTTTCCTTATTTTTCCCCTTTATTTGGTATTTTCACAATTTAAATTAGATTAAAATAGTTTTAAATTAGTAGAAAATAGAAAAATAATCAGAAAAATATAAAAATAGTTTTGAAAATTCTATTTTGATATTTTAGATTTTTCTAAGTCTTGATTTTATTTTTCTAGCTTTATTTCACATTTTCTCGTATTTTAGGATATTATTTAATAGTTAAAAATAGTTTTTAATTAATGATAGTTAGATAATTAGTTATAAAAATAATTTTCTCTTTCTAATAATTTTCTTTTATCATTAGGATTGTAAAAATATCATTTTCATATTTTTAGGGTTAGTATTGTGTAAGTTTCACATTTTTATTCAGACGTCACGTAGTTTTTAATTTCAGCTTTATAAAAACATAAAACAAAACATCATTTTGCAAATAGTGATAGCGTTTATTTAATAGTTTTATCTTTTTAATTTCCTTTAATTTGCATTTAAGCCCTTGTAGTTTGTATACTTTTTCCTTAGTTATAATAAATCAAACCTTTTTCGCTCAAATTTCTCGATCACTATTCGTATGGTGATCCATTGCATAGCTCACCGACATAACGACCGGAAACACTATACTCCTCGGATCTTCATTGCATTCGTGCTTGAGCGCTTTTAAGTCGACACGGTCCGCCATTCACAGTGGTAAGTGTGCTTGAGTGATTTAGCTTGACTGCTTGGCACGCATCGCCTAGTAAGTCTTTCTTTTTGTTTTGTTTTAAATTTCTTAAATTCTCACGATCACTTTTTAAGTTTTCAGGTACCATGGAAGTTGTTAACATTGATGACCTCACTCTTGAGGAATATTTGGTGTTGACAAGAGAGAACAAGGGCCGGGTCTCGAAGACCCAGAATTGGAGCCGATGTCCATTTCGAAATTAAAGACCAATTTATGAGGGAGCTTCGTGTTAACCCTTTTTCTGGAAACAGGGACGAAGATGCGTATGAGCACGTTGAAAATGTCTTATACATCGCAAGCCTTTTCAACATTCTCGGTGTGTCTCATGACGCTGTTATGCTAAGGGTATTCCTCATGACTCTTACTGGGGCTGCCAAAAGATGGATCGAAAGATTGCCCGTCGGGGCAGTTAGTACTTGGGCTCTACTAAAGAAGCACTTCATTTAGAGGTATTGCCCTCCGTCGAAGATTTCTAACCAACTCTTGGAGATCCATAATTTCAAGCAAGAAGACGTTGAAACGTTGTATCAAGCCTGGGAGAGATACAACGTTCTCCTTTACAAGTGTCCTACACATGATCTGAACAACCAGCAAAAGGTCAGCATCTTTTACAAAGGAATCAACGTAACTACAAGACAAATGCTGGACTATCAAGGACCAATCCCGAACATGACTCCTACTCTAGCAATTGAATCCATTCAAAAAATGGCTGATCATTCTCAAAAATGGCACGATGGAGGAAGCAAAAGAAACCAAGGCGGAAGTTTTGACGGAATTGCAGCCATCGCTAGTAAAATTGAAAATCTAAGTCGAGATATGCTAAAAGTCAGAGAGACCGTTCATGCCATCCAAGTGGGTTGTGAAAGCTGTAGGGGAGGACATCTCACCAAGAGTTGTCCTCACGTTAACGAAGAAAACGCAATCGAATAAGCTAAATATGGAGATAATCGACCATTTTACGGAGATAATCAGAATAGTAACGGGTATCGTGGAAATTACAACCGTGGGCCTTAATAAGAAAGAAAGCCCAACCTTAAAGAGACAATAAACAAATTCCTGGAAAGTTCAGCCCAAAGACAAAAGGAACAAGATGAATAGCTAAAAGAATTCCAGGAAAACACTGACAGAAGTCTTTCCAATCACGACACATCCCTAAAAAACCTTGAATCTATGGTGGAAAAGCTTAGTGAAAAGATAAGAATGAATAACACTAAACCGGAAGGATCAAAACCCACAATGGAATGTAAAGTCATTTTTGCTGATAATGACTCAAAGATACATGCTAATTCCCACATTGAAGATGCGGATTCTGGTGGAAATTTCGTTGACAGATTGGAGTTACGCCGTAACCTGTCTGAAGAGTTACGGCGTAACTGTGTTTTTAACAGCGATCGTGGGGTTATGAAAGATATTGATAAGGATGACTCAAGCGAGTTACGCCGTAACCAAACATCATAGTTACGGCGTAACTGGGATACATAGGCAGACAGTTTTCTCGAAGTGGACGAATCAGGAACACATGTAATTAATGGATTGTCCTACGACATTAATTTATGCCCTCTGTCCCCATCTAAAAAGAAATATCACTGGTGCAAAAAGATACCCATAGCTAAGGGGGACTGGTATGATCTATGGGCTTCGTGTGACCCTAAAAATGAAATTTGCGATGGAGGAAGCGATAAAGATAGGGTCAAAAAATAACAAATTTATGTAGAAAAACTCTCCTTCGAGGAAGAAGAGGAGCCGCCTATAACTCACTGGTGTACTCCGATAATCATAACTGACGATGAATCCACACGAGCATGGCCTACGTGTGACCCTTTCCGCGAGTATTGCAATGGTGGTGGTAGCTTAAAAGAAGAAGAAGAATGGACGTGCCCTCACGAGCTTGAAAGACATAATATCAAGTTCGGAGATTTGACATTTGATGATTGGTACGCGATACAATTCGGGAATGCTAAAATTAACCTGAATGTTCTTAAAAAGCTCAAGATTGACTACGAGGATCATCTTCAAAAAAAGGAATTGGTTAATGATGACATCTACTTCGTGGAAGATCCTTTAAGCAGAACTGATAACAATGAAGCCCGAAGTCATTGGTGTGAAAAGATAAAATCTCATGAGGAAGTCTTTTGGGCATCGTGCAACCCTTATGACAATAAATGTAATGGGGGGAAGCAGCTGAAAAAGAATGGGAGAGGATGAATTCTTTTGGACCTCAACCAACGATAAGGAAAGGACAATATTTCCTTGGTTAGA
This sequence comes from Chrysanthemum lavandulifolium, assembly GCA_022545495.1. Lineage (NCBI taxonomy): Eukaryota > Viridiplantae > Streptophyta > Magnoliopsida > Asterales > Asteraceae > Chrysanthemum > Chrysanthemum lavandulifolium. The sequence goes on from CM040239.1 coordinate 170,047,668, forward strand.
AAACTTGGGATTTGACAGTTGGGTAAAGATCAAGTATGGACAAGTAGATGCATTAACAAAGGAAAAGATTTGGAAAGAATACATGAGTAAAGAAAATCCGAACGACGAGAGTCCTAACAACTTAAGTGATATAACAATTGAGGATTCCAAAGAGTCAGTAAGAAATGAGAAGGATGAATGCAAGCGTGTACTGGTGAAAGATTTGCTCGACGAGGGATGGTTTAAAGGCACCGAGTCTGACGACGATGACATAGAGGGGATTTTAGATTACCTTGAGTTGCAAGGGAATGAATAATTTACTGACCCCGATGATGAATCATATGAACAAAGGAGATGCAAACTCCTTGGGATTCCCTACAAGCGGCCACCCCCGATTATTGCTAAAAAATATGAGTTTACTAGATATCACTTGGGACCGGATGAAAAATTTTGCAAAATTCGGAATATCGAGACTAAAGAATACCTCCGCACTGCCACAAATGTCTCGTGGGTCAGACACAACTTAATGAAGGACATGGGGGAGGTGGGCCAAGTTCAAAGGCCACCATAAAGCCTCAAGGCACTGAGTCTAACTTAAAGACTCATAAATAAAGAAAAGTGCTCTTTCGGGAGACAATTATCCCTTTCTTTTATTTTATTTTCATTTATGTTGGGTTTTGCGTTTTTAACCATTTTTGTAGGAAACAAAGAGTGATTACTGCTGCAGCATCTGATCTGACTATAGTTACGGCGTAACTCATCTCAGTGGTTACGCCGTAACAAACCCTTTGCAGCAGAATTTCGGATGCACTACCAATTACGGCGTAATCCCATCTCAGGGTGATGCCTTAGCTACACTCTTGCAGCGTATGCCAGGTTTTGCCTAGATACGACGTAACTCCTTATAAGAGTTACGACGTAACTATCCTCTACTTTGCTTCTTTCATTTTAAACACAATAACCTTGTATTACCATTTTAAATGAACTTTTTGGGTGTGTTCCCGGTAAACCCTCACGAGACTTCACTCGTCCACTTGGGACACCAAGTGGTTTAAAAGGCTTGTTGCATATGCTAAATGCAACCGTGATTCCTACGAAAGTGAGTTTGGTTTGTTTTTCATTTTTCATTTTTTTTAGAATTATGCTTGTCGGTAGTGTGATTTCAGGAATTGAAGTTTGCTCATGGATGCTTATGCGAAGGCACGACTCTTTTTCGTGGGCCTTCTTTCTTTTTGGAGCAAATTTCAGGGAAGTTCTCGCTCTAATTCTACTTTTCTCTTCACCTTTATTTAACGCTTAGTACAAAAGGGACTTTGCACAATTCAAGTGGGGGGACGGGAGTAGAATTGTCTCTTGAACTTTATTTTTCCCTCGTTTTTCTAGTTTATTTTGAAAAATTATGCCATTTTTAAAATTTTGACATGTTTTTCTTTAGATAACTAGATTAGACCTTAGCCGAGCACATACAACCCTTGATATTATATGGTGAGATTAGCCTTATCCGTTTCCAATATTTTACCCCAAATCCACCAAATTATGAATGTCCCGGTAGCTTGTAAACTTTAGAACTTGGCCATTGCATCATTTCGAGACCATAGACGAGGTATGTTGAGTTAGCTCGATGTATTTGGACTTTTCAGTTTAAGAAGGCAGTATTATAGGATTATCACCCAACTAGCATACCATTATGTGTCTATCGATTAGTCACCTCGACTTCTCGACCCCCATGTGAAACCCTTTTGTTGCACTCACCTTTAGTGCAAGATACTCCTAGATACACCTCTCTGAGCCATTCCTTTCATTTTGTTAACCCAATATATTGTTTCGTTACACTTATACACCTTAGCCTACCCTGTAGTCTTTATTTGTGGTTGGGAAGTCATCATTTGCCTAAGTTCAAGGTTCAAGTGGAAAGGTTCGGGAATCACGCTTTCGTCGACGACATATTCTTAAAGATTATTGAAGACCCCCCGAATTCTCATTGTTCATCTCAAGTGGGGGGGATGTTATGTTTATTTATGTTGAAAAAAAAAGTGATTCGGAAAAGAAAAAAAAATATATATATATATATATATATATATATATATATATATATATATATATATATATATATATATATATATATATATATATATATATATATATATATATGTTATTTAGTTTATCGTAGTGCGATGTTATAAGCACTATGTTATGAGCTTTATATAGATTTAGTATCGAGGAGGCCACCTCGGTCACATTTGAAGATTGGAGTTGGTAATTGCGCCAACAGTTGAAAAAAAGGTAGTGTGCCCATCATGACGTCCTCTAATGACACGTCTACCTAGTATTTCATGATCCGGTTTCTTTACTTCAAAGCTTGAACATTGGGCGGACGGTAAGTGGTGATGACTTGGTTATAGATTTAGACTATCTGCTTGATTTTTATTTTACACCATTTATATATCCCATGTCTTATCCTACCCTTCAGTCATGAAGCGTGTCTAGGTGATGCAGCGAGCAATCTTTGGTGTCTTGGCCATGGATTTGGTCATGTATCATTGATTTTGTCGACTTCACCGTGACATGTTAGTAATGACGAGTCACCCTTAACCTTTGTCGTGTCTACCCATATTGCCTTTGAAATTTGTTTAGCCCTTAACTCTAGTTGTGGAGATTTGTGTAACCGCCAAACTTATGATAGAATACATGCTATGATTGTGCGATTGAGTGATCACCCCGAAATTGACACTTAAAATAGTTGAGAGATTTGAGTGTTTCGTTCCCAATCGTGAGGTGTTCGACTTTGTTTTATTCTAGCATAAGGGATTCGTAAACTTATATTTTCCACGTCATGGGAGATAACTTTTTAAGAATCTATCTAATAAGGTCTACTTGAGGGCAAGTAGAGTTCAAGTGGGGGGATATTTAATAACATCAAATTATCTTAAATATTAAGTGTCAATTTCCCCCGATAATGCTTGTAATTTATATCATTTATATGGATTTACGCTTGTTTTCAATTATATTCCACTTTCAGGTAAATTACGAGCATTGGGGCTAAAGAGACGCGGAATTGGAGAATTATTAAAGATTTATCATAGTATGCTCACTTTGAAGAAGTTACGGCGTAACTCATCTCTCACATTACGCCAGTAACTAAAGCGTGACTCGTAAAGCCAACTTATCGAAGATTACGGCGTAACTCTCCCAAAAGATTACGACGTAACTATATTAGGTCAATGAGGATCCGCCATGGATAATTACGCCGTAACTCGTGCATAAACTAAGGCGTAACCATGAATTATTGAAGATACGGTGTAACCACTTCTAAGGTTACGCCAGAACCAGCAGATCTAGTGCAATTTACAAAGAATAGATGATTACGACGTAACTATTTTATTAGTTACGCCAGTAACCAAGATCCGCCTATAAATACCCCACGATTTCCAAAGATTTCAAAACATCCCATTTCACATACCACAACCAAAGAACGTGGGAAGAAGCCAAAGGGTGTCTAGAGGAGCATACGGAGCTATCTCCGCGGAGAAATCACTCCTTACGATAAGCATTAGCATTTTATCTTTTCTTTACTTTCGATTCATGTATTTCATAACATTGAATATTGAATTGCTTTGTATGGTTAATATGATGCTAAGCACCTCTTGGTGCCGGCCTAGTTATGATTCCTTAATTGTTTTGTTTGCGCTACATTACTCCGTATAATTATTTCTAAGTGTATGCATGCATAGTTTATTGGTAGCTACCCTTGTTTCGGTAGTTTTGAATGGCGGTAAAGGCTAGTTGCTTAGAGATATGACCAATTGACCCTAAGTGAGTAGACCGAGACGGAAGGGTAAGATATGACCAACCGACGACCCTTTCTACTTGTGCGATTTGACCAACCGATCACCTACCGTTTGGATGAACTTAAGAATTAGGAGGCGAGTGTTTGTTGCTAACGCCCGCACTCACTATTATAAGTCTAGCATGTAGCGGAACTTAATGACTGGCTTAGGGACCGGGAACAACCGGACTTATGAAGGGACACTTGACTTCTCTAGTGGTGGCATCTTTGCTGATAGGTTAGGGCGAATTGACCAAATGTTGTCCTCTCGACTTTGACCCCACCTGAAGTAATTGGAAGTAATTAGATGTAGACATTACTAGCTAGGATGAATCACTAGGTTAGCACCACTCTCCTCTATTTGATCACACCTTTGCCTTTATTTTCTTTAGTAGTTAATTAATTAAACCATATTAAAATCTGTGACACCTAGACTTAGTATTAATTCAACACACATAGCTCTTGGGATGACCTCGGTTTTACCGAATACTACACTACACACGACCGGGTACACTGCCCGTTAGTGCATTAGGGTAGACCATAGGTATAATGAGACATTATAAATATTGAAACCTGGTCAGTAAAACCTGCATCATATTCCTGTTTGAGGCATGCTTACAGAGGCATAGATGGTGTTGTAGCTGGTGGAGGTGGTGGTGCAATAGCAATAAGTGATGGTGTTATAGGCGTAGGTGTTACAAGTGAAAACATAACTAGAGGGGTGGTGCAGTGGGTAGTGGAGATGGAAGTGGGACAAGAACACCACCTAAAGATCAGGAAGAAGAATGTATTGAAATAGACGATTGTAGATCTCCCCAACCTAGTTAGAGTAGTGAAGAAGAAGAAAGTGCATGAGCAAGTCATGCAAAAAGAAGCCAAGAAACTTCATTCATAACAAGATCACCAGTGGATGAGTATGCTCTATCAGTTTAATGGCTTTTGTTGTATCAAACTCAGTAGTATGTTCTATTAGATATGTCTCATGATCAGAGTTGTATTAGTATAGTTGTATCATGGTCTTGGGCTTGCCAAGCCACTTTTATTTTTATTGATGTAACTGTTGGTTGATTAATATAAGATCACCTTGTTTACCAGAAAAACTATATTACCTCTGTATATGAACAAGAAGATACTATGTTTCCTATTTACATTGATCACTAGTACTGAATATAGCAGCAAAAGAGGAAGAGATAGGTACCATTCAGGAGGCCAAATCATGTTATTTGCAGTAATGCATATTTCGAGTGTCCATAGGATGGTTCATCACTATCACTACTCTGTTTTTGCATCACCTATCTTAAGTCCTAGTCCATTGTGTTTTACGGTTGGATTAATGCCATTTTCATGTTTTGGTTTGTGTTTTATGGTTTGATTAATGTGATTTTTATGTTTATGTTTGTGATACTAATCAAAGACACTAAAACGGTAAAAACATATTTGAACACATTCTACAATAAAAATCTGGATCAAACGACCCATTTCATTCATTAACAATAACCATATTTTTACAATTTTAAGATATGGAAACCACAACCCCTATCTATATCTATATTAAGCTCGGGGAAACAACAACGAAATAACTCTAAGTTCCCAACCCCTACTTAGTACCTACATTCATCATAAACGAAAGAAACCCATCTCAACCTCCATCAACCAACCCCTTCACGTAAACCTCTGCCTCAGAGCAAACTCAATCTTCTCAAGAATCTTGTCGTGAATTTCCCTAACCATCCTCATCAATGCCCTCGCCCTACGCAAATCAACACTCCGGAGTCTTCTAAGCTTCTTCGTATTGTCCCTTGCATTTCTCGAACGTGAAAAGTTTTGAAGTTCAACAATTAGCTCCCCATACGACCGACCCTATTAGTAATATTTTAGGAATTGTACATCAAATCGTGTGCCCTCAGCATGTCTTGAAGAATCTCTTTCTGGTAATGGCCAAGCATAATTTCTGTTAGCACAAAGGAGTTATAGGAAAATGCGAGGTCAAAACAATGAGACGGGTTCATGGTGAAGGAAATGGGGAGTGTGTGTAGTGATAAGTGAGTTTGAAGAGGTGGATTTTGGAAGTTAAGCCATTGGGATAAAGTCGTGCACTGGAAACGCAAAATATTCAGGTGAATTAATTATGAACAATGAAATGACAATACTACCCTCAGTGATGAGGTAACGAGAAAACTAACGAAAGTTAGTGAACAGTGTCTCTCAGTGGATGTTTTGCAAAAAACATAAACATTAATGTTTTTTTTATAACAAAAATCGTCTCGATGTAATCCTTGCGTTTTCGGTTAACGTTAGGGACCAAATTTGCAATTTACCCTTATAATTTTGAAAAGATAAAAATGATAGAGTGTAAAGTTTGAAAAGATAAAAATAATAGAGAGAGACAGAAAAAAAGTAAATGGGTCTCACTACTTTTACAAACCTACCATACTACTTCACTTTTACATAACTCCAATTATTTTCTTTTAATGCCAAATCCTAATCTTCCAAAGGTTAACCAAACAACTACTTTCGTCACATCAAATTTCAAACCCAACCAAAACCCATCAAACAAACACATCCAAAGTTCTTTGGGTTTTAAAAAAAATCTGTATTTTCTTTTAAAAATTAAGAAAATGGTGCTGCTCCATAAACCATATTACGATCTTTGCTCAACTTTTATAAGTCCATCTAATTTACAAACTGGGTCTCAATATAAGCCCATGTAAATAAATTGGGCCTTAGAAGTTTCAAAGAATGCCTATTGCTAAGAAATTATTATTCAACTCTCTACTCATACAGTATTTCCATTGATAAAAAGGACGATAACGAGTTTTTATTTGTCCGTAAAAGCGAGGGATGATATGCTTTAGCAGATTTTATATGTTTGTTTTTATCTAAATATAAAATATTGAGGTGACATCCATAGCATCTTTAATTCTTTAAAGAATAAAACAGCCGATCCTGGCCCTTCTTCCTCATCTCATCTAACGATAATGATGAATCTATACAATTACATAGGAGGGCAGAAATGTAATTATATAAAAACTCATTTTTCACTTCTTTTTTAAAACAACATATCTTGCAAACGGTAAATTTTCAAGCTAAAAAAAATACCATCACAACGAGAATTAAATTATCTTTCTATAAATATGCACTTTTATATACTTTCGACGATTTTTTTTTTTCCAAATTTCCGCCTCGAAAAATCACACGTGATTTGTAAAATCACCAGTGATTTATTATTTTAAAAATCACGTGTCATTTTATAAATCACAAAATCACATGTGATTTTAGCCGGCTCGCAATGTCGAGTCGGAAACACAACTTACAAAAAAATAAAAAAAAAAAAAATCACATGTGATTTTAGAAGTAACATGCGATCTTTAAAGTAATAAATCACATATGATCTTCAATATCAAATTAACTTTTTTTTTTCCTTTTATAAAACAGATTAATGAAATCACGTGTGATTCTGTTATTTTTTTTGTTCTTTTATAAAAAAATGTAAATCACGTGTGATTTACTCTTTGTTGTTATAAACTGAAACACACGTGATTATGTTTTAATCTAAAAATGAGTAAATCATACGTGATTATGTTTTTTGTTGTGATTCATGTGTAAATCACGTGTGATTCACTTTAAAAAAAGAACTTGAGGTAAAATCACATGTAATTTGCGTTAAATTACATGTGATTTACAGTAAATCACATGTGATTTGCACAAAACTTTATGTGATTTTTTGATGGATCACATTGAAAAAAGTTAAACGTCTTACAAAAATAAACTATCGTCTTTTTCTTTATTTAAGTTAAATAAAACTAAAACCAAATATCAAATAACACATTGCAACACTCTTGATTAAAAAATAAATAAATAAATAAAAATTAAAAAACAACTCAACCCAACTACACAAAACATATGAAAAGTGTGATATATTCATTTCTGGAACTCAGCAAAAGTACCCATAAGTCATATTTGAATAAAATAAAAACTAAAAAGTGTATATTCTAATGCAACAAACTCCTTTTCAATGATTCTTTATTAGTAAACTCAAAAAAATTCTCGTACGCCTACTTATGCATAAAAAACAAACACAGCTTGAATCGTTCATCTATTTGGCCATATTAACTTATTTTCTTAGAGCGCAAGGTGTGATAACCCAAAGTTATACCTTAACTCAGTGTCACGTTAGTGACACATCAGTTTTAACTTTTTAACCTTAACTAAAAAAAACATTATTTATCATAACTCAACTATTTACAAATTCAACCCCTAAACTAAAACTAATACTTCATTTAATAAATAACATAACATTAAACCTTAAACATTTTACAATACGAATTCATTGAAATACAAAATAAACGTTACAAAATAAACATTAGATAAACGTTACATAAAATACACTACGATACGAAATACATAAACCTAATTTAATCGGAGTACTCCCCGTATGCATAATCATACGAAGGAAACCTATACTCAGGAAATTCCTCAATGAACGCGTTACGTTTTGCTTCTTCCTTCCTGAGTTTCTCCTCCCAATCTTGTTGAAGCTTTGCTTGTTCTGTTTCAAATTCGTTGAACATCTGGTCGCCAATGCTAATTTCATACAACTGTTTTGCAGTTAAGCCAAAAGGATTATCTGCATCGTCGGCATAACCTGTAAATGGGGGAGACAGTTGTTGCTCAATAAATGTAGGTGCATTCGATGAAGTTAATGCACCTAGCCCAAGTTGAGTCAATTGTTGTGATACATAACCAACCTTTTTGTTTTCCTCATAGCTCCACCAGATTTTGTTGCTGATGTTGGTTTGTATCTGTGTAGCATAACCCCACAACATGTTAATAATGGCCTCGTCTTCTTGGCTTCCTCGTTCAAAAATTGGTCAATCACAAGTTCTCTTTCCATAGAAATGTTTGTGCATTTCGCGTATCGTTGTCTCATACGCTTCTTTTTTGATTTTACAAGCTGAAACTGATTGATAACGTCAATAATAGCCTTTTGTTGATCAACATCTTCTTTATCGCATTGTTTTTTAATAAAAACTTGCATTTCTTTGATGGAATGTGGCAAATGACAAGTCATAAGTGGTGTTTGTGTATTTTCTTGATTAATAGTGTACGAAAAGTGTGTGAAATTGAATTGTAAACATTGGTATTTATAGAATCTTTTGAATTCAAATTGAAACTAGCCGTTAAGGTTTTGAATTTTTATTTTATTTTTTTTTAAATCTGTTCGTTTAAAAAAGTTGGAGGAGGCAAAATGTATTTTTTTTGAATTTCAAACGGTCTACTAGCCGTTGGAGGGGTGTATATGATTTTATTTATTTATTTATTTAATTAATTTGAAACACATTAATGATGTGTTAGCAGCTTAACGTGGCCCTTAACTCGTTTGCACGATATGGTAACGCAGCCTTAACGCGGCATGCGTTAACCCTTAACTCACTTCGTGAGTGATTACACCGAGTGCTTTTAAGCATGAAATGCAAACTATGATTTTTTATTAGGTTTTAACCGAGTACAATATACTTTTTGCCACTCAATATAGTGTCTAGATTAAATTGCAAAATCCCAGCGCGTACCAGTCACTCTCCAATCAACAGTTTCACATAGTATCTTTTGGCCTTTACCTCATTGAAGAGTCACTGTCTCACCGTCTCACACATGTCATCAACTGTATGTGATTTTTACGACGATTCTTCGGCGCCTTCGTATCATGAGTGTTGTACTGTTAGCGAATGGATTAACTACATATCCGGCCACCACGGATCTGGCCGCCACAAATCCCATCACCCTGCCACATTTAGAGGCTGATATTGATCGGTAAGTAGCAGCGAAGAACGGTTGGATAACCAGATCATGTTTTGATAGTGCTATTTCGTCTTGAATGTCTATTGTTTAGCACTAATTTTGATCAATTTTGAATTGAGCAGTTAGGGTTTGTAATTTGGGGGAAAACATTTGTCACACCCCCAAATTACCTGTTTTGCAGCGGAATGGAATTCCTGGGGGATGACTGTCATAGCATCAAAGTTACAGTTATATCGAACGACCTAAAGTGTCGTTTTGAAAACATCGTTTGATTAAGTAAAATAATCAGAGTTTACAAAACAAAGGTCTCAAAATATTTCCAATATACCAAAATGAGTTTGTTACAATCAAACGATAGTTAAGTGCATAAAATATATGTGAGACGCGTCGTCATCGCGACTCTATGATAAGTCCATATGCATGCCATGAAGTGAATGCCTTAGATACCTGAGATAAAACATGCTAAAAGTGTCAACACAATGGTTGAGTGAGTTCATAGAGTTTGGTTAACAAGTAAAGCTTTAAAGAGCGTTCATGCAACAAAGGCAAAGTTTTTGGTCATATAGAATAGTCCACAAAGCAAAGGCATTGCAAATCCACTCAGTTCCAAGTTCTGCCCATACAAAACTTGCAACTTGTGTGTTCACAACCCACTGCCAAAATATGTCTAGTTTATGTTCATACACACGTTGTCAAATGAGTTCACAAAGCAAAGGCATTGTAAATCCACTCAATTCCAAGTTCCGCCCATACAAAACTTGCAACCTGTGTGTTCACAACCCATTGCACAGAAATATAGTGTGTCTAGTAGTCGAGTATAAGTGGTCATAATAATTCACAATATTGCACCACGTATATAATAATGTATGCCAGGCAAAGCCCCTAGAATAAATAATATGCGTCCCGTAACATAGTGGACGAGAGGTTGGCCGACCTCTAATAGCGCTATCCATACTACCTACTAATAGGAGACTAACAATGCGAATGTACGAACGGTACATCATACAACTATCATATACAACTAAGAACACTCCGAACATGGGAGAACTTGCACTGCTCCGAACAAGGGAGACTTAGATTGAAAATGCTCCGTTCCCATAGGGAGACATTCTGCTCCGGACCGGGGAGGCTTAAGGTTGCTCCAAACAAGGGAGACTTTATAGTGACGCTCCGAACATGGGAGACTTTATAGTGATGCTCCGAACATGGGAGACTTTATAGTAATGCTCCTATTATAGGAGACTTTAGGTCAAGGTCATAACACGTCCGGTTCAATAAGTTCAAACAAGTCATAAGTTTGTATTTAAGTTCAAGAGTTCTGTTCAAAAGTTCGTAATTAAGTTCAAAGATTTAAGTCGAGTTCAAAAGTTTAGAACAGTCAAATAGCTCGAATAATATCAAAAGGTTCAAGATAGTCGAAGCGTTCAAAATCACGTCAAACAAGTTTAAAATATATCAAAAGGGTCATTGTACAAGTTAAAAGAGTTTACTATATGTCAAAAGGTTCATATCAAGTCCAAAGTGTTCACTTATATGTTAAAGGGTCCGAATCAATTTAAAAGAGTTCAAATATACATGTCGAAGGGTTCAAAATCAAGGAAAGTGATTCAAATAATAGCGCTCATAACATAGTGATCAATTTAGTTCGGGCTTAATCTACTTACAGCATAGAGTGAAACAAAAGATATTTAAGTTCATATAAATGTAAAGTAAAAGCAAGTAGTTGAGCACGTATCTCCCCCAAAGAGTTTAATAAAAGCATTAAAACAATCGAAAATGGGGCTATGGAACTCACCTGTTGCAATAATCATGATGACAAAGTGGATGCAGAAAAATGAGACGAAACTCTCTAACCGCGACTAGTATGATGATGAGGTTAATGGAACAAGGTACTAATTACTCCTTGGTTTTTATTGCAAAACCTTATAAATAAGTACACTAGGGATTATGTAAGCACTTGTTCTTGAAAAAAAATTATGATTCCTCCTTGATCTAGCCATGGCCGACTATAAGCATGAAGAGGAAAGGTTTCTTGCTTTGGTTTCAGCTTTTATAAATATCTAGTAAATCTTGAGTAGCAAAGATCAAGTTTGATTTCTCTAGTGACCAAAAAAAAGGAGGCGTGGCATATAAATTAAGAAGCAAAGATGTGTTGAATTTTGTAATAAAAAGTATTTAATACTTTTGTTATCTTGCAATTTAAATGTAATCATTTAGCTATTAGGTGTAGAGTTAGCTAGAAATCGATTTTAACGGAACCAAATAAAATATATCGAAGTCATAAAAATTATAAAAATATATTTCTTACAAAAATTGAGTGAATAAATAATCATCGTGTTGAATTTACGAAAACCGTCGTAATTATATAAATATAACAATTTATATACAAAATAAATAGAAAACATCGGTAAAGTAATAATATTACTTTTATAATCTTAATATGAGTACAAAATGTATCGAATAATTTTTGGAAGTGTCGGATCAATTGTTTAAAATAAATGATCGTGCGATAGCGTTTATTTAATAAGAAATATATACGTTAATGAAGTATAAATTTGAAAATGACCGAAATTGAGAATTGTGACATTCTTCCTTGTCGAGGAATCACGTCCTCGTGATTCGATTATTGATAACTATAGCCCAGACCGCGACAAGGGTTCTAAAAGTTTATGCTCGTGTATGGTCTAAATGATTATGTCAATGCTCATGCATATGGGTTCCTCGTCCAACTAGGTATGTTCTCATGCTATCGTGACCTTACCCCATTCTAAAAACATGCTCTCTTATGGTTTAGGTTTGGTGAGGCAAGCTTTCCCATTCTCGAGCAAAATTTTCAAAAGCCTTTTAGGTAACCGGTTTTTACTTAATCCCACAACTCATCAAACAAGAACTGTCATACGATTAGGCTAAATCGGTTTAGGTAACAACTTGTTTCTAGCTCGATCTTTGCAACTCATCAAACAAGAACTGTCACTTGGATCAAACTGGAAACAAGTGGTTTGAAGAAAATCTTTTGAAAATTTGGCTCGATTATGGAATTGCTTACACATATGAGACTACTACTCCCTTCATTGCATGATTCTTCCTGAATTAGACATAGGTGATCAGGCTATGTATAATTTAGGAGTAACTATGCAATGCTTGGACTAATCAACTCATATGATGTTTGGTGTTAAGTCATGAATCCACATGTATAATGAGTATGCACTTATAATGATATGATGAGATGCTATGATGATGTAGTTATAGTCTAGGGTCAATGATGCAACCTAGTTCTCTATAACCGATGCTCTGATACCAATCTGTCACACCCCAAAATTACCTGTTTTGCAGCGGAATGGAATTCCTAGGGGATGACTGTCATAGCATCAAAGTTACAGTTATATCGAACGACCTAAAGTGTCGTTTTGAAAACATCGTTTGATTAAGTAAAATAATCAGAGTTTACAAAACAAAGGTCCCAAAATATTTCCAATATACCAAAATGAGTTTGTTACAATCAAACGATAGTTAAGTGCATAAAATATATGTGAGACGCGTCGTCATCGCGACTCTATGATAAGTCCATATGCATGCCATGAAGTGAATGCCATAGATACCTGAGATAAAACATGCTAAAAGTGTCAACACAATGGTTGAGTGAGTTCATAGAGTTTGGTTAACAAGTAAAGCTTTAAAGAGCGTTCATGCAACAAAGGCAAAGTTTTTGGTCATATAGAATAGTCCACAAAGTAAAGGCATTGCAAATCCACTCAGTTCCAAGTTCTGCCCATACAAAACTTTCAACCTGTATGTTCACAAGCCACTGCCAAAATATGTCTAGTTTATGTTCATACACACGTTGTCAAATGAGTTCACAAAGCAAAGGCATTGTAAATCCACTCAGTTCCAAGTTTCGCCCATACAAAACTTGCAACCTGTGTGTTCACAACCCATTGCACAAAAATATAGTGTGTCTAGTAGTCGAGTATAAGTGGTCATAATAATTCACAATATTGCACCACGTATATAATAATGTATGCCAGGCAAAGCCCTTAGAATAAATAATATGCGTCCCATAACATAGTGGACGAGAGGTTGGCCGACCTCTAATAGCGCTATCCATACTACCTACTAATAGGAGACTAACAATGCGAATGTACGAACGGTACATCATACAACTATCATATACAACTAAGAACACTCCGAACATGGGAGAACTTGCACTGCTCCGAACAAGGGAGACTTATATTGAAAATGTCTCCTCCCATAGGGAGACATTCCGCCCGGACCGGGAGGCTTAAGGTTGCTCCAAACAAGGGAGACTTTATAGTGATGCTCGAACATGGGAGACTTTATAGTGATGCTCGAACATGGGAGACTTTATAGTAATGCTCCTATTATAGGAGACTTTAGGGCAAGGTCATAACACGTCCGGTTCAATAAGTTCAAACAAGTCATAAGTTTGTATTTAAGTTCAAGAGTTCCGTACAAAAGTTCGTAATTAAGTTCAAAGATTTAAGTCGAGTTCAAAAGTTCGTAGAACAGTCAAATAGCTCGAATAATATCAAAAGGTTCAAGATAGTCGAAGCGTTCAAAATCACGTCAAACAAGTTTAAAATATATCAAAAGGGTCATTGTACAAGTTAAAAGAGTTTACTATATGTCAAAAGGTTCATATCAAGTCCAAAGTGTTCACTTATATGTTAAAGGGTCCGAATCAATTTAAAAGAGTTCAAATATACATGTCGAAGGGTTCAAAATCAAGGAAAGTGATTCAAATAATAGCGTTCATAACATAGTGATCAATTTAGTTCGGGCATAATCTACTTACGCGCACATAGAGTGAAACACAAGATATTTAAGTTCATATAAATGTAAAGTAAAAGCAAGTAGTTGAGCACGTATCTCCCCCAAAGAGTTTAATAAAAGCATTAAAACAATCGAAAATGGGGCTATGGAAATCACCTGTTGCAATAATCATGATGACAAAGTGGATGCAGAGAAATGAGACGAAACTCTCTAACCGCGACTAGTATGATGATGAGGTTAATGGAACAAGGTACTAATTACTCCTTGGTTTTTATTGCAAAACCTTATAAAGAAGTACACTAGGGATTATGTAAGCACTTGTTCTTGAAAAAAAATTATGATTCCTCCTTGATCTAGCCATGGCCGACCATAAGCATGAAGAGGAAAGGTTTCTTGCTTTGGTTTCACCTTTTACAATGTGGTACTATGTTTTTGTTTAGAAAATAATTAATATATTATAAATATCTAGTAAATCTTGAGTAGCAAAGATCAAGTTTGATTTCTCTAGTGACAAAAAAAAGGAGGCGTGACATATAAATTAAGAAGCAAAGATGTGTTGAATTTTGTAATAAAAAGTATTTAATACTTTTGTTATCTTGCAATTTAAATGTAATCATTTAGCTATTAGGTGTAGAGTTAGCTAGAAATCGATTTTAACGGAACCAAATAAAATATATCGAAGTCATAAAAATTATAAAAAATACATTTCTTACAAAAATTGAGTGAATAAATAATCATCGTGTTGAATTTAAGAAAACCGTCGTAATTATGTAAATATAACAATTTATATACAAAATAAATTGAAAACATCGGGTAAAGTAATAATATTACTTTTATAATCTTAATATGAGTACAAAAATGTATCGGAATAATTTTTGGAAGTGTCGGATCAATTGTTTAAAATAAATGATCGTGCGATAGCGTTTATTTAATAAGAAATATATACGTTAATGAAGTATAAATTTGAAAAATGACCGGAAATTGAGAATTGTGACAACATTGTTGGTGAGAGTAAAGGATAGTGTGTGTGTAAAATGAAGAGATGGAATGAAATGAGTAAATGGGATGGGTGTAACCTACCCCTGTTAATTATGATTGATATTTCAAAAATACCCTTCTATAAGTAATTATATTAAAATGAGAATTAATCTAGATTTAAAAAAGATGGGTGATTGAGATCTCTCAATTTGATCTTTAGATCATTCTTGTTCTGCATTTAACTTTCCTCTAAAATATTATGATCTCGCATCAATTTTTTAATCTTTATTTTCAACCTTTTGACCGACTAATCTACGGGATTTGAGTCCGCCGTTATACAAACTCAATCCAGATAAAACCCTTCATTTTTCAAAAAGGTTGGCATGACCACTTACAGTTTCTGAGTACTTTCGGAGAGAAAGGGTAACGTTTGGGATGGTAATAAAAAAATTTGTGTTCCTGATATTTTTTAAAAGACGGAAGGAATGTAAATGATAGTAGTAAATTACACCAAAATTACTCTCATAATCTTCATCTTAAATTGGATTAAGTGCAGTGAAGTTGATTTTAAAGCCTTGTTTTTCTTACAACCTCCTATTTTCTTTTCAACTCAGGAACACAACATAAAATTTCATTTTCTATTCCTCTCCTCTCTACTCCTCTCTTTTTTCCCTCTCCATCTCTCTTCTTTCTGTTTTATAGTCGCGAACAAAGTGTTAGAGTTGTTTGCACCTCACAAAAATTGAACTTAAGATCTCTTAATTGTTATAAGCTCTTAACCACTAAGCCACCCATAAGTGGTTATGAACTTGAATCATTTGGTTACGCTTAACTTAGATGTAAGAATATGTTAGTTAATGCAGGTAAACCAATATCAAGGTCACAACACAAATAATGAAGAGTTTTCTAGAGAGAGAGAGAGAGAGAAGTTGAATCATAAAGAGAAGCTAGAGAGAAAATGTGAAAATGTGAGATGTTTATTATGAGGAACACACCCCTCTCTTGTGCTAGGGAGGGTGTATTTGTAGTTTACATTTGTCAATCAACTTATTACATTGATTGACTAGCTAAATGTAAATAATACAGTTTACTACACGACCCTAGAACTAAGTGGAGTATGATCATAACTTAAAAAGCTAACAATCTCCCCCTAAGGGATGATCATTAGGGTCGTGAAAGTGGTAGATGGCCTCTGAGTAATATTTGTGCTCTTGTGGAATCTTTAGTTCCTTTTCTTGTGCTAGAAGTTTAATACATTCCAGATCTGCATGTTCCATCTTTTCAAACTTGATATCCTGCAGAGATGTTAACCCATATAAGCTATTTCCCTATTGCCTTGATCCTTTCCTTCTTTCTTTTATCTTCATTTCCTTTATCAACATATTCAAACATTACAACTTCCTCTATTACATTGTCTTGTTGTTCTTAGTCTTGTTGCTGTAGAGGTAGTTGTTTTCTCTTGTTCACATTACTTGTAGCAATGTCTTTAGTTATAGCCCCCTTGTCATTCACTATTCCAATTACATCTTTCTCTTGTTCTTTGTTGATGATTTGTTGTGGTTCTTGAGCTGATGTGTTGAGGATGTTACATATGAGTGTGTGGTGTTGATGATGTTTATAGATGGAAAATGCAAATGTACAAAGACGGTAATTTTAAATTATTTAACAATCAAACATGCAGATCTATCATATAAACATGCACGACAGAAAAATTGACAATATTACAGTTTACACAAAAGCTTTTCTAGCCACAAGATCCAAATACAAATCATTTAGTTAATCATGTAAAAGATATAAAAAGAACATGTGTACCTTTTAGAAAACAACAACTCGAACACATCCTGATCTCCATCTTCATAGAACCACGAGCAATAGCCACAAACCATGATCTATCATTATCTAATAATGATGTTTAATCTACTCTCCATAAACACGGATCAAAGAGTATAATCCGGCAGCACAATTAGTCATACACTAAAACTCAAACAACTTCCTTTAGGTGCTAGCACTATTTACAGCAAATCTAATCGATAAAGAGGTATGATCTAATCATAACATGTCACCATGATTATTACTAGATCTAATCAAGCAATACCTGATCTAATCACGTCACACACAAGATCTAATCGAGCAGTACACAAACACACAATGTGTTTATGTACTACGTGGTAGCAAACGACGGCGGTGTGGTGGCGTATGATGGCCGATGCACGTAAGGAGGAGGGGGGGGGGTAATTAAGGTTTTGAATAACTATAAAATGGTGGAAAAACCCTTGTATTTATATGGCTCCAAAACCTTATTTGATAAGGAAAGGATATCTATAAAGGTTTGATACTTATCCAATAAGTAACATTTATTCATTAGGAAAATATATCTTCAAAATATATGCTTTGCTCCTTAAGACACTCCAAATGAAACTACTTGAGTATTTAGTATTTTCGTCCCTTGGACGGCTAGTCCACCTAGTGGACTTTCATGGGCTTTGGCCCAAGTCTATTTGTCCAAAACAATTAATTACTAGTTACTTAATTAAGCCCAAGAGCTAATTAAGTCCAATTAGTAATAAACCAATTAAGTTCTCTTTAATATTGTAATTACTAACATATATACAATGTATATATATATAATAAGAAGTCTTGTGTTATATGTGTATCACCCTGGTCTCATATAATTAATGGTAGTGTTAATTATTATGTTATATCCTTCACTCCCACTTGGGTAGGAATATAACTTCTTAATAATAAATACTGAAAAGCAGTCGTCTAGCAACGTTTATAATAATTGCATCAACCAATCATATAAGTGTTTGTTTCTTGTGAAAAGTGATGGTCGAGAACCATCTGTAGGGTTCTGGTGGTCATCAGCACATGTATCAAACATGCACACAAAAAAAACACATAAAATTGTGCGACCAAAACCCTATGCACAGATCTAATAAACAGTGATATAACCTAAGATAACACATATAAAGGGTGTTTAGCATACTCACTTGTAAAGCCTGCTATACGTAAGCTTCTTTGACCTTATCTGTTGCACGAAACACCTTTTTGATCTCATTGCTGCCTCTCGATCACTTTTAGGGTTCGGGTTGCGTCAGGTTATCCACCGGTACTGCACAAGCAGGACTAGGGCTACAAATCTATCGTAAGTTAGGTAAGTACGAAACTAGCTAAAACTAGCTCATAACCCAATTCATACATAAGAACATCCAGCTCTTCAACTGACACACTATCAACATCAACCAAATTAACTTAATTTTTCATACCTCCAACATATATTCTACCAGGCCAATATTTAAAGAAACCGTTGTGATGAACCCTCATGCTAAACATATTAGATCTACCACCTGAAAACATGTCAATATATGTTTAGGACATTCTCAAATTGCCAAAAAATAAATACCCCAATTAGAAATTCCAATGTTTATAAACAAAATAAAAACCGTGCCATCTTTCTTCTTAGCAGAGTTGTATAGAACAGTATCATCAACTGGATAACCTCGATGTCTTATTACTTTCAATAGAGTAAAATCCATGTTTTGGTTTTTTGAATAATAAAAACGGGTTTTGTGACATGCAATTAGGGTTTGTGAATTGTGATAATTCTTGTAACGAAAGTTGTGGGACGAAAAATAATACAGTCTATGTGTTTATAGGTCAGGAAGAGGGTTAGATTACATGTGAAAATAATACATACATTTTTAATCGAAATAAGGAAATGACATTTGTGCCCTTGGACTAAAGACAAAGCAAACGCCGACTAACGTGGTTGACTAACGGAAAACTGGTTAAGGGACCAGTTTAACATAAAAAAACTTGAAAAAAGGACCTCTGACGACGAAAATGGCATGTTTTGGTTCAGTACGTCATTTTTGGACAAGTTTAGAGACCAACAGTGTATTTTAATCTTATTTTATTATTTTCCTTATTTTTTACTTTTTTATTTTAAAACTATATAAAATAAACTTATCAATAATCTATTTTCTCTCTCTCTTTAATTAATTCAAAATCCAAATCCAAATTTAAATTTAAATTCAAGTCCATATCTAAATTCTAAACCAACCTAACGAGCCCTTTTACATACATCATTTCAGTTGACGATCCTCGAAACATAAAACCAACGTTTCAATGAAAAGCACCTATATTTCATTATTAGTTAAAGGGTCTAGTTCATAGGTATGAATTTTAAAAGAAGAATGATTTAAATATCTAATATTTTAATTAATTCGCTCACATTTACACACACACACGATATATTTCATATGTGTTGTCTTATTTAACCCCTGTGATGTCACATCATAGTGAATATTCCTTTGTCCTCACTTTTTCAAGACAATACGTTTTTGTCGGTTTGCTCACGTATTTACGGCGGTTTTAAGCGTTTGACTTATTAAACTTTATATTTAATGTTCGCGATTTCGGGTTTATAGTTTTTATATAAACAAAATTATAAAAAATAAAAAAAATAATAAAAAAAACAAAAAATAGGGGTCAATCTAAAATTATAGGGGGGATCAAAATAACCCCAACCCATTTCATATTAGTTAAAGTGTCTAGTTCATAGGTATAGTTCATAGGTACGAGTTTTAAAAGAAGAATGATTGAAATATTAGGTGTCTAGTTCATAGGTGACCGCTTAAGCGACTGTATAATAAAAAAGAGAAATGATACGTAAGCTTAAAATTTGAACCTAAAAATATTTGGTAAGATCTTGAAGGCTGCTAACAAGGA
Source organism: Chrysanthemum lavandulifolium (assembly GCA_022545495.1). Lineage (NCBI taxonomy): Eukaryota > Viridiplantae > Streptophyta > Magnoliopsida > Asterales > Asteraceae > Chrysanthemum > Chrysanthemum lavandulifolium. The sequence continues at coordinate 170,067,772 of CM040239.1, forward strand.
CCCACATATTTTACAACCCGTCAAGATCTTGCCAAATGTTTTTAGGTTCACTTTTAGGCTAAATTTTAAGTCTATGTATCATTTCTCAATAAAAAATGTAAAAAGTCACATGCATTTACACGTGTCTCTCATTTTATTTTATTCAAAAAATCCGCTCAAAGGTAAAAAGGTCATTTGACATTTTTTTTGCATTTCACATTTAAACTTCAAACACACATAACATTTAAACGATAAACTTTAAAAAAAAATTTAGCATAATTTTTAAAATTTAATCATCTTTAATTGATATAATTATTATTTAATATTAAAAAAAAATTACATATCATATGGGTCTTGATTTTCTTATTTTTTTGGCATTTTCCACCTAATGTTTAACCCTAATAGCTATCGAATTATGTAAAAATTAAAGCTTGAAAGTTATAGATTTTGGTTCACTCTTTACACAGGTTTTTGAACCACTGAATTTAATGCCATATGAGTAAGGTATCAGACATTAAAGGTGATGTTTTAGTCATATTTGTTGCATAAAAGGTGTTTGATGAAATGTCTAGTTTAAAATTTTAGTGTTAAAATTTTATTAAATGCACTAATTTTTGTACAACAATACATGTACATTAATCATTTTATTAATGTAAGATTCAATAAGTGATTTATTTTAATTGTTATCTTTGTACAAAAATGTACGTATTGTGTTTTATTGCGTTTAACCACAAATTTGACCAATATTAAATTCGAATTAAAAAAATCGTAAGATTTTAAGCCAATCTTGTTCATCAGTCTTGTTTATCAGTTAGTCTTGTTCAACGAGACTGATGAACAAGACTAACCGATGAACAAGACAACCTCAACCTACATGTTGTTCATCAGTTTTCATCAAAATCCATGTTGTTCATGAATGTTCAGTAGTTCATCTTGTTCATCAGTTTTGTTGAACACGACTAAATGATGAGCAACATCACATTATTGTTTATTAGTTCATCAATTAAATCACAATATTCACCAGTTTTTTTATGAACAACATCACATTGTTCATCAGTTAGTCATGTCCTTTAGTTCATCTGTTTTTTATGAACAACATCACAATGTTCATCAGTCAGATCATGTTGTTCATCAGTTTTCTAAAAAATATATAAAAAGCAATTCACAATGTTTATTAGTTAGGTTGTTTATCATCGACGTTGTTCATCAATAAAAAAGATTTGTTCATAAAAAAAGAGTTGCTCATCAATACAAAGAGTTGTTCATTGTGTGATGTCATCAATTTAAAGCATTGTTCATCAATAAAATGAGTTTTTCATCACACACATTGTTCATCAATAAAAAATGTTATTCATTTATAAAAAGAGTTGTTCATCAATAAAATAATTGTTCATCAATAAAAATAATTGTTTATCAATAAAAAATGTTATTATATCAATAAAAAGAGTTTTTCATCATATAAGTTGTTCATCAATAAAAAAATTACCTTCATAAATAAAAAGCATTTTTCATCAATAAAATAGGTTGTTCATCATCGACGTTGTTCATCAATAAAAAAGAGTTATTTATTAATAAAAAGAGTTATTCATCATACACGATGTTCATCAATATAAAGCGTTGTTCATCAATAAAGTGAGTTTTTCATCATATACGGAGTTCATCAATAAATAGAGTTGTTTATCAATAAACAGTGTTATTCATCAATAAAAAGAGTTGTGCATGGCATTTTGGAATTCCGATTTTTGCACACTAACTCATTATGATTATCAAAGACAATTCCCGAAGGTATTATTGTGTAGTTTGTGGGGAGGTTGCAATTAGTGACAAAGAGAGTATGAACTTAGGATTATTTTTTGTTTTTTCTTTTATTTTTACAACCTTATATGTGCATCCCATGTCTAATTATTCCTTATGCATTCTTATTTAAAAATGATCTACCCCTTACCTACTAAATAGGTCCATGATAGTTAAGAAGAAACTGAAATGAGGTTTTGCCTACAATCTATAGAAAATTGTAGAATGCATTGCTATAATCGTGATTTTCTTACAAACTTCATGAAAAATCTATTACCAAACAACAAGTTTAACCACGTCAGGTTGAAACTATCTATCACTAAAACTGTTCAGTGATCAATGTTGCTACATAGTCATGCCACAGTCAATGGTAATCACCTGCAACATAACAAATCACTGGCAACGGTCTATTAAAAAATACATACACATATGTGCACAAATGCCAAAATATCCGAAAAATCTAGTAAGTTTGACGAAAGTACTTCCAAATTAATTTTCTTGTGAACATGATATACATGTCCTGTGATGAAACTTGCAGCATGATGAAGAGCCAAAAACTCCACTAGCCCAACAACATCTTCAACTGTATCAAGCCTTCTTGTAAAAACACATTTGAATTTAAGAAACATAAATCACAAAAGCCACCAACATTACTCCAACACTACTTTGGTTAAAGGTTCTCACTTTCTAGAATCATCATATTTAGGGGAAAGTGATTATATGTGACTTTGGATCTTAATAATCAGATAACCGAACATCAGTTACAACCCTTACTTAAGGAAGAAATAAACAATCATGAGACGATAATGAGTGAAAAGATGACTCACCGATTAGCATTTTTACGGGCATTTCATTCTTTTCTTCCTCCCCATGGATAAATCAATGGGTATAAAACCTGGAGTAAGTTCATTTACATGTAACAGAGAACGAAATTATCAACTTTTGTTATGCATTTGATCTAAGCACGAGAGGAAGATATGGTACAGAAACTCACAATTATGCCTCTTTTACCATACTCCTTTGTGACTGTTCTAGTAAATCCAATCACTCTAATTTTTTATTCACTATAATTTGCTTGGCCTTCTATGCCAATAAGGCCAACAATAGATGCAAGGCTGATAATCCTGCCTTGAACCATTTAGATCCAAAAAAATGATACACAACGAATAGGAAACCAAAAACATAACAACATATATACAAGAGAAAAAGATAGCAAAATACCCTTTTGTTTTTCAACATTACTTTCAAAGCTGTCTGGAAAAAGAGATAAGATCAGGTAAAAAAAATGCCAAATATATAAATAATTGATAATGTTTAGTGTCTAGAGACAAACCTTAGTACATACATTAATAACCTCTTGCCATTCATATTATGTCATTCACATTAAAATCCTAGGCCTCACCAACCCTGTAGCATATGTTGGATGAAAAAGACTGTTGGTCTGATATTTTTGTGTAACATCATGAAATGTATGAACGATAGTTTGAGCAAATGAAAATAACTGATGTTTATTAGAAATAAGAGCATATTTACACAATCTTGACCAGAGTCAACTAATAATACCGATTTGTACATCACGACTGTATCAGTCTCACTTAGAGGTTAAAGTGAAGGCTTTATGAGGGATAGTTGCGGAATAATATCCCTCGCAATGACATATGTTATTCTTCAAGCTATAAAGAGGAATATTCCACTAAGAAGAGGAGGAATTTTCTAGTGGTGGAATCGATTTCTTATCACTACTACTAACCTCCCTTTATATAATAGGGAGATTCACTATTAGTAGTTACAAGAGAACACTGATATATAAACTAGACGCAAACCAGATGTAAGGTACACATGCCCTTTTGTGGCTAAGGTTGCTTTACTGCGCTGACACCTTGGTTTAAAAATGCGCGCATCATTGTGTAAATTGCGCGCAACATTGCATTGCATTTAGGATTTCGCATCATGATGCTTAATGCGATGCTATCCCAAAATGCGATCGCATTATACCGCAATTTACCGCATTTTTGTAATGCTAGCAACGGTCGCAATTGTCGCAATATGAAATTTAGGTCATTTTGGAATAATATAAACCATTTAAAAGAAGATAGAATCTTCTAATAGACTATGGAAAATATAATTTGTTTAAAGAAGTTCAAAACAAACACAACAACGACATCCAAATTACCCTTTGGTTCTTGATCATGCACCATTAACATGAATTTTGAATCCCTCAAACAATCATCTTATTCCAGCTTCATGTTGCGCAAGAGTTCGTATTTTTCTTTGATCATACGTAACCATATAACTTAATAAATAATGAATTAAGATTATTAGCCACTGTTATAACTTATCAGTATAACTTTAATACATTATAACATTATGTCATCATGTATATGTATAGAATGACTTTAATCGTTCACGTTCAACTGCATTGACTGCTAACAATAACCAGGATCTAGACATAAATTATTGAATTCAAGATCCAAAATTAAAAATGAAGTTACATGTTCATCCTATTCAAAAGTAACTAAAAGAGGAGGGTTTCATTTAAAACAACATTTAGTTGGAATTTATAATGTTGTTTCTAAGTATTTTACGTCATGATTTAGTGACTTATTTGTTTTATAAACAGATTATTTGCTTATATTTTATATCTTACTGACTTATTGGTAAATTTATTACATTTACTTGGTAATTTGTTTGATATACTACATATAAATACTTTTTATATTTTTATAATACAAAACGCATCGCGTTCAAAATGCGCTCACATTTGCAACGCACATTGGCCTCTGGGACCTTTAATGCATCGGATCGCAAAACGCAATTTTAAACCAAGCCTGACACCTCATGCAAGTTGTTTTCCATGCTCTCGATGAGTCCTTATCTTCCTAAGGGTTTTCCCGCTTTGCTTTATCTCAAATTACTCCCACCTAAGAACGTCTGAGTACTTCAACCAGATCCTTGACAAACTTTTGCAAGCATGTTTACGTAAACTCTAAGTGTGTCTGATAGATATAGTTTGTTCATGCTTCATGGTTATTTTGGATGGCTTAAGTTGATATGTCTTTCAGAGCCTTAGAGATATTTTTCTACCCTCCAAGACTCTGGTTGTTTGTATTCTTCTTGTACTTTGATAGCTGACTCCACATCAGGATACAAAGTATTCATTCAGTTTTAGTCTTTTCCTTTCACAAAGCTATACTGTTATTACCAAGAAGTATACAACATATCAGAGTAGTTTGAACTCTGATATGTTTGAACTCTAAAATGTGAAGCTACTCAGAGAGTTTCCTTAGTCAGACCAGTTGTTCTTTATAACAACATTTGATTCTATCAAATGGTCTTGGACTTTAACTCTTCTGAGGCTTGCTCACTGAGGTATGTACCTTTGTGATGACGTATAGTCCGTATTCAGGTCATGAACCCAACCAATAACGCTACAAGCAACTGAGCCCAGTACGAATGGGCTAACCTGGTAGCGGTTTGGGCTCACGAAGGCCTAAACCCAAAGTTATTTATGGTTTTGGATATCAGATATCTCTTATTTATGAGATATGTATTGATTGACCGACTTAGGCGGGATACGCCGAAGGTTGGGGGACAAGAAACCAACAAGGATTTCGTGCGTATATAAGGGGCATCTCGGCCCTCATTAAAGGTACGATCTAAAACCCTAACTCTCCACTAAACCCTAAAAACCGATTACTTACTCTCAAGCCGGAGGATAATCGTGGGAGACAATCCCACGATAAGCCTAACGGTGTTTTCTGTTTTCTTAGTGCGCAGGTCTCAAGCATCAAGATCCAATTGATACGAGAACCGGAGTCCAAATAAGGAACGCCCAACTTTTGTATCAACAAGTGGCGCCATCCGTGGGACCAATCACTAAGAACTAGAATGACGAAGCAAGGAAACCTAAGCCAGCGATCGCATAGTGACCTATAAGGGAAGAAGCAGCAAAGTGGATCAGCCTCTAAGCAGGCCTCTGGAACAACCAGTACAACCAGAAATCAAGGGTCAGGCCCAGATCTGGTCTTCGCAAAAGTGGAACCACGCACGAGGACAACCCATGCCACTGCAACAACCACCAGCGCAGAAGATCCACTGCGTACCCTTTTCACCACTCCCCACCAATCGGTGCCAGAAAAGGACCTCACAAAAACGCCGGGCGTGCCTCTCCAAAACAGGGGTCCAAATGTGGAAACAGACATCCTCGCACTAGAAGGAGTCGTGCTTGAACTAGCACCAATTGACTTCGTGTCTCAAAACAACGAAACCTTGGCTGCCCTCATGCAAGAGGAGGTGAAAAAGAGGTCGAGTCAGAGCCTGCAGCACCGACTAAACTTCGACACGGAGTATGAGACATCCCCATCGCGTCATCAGAAGGAGAGGCGCGGGAAGGATAGCTGCTGCCCCCCAGTGTTTACCAGGATTGGGAAGAGAGTTGAGAACGATGAAGCAGCTGACCTGTAGTATCTGGAAGAACACGAAGAGGACGGACGGCGTACCAATGTCCACGCTAGGCTTGGTAGCCGCAGGGTCCATGACAGACTTGACGACGGCACTCCCAGTGAAAGTGTTCAAGCTCGGATTAGAGACGGTCGGTAAGCGCCGAAAGAGGGGAGGCTCATCCTCTGGTGATTCCTCGGAAAACGAAGACAGCGAAACAGGACACTGGAAGTCCAGGGGAAGATATTGCGACCAAGAGGAGTAAGATATGTCTCTTCCCTGGCGCCACCAAAAGGTGGATGCATTCACTCGACGCATCAGCGATTTCTCAGAAGATAAAAGAAGGCGCATGCCCACCAATGTGAAAACCTATGATGGAACAGGTGATCCGGACGATCACCTAAAATTTTTCGAATCAGCTGCTACCATCGAAAATTGGCCACAACTGTGTGGTGCCACATGTTCAATTCCACATTAGTGGGAATTGCTGCGAATCGGTTCAATAAGCCTCACGCGAAGCATTGATGGCTTTGAAGAATTGCGTATAGGCGTTTACTGAACTTCACTCAAAGGAAGAAGTCGCCAAAAACCTGTCGAACTTGCTGTGGTAAAACAACACCGGGGAATCTATAAGCGCTTATGTAGACCGCTACAAAGATGAGTGCATACATGTCAAGGCATGCCCCAAATACTAAGGATCTCGGGGTTCATGAGCGGGATCAATAATCGAACTCATCAAAAGGCTGAACGACAAGGTCCCCCAAACCTTTGATGAACTTATGAAACGCACAAGGTCCTTTATCCAAGGAGAAGCTGCCGCGGCGGACAACAAGAAAGGCTACTCAAACTATAGGTCACAAGAACAGCCTAGGAGACAATCCATTGGCGAGTAGCAACCGCAACAAGAACTACCATGCCGTGGGGGCGGACGAGATAATGAAAAATATACCCGCTAACCAAGACTCCAAAGGAGATATTCGCGACGGAAGCGCGAACTTCCCGAGGCCCCACCAATGCGCACCCGGAAGAGCTGCGCGTGGGGAACGAATACTGCGACTATCATGGACAGAAAGGCCATACCACCAACGAGTGTGTCCAATTGCACCAACTAATTGATAAGCTAGTAAAAGAAGGCAGATTGAACCATTTAGTTAAGAACATCAAGGAAGGGAAAGATAAGCAAAAGGCGGGAACAAGAAAAAGCGACCAAAGATAAGGTCGATACCATCTACATGATACAATCATGGCAACGAATGACTAGGCGGAAGATCGGCCAAAAGTTTTCCGTGGGCGAAATCTCTTTCCCCACCTTGGCTGCGGACAACGCGGTGGTAGAACCGCTCACCATTGAAATTAATGCAGGGGTCACGATATCCACCGCATGTATGTTGATGGGGAGCATCCATGAACATAATGTATGAACATTGTTTCAAGCGACTACAACCCGAGATACGAAGTCGATTAAGCTGGTCATGACATCGTTGGTGGTTTTACAGGAGAAAGATATGGCCCATGGGGCAAATCGCCTACTAGTCAATGTTGGTAATAAGGAACACTCCACAATAGCTGGATGAATTTTATGGTGATCAAACCCCTTCGCCAAACAATGGCATTATTGGAAGAACAGGATATCGACCTTGCGCTGCTGTAATACCGCTTCACAAAGACATGGGATGCTCAAGTTCCGGTGAGGAGGCATTGTTACTCTCTACAATACCACCGTACCACCTAGAGAATGTAACACAATTACATGTGAGACGGCGCACATTTTAGAACAACGCGCAACTAAAGTATCAAACCTGAGGGTCGTAATTCATCCTGATTACCCAGAGCAAGAAGTATCGATCGGGATCGTTGTCGATAACGACACGAGAGCCGTGCGCACTCTTGCAAAAGAATCGGATATCTTTGCATGGGAACCAAAGCACATAACCGTGTACCACGCTCAATTACTGAACACAAGTTGAGAATCCGACAAGGATACTCCTCGATCTGACGGTAAGAAGCGGCCGGGCTCAGGGCGCGCAAGCAGTCTGGCGAAGTACATAAACTTGTGGATGCGGTATCATCGAGAAGTCTATTACCATATTTGGATTTCCAACCCGGTGATGGTCAAGAAGAGCGACGGTAGTTGGCGGATGTGCGTGGACTTCACGGATCTCAACAAAGCATGTCCACAAGATCGCTACTCACTACCGAGATAGGCGGAAGATAAAATATTTGTGCGGATACCCACTTAAATGCTTCTTGGGCGCATACAAAGGATACCACCAAATCCAGATGGCTAAAGAAGATGAGGAAAAAACGGCCTTCCATACAAGCCAAGGCGTCTATTGTTATACTAAGATGCCCTTTGGCTTGAAGAACGCAGGCGCCACCTACCAGCGATTGGTAGATAACGCATTTGAAAAATAGGTGGGCCGCAACCTAGAGGTTTATGTTGACGACCTTATCATAAAAAGCCATATTGAGGACGAATTAGTGCGCGATATTGAAGAGACATTTAAGAAATTACGAGAGATCAACATGAAGTTAAATCCTAAGAAATGCACCTTTGGCGGTACAAAAGGCATGTTCGTGGGATATTTGATAGAGCCCGATGGCATTAAACCATGTCCAGAAAAAACGAAGGCTGTCATCCAACTTCCTTCACCGCGCACGTTGAAAGAAGTCCAGTCTCTGAATGGAAAACTAGTCGGTTTGAACAGATTCTTATCCAAATCAGAAGATAAGTCACTCCCCTCTTCAAAGCGCTCAAGAATTGTACAAAAAGGGAAATTTTCATTTGGACTACGAGGCGGAAGAAGCTTTTATACTGACTTAAACAACACCTAGCGCGCCCCATGCTAGTCGCGCCCGCCTGTGGGAAGAACTAATTATGTACTTATTTGCGACTCATGGGCGATCGTGATGGTGCTCTTGACGGATAGGAATTCAAGACAAACACGGTATATTTTGTAAGCAAAGCACTCAAGAAAACAAAGGTTAACTATAGCGCAATGGAGAAGTTGGTCCTAGCATTAGTATTCGCCGCCAAAAGACTGCGTAGGTACTTCCAAGCACACCCAATAGCGGTGATCACAGACCAACCTATAAAGAAAATCATCTCCAAACTCGACGCATCAGGATGACTACAGAAGTGGAGCATGTTGCTAGGAGAGCATAACATCTCCTATAGACCACGCACTGCAGTTAAGGGGCAGATACTAGCAGGCTTCATCATCGAAAAACCAGATAATGATGATGCACCTTCAGAAAGAAGGTGGAACTACAAGAACCATGGATCCAATTCACGGATGGATCTTCATGCGTGGATGGATCAGGCGCAGGCCTTATCCTCACGAGTCCAGAAGGAATGGAATTCACTTACGCACTACGTTTTGAATTCACAGCCACAAACAACGAGGCCGAGTATGAAGCCCTAATTGCTGGATTACGCATTGCAGGTCGAATGCGCATACGCAACCTAGAAGCAAATATGGATTCCCGGCTAGTAGCCAACCATGTGTTGGGCGAGTATGTGGCTAAAGAGGAAAACATGATTCAATATCTCGACAAGACCAAGTCACTAATCTAGATTTTTGACAGGTTTACCATCAAACAAGTCCCTAAAGGGGAAAACAGAAAGGCGGATGCACTGAGCAAGATTTCATCCACAAGCTTTGGGCACCTGTCAAAACAAGTGTTGGTGGAAACGCTGAAGAGCAAGTCCATCTCCGAGATGGAAATATCCACGGTGATAGAGGAGCAAGGTCCTACATGGATGACTCAAATAGTCGAGTTTATAAGTAAGGGTGTATTGCCCCAGGAGCAGAAGGACGCCCGACGAGTACGGCGCACATCACAGAGGTTTGAACTTCGGGACGGTATACTATATCAGCGTTCATTTCTACAACCATGGCTTGATGTCGGACCCTTCAAGCGATTACGTACTCGAGAGATCCACGCTGGTTCATGTAGCATGCACTCAGGACCACGATCTGTTGTGGCACGTGCTTTACGGTCAGGATACTATAGGCCTACGATGCACCGTGACGCGCGGGACTTAGTAAGAAAGTGTGGTGACTGCCAAGTTCACAGACCCATTCTACGCCAACCACAACAGGAGCTAACACCTATTACGTCACCATGGCCATTCTATAAATGGGGTATCGACATTGCCGGCCCCTTCCCTATTGCACCAGGGGGATTGAAATTCCTTTTAGTGGCTGTAGACTATTTCACCAAGTGGATTAAAGCAAAGGCGGTCGCGACAATCACAGGAAATCAGGTAAAACGGTTTGTTTGGGAAAATATCGTATGTCATTTTGGATTACCTGGGAAAATCATCTCGGACAACGGAAAACAATTCTATGACAACCCTTTCAAGGAATGGTGCGAAAAACTAAATATTGCACAGCACTTCGCGTCGGTTAAACACCTACAAACTAATGGTTTAGTCGAGCGTGCAAATCGAAGTCTGGGCGAAGGAATTAAAGCACTCTTAGACAAACACAAAGGAAGGTGGGTGGAGGAGTTATCGCATATCTTGTGGGCGCACCGCACGACAATCAAAATTAGCACGGGAGACACTCCCTTTTCTCTTTTCTATGGGACAGAAGCCGTCATACTAGCCGAAATTAGGATGCCAACTATTCGTACTACCGAAGTTAATGTTACAACCAATGACGATGAATGACACATTGACTTGGACCTGTTGGAAGAAAGGCGCGAACGCGCGGCTATATGCGAGGCGAAAGCTAAGTCAAAAATGAAAGGATACTATGATGCTAAGGTTTGAAGCACCTCATTCAGACCCGGTGACTTTGTATATCGCGCCAATGATGCGAGCCATGCAGAAGATATAGGAAAACTTGAACCGAAGTGGGAAGGACCTTATGAGGTCATTGAAGCATTAGGAAAGGGCGCGTACAAGCTGCATGACATGGATGGTCGTGAGCTACCACGCACATGGGACATCTGTAATCTCAAACGATGTTATCTCTAGGTACGGCCACAGCCCATCACACGAACACCACCGCACTTTAGTATAGTGCTCAATAAATATCCGTGTATTTACATTCTATTTTACTTAGGCAAATGTCTTTTTTCTTTTTACAAATACTTGCAAGTATTAATAAAACGTCGTGGTTTCTAGCTAACTTCGCGACACATTTCAATTTGTTATTTACATCTTATTTATGTCTCAACATTGTTGTTATATTATCTTTTGCCTACATGGCGTGTATGCACTTACTAAACCCACGATGGTAAAAAGGATGAGTAAACCTACTAAATAACTCGTTGAGTAAGAGGGTTGCAAACCTATCAACATTGGATCATGCATCCTTGTTAAACACCTTATTTTCAAGACGTTGGAATAAGTTCAATGCGCATTCCACGATGGATGCGCAACATTCCATACTATGTGTATTTAACAAACTAGGAATCAAGACTCTTGACTCCTTAATATGATATTTACAGTACGCTGCATATCACACCATACACGATTATGACACAAGTATTTAGAAATTATGTTTCAAGATCATGACTCTCATACATGATTATGGACTTCATATATTCTTCCCGCTTATACAACCATTTGATTCTTAGATAATAATAACATTTTTCATGCAAAGACGGATAACTAAGTACAAAAATTATAAGTCGCAACCACATTCAGATCAACACACCTTCAACAAAAGGAAAATTTTATTATGAACCACGAGTTCTTACAAAAAGGATATTTACAAAGAAGCTATGGCCTACATACTATTACAACGCCTAAGATGTGAGCTCTCAACACGGTTTGCAGCATCCCCAGCCTCTGTCAGTTTCTTCAATAGGTCAGAATCCTGGCGCGATACTGTTGCGACACTAACAGGTACCCCGTCGGATCTAGGGAGATGCGTTGCGCCAAGACCACACAAAATGGCCTTCCTCTTCACGCCCTTCTTCTTTGCAAGTCTCATAGCTTGGGCTTCTAAGGATTCCTTCAAAGGAATTTCCTTCTCAAGCGCAAAAGGGTTTAGGATTTCACGGGGGCGAGCAAAGATAGGCACTTGCAGCTGTGACTCATCAGGCTTCAAAAAATAATCAGGTTGCACTTCTGCATCATCAGCATGGTGGCGGGCCAAGGTTAATCCCTCCATAATCACACCTATGGGATAATCTTGGTCGCACTCCAACTGAGCAATCTGAGGAAGCTCTAATATTTTCATCTTTTTCATCGCAACAACAAGATCCTCATAGGCATGCTCATTGTACCCAGGTACCTGTGCGGCAGGCACTTTCAAAAGGTCACCCTCATGAAGCTCCTCTATGGCCTCCGCCTTACCACGCACCAACGCGCACTGCACAACACTTCCAAAGGTGTCTGTTACCTCTCGGGACTCCAAAGTGTTGAGCGCAGCAAGGCGCAAACCATGGCTGATGAACCACCTTCGCTCAGCAATGGTGGAAACAAGCTGAGGATACAGCTCTTCATCGTACTCAATGCTGAGCTTGCGAAGTTTCATCTCCTGCACCTTCAGCATTCCATCCACAACTGCACGAAACTCTCCCAACCGAGAGAAGGGTTCATTCTTCCCCTCCTCCAAATACTTAAGCGCCCAGACGCAAGAGGCCTTGTAATGCTCCAATGCTGCACGCTCCTGGCTCACTTGGACCAGCAATGACATCTTTTCTCCAGCAAGTTTTTGAGAATAAGAGTTCCCCGCCTCTACCTCAGCCTGAGCACTGGCCAAACGTGCCTCCAGCAACGCAATCTGTTTGTCCTTATGCGCGCTATGGCTACTCTCCCCAGCATATCTTGACTTTAGCTGCGCGACCAATGTAGCCTGGTGCGCAGCAGCCAAACCAAGCTCCTCAACAAGTTGGTCCATTGGCACATCCCGAGATGCCAATGGATCGGCGCCTTTGTCCTCAAGCGCAGGAGGGTCAGTGCAAATAGGACTCGCCTTGGGTGGCGACTCCACAGAATGCCTAGCAGTACTCCCAGCAGTTTCAACATAGCACACAAACAAAGAAATTTTATGATTATTTTATACAACAAATAAGGATGCACTAAGTGTTTCGGCGACAATACTTACTTGGGAGGAGTAGTCTCGATTCTGTGGAGGCGATGATTCATCGATGATGACTCGTCATGAATGACAGGCGTTTCCTCCTAGATGAGCTCGCTTGCTCTTGACCCCTTGGTGCCTTCCTCGGCTCTTCCTAGAAGACTTCCACGCTCTCCACTACGTTTGCGTGAAAGCTCGCCATAGGCGAATGTACCACAGGGTGGGAGCGCTACGCAGAGGGATTGCCTCGGTAGCAACGGAAGAATCACCCCGGTTCCTCGGTGCATCTCCATGGTGCACCCGCAGTAGCTTCCGAATAGGGACTTCCCTCTCTCAAAGGGTGCACCCCTACGGTAACCTGGCGAGGTTTCGCCAATTGCACAACGCTGAACAAATCCATCTCTACGCAGCAAGAAACAAAAAAAACAACTTATATAAAGTACAAAGGTGAAAAGAAAGGCTCACATTAATAAAGAAAAGGAGTAGGAAGGACGAGCACCCACCCTGGTCATCCGCGTCTAAGAAGGTTGGCACCTCGTCAGGACTATCGAAATAGTTGCGACTGATGCCCATGTGTACTAAAAATTCCTCGGGATAGGAACTGATGGGAATACGATTGGCGTTTATCGTTTCCGCATCATCTGTATTGTATGTTCGGGGAGGCGCTCATCCTTCAGAGAGAACTTTGGGTATAGAAGCCAAAGCGCCATGGGAACAACGCCTCATCAACCCGAAGAATTTCTCTCCCGGTTCCTAAGCGCGTCTAGTTTTTCAGTATATCATTGCAGCCGCCCTGCACGCTTAGCGAACGAAACCCACCCGTTTGACCACGTTGTATGGTAAAGCGGAAGAGATAGATAGTGGGGTTAATCGCCAAAAGCGGAAATTAACCTCAAAGTTTATTATTTTGCTTGCACCTATACAAAGGCGGTGGGATATGTGGCGGTAGTAATTTAACACGTCGCACAAGAATAGGGAGGCGGCACACGTTGATTCGCAAATTTGAAAAGCGCGTGTATACCCTACTTTCCGCCGGAAATCCGCTATTGACGCTGCGCGGTGAAACTCTTGGATGCAGTGCAAACGGGATATAATATTCCGAGGTGAACTCGCGCAGTTCATCCTCGGTCATATCGGATGCATAGTCAGTTAATCCACGAACCATAATCAGGTTTAGAATGCGCACGCGCGGTTACCTTTAAACGTTTGTGGTTTTCTCGGTTGATATTTCAAGCTTTTCAACAATGGTGGAAATGCTTTTTTACTGTGAGAAACACAATAAAAGGGAGGCGGTAGTTTAAATAGGGTTCCACTTCCATGCGATGCTTGACACGTGGACCCCACTTTCTCCAAACGTGTGGATATGAGTTGCTGATGTGGTACACTTTCCATTCACTTTCCCACGTTTCTGAGGGATGTATTTGACATATTTTGTTGGATTCACCGTATCTTCTTTAAGGCGGAAACCTTTGAAGCTTCTCCGCCACGCCTTGAGGAATATGTGAGCTACAGTTGTTAGTCTAGCATCTGCGGGTTTCACCCTGCGCACACTAGACTGGGGGGACATGATGATGTATAGTCCGTATTCGGGTCATGAACCTGACCAATAACGCTACTAGCAATTGAGCCCAGTACGAATGGGCTAACCCGGTAGCGGTTTGGGCTCACGAAGGCCCAAAACTAAAGTTTTTTATGGTTTTGGATATCAGATATCTCTTATTTATGAGATATGTATTGATTGACCGACTTAGGCGGGATACGCCGAAGGTTGGGGAACACGAAACCAACAAGGATTTCATGTGTATATAAGGGGCATCTCAGCCCTCATTAAAGGTACGATCTAAAACCCTAACTCTCCATTAAACCCTAATGACCGATTACTTACTCTCACGCTGGAGGATAATCGTGGGAGACAATCCCACGATAAGCCTAACGGTGTTTTCTGTTTTCTTAGTACGTAGGTCTCAAGCATCAAGATCTAATTGATACGAGAACCGGAGTCCAAATAAGGAACGCCCAACTTTTGTATCAACACTTTGCGAGATAGCTGATAGTGATCAACAATGCTGATCCTAGTCAAGGAGTAAACTTTGCTCATAGTTTACAGTTTGGCTTTATCAGAGAAATGAATTGTTTCTTTGACGTAATCAGCAGTTTTAATTTAAGCTGATTGAATGTTTCAAATACTTGTGAGGGATAACCAAGTTAGATTTTGACCCTAACAATCTCCCCCTATTTGAACATAAAATTAGCCTAAGTTTTATCAGAAGTAAGTGAGCATAACGGCTTCTTCTTACGTTCTGATTTATAGTCAAGATTGAAAACATAAACATATGAATTAAGGTGGTCTACGTTTATCAGATGTAAGTGATCATAACAGCTTCTTCATACACTCGGATTTACAATCAAGTATACATGTATATCTAATTTTAAGGTAGTCTAATTTTATCAGAGGTAAATGAGTATAACGGCTTCTTCTTACACTCTGATTTACAACCAAGTATTTACATGTATAACTATAAACAGATGTTTGATTCTTCAGAGGTTTTTTGATGCTTTACTTATCCTTAATTTCATTCTTGGATGTTGTTTTCCATGTATTTGAACTTCTTCTCGAAAGGAAGCCAGACATTTCTTGATTTGAACCATTTCTTCCATTTTGAGGACTGTGTTCTTTAGTCGCTGATTTTGGAAATATCAATGACCATTGGAAGGTTTGGTTAGAAGGTATGAGTCATTTAGTAAGTATTTACTAATTTCTTAGGTATCAGGAATAATTTTAGAATCAGTTTGAGAAATTTGGTTTGGAGGTAGTGTTTGTGTTTGAGGGTAAGATTAATAGTAGTGAATAGTATACTATTTTAGAAAACCTTATATCCAGACACATATGATGGTGGTATCAATCCATCGTCCTTCTCTGATTTCATATGACTTCTAATTCTCTTCAATCCCTGGCAGCTATCAGTGACTCAGGTTGAGGTATCAGCTGTGCTGATAGTGCCTTCTTATCCCTGGTCAATTCTACATTAATATTCCTAAGTTTTGCAACTCATACAAGTTTAAGGCATTAAAGAATTAAGAATTAAGAATTACAATGCTTACTCTTTGATGAAGCTGAAACAAAACATTCTTATAAGCTTTGATTTTTTTTAAATTGGAGAAAACCTTCTAAAATTAAAGGCTGAGAATATTTTGCATTCAGCGTTCCTTACTCTAGGTAATCCTATTCATTGAGTAGAGATAGTTTGGTCAGCTGTTATAAGTTAGTTGTCCCTTGTAAACTGTCTCCTCTTACATGAATGTAGGAATTGCCTAATATTGATCAGTAGTAAGTGAGCATACAAGCTTCTTCTTACTAACTGACTTAGAACAAAGAATAAAGTATAAGTATATGAAGTCTGTTTTTTTGTTGTTTATGTTCTCTTGGTGAAGTTTATTGAGGATCAGGGATAACTTTGTCAAACGAGCATTCGCTGATGTACCTTTACTAAAGAAATCTTCATACAACCCCTGAATCTACTTTGCTTAATAACCTTTGATGCTCCTCGAGTTTATAGCATCTTGTACTCATTTCTTAAAAATATTGGTGACTATTGATAGTGACCAGTTTGAGCATTTAAGCACTGCCACACTTTTAGCTTGTGAGAAATGATGCTCACATTTTCCATAGAGTCTTGATGTATATATCTTTCAAGATGAATGAATCTACTAAAAACCAGAAGTCATGGTGACTTATATCTGATCAGATGAACTCACAAGAAAGTAGTGCTAAGAGAAGTTAGGTTGAGAGAGTGGAGAAGAAACTGAGCGAGCTACATTCTGGACAATAGAAGTTTGAAGAAGCATATGGTTGGGTGGGTTTGAATGTTATCAGTCGTCATCCGAGAGCGACTTTGTATTATTAGTTGTCATTCAAGAATGGATCTAGATCATGCGAGTGATCAACCCACTATGATACCACTTGTTGGTCTGATATTTTTGTGTAACATAATGAAACTTATGAACAATAGTTTGAGTAAATGAAAATAAATTATGTTCATTAGAAATAAGAGCATGTTTATACAATCTTGACATGATTCAACTAATAATACCCATTTGTACATCACGATTGTATCAGTATCACTTAGAGGTTAAGGTAAAGGCTTTACGAGGATAGTTGCGGAATACTATCGCTGGCAATGATAAATGTTACTCTTCAAGTTATAAAGAGCAAGATTCCACTTAGAAGATGAGGAAGTTTCTAGTGGTGGAATCTATTGCTTATCACTACTACTAACCTCCCTTTATATAATAGGGAGATTCATTATTAGTAGTTACAACAGAACATTGATATCTAAACTAGAAGCAAGCTGCAAGTAAGGTACACGTGCACTTGTATGGCTAGGGTTGCTTTACTATAATGACACCTCATGCAAGTTTCTTTTACTCTGCTCTTGATGAGTCCTTATCTTTCCAAGGGATTTCACGCTTTGTTTATCTTAAATTACTCCCGCCTAATCACATCTGAGTACTTCAGCCAGATCCTTGACAAACTTTAGCAAGTATGTTTAAGTATACTCTGAGTGTGTCTAATAGATGTAGTTTGTTTAGGCTTCATGGTTCTTCTGGATGGCTTAAGTTGACAAGTATTTCAGAGCCCTAGAGACATTTTTCAGTCCTCCAAGACTCTGGTTGTTTGTATTCTTCTTGTACATTAATAGCTAACTCTGCATCAGTATACAAAGTGTTCATTCAGTTTTAGCCTTTGCCTTTCACAAAGATATACTGTTGTTACCAAGAAGTATAAAAAATATCAGAGTAGTTTAAACTCTGATATGTGAATCTACTCAAAGAGTTCTCTTGGTCAACCCGCTGTTCTTTATAACAACATTTGATTATATCAAATGGTCTTGGACTTTAACTCTTATGAGGCTTGCTCGCTGAGGTGTATACCCTTGCGAGATAGCTGATAATGATCAGCAGTGCTGATCCTAGTCAAGGAGTACACTTTTCTCATAGTTTACAGTTTGAATTTATCAGAGAAATGAATTGTTTCTCTGATGTAATCAACTATCTTAACTTAGGCTGATTGAATGTTTCAAATACTTGTGAAGGATAATCAGGTCAGATTTTGACCCTAACAAAGACTTATTTTATAAGGCAAGAAAACAGAATGTAACACATATTATTTCCTTTCCTTTTCATTTTTTAGAATAGAAATTAAGTAGGACTCATACATTGATAACACATAGATAGGATAATCGTATTCTTAATCCATTTACAGTTGAATAGCAAGTGTAGAATTTCTATCGTCCCTAAATATACAAAAATCCATCTTTTAGATAGATGTGGTTCAATTGTGAATGACTTCTTCTTCTAATATTTACGATCTTTTCAATTTTTGTTATATACTATTAGAAGATAGATGTTAAACTGTTCAAGGAGAGAGAACTTGATGCTTGCAAAAGTAATTAAACATTATAACGTTCCATAAATGGGTTGGGGTGCGTTCAATTTTGCAAAATAAAAAAACGGATTTGATAGTGGTGGTTGTGTGGTGGTGATGCAAATTAAAAATAAAATAAAAGTTAGGAAGAAGAGGGTAAATTAGTCATTTTGTAGGGTCTAAAACAGTAACAAACGAGAATTTCTAATGACCGTTAGGCTAAGGGACACAATTTGCTGCGAAACATGCACAGTAGTGGCATAATTTGCAAAGTTATCTTTTCAGTGGCATAACTTGAGAATTGTATTACTTAGGGACATTTTTTGCAGTTTACTCTAAATTTATTTTGTTTTATTATTAGTAATTGGTTTTTATACGATCATTTGGATCTAAAATATATCGTGACAATTTATTGATATGTAGGATAAAGTAGCTTAGACTTTCTTTACCATAGGCTCACAACATAAGATCAGGTATACTGCCCTTTAGTATATGGGTAGACCACTAGGTAGACAAGCATTATAAATTTAAGACCTGATCTTGCGCACCTAGAGGTATACAAATTATCTAACCTAACTATTAAAACAGGGGTTCAATTTGAGAGATTGGCACAGATTTGATTACTAAGCTACTAATAACACTAAAGCAAGAAAATAAAATGTTTGGTTGAGGTGGAATGGTAGAAGAACATGCTAGCCAAGTTCATCACATCAAGACTTAATGATTGATCTACAAGTGCAATGATCTAGTGTTACTTTCATTGGTGAGTCAGAAAATGTAGACTAAGCTCAGAGGAGCGTGTATTTTAGCCCTATAAATACATTTCCTATCTATCATAGACTAATCCGGATAATCATGGTTAATTAGCCCTATGTATATACACCATTAACACGATGGTCACAACGTTAATAAGCTTCAGGCATGCATAAAGTCCTTCAACTATTAAATATAATCTATCTTAGTAGTCTAATGGAAGTAAGACTACATAATCTCCAGCGAATGGTCATCTATAAAAGATCTCACACTAACTTACTTGCCTTAATCATATATCGACTACCATAAGGATACGGTCGGCCTTTAGTCCTAATGGTAACCACTTGTGAAGGTATTATTATCCCTTACACCAACCATTATGATACATATTATAAATCGTAGAAGTAAACTTATAATATAGACAATAGCCAACATACTTCAATCAAGTAAACTAACGAATCGAGCATGATAAGCATATAAATTATCCAACAAAAATTCAATAAATCAAAGTAAACAAATCAAATCAACATGATAGTCATAAACTTGGCTAACACAGAGGGTGCTAGCCTATGATCTCAGTAGCAAAACAAAATGTAATAACCAAAGTTGTACGAATAGAATCCATAATGAAGATGATATGCTAATCGAATGATTACCAATGTAAATGTGGTACGAGATGTTCTTTTGGGTAATGTTAATATTTATTGGTCTTCCTTGGCTCTGGAAACCGACTTGGGTGGTGAGAATGATGCCCTAAGTCAAAAGAAGGCCTTATATTTATTGTTTCTAAAAACTGGCATGATAAGCCGTATTGGTGTGGTCGATATAACGTATTGAAGATATAACACGCGAGCTCCACTAAAAAAATATTGTGATATAATAGCCAAACACCTTTGGATATGGCGTATCTATGGATTTAGATACGCCATATTGCATGCATTCCAATTATAGGGTCTTCAATAGCTAGGGATCCTATACGATATATGTCCAAGCTTCATTACGTCATATTCTTCAAGTGTCTTGTACTCTTTAAATCAACCAAGTTTAATATACAGCGTATACCCAGAGAAGGATACACCGTATTCTTCAAGGTCAGGCAAGGTCTTGAAATCTTCTAAGTATGGGGATATGGCATATCTAATTGGTATTGATATGCTGTATTGGGAGTCTGATTAGTATACTTCATTTTCTTCGTTTGCTCCAACTAATGTTGTTGACCGTGTCCTTTCTATTTTTGCTCTAGAATTACTAAGAATCACAAAAGTAAATGATTAAGTAACGATTCATATATAAAATCATAGTAAATGAGCAAAATATACGAGATAAATAATGCATAAATATAGTACTTATTTGATCACATTACCGTCACAACTGAAGAGTAACACCGTCACACTATGGCGGTGGAAAATAAACCCTCACTAGATTGATTGGCTGATGACGTTACAACTATAAGGCGACGCTATCACTAACACAAAAACTATATTTACTCTTGCCTTATTTCATATTTTCGTGTGAATTTGTAAAAGAAAAACGCTAGACGAATATTAGTTGTTTTCCAAATGTTTTAGCCTCAAGAACTCATATGTATTCAAGAGATAAATTATTTTTTAAATCAATAAAGTATGTTTATCATTAATTGTTTGATTACATCTATTGATTTTTCATCAATTGCTATGTTTGGCTAAATCATTAGTGTTTATCTAGGATTGCATGAATTTTTTTAGTGTAATAGTTATTCATGTTGTCTCTTATTATGAATATGGTCGTTAGAAGTTACAAAATGGTTAGGAAATCCATCCAAGCTTGAACATTAACTAGACGTGTGGGTAACCAACACACGACTATAAATAAGGAATATCCCCAATTCACTAAATAAGGCGTGACAATTCAATAGGATTAATTAGATAAATATGGTTTTCCCATTTATAAGTTCTCGCCGCCATTTTACTTTTGGTGTTTTTTAATTCATTCAATTTAGGTTATTTGTTAGTCAAACACAAACTCCTTAAAACCCCGGATTTTTAGTTGCTTTCTAATAAAATAAATACCAAAAAAAATCTTCCCCCATCTTTAGATCAAACTGTCATACATCTCGAGCTTACCTCACTATTCCCCTAGAGAGCGATCTTCCTATGCTCTTGCCTATATTACAATACAACAGTTTGGTACACTGTCTAAGGGGTTGTAAAACTTCAATGTTGCAACCGACGCATCATGCACAATCTGAATAGCACTAAGATTATGACAGTATAATGTTGTAGGATTAGTAACATGAACACGCAAATATGTAAGTAATCAACGTAACCAAACAATCTCCCAAGTAGTAATAGCCATGACACGATATTCATATTCAATATTAATAACCTAACCGTCCCTAAACCTTGGATACAAGCACAAGTGGTGTTCTTTCTAGTCTTAGGCGCAACTTAGGTTGTTAGGATTTTTTCTTATTTTGTTACAGGTATGTCTCATTTTCTTAAGTTTTAGAGAAATTGAATCATGTGTATCATCTGTCTCCTTTTATTGAATGCATCTGTGGAAAACTAAAAGGGGGGTTAAATAGTTTTACCAATTAAAACTCGTTTTAAACTATTTAGATCGACTTAGGTCAATCTATTTAGATGTGTGTTGGATGTTGATAAACAAACATATAGAAATATAAATATGTAATGAAAAGATAAAGAGTAAGAAGCACAAAACCACAATGCGAGTATTTATAGTGGTTCGGCTACAAGGACACCTTCCTTGCCCTACTCCACTCCCCGGGTCACCTACTCGAGAGTTCGTAATCACTACACAACATCGACTCCTTATGGTGGAGAAAAATTCACAACGTTGCCTACTCTTTTTCCGGTACTAGGCTAACCACCGGGTTCTTTCACACCAAGGTGAACCACACCTACCACAACATCGCCTACCCTTTATCCGATACTAGGCTAAGTAACGAGTTCAATTACAATGGAGGAACTACTACCCAACACTACACCAATCGCCTAACCCCAAAGGAGACCAACTCCTTATTACAACATCATCAAGGATATCAATATCCTTGGATCCAATACTAAACTATCTTGTACATCGAAACACACCATATCGAATGTACATCTTAGGCACCTTTCACTAATGCGTTTGACTAGATCTTCAAGACACATTTCACTAATGTCTTGTGACTTGACTTCTAGGTACCCTTCACTAATGCCTACAAACACGGATGATCGACACCCTTCACTAATGTCTTCGTGTTGCCACTTGAGACATCTTTCACTAATGTCTTCAACACTAGACTTCTTAGTAGAAAGAAAAGAACCATCAACAAGAGGACTTCAGTAGTCTTGATGATGAGGAAGCATGGCAACTCATGGACTTGAGTTTGCTTGACTTCAAAGGTGGTGATCTCGCCTTTAAGAGGAACCTAGAGAATCACACAAAAACAAAACTATAAACATAGATCACTTGGATATGGGGTTAGAGAGTTTTTAACTCAAGGAGAAAGTATGTGAGAAAGGGGTGAGAAAAAATGAAGAAATGGCTCACTATTTATAGAGAGAAAATGCCTACTGTTCCCCGGATCCCATGGATCCCTCCCTTAAGGGATCCATCTAGCGTAAAGCTAGGGATCCGTGGGACGCTCCTCTTTGCCCATGGGTATTTTGGTCATGGGTCATGGGTCATGGGTTATAGGTTGATCCATGGGTATTTCTTTAGATACAATGTATCTAATGAGTGCAATGTATCTAGTCAAGTGGGTATGGGTCAATACCATGGGTTGTGGATATGCTCCATGCGTTGTAGTTATTTACCCATTATATAATACATACTAGTTATGTATATATTTGCCCAATATGTAAACACTAGTTGTTGTACATATGTATTACTAAATCATAAAATCACTTATACATGTTTTAGTGTTTTATGTGAAAATGTAAGTGTGTTAGAAAACTATTGGCTCAAACTATTTACGTATTTCATTAGTTTTGTAAAAATGATTTTACGTTTGTTATCAACAAAACATTAGAAGATCGTAAGATATAAATAAACGTTTTTATAACTTATTTGTATTAACAATCTCCCCCTTTTTGTTGATGATAAAACGTAAAATTATTTTAAGGAAAAGCTAAAATTCGTAAAGGTTTGAATTTGTAGTTTTTACTTTCTTCTCCCCCTTTTTGTCGAAACAAAAAGAGCTTTGAAAGGAAACTAACACATTATTTTAAAAAAACATGTGAAAAACAGAAAAGAAAGAAAAAGTAGAAAGCAAGTAACGACAAAGGATCTCGTATTAACTCCCCCTTGACGAGTCCATCCCTATGTGAGGGCGTCAAAAAAAATAATACTAAGCTAGTTCATTTGCAAGTAAGTTTGCAAAAGATTTCGTCTAAGTGACGAATAAGCTCCCCCTTGATGATTGCAACTTTGCAAAGGGACGCCATGAAATGTAATCCTAATATTGCAAGTGATTTTGCAATGTAATGCTTTGACACAAAGCTTCCCCTAGCTTTAGAGTGTTAAAGTCTTCATGTGTAAATTGAATAACTACAAAACAAAGATTAGAAAACAAGTATAATGCATAATTTCCTGCAAATATGACTCAAGTTAGTAGAGAAATAGTTTTCTGTCTCACGGATCCCACGGTTCCCTCCTTGTAGGGATCCGTCTAGGCAAATTAAAGGGATCCGTCTTGGTGATGACTGATTTCAGCAATAGTGATATAACAAATAATGTTAACATCAAAGTGAGATATGTATTATACAACATAATAATATACTTAGAAATATAGAAAGTAGCATGTAATTTCATTTAATAAAATTAGAGGTATGATGTACATGAATCTAAAAACTAAGAAAATGATCGATACATGACTTGGAATTACTAGACTTATCTAAGTAACGCTTGATACTAGGGCACCACTAAAAATCCTCTAGCTCAAGTTTGTTTAGGTTTAAATTCGTCAAAACGTTCGAGGAGGTGATAGAACATGAAACGTTGATCTTCTCGTACTTCATGTATCAAACTTTCAACATGTTGACAATGATAACAATCTTTGTCATGGCTAGGTAGTGGTGGTGGAAGAAATGAAATTGCTTGATGCGAAGGATCAAGTGAAGCGGTTTAGGGAGCCTCAAACGACGGAGGGATTGGTGGAGACACATTTGAAGATGGCTCGACCAAGAATGATGGTGGTGGTATAGAAGTGTCAATTTCCATATGGTCGGATGGTTGACTTTGATAATTTCTCATAATCCAAATGGGATTATATGATGGTGACAGCGAAAAGGAAGTCGAAGCTAGTATTGACTCAACACCTTGATTTTGTATCATTATTCCTCCTAATGAGGAGAATGTTGCCGGTGGAGGAGGATGAGACGGCCTAGGAGGCAAATATTTTAAGTTGTAGATGTGTGGTGGTGATAGTGGAGTTGTGAATGAGATAACTCTAGGAACCAATGGTGATGGTTTAGTGGAGATGGGATAGTTTGGCCTAGGAGGTATGGTGGTGTTTGGCATAGTTACTTTTGTGGGTACTATCCTTCTAGGGATTGGTTTGATTCGAGGAGGAGAAATCCTTGCATTTGTGAACTTGACCGGAGATGATTCGGTTGAAGAGATTTCGTGTACAAAACGAGCAATTTTCTTGGGTGGTTCTTTGGTTGATGAATTACCACTTGGAGTTTTCCTCATGATGAGATGATTTCAAGAGGTTTGTAAAAGATTTCTAAGTGTTGAAAATGAGGATGAAGATGATGACTTTAGAAGTCCTAACAATGTGGTTTATAAAGCAAGGGATTTGGCAAGTGCATTCAAGACTTAAGCCACTAAAATTCATTGGAATGTGATGATTAACATGCACAAGAGTCAACTTCAGAGTTGTACTAATCTAGTAACTCATTTAAGATGAGATGGAGTGTTCAAGTTAGCAAGATGAGCTTGAAATGATTGTTTTGGCTAGAGTTGACATAAATCTGTCATACAGATCCCACGGTTTCCTCCTTTGAGGGATCCGTCTAGGCTAATCCTAGGGATCCGTCTCTCAGCAGCTTTGAAAAGATGCAATGATGTTTTGTAAGGTCTAATGCCTATTTCTTCTTGAGTGTTTTCAGTTCATCTAAGTGTCTTAAATGAAGAGGTGCTTAAGTACTTAAGGGTAATGATTGATGTAGCTAATGATTGCCTTTTATGGAAGAAATTGGAACTTTCATGAGTACCAATGAATGAACAAAGATGACACTAAAGGTTTTGAGAGTGTCAAATGGAGCTAAATGATCCTAGAGATCAGATAGTGACTTAGGATAATGTTTTGGAGAATATCCTAAAGGCTTAAGATGGAAAAACTAGAATTTGATCAATTTCGACCAATTTTGAGATAAGGATGATTATGATCAATTTTGCCATAATTGAAAGATTTCCAAAGCTAGATGTGAGGGATCATGTGAGAAATGATGAGTGAGCTTGAGAGCGGAAGAGTAATGGGTTTAGGTGAGACGATAGATCTACAAGCGTCTTGAGTTGATCTAGATGAGTTATGTGTGAGTACGAAAGATCTACTTAACTTGATAAGGACTCAATTTACCTTAACGCACTATGTCTAACTTAGTGTGAAGTGTTCTAAGGACATGTTTGAAATACAATGATTGCAATTGCATTTTATGTTTGTCGGATCCCACGATTCCCTAAGAGTAGGGATCCGTATAGCATAACCTTTGGGATCCGTCTATCTGCTAAGCAGAACCTTTACTAAAGGTATGCAATGATTTTGACAATGCATTATATTTCAAGGTTAGTTAAAGAGGTTCTAACACTAAGATATCAAATGTAAAATATTTTATTTCATGAAAGAAATTGGATTACATTGATAAAGCATGAATACTAAGGATTGATCCTATTTGAAAGATTACTAAGTTCCTTGAGCGTTTTCGCTAGAAGGATCATCAAATGGTTGATGAGTGTTTGCTGATTCAGGAATGAAGAAAGTCTTCATGAGAGATGTGTTTAGAGGTTCCATCATCTTGTTCACAAGTACGTACAAAAGACTTTGAAATTGAGGGTGGAAGTACATGATGTTATGATAAAGGCGCGTCAAGAACATTCCATAGGCGATGAGTTTGTTCTTGGAGCCTTGAATATTTAGAATTCGCCTTACGAAGAAGTAAGCGAGATTGTATGGTTGTTGTGTTAGCAAACAATACATTATGTGAGCACAACAAGCAGGAAGGATTTCTCGATTTCCCCTAAGACTCCAAAAATTTTCACGTAGGATGAGTGCAAGAGGTTTGTACTCTTCTCGGATGTCCCGTGTAAAGATAATGTTTGGATCGGAGTAATATGGTCGAGGTTTGCATATTATGCGATTCAAATCTTCTGGGGAAGGTATGTGAGAAGAATATGGACTATTTTCTTCACAAAAGTTGAAGAGAGAATCAAGAGACCAATCTTCGGTGAAGGTACATTGTCCATGATTTAGAATTCAGAGAATTTGAGCAAATTGTCCAAGGGTTAAAACAAACTTTTGGTTTTTGATCTCAAACCAAAGAGATAGAGAACGATCCTCGTTACGAACGAGTTCGACTTGACGGAAGAATTCCAATACAAACCTTGGACATATTTTCTCGTTAATTTCAAGAAGACATTCCAATCCTATGGTTCGGAAGGAGGTATTGATACCTTCTTCGTATTGTAGAGGAGTGTCGACAATACGTCCTTCGTGGAAGTGACGGGTTTCGAGATTATTGAACCCACGGACATGATTGCTAGGTGTGTTGGGCTCAAGGGAGATGTTAGGAGTGTAGATGCTAGTGAGTGAAAAATCAAACTCATATTCATGCGACATAGCGAAACCTATAGGAAAGACAAGTTAATAGGGTGTGACGTATTATGGGTAAAACAATGATTACCTAACGTTTTTACAAGATGTTTATTGACAATGACATTTAACTAACTTAATGTTTGACATTCTAGTAGAACATTTCTTTTAGGAAGAAGTGGTTTTTATTTTGCATGGAAACTCTGTTATCCAGAAGGACGGTTCCCACGGTTCCCTTCTATAAGGGATCCGGCTAGTATACTTGCCGGGATCCGTGGATCTGTAGTAATAGAAGCAGATTTTTGATAAAAACATAAGTTTAGTGGTTTTATACCAAGATATGTGTTTTAGCCTACAGTTTCTTTTAGCATGCATTCATGGTTTCTAATGTATCACAAAAGAGTACGAAAGATATAAATCAAAGGAAATGACAAACACATTATGATAATAATTACCTAGATAAACTAGACTATTAATAATATTTCATTTCAATGCTAAGAATGATACAAAGGATTGGGTATATAACCCCAATGTAGATTAACAACACAAAGTATATGTCTCCGTATGTGAACTTCATCATAGGGAACACAAGAGCGATGAGTGTTAAGGCGATGAGCACGAGGGCGATGTAAACCATGTTGATGACGAACCTTCTTGGTTTTGGTTTGAGATGAGATGAGATGAGAGGAAGATGAAATTTTGAATGAGAGGTAAATTTTTGAAAATGGAAGATTTGAAAAAGTGGGGATTTGATATAGTGGACGACGGATGGTTTATTTATGGGGAAGGAGGAATTTTTGAGATTTGTGTTTTGTTTTATTATTAGAAAGATATGATTTTTGGATTAAGTGAAATAAAACACAAGTTTTATATACCACGACTTTAGACGAAAAAGTAACACGTATGTGAGAAAAGGTTTCCTAATGAAGCTACATGTAATACATGTATATGTACAAAATATAATCATATAAATACCTATGTAATCATACTTAATTATCAAGCTAATGTCATTTAGAGATAAGTAGAAAGTCATACCTCTAATACACTTAGGAATTTCTTTACAAATGACACAACAAATGTCAATAGACAATTCCGACTCCTTTGTGTTTAAGATACCTTCTTAGGGAAGGTATTCTTGTTACCAAGCGATTCCTATGGCTTGGTAGGTATGAGCTTTGACTAAGCAACATGACAAAGAGGATTAGTGCAATTAAATGAAAATTAAATAATAAGAAAAATGTTGTCATCTAATCAACATCCAAACAAAGAGTTTTAAAAGACATGGTGTTTGCTTTTATGAAAAATATTCTTTGTAGTTTTCAATTAACCATGGATCGTATCAAGTTTTTAAAGTACAATATACTTCAAGAAACTTGGTAACGAAGCTCTGATGCTAATTGTGGAAAACTAGAAGGGGGGGGGGTTGAATAGTTTTACCAATTAAAACTCGTTTTAAACTATTTAGATCGACTTAGGTCAATCTATTTAGATGTGTGTTGGATGTTGATAAACAAACATAGAGAAATATAAATATGTAATGAAAAGATAAAGAGTAAGAAGCACAAAACCACAACGCGAGTATTTATAGTGGTTCGGCTACAAGGACACCTTCCTTGCCCTACTCCACTCCCCGAGTCACCTACTCGAGAGTTCATAATCACTACACAACACCGACTCCTTATGGTGGAGAAACCTTCACAACGTTACCTAGTCTTTTTCCGGTACTAGGCTAACCACCGGGTTCTTTCACACCAAGGTGAACCACACCTACCACAACGTCGCCTACCCTTTATCTGGTACTAGGCTAAGTACCGAGTTCCATTACAATGGAGGAACTACTACCCAACACTACACCAATCGCCTAACCCCAAAGGAGACCAACTCCTTATTACAACATCATCAAGGATATCAATATCCTTCGATCCAATACTAATCTATCTTGTACATCGAAACACACCATATCGAATGTACATCTTAGGCACCTTTCACTAATGCCTTTGACTAGATCTTCAAGAAACCTTTCACTAATGTCTTGTGACTTGACTTCTAAGCACCCTTCACTAATGCCTACAAACACGGACGATCGACACCCTTCACTAATGTTTTCGTGTTAACACTTGAGACATCTTTCACTAATGTCTTCAACACTACACTTCTTAGTAGAAAGAAAAGAACCATCAACAAGAGGACTTCAGTAGTCTTGATGATGAGGAAGCATGGCAACTCATGGACATGAGTTTGCTTGACTTTAAAGGTGGTGATCTCGCCTTTAAGAGGAACCTAGAGAATCACACAAAAACAAAACTATAAACATAGATCACTTGGATATGGGGTTAGAGAGTTTTTAACTCAAGGAGAAAGTATGTGAGAAAGGGGTGAGAAACAATGAAGAAATGACTCACTATTTATAGAGAGAAAATGCCTACTGTTTCCTGGATCCCACGGATCCCTCCCTTAAGGGATCCGTCTAGCGTAAAGCTAGGGATCCGTAGAACGCTCCTCTTTGCCCATGGGTATTTTGGTCATGGGTCATGGGTTATGGGTTGATCCATGGGTATTTCTTTAGATACAATGTATCTAATGAGTGCAATGTATCTAGTCAAGTAGGTATGGGTCAATACCATGGGTTATGGATATGCTCCATGGGTTGTAGTTATTTACCCATTATATAATACATACTAGTTATGTATATATTTGCCCAATATGTAAACACTAGTTGTTATACATATGTATTACTAAATCATAAAATCACTTATACATGTTTTAGTGTTTTATGTGAAAACGTAAGTGTGTTAGAAAAATATTGGCTCAAACTATTTACGTATTTTATTAGTTTCGTTAAAATGATTTACGTTTGCTATCGACAAAACATTAGAAGATCGTAAAATATAAATAAACGTTTTTACGGCTTATTTGTGTTAACAGAATATACATGTTGGTATGTTATATGGTTATGTGAATGTATATGGTGCAACAATACATGATTTATTTGGACTTTTTACGTCAATATTTGTGTCTATATTGCTGCAACTAAGCTGCAGGTACCCGGATCCCTCACTTTTGTCTAGACAAATCACTTTGATGAAGGATCCAGAAAACCGGTTGGATATAAACATTTTTAAGCTAAATTTAAAGCTCATTTGCAGGAAACAACGTACCATATACTTGTTTTCTAACATTTTTTTAGTAGACTTTCAAAATACACATGGAGACTGTTGGGATTACGTGTAACTAGTATTCAAGTGTCGGTCATTAGGTTTGTAATAGGTTGCTTAATAGGATTATATGTTTTTATTTAGAGCTAGGCTTATGTAGTAAGCTCATGAGCCTATGCTTAGCCCCAAACGATCCATAGGAAGGGACTAGATGTGTTGTCCTAGGTCTCTTTCCTATAAATACTTGTATTACCCTCTTAGGAGGGTGTTGGTTCATTTCATATTAAGCATAACGTTTCATTATTATTGTGTGTAAGAAAAATCCGACCAATCTCTCCTTCATCTCTTTCTATTTACATCTTAACTTACTTGTGTGATCATATCATGATGACCTAGTAGTGGTATCAATCGCCTACTAGTTGTTTGAAATAGTTTTGTTGATTTTTTTTGGTTATTCGTATTGGTTTCTATCGTTCATCACTTTTTCTTACGCGTAAAATTTGATTTTAGCACTCCAATCTTGAAGCCTGGAAAGTTTTAAGGTTCCTATAGTGTTTAGAATCTTAGTTTTGGCAAAAAGTTTGAAACTTTACATGTTTCTACTCGTTTCTCACTTGTTTCTTCATGTTCATCAAGCTTTACAAATAAGTAGAAATTTCACTTTGGGTGTTAAAGTTCAAAACTTTCTTGTTATTTAAGTGTTATTGAAGCTGTTTCATCAAAAGAATCAAATGTACAATGCGTTTTATAGCTTAAAAAGTCATTTTGGTCATTTCTTGTGAGTTTACAAATAAGCAAAAACCCTATTTGTTGGGAATTATACGTTTGAGTTGATAAGACAAAAAGAATGAAACAAGAGGGAGTAAATACGACAAGAAGGAAACCTACAAAAAGATGGAAGTACTTGCTTGCAAAAGAAGTTTTATTTATTAGTCCTTTGTAGTATTTTGTAAACCCTAATCCTCTAGTATATAAAGAGGACATAGGCGTAGGTTTTATATACATGTCTTCCAAGATGTAGTCGACTTAAAGGGGTGTGTGTGTGTCCTAGGCGTATAGTCTTGTAAACGCCTAGGTTATTAGTTTAGTTAGTAGTTTAGTTATCTAGACGTGTTCCTATAAACGTCTAAGATTAGTTAGTGTTAGTGAATGAAAACCGTGTTCAATAACAAAGAATTGATTAGTTTATTCCGCTGTGCATGTTATTAGTCTTTGTTATTGATCCCTAGCTGAGCTTATAAACGATCTTAAAAATTGGTATCAGAGCGGGGAGCTCTTGATATAGGGATCTACAAGGTTTTTCAAAGAAAAGATACAAATTTGAAGCTGTTAAAAATTTTCGTAATGTTTCTGCAGGGCTGTGTTCAAACAGCGATAACGTTTTCGTTAACTGTTCGATCGGGACGAAATTTTAGGTGGACGGTCTGTATATGACAATCTAACTTTTCACTGGAGGGATTATCGATTTGAGCTTTTATGTAAAAGTTACAGGCTGTCAAATATGGCTGCTGACAAAGGTAATGCTCCTTGCTCAAAGTACTGCTGTTTATACTCAAAGTACTGCTGTTTACTCAAAGTACTGCTATTTATACTCAAAGTACTGCTGTCGAAACCCTAAATTTCTCAAAGTACTGCTCCTCCTTGAAAGTAATGCTCGTACTGCTCGTCCTTGAAAGTACTGCTCGCCCTTCAAAGTACTGCTCGTTCTTGTAAAAGTACTGCTCGTTCTTGTAAAAGTACTGCTCTGCCTGTATAAGTTGAAAGTACTGCTCATTGTTTTAAAATGCTGCTACTACTTGTTCGACATTGGTGAAGATTAAATTGTCATCAATGGAGTATTATTGGTCTATTTTTTTATGGTGGGATCATGGGTCTCTAATATAATAGGCTTGTTTTGGAATTGAGGGGAAGTTGTACAAGTTTTTGGTACTGAGATTTTTTTAGCGACACACACATGGAGATTGGTTCGCACATACAAGGAGTTTGGTTATTTGTTCTTAAAGATTTTAAAAAGCTCGAAGTTGATTTTATTAAAGAATTGATTACGAAGAGGATTATTTATCACTTATTTGAAGGTGAAGTGGAATTACTTGGATGCGTGTTCTTATTATATTTTTAAACGGCGGAATCGTTTTAAAAATAACTTGTTCATGCTTAAAGGATGTTGACGAAGACTTGCAAAATCAAGTTTTTATAGGTCAAGGGGTGGATGGATGAAGACATAGTTAACTATCACTTAAAGGAGTTACATTGTAGTGCTCAGTGTCTCATTGAAGATGAGGATTTTGTAAAGAGGTTGCGATCTACTTATATTTTTGATTAGCAGTATAGGTTCAACGTCACGTGGATAAACAAGACATAAGATACAAGTTTGGGTTATTTTACTTCTTCATCAAATTCGTTATATTTGTTTTTCTTCATAAATGATCATTACAAGGAGCTTACAAATTTGAAGAATCATTTGATGTTCATGCATCACTCAAGGGGAAGTGTTTGATTTTTACTACTGTTAATCATTATTACTACTGCTAGTTGGAGTTTTCTACTGTTTTGGATTCATTTTTAGTAAGCATTTTCGTGTTCTTCATGGAGGGCAATTCGAAACATTGGACGGCTTAGATTGGAAGTATGATATTGGTTCGTGGTGGTCAAGATCATTATTTGCATATGTTCCCTATTTGGATAATAACAAAAAGGGGAAGAGATATTTGAGTGGCATGGCATGGATTAAGGGGAAGACAAAGGAAAACATACTTGTTTCATTCATGGTGAGATCTCAAATATCAATTTCTCTACTTCGTCTAGGGAAGTTCGTTCAAGAATGGTTTTGTCATTATCAACTAGGGGAAGATAGTTGGGAATTATACGTTTGAGTTGATAAGACAAAAATAATGAAACAAGAGGGACTTAATACGACAAGAAGGAAACCTACAAAAAGATGGAAGGACTTGCTTGCAAAAGAAGTTTTATTTATTAGTCCTCTGTAGTATTTTGTAAACCCTAATCCTCTAGTATATAAAGAGGACATAGGTGTAGGTTTTATAACCTTTTTTTTTTTGTAGATTTGTAGGAAACAACGCACCATATATGTCACATCCCTAAATTACCTATTTTGCAGCGGAATGGAATACCTTGGGGAGGACTGTCATAGCATCAAAGTTACAGTTATATCGAACGACCTAAAGTGTCGTTTGGAAAACACATCGTTTAATTTATTAAAACAATCAGAGTTTACAAAGTATAGGTCCCAAATGAAATCAACTTGTGTGGAAATAAGTTTGTTACAAGCCAAACGATGTTTTTAAATTGCATAAATCCCATGTGTGACGCGTCGTCACCACGACTCTATGATATGTCCATATGCATGCCATGAAGTGAATGCCTTAGATACCTGAGATAAAACATGCTAAAAAGTGTCAACACAAAGGTTGAGTGAGTTCATAGAGTTTGTGTTGAAATGTAAAGCCTTTAAAGAATGTTCATGCAAAGAAAGGCATTGTAAATCCACTCGGCCCAAGTTCCGCCCATACAAAACTTGCAACTGTGTGTTCACAACCCATTGCCCAAAATAGAATGACAATCATGATTATGCGCATTAAGGTAGTTAAAAGTATAAATGTCACCACAAGGGTCTTCCAACAACTCGTGTTGGGATGTTCCTCAACGACTCACGTTAATCGTATCCATATAAATGGCCTTCCAACATATAGATCTTTGGGATGTTCCTCCAACGACTCACGTTAATGTATCCAAATAAATGGCCTTCCAACATATAAATATTGGGATGTTTGTTTAAGTCTAGTCACTTCACGCACCAAGTCTAAAGTATAAGTAATGTTGTTTGGCAAAAGAGTTTAAATGTTTGGATAAATAAGCATGTATCTCGCCCCAAATAGTTTATAAGAATTTAAACGAGTAAAAGCGGGGTATGAACTCACAAGGAAAGTAATAGCATTGGTTCTACTTCATCTTTGAAACCCCATGCGTGTGTTATCCAAGGAGACTTTCAAGTTTAGTATAACACAATCAAGTATAATGCAATCAAGTATAAAAAGTAAAGCGTAGCATAAAAGTGTAAATGTCTTGAGTATTTGTATTTGTAAAAGCAAGTAGTTGAGCATGTATCTCCCCCAAAAGTTTGTAAACAATTAATAGAAAGTGGGGCT
Source organism: Chrysanthemum lavandulifolium (assembly GCA_022545495.1). Taxonomy (NCBI): domain Eukaryota; kingdom Viridiplantae; phylum Streptophyta; class Magnoliopsida; order Asterales; family Asteraceae; genus Chrysanthemum; species Chrysanthemum lavandulifolium. The sequence goes on from CM040239.1 coordinate 170,102,325, forward strand.
ATGAAAACTCACAGTAATATGTCAAAGTTTAGAATATTTGTGACAGTAAAAGCAAGTAGTTAAGCATGTATCTCCCCCAAAGAGTTTATAAAACAAATAAGTAATAGAAAGTGAGGCTATGAACTCACCTGGTATGATTGATATGCTAACAAAATGAAGTGCACCAAAATGAGGCTCGGAAACTATCCGCGACCTAAAATGAATGTCATGACTTGAGTTATGATATGTTGTCGTGAATGCGTGATACAATGTCGTGCATGCAAATCCATATGATATCCATACCACTTGTACGTTTTGGAAATAATGTTTATCGTCAAAATACATGTTTATGACATCCCGTCGTATTAAAATACTTTACAAGTAGTTACGTTGAAACAACCTCCTGCGATAGTCGCAAAATGGTGCACATCGAGTGTTAGGAAACGAACCAAACAGTTTTGGAAAGCTTGTATCATTATCTCAAAGTTTTAGTATTTAAGTTTCCATCCTAGAGGTCTCGATTACAAAGAAAAATATAGTTTAAGGGTGGTTTTCGGCCAAGTGTAAGTGACCGTATATTATTCGTTATAACTCCGCTAGACAAATGGTCGGACATTTTGGAAAATATGCTTGGCGAAATTACTTTTACTAGAAGACATCACTTTATAAAGAGTTCTACATTAATGTTAAAAACGTCCTCCAACATGGTGACTAGTTTGACGTAATACTTGCCTATTAGAATTAATATAGTTTTTCTTATATAATAAAGTTACGGCAACTTTGTGAAAACGTATAATTTAATCGTTACAAATCCGTTTTCACGTTTTATATGTCCTTAGCTTCGTATCAAAGTATACTAATATATTTTTGACAAGTCGACATAATTTATAACACCTAAGTTTCATTTTTGACTCGTACAAAATAAACAATACATGCTGAATTTTCCAGAAAATTATAGTTTTCGTCGCCAATTTGAAAAATTCATAACTTCTTCGTTATAGATCCGTTTTAATCCGTTCAAGCGGCCACGTTTTTGTTTTAAAGTGTATTTTCTAAATATCTAGGCCAAAATTTTTTACCTACTGTCGGATTTTCTAGATTTTTAAAATAAGGACAGACCCTTTTGCAAACTTGTCGAAATGAGTTTTTCTCGCGCCAAACCTATTCTAACCCATTCAAAACAACTCCGAAGCTATTCTAATCCTACCATACACCTTCTTAGGGTGTCATGGGTTCCTATACATCACCAAAAATAATATATAACAAGGAGTAATTATAGGATGACTTATATATACATAACTCTTAAAATCAATGAAAAAGTGGTATAAACATCCATGAGACTTGCATGTTTTCTCAAATATGATGAAATGAATATAACAATGAATATGAAATATGATCATGAATATGAAATGCTTACTAGTTAACTTGATGAGGTTAATGAACAAAGGTTTAATCCTAATCACCCAAGGTTTTATCTCAAAACCTTAATCAAGAGTGTAACTAGAGTGAAAATAACTTGTCTAGAAAAATTTGATGATCCTCCTTGATCCTTGATGGTTGGCGGTTTTATGGTGAAGAGAGGAGAGGAAAATGGTCTTTGCTTACACTTGAAATATCTAGTTAGTATGTGTATGTTTGTGTAAGTATAATATGTATATACTTGAAAGAGATATTTTGTAAATTAAGTGAGTCATCCTCCCCTTTTGTCGACATATATAAAAGAAAAGACCAAGTTGTAGTTTGTAGCAATTTAATGTATAAGTATAATCAAATGTAAGTTAATTGAAGTTAAGTGTTGAATTGTATACACATTTGAGTATTTAGAGTAACGTTAGATAAAAATAACTTTTCACGGTTCAAGATAAAATATATTGAGGTCATAAAAATTATAAAAATACATTTCTTGAAAAATTTGAGTGAAATAATAATTATCGTGTAATATTTAAGAAAACCGTCGTAATTATATAAATATAACAATTTATATACAAAATAAATTGAAAACATCGGGTAAACTCAAAATATTATTTTTATAATCTTAATATGAGTATAAAAATATGTCGGGATAATTTTTGGAAGTATTGGATCAAAAATTCAAAATAATTAATTACGCGATAGCGTTTATTTAATAAGAAATTATGCGTTTAATGTGAAATGCAAAACCATGCATGAACTAATATGAAGAATATTGAGTTTGAGAAATGACCGGAAATTGAGAATTGTGACATTCTTCCCATGTCAGAGGAATCACGTCCTCGTGATTCGATTAATGATACTATAGCCCAAACCACGACAAGGGTTCTAAAAGTTTATGCTCATGTATGGTCTAAATGATTATGTCAATGCTCATGCATATATCGTGACTATATCCCATTCTAAAGACATGCTCCCTTATGATTAGGCTTGATGAGGCAGGCTTTCCCATTCTCGAGCAAAATTTTCAAAAGACTTTTAGGTAACCGATTTTACTTAATCCCACAACTCATCAAACAAGAAGCGTCATACGATTAGGCTAAATCGGTTTAGGTAACAACTTGTTTCTAGCTTGATCTTTGCAACTCATCAAACAAGAACTGCTGCTCGGATCAAACTGAAACAAGTGGTTTGAAGAAAATCTTTGAAAATTTGGCTCGATTACGGAATTGCTTACTCATATGAGACTACTACTCCCTTCATTGCATGATTCTTCCCGAATTAGACATAGGTGATCGGGCTATGTATAATTTAGAGTAACTATGCAATGCTTGGACTAATCGACTCATATGATGTTTGGTGTTGAGTCATAAGTCCGCAAGTATAAAGAATATGCACTTATAATGATATGATGAGATGCTATGATGATGTGGTTATAGTCTAGGGTCAATGATGCAACCTAGTTCTCTATAACCGATCTCTCGATACCAATCATCACACCCCAAATTACCTTTTGCGTGGAATGAAATACCTTGGGAGGACTGTCATAGCATCAAAGTTCTGTTATATCGAGCGACCTAAAGTGTCGTTTGGAAAACACATCGCTTAATTTATTAAAACAATCGAGTTTACAAAGTATAGGTCCCAAATGAAATCAACTTGTGCGGAAATAAGTTTGTTACAAGCCAAACGATGTTTTTAAATTGCATAAATCCCATGTGTGACGTCGTCACCACGACTCTATGATATGTCCATATGCATGCCATGAAGTGAATGCCTTAGATACCGAGATAAAACATGCTAAAAGTGTCAACACAAAGGTTGAGTGAGTTCATAGAGTTTGTGTTGAAATGTAAAGCCTTTAAAGAATGTTCATGCAAAGAAAGGCATTGTAAATCCACTCGCCCAAGTTCGCCCATATAAAACATGCAACTGTGTGTTCACAACCCATTGCCCAAAATAGAATGACAATCATGATTATGCGCATTAAGGTAGTTAAAAGTATAAATGTCACCACAAGGGTCTTCCAACAACTCGTGTTGGGATGTTCCTCCAACGACTCACGTTAATGTATCCATATAAATGGCCTTCCAACATATAGATCTTGGGATGTTCCTCCAACGACTCACGTTAATGTATCCAAATAAATGGCCTTCCAACATATAAATATTGGGATGTTTGTTTAAGTCTAGTCACTTCACGCACCAAGTCTAAAGTATAAGTAATGTTGTTTGGCAAAAGAGTTTAAATGTTTAGATAAATAAGCATGTATCTCGCCCTAAATAGTTTATAAGAATTTAAACGAGTAAAAGCGGGGTATGAACTCACAAGAAAAGTAATAGCATTGGTTCTACTTCATCTCCGAAACCCCATGCGTGTGTTATCCAAGGAGACTTTCAAGTTTAGTATAACACAATCAAGTATAATGCAATCAAGTATAAAAAGTAAAGCGTAGCATAAAAGTGTAAATGTCTTGAGTATTTGTATTTTAAAAGCAAGTAGTTGAGCATGTATCTCCCCCAAAAGTTTGTAAACAATTAATAGAAAGTGGGGCTATGAAAACTCACAGTAATATGTCAAAGTTTAGAATATTTGTGACAGTAAAAGCAAGTAGTTAAGCATGTATCTCCCCCAAAGAGTTTATAAAACAAATAAGTAATAGAAAGTGAGGCTATGAACTCACCTGGTATGATTGATATGCTAACAAAATGAAGTGCACTAAAATGAGGCTCAGAAACTATCCGCGACCTAAAATGAATGTCATGACTTGAGTTATGATATGTTGTCGTGAATGCATGATACAATGTCGTGCATGCAAATCCATATGATATCCATACCACTTGTACGTTTTGGAAATAATGTTTATCGTCAAAATATATGTTTATGACATCCCGTCGTATTAAAATACTTTACAAGTAGTTACGTTGAAACAACCTCCTGCGATAGTCGCAAAATGGTGCACATCGAGTGTTAGGAAACGAACCCAACAGTTTTGGAAAGCTTGTATCATTATCTCAAAGTTTTAGTATTTAAGTTTCCATCCTAGAGGTCTCGATCACAAAGAAAAATATAGTTTAAGGGTGGTTTTCGGCCAAGTGTAAGTGACCGTATATTATTCGTTATAACTCCGCTAGACAAATGGTCGGACATTTTGGAAAATATGCTTGGCAAACTTACTTTTACTAGAAGACATCACTTTATAAAGAGTTCTACATTAATGTTAAAAACGTCCTCTAACATGGTGACTAGTTTGACGTAATACTTGCTTATTAGAATTAATATAGTTTTTCTTATATAATAAAGTTACGGCAACTTTGTGAAAACGTGTATAATTTAATCGTTACAAATCCGTTTTCTACGTTTTATATGTCCTTAGCTTCGTATCAAAGTATACTAATATATTTTTGACAAGTCGACATAATTTATAACACCTAAGTTTCATTTTTGACTCGTACAAAATAAACAATACATGCTGAATTTTCCAGAAAATTATAGTTTTCGTCGCCAATTTGAAAAATTCATAACTTCTTCGTTATAGATCCGTTTTAATCCGTTCAAGCGGCCACGTTTTCGTTTTAAAGTGTATTTTCTAAATATCCAGGCCAAAAATTTTTACCTACTGTCGGATTTTCCAGATTTTTAAAATAAGGACAGACCCTTTTGCAAACTTGTCGAAATGAGTTTTTCTCGCGCCAAACCTATTCTAACCCATTCAAAACGACTCCAAAGCTATTCTAATCCTACCATACACCTTCTTAGGGTGTCATGGGTTCCTAGACATCACCAAAAATAATATATAACAAGGAGTAATTATAGGATGACTTATATATACATAACTCTTAAAATCAATGAAAAGTGGTATAAACATCCATGAGACTTGCATGTTTTCTCAAATATGATGAAATGAATATAACAATGAATATGAAATATGATCATGAATATGAAAAGCTTACTAGTTAACTTCATGAGGTTAATGAACAAAGGTTTAATCCTAATCACCCAAGGTTTTTATCTCAAAACCTTAATCAAGAGTGTAACTAGAGTGAAAATAACTTGTCTAGAAAAATTTGATGATCCCTCCTTGATCCTTGATGGTTGGCCGGTTTTATGGTGAAGAGAGGAGAGGAAAATGGTCTTTGCTTACACTTTAAATATCTAGTTAGTATGTGTATGTTTGTGTAAGTATAATATGTATATACTTGAAAGAGATATTTTGTAAATTAAGTGAGTCATCCCTCCCCCTTGTGTCGACATATATAAAAGAAAAGACCAAGTTGTAGTTTGTAGCAATTTAATGTATAAGTATAATCAAATGTAAGTTAATTGAAGTTAAGTGTTGAATTGTATACACATTTGAGTATTTAGAGTAACGTTAGATAAAAATAACTTTTAACGGTTCAAGATAAAATATATTGAGGTCATAAAAATTATAAAAATACATTTCTTGAAAAATTTGAGTGAAATAATAATTATCGTGTAATATTTAAGAAAACCGTCGTAATTATATAAATATAACAATTTATATACAAAATAAATTGAAAACATCGGGTAAACTCAAAATATTATTTTTATAATCTTAATATGAGTATAAAAATATGTCGGGATAATTTTTGGAAGTATTGGATCAAAAATTCAAAATAATTAATTACGCGATAGCGTTTATTTAATAAGAAATTATGCGTTTAATGTGAAATGCAAAACCATGCATAAACTAATATGATGAATATTGAGTTTGAGAAATGACCGGAAATTGAGAATTGTGACAATATACTTGTTTTCTAACCTTTTTTTGGAGACTGTTGGGATTACATGTAGCTAGTATTCAAGTGTCGGTCATTAGTTTTGTAATAGGTTGCTTAATAGGCTTATATGTTTGTATTTAGAGCTAGACTTATGTAGTAAGCCCATGAGCCTATGCTTAGGCCCAAATGATCCATAGGAAGGGACTAGAAGTGTTGCCCTAGATCGCTTGCCTATAAATACTTGCATTACCCTCTTAGGAGGGTGTTGGTTCATTTCATATTAAGCATAACGTTTCATTATTATCTTATGTAAGAAAAATCCGACCACTCTCTCCTTGATCTCTTTCTATTTAAATCTTAACTTACTTGTGTGATCATATCATGGTGACCTAGCAGTGGTATCGATCACCTAGTAGTTGTAGAAACATTTTTGTTGAAGTTTTTTTGTTATACTTATTGGATTCTATCGTTCATCACTTTTTCTTGCGCTTAAACTTTGATTTTAGCACTCCAATCTTGAAGCTTGGAAAGTTTTAAGGTTCCTATAGTTTTTAGAATCTTTGTTTAGGCAAAAAGTTTAAAACTTTACGTGTTTCTACTCGTTTCTCACTTGTTTCTTCATGTTCATCAAGTTTTATGAATAAGCAGAAATTTCACTTTGGGTGTTAAAGTTCAAAACTTTCTTGTTATTTAAGTGTTATTGAAGCTGTTTCATCAAAAGAATCAAGTGTACAACGCGTTTTAGAGCTTAAAAATTCGTTTTGGTCATTTCTGGTGAGTTTACGAATAATCAAAAACCCTATTCTTACGCGTAACAAAACCCTGATCCTATGAATAACAAGACCCTAATCTTACGAATAAGCTTTACGAACAAGCCAGAGTTTACGAATGAGGAATCTAAGAACAAGGAATTTTCTTCAGAATCTTCTAAGTTATTTGTGACTCAGTGTTTCTCTTACTTGGATAAGCTTTTGCAACACTTCGACTTGTGGATATCTTTCTTACTTGGACAAGTTTGAAAGATTTTTGTTTTTTACCTATTCTTACGAATAAGGTCAAACCTTACGAGTAAAGACTTTACGACTAAGATCATATCTTACGAATAAGGTCCTTTATTACTAAGCTTTGATTTTACGACCAAGGTTACATATAAGCCACAAAGTTTACGAGTAAGATTATCTTACGAGTAAGAGGAAGTTTACGAATAAGAAGCAGGTTACGAGCGAGCACCATCAACCTTACGACTAAGGAGTTTACGAATAAGAACGCTTTTCAACAAATCACGTTTTAATCATCTATAAAGATCCATCATCAACACAAGTTTAAAGATGTCTAAACCACCATATTCTAACTACTTTCCTCATCAATATTCTTAGCAACAACAACAATATCCTCATCAAAAATTCCCACAACAACAAGTTTATCAACAACAACAATCATTTGCACAACCACAACTACAACAATTCCATCAACAACTCCCTCCACAACAACCTTAATTTGCAAACTATTTTCAATATCCATTTTCACCTCAATATGCTATGCATACATCAACTATGACACATAAGGAACCTCATTGGTTTTCAAAGATGTGTGAGGCTATCAACAGTCAACAATCAATTCATGAAGCTGGATCTCTTGATAGACCTCCAATACTCACTCCCGGAAACTATGTTTAATGGGTCAGTCGGTTCTTTAGGTTCTGCGACCTTAAGAAACCTCATGGAAAATATTTGAAGAAGGTCATCCTTCAAGGTCCTTTTCAAATGCCTACTGTGACAATTCCCGGTGATCCAATGGCTAATCCACCAAGAGCTGACACTACTTCCACTGTCCTTGAGTCTCAACTAACTACAGAACAGATTCTTCACCAAAAAGCTGAAGAGCTCGCAATGGAATACATTCTTCTGGGATTACCCAATCTGGTTCTTCACAGTGTTGATGCTCAAAAAACTACAAAAGACATGTGGGAACATGTTCACCTCTTAATGGAAGGCACTGAACTCAATCAGGAAGACATGGAATCCAAACTTTACCTAGCTTATGAAATGTTCATGATTGATCCAGGGGAGTCATTAGAGTCATACTATCATTAATTCACAAAAATAATCAATGATTTGGACAGACACAACATAATCTTACCCTGAATTGCTATCAACATAAAGTTTCTAAGTTGTCTTGGTCCGGACTAGGAGAAGTATGTCACATTCATCCGTCAAGCTAAGAATCTTCATAATGCAAAATACGGGTTGTTGTATGATTATCTGAAGAACCATTAGAAGGAAGTGGACAAAGTCGAGCTCTCCATTGAATCTATGCACCTTACCAAATGCTAATTCACTTGCTTTGATTGCTCAATCCTTTGCACCACAATTCCATAGCAGCAACAAAGCCTCCCTTACCCTCAACAGACACCATCTGCCTAGATCACTCCATATGATCCCTCACAGCAATCAAATGATAATCAACTGGTTCTATACAACAACAACAACTCAGATTCAAAAATTTATAGTGAAACCCAGAATGATGATGAAGAAGCATTCAACATGTTGAATAAAGAATTTGCTCTAATTGCTTGCCTTTGGGAGATTTGCAAACAAATCCAACAATTGTCTTCGTACCTCATCGAATACAAGGAATCAAGCTGTTGTTTGGAATGGAAGGGTTGAAGTTCAAAATAGAAAAAATGGACGTCCGATGGGAAATGGTAGCTACATAGGTAGTGGACTTGGGTATAATGCTTCTGGTAGGAAGAATATGGCTGCTCCTCAGCAAAGGGTTCAAATTGTTGAGCAAGGGAATGTTCATAATGGGAATACGGTCTTACGATGCTACAACTGCAATGAAAAGGGTCATCTGGCTAATGCATGTCTAAAGCCAAGAACCTGAGGAAGTGCTTATCACAAGGATGCTTTACTCTTGGCTCTTAAAGATAAAGCTGGTGGAACTCTTACTGACAAAGAAAAAAGCTTCATGGTCAATGCAGAATCTGATGATGATATGGATGACTTGCAAGCTAAAGCAGCTGTGATGTTAATGCAAACATGCAAGAACTTCACATGAGTGATACAGGCCCAGTTTATGATACTGATGGCTTGTATCAAGTACCGGATCCTAATATGTGCTTCATACATGATCTGAAATCTCCGCTTGCATCTGCATCTGACAAGGAGCAAAGTGTTCAGAATGAGCCATCAACATCTCCTCAAGACGATGATCAAGTTGACCCCGTGGTTACATTTGATGATCCCACTGATGAATATGTTGATACTCACGCTGAACAAGTTGAAACTTCGTCCAATTTAGATCCAGAGCTCATGACCTTACTTATGACCACCCAATCTCAAGTTGAAAAATGCAATGAAATAAATGTAAATCTTAGAGAAAAAGTTGCACTATTGACTAAGGATGTTGAATGCTATAAGAAACAACTTGAAAATGTTGAAACAAAAGAAAAAGGTGAACATAGTTTTGAAGTCGCTTTTCAAAAGTCGTATCTAAAAGAACAAGATTTAGAAAGACAGATACGAGAACTAGTCGCTTCCAAAAATGATTTGATTTCTCAAATGGAACAACAAAATTTTTAACACAATCAACACGTTGACACTCTTACTTCGTAAATTCAAAAAACCAAGCTTGAGTTATCTTCATGTCAAAATGATTTTTCAGACATCAAGCAAACTTCAAGGAAGCGAGTTGATATGTATCTTGATGAAATTGTCAATTTGCAAAACAAAATCAAAGAGTTTCAAAACATTGTGTGTAAACATGGTGAGTCAATCACAACAATTCAAAAGTTCCCATTCAAGCTAAATCCCGATAGATATGGGCCATATCTTGCTGATACTAAACCACGTTTTTTACATAGAGCATTCAAGGCAAATCCAAAGTTGTATAGTGTAAAATATCTGCTTGATGAATCAATTATGCGTGTTGTTGAATATAATTGTGAAGAGGAACAAGATGTGAAAGACGAGAGTCGATTAAAAATGAGCACTGTAAAATATAACCAACATTTTGATTACTCAAAAGTGCCTCATATTTTGAAATCATTTGTTCCCTAGCAGGATAAAACTGAAACACCTTGGGTAATCACATATATTAATGAGTCTTCTTCTGACGTTGGTCCCGTTAAACCCGTTACACAAATTAATGGTCATTTACCTTCTTTGAGTGAAATTACACCATTACCCGAAAGATGTCGTATTCTCAAATATTTTGATACATACATTCATGTCAGACATTAAACTTTTTGAAAATGTAATTGAACCTAATTCTGAAATAAAAGCTGTAACTTTTCAATCGGCTTATGCCAGAGAACAACGAGAAATATTTCAAAAACAACTTTTACCACATGTTCATAATTTATGTCTGTGTGCAACACATTGAGAACGGGAACTTCAGAATGAAGTTGGACAAATGAAAACAATTTTCAATGAAACAGAAACATCGATTTTGAAAACCAAAAGGAAAAATAATTTTTTTTAGATTATATTGATCGACTCTTAGAAGATGTTATATGTGATGATACTATATTGATTATGTTGTATTATAATGTTGCATCTGCTTGTGATAATATTGTTGTTGATACTGTTGATATATCTGATGTACAAAATGATAATGTGTCTCAAATCGAAAATTTGAAATATGAAAATGAGCATTTGTTAAATGAACTTTCTGAAGTAAAACGTTGTCTTCACTGGTGTCAAAATGATTGTATTGATTGTGAAATTTCTTTACCTACCAAACTCATTCAGTCGAGTGAAAAATCTTTTCAACCAAAACTTGAACGACTGGATGATGAAAATGCGTCTTTGAAATATCAACATTTCAGATATAAACAAGAAATTGAAAAAGTCAAAAATGAATATGGAACCATATTTGATTTGCTCATAATGACACGTGTAAATGTTCAAAAGATATCGATCATCACAGTACTCCCATGAAAGAGTGTATGAAAATGCACAATTACACTCTGAAAATCAGGATTTAAAACACACTATCATTGAGTTGAAAGAGAAATTGGTGAAACTTGAGAAAGAAAAATCTAGAAACACAAATGTAATTGCACCTTGAATGTTTGAAGTTAACACTAGGAAGCCCACTGACAAAACACAAGATACTAATGTGATTCCTTCCACTTCTACAGGAGTAGTTGTCTCCACTTCTAGCGTTATCAATTCATTGCTTAAGAGCACTTAAAAGAAGAATAGGAATTTGAAACGTAAGAGCGGAACACTAAAAGCCCCTGAAGTAGAAGATCATGCTAGGACTTTGAATAAAACACATGTTGAACCTGCTTTAAATTTTGCCTTAGACAAATGTAATAGTAAATGCGGTGTAACGAATGTTAAATCTTTAAGTACTTTGGATGTTATGTTTGAAGCTTCTTGTGTATTTTGTCGCAAAAGTATGTTTTCTGATTGTCATAATAATTGTGTTGCTAAATCTATCTTGTCTCGTAATCGGAATCTACAAATGGCATTACCTCTAGGACCACTCTTGCTTCTAAGTCTGTGCTAGGAAAATCGCCTATTGTAGTTTCTGAGAATATCATTGATGCACCCATAGCTCCATCATCACCTCCTAGGAAGATACCATCACATAGTGCATTCACTAAGACAAACGCATGAACTAGTTGGACTTGGCAGATTTGGTTACAAAGTCCACCTGGTTTCAAATGGATACCTAAAATTATTAACATGTATGCTACAAAGACTGTAATGGAACCCTCTAACTGTAAGGGTTTCACCTTTACCTCTATTCCACCTTCGTCGTCTGTGTGTATTGCAGGTGATACAATCATTCTCTGGATTGTTGATAGCGGCTGTTCCCGGTACATGACAGGCAACATCAAACATTTATCAAACTTTGTTGCAAAGTTCATTGGCCACTGTCAGGTTCGGGAATGATCATTTCACTACTATAATGGGCTACGGAGACTACATCAATGGGAACATCAAAATTAGCAGAGTTTACTATGTTGAAGGTCTTGGACACAACCTTTTCTCAGTCGGTCAATTCTGTGATGGTGATTCGGAAGTTGCTTTTGGGGTGAAAACTTGTTTCATTCGTGATCTACAAGGAAACGATCTCATGTTAGGAACCCGTTCATCAAGCCTTTACACAATTTCAATGGAAGACATGGTCGCCTCATCTCCTATTTGTCTACTTTCTAAAGTAACATTAACAAAATTATGGTTGTGGCATAAGAGACTTTCACATTTGAACTTCCAAACCATAACTGATCTTGCACGACACAAACTTGTTGAAGGTCTTCCAATATTTCGGTATTCAAAAGACCACTTATGCTCAGCTTGTGAACAAGGAAAAAGCACTCGTGCACATTTTCCTTTGAAGGTTGAAATAAGTACTTAACATGTTCTTCACCTTCTTCACATGGATTTGTGTAGCCCGATACGTGTGCAGACGATTAATGGCAAACGCTACATTCTTGTAATCGTTGATGACTACTCCAGATGGACTTGGGTTTATTTTCTTCGAAGTAAAGATCAAGCTCTACCAATGATCATTACCTTTCTCTCAAAAATTCAAGTTCAGCTTCGTAACACGGTCAGATAAGTCAGAACAGATAGAGGAACTGAATTCTTGAATCAAACTCTTCGAGAATATTATGAGAAAGTAGGAATTAAGCATCAAACATCCATTGCAAGAAAACCCAAAAAAAATGGAGTTGTCAAAAGATGAAACCGAATGTTAGTAGAAGCTGCAAGAACAATGTTGATAAATGCTAAACTTCCAGTTTACTTGTGGGCAGAAGTTGTATCTGCTGCATCTATACTCAGAACCGTTCAATGATCACAAAACGCCACAAAAAAACACCCTGTGAGCTTATCCATAACAGAAAACCGAACCTAAATCACTTTCATGTATTTGGTGCTCTCTGTTATCTAAATAATGATCGTGATGAATTTGGAAAGCTCAAGGCTAAGGCTGATATTTGAGTCTTTGTCGGATACTGTGAACATTCGAAAGGATGCCAAATCTGGAATCTTCATACAAAGGAAATTATGGAGACTATTCATGCTAATTTTGATGAGATTACAAAGATGGCTTCTGAGCAAAACAGCTTAGAACCCGGACATAACCGTCTTAACTTCCCTGAATCATCAGCTGACCAAACCTTTTAATTAACTTGTCAGCAAAAGGAAACGTTGTTTGCTCATCTATTTAATGAAGACTTTGATCAACGTGCTTCAGATGTATCAAATGTTTCTGTTGCTTAACCTGATCAAATTGCAAACCCTGATACACCAGAAACAATAACAACTGTTGCTGATGCAACTCCGGTCGAATCTCCAACAACAGCTGAACAAACCGCTTCAAATGACAATACCCAGATAATGATCCTCTAAACCAACATGAGCCTGCACATGCGAATTACGATGAAAATGCGTTCTTCAACCATTTTACATCACAAACAACCAATCCAGATGTTGCTGAATCATCTACCAGCCATTTAGATCCACCTAATCTGCACAATGTATATCAACACCAACCTTCAACACATAGATGGACCAAAGATCATCCTATTGTTAATATTATTTGAAACCCCAACCAACCACTCAGAACCAGACAACGCCTTCACACCGACGATGAAAACTGCATTTATGCACTGATGAGTGCTTATTCACTCATCGTTTTTACCCACCTAAGACCACAAAAATGACCAAAAACACCCAAATATGATCAAAATATGTTACAAATATCCTTGGAGTGTGTTTTATGTCTTTCAGGTACAAAAGGATTGAAAACAGAGCGAAAACGGGCAAAATCGAGCTGAAACTGGAAAAAGTACAGTAAAGACGTAGCCGAGAAGTGATTTTCTACATTTTTGGAGCCCGGGTCACGTTCTGAGAGTGAGAAGGGGGAAATAAACTCAAAACCATACCCTCTACCCAAAATCACCATTTTACCCTTCCTCGATACTCAAAATGACCAAATTGCCTTCTAAACCAAAAATCCAAAATCCCATTTTAGCCTAAAAACCCAATTTTGTTAAAATTCAAGTTTTCCTTAAAACCAATTTTAGTTTTAAAACAAAAACCTTAAAAACTCTAAAAAATACATTTTTACACTTAAAACCATTTTTAATAAAACAAACCACCCTTTTTTAATCCCTCCCTTTTGACCCTTTCACTCCAAATAAACCCCCACATTTTGAACCTTGACCCTTTCACTTTCTTTATGACCTCCTTTATCCTTTCTTTCTTCTTTCACCCAAACCAGAAAACATAAAAATCATTCTGTTAGGTCACCATGTTTGTAACACAAGCATAAATATAAGAAATAGGAAAGAAGTGATCAGATGAACACTTTACACACACACGTTAATATGATATGGAAAGGATAAGCATAAGTGTGAAATAGAAAAGTGAACAACCAACCTTCAAATGAAGGTTTACAAGGCTATTTATAGGAGAGGGAGCTAGGGCAACACTCCTAGTCCCTTCCTTTCCTTATTAGGCTTGGGCCAAGGCTTATGGGCCTTCTACATAAGCCTTAGCATAATAACAAACATAAAGGCCTAATTAAGCTATCTATTACATATTAATTACTAACACTTGTAATCTAGTTTAGGAGTGATTCCAACAATCTCCCCCTAAGTGTTGGTGATTAATGATTTAAGTAATAACGTTGTAGGTGCTGATGTAATAGTAGCTGTGACGTCTTTTGACATTCTTCTTTCTTGTGAGAAGAAGTGCCTTGATTCCAACAATCTCCCCAGTGTAGGGATCTTGTTTACTTTGAAGTTTTTCAGATTTGACGTCTTCATTTTCTTTGTTCTTTGATCTTAGTTCTTTGTGGTGGTAGTGACAGTATGTTGTTGTTATCTGCATCAGGTCCGCTTCGTTGCTCACACGCTCTTTAACGTTGGATTTCAGTACTGATGTAGTTCTCTTAGTCTTTAAACTTTGTAGATTCTTTGGCTTTGACAAAGAGTCATTCTGACTATGTGTTGCCATTTGAGAGAACTTCAATCATTGTTGATGTTGGTATGAGCATGTGGAGAATCTGCACGATCTTTTCCTCCCGTGAGCATCCATAAAAAGAAAACATAAAACATGGGTTAGAAATAATCCAACGCTTACAAGTTTGAACTTCGAGTGTGTTAACAACATAGTGTGAAAACACGACTCTAATTCCACAAAGGCTGTTCCTGAACTGGAGTCTCCCAAGTGAGATAACGCGATGTACCGAAGTACATCTACAGTTCAAATGAGTCGCTGAGGTACACCGAAGCATCACCCCACGACTGTAGACCATTTGAGACACACTAAGCGTAACCCACTAGGAGTTACCAGTGACGACTGTCGTGGCTATTTAATGTTGACCCGGAAGGAGTTTCCATTCAATCACCGAGGATCACGGTTGTGAACCCCTCATAAATGTTATCGACAGATTGCTAAGATCCGTGAAGGAATCGATAATGTATCACATTCTTATTGTTGAACGACAAGCGATGAATCGTCAAGTGTACCTAAGAGATCTTTTGATGAATCTCGTGGCTCTAGACTCAATAGTATGCTTTGGTTTTCCTGAGCGGAGACTAGGGAGAGGGTCTCCTTCTTCAATACCAGCAATCTCTAAGAGAAAGCTGATAGTTTATGTAGGGTTCCCTGTGAGAATAAAACAAGCTTCTGTTGAGAGAAACTTGAGTGGCTAAGAAGGTTTAGTGCATGCGTCACTAGGTCCATGACGACTTTGATCTTAAATAACGGTGTCATCTAGTGAAGCCAGTAGCATATGAATTGAACCCGGTGTCTACCCTAAGTTAAATAATTTGGAGGGCTATTTCTTTTCACCCTTTTCTTTACATTTCTTTTTAATTCTTCAACTCCTTCTTTCTCCGATTCTCATTTTCTCCTTTTTATAATCATACATAAGGACTTCTAAATTCTAACTATTAGTGGTGTCCTTGGGTAGATCCCTCCGGCTCTTGCGGATTATAGGACGGTTATTCCTAACCTTAGTCACCTTATAACTCCATGACTAATCTATGTTGCCATAAAACCATTTTCATGAAAAATCTCTCAAAGTGGTTATGATTAAAAGCATTTTGTACCACTGTGGAGAGTTTAGGATTTTGCAGAAATACTCCCCCTCTACACGTGCTTAAGTATTTTGACTGAAATCTGCACGGTGAGAGAAGAGCGAACACTTTTGAATTGATCAACTCAAGATAGACAGTTCCCTGCGAGACACGGTTACGTTGCATAGTTAAAGAGTTGCATTGTCAGCTTTTAGGTGACAACTAGCTCTAATAACCACCTTGAAGGTGTGGACAAACCTCGAAAGGTTGTCAAACCCGTCAAAGTTCATGTCTATCAAGAGCTTCTCGATTAGGTAAGATCTACTTGGATAAGTCTTGGAAGACAGATCTTTTCGATGTATGACAGTTTAGATGTCGTCAATTAAAGAGTTAAGTCTTTAGTATGAAGATTCAATAGCAATTCACAACATATTTCTTATCACATAATTTTTCTCCCCCTAAAAAATGGCATATAAATGTTATTTTTTGACGAAATTTTGTTATCGAATATGTCCATTTTGAGTTTTGTGGGAAAATTTCCACGAAGAACAATTTGTGAACAAAGTTTTAAGCAAATACTCCCCCTCAACAAGTGATATTAACTTTTGAGGTTTTGAAAAACATAAAGGGAAGTACTTGTCCTTTTGATCAAAACTTTGAAAAGTGAAAGTTTTGACAAGTTTTACTCAAAAGTAAGAAGCTTTCGCTCCTTTTATAAGGATTGTGCCACTGAAGCGTACCACATGGTCCTTTATTTACAAGTACGGGTTGTACACTGTTATGTGTGTACAAGCCATAATTATATATACATCACACATCCAGATAATTATAAGAGAAACAGATCAAGGGGTACCAGGTGTCTCAGGTATTCCAGCAATAACTCTGGGAATGCGTTCTGGACGTTGATAGCCAGTGAGAGATATGCTTGGACGACCACCAACGAAGAGTTACCAAAGTGACCTACTATCAGGGCTGTATGATGTTGACCCTGGCAGGAGTTTACATTCAATCACTGAGGATCACATGTACGAACCTCTTATAAATGTTCTTGAAAGATTGCTAAGATCTGTGTAGGACTCGATAATGCATCACTTGCGTCCTTATTGTTGAACGACAAGTGATGAAATGTCAAGTGTACCTAAGAGATCTTTATATGAATCTCGTGGCTCTAGACTCAATAGTGTGCTTTGGTTTTCCTGAGCAGAGACTAGGGAGAGGGTCTCCTTTTTCAATACCAGCAATATCTAAGAAAAAGCCGATAGTTTTCGTAGGGTTCCCTGTGAGAATGAAACAAGCTTCTGTTGAGAGAAACTTTAGTGGCTAAGAAGGTTTAGTGCATGCGTCACTGGGTCCATGACGACTTTAATCTTCAATACCGGTGTCATCAAGTGACAACCAGTAGCATATGAATTTAACCCGGTGTCTGTCCTAAGTTGAATAATATGGAGGGCTATTTATTTTTGCCCTTTTCTTTACTTTTCTTTTTAATTCTTCAACGCCTTCTTTCTCCGATTCTCATTTTCTCCTTTTAATAATCATACCTAAGGACTTCTAAATTCTAGCTATTGGTGGTGTCCTTGGGTAGATCCCTCCGGCTCTGGCGGATCATAGGACGGTTATTCCTAACCTTAGTCACCTTATAACTCCATGACTAACCTATGTTACCATAAAAACAATTTCTCTTGAAAATATCTCACAGTGGTTATGAATAAAAGCTTTTAGTACCACTGTTGAGAGTTTAGGATTTTGCAGAAATACTCCCCCTCCACATGTGCTTAAGTATTTTGACAGAAATCTTCACGGTGAGAGAAGAGCGCGTACTTTTGAATTGATCAACTCTAGATAGACAATCCCCAACGAGACACGGTTACGTTGCATAGTTAAAGAGTTACATTGTCAGTTTTTAGGTGACAACTAGCTCTAATAACTACCTTGAAGGTGTGGAAAAACCTCGAAAGGTTTGTCAAACCCGTCAAAGTTCTCGTCTATCAAGAGTTTCTCGAATGGTACATTCTACTAAGACAAGTCCTTTGCGAGACACGTTTACATCACTAGCGAACTAGTTTGAAATTATTACCCGTCCCGGACAAGTCTTTTCGAGTTATAACCTTTAAGATCTCGTCAATTCATTGGTTAAGTCTTTTTAGCACAACGATTCATTTGAAACTCACAACATATTTCTTATCACATAATTTTTCTCCCCCTAAAAAATGGCATATAAGTGTTATTTTTGACGAAATTTGATATCGAATATGTCCATTTCGAGTTTTGCGGGAAGATTACCATGAAGAACAATTTTGTGAGCAAAGTTTTTAAGCAAATACTCCCCCTCAACAAGTGATATTAACTTGTGAGGTTTTGAAAATCATAAGGGGAAGTACTTGTTCTTTTGAGCAAAACTTTGAAAAATGAAAGTTTTGATTAGTTTTACTCAAAAGTAAGAAGCTTTCGCTCTTTTTATAAGGATTGTGGCACTGAAGCGTACCACAGGGTCCTTTCATGACAAGTACGGGTTGTACACTGTTATGTGTGCACAAGCCATAGTCAAATATAAATCACACATTCAAATAAATGATAATGAAACAGATCAAGGGGTACCAGAAGTCTCAGGTATTCTAGCAATAACTCCAGGAATGCGTTCTGGACGTTTGTAGCCTGTGAGAGATATGCTTGGACGACCACCAACGAAACTCTCCAAAGTTCTGATCTGATCCCTTCTGAACAACCTTTCATCAATCTGCGTGATGATCTTCTTCACATCCCCCTTATACCTCGAATTCCATCTCTTCGGTGACCCTATGCCGTCATGTATCTCCTTTAACCGATAAGCTAATCCATCCCTGAATTTCTTCAAAGTATGATCCCCAAACTTGTGAAGCTCTTTGCACGCCATTAAGCAATTGTGGTGTAGTTCACTTCGGTAGACTACACCAAATGGTTTCTTGATAAGGGTGTACTGAGCAAGTTGGTTTATGTTGGGAAGGTCTAGCTGAGGTTTTGTGAGTTTTACACGTTTCTGAAAAGATTCCACGGCAAGTTGAATGTCTTCTACACGTTCTTGGATCACGATGCTTCTGATGAAGATTAACCGTGACTTGATGTACTCGCGTTGGATAGTTGTAGAGAATTGTCGCATTCGACCTTGTACCTTTGCAAGATACATATCTTCAATGTCGTTAAGAGACAATCTTGGAAAATCCGCTTCACAGAAGTCATATTCCTCTTCGTCTTTTCGTTTGACCACAATCTTATTAAGGAATGTGTAGTCCCACTTTGACGACAGGGTAACATGTTGAATAGCAATGATCCGTTTATCACTGAACACTTCCTTTTTTGAATTTTGAACCTGGCAGCTTTTGTAGAAGATTCTTCGTCGTTCTGGCCAATGATGAATCCCATAAAGTGCATCAAGGTCATACTTTTCCACTTTGTCTGAGAACATATGTGTGGCATCTTCTTAGATGGCTATGCTGTTGGAGTATATTGCTGCTGGGAAAGGGAGTGTGAGTGATGTAGCATATTTCTTGGAGACATCTCTACCGTGTAGAAGAAACTCTAGGTCATTGTTGAAGAAATAGCGGAATGGAATCTTGGGTTGATCCGGTCAGCCAATTGTAGGTAGAGGTCTGGTCTAGTCAGTGTAGTATGTAGCTTTGTCTGGTCTGGTGAAGTCGATGTTTGATTCAAGATTGAGCCAATCAATGTTGTTAGACATGGCTCGTGCAATGTTATCAAGATGATATTCGACTTCAATTGCACTTTCTGAGCTGTCTTTAAGTAGTTGAAATGCATCGTTCTTGATTCGCTTCAACTCTGCCTTAGTCATCTTCTTCACGTTGAACTTTTCCTGAATAAGCTTCACATGCTCCATTGTACGTCCATCTACCATTTCTTGACCTTCTGGTAAGAAGGGGGTGGCATCAACAAGTCTAGAAAACTAGTCATATTCTTCGGTTGTGTCTTCATCTAGCCATGAGAGAACATCGGTCTTCTTCTTTTTTTTCTTTGGATTTGATGATGATTCTGGTTTCTTTGTTGTGGCAGAAGAGGTGGGTTGTTGCTGGGGCTCAGGGACATCTTCATCGTCACCACAGTGTATTCGAAATGATCACCGGTTTTCTCTGTTTGGGGTGGTAACTCAGAGTCCTGAGGTTTCTCAGTAGGAGTAGAATGTAGAGGAGATCTTGTTCGGGTGGAGGTCCTTTGGGGTGGTGGTGGCATAGAGGATTATTCACCAGCTTTCTTTGGATGTTTTGGTGCAAAATCTTTGTCCTTATCATCGTCATCTCTTGGTCGTTTAGGTTGACCTGCTGACTCTTTGCATGAAGATTTGAGTTGATATTCTAGAAGGACCTCAAAAAGTTTAGCTTCATATGAAGCAAAAGTTGCAGGCCATTTAGACATTTGAATCACCAATTTCGAGATCAACTCAGCTTCAGAGAGATCAGGTGAGTTGGCCAGTGTATGTTTAACCAATGCGACGATATTTGGAGTAAGTTGTCTGGCGAACATGTCCTTTGTCACTCCCGGAACAGTGTCGAGAAGGAACTTATGAGTATATTCCTTAATCGTCTTGTTCATTTCACCTGGATGTCTCGATTGAGAAACTTATGGATTTGTTCCCATTCACCCAACATCTCGTTTATCACTTATTGAAAAAGATTGACTCTGTCGGCGAGTTGATTCAGTTTCTTGTTGGTCACATCTTTCTTCCTGACTTGCCTGACAGCTTTGACAATCTTTGTCTTAGCTCATGATATCCAAGTTTCGGTTGGTTTCTTTACCGATCTGGATGCGGATCTGGTGGTGGCTTTGGATGGTGGTGGTGATGAGTGAGAAGATGAGTCTGATGAAGATGAGACATGAGGAGACTCAGGGTCCTTTGGTGGCTCAGAAGTTTGTTCTTTGCTACGTGCGGGACTATCTAGAAGATAATCTTTGGCTTCCTTTTCGGCTTGAGCCTTTTCTTCCGCCTGAACCCTAGCTTCTTCATCTGCTTTAGCTTGAGCTTCTTTTTCAGCTTTTTCTTTAGCCACAGCCTCAACATCTTCATCAGGAATTTTCTCAGACTTTTCTATTTCTGGTTCCTCAAAGTCATAGATGATAGAATCCTCAAGTTGCTTTTGTTGTTGTTGGTGGGTGGTGGTACCAGTTTCCTTATCAGGTTGATTAACCGCATCGGAGACTAGTGTGGTTGGTGCACCACCACTTGACCCACCGGGGCCACGAGTTTGTTGCAGATTGAACTCTTGAGCAACATGTTGGAGTTTGTGGTTCTTAAGCTTCTTTCTGTAATCTCTGTCTTCATCCAGTGGCTATTCATCGGAGCTCTCTTCTTCCTGCTCTTGCACTGGAGTTTTCCCTTTATCAGAATTGGGACTTAGAGGTTTTTCAACTGTTAGTGTATCATCTACAACAAATTCTGAGTAGGTAACCTCTTCAGCTGATTCAGTGCCCTCCGAGTCCTCATCCATCAGTTTGGGTTCTGGTTTAGGATTTGGAATAGCAACCGTTGATGGTACTTTCCTTTTTCTGGAGGGATTTCTCTTTGGATACTTTAAGGGACTTCCAGTGCTTGTAACACTTCCTGCACTACCTCTCCTGGTCTTTCTAACAGGTGTACCAGAAGACTTAACATCATTGAAACCTACTTTGCCAGCTTCAACTGCCACCAAATATCGTTTGTACGATTGAAGTCCTTTGATAGCATCAGTAAGAAGATAATCTGGCAACACTACACCCTGTTTCTTCAAGTATTTGGGGAATATCTGGATTGGTTTCAAGAATCCTTTTGATCAACAGTTTTCAGGTAAGTCATCATGTCGTCCCAAATCAGAGCTGCAAATTCGATGTGTTTCATGTTGACCATGCCCCAAAAGATTTGAAGTTCCATGAGCTTCAGATGCTCATAGCCACTGTCACGTCCGGAAACGGATTTAGCAATCATAATGTACAGTGTTCTCCATGGTTGAGGAATATTCTTAAGATCTACTGAAGAGTGTTTTGTGATAACTCCAGCAACATCATCATAGCCGATGTCGACCATGAATTGGAGAACGACCTCTTCCGTAGGAGTAGCAGAAAATTCAGTAGGCTCGATGGTTGGAACAAGAAGAACAGCCCTTAAATCTGCAGGAGTGATGGTGACTTGTTTGTTGTTAAGCATCACCGTCACAACACTTTGACCTTTGACCTTTTGTATTGTGTGCCAGAATTGGTGAACATAGATCTCCGGTAGAGTAGCAGAATTTGTGAGCATGTTTTGGTATGGGTGAGTCTTCAGAATATCCACCACAATCTGACAAGAAGACTCAGAGCAAGTGAAGTTGTCAAAATCAACTCTGAGGTTGTTCTTCCCGATCTTCATTGTGTAACCGTTGGGGAAGATGTCTTCCATTGAGAGAACATTTGGTCCATCAACATTTTCCATTTGGACGTCCATATCGTGATCTGAAAGATATTTAGCCAAAAGAACCAACATATCGAAAGACATTACGTTAGTCAAAAGTTGATTTTATTGACCAATTATTGAATATGATATGTTAATGAATGTTACGAGTCAAATGTCACTTGATTGTTCATTAGTCCAAAGTAGTCGTGATAAGTTTCGTGAGTTGATTAACTTTGAGTTTTAAAGTCCAAATTTTCACTTATTTTCACAACATATTAACCATTTAAGCTTATTGATGACATTTTGGTTTCGTGACGTTATGATTTGTTTATTTACATGTTTGTAAGCGTAACAATTCACAAATTTGGTTGAAAATTAGGCTTAGGCGTAGGATTTGCAAGCTTATGCGTAAACAGTATATCATACGCGTAGGCATAAGCTTATGCGTAGGATCATGATTTACGCGTAAGAAATATTACGCGTAAGAACATAACTTAGCAATAAGCTTACGCGTAAGCATATGATAGAGCTTATGCGTAAGGTTAGTCGTAAGAGTGAACCTTATGCGTAAGACTCAATGTTTACGCATATCCTTCACAGGATACGCATAGTCCCTTTGTAGAACCTTACGCGTAAAGGTTACGCGTAAGATTTCTCTTACGCATAACATTCTACGCGTAAGGTGATCCTTATGCGTAGGAGCACAGTTAACCTTGATTCTGAATGTTTCATGCGTAATCACCTGAAACAAATACATCATAACTCATTCATTATCATATACTCCAATCCTTTTCAATTTTCACATGGACACACAATCATACACAATTACGCGTAAGATCCACATACGCGTAACACTTAAACCTTAAGTATTCAAATATTACGAGTAAGAGATTTAGCCATAGATTTTGCACCAAACGTTTTCTGGGATGTCATAGAGGCCTAATGAGTTGTTTTAAGCAAGTTTTAACATCAAAACCTTCATGAATCAAGAATACCCAAATAGTATGAGCATAAACCCTAAACCTTAATTTTCACAAAATTGATGTTTCTGGGAATGATTCAAGCATGGTTTTGGTCAACTAATCATGTATACAACATCATAAGAACAACTAATTGTTCAGAAACACTCTAAAATGAAAAAAAACCTAATTCATGCGTATGAACCCTAATCTTGAAATATGATCAAAACATTTTCTGTGTTGAAATTTATGTTGGAAATGTTTACATCATATGATTTTGAACGTTTTAACACCATTTTAATCATCACAAACACTCAAGTGATGATTTTGTGTTCATACGCATATGAATAGAACACAAAAATCATCCAAATATAAGATCCAGCCGTTGGATGTTAATGAAATTAAAAACCTATGTTTGTAAACATGTTAAGATCATAAAACCACTTACAAATCAGGAGTTTAAAGCACGGATTTGAGTATTCAATCTTATGCGTGGGATGAGTTAGATGAGATATTAAATGTAAGAATTTAATGTTTTTGAAAAAGTTGGTGAGGAGTTTTGTTAAAAATTAGTTTAAGCTTTTGACAACATTGGTCCCTCCACCTCAACCATTCTCATCCAAAGGCCATAAATTCCACTTTGTTTACGTTATGAAGAATAGTTTTGGAAAGAAACTTGACGACACTCCCCATCGACTTTAGAAATAAAGAAATTTTATAAATTTGAGTCCGGGGAGTGTCAGTAAACCAGAAATGTGACCACCATTATCAATGAAACACCCGGGATGAGGTAACATGCAAGTACAAGGTTTTATGAAACAAAAAAATATTTACTTTATCCCCCTCAACACTTGACTAAGAAAATACTGAATATTGAAAGAGTAAAGTGTTGACGGAAGATTTGTACTTGCCCTGTTAAAAGAGATTTAGATAGAAGAATATTTTTGAAGTTTTGTAAGTTTTATATTTTTGTATTTTGATTTTGAAAAGTATTTACAAACACCGCATACCAATCCGGTGGACCAACTCAGTAAACCTGGCAGGAGCTAAGGCTTTGGTGAGAAGGTCTGCCAATTGGTATTCAGCACCCACAAAGTATAACTCAATGGTACCCTTTTCCACATGCTCCTTGATGAAATGATATCGAACATCGATGTGCTTTGATTTCGAATGTTGAACAGAATTGCATGAGATCGCAATAGCACTTCGATTGTCGCAGTACATCGGGATTCTATCAAATACGTAACCATAGTCTTTGAGTTGTGTTCTCATCCAAATGACTTGAGCACAACACGCCGACATGGCTACATATACCGCTTCGTCGAGGACGGTGATGTACAATCCTCGCTTCTTCGATTGCCATGACACCGTTTATCACCAAGAAATTGTAAAGCTCTCAAGTACTTTTCCGAGAATCTAAGCAACTGCGTGATCGCGTCTAAAAAGCTATTAGTTCAAAACTAGAATCCTTGAATACTAGATTCCCAAATTAATGGTTCCCTTGATGTATCGAGGATTCTTTTAGCCTCGAGAGGTGAGTTTCATTGGTCTCGATCGATAACGGAGCAAAGATATACAACAAAGACAATGTCAGCCCCTCTTGGTCGTTAGATACATGAGAGACCCAATAATACTTCAGTATTTGGTAGTGTCAACCAATTTCCCATGCAAATCATCATCTAGTTTCTTGGTATGTGCCATGGTGTGGCATAGCTATCACAGGTTTGCATTCCATGTTTGTTTAAAATTTCAAGGGCATATTTGGACTGACTAAGGAAAATACCACGGGGTGATTGATGAACTTGCAATCCAAGAAAGAATGTAAGTTCACCCATCATGGACATTTCAAAATGTTTTTTCATAAGTTTTGAAAAAGTGTTTGAGTATTTTAAATGTGTTGACCCAAAAATGATGTCATCCACATAAATTTGAACGATTAAAATGTGTTCCCCGTGATATTGTATGAAAAGTGTTGGGTCGACCGAACCTTTAATGAAATTATTGGCAATGAGAAAGGATGATAACTTATCATACCACGCCCGAGGAGCTTGTTTGAGACCGTAGAGAGCCTTGTTCAGTTTGTAGACGTGATTAGGGAACTCTGGATCAACAAATCCTTTCGTCGACTAACATAGACCGCTTCCTTGATTTACCATTCGTAAAAGCGGTTTTAACATCCATCCGAAAGACCGTGATGTTCATGTGAGCCGCAAATGCCGAGAAAAATCCGTACAACCTCAAGTCGAGCAACCAGAGCGAAGGATTCCTTGAAATAAATCCCCTCTTCTTCTCTATAACCCTTAGCCACCGACGTGACTTATTTATGATAAGCTGCATCGTCAAGATCTAACTTGTTTTTCCAAATCCATTTCGCACCAATAACATAGACCCTTGTTGGTTTTGAACCAATTCCATACTTCAAGACATTTAAATTGATTAAGTTCTTCTTGCATGGATTCAATCCGGTTGTCATAAGTCATTGCTTTTTAATGTTTTGGGTTCAGATTGGCAAATGGTAAGTGCATAAATGCAGTGTTCACCGTCAGTCTGAAGGCGTTGTCTAGTTACGACTGGTTGATTAGGGTTGCCAGTTATGTTCACAAGAGGATGGTCTTTAGTCCAACAATGTGTGGAGGGTTGATGTTGATATACATTATGCAGATTAGGAGGATTCAAATGACTTGTAGATGATTCCGCAACATCAGAAGTAGCAGAAGCATTTGCAAAAGGGTCAAAGAACGCATTTGGATCATAATCTGCAGGTGGGGGTACATCATTGTTAAGAAGATCGTTAGCTGGTTCAGCGTCATTGGATGCGGTTTGTTCGACTGTTGTTGTAGAATCAACTGGTCGTGCTTCCTCAACAGTAGTTGTTGTAGCAGTGTATCGTATTGGATTATGATCGAGTTGAGCGGAAACATTTGATACATCCGAGCACGTTCATCAATATCATCACTAAACGGAGGAGCAAATAGTCGTTCCATTTGACGTCGAGTAAGTTGTAAACTTGGTTCAGCTGATGATGGGGTTTGAGGGAAGTTTAAACGGTTATGACCGGGTTCCAAGCTGTTATGCTCAGAAGCCATCTCTGTAAGCTCATCGAAATTTGCATGAATTGTTTCCATAATCTCCCTTGTACGACGATTCCAGATCTGGTATCCTTTAGAATTTTCACAGTATCCAACAAAGACTCTAATGTCAGCTTTAGCTTTGAGCTTACCAAAGTCTTCATGATCATTATTCGGATAACAAAGGGATCCAAATACGTAAAAGTGTTTGAGATTCGGTTTACGGTTGTGGAGAAGCTCAAAAGGTGTTTTGTTGTGGCGTCTGGTAATCATTGAATGATTCTGAGTGTAGCATGCAGTTGACACGGCTTCAGCCCACAAGTAATCTGGAAGTTTTGCATTTATCAACATTGTTCTTGCAGCTTCCACTAACGTACGGTTTCGTCTTTCAACAATTCCGTTTTGTTCTGGTGTACGTGGAATTGATGTTTGATGCTCAATTCCCACTTTCTTTTAATATGCATGAAGAGTTTGATTCACAAATTCAGTTCCTTTGTCTGTTCTAATTTGTCTGACTGTGTTCCGGAGCTGAACTTGAATTTTCGTGAGAAAGGTGATGATCATTTATGGATCTTGATCTTTACTTCGAAGAAAATAAACCCAAGTCTATTTTGAGTAGGCATCCACAATTACCAATATGTAGCGTTTGCCATTAATCGTCTGCACGCGCATCGGACCACACAAATCCATGTGAAGAAGATGAAGCACATGCTGAGAGCTGTTTCCACTTTTGAAGAAAAATGAGCACGAGTGCTTTTTCCTTGTTCACAAGCTAAGCATAAGTGATCTTTGGAATACCGAAATCTTGGGAGACCTTCAACAAGTTTGTACCGTGCAAGATTGGTTATGGTTTGAAAGTTTAAATGTGAGAGACGACGGTGCCATAGCCAGGATTTTGTAGATGTTGCCTTCGAAAGTAGACATATGGGAGATGAAGCAATCATGTCTTGCATTGATATTGTGTAAAGACTTGATGTGCGTTGACCAGAAATAAGATCATTTTCTTGTAGATCACGAATGAAACAAGTTTTCTCCAAAAAAGCAACTTCCAAATCACCATCACAAAATTGACCGACTGAGAAGAGATTGTGACTGAGACCTTCCACATAATAAACTCTGCTAATTTCGATGTTCCCATTGATGTAATCTCTGAAGCCCATGATAGCCGCAAAGTTATCATTCCCGAATCTAACAGTGCCAATGAACTTTGAAACAAAGTTTGATAACAATTTAAGATTGCCTGTCATGTGTCGGGAATATCCGCTATCAACAACCCAAAGGATGATCTGTATCACCTGCATTAAACACAGACGACACAGATGGAATAGAAATAGATGTGGAACCCGAAGAGTTAGAGGGTTCCAAAGCAGTTATAGGTGAAACACACATGTCTATGATTTTAGGTATCCATGTAAATCCAAGTGTATTATGTAACCATTTCTGCCATCTCCAACTAGTCTTAGCTTCGGTCTTAGTAAATGCACTAGGTGATAAGTTCTTCCTAGGAGGTGAAGTGGTTGCTACAGATACATCAATGTTGTTTGCAGAAACACTAGAAGGCGGTTTACCCAGCACAGACTTAGAAGCATTAGTGGGCCTAGAGGTATTTCATTTTCTAGTATTCCGCTTATGAGATAAGATAGCTTTAGCAACACATTTGTCATGACAACCAAAAAACATACTTTTACCACAACCAACACAAGAAGCTTCAAACTTAACATTTAAAGTACTTAAAGATTTAGCATTCATTACAACACTTTTTCTATTACATTTGTCAGACGCAATTTCTAAAGTGGGTGCAACTTGAGTTTTATTCAAAGTCCTAAGGTGTTCTTCTACTTCAACATTCTTTATTTTTCTTTTCTTATGATGCAACTTCCTATTCTTCCTTGTATTGCTCCTAGGCTGTGAAGTGCGGCCGTGGGAAAAGAGGCAACTATTCCTGTTTCAGTAGAGGGAAGCACATTAGTTTCTTGTGGTTTGTCATTAGATGTTCTAGAGTCATTTTGAATCTGTTTAGGTGCAGTTACTACTGTGTTACTATTCCTATCATGCTTAAGTTTCACCAACTCTGCTTTTAGATCATGGATAGTATGTAACAAATCTTGATTTTCAGAACGAGTATTTCCATTTTGTCGTAAATATCTTTGGTATATGCAAGATGATCATCAATATCTTTTGACGCTTGAGCACGAGTCTTTTTGAGTAAATAAAATATGACACAATATTCGTTTTTAACTTTTGAAATTTCTTGTTCATATTTTGAAATTTGACACTTCAGAGACACGTTTTCATCATCCAGTTGCTCAATTTTAGGATTAAGAGTTTTTGTATGCAACTGTTTGATTTTGTTTTGCAAAGCGAGTTCTCGATTATGACAATCTTTTTGACACCATTGAAGACGACATTTTGCATTTTAAAAGCTCATTAATCAAACGTTCATTTTTAACTTTTAAAGACTTGATTTGTGACACAGTATCAGTATTCTCAACATTCTCAACGGAATCAACAGGATCAGTAGAGATATAATCAAATGCATATGCAACAGAATTTAATAACACAACATTATGGATATCAGCACAGATAACATCTTCCAAGAGTCGATCAACATTTTTTCGTAACATTTTCTTTTTACGTTTGGTATTTGAAATCGATGTTTCTGTTCTTTAAAAAACTCTTTTCATAAGTCCAAGTTCCTTGTGAAAATCCCTTTCCCAATATATAGCACAAATTTTCAAATTTCGGACATGAGGTAAAATTCTTTTCTGAAGAATATCTCTTTGTGCACGCGCAAGAGGCGATTGAAAATGTTCAACTTTTATTTCAGAATGAAATTCAATTTCACGTTCCAAAAGTTTGATGTCCGAAATGAATGTTTCAAAATATTTTAAAACTTTACACAGTTCAGCTAATGGTTTTATTTCAGTTAATGAAGGTAAAGGACCATTGACTTCATTAGAAGACTTAGAAGTAGGTGTGAGAACCCAAGGTGTGTTAGAATGATCCTGTTGTGTGATGAAAGTAACGGCTTTTGAATAGTTAAATGGTTTATTATAAACAACATTTTCCATTTTTGACCGACTCTTTTCATCTGCATCGAATTCCTCCATGCGATTATATTCAACACTCATAATGGAATCATCAATTCTGTGTTCTGCACTGTAAACTTGAGGATTTGGTTTGAATGCTCTGTTTGAAAACTTAGGTTTGTAATCAGCAAGATTCGGTCCATATCCATTTGGATTTTGGTTTAAAAGTAAACTTTTGAATAGTTATGATTGACTCACCATGTTTATAAACAACATTTCAAAACTCTTTGATTTTGTTTTGTAAGTCGACAATTTCTTCAAGATAGTCATCTATTCGTTTCTTTGAATGCTTTTGTACTCACGTAACTATTTTGACAAGTTAACAACTCGACTTGGCTTTTGAGTTTCCGAGTGAGAGCGTTAAGTTGTTGTTTATGATCGTATTTCGCTTGTTCTATTTGAGACAACAAAGCATTCTTAGATGCAACTAGATCAACGATATGTGTCTAAAACACATATATTTTATATTGTTTAACCCACTAAAACAACCAAAACACATAAATAACCCTATAAATGTTATAAATATCATGAAAATGTGTTTTATTTGAATCAGTACGAAAAGAGTTGAAACGACTTGATTCTGCGATATCATCGATGGTTTACCAAAGCCTATTTTAATTATCTTTGAATCAATGGTTTCGCCAAGTTTCATTCATACTGATGGTTTCTGCTTGAAGGCATGCGTTTCAGCAGATACTTCCACTAAATAATATCCGGTCCACCAAACCAAACTTCCTGCTTTCTCTCTCCTCACACACCGAAACTTGCCACCGCTCAAAACCACCACCACTTGGCTTCCACCTCACCTCTAGCTCCATGCCTATTTCACGGTTTGTCCCTCCACCTCCATAAACACCCAAAATTCCTTAATTGCTAAAACCTCCTCAAGACTTTTGGAGCCAAAAAGCAAAATCAAGGGTTGGGATCGTTTGACTAAATCAAGGGCCAAGAATGATGAGAGAAGACTTTGAGAGCTATAAAAGAGAAAGAAGAGCAGAATGAAGTTGTCACAGTTTTAGACCATTTTCGTAGTGTAAATTTAATTTCTGCTTTAAGTTTCATGTAAAAGTTTGCTGGGTTTTGTAATTTCTGTATTGTACAAGTGAATTTAGTTATAATTGAAGTGTTTTCATTAATCAATTCTTAGTTTACTGCCTTATTTAGTTTTCCCGCCAAAACTGGTTCTTGTCAAAGTCTAAGTTTTAATCTGTTACAATGGTTCAAATAAGCTTATTCAAGCTTATTCAAGCTTATTTAAGTGAATTAAAGTAGTTTCCTGGTCTTAATTGCAATTTTCTAAAAAAGTCAACAAAAGTCAACACGGGTCAACGAAAGTCAACTGTGTTCTTAAGTCTGAAATTTCTGTTTAGAAGTGGTAATCCAGTCATTTTAAGTTCATTTTTAAGTATTAGTCATATTTGTTTTAGGCATAAGCTTTTAAAAATTTGTTTTCAAAGATATTAAGGGGTGTTTGGCATATTGGGTTAAAACGGGTCAAACTTGCTTGTCACTGCTCATTTGCACTTTCTTCAAGTTTGATCATGATTAATTAAGTATGTTTCAGTTGTTAGTAGAAGCTTTTAAGCTGTTTTGAGTCGTTTTGATGATTTTAGTTGTTTAGTGTAATTTTAGAAAGTTGATTGCTCATATAAGCTTCTCATAAGCTTGAGCTTATTTGGTCCTTATTTCTGGTAATTTTAGGTCCTATATAGTGATTAAAGTGCATGTTCCAAAGTTGGTGCTGTTTCGTTGAGTTTTAACAGTTTTGGGTCAAAATCCATTTGGATTGAAGGTTAAAATTTCATAAGAAACCCATTTTGAATAAACTTGCAATTTCATGTAGGACTTAATATTAGGATTGAAGACTTGTGCTTTTGGGATATTAAAGTTTAGCTGCTCAACTAAATTAGAAAATATTAGTTTACTTTTAATTAGCTTATAAACCGCTTATTTGCTAGCTTTTTAAGCCCTTTTCAACAAACCTTCCTTTTGCTTATTCCTTATTTCGCTTATTCATTGTGTTTTCTTGTTGTTGTTGCTTATTCTAAGTCCCCATAACTGATTTATAGCTTATTCAACCTTTGGTTCAAGAGTGGTAGCTTTTATTAGCTTATGCAAGCTTAATAGCTCATTTGACCCATTTTAAGGTCTCATTAGCAAATAAGCTCACAACAAGCTTATCTTTGAGTTCCACAAAATGTGTCTTCACAAAAGTTGCTTATTTTCAGTAGTAAAATAGTTTTGTAAAGAAAATTCAAGAAAACCAAAAAATAAAAATAGCTAGTTAGGTAGTTTGCTGTTGAGACTTGAAACCGGTCTCAAGCTTTTCTTCAGTAGCTTGTACTTTTTAGGTTCTAATCAGTTGCATTAGCTCATTTTAGGTTAGATTTAGGTGTAGTAGCTTATGGTAGATTTTGGATAGCTTATAGCTTATTTATTAGCTTATTCAAACCGCTTATTTGCCCAATTCACTTATTTGTAGGCTTATCTAACTTTTATATTTTTTCAGGTTTAGAATAATATTTTAGATTTTCCTGTAAAGTTTCATAATTTTTACTATTCATTTGTTATTTTTCTTAATTTTAATTAGTTTAAATTAGTTTTTAATTAATTATAATTATTTAAAAAGTCTAAAAAATATATTTTCAGTTTTAAAATAAGTTTTCTAATATTTTAGATTTTTATAAGTCATAATTTTACTTTTCTAGCTTTATTTCATATTCTCTTATATTTTAGGATATTATTAAATAGTTAAAAATAGTTTTTTTAATTAATAATAATTAAATAAATAGTAATAAATTTACGTAGTTTTTAAAACGACGTGTTTTAGTTTCTTTTATCTCGATTGTTGTGCTTTCTGCTCGTATCCTATTCCATTCCAATCGATCGAGTATAATTTCTCATCTAAACCTTTACCGATCACTATCTTTAGTGATCATTCTATCATCCGAATAAGTTTTGATACACCATTGAGTCTCAAGTGGGACTTAACGACCGGAATTCATTCTATTCTCGGACTTCATTGCATTTGTGCTTGTCGTTTTAAGTCTCATACGGTTGGCCATTCACAAGTGGCCACTTGTGTGATTAGACTTGACGGTTTAGCATGATCAAATTTTGGCGCCACGAGACGGGAGGCTTTAGCGTGTGTTTAGCCTTTTTCGATCCATTCTTGCACATATTCCATCTTTTGTAAAAGTTTTTTTGTAAAGTTTTCAAAATCCAAAAGTTCATTAACACTTTTCAAGTGTTAACAACATCAAAAATATTTTCATTATTTGTTTTTGCAATATGTTTTCAAAAATCCAAAAAATCCATCTTTACCCTCTCGCATCTTTTGATTCTTCATTTCTTTTACCTCTATCCATTTGATTCTTTCTATGTCTCATCCTCACCAATTTGGTTGTGAATGGTGTGGGGACCTCAAAATGGTGGAAATTGCCCGGTTGTGGCATTGTGAATTCGGAAACGGGTTTGTCTATGACCAAAATCCCTACAATGAAACAACTAATTTCCTCAACCAACCCCGCACTATGAGATGGAGACATATTCTTGTGAGTATTGTGGAGGTCCTCACCCGAGTTTTGAGTGTCAAACAGGGAACACGCTTGTCTATGAGCATAATCCTTGTAACAATTATGACAACTCTTATCATGACCAACCTCCACAAGACCAACGATTCAAACACAACCTCTCGCAAATTCCTCAAGAACTTCTCGAAAATTGTCTAGATATACTCAAAGATTTGAAAGAATTGGTTAAAGAAGAGTCTCGTCGTAAAACGATGTCAAGAACAAGCGGCTAGAGTAAGTTCCCAATATTGAAACCTCTCGTATACGATTATGATGACGACGACGATGATGATTTTGATGAGGAATCTACGACTCGAAAGTGGCAATCCCACTCCGTTGAAGAAGGAAAGAGTATGGGAGAATTGTTGGCGAGAGGAGAATATGAAGAGCATAAGAGCTATATATGTTTTCGATAAAGTCGATGCTCAGTGGTAATCCCACCCGCTTTGAGCCTTTCATTTCGACTCTTCCCTTCACTCACGCCGGTTGAGAGAAGTGAATTCCTTTGGAAGAGGTCGAGGATCCTATTTCTTTGAAATTTTTGATCCCAAAGACTCTCTCACTATGGGGACAAGCATCTCAAAGACTATTCGGAAACGGAATCATCGAATGTTGAGAACCTTATCCCGATCCCAAGTGAGTCCGAGGAATTCTTGACAAAGAGTGTGATGTGTTTTCTCCTCTTACAAATGATTTTGTTGAGACTTTCTCGATTTTGACAAATGATTATAGTGATGCCGATTCTTTATATTCTAAAGACATAGAATTTATTGATGCATTACTTCCACATTCCGAGATCGTCAACTTAGAAGAGGATGTTGACCATGTTGTTTCCACAACAATTAATACGACTATCACTAATCCCTTATTCGATTCGATCTTGAATTTACTCTAAATTCATAAATCCAATCTTTGATAGTGATGAGTCGACACGGAGACTATAATGGACGAGGTGCATATTTATAGCCCAATGGCACGCGCATGTCCCACCTCCAGTATACTCTTCATGAGGAGTTCTCCGGTGAACTCACTCATATCATATCTCCACTGAGTATGATTGCTTGGATGGCAAAGATCATGATCGGGAGAGAATCTCAATTTGCATAGTTATGACAAATCTTCCCACCCTCCCAACCGAGATGCCTTCCAACCCAAAGAGCTCAACCAATAAAATCCAAATAAGTGCAATCGCACTTAATCCCGAGGAAGAAGATCTAGTTATGATTGTTATCATGATCTTCCTTCTTTCTTCACCTACTTGGTGACTTCCTCTCTTCTTCACTCCTTCGGAATGAAGACACTATTTTGATCCGGCATTTTCATTCATCATTTTTGAGCGGTCTCTCTATATCTCATCGGTGTGGAACTTTCACGTGCTTCAAATGTTTGTCCAAACATCTTGAATGAAAGTCCGATGGAGATTGTATCTTCCACTTGCTTCCCATGAACCAATGAATGCGGGTCGAGTCAAGCTAGCGACTCGGAACCAAAAACAAGAGACACACTATATGGGTTTTCACCCATATTTCGCCTTCTTACCCCTTCTACCACCTAAGTGTGGGGTGATGCCCCACATGTTATATATATATATATATATTTCTAAAAAAAAAAAAAAAAAAAAAAATCTCTTAAATAATGGTCGTAGTATTTCCTTTTACGTTCTCGGTTCGGCATAACCGCTGGTACTTTGAATATTGAGGGCAATATTCATTTCTAAGTGTGGGGAATTCTCACAATTTCATGTATTATCTACCCAATTCCCCGTTTTGGCCAAAATTTTTTTGGAGTAAGTGTTCTATACTTACTCATCTTGGTTATCATCCGCCATGTTTGATAAACTAAAGGATTGGCTAATCCAGAGCAAACGGCTCTTGGTAAAGATATATCAAACCGTTTACGGCTTGCAATTGCCCAAAATTGTATGGTGTTCATTCACCATATCTTTAATTAGTGAAGAGTTGGCTAGTCCGCAAGTTTATGGCTTGTGGTAAAGGCAATGGAAAACCATAATTGGTAATCACTCACCAAAGATATTTTATCTAAGAGTTGGCTAGTCCGAAGCAAACGGCTTCGGTAAAGACTAATCAAATCCGTTGATGACTTATGATTTGCTCAAAATCATTTGGTTATCATTGTACCAAGGTTCTTACTTGAATGAAACAATTGGCTACTCCAGTGATGGCTTTTGGTAAAGAGTTCTTTAAAATCCATTAAAATTTCATAAATATTGCTAGGGACTAGCAATAGTTTAGTGTGGGGATTTGATATGTCTAAAACACATATATTTTATATTGTTTAACCCCACTAAAACAACCAAAAACACATAAATAACCCTATAAATGTTATAAATATCATGAAAATGTGTTTTATTTGAATCAGGTACGAAAAGAGTTGAAACAGCTTGATTCTCTGCGACAATCGATGGTTTCGCCAAAGCCTATTTTAATTATGTGAATCAATGGTTTCGCCAAGTTTCATTCATACCGATGGTTTCTGCTGAAGGCATGCGTTTCACAGACACTTCCACTAAATAATATCGGTCAATACCACCAAACCAAACTTCCTGCTTTCTCTCTCCTCACACACCGAAACTTGCCCAACGCTCAAAACCACCACCACTTGGCTTCCACCTCACCTCTAGCTCCATGCCTATTTCACAGTTTGTCCCCTCCACCTCCATAAACACCCAAAATTCCTTAATTGCTAAAAACCTCCTCAAGACTTTTGGAGCCAAAAAGCAAAATCAAGGGTTGGGATCGTTTTGACTAAATCAAGGGCCAAGAATGATGAGAGAAGACTTTGTGAGAGCTATAAAAGAGAAAGAAGACAGAGAATGAAGTTGTCACAGTTTTAGACCATTTTCGTAGTGTAAATTTAATTTCTGCTTTAAGTTTCATGTAAAAGTTTGCTGGGTTTTGTAATTTCTGTATTGTACAAGTGAATTTAGTTATAATTGAAGTGTTTTCATTAATCAATTCTTAGTTTATCGCCTTATTTAGTTTTCCCAAAACCGGTTCTTGTCAAAGTCTAAGTTTTAATCATTATAATGGTTCAAATAAGCTTATTCAAGCTTATTCAAGCTTATTTAAGTGAATTAAAGTAGTTTCTGGTCTTAATTGCAATTTTCTAAAAAAGTCAACAAAAGTCAACACGGGTCAACGAAAGTCAACTGTGTTCTTAAGTCTGAAATTTCTGTTTAGAAGTGGTAATCCAGTCATTTTAAGTTCATTTTAAGTATTAGTCATATTTGTTTTAGGCATAAGCTTTTAAAAATTTGTTTTCAAAGATATTAAGGGTGTTTGGCATATTGGGTTAAAACGGTCAAACTTGCTTGTCACCGCTCATTTGCACTTTCTTCAAGTTTGATCATGATTAATTAAGTATGTTTCAGTTGTTAGTAGAAGCTTTTAAGTCGCTTTGAGTCGTTTGATGATTTTAGTTGTTTAGTGTAATTTTAGAAAGTTGATTGCTCATATAAGCTTCTCATAAGCTTGAGCTTATTTGGTCCTTATTTTCGTAATTTTAGGTCCTATATAGTGATTAAAGTGCATGTTCCAAAGTTGGTGCTGTTTCGCTGAGTTTTAACGGGTTTTGGGTCAAAATCCATTTCTTTGAAGGTTAAAATTTCATAAGAAACCCATTTTGAATAAACTTGCGAATTTCATGTAGGACTTAATATTAGGATTGAAGACTTGTGCTTTTGGGATATTAAAGTTTAGCTGCTCAACTAAATTAGAAAATATTAGTTTACTTTTAATTAGCTTATAAACTGCTTATTTGCTAGCTTCTTTTAAGCCCTTTTTCAACAAACCTTCCTTTTTGCTTATTCCTTATTTCTGCTTATTCAGTGTGTTTTTCTTGTTGTTGTTGCTTATTCTAAGTCCCCATAACTGATTTATAGCTTATTCAACCTTTGGTTCAGTAGTGGTAGCTTTTTATTAGCTTATGCAAGCTTAATAGCTCATTTTGACCCATTTTAAGGTCTGTTAAGCAAATAAGCTCACAACAAGCTTATCTTTGAGTTCCACAAATGTGTCTTCACAAAAGTTGCTTATTTTCAGTAGTAAAATAGTTTTGTAAAAGAAAATTCAAGAAAACCAAAAATAAAATAGCTAGTTAAGTAGTTTGGCGTGTTGAGACTTGAAAACCGGTCTCAAGCTTTTCTTCGTAGCTTGTACTTTTTAGGTTCTAATCAGTTGCATTAGCTCATTTTAGGTTAGATTTAGGTGTAGTAGCTATGGTAGATTTTGGATAGCTTATAGCTTATTTATTAGCTTATTCAAACCGCTTATTTGCCCAATTCAAACTTATTTGTAGGCTTATCTAACTTTTTATATTTTTCCGTGTTTAGAATAATATTTTAGATTTTCCGTAAAGTTTCATAATTTTTACTATTCATTTGTTATTTTTCTTAATTTTAATTAGTTTAAATTAGTTTTAATTAATTATAATTATTTAAAAGTCTAAAAATATATTTTCGCTTTTAAAATAAGTTTTCTAATATTTTAGATTTTATAAGTCATAATTTTACTTTTCTAGCTTTATTTCATATTCTCTTATATTTTAGGATATTATTAAATAGTTAAAATAGTTTTTAATTAATAATAATTAAATAAATAGTAATAAATTTACGTAGTTTTTAAAACGTACGTGTTTTAGTTTCTTTTATCTGATTGTTGTGCTTTCCTGTTCTGTATCCTATTCCATTCCAATCGATCAGTAGTATAATTTCTCATCTAAACCTTTACTGATCACTATCTTTAGTGATCATTCTATCATCTGAATAAGTTTTGATACACCATTGAGTCTCCGTGGGACTTAACGACCCGGGAATTCATTCTATTCTCTGGACTTCATTGCATTTGTGCTTAAGCTGTTT
Organism: Chrysanthemum lavandulifolium; assembly: GCA_022545495.1. Lineage (NCBI taxonomy): Eukaryota > Viridiplantae > Streptophyta > Magnoliopsida > Asterales > Asteraceae > Chrysanthemum > Chrysanthemum lavandulifolium. The sequence continues at coordinate 170,140,465 of CM040239.1, forward strand.
TAAGTCTGTTACGGTTGGCCATTCACAAGTGGCCAGCTTGTGTGATTAGACTTGACGGTTTAGCACAGATCAATCACGTATCTGTTGTTCCAACGATTTTTTATTTTGGTGAGATTTAGCAAAAGCGACTTCAAAACCTTTTTCACGTTTTTGAAAATTGTTGAGTTGAAATTTTAAGCATTCATTATCCTTAGTTAACAATTCATTTTTGTCTTTTAGTTGCTGATTGATGTTTTTGCACAATTCCAATCGAGATTCTTGGTCTTTAAGTAAGGGCATGAGAACAAGATCTAGATGAGACGAAAGTTCAACTTGTTCAACGTGAGTCTCAACATGATCATTGTTCAGATCCTCAAGTATAAGCACGGAGTCAACTTGATTATCAATAGTAACCATAAGGTCATCTTGATCGTCAAATATAACTACGGGATCTATTGGATTATCATTGGAATGAGATGTGGACGGCTCATGTTGAACATTCTGAGCCTCGTCGGATTCAAATGTTGGCGGAGATATCAGATCATGTATAAGAATGTTAGGATCCGGTACCTGAGACAAGCCGTCAGTGTCATACACTAGGCATGTGTAGCTCATGTAGAGTTCTTGCATGTTTGCCATTAACATCACAGCTGCATTAGCCTGCAAGTCCTCCATGTCATCATCAGAATCTGCATTTGCCATGAAGCTCTGTTCTTTGTTGGTAAGAGTTCCACCAGCTTCATCCTTAAGAGCCAATAGTAAAGCCTCTTTGTGATAAGCGCGCCTCTTGTCCTCGGCTTTGGGCATGCATTAGCCGATGAACCTTCTCATTACAGCTTATAACAACGAAGACCATTAATTCCGGCCCGAGCATTACCTGCTCAACCACTTGAGCCCTTTGTTGTTGTGGAGCACCCATGTTATTCCTTTCCATTGGATTAAACCCTTGACCACCACCCATCTGACGAATATTTCTACGATTCTGAACTTCAACACGTCCATTGTTAACAATAGCCTGATTCCTTGTGTTTGATGAGGTATGAATGCGATTGTTGGATTTGTTTTAATATCGGCCGAAAGCTCTAGAAATCATGACAAACCCTTGTTGCAATGCATCAAAAGCTTCTGTATCCTCATTAGATTCACTGTAAAGTGCTTGATCATTGTTGTTGTTGTTGGAACTAATTGAGTGTCTTGAGATTGGAGCTGTGACGGATCATATGGTGTAATTGTTGCGGTTGGTTGTGGAGGATTTGTTAAGACAGTTTGTAATGTCGGGAATTGAGGATAACAAGTTTGAGCCCAAAAAGCTAATTGTTTATTATCCGGAAGTGAAGGTGAGATAGGGAGTCCACAGATAACCCTTTCTTTGTCAACTTCTATTTGGTGGGGCTTCAAATAGTCGTACAACAATCCGTATGTAGCATGATGAAGATTCTTTGCTTGACGGATGAAAATGATATACTTTTCCCAATCAGGACCAAGACTACTCAGGAACTTAGTGTTTACAGCAATTCTTGGCATAATAATGTTATGTTTGTCCAAGTCATTGATGATGTTTGAAACTCGATGATGATATGACTCTAATGTCTCCCCTGGTTCAATCATGAAGTGTTCATATGCTAAGTAGATTTTTGATTCCATTTCTTCTTGATTGAGTTCAGTGCCTTCCATGAGAAGATGAATATGCTCCCACATTGCTTTAGTAGTCATTTGAGCATCAACACTTCGAAGTATCAGATTGGGTAATCCCAAAAGGATGTATTGTATTGCCATTTCATCAGGTTCAAAGTGTAGAAGTTGATCGGTAGTAAGTTCATTAAGATTTGCAATGTTGGCGAGATCATCTCTTGGTGGATTAGCAGTTGGATCTCCGGGTACAGTGATAGTAGGCATCTGAAATGGACCTTCCATGATGACCTTCTTTAAGAACTTTCCATGTGGCTTCTTTAGATCACAGAACCTAAAGAACCTTATCACCCATTGATCATAGTTTCCGGGAGTGAGCATTGGAGGTCTATCAAGTGATCCAGCTTCATGTATGGATTGTTGGCTACTTAAAGCTTCACACATCTTTTCAAACCAAGACGGTTCCTTCATAGTATTCCTGGATGGATGTTGATTATGAATGTTAGTGTAAGGTTGTACTTGAAGACTAGGGGGTGGTTGAATCATTTGTGGTTGAATTGCTCCTTGAGGATATTGTTGTTGAAATTGTTGTTGAGGATACACATGAGGGAAGTAGCTAGAGTATGGTGGTTGAGACATCTTGAAACTTGTGTTGTAAAATGGATCTTTGTAGTCGAATGAAACTTTGTTGATGAAGTATCCTTATGCGTAGAAATCAAGCTTAGGAAAAGAAAATACCTTATGCGTAAAAGCTCCAACTTACGCGTAAGAAGTGAGCTTACGTGTAGGATTAGCTTACGCGTAGGGTTAAGGAAACCTTAGCTTATGCATAAAACAAAAGCTTAGTAGTAGAATGCTTATGCGTAAGATTTGATTATGCTTAAGACAAGGCTTAGGCGTAAGAAAATGCTTATGCGTAAAGATTCTACCCGTAAGTGTTTGCTTAGGCGTAAAACTAGGGTTTTGCCCAAAAATCCTTTACACTTATCCCAGTGTAAAAGATATCCAAAGTCGAAGTGTTTTTAGGCTTATCCAAGCAAGAAAACATTGAGTAACCAATAGCACTGAAGATCAATCCTTGAATATCTTACGCGTAACTTTAGGGTTTTGTTACGCGTAGAAATAGCCAAATTTTGCCAAAAATTTGTTTTCTGCCCAAAAGTGTTTCTAAACAAGATTTTTATGATGAAAAAGCTTCAATATCACCAAAATATCACAAAAGTATGAAACTTGATGATCCAAAACTCTTTTTACCCTTACGCGTAGAAAACACTACACGTATCAAATCAAGCTTAAAAACAATGAAATACACGTAAAGTTTGAAACTTTTTGACAAAAACTTAAACTTTAACACCTAATAAACATGAAAGTACAAGAATCTTGGATTTGAAAGTGTAAAAGATGAGTTTTTATGCGTATGAAAGTTTGAGTACCGAACCTTACGCGTATAACCAAAAAATTTCAAAAACAAAAATCGTTTCACCCAACTATTTGGCGAATGATACCACTGTTAGGTCACGATATTTGTAACACAAGCATCAATATAAGAAATAGGAAAGAAGTGATCGGATGAACACTTTACACACACATGTTAATATGATATGGAAAGGATAAGCATAAGTGTGAAATAGAAAAGTGAAAAACCAACCTTCAAATGAAGGTTTACAAGGCTATTTATAGGAGAGGGAGCTAGGGCAACACTCCTAGTCCCTTCCTTTCCTTATTAGGCTTGGGCCAAGGCTTATGGGCCTTCTACATAAGCCTTAGAATAATAACAAACATAAATGCCTAATTAAGATAACTATTACATATTAATTACTAACACTTGTAATCTAGTTTATGAGTGATTCCAACACATTCCCAAAAAACCCAAACAAAAAATTGCGCCAATTTTCCATCCCTCTCTCCGTCACTTTCCCACATCCCAATCCCACTCATCCCCTTCCCCAATGCACAGTCACAAGAAACCCTTGCCACTTTGTCAATCCTCAATAACAAAAGTGCCATCAATGGCTATGAATGAAAGAAGTAGGCACCAAGGGCATCCAATGGCTGTGAGAAAGCTCAAGAAAGCAAAAATTGCATTCTAGACTTGTTTGTCTCACATAAGAAGCACAGAAGCACAAGTTAGGAAGAAAAAGCAAAGACCAGAAGGCACTTTTTAAGTTTAGTATAAATAGTAGTTTAGGGAATTTGTAAACTTTGTCTAGAATTTTGAGTTCTAGTCACAGCTTTTCTTTTCTGCACTTTTAATTTCAATGTAATGTCTTTAATTTAAATTTAATTTGAGTTAATTTAAGCTTGTGTTCTCAGTTTCAATTTTTCCTTTTATGAAAGTTACTTGTTTCTTGTCTTGTCTCTTCTTGGTTCAAATTTCATATTTAAGCTTATTTGATGAGCTTCCTTAAGTTCTATTAAGTTTTTTTGTCAATTGAAAGCAATTTGTTTTAAGTTCAAACTTTGGAAAAACAATTTTTAGTTTTCTGCACTCAAAAGTAGTGTTTGGATCTACATTATTTTTGGGTCAAAAACCATCTTGACCCATTTTGAATAATCAAATCAAGTTTTAATTAGCTTTAAGATTGCATGTTTAACTTCATTTTAATAGAGTCTAAGTATGACAAGAAGTTTGAAGGTTTTTGAGTTGTATGCTAAAATCTGTCCCAACAGTACAACAATCACCCATAGTCCCACTTTTTTTGCATAATTTTAGGTAGTTTAAGTTAGAATTAGAGTTTGGTTCTTATGCTATAGTTAGTTCATACTTAGTATTCAATCTGTTATAGCTTATTTTGGTAGTTAGAGCTTAATTGTTAGCTTATTTATGCCCATCAAAACTGCCTCATGTCTCTTTTTCTTGTATCTGTCCATGACAGAACCCAACAGCCATGTTGCAGCCCCCTTTTTTTTTTTGCCTATTATAAGTTTCCCTAAGGTTCCAATTTGATTTCTTAGAATCCTTACAGTCTTAATTTTGTATGCGTTAGCTTATTTTGACATTTGGAGTAGTTGGGTTGGCTTATTTTTAAGCTAGAAAGCCACCATTTGGCCTGATTTGGGACTGCACAGTCCACTGTTCCAGCAACTGCAGTAGCTCTTTTTTTTTTTTCTTATTTGGATTTTTTATTGCTTAATTTAGGTCCCCCTTGGTGCTCTTGTAACACCCCCAATTTTGTGATACGCAGCGGAATTCAAGTTGGGTGTTACTTCATGGCACAATAGTTATGTCAATAGAAAACGAACCCTAATTGAGTCGTTTTAAATGATTTATCATTCGATTTATATAAATATCAGAGTTTACAAAATGAGGTCCCAGTAGTTTTACAGTTTATTAATGGTTCATGATATGAGGGACTTTTAGTGGCAACAGTGTATAACTTAGGCAATAACAATTAGGATCGCATACAGATAGTATTAATGTTCAGGTTTGTAGCAACGCATATAAAGTGTGATTATGAACTCATAGTAGTATGTAAAAGCTTTAGAGTACTTGTGAAAGTAAAAATAGGTAATTGAGCATGTATCTCCCCCAAAACAGTTTAAAAACAAGTAAAGGTAGGGGCCATGAACTCACAGTAATATGAAAAGGTTTAGAGTATTTGTGAAAGTAAAAGAAAGTAGTTGAGCATGTATCTCCCCCAAAAGAATTTACAAAACTGATAATGATAGAAAATGGGGCTACAAACTCACGGTAATTCATAAGAGTTTAAAATAAATGTAAAAATATAAAGCAATATTTTAGCATGTATCTCCCCCAAAACATTCAAAATAAGGAAAAGAGGGGCTATGACTCACCTCGATGTTGCAGTAGTCTGGATGGAAAACAAATTAAGTAATGTGAATAAACTGCTCTGACTCGTGACCTGAGTTAGTATGTCATGTTTTTAGTATTCGAATTCAAGTTTATGCGATGATAATGCTTTATCGGTAATTGGGTAAACATGAAGTCTCTTTAAAAATTAGTAATACTTATCATACTTATTTTTATGGCTCGGATGATTGTTAATAAGTTTTATCGAAACCCAAGTTGTTAAATATGATATGTTTGCAAAATGTTATATTTACACTTTTAAATATTTACGGTTTTTACCCTTGCACTTTTAAAAATGACACTTTAAACCCTCAACTATGGGTTATTGTCAAAATCAACCCTTGTATAATTGACTTTGAAGAAATTACAATTTTTATACTTGTGGTTTTATAAGAAAAGTTCACTTGTTTTATGCCTAAATTGACAAAAGTGAGGGTAAATATAAGCGAGGCCTTAAGAGGTTTTTATTACGTTCTTGATACCTTCAAGAGTTTGTCGGGTGGTCTTTCTAATGGTTCAAACTAGAAGTCTTAAGCTCTTAAGGTTTGGTCGCAATGATTTCCCAAAGTAGGGGGTTAGGTGCTTTATGTGAAAAGTGTTGGTTTTGGCGATAACATGCCCAAATGAGGACAGATTTTACACGAGGCAAGCCAACATTTTTACAACACAATTGATCCTTTAAACACTTTGCTGTAAGCTCTTCAAAATGGTATAGGTCTCATATTCTAGTCACTTGGCCACGTCGCGGTTTAAGAAAAATTCATTTTTGACCCATTAACTTTTACGGTGTAATATAGGGACATCGTAATAGTTAATTAACTCATTTTAAATAATTCTCTATCATCCTATAGCTCATAAGACTCAAATTTTGAAAAATGCACGCAAGAGTTATTTATGAAAATCTTTACGAGTCACCTTCTTTTTGATTGATTATAAAAGAGACCATAAGGGTTTTTAAAGACGTTCTTGGGGTTTTAAAATCCTTGCAGTGAGCTCTTTAAAACGGTGTAACTCTCATACTTTATAACTCTTTAATTAGCGAGATATTAGTTATTGAAAAGGGCTACTTACGCTAGTTTTGACAAATTGAAAATCTTGTTTTCAAACAATAAAATTTTATAACCTTTGCATGCAACCTTGTGACATGTTGTTTAACTCATTTTCAATGTTTCTAGGATAGTTCAAAATCGAATTTATCAAAAATCCCAAGTTTTTTCCAAAGACGTGGTGTATAGGACTTTTGGTTTTTAGGACGTATGGCCCTAAAGGAGTGTCGTTTTTATGCATGATACCTAGGCTTTTCAACCAAGTTATGGAGGCGTTTTAGAGTGTCCTAGGTGGTGTTTACAAAGGTACTTTGGTTGGCCCTAATACCTTTAACCCGATGTAAATAAATAGGGCGCAAGTAGGGGCATTTGGTTTTTATAAAATCAATACAGCTGTTGGGATTTTTATTAAAATATGACTTCGTTATGCGTTTTCTGGACCCGTGCAACTGAGTTTTTGAACAAAACATCATTCCGAACAACTTTGGTGCTTTAACTTTTTGATGAAACGGACCAGAAGTGCCTCGAATTGCGTGCCCAATCTTCCTGTTACAGAAAGTTTTTGACAGCTTTTCGATAACTTCATTTAGCCGTATCTTTTGACTCGTGTACTCGTTTTAGGTTATTCAAATTGCTACGTTTTTGTTATAAAATCCTTTTTAACAATAGGTACTTAATATTAAAAGTTATAACGAAATGGAATGAGTTTAAAAGACTTACATGCTCGGGATTTGACAAGAACAAAAATGAGACCAAATGAATTACGTTGAACAAGACTTCTTCCTTCCTTCGAGGTTCTTGACTAATCTTCCTAGACTTCCCTTTAGGGCTTAAAACCAGAATATATATGAATGTGGGAGTGTTGTGTACTTTGAATAGATGGTGAGTAAAAAGGAAGAATATGTATCTATTTATATAGGCAAGAGGATTTGGGTTTGTGGAAGGTAATTTGGCCACTTATACTAGGTTGTAACCATAATAAGGAGCATGGTGGAAAACAAGGTGATGTGTAGTCTTAAGGTTTGTATGGTGTCATTTGGTGGTGATGTAGATGGCGTGAGGTGGTAAATGGTTAGCCAAGAGTACTTCCCACAACTTTTGACCTTGGTAAAATCTCAAGGTAACAAGGTGATGTGTTAACTTTTGGTGTAAGTAAATATTGGTGTTTAGGGTAATTACAAGTAATATATAGGAAACTAAATGGTTGAGGTCTTGTTCAATTCTAACTAAGGGTAACAAGGGGGGCGTTAGGCTTAGGGGGTAGTACATAGGGCTTAGTGTGTTGTACATGGAGTCTAGGTGAAGTAGTAACTTGGTTTTAGGGCTTAGGTGAAGTTAGTTTATGTATTTAAATTTAATCTTAGGTTAATGTAGCTTATGTATATTAAATAAGTAACCTTTATGCATAGGATACTTGTACCACAAGCATTAGAGAGTTGTACATTAGGTTTGAAAATTATAGGAAAGTCAATTTTAAAGGCTTGTGTAATAAAGGTTTGTATCATGTGCTTTAAGGTAGGTACATTGAGGTTTATAATGCGATTTTATGTAAACATTAAGCTTTATGCATTAAGGACTTGTACCCATGCTTAAAAGACTTGTACTCTAGGTATAAATTGTTGTACTTCAGTTTTTATGATTTGATTGTGTAAAATCATTGTTTATAATAAATTAGTGTTTTGTGAAAACTCCAATAGATAGAAAACGTTTGGTTTGCATGTTTAATAATCATACATTTATGAAATAACGTAAAGTGGTAAATAAAAGTTGTAAACTTTTATACTTGACGTATAAGGAATGAACTTAAGACATTCTGGTGTTGGTGTGTACATTTGTTAAGAATGTGAGTTACGTCATATTAGTTAGTTGTTGTGATTAGATAAACAGATAACGTTTTTAAAAAAAATTTAGACATGAAAAATGGATAAGTATTCTTTAGTTAGATTATCATACGTGTGGAAATTTACCGGTGGTTACAGTCTTACCCCCTTAAGTGGAATCTCGTCCCGAGATTCAGTCCGTGTTAAGTGTTGATTAAAAGTGGTTTCACTTGTGAAAGATTATAAGTTAGAATTTATTGTTTTTACATGTGAATAACATTATTCCGAATGTCATATAAACTTATGAAATTTTTTTATTTTGAATGAAGATTGTTATTTTATAAGGTCTATCATGTTTTAGTAATTAATTTTGAAAATAACATGGTTCATAATGGCTTGTGAAAATCAAATTATTAATATCGAAAAAATTTCGAACGAGAGAAAGTTGTTGAACTTCAGCTTTTGTAGATGATGAATTAGTTTGTTCCTTAGTAAGGTGAACATTAATTTTTTAACGATCATGAACAGTAACCCCCAACGGTCATGAACAGTACCCCCAACGGCTACTTTTTCCTTTTATAAATACCCCATTTTAATCCTTATTCTTTCATACTAACTTTTCACCTACATTTCTCTTATCACACTTTAAAATGCCGCATTTTATTACCATCATTGCACTCGTGTATGTTGTTGTCGCTGCTATTTACTTGGCCTACATTCCGGAAGAAGACTACAAATTCTTGATTGTGGTCTTAGTGATTCTTGTACCACTCGTGGTCCTAGCCATCGGCGTGGATAAAATATGGGGGTAATAGCATTGTGTTAGGAATGTTGAAATAATTTTTTGTTTAATTTGTGTTATTGTGTAATCGTATGCGTTAGCATTTATTAAGTTGTGGTCTTGTGTTGGTTGTTGGGTTGAAGCCCAAAAAGCCTATTGGTGTGTTTGTTTATGTAATCTAGGCCGAGGCCTGTTTTAATCTAAATGTGGGTTGTGTTTATTTGTTTTACTAATTGGTTGAAGCCCACATCTTGTTATAAAAAATGAAGCGTTTAGTATTGTTTATAGATTTTTCAAGATTCTTAAGAGTTACGTCTCTTGTTATTTCATTCACCATGCTTAATAACTGATTTATATTTGTTATACAGAATAATCAAGATACTGCATCCAGTCATGATTCTCGCTCTCATAGGTGGTCGTGTTTTTCATTAGCTTGGCGGATCAACCAATTGGCGATACCATACCTTATTTGGTGATTTTTGTAACATTAGCACTACCGATGCTAATTATATCATTATGTAATAATATTCATGGATTCTAATGTAATAAAAAAAATTCGTTATTTGTGTTTTCCATATATCTTTATGAATTATTATGATCCTCGAGTTTGTACTTATATCATTTCAGATACAAATAATCCCACTTATTTATAATTCATTATTTACATAGAGAGGCGTCCAAACAATATAAATAAAGAAATATAAACTTATGGTTCGGCAATTCACAATTTATTTAAATAAAAAGGCGTCCCAATCCATTCAAATAAAGACATTGTAAATCATCCTACTTAAGAATTTCTGACTTAACATTCGTACTTAACTGATGAGCTACAAGGAAATTTGGGTGTTCTGGGAGTACAGAAAGAGTGTTTTCACTCATCTTTTAGAGATGGAAGTAAGAATATCGAAGAAAGTTGCCATAATACTCAAAATAGTTGGTGAGTATATATATTCAGTGTAAATAAGGTATGTAGGAAAGACCATTGTAATTGGTTACAATGTCTTGAGAAGGTTTCATAAATTTGAAAAATATAGAAGTAGGTACATGCTCGGGGAAATGTGGTTGAGTCGTAACGCCTTAGAATAGGCACATGCAGGTATGTTTATAAAGTGATCGAAAGTATGCTGAGTGTATGTATCAATATACTAAAGTGTTTGGATAGCATAAACTATTTATAAATCACATAATTACCTGGAGGATGGAAGGCACGGAGAGCGAAAGGCTATAAAATACTTTTGTGAAAAAGTAGTTATAGTTTTGGTCTCAATTAGACCCGTTTCTCTATAACTGAGGCTCTGATACCAATCTTTAACACCCCCAATTTCGTGATATGCAGCGGAATTCAAGTTGAGTATTACTTCATGGCACAACAGTTATATCAATAGAAAATGAACCCTAATTGAGTCGTTTTAAAAGATTTATCATTCGATTTATATAAATATCAGAGTTTACAAAATGAGGTCCCAGTGGTTTTACAGTTTATGAAATAAGTTTTGGAATGATAATATAGCCTTCCTGAGTATCCGTGCCATCCTCGTAAATTATGAACCTGAGATAAACATGCTAAAAGTGTCAACACAAAGGTTGGTGAGTTCATAGAGTTTATGATTAAAACAGTTGAGTTCAATAGTTTCGAGTTTGAGCGATTATTGTAATAAATAAAAATATCGATGAAATAAGTAGCGAGTTACGTTGTTATACACCCGTAGTTCGTTTGTTTAATAATCAGTTGAACACAAGTTTCAAGGTTGGGCCACGTTTTTGCACCTATAAATTCAGTAGTTGCAATATTTTTATCATTGCAACACAGTATATATTGCCTTAAGTCTCATGAACGCAAACCTTAACACGAACGCGTCATAATAATGACGTAAATTACGTACATCATAGTAATGATGTGAGCAACAATGCCCTCGGTAGGAGTTTGCCATTCTCCTAGTATTCTCAATAAAGTGCATTTGGTTACCTATCCGCTAACACAAATGGGCGTCAACCGCCAATAGATCTATTCACTATATTCGCGTTCACTCGCAAGTGATTAATGGTTCATGATATGAGGGACTTTTAGTGGCAACAATGTATAACTTAGGCAATAACAATTAGGATCGCATACAGATAGTACTAATGTTCAGGTTTGTAGCAACGCGTATAAAGTGTGATTATGAACTCATAGTAGTATGTAAAAGCTTTAGAGTACTTGTGAAAGTAAAAATAGGTAATTGAGCATGTATCTCCCCCAAAACAGTTTAAAAAAAGTAAAGGTAGGGGCCATGAACTCACAGTAATATGAAAAAGTTTAGAGTATTTGTGATAGGCAAAGAAAGTAGTTGAGCATGTATCTCCCCCAAAAGAATTTACAAAACTGATAATGATAGAAAATGGGGCTACGAACTCACGGTAATTCATAAGAGTTTAAATTAAATGCAAAAATATAAAGCAATATTTGAGCATGTATCTCCCCCAAAACATTCAAAATAAGGAAAAGAGGGGCTATGACTCACCTCGATGTTACAGTAGTCTGGATGGAAAACAAATTAAGTAATGTGAATAAACTGCTCCGACTCGTGACCTGAGTTAGTATGTCATGTTTTTAGTATTCGAATTCAAGTTTATGCGATGATAATGCTTTATCGGTAATTGGGTAAACATGAAGTCTCTTCAAAAATTAGTAATACTTATCATACTTATTTTTATGGCTTGGATGGTTGTTAATAAGTTTTATCGAAACCCAAGTTGTTAAATATGATATGTTTGCAAAATGTTATATTTACAATTTTAAATATTTACGGTTTTTACCCTTGCACTTTCAAAAATGACACTTTAAACCCTCGATTATGGGTTATTGTCAAAATCAGCCCTTTTATAATTAACTTTGAAGAATTTACATTTTTAGCCCAAGAAAACTTTATCTTTCAAAAATTACAATTTTTATACTTGTAGTTTTATAAGAAAAGTTCACTTGTTTTATGCCTAAATTGACAAAAGTGAGGGTAAATATAAGCGAGGCCTTAAGAGGTTTTTATTACGTTTTTGATCCCTTCAAGAGTTTTTCGGGTGGTATTTCTAATGGTTCAGACTAGAAGTCTTAAGCTCTTACGGTTTGGTCGCAATGATTTCCCAAAGTAGGGGGTTAGGTGCCTTATGTGAAAAGTGTTGGTTTTGGCAATAACAGGCCCAAATAAGGACAACTTTTACACGAGGCAAGCCAACGTTTTTACAACGCAATTGATCCTTTAAACACTTTGCTGTAAGCTCTTCAAAATGGTATATGTATCATATTCTAGTCATCTTTTGGTTAGAGAGAAACAAGCACGTGAACATGGTCACTTGGCCACATCGCGATTTAAGAAAAATTCATTTTTGACCCATTAACTTTTACGGTGTAATCTAGGGACATCGTAATAGTTAATTAACTCATTTTAAGTCATTCTTTATCATCCTATAGCTCATAAGACTCAAATTTTGAAAAATGCACACAAGAGTTATTTATGAAAATCTTTACGAGTCACCTTCTTTTTGATTGATTATAAAAGAGACCATAAGGGTTTTTAAAGACATTCTTGGGGTTTTAGAGTCCTTGCAGCGAGCTCTTTAAAACGGTGTAACTCTCATACTTTACAACTCTTTAATTAGTGAGATATTAATTATTGAAAAGGGCTACTTAGGCTAGTTTTGACAAATTGAAAATCTTGTTTTCAAACAATAAAATTTTATAACCTTTGCATGCAACCTTGTGACATGTTGTTTAACTCATTTTCAATGTTTCTAGGATAGTTCAAAATAGAATTTATCAAAAATCCCAAGTTTTTCCCAAAGACGTGGTGTATAGGACTTTTGGTTTTTAGGACATATGGCCCTAAAGGAGTGTCGTTTTTATGCAAGATACCTAGGCTTTTCAACCAGGTTATGGGGGCGTTTTAGAGTGTACTAGGTGGTGTTTACAAAGGTACTTTGGTTGGCCCTAATACCTTTAACCCGATGTAAATAAATGGGGCGCAAGTAGGTGCGTTTGGTTTTAATAAAATCAATACAGCTGTTGGGATTTTTTTTAAATATGACTTCGTTATGCGTTTTCTGGACCCGCGCCCCTGAGTTTTTGAAGAAAACGTCGTTCCGAACAACTTTGGTGCTTTAACTTTTTGATGAAATGGAGCAGAAGTGCCTCGAATTGCGTGCCCGGTCTTCTTGTTACATAAAGTTTTTGACAACTTTTTGATAACTTCATTTGGCCGTATCTTTTGACTCGTGTACTCGTTTTAGGTGATTCAAATTGCTACGTTTTTTTATAAAATCCTTTTTAACAGTAGGTACTTAATATTAAAAGTTATAACGAAATGGAATGAGTTTAAAAGACTTACATGCTCGGGATTTGACAAAAACAAAAATGAGACCAAATGGATTACGTTGAACAAGACTTCTTCCTTCCTTCTAGGTTCTTGACTAATCTTTCTAGACTTCCCTTTAGGGCTTAAAACCAGAATATATATGAATGTGGGAGTGTTGTGTGCTTTGAATAGATGGTGAGTAAAAAGGAAGAATATGTATCTATTTATATAGGCAAGGAGGATTTGGGTTTGCGGAAGGTAATTTGGCCACTTATACTAGGTTGTAACCATAATAAGGAGCATGGTGGAAAACAAGGTGATGTGTAGTCTTAAGGTTTGTACGGTGTCATGTGGTGGTGATGTAGATGGCGTGAGGTGGTAAATGGTTAGCCAAGAGTACTTCCCACAACTTTTGACCTTGGTAAAATCTCAAGGTAACAAGGTGATGTGTTAATTTTTGGTGTAATTAAATATTGGTGGTTAGGGTAATTACAAGTAATAGATAGGAAACTAAATGGTTAATTTTAGGTAACCGCATTACGTTAAACTAAGCCGAGCTTTTGCCTTTATCACTATTTTTATAAACCATGAATTGATTTTATATTGTCTATTGGTTTTTACGGTTTATTTCACTATTTAATGAGTTATCGTATAAGTTTTAACTCTATTTGGTAGGCACTATTCGATTCGGCACTAGAAAAGCCTAAAACGAGAATTATTGTAACTTTTAGACAGTAACTCGAAAATTGACAAATAAATAGTCAAAACTCGTGGAAAAACATAAATAACGATGTTAGCAAGTTGAATAAACGTTGTGGGACACTCGGGGGACAATATATGAGCTCGGGAATGGGTAAACGGGATAGTTACGAAAAATTACAACTCCGACCCCCCACCTTTTCCCCTAGCCGGCACCCCCTCCACCCAATTTATTTATTTTTGAGTCCTTTTTGTCCAAGTATAAAAGGCCTCCCACCCTCTCATTTGTGCTAGTTCTTTCTCTTACCAAAAACACACACACACAACACCTTTCTCTCTCTACACTCTCTCTCTAAAAACCCTAACCCTAATCCCTCACCACCGCCGGCCACTATTTCGGCCACCGCCGCGCATGACCACCCACCTCCACCACCATATCAAAGATCTTTTCTTCCTCTTTCCAACCATATATAATACTCTTACTAAAACCTTCATTAACACCTTCAAATCTTAAGATTAAGATTCAGATTTTTAGGGTTTCAAGTAGGTTTTGCAATTGGTGCTTGAATAAGGTAAATGGAACATGGTTAAAGCTTGTCTAAGCTATGAGAAGCCACGTATGGATTATTAGGGTTTCGACCCTATGTCCAAATTTGGGGCTTTTGGGTGAAACATGAAATTAAGTCTAATTAATGTCCAAACTCGTGCTTGTGGACTCGAAATGAATAACGATATGAGATTAATATTAGAATTTGACGAAATATATATTTATACATGAAAATGCTAATAGAACTATGAAATGTAAATAATAAATGGGCTTTGTACCAAAAATATCGATAACAAGACTTATCTTGTTGTTTACTAATTTTAAACGGAAACTAACGACTAAATGGGAAATGTTTTGTAATGAATAAGTAATTAATGTTTCGAGTACACGTTTATCAATAAATGTCAATTGTGGACATTTAATGTTAGTTAAGTATTTATTTACTTACTTTATGTGCATGGTTTACGGATAACCTAACGTTAATGGTGTTGATCCACGTGGGTAGCGGACTTATTAGGTTGACGAATCTAATAAGAGTCCGCTAGGTACGTTGGGTAACCCTATTAATGGGTGAATTATCCTTATGACTCTTTAGGATACGATTGATTTATGGGATAATAAGCGAAACGAATAAATAAAGGAGTTTATCGACTTGACGAATTCGATAAGGTCTACCATTTTTTCCAAAACTTATTGAACTATGGAGCTTATCGTTTAGAGGTCTCATTGCATCGCATTGAGTTATATATTGGTTGTTTGAGTGCATTCATAGCATCATATTGAGTCGATACACCCACATGAGGAATACCAAATACTAGGATTAAATGGTGAAAAGAGACATTTTTGGAAATAACGAAATGGAATACATTGGGGTAGATAACGTTGATTTCAAGGAATATATATTAAGTTTGGTCTACATTAATAGGTTGTGCCGAGTCGATAGTTGCTGTGCCGTGATTTCTGTTATCTTCTGCTAGTGTTTATTCATACGTTGATTGCTTGAGGTGAGTTTCATAGCCCCACTTTTATCTACATTTTTAACTATATTGGGGTAAGAATCATGCTACTGTTTCTGGACCGTTAAAACTATTTGAATTTGCTTTTATGCTTGACTGTTTAGATAAGATGTGCGGTAGTTGTTGCCTTAGACTAGGTTGAACTGTTGCCTAGCTAAGAATAGACTTCTACATCGACCTAGTCCGGGTTTGGCAACTGTTCTAGAGGTTGCCATGACAGTGCTGGACTAGAGTCGCGGGGCCTGAGTAATCCCTGGATGCGGGATATGATTGGAGATCCGGATAGGATCAGTGTATGAAACGGTATTTATCTATCTAGGTCTATCATAGCAAATCAACTTTTACAGGTCCACTATGATTTTGTTGAACTTAAACCTATGAACTCACCAGCGTAAGCTGACCTTTTAGCATGATTTCTCAGGTATTTAAGAGATGTTTGGAATACGTGATCGGTCGAAGCTTGGCAAGAAGGCGGGTTCAAGGATCATTTCGACTGATAAACTTTGGGGACCTATTTTATTAAATCGTGTTGTGGGCCTAATATTTATACTTTTGGATTAAATGTTTTGAATAACTAAACTGGGATTGGTTTTGAATGTTAAATGACTATCTTTTGCTATATTTATATGCGATACCAATCCAATAGTAACGCCCGAAAACTTGATTAAGTCTTCCACTGCATCGAGATTTGGGGTGTTCTGATTAGTATCGAGCTCAAGGTTATAGAGAATTAGGTATTTTATAAACCCTAAACTATAACCACTTTTAGAAAAATTGATCCTCGACCGACGCACGCCCGCTTGCCAAGCCGAAGCTTCTTATTTGAATATGGTATGAACTGCGATTTGAATTATGAGATGATCTGTTAAGGGATATTGTGAACTGATTATGGAAACGTTATGATTTGGAGATATGATTATTGATTTTGGGAAATGAGATATGATTATTTATTTTGGAAAATGAGATGTGATTATCGAGATATCACGGAATTTGATTTGAGGAAATGATATATTGTGATTTTGGAGTTTTGAACTCGATTGATTTGATATGGGATTATGTGATGGAACGGAACTTATGTGTTTTATTTAAAGGCATATTTTGAGTAATGCGGTACCTACACTTTTAAAAGCTTTCATTATGTGATATATGTTTAGGTTGAGTTGATGCGCTTATTGAAACTAGTTGTTTCGAACACTTATACCTACCATATGCCATTGTAATAGACTATGCCTTCACTAGCTTTTGATGTGTCTGAGGAGGTCCTTGCTGTTGCTAGTTCGCCAAAGATTGACTCTCATGACGGTTCTGTGCAGGTGATCCTTATGAGATTGCCCGTCACACTAGTTTATCATCATCGATCGCCCTAGCTCATCTAGGCACTCACTTTACATCGTGTCTTAGCGCGAGCATGAGACTCCTAGGCTTGCTTATAGCACCGGCCGTATGTCCATGAGACCACCATCATCACCTATCCGCTTATCGCCCCACTCTCTTCTCGCCATCACCACCAAGATCACCATGTCTTAGAGGCCCGGATCTCCTAGTGTACCACCCCGTGATTTACTCGACAGAGACTCAGACTCATGGACTCTCCCCCTATGGATGAGGGCGAGGAGGAACATGAGGTTGAGGAGGAGCATGAGGTTGGGAAGGAGGATGAGATTGAGGAGCATTATGTTGATGAGGATGAGGATCCTCAAGAGGAGGATGATGAGGATATCCCAGAAGGGGATACTCCTCCATTGCAGAGTCCTGCACATTCTCCGGGACCAGGTTCTCCTTTGCTCGAGCTCGAGTCCCCTGAATAGCCTTTTGGTTTTGATTCACCTCCACATTCAACTGAGATAGGTAGTCCGTTAGGATCTGAGATACCATCGGAGATTGCTTCAGAGCCCGAGGAGTATGGTGAGACGGGTCTGATGTGGGAGAGGATTACCTCACAGGGTACTAGGCTTAGTCAGTTGACGGATCGGTTGGTTGGAGTATCTAGGGCTAGTATAGAGGATTTGAGAGATGATATGGATGCGGTAGTTAGGAGGGTTACGATCTTGATAGAGGGTACGTTGGAGCTCTTCGACCAGGTAGTAGACTTGAGGAGAAATCGCAACTCTCAGCGTCTTGAGATCTCATACCTTGGGAGAGTGATGGACGATATTAGGAGATCAGTTAGTGGTATTCGTAGACGTGGCTAGATAGTTTTAGATTCATGCTTTTGTACCATCTTGAAACTAAGTAGTACTTGGTTTGAGATGTAGGATTATCCCAGTTGTTTACTAGTATTGTTATTAGGATCGTTTTTGATTTCTTCGTATCCTTCTATGTATTTCCACTTTTGAAACCTATGAGTTATGGTTATTGGAATGTGCATCCTTAGTTATGATTCGGTATTTGATTGTTTCGCTTTGGTTTAGTGTTATCCCTGTTGGCATTGATTACGTATTCAGGCGTTATTGGGTGATCCTTAGAACCCAACTCTATCTTTAGAGCGTGAATTGTGAACTTTGAAACTTTTCTTCTTGCCTTCAGAATGGTGGCAACAAGACAAAACCCACCTAGGAACAACCGAGCAGCTCCTGCTGCTGTTGTTGCCCCTGTTCGTCGAGGTCGTCGTCCGGCCCTGACCACACCACCTGTTGAGAACCCGAACACTGATAACCCAACTATAGAAAACCCAAATGTGAATGACCGTGGCTGAGAATGGTCCTGTTCCACAAAACCCTCCACCTGTGAACCCAACCCATGTTGACCAGTTAGTGGCGCAACATGTCGCTGAACTGCTAGCTGAGACTAATCTCTCTAACACCTCTAGTGGAACCCCAATGCTAAATCGAACTCGAGATTGTACCTACAAAGAGTTCCGATTCTGTGGTCCCATTGAGTTTGGAGGAATTGAGGGAGTAGTTTACCTAACTAGGTGGTTGGAGAAAACTTAATCTGTGTTTGCTGTTAGTAATTGTGAGGAGAATTGTAAGGTTAAGTATGCAACATATACCTTGAAGGACGAAGCGTTAGCCTAGTGGAACAACTATCACAAATCAGTAGGAATTGATGTAGCTTATAGTATGACTTGGACTCAGTTTAAGACTCTCCTGATTAAGACTTACTGTCCTAGGAATGAAGTTAAGTTAGAGAGTGAGTTCGGAACCATAAGGTTAAGGGTACCGACATGGCAACTTATACTGTCGTTTCCAAGAGTTATCATTGCTTTGCCACGAAATGGTTCGCACCAAGAACTTAAGATTGAGAGGTATCTTGATGGATTGCCTTTGGCTACTCAAGTGATGTCATCACGCCAAGCCGCTTAATTTGCATGAGGCAATTCTCGTGGCTCGGTTTGATGGACTCTTATGTGCTAGAAGTAGGAGACAAGAGTAAGAATGATTGGAGTGATAAGAGGAAGAGGAATGAAGTTGTTAAATGGAATGGCAACAAACGGCACGAGACAGCCAGAGTGTTCGCCATCAGAAATGGAGGTAGGAAAGATTACGAAGGTATTAAGCCTGTGTGTGGTTGTTGTAACCGACACCACCATGGACTGTGCCCGAATGTGTGTAGGAAGTGCTCTAAGGTAGGACATTTGGCCAAAGACGGTAGGTCCCCACCACTTGCTGCAGCTCAAACTGCACAAGGAGCGGACTGGAAGGCCACTGTCACCTATTTTGGATGTGGAAAGAAGGGACACTTTAAGAATGAGTTTCGAGAGCCGTGGATGAGAGGAAATCCCTGTAATGTAGGAGGATTTTCTAACCGAGGTGTAGGAGGTAATGGCTTAAACCCTGTGAAGCGTGAGGTTGGGGAAAACCAGGGAAACCATGGTCTTTGGAATCAGCAGAGAGACATGGGAACAGCGCTTGTTTACGCTATTGGGAAGGAAGCTGGCGAGGACCCTAATGTAGTTACGGGTACGTTCCTTCTCAATAATCTCTATGCTTTCATACTGTTTGATACTGGTGCAGATATGAGTTTCGTATCCACCAATTTTATGCCATTAATAGGAATCTCCCAAACACCTCTAGGGTTTAGTTACGACGTGGAATTAGCTAATGGGAATAGAGAGAAGATAGACACTGTTGTCCGAGGTTGTACCTTAAGTTTCCTAGACCGCCCGTTTAGTATAGACCTATTTCCAGTTACCTTAGGAAGTTTTGACGTCATTATCGGAATGGATTGGTTGTCGAAGAACGGTGCACAGATCATCTGTGATGAGAAGATTGTTCGTTTACCGTATGGCGAAAAAGTTACGAGCATACAAGGAGATCGAGCGATCGTGGAAGTCCCTACCGGTTGAGCAAGATCTCTTGTATTAAGGCCCGTAAGTACATCGATAGAGGAGGTTGTCTTTTCTTGGCTCGAATTTCGAAAAGAAAAGTGAGGAGAAGAGTGAAAGAAACCTTAACGATGTACCCGTCGTTAGAGAATTTTGGATGTGTTTCCGACGATCGCAGGATTCCACTTGTCCGACAAGTGGAATTCCAAATAGATTTGATACCCGGTGCGGCACCCGTAGCCCGGGCACCTTATCGACTGGCTCCAAGAGAATTGGAGGAATTGTCTAAACAGTTGGCAGAATTGTCAGAGAAGGGATTCATTCGACCAATTTCGTCACCGTGGGGAGCACCGGTGTTGTTTGTGAAGAAGAAGAATGGATCGTTTCGGATGTGTATCGATTATAGAGAATTGAATAAGTTAACAGTGAAGAACCGATATCCGTCACCTAGAATAGATGTTCTATTCGACCAACTCCAAGGAGCTAATGTCTTTTCTAAGATCGATTTACGATCTGGTTATCACCATCTTAGAGTTCGAGAGGAGGATATCCCTAAGACTGCGTTTAGGACTCGTTATGGACACTATGAATTCCAAGTGATGTCGTTTGGTTTGACCAACGCGCCAGCGATTTTCATGGATCTCATGAACCGAGTGTGTAAGCCATACCTGGATAAGTTTGTGATAGTATTCATAGATGACATCTTGATATACTCTAAGAGTAGTGAGGAGCACGAAGAGCATTTGAGGCTCATTTTAGGATTGTTGAGAGAGGAGAAGCTGTATGCCAAATTCTCTAAGTGTGAATTTTGGATTCCGTCTGTGCAATTCTTAGGTCATGTGGTAAATAGTCGAGGTGTTCATGTTGACCCAGCTAAGATTAAGACCATTAAGGAATGGGCAGCTCCTAAGAACCCATCGAATCCGAGCGGTTTCTAGGGTTAGCAGTGCTACTATAGGAGATTCATTGAGGATTTTCTATGATAGCTAAGTCACGACCAAACTAACACGAAGGATGTTAAGTATAAATGGGGAGAAAAGGAAGAAGAAGCATTCCAACTTCTCAAGGAGAAGTTGTGTAGTGCGCCATCCTAGCTTTGCTCAAGGAAGCGAAGATTTTGTCGTGTAATCGCGACGCTCGCATAAAGGCTTAGGTGCTGTTTTGATGCAACGTGAGAAGGTGATTGCTTATGCATCCCGAAAACCTAAGAAGCATGAGAAAAACTACACCACCCATGACCTTGAGTTAGGTGCTGTAGTGTTTGCTCTTAGGATCTAGAGACATTATCTGTATGGAACCAAGTGTGTAGTATTTACCGACCATAATAGTTTGAAGCATATCTTAGATCAGAAAGAACTGAACATGAGACAATGTTAGGAATTAGAGAATTCCATGTTAAAGTGTCGGTCACCCCAATTATGATCTAGCATATGTTAGCGCGTAGACGTGTAGTTATTTACGTTATTTAGTAGTTTATTAGCTAGTTTGTAGCGTAGTATAGTTTAGTGTATCACCGTGAAGGAAGGACGGGTCTTTACCCACTGTATGCCTGATCCACAGTCCGATAGGAGGACGTATGCTTTGTAATTATAAATACCCCTTCCATCCTTGGAAGGGGTGTGGCTTCTTTGAATCTAACCTTTCATTTTTGTAAAGCAACTCTCTTTAATGGCTTTCTTATATCATTACAATCCTAGACCACCCGAATCATCAAACAACATAATATTCACGATCCTACAATTGGTACCAGAGCCAAGGGTGTGTTGTTTTGTTGATTCATATGGTTCTTAATGCGGCTTATTCGATTTCTTGATGCGAGTTGGTTATGATTGATGTGGTCGTGATACGGTTTACTGTTTTGTCGAAATAATATGTGGTGTGTTATTGTTTAAAACTGTTTTTGACTTGGTTTTACAAGCTTGTGTTTAATGTTTTTGGTAAAAAACGTTTTCACCAATCTTTTTCAATATATTTCAAAACGTTTTGATGAATGTTCCTGTTTTTATCATTATGTTGAATTAAGCAGTTGTTTCACACATCAAACCATGAAGACATTAAGCATTTGTCGTCAAAACTTGTTGTCAACAGCATATCTTCTTTGTATCAGTTTTTGGTCAGAAATGAAGATATTCTTGGATGCGAGTTGTGTTTCTGGTCCAGATTCAATGCGAGTTACTCAACTCGCATATGGTATGGTAGCAGCTTGCTTTTGAGCGAGTTGGGTTAACTAGCTTGCGAGTTGACTGAATAATGTCCTGATTCATTGAACCTAATGCGAGTTGCACTCAACTCGCTTTTGAACGTGTTGTTACTTATGCGGGTTGGTTCTGTTGCGAGGTGTCTCAAAATCATGATGCGAGTTGGTCTCTAAATACAATATTTGAGTTGACTTTTGAGTCAACGAAAGTCAAAAGTGACTTGGTATGGGTCAAAAAGTGTTGTTGCTATTTGATTTTTTAATCAAAAAGCGTGTTATATGGATAACAGATGTGACTTGACCAAAATTTAAAAGGTTGAAGATGAATCCAAGCGAGTTGTTAACCAGTTTTGAATGTTTACTTTTTGACCAATCAATATCACAATGCAAAACACATGCGACCTCAGGCTATACCATCATCGGTCTGTCACACCCTCGCCGGAGGCGGAAACACGAGGTGTAACGGAAGGGAACATAAGCACAAGATAATAGAACATACCAACGTTAAGATTTAAAAGAAAGAGTACACCATTACAATACCAGTTTAGCCGTCATCGGCAAATATATTACAAAGTTTAGATTCCAAAATATTGCGTTTTATTACATAACGATTTGTAGTGACAAGTGAAAACTTCATTATGCAAGACCTGGTAGAAAAGCTTACTAACGATGACCTGAAATGCATGAGAGAAAAACGGGTCAACTATGAAAATAGATGGTGAGTATACACGATTCGCAAAATAAGAAAACTCGTAAGAAATATTCAAAGGTTTCGGTCATCATAAATAATCCACAAAGCAAAGGCATTGTAAATCCACTCAGTTCCAAGTTCCGCCCATACAAAACTTGCAACATGTGTGTTCACAACCCATTGTACAAAATATAGTATGTCTAGTTTATGTTCAAGCACACGAGGTCAAATGAGTTTCCAAAGCAAAGGCATTGTAAATCCACTCAGTTCCAAGTTCCGCCCATACAAAACTTGCAACCTGTGTGTTCACAACCCATTGCACAAAAAATATAACGTATCAAGTAGTCAAGTATAAGTTGCCAAGACATTGCACAATATAGCACCACGTATATAATAATGTATGTCAGGCAAAGCCCCTAGAATAAATAATATGCGTCCCGTAACATAGTGGACGAGAGGTTGGCCGACCTCTAATAGCGCTATCCATACTACCTACTAATAGGAGACTAACAATGCGAATGTACGAACAGTACATCATACAACTATTATATACAATTAAGAACACTCCGAACATGGGAGAATTTGCACACTCCACCAATAAGGCGAGAATTTTTTAGAACGCTCCGTAACATAGTGAGACGCTCTGCTCCGGACCGGGGAGGCTTTAGGATTGCTCCGAACAAATGAGACTTTATAGTGATGCTCCGAACAAGGGAGACTTTAGGTCAAGGTCATAACACGCACGGTTCAACAAGTCCAAACAAGTCCTAAGTTTATATTTAAGTTCAAGGATTTGTTTCAAGTTCCAATGTTCAAGTCAAAGAGTTCACAAAAGTAAGAATCAATTCAATTCAAGTATGGTTCATGCATTTCGCCCCAAAAATATAGCAAAACGGTAAAAAGGGGGTGTGATTACTCACTTGATGAATTGATGCGATGACAAAAGTGGTTACACCGAAAAGTAGCGTGAATCTCAAAACTGACCTATTATGTATGATATGATACATAATAAGTTATGATGTAATGTTATGCATGCAATTCGGATGATATTTATACCACTTATGAACTTTTGAAAACAATACTTTTCGTCGAAAATATAATCTTTTAACGTCTTGACCATTTTTAAATTACTTCATATGTATTTACATTGAAATGATATCCGACGATAATCATTTAGTGATTTATTGTGAAATTATAACTTTTCGTCGTGAAATAATGTCGTTGAAATTTTCACGAAAGTGACTAATACGGCCTCTAAAAGCTAGTCGTAAAATGGTGCACGTCGTGCGTTAGGAAACAAACTCAACATTTTTGGGAAGCTTGTATCATTATCTCAAAGTTTTAGTGTTTAAGTTTCCATCCTAGAGGTCTCGAACATAAAGAAAATAGAGGTTAAGTATGGTACTTTTAGTCCAAAATATAGTTTAAGGATGGTTTTTCGGCAAAGTTTAAGCGACCGTAATTAATTCATTACAACTCCGCTAATCAAACTGTCGGACATTTTGGAAAATATACTTGGCGATCTCACTTTTACTAGAAGACATCATTTTTATAAGAAAATGTACTTCATTTTACTTCTCCATTTTTGTTCTCCAAACTTTTTGTTCTCCAAATATTTGTTCTCCAACCTTTTTGTTCTCCAAATGTTGGTTCTCCAAACTTTGTTCTCCAAAACTTTAGTTCTCCAAAGGTTAGTTCTCCAAGCTTTTTGTTTCGAAGTAACTTATATATTTTTGAGAAGTCGAATAATTTATAACGCCTAAGCTTCATTTTTGACTCGCATAAATTTGACGTAACTTGTCAAATTCCGAAAATTATATTTTCGTCGCCAAATTGAAAAATTCATAACTTCTTCGTTATAACTCCGCTTTAATCCGCTCAAGCGCCACGGTTTCGCTTTTAAAGTATATTTTCTAAATATCTAGGCCAAAAAATTTTATCTACTTTCGGATTTTCCAGGTTTTGAAAATAAGGACAGACTCTTTTCCAAACTTGTCGAAATGAGTTTTTCTCGCGCCAAACTTATTCTAACCCATTCAAAACAACTCCGAAGCTATTCTAATCCTACCATACACCTTCTTAGGGTGTCATGGGTTCCTAGACATCACCAAAAATTATATATAATAAGGAGTAATTATAGGATGGATTATATATTTAACACTTAAAAACCTTAAAAACCTTAAAAAGTGGTATAAACATCACATAACTTGCATGTTTCTCAAATAAATGATATGACCATAATAATGAATATGTAATAAAAACATGAATATGAATTCTTACAAGAAATATGATGAGGTTTAAGGACAAAGGGTTTGTCCTAATCACTTGAGGTTTGTATTGCAAAACCTATACAACAAGTGATACTAGATTGTTAAATAACTTGTCTTGAAATTTTATGAGATGATCCTCCTTTGGTCTTATGGCTGCCGAATCTTTGGAGTGGAAGAGAGAAATATGGTTTTCACTTTGTAAATAATAGATGTATGTGTAAAATGTGTATAATATCATTTACATGTAGTAGATATTTGTCCAAGTTTGATGACTAACCCCTTGTATGTCGACAAGGGGTATAGTTGGTCATGGAAATACATTTTTTTTTTTTACTAAGTGGTTATATGTAAGATTTGTGAGGTTAAATGATAACTTGTATACACATTTGAGTATTTAAGGTAGCGTTAGTTAAAAATAAATTTTCACGGGTCAATATAAAATATATTTAGGTCATAAAAATTATAAAAATACATTTCTTGCAAAATTTGAGTGATATAATAATAATCGTGTCGTATTTAGGAAAAACGTCGTAATTATATAAATACAACAATTTATATACAAAATAAATTTAAAACACTGGGTAAACTCATAATATTATTTTTATAAAATTAATATGAGTATAAAAATATATCGGGATAATTTTTGGAAATATCGGATCAATTGTTCAAAATAATTAATTACGCGATAACGTTTATTTAATATGAAAATTTCGCGTTTAATGTAAAATGCAAAATCATGCACGAACTAATATGATGACAATGATGTTAATGAAATGTAGACTAAACTTAGTCTATATGAAATGTCCTTGATGATTGTTTATGAATTCGCAGCTAAACCCCTAAGGTTACGCGAATTTAATACTTGAAAACCTAGTTTACGATAAACGATGAAATAGTAAATGTGAGAAATGACCGGAAATTGAGAATTGTGACACGGTCCAAGACAAACCTCAAAACAAAAAGACTCTACTGAAAACTAAAAGACCAAACTCTAAATGACTCTATGCTGATCCATCAAACATACGACTGTCTAGACCAAACTCATCAATTCAAGACGACATTTTTCACAAATCAAGACTATTTTCATCACAGATCCATTAAGTAAGACTCATCTAGATCCAATTACATTATACTAAGATACTAAATCTCATCAAGGTCTCAGTTATCTCATCTTACACACAAGTTTTGTACACTAACTGAGATGAGATTGACATCATCGACCATATTTCTTATGTACTGACTCCAAGATCTACTCGAATGCATTAAAGAAAATGAACAAATCTCAAAACAGTTCTTTCATTCCTTGATTCGTTTACAATCAAAAGGCTTGATCTCAATTGTGTTTCATCATTGATCTCTTGAAGCTTGGCTTCATTTCGATATTCGAAATATTGAAGAAAGAATAAAACCTATAGGGGTTTCACTCTCTCTTCATGATTCGGTTTTCAGGAAACAACAAGTGGAGTTAATTAATACCTACCTGAAACCGTTGATGGTGACCTTATGCCGTGTCAATACCCTGAAACCATCCCTGTGGTTTTAATAACGAGTCTAAGGCCATCCATGTGGCTCTTTCGATCGTCCCTATACCATCCCTGTGGCAACAAAGGTGAAATGATTTGTGAAGAATCAGTTTGAGAGAAGGTGGAGTACTGACTTGAGAAAGAGGCGGACGAATGATGTGAGATTGTTTAGGAAAAGAGGCGGATGCTTTTAGTGATACTAGGGTTTGATGCTGTAATGTGTGAGGCGGATAATTATTTGAGAGATTAGAGTTGGTATTATGTGTGAATAGGGTATTAAATACCCTTGTGATTAGGGTTTGTGTGTTTTCTGGTACAGGAATGGATCGGGCTATAAGGTGACTGAGTGGGCTTCGTTGATTAATGGATTGGATGGAGAGTGAGATTGGGCCGTGTGGTACAATATGGGATTTGATGCACATGGTGTTGAAGTGGGCTTGTGCAACATTTGAAATAACCAATCATACTTATGAAAAACGTATCTCAAATTCCATATTAACGTATCTCAAAAACCAATCATATTTACGTGTGGTGTAATATGTTTTAAGCTTTCATGTTTAGATGGTTTGAGCAACATTTGGGAAATATTCATGGAACGTGTATCAGTAGGCTGCAAAATCCATGTGAGGTATCGAGACATGATATTGAGTTCACGCATTGATATTAGGCCACATTCATGATTCGGATATGTTGAAGATTCACATTTTTGGATATTATTGTCGGTATCCATTCGTGGACTGGAACATTGTTTGGATATTCATAATCCGGATGTTTCGGTATTCCTTGATATATCACAAAAATCTTACATTTGAGAAGTTGTTACTGATGAACTTGTTTTGAGGCATTCGAACTAAAAGTTGATGATGAGATTTGGTGTAATGTTGAGATTCGTTAGTGTTATGAGATTGGTACTTTGGTTCTCACATACTCCATGAGAATAATATGTCACGGCTTGAATTGATGGTTCAACAAAGTTGACTACGGGGTTGTTTGAACGATGTTTCTTGCTTGAATTTGAAGTGAGGTTTTCCGGGCGCTTTCACTTATTTCGTCTTCTTTCTTTCTACCCTTCCGCGAAGATGACTTGTTTGAGCATTGATAGAGTGTGATAAAGAATTGGCTATTTAGTTACAGTTGTAATTCTTTCTCACTTAATCCACAACGTAACTATCACTTCGGTGTCTCACGCAGTTGAGGATACGTCAAGAGGTTTTGTACATTGGGTACACCGTTTCTTCTTCACAAGGATTAGTACAAGTTTAAGTAACAAATCTGGGGAATTTCACTTTGTTAGGAATTAGAAATTCCCGGTAGTAAAGAGTCGGTCACCTCAAGTATATGTAATCGTTAGAAAGCTCGTAGTCGTAGTTCTTTTAAATTAAGTAGTAATTTAGTTAAGTAACACCGTGGAGGACGGACGGTCTTTACCCATTTGTATGCCCGATCCATGCCCAAAGTGTGGCGAGTTATGTAAGACTATAAATACTCTCTACCTTCCAAGGTAGAGAGTTGGAGCTCATAATAATATCTTTCACTTTCTCTCACTAAGTTCCTAAACCTCTAACTTTCTCTCTAGAATTCCATCTATATGCTACTTTGTGTTATGGTTTGATGTGTATGTGAAAAGTTATATCTTACAATTGGTATCAAGAGCCATGGTTAGATCATATCTTGCACATCTTTGGATTTATAGTGGTTTTAGGTGGTTTTGAGTTTGAAAAGTTTAGTGGTTTTGCACCATTTGGTTGATTTCTTGTGTTAAAGTTTGAATTTTGTTGGTACTTTTATGTTTAGGATCATCAAAAGTGTTTAGGTTTTCATTTGGTAAGCTTGAATCATCTTGGTTGGGTTGTTTTGGATTGAAAAGTGAAGTTTATTTGGTTTTTCAAGCTAGCGACTTAGCTCTCTGACTATTTTCTTGGTAGCGACTTGCTTCACGCTTTGTAGCGACTTACGGTGTTAAAGCTAGCGAGTTAGATCTAGCGAGTTAAAGTACAAGTAGTGGACTCTCCACTACGGGTAGCGACTTGTGGTAGCGACTTGGTCAAGAGTGAGTTGCTCTTTAGCGACTTGTGTTTCTAGCGACTTGTGTAGCTAATTGTCGCCAAAATTTGGTTAGCGACTTGGTCCGTAGCGAGTTACTACTTAGCGACTTTCTTTCTGTTAGCGACTTGGGATTCTAGCGACTTGGTCGTCTAGCTAATTAACCGGTAGCGACTTAGTGCATTTGTTTCTAGCGACTTAGTGCATTTGTTTCTAGCGACTTAGTGCATTATCATCTAGCGACTTGAGTGATTGTTTACGGTTTTCTCTTGATTTAGTAAAATCCGTGAAAGAATCTATTTCCGGTTTAATCATAGAGTTATAAAATCCCGTATAACTGTTAACATGTCTACCAACGTCCCTACCGTCATCTCCACTGCTGCCGAGGATGTACAAGCAATGGCTCGGATACTCGCCCACCCATGCTTGATGAATCGACTACGACTCTTGGGCTCAACGAATCGATTGTATTGCCTTGAAAGGAAAATGGTGTCAACATTCTCAAATCCATTGATGAAGGACCATATAGAGTTGAGACGACTAGAGACATACTTGATACTAATGAAGATGGTACTCTGCTTATGGAATGGATGGACCTAAGATGTACGATGAGCTTGAAGATAATGAGAAAACGAGATTCGATGCGATATCGTGGCTTCAAACATTGTTCTTCAAGGTCTTCCTAAAGACATCTACAAGTCGATCAATCATAACACCGATGCAAAGGTCGTTTGGGATAACATTAAGATGCTTCTATCGTGTTCGTAATTAACTATGGAAGACAGAGAATCCCAACTCTATGACTAATTTGAACACTTCAAGATGAAACCCGATGAAAGTGTCTATGAGTACTATGTGAGATTTCATAAGTTGGTGAATGACATGAGAAACATCAAGATGACTATGCCTAACATTCGCTTGAACTCTAAATTTGTAAACAATATGAATCCCGAATGGCACAAGTTTGTCACCTCGTGAAACTCACTAAAGGATTGAAGGATACAAACTATGAGCAACTCTATGCCTTCCTCCTTCAAAATGAGAGACATGCCATGTTTGAAAAGAGGATTCTTGATCGGTTCAAAGGTCGTGGAGAAACAAGATCTACAAATAATTCAACCGCCTTCTTCACAGATGATGGGACTTCCAACAATAATGATAATCACAAACCCATTTCGATCCAAGGTTCAAGCAACCCGATGCAAATGTCATGGAACATTTCATCACTCAACTAACACTCATGGTTAAAGAGAACAGACACTTTCACCTCACACCAACAAACTCCACACCGCAATGAGATCCGAACCGCCTCCAATCTTCACAACCATGCTTTGATAAGAGATGGAAACTTATGGGCAACCAGCTCAGAAAGACAAGATGATCGAGAAGAGGTGGAGCAGGAGAAGTTATGTTGGCAACCGTAATCAAGGAAGAAATGGTAACCAAGGTCAAGCTAAGTCAATCAAATGCTATAACCGTGGTGGTGAAGGACACATTTTAAAGAATCGCACATCTCCAAAGCGCCCTCGAATCGCCGATTACTTCGAGATAAGATGTTGCCGCACAAGCTCGTGACAATGGTGTTGCGTTGGATGAAGAGGAATTGTCTGTTTCTTGCTAAGGGCAATGCCAAGACCTATGATGCGATGTGGATGAGCACCTATTCGTGAGATAGGTCACAATCATCGAACGCCTTTCAAGTCGCCGATCGTGATGCATACGACTGATGTAGATGATGGACCCATCGCACACACAATCTTTATGGCTAGCATCTCTCCAATGGTTTCTCCCAAGATCTCTTCTTCACCACAAGCTGGCCCATCCAAGGACAAACTCATCTCGAGGTATTAAAGCTATACGATGATGTCGATGTGCAACAGATGCATGACAAAGTACAACCAACTAAAACTATTGAATCAAATATTGAAAATATGGGTAATATCAATATTGTCCCATACGATCAATACGTGAAACAAAGTGAAAGTGAAGTTGTACCAAGTGATGCATCTTTTGCATCAACAATGACTATGTCTTTGATGAATACACCGCATGTGCTCCCGATGATTCCATAATTTCAACTAAATGCCTATAAGGAACGTGTTGCTATTTATGAACAACGTGCAAAATTTGAGTTGACCACTCGTGAGCAGTGAAATGGATGTCCAAGTGAGTACAAGAATTAGAAAAGTAAGTTTAGAGAAGAAGTATTGAAACAAGAATTAAATTCCTTGCAAGAAAAACTTTCTAAAATAGCTAAGCAAAACAAGAACTTCAAGAAAATGTGAAAATGCTTAAGCAAGAATTTAATGCAAAGGAATCAAAACTCTTGAGAGATTTTTCTAATCAAAACTTTGAAAACAAACTTGAAAACAAGTTGTACTTACAAGGAAACACCATTCGATCGCTCACATGGTCACGAAACATCGTGTCTTAAGCGATAAGCATAGCATTCCCTTGTTGAGGAACCAAATCCAGAGGTAATTAAAAGGCTAGAAATGCTCATAAGGTGCTTTATGATGGTAATGAAGTCCTTAAGCCTAGGCGTAAACCTAGTTGCGTTGAGTGCACCGAGGAAGATAAGATATTAAATGAAATCACTAGGAAAAGATGAATAAGAAGCAAAATGATCCCAAATGCAAAGAGAAAACATAATCATCTCTCCTCATGATTACAAGAAGGAAAACTGGATTTCCTTGAACAAGTTTAAGCCTCGAGACTTTGTTGACTCCCGAACAAGTCTTCGGAAAAGGATTTAGATAAGCGTAAAGCGGAAAACATTATTGAAACAAACCCTCCCTTTGAAAATGCCTAGAGCGATCGTGTATCCTCCTAATACACCAATGCATCTTGTTCCTAGAACAATTGCCACTAAAATCAAGACATTAATTAGCCAATACGTTATATTTCAACTATTTGTTGATTTTGAGAAAACTTGCAAGAAAAGGATCACACCCACCGGTATAATCAAGGAGAGAGAGGTTTTGAACAAATGAAAGAATGTTATTTAATCGAGGTCATGCCCTTCTTTAAACTTCTAAAAGATCACTTTGAGAGTCTTAAAAGGGGTAGAAACCGATATTAAGGGTATGGAAAAGGAATTTGATGCAATGGTTGTTGAAGTTAGTGACTATGAGCGTGCACTAAAATATAATGAGATTGAGAGAAAGAACCCGCATACATTAAATGAGAATCTTATTATCGAATGTGTTGCTCAAGATGTTTTTTCATCGCTTCAAATTGCTCTATTAATGCTTCCAAATTTCATGAATTATCTGTGGCCCCGAAAGTCTCCCATGATCGTGTCATTGAGCTTGAAAAACTAATTCCAAACTAAACGAGAAAATTGAACCGGATGATCACGACAATTTGGTTAAACATTTTTCTAAACTAGAAGTTGAGTACTTTAATTTACAACTAAAATATCAACATCTCAAAGAAAATGTCAAAACTTCAAATATCAAGACATCTTCGATGCTCCGTAGTTTGATGCTTTTCAAATCAACAAACGTGATGAATGATTCAAGCTCAATGCAACACGATCGTAAAGTTGAAAGCCCAAATCTCTCAATTAAAGGGTCAAACATACAATATGACAGCTCCCAAATGCCTCCTTCTTTAGATTCTCGAATTCTCAAACGTTTCATCTTCAAAACCTAGTAAATGCTTTACAAAAGGAAAACGAAAGTTTTCTAGAAGAAAATGAAAAGGTTAAACGTCACTTCAATGAGTTGTTTGAATCAATTAAAGTCACTCGTAACAAAAACAACGAACAAATAACTTCATTGCAAAAGGAAATTGAGAACTGAGGAGTCGTAAAAGGAAAATGCCAATGATCAATGGGGAGAATGTTGTATCTAAGGTTCACTCGGTAATAAATCTGCTTTATCCGTGACATATGTCCCCTCACCTAAGGAACAACAAACTTGCCATTCAAACATATTTCTCATCCCTTAAGGATTGCTTAGAATGCCTGCGTGAGATTGTTGAAGAGGATAAGCTAGAGAAACCTCATGATAATGCAATTGGACACGCATGCTCATATGCCAAACGATCTCAAGAAATCTTAGAATGCTTGATCACTATATGCCCAAAGACATTAGGTGAGAGAGTTAACCCTTTGATTCCATGCTCAATGCCTAAGGCCAAATATGATATGCACTCCATTCCCAATGTTTTGAATGAGAGCCGTAGTGTACCCTTGAGTAGTTCAGATTCTAGATCCACAATGCTAGGAAAGAGAACTCAAATGTGCCTTCTAGGTGTACTAATCTCAAGACATCTAGCTTTAAGAAAGTGAACCGTAGTGCACTGCATGTAGTTCAGATCCCAAGACATCTAAACAGTGGTGCAAAGAGTAGTAAAACAAACTAATGTTCCCATTCCTCTACAGAGTAATCGGTGACATTAAAGGGAGCAGTCAAAGTCTCAAGACAATACAAGGAATGATAAGACCTCTCAAGCTAAGAATGTGCCTTTGGAAGAAAGTAGAAGAACAATCTAGGAACCTTAAGTTTGAATCGAATAAAACGAATCGTGTTGATTCTAGTATTAGCCATAGGCGCATCGTAATTAATTCAATTCGATACTATTTGCAAAACTTGTACCGATGATTGCTTGAATTCGCTTTCTAATCATGGTTGTGATGTCAATGTTTTGCCTAATGATGTTAATTGTCCGATTAATATTGTTAATGCTAAAATTCATGCTAAAAAGGCTAAAAGGCAAAAGCGAAAGAAAGTTAGAAAACAATGGAAACCCACAAGAAGAACATTCAGAATAGGTTTTTATTGGATACCGTTGGTCATAAGACCAATCGATAATGCCCACTAGAAAATGGATGCCTACCGTAGAACTATTCCTTAAGAAGTGGTCACATCAGAAAGTGGCTAATATGACACTAGTATTGCATCTACTCACAATGATTCCATTACCTCACCGTTCGATATGAATGCTTCTATTTCGATGCGGGTGTTCCAACTGCTGTTACTAACCAAATGGAACCCATTCTTGCATGGGGATCCCAATTATCCGCTTATCCATTCTTGTCTCGTGTTCAACCGCAGATCATTCAAATCGCTCGTGGTACCGGACTCAGTCGTTCCAAGCATATGACCGAGACCGTCACGGCTCATTAACTTCGTGAGCAAATTCATCGGACCGTTAGATTTGGTAATGATCATTTCGGTACTATTATGGGTTATGGAGATTATTTTGTTGGTGATAGTGTCATCTCCGAGTGTATTATGTGGAAGGTTTAGGTCATAACTGCTCTCGCTGGTCAATTCGTGATTCTCGATCTAGAAGTAGCCTTCGTAAAACATACCGCTTTGTTAGAGATCTTAATGGTAAGGAACTGCTGAAAGGAACTTGTGGCTCAAACCTTTACACCATCTCTATCGATGACATGATGAGAGCTTCGCCAATCGCTTGTTATCTAAGGCTTCAAAACAAAGTCATGGTTATGGCATCGTCGCCTCAATCACTTGAACTTCGGCACCATCAACGATCTTTCCGAAAGGACTTAGTTGTAGGCTTACCTAGACTAAAGTATGAAAAGATCATCTTTGTTCAAAGATGTCAATTGGGAAAAAGCAAGAAGTATGCCCATAAACCCAAACCTACTAACTCACATCAAGTTCTTCATATGATTCATATGGATTTATGTGGACCAATGAGGTGCGTAATATCTTTGGGAAGAAATATGTGTTAGTTGTGGTTGATGATTACTCTAGATTCACCGGGTCAAGTTCTTAAGGACAAAGGATGAAACTCCGATATCATCATCAAACTCATCAAACAAATTGCAGTTCGACTAAACAAAACCGCCGTAATCATCGTAATGCATAATGGAACCGAGTTTGTAAACAAACAACTTAGTGAATTCTATGAAAGCGTTGGAATCACCATCAAAGAAGTGTTCCACGAACCCCACAATGTAACGGTGTAGTTGAAAGACGAAATCGCACTTTGTTGAAGCTGCTAGAACAATGCCGATCTACTCAAAGGTTCCAATGTTTCTCGGGTCAAGCAATCGCCATCGCATGCTACACACAAAATCGCTCCCGATTCACACCTTTCATGGAAAAACTCCATATGAACTTGTCCACAACAGAAAACCTAATCTATCTTTCCTTCGTGTGTTTGGTGCCTTGTGCTATCCAACTAATGAGGTCAAGACTTGGGCAAACTTAGGGCTAAAGTCGACATTGGAGTATTTGTAGGATATGCACCAAACAAAAGGGATACCGAATCTACAACAAAAGAACCCGAAATATCATGGAAACAATTCACGTTACGCTTGATGAGTCGACCGTCAAATGGCTCCTCGGACACTCCACCAGACCCGCACTTCAAAACAAATCCTATTGGTTCATCCCTTGTTCCAAACTCCTCTCAAGAAACTCCATATGTACCTCCATCCAAGATGATGTAAAGAAATTGTTTGATCCAATGTTTGATGAACTGATGAGTCTACTACTAATGAGGTGCCGATCCCTACAACAGAGGATGCTCATATTCCAAAGTGAGTGAAGTCAATCCATCGTTTCAATATCTCAGAAGTCAAGAAGCACCGTCGCCGATCCTTCGCCTCATCAACAAATCATCATTCTTCAAATGTACATCATGGAAATGTTTCGCATCAATGATGAAGTTAATCCCTTTGCGACTCTCAAGATGCTCCATTTGAAAACATATTTGCTACTCCCGAATCATCATCGAACCATCTTCTTCAGAGACATCGACTCGCTACTTCAGCCTCAACAACCGCCACATGAACACCTCGTAAAATGGACTCACGATCATCCCTTAGACAACATCATTGGAAATCCTCTCGTCTCAGATCAACCCGAAGCAACTCGCAACCGATGCCTTATGGTGCTTCTTCAACTCCGCACTATCTAAGATCGAACCAAAGGATGTTAAACCGCTATGAATGAAGATAGTCGGTTCAATGCCATGCAAGATGAAATTCATGAGTTTGATCATCTTGATGTATGGGAGTTAGTACTGCTCCAGATCGTGCTATGATTATAGATCTAAAATGGATCTTCAAAGTAAAACTTGATGAGCATGGTGATGTGTTGAAGAACAAGGCTCGATTAGTTGCTAAAGGATATCGCCAAGAGGAGGGTATAGACTTTGAAGAATCTTTTGCTCCAGCTTGCTCGAATCGAGGCAATCGTAATCTTTCGCTAATGTCGCTAGTAAGAACATGGTAGTTTATCGATGGATGTAAAGACGGAATTTCTAAACGGAGATCTTAAAGAAGTCGCTCACGCCGCCCAACCTGAAGGATTTGTGAATCAAGAGCATCCTACTCACGCTTATCGCTTGAAGAAGGCTCTTTACGGTTTAAAGCAAGCTCCAAGGGCATGGTATGATACATCGTCAAAGTTTCTTCTATCAACCGGATTCATCAAAGGAGCATTGATCCTACATTGTTCACCGTGAAGTCGTGAAAACATTTGATTCATGTTCAAATTTATGTTGATGATATTATCTTTGCCTCGATCGACCCAATGGAATGTGATCGTTTTAAAATGAAATGAGTTCAAAGTTTCAAATGTCAATGATGGGACAAATGTCATTTTCTTGGGATTACAAATTTCTCAAAGTCCCGAGGCATTTTCATAAATCAATCTAAATATGCAATGTAGATTTTGAAGAAATTTGGATTTGATTCAAGTGACCGTTGACACCCCATGATTGACCGAACCAAACTAGATGAGGACCTCTCGTGGATCATGATTGACCAAACTAAATATCGGAGTATGATTGGATCCCGATGTATCTCACGCTAGTAGACCGACATTTTGTTCTCTGTGTGCATGTGTGCTAGATACCGTGCTAAGCCTACTAAAAAGCACCTTGAAGCGCTTAAACGGGTCTTTCGGTATCTCCAAGGAACCATCAATATGGGACTATGGTACCAAGGACACCGGTATGTCACTAACGGCCTATGCAGATGCCGATCATGCAGATGTCAAGATACACGTCAAGCACGCCAGAGGTGCTCGCTTTTGGGTGATAAGCTTGTGAGTCGGTCTTCAAAGAAGCAAATGAGTACCTCTATATCCTCTACAGAGGTGAATACATAGCCATGTCATCTTGTTGTGCTTAAATCTTATGGATGAGATCTCAATTATCCGACTATGGCTTTGAATTCAACAAAATCCCCTCAGATCGTGATAATAAAGTGCTATTGCTCTCATGCAACAACGCTCAACACTCAAGAGCAAAGCATATCGACATTCGACATCATTTCATCGTGGAACATGTGGAAAAGGTGTGGTGGAACTATATTTTGTGAGGTCCAATATCGCTAGCGTACATCTTCACCAAAGCTCTTCCAAGAGAACGTTTGAGTTTATTCTTCCACGACTTGGTTTGAAAAGCCTTCAACCGAACTCTCAAACGCCTTCGTGAGGAAGACGAGGAGTAAAGGTCTTTCTTCATCTATCTCTTGTACATATATATTTGAAAACAAAATACAAAATTATAAAACCTTCAAAAATCAAATAGAAAAATATAAAACTTTCAAAATCCATAAAATCAAAAATTCAAAAATCTTCAAAAATATTGTCAATTTGTCATGGTTTTCTCGGTTCGATAATATCTACGGTCTTTGTGCTGTCATTCAAAGAATGTCACGGGTCTTTAGATGTTGTTCGAACTCTTTAAAAAAAAATATATATATATATATTTTGGGAGAAAGAGAAACAATGGTTTATTGTCATTTTCAGGCAATAACCCGGTTTTAAAAGAAAGAACAGAGCCATGTCTTAACAATATTTTCACATTCCATGCTCTGATTCTATAAACATTTATCTGCTGAAAACCAAATGCTTCAAAAAATAACTCGATCTCTATTTTTGATTATCATCTGGACTTATTTGTCAAAATATCTATCTCTCAATCAACAACCTACGTCATTGATTGAGGGGGAGAATGATTTCAATTAAATTAAAAAGTTATTTGGCATTAAATTGTTTTCAAAAGATATACATGCATGTTTTATAAATTGAGTTTAAAGTCTCAAAATCCGATCCGTAACAGTTAAAACACTTTCACAATCAAGTCACAATTCTCCTTAAAGCTTTCAAAATCAATTTAATTATACGAGATCACAAATCTCAAATGATTTGATAATTGTGATCGGGGAGAATGTGTGATTTAAATTAGATTTAAACCGGCAATCGTGTAAATGGTTATAAACGGATGTACATGCTATCCCGCCCACATGTGACAAACGATTTCAAATTTTCAATGCACATGTTGAGGGGAGCATCTATCTTAAACCTTTGATTTGAAACGTGATCATTCATCCTATGTGCGTGTTCCTCTAGTATGTGCAAAACTCTTTTCTAACCTCGAGGCACATATTGAGGGGAGCAAATTTATGGAAACCTCATCCTTCCCTAAATGCTATATCTACTTGATTTGTTGAGGAAGTGATGTTGATATTTTTGAAAAAGGTAATCAAAAGTTAATTCTTTCTCTTGCCTCCGTGTGCAAAACTTATTCAAATACTTGTTGCACATGTTGAGGGGAGTTCTTGTTCTAAAATATCAAAACAATTCAGTACAAAATGCTTTGATAATATATCACAAGTATCCGAATTGATTTTCAAATGGTTTTCAATTGGATCCAATGGCGTATGAACAATACCAAATAGACCCACCAACTTTACTTTATGTACGGTGATATAAGGATGATAAGGTTAGGTATGTGTTCCCATGATCCGCCGTAACCGGAGGGATCTACCCAGGACAATCCGCTAGTTAGTGTAGAAGTCCTTAGGTATGATGATAAAAGGAGAAAATGAGATAAGGGAAGAGTGCGGACTAAGATTGAGCTAGTATCGAATAAACCCAACAAGGTTCTAGCTATGAAGTCTTGGTAAGCATCAAGGGGTTGAAGAATTAAAAAGAATTGAATGAAAAAGGGTGAAAACAAATAGCCCTCCATTTATTCAACCTTAGGGCGTAAACCGGTTCAATTCATATACTACCGATGGTAACATCGGTATTGAAGACAAGACGTCATGGACCCAAAGGACGACCGCACTTCAACTTTCCAAACCACTCAAGTTCCTCTTAAAAGGACTTGTTTCATTCTCACGGGAACCGACAAGATCTATCGACTTTCTCTTAGAGATGGTTGATATTGAAGAAGGAGACCTCTCCCTAGTCTCCGCACACAGATCCAAATATGCACAAATTGAGTCTAGAGCCACGAGATCATCAATAAATCTCATTAGGACACTTTCAATGAAGACTCTCTGCTTCACACAATGTGGAAAGAGAGATTATATCTTGAGTCCCACGATTATCCTTGTGGTATTGCGTAACATCCGAGTGATATGTTTACATATTCACAATGAAGATGGAAAGCCTCTCGAGCCAACATCAAACAAGCTCCTCGGTAGGTGGCATGTGAGATCTATTATATAGATCAACCATGTGACAACCGAATGAAACAATGGGGCGATTCAACCTTTGAATCAATCTCGGTTCGAGTTATGGATTGACGGATACCTTTGAAAACCGGTCATTGTGCTTAAAACACTTTTCTTTAGCACATCGACGTGTACTAATTTTTCAAACCAAAAGGTGTTTTTATGATTGATAATTGATTTTCAATAAAACCTTCGTTGTATTGCAAAACAATTTCTATTGAGCAATACACGATTGTTTTTCAAATCTCTTTTCATCAATCGGTGGACTTAAAATTATTGGTTCACTCACTCCGTGTTGTCTTCTTTGAGATGTTCCGTTTGAGAACAAATAGAACAACCGCGAAACCCCGTCAAGGAAATTCTTCGAATTATACCGATCACAGCAAGATTTGTAATCGATCAACGGGAACCGTGGGCGTGTACCTCAATTCAACGAAGTGATCAAAGACACTTTCGTGCGATTTATTGCTAATCGTTGTATGCGTGTACACCCGACGCTTGCGGTACCGATCGTAATGAAGCGGTCAATCCATAGCCGCATGCTCACTTAACACATTCATCTCAAAAGAAATCATGATTAGTGCATCAATGACTCGATATTTTCACTCCATGCTTCGCTACGCCGCCAATATCATGAATCAACTAAAGCTTCCGCTACTCTGATGAGAAGATATCATGATCCAGAATGTGAGCATGTCGGTCCGAAAGTCACAACACCACAATGGATGTCTCAGAGATTTTTGATAGCTGATGATCTCAAAATATGGCTCAAAATTATTATCACGTGGATCAGTAAAAGACCTCCACTTGGAATATCCAAACATGCAATGTGAAGAATCAATGACTACGAGCTTAGGAGCAAAGGACTACATCAAGAATACAAGATCAATTATTAATGTAATATCTATTTGTATTCTATGTAATTTTGGTACATGATTGAGGTGACCTCCTTGGGGAGATTGTTAGGAATTAGAAATTCCGGTAGTAAAGAGTCGGTCACCTCAAGTATATGTAATCGTTAGAAAGCTCGTAGTCGTAGTTCTTTAAGTTAAGTAGTAATTTAGTTAAGTAACACCGTGGAGGACGGACGGTCTTTACCCATCGTATGCCCGATCCACAGCCCAAAGTGTGGCGAGTTATGTAAGACTATAAATACTCTCTACCTTCCAAGGTAGAGAGTTGGAGCTCATAATAATATCTTTCACTTTCTCTCACTAAGTTCCCTAAACCTCTAACTTTCTCTCTCTAGAATTCCATCTATATGCTACTTTGTGTTATGGTTTGATGTGTATGTGAAAAGTTATATCTTACACACTTCATGATCAAGTTTGGCATATCGGGTTTACTTCATCATGTTGTCACTACTATAGCCGAGAGAATGCGTGAATGATGTGTTTACCAAAGTGTTTATTGGAAGGTTGATGATATTGTTGATGTTGGATAATGAACTGCTGCATGTACCCCAAAAACAGATATTCACCGAAACCAAAGTTGTCATAACACATTCAAGCTGACATTGTTTACAGTTTTGTCTTAATTTTGTAAAATCCCGCGAAAGAATCTATTTCTCGGTTTAAATCATAGACTTGTAAAATCCCGTGACAATGGAAACATCCTGGTAATTTTGAAATGCGTTTCCAGATCTATCTTACGGTTTATTCTTGGTTTTTGTAAAATCCCGCGAAAGAAACTATTTCTCGGTTTAAACCATGGAGTTGTAAAATCCCGTATTGATGGAACCATCCTAGAGAAAGGAAAGCGTATTTCGGGATCTTCTGATGCTGGTGCTACGGTTTCTGCTTCGAAGAAGGGATAAAAGGGTGTAGTTCATAAATTGGATGTGGTGTTTGGATATTCGTCATGGCAGTTTGGTTATTACATGGTTTTACAGGGTTATGTGCTTTTAACCATGGTCGGGATGAAACCATTATCAGAGTTTACTTAATACGTAAAAGGAGGCTAGAGTTGAGCTTTTAACCAGAAGATGTGACAACGGCGTTAATTCAGTATTATTTATTTGAGGTTGAAGTGAAATATCACTGGCGAGTGTACTTAATATCTGAAGGTATCGAGGATGGTTGGATGAAGATTCTTCAAGATCTTTGTTCGAGCTTATTATCAAAAACTAAGACTTGGAAATCTAGTTATTTTTGGGTGAATTTTTCCTTTTATTTTTTCCATTTGGGAGAATTGGTATCTTACCACCACAAAATAACTATCACTTTAAGGAGTTACGTTGTAGTGCTCAGTGTCACATTCAATTGTGGATTTTCAAGAGGTGATTTACGTCTAATACTTGATGGTTGGTTGGTTGAAGAGTATAGAGTACTTAGAGATTCAATGGAGGATGAAGTCTCAACACCGCTCTTTGTCACATATGTGCAAGCTTAAGTCACGAGTTCAGGTTAGTTTACTTCGAGGTCAAATTCATCATATTGGGTTTTCTCCATCAGTTGTCACCACAAAGAGCCTACTGAATGATAATGGGGTTGATTACAAGGTTGCCAAGAGTAGATGAAAAGAGAGAGATAATGACGTATGAACACAACAGTTCATGCCTCGTACTCTAAAGAAAAGAAAAGTGTACGTTTCAGTGCGCATTATCTTCAAAAGAAGAGAAATCTTCTTGTGACGTTTGAACACATCAGTTCAAGCCT
Organism: Chrysanthemum lavandulifolium; assembly: GCA_022545495.1. Classification (NCBI taxonomy): domain Eukaryota; kingdom Viridiplantae; phylum Streptophyta; class Magnoliopsida; order Asterales; family Asteraceae; genus Chrysanthemum; species Chrysanthemum lavandulifolium. Next base: position 170,182,225 of record CM040239.1, read on the forward strand.
CGTTCCTTAAAGAAAAGAAAAGTGTACGTGTCAGTGCGCTTTATCTTCTGAAGAAGAGAAATCTTCTCTATTATGACCATTCTCATCAACATGCTTCATGCTTTTTCCATGTGCTGTCGATTATCAAGTGAACTGGGCCACCGTTGATTGTTTTCTTATTTCACTTGCTCAACTATAAGGATGATGGCGACATCATGTGCTAATTTTGAGGGGGAGAAGTGTGAATAGACTACATTTGGATGATTTCACTTATTCAATCAAGAATGGCATCTTCGTATGCAATTCTTGAGGGGGAGAAAAAGTATGATAATTCTGCATGGTTGATTGTTATTAGAGAATAAATGGTCAAACGACTCCAAACTCATGTAAGAACCGAGCTTCTTCTTATCGGATCATTTCTACATGGAGTTTCTTCTAAGAGCCGTTGGTTGACATCTTCACAGGCTGATATGATTAAATGACAAACTGCTTCCCATTCAGGGGTTGATTTCCTTGATAAACATCTTTCGTTCTTGTTTGATTGGGAGGATTTGATTTAAGGGATTTGCTATTTGTAAGTTAACGGGAATGCACTTGGTGAGTTGAAGATGTTGACTTTCTATTCCCCAATTGGACAATCTTGAAGAAGGTCGAGTCTACAGTCTATTCTACATTCTCTGCTACATGTTAGAAGACTAAAGACGAGTTGCATTTGATTATCTAAAGACTTCTTCTTAATCTGGGCATTTATCAAACAGATTGTCAATTTAGGGGAGAGCACTAATCGGGGGAGAGTGAAATGTTGAATTTAATCCCCAATTAGACTTGCTCATAATTCTTTAGCAAGTTGATTCTCACTTAGACTTCTATGTTGTTCTTCTCAAAAGATTTCAAGTATCTGGGGTTAGAGTGTGTTGCTGATTCTGAAGTATCAAAACCAGCAAGGGGGAAGGAGACACGTATCTAAACGCGAGTAATCTTTATGAGATTAATTCTTCTAAGTTATTGAAGATATCCTGGGAAGACTATTGTCATTACCGCAGAGAAACTCAAGGTTTGACTCTTGGCGTTTAGTGTTCTTATTCCAACTATGGGGAAGAGATGGAAGAGTTAGTTTCAAGATGAAAGGGTAATAGTGTGTGATGATTTCGATGTTATCGCAATCATCGTGGGAAAGAGAATTGTGTACATTGGGGCGCCAAATTGCTCTCACTGAGAGCTTAATCTGTGATTCGTAGATATAATCACTTATTCCGAGTTGACGTTCGCAGAGATAGTCATCCGCAGAGATAATCGATGATTCAAGATGCTACTCATGTTATCGGTTATTCTCTCTTTGGGCATTCTGTACTTCGGTTCTTGAGCTTCATACACTTTCTTCGTGGGAGAGAAAAGTATACATCGGGGTTATTCTTTGGCTATTGGACTTGATCTGCTACTTCGATGGTATAAGTTTCTTTGTCTTTGGGTATATGTGTATTCAGGTTCGTGAGCTCTAGTCTAAGAGACTGACTGCACCAATTCGTCTACTTGGGGGAAGTGGTTTCTTGACAACTTTTGGTATGGATTGCTTCAGACTTCAGTGGGTATGGAATTTGAGAAGATTATTTAAATGTGGGATGATACGTTTTTGTTGTTCTATTGGATGATATAACCCCGAACGATGAATCACGGTGATTATTCTTAAAAGGAGCATCAAGTTCGATGATAATGGTGTGCTTCTTTATGCACCTGGCTAAGAGAAGCTTGAAAGAAAGCTTTGAATCTTCACTAAAGGATTTTCGGTTTGGGGAAGTCGCCAAAGTCTCACTTTCGGATGGTCCAAATTCTTTCTTCTATGCAAGAGCCTCTAAGCTTTGGTAGTGAAAGTTTTAGGATGATGACTTCTATCTTCTACAACGGAATTTTCGATATCCTTATCTCGGTACATCAGATCATCATATTTCTTAAACTATATGATCTACTCTATCATTGTAAATATTTATTAAAAACAAAATACAAAAATATAAAACCAACAAAAAGAAAATAGAAAAATTTAAAATTAACAAAAACCCATAAAAATCAGAAAATTTAAAAATACCAAAAATATGTTTTTTTTCAAGACATGTCTTCTGGTATCGATAACATCTGCGGTCTTAGAAATGTCATTCAATAATGGCATAGGACCATAGATGAAGTTCGTGCAGAAGGTGTAAATATTTCCTTTCAAAACATGTCTATAACTATGGCTTACAGTTACTTCAGACTGTAACCCGTGCTTAAAACTATGGCTTGCTATTATTTCTGATAGCAACCCGTTTTTCAAAGAAGGAAAGTGCTACACTTAAACGATTTTCAAAATTTCGTGCACTTATCCTAAAAACAAATTGAGGAAAGTATGTCGAAGGACTGCTGTTCCTACACAAATGTTTTTCCTTCTAAAAATTCTTCAGAAAAATATTTGTTGTTTATCAAAAATGGTGGTAAATGAGTTGCTTGAAAATCAATCAGATTCAGAGTTTTCGTAAAAGTTGAAAACTCAATCAATGACTTCAGCGCGCTTAAACTTTTCTAAAAACAAGTCATTGATTGAGGGGGAGAATGTTTTCAAATTTACATCATCTAACGGGCTTTCTTAATTATCCTATATGCTTAATTAAAAATGATGTTAACCTACGTTGAAGGACTAGGTGCCTAGGATATGATTGCTAGGATTAGATGATTAGAGTTTGATGAACTCACTATTACCATGCTTTATATGAACTGATTGATATGTTGAATTGACTTTTATTAGTCGATTGTTGTTTGGGTGATGTCGACCACCATATATCTGTATGTGTGTTCACTAACGTATGCAGGTATATTGGTATATGAGAATGTTACCCGATCCGGATCCCACAAATGAAGATGATTGGATGCCGAAAGGAAAGGGTAACTATATCTTGGGTCGACAAATGAAGAAACGGAGCTTAATTAGACTTCTATGGAGAGTTGGCATGGAAAAATGCAACGTAAGAGGTCTCACTGCATCAGCAGATGGTTTAAACGGAGCTTAATTTGACCTCAGTTGGCATGAAAAAATGTAACGTAAGAAGTCTCACTGCATCAGCAGACGGTTTTCTTCCAGCCCTACATCAACAACAAAAGCAGCACAACCACCTAACGTATCTTTGTGCAGGATAATAGTGATGATACCATTTTTCTAAAACTTTGAAAAATATTGTTTTTAAAACTTTGAAAAATATTGTTTTGAAAATTAATTGGACTTAATTTTGAAAATCACCGGACTTTATTTTATCAAAACCTAAGTCACTCAATCTTTGACTAAGGTCATCGATTGAGGGGGAGAGTGATTTAAAATAAAATATTTTCAAACGATATTTCTTCACAAAAGTCCGGATTGTACAAAATAAGCGGTGATCTAAAGATTTAATGTTAAGTCATGGTATGATTTTGGTTTAAGAATCAAGATCTTTCAAAATGAAATTTTTTCTGTTCTTGTTTGATTGTGAAATTGTTTTATTTTACTTAAAGATCTCCTAAAAACTATCATACCTGACACTAACAATCTTTAATGTCTGTTATTGGTCCTCATCTGTCATTTTCTCAAAATTAAATCTTGTCACGTCTTTCCCCTAAAATTTTCCAAATGATTTAAATCAACCGGGATCCAAACTCTCAATTGGTTTGAAATTTTTGATCGGGGGAGAGATCGTGATTTAAATCTCAAATCTGTTTTAGTCCTTTAAAGGCACTCCTGCCTCCATGTGCCAAACGATTTCAATATATGATGAACATGATTGAGGAGGAGCATTTATCCAAAAACAAGATGAGTATTTAAAACAAGGCCACATTTTCTCCCATGTTTTCTAAACCTAATTAAATCACTTGAGATTCAAAATCTCAAAGGGTTTGATATTTTTGATCGGGGGAGAATTTGTGATTTAATAATGAAATTTGATAAAAGGTGATCGTTTTGATTCAATTGTGCACGCTGCTCTCTCATATGTGCTAAACGCTTTTGAATCTCGAAGCATATATTGAGGGGGAGCTTTTTAATGGTTTCTTAATGGCTTTTATGATCGTGGTTTTGCTTCAAAAGAACTCTTTCCTCTATGTGATAAAAAAAAGGATTTCAAAAATCCTACGCACATATTGAGGGGGAGAATTTACCAAGAAAATCAAATGGCTTTTTCTATGAAAATTGTGATCAAAGAAAATATTTCAAAGTCCTCTTGCCTCCATGTGCTAAACAATTTCTAAATCATATGCACATGTTGAGGAGGAGGTTTTCTAAATGATCAAAACTATTAAGGTACAAAATGCTTTGATCTCGTATCAAAAGTACCTTGATTGATTTTCCAAATGATTTTTCTATTGGTTTCAAGAAAGAATGAAGAGTGCCGACTAAGACATAGCTAGTACTGGAACAAACCCAATAAGGTTCTAGTTATGAAGTCTCGGTAAGCATCAAGGGGTTGAAGAATGAAAAGAATTGAATGTGAAAAGGGTGAAAAGAAATAGCCTCCAATAATTCAACCTTAGGCGTAAACCGCTTTAATACATATGCTCTTGGTGTTTACTAAGGTAACACCGATATTGAAGAGAAGACGTCATGGACCCAAAGGACGACCGCACTACAACTTCCCAAACTACTCAAGTTCCTCTTAAAAGGCTTGTTTCATTCTCACGGGAACCTACATAATCTATCGACTTTCTCTTAGAGATTGTTGATATTGAAGAAGAGACCTCTCCCTAGTCTCCCGGCATAGGAACCAAAAATGCACAATTGAGTCTAGAGCCAAGAGATCATCCACAATATCTCATTAGGACACAAAATTAATGAAGACTTGCTGTTTCACACAATGTGGAAAGTAAGTATATATTGAGAGTCCTACGCATTATCCTTGTGATATTTCCAGAACATCCGAGTGATATGTAAATGTATTCACGATGAAGATAGAAATCCTTCTAGAGCCAACATCAAACAAGCTCTTGGTGGGTGACATGTTAGATCTTTTCTAAATATCAATCTTGTGACAACTGGATAGAAACAATGGGGCGATTCACTCTTGAATCAACCTTGGTCCAGGAATGGAATTGACGAATACTTTTGGAAAAACCGTTCGATGTGCAAATCTTCTTTTCTCTAGCACATCGAATGTGTATTCATGTTTTCAAACTCAAAAGTATCTACGATTGAAAAATACTTTTGAAAACCGCTTGATGTGCAAATATCTTCTTTCTCTAGCACATCGAATGTGTATTCTTTTCAAATACAAATGGTATTTTGATTGAAAATTGATCTTTCTCATAAAACCTTCGTCAGATTGCAAAACTCTTTCTTCAAGCAATACGCGATTGTTTTCAAATTAATTTTCATCAATCGCTGAATCTCAATTATTCGGTTCACTCACTCCGTGTTGTCTTCTTTGAGACGTTTTGGTTTGAGAACAGCTAGAACAATTGCGAAACCCTGTCAAGGAGATTCTTGAATTATACCGATCACAGCAAGCTTGTAATCGATCAATGGGGAACCGTGGGCGTGTACCTCAATTCAACGAAAGTGATCAAAGACACTTCGTGTGTTTTATTGCTAATCGTTGTTTGCGGTACATTTGGACGGTTGCGGTGATCGAAATGAGAAGTCAATCCGAAGCCGCATGCTCACAGAATCCACACTTAATTGAAGAAATCATGACTAGTGCATATCTACATAACCTAGCTCTGATATTTTTATACTATGCTTCTACTACGTTGCTGCAAATATCATGAACCAGTAAAGCTTCCGCTACTCTGATGGAAAGATTTCATGATCCAAAAAGTGTGAGAATGTCGGTCCAAAAGTCACAACATCACATGAAGGCAACACAATAAAAGGTGATCCAGAGATTTACTGTGGCTGATGATCTCCTTAATGCTCAAAGATCATCAAAGATGTGGATCAGCTCAAAGACCTCCACTGAAAGTACAAAATAATCAGACTATGAAGAGTCACTACAAAAGCACCAAGAATGCGTACATTGAAGAATTAAAGTCTACGAGCTCAGATGCGAAGACAAAATAGAATGCTAGGATTTGAAATGTAAAACATGGGGTGACCTCCCTTAGGGGGAGATTGTTAGGAATTAGAAAATTCCATGTTAAAGTGTCGGTCACCCCAATTATGATCTAGCATATGTTAGCTCGTAGACGTGTAGTTATTTACGTTATTTAGTAGTTTATTAGTTAGTTTGTAGCGTAGTATAGTTTAGTGTATCACCGTGGAGGAAGGACGGGTCTTTACCCACTGTATGCCTGATCCACAGTCCGATAGGAGGACGTATGCTTTGTAACTATAAATACCCCTTCCATCTTTGGAAGGGGTGTGGCTTCTTTGAATCTAACCTTTCATTTTTGTAAAGTAACTCTCTTTCAAGAACCTCCTCTCTACTCTCTTCATCTCTCTAATGGCTTTCTTATATCATCACAATCCTAGACCACCCGAATCATCAAACAACATAATATTCACGATCCTACAGACAACGTCGTTGGTTGGAATTGCTTAGTGATTACGATTGTGAGATTCGTTATTATCCTGGTAAGGCTAATGTTGTGGCTGATGCACTTAGTCGTAAGGAGGACATTCCACCCCTACTCGTTCGATCCTTAGGAATGACCATTGTTTCGCCTTACCATCTCAAATTTTAGCCGCCAAGCAGAGGCATTGACTAAGAGAACCGTCCTTATGAGAATCTTCATGGAATGGTAGAAAGTGAAAACGGCTTCTTGAAGCGCCCGACGAACATTATGCTTCCAAGGCAAGTCGGGTACCATTTCATGGTGGAATCCGTGAGTTGATTATGTACGAGTCGCATAAATCAAAATACTCTATTTATCCCGAGCCGATAAGATGTATCAGACCTTAAGAAACTTTATTGGGGCCTAATATGAAAGCCGATATAGCTCAGTATGTTAGTTGGTGCCTGACTTGTTCTAAAGTAAAGGCCGAACATCAGAAACCATCAGGACTCTTACTTCAACCCGAACTCCCGGAATGGAAATGGAAGCGAATAACCATGGACTTTATCACGAAATTACCGAGAACAGTTAGCGGCAATGATGCTATCTGGGTAATAGATGATCGTTTAACTAAGTCTGCTCACTTCTTAGCCATTAGTGAAACCGATAGTCTCAATAAGCTTGCTCGATTGTATCTGTTAGGATCCAATATTTATGTTGTTTGATGATTCGGGTGATCTAGGACAATGATTAAACAAGAAAGCCATTTTAGAGAGATGAAGAGAGTTGAGAGGAGGTTCTTGAAAGAGAGTTGCTTAAGAAAATGAAAGGTTTATTCAAAGAAGCCACACCCCTTCCATGGATGGAAGGGGTATTTATACTTACAAATTACACGACCTCCTATCGGCCTGTGGATCAGGCATACAGTGGGTAAAGACCCGTCCTTCCTCCACGGTGTTACTCTAAACTAATCTACGCTACTAATTAACTAATAAACTACTAAATAACGTAAATAACGACAAGTCTACGAGCTAACTTATGCTAGATAATATTTGGGGTGACCGACTCTTCACTATGGAATTTTCTAATTCCTAACAGTCTCCCCCTAAGGGAGGTCACCCCATGTTTTACATTTCGACTCCTAGCATTCTATTCTTGACTTTGTTCTTGAGCTCGTAGACTTCAATTCTTCAATTCCGCAATCTTTGTGCATAAGCAGTGCAACTTCAAAGTCCGCATAGTTTTGAACTTTTAGTGGAGGCCTTTAACTGATCCACATCTTTGATGATCTTCGAGCTTATTGAGATCATCACCACAAGAAATCTGGATCACCCTTTATTGTGTTGCCATCATGTGAAGTTGTGACTTTTGGACCGACATGCTCACACTTTTGAATCATGACATCTTTCCATCGAGTAGCGGAAGCCTCGGTTCATGATATTTGCGCAGCAGAAAGCGAAGCATAGTATAAAAATATCGTAACCGTGTTATGTAGATATGCACCACCATGATTTCTTCAATTAAGTGTGGTTGTCGTGAACATGCGCTTTGGATTGACCTCAATTCGATAAGTCGCAATCGTCGGGGTGTACCGCGACACGACGATTAGCAATAAAAGCATTTAAAGTGTCTTTGAACACTTTCGTTGAATTGAGGTACACGCCCACGGTGCCTCGCTGAACAAGACAAGCATCGCTGTGATTAGGTAGGATTCCTAAGAATCTCCTCGATGTGGTTTCGCAACTGTTTCTAGCCGTTCTCAAACCGAACGCCTCAAAGAAGACAACACGGAGTGAGTGAACCAAAGAAATTGAGATTCACCGATTGATGAAAATGATTTGAAAACAATCGCGTATTGCTTGAAGAAAGAGTTTTGCAATACGACGAAGGTTTTATGAGAAAGATCAATTTTCAATCAAAATACTTTTTGTATTAGAGAATGAGTACACATTCGACGCTAGCTTAAAAGAAAAGATTCGCACATCGAACGGTTTTTCTAAAAGTATTTTTCAATCGAGATACTTTTGAATTTGAATGAATACACATTCGATGTGCTAGAGAAAAGAAGATTTGCACATCGAACGGTTTTTCCAAAAGTATTCACAATTCCATTCTCGGACCAAGGTTGATTCACGAGTGAATCGCCCATCATTTCTATCCGGTTGTCACATGGTTGATCTATAGAATAGATCTCACATGCCACCTACCGTGAGCTTGTTTGATGTTGGCTCCGAAGGCTTTCCATCTTAATTGTGAATATGTATGCATATCACTCGATGTTCCGCAATACCACAAGGATAATGCGAGGACTCTTAATATATACTTACTTTCCACATTATGTGAAACAAAGAAGTCTTCAAGAATTTAGTGTCCTAATGAGATATTATGGATGATCTCTTGGCTCTAGACTCAATTGTGCATATTTGGTTCCGTGTCGAGACTAGGAGAGGGTCTCTTCTTCAATATCAACAATCTCTAAGAGAAAGTCGATAGATAATGTCGGTTCCCGTGAGAATGAAACAAGCTCTTTTAAGAGGAACTTGAGTAGTTTGGGAAGTTTAGTGTAGCGCCATCGGGTCCATGACGCCTTGTCTTCAATACCATGTTACCTTAGTAAACACTAGTAGCATATGTATTGAACCCGTGTCCGCCTCTAAGGTTGAATTATTGAGGGCTATTTCTTTTCACCCTTTCACATTCAATTTCTTTTTCATTCTTCACCCTTCAAGCTTCCCGAGACTTCATAACTAGAACCTTTTTGGGTTTATTCCAGTTCTAGCTCTGTCTCAGTCCGCACTCTTCCCATTTCTCATTTTCTCCTTTTTTTTCATCATACCTAAGGACTCTACACTGTCTAGTGGATTGTCCCTAGGAAGATCCCTCCGGTTCTGGCGAATCGTGGGAACAAATACCTAACCTAACCATCCTTATAACACCATGCATAAAGTAAATTGGTCGGTCTTTTGGTATTGTTCTTTCCTTCTTGAAACCAATTGAAAAATCATTTGGAAAATCAATCAAGGTACTTGTGATACTAGATCAAAGCATTTTGTACCTTAATAGTTTTGATCATTTAGAAATGCTCCCCCTCAACATGTGCATATGATTTTTAAATTGTTTGAGCACATGGAGGCAAGAGTTCTTTGAAATAATTTCTTTGAAATAATTTCTTGATCACAATTTCCATAGAAAAAGCCATTTGATTTTCTTTGGTAAAATCTCTCCCTCAATATGTGCGTAGGATATTTGAAATCATTTTATCACATAGAGGCAAGAGTTCTTTTGAAGCACATTTACGATCACACAAGCCATTAAGAAACCATTTAAAACTCAATCAATGTACTTTATGTTAAAACATAAAAGCATTTGCACCTTGATAGTTTCTTTTCTTTAAAAATGCTCCCTCAATATATGCTTCGAGATTCGAAAGCGCTTAGCACATATGAGAGCAACAGGCACAACTAAATCAAAACGATCACCTTTATCAAATTTCATTATTAAATCACAAATTCTCCCCCGATCAAAAATATCAAACCCTTTGATATTTTGGATCCCAAGTGATTTAATTAGGTTTAGAAAACATGGGAGAATATGTGGCCTGGTTTAAATACTCATCATGTTTTTGGATAAATCCTCCTCCTCAACATGTGCATCGTGTATTGAAATCGTTTGGCACATGGAGGCAGGAGTGCCTTTTAAGGACTAAAACCAATTCCATTAAAACAGATTTGAGATTTAAATCACGATCTCTCCCCCCGATCAAAGATTTCAAACCATTTGAGGTTTGTGATCCCAAAAGATTTAAATAATTTAGAAAATTTTGGGGAAAGACGTGGCAAGATTCAATTTTGAAAGATGACAGATAAGGACCATTTTAAGACACTAAAGATTGTTAGTGTCAGGTATGATAGTTTTTAAGAGATCTTTAAGTAAAACAAAACAATTTCACAATCAAACAAGAATGTAAAAATTTCATTTTGAAAGACCTTGATTCTAAAGAAAAAATCATACCATGACATAACATTAAATCTTTAGATCACCACTTATTATCGTGACAAGACGGAACTTTTGTGAAGAAACATCGCTTGAAAATATTTTATTTTAAATCACTCTCCCTCAATCCATGATGTAAGTCAATAATTGAGTGACTTAGGTTTTGATAACATGAAGTCCGGTGATTTTAAAAATTAGTCCAATATATTTTCAAATAATATTTTCCATTTTCAAAACAATTTAATCAAATTATTCAAAATTGTTTAAAAATGGTATCCTGCACAAAGATACGTTAGGTGGATGAGCCGCTTTTGTTGTTGTTGCTGTAGGGTTTGGAAGAAAAACCATCTGCTGATGCAGTGAGACCTCTTACGTTGCATTTATGTCAACTCTTCATAGAAGTCCAATTAAGCTCCGTTTCTTCATTTGTCAACCCAAGAAATAGTTACCCTTTCCTTTCGGCATCCAATCATCTTCAATTGTGGGATCCGGATCGGGAACATTCTTATATCCATGATATCTGCATAGGTTAGTGAACACACATACAGATATATGGTGGTCGACAACACCCAAACATCAATCGACTAATAAAAGTCAATCCAACATATCAATCAGATCATATAAGGTATGGGAATAATGTGTTTATCAAACTCTAATCATTTAATCCTAGCAATCATATCCTAGGCACCTAGTCCTTCAACATAGGTTAACATCATTTTTAATTAAGCATATTAGGATAATTAAGAAAGTTCGTTAGATGATATAAGTTTGAAAACATTCTCCCCCTCAATCAATGACTCATTTTATGAAAAGATTAAAAGCGCTGAAGTAATTGATTGAGTTTTTCAAATTAATAAAAATTCTGAAACTGATTGATTTACAAGCAACTCATTATCCACCATTTTTCTTAAAACAAATATTTTTCAGAAGAATTTTAGACGGAAAAATATTTGAGTATGAACAGCAGTCCTTCGACATACTTTCCTCAAAATGTTTTAGGATAAGTGCACGAAATATTTGAAATTTTTTAGTTTGGCGCAGCACTTTCCTTTCTTGAAGAACGGGTTTCTATCATAAATAATAGCAAACCATAGTTTAAGCACGGGTTACAATCAAGTAATCAGAAGCTATAGTTTTAAAGAGCGGTTACATCAATTAATCAGAAGCCATTTTTGAAGCCCGGTTATAGTCCGAAATATCTCGTAAGTCATTTTTGAGACATGTTATAAAAGAATATTTACACCTCAAACTCGAACTTCATCTAAAGTCCCGTGCCATTATTGAATGACATTTCTAAGACCGTAGATGTTATCGATACCGTAAGACATGTCTTGAGAAAACATATTTTTGGTCTTTTCAAAATTTTCGATTTTATAGGTTTTGAAGGTTTTATATTTTCTATTTTCTTTGTTGGTTTTATATTTTGTATTTTGTTTTTCGGATAAATATATACAAAGATAGAGTAGATGATATAATTTAAGAGGATGATGATACGAGTACCGAGATAAGGATATCAAAAGACGTCAGAGAAGATAGAATACGATCATCTCTTAAAATTCCACCACCAAAGCTTCCGACGCCCGAATAGAATGTAGAACATGAGCCTTTAAGAAAGAGAGACTTTGCGCTTCCCCCAAACCGAAAAACCTTTAGTCGAAAGCGATTCAAGCTCTATTTCAAGCTTGCCTTAGCCAGGTGCACGAAGAAGCACACCATAATCATAAATCCCGCTGCTTCATTTAAGAACGATAATCGAGGTTCTCCGTTCGGGGTTATATCATCCAAAAGAAGAACATGAACTTTTCATCCCACACTTAAATAATCTTCTCAAATTCCTTTTCCACTGAAGTATGAAGCAATCAATTCCAAAAGGTGTCAAGAGAACAATTCCCCCAAGTAGTTGAATTGATGCAGTCAGTCTCTTTGTATAATGCTCAAGAACTCTCCCGAATACACATCATGAGTGTAATGAAGAACACCTCCCAATGTTCACATCTTTCGCCCCCGATGATAGTGTATGAAGCTCAAGAACCAAGTACACCAATATCCAAGAGCTCTCCGAATACACATCATGAGGGAATGAAAACACCTCCTTATGTTCACATTTTATTCCCGATGATCGTGTATGAAGCTCAAGTATCCAAGTATACCAATACACAAGGAATGAATAATCGATAACATTGAAGAAGCGAGCCAAGTCACCGATTATCTCGGGTGACAATCTGCGGATGTTAACTCCGAATAAGTGATTATATCTCGAATCATCGATTAAGCACTCAAGTGAAACAAATGAGCATCCCAATGTACACTCTCTCTCCCCGATTATTGCGATACCATTGAAATCACCATACACTTGTGTACCTCTTTATCTTCGTAAACTAACTCTTACATCTCTTCCCCACATAGTTGGAATAAGAACACTAAACGCCTTGATGAGTAAAACCTTGAGTTTCTCGAGGTCATGACATTTGTTTTCCCGGATACCTTCAATCACTTAGAAGAATTAAGTTCATCAAGTTTACTCGCCATGAGTCAAACCTTGAGTTTCTCTGCGGTAATAACATTTGTCTTCCCGGATATCTTCAATTACTTAGAAGTATTAAGTTCATCAAGTTTACTCGCGTTTAGATGCTTGTCTCCTTCCCCCTTGCTGGTTTTGACACTTCAGAGTCAGCAAATCATTATAAGCCCGTATACTAGAAATTTGTTGAGAAGAACACTTGAACTCTTGTGAGAATCAACTTGCTGAAGACTCTCTCTGACTATTTTTATCAACCCTTATGTAGACAATTTGAAGTGGCCAATGAAGAAGAAAACCCGATATACCATACTTGAAACTAAAGTCAACATTCCCACATTTGTATTTTAAGCTTGCACTCAATGATGGAAGAACGGTGTCGAGAATTTATGCTTCAAGCAAATCTCTAAGTACTCACTACCCAAACAAAGTATGAGACATTAACACCTCTTGCGATTATCCACAACGCCATATCGTGTGACATCGAGTAAAACAAACTAACTCCTAATAGTGATAGTTAACCGTGTCTTCAACCATCCACCTCGATGCTTTGTTAACTAGATAAACCAAGTCTTCAACTCAAATTCTTAAGTCCGAGCAAGTTATCAAATAAGAACACGCCTTTGTGAAAGTCAACTTCAATCTCAAATAAGTGATAAATGATTAACTCAAGTAATCAACTTGTGTCAAATGTCCAATACGTGAAATAGTCAATAACAACGCCTCGAGGAGTCATCGCTAAAGAATATGAGCAAGTCTAATTGGGGATTGAATCAATTATAACTCTCCCAATTAGTGCTCTCCCTAAACCGACAACTGCTCGATAAAAGCCCGCATTAAGAAGAAGTCTTTAGATCGTTAAATGCAACTCTTCTTTAGTCTTCTAACATGTAGCGTAAAATGTAGAATGCATCGAGACTCGACCTTCTTCAAGATTGTGCGGTTGGGAATAAATAGTTAACATCTTCAACTCACACCAAGAAGCATCCCACCAAAAGCATCCCAATTAATTTACATCTTGCAAATCCCTTAACTAAAATCCTCCCAATCAAACAAGAACGTAAAGATGTTCATCAAGGAAATCAAGAATCGTGCCAGAACGAACACACAAGATGGTAACACCAAACTACCAATCACATCAAACAAGAACAGATAGATTGTTCGAATCATCATGTTGATGTATACGTGAAGCATTAACCGGAAGCACTTTGTCGATAAACTCATCAATCCGAGTGAAGATGTCAACCAATGGCTCTTAAAAGAAACATCATGTGAAGATGACCCGATAATAAGAAGCTCGGTTCTTACATGAGTTTGGAGCCGTTTGACCATTTATTCTCAAATATCAATCAACCATGCAAAATTCACACTTTTCTCCCTCAAGAATTGCATACGGAGATGCCATTCTTGACTAAATAAGTGAAATCATCCAAAAGTATTCTATTCATACTTTTCCCCATAAAATTAGCACATGATGTCGCCATCGTCATTATAGTTGAGCAAGTGGAATAAGAAAACAATCAATGGTAGCCGGTTCACTTGATGATCAAGCGCATGGAAAAGTATGAAGTATGTTGATGAGAATGGTCATAATAAGAAGATTTCTCTTCTTCCAAGATAATGCGCATCAAGCGCATACATTTCTTTTCTTTAAGAACGAGGCTTGAACTGTAGTGTTCATACGTCATAAGAAGATTTCTCTTCTTTCCAAGATAAAGCGCACTGAAACGTACACTTTTCTTTTCTTTAGAGTACGAGGCTTGAACTGTTGTGTTCAAATGTCATAATGTTGAAGTACGAGGCCTGAACTGATGTGAACAAACGTCATAAGAAGATTTCTCTTCTTTCAAAGATAAAGCGCACTGAAACATACACTTTTCTTTTCTTTAGAGTATGAGGCATGAACTGATGTGTTCATACGTCATAAGAAGATTTCTCTTCTTTTTGAAGATAAAGCGCACTGAAACGTACACTTTTCTTTTCTTTAGAGTACGAGGCATGAACTGATGTGTTCATACGTCATAAATCTCTCTCTTTTCATCCACTCTTGGCAAACTTGTAATCAACCCCATTATCATTCAGTAGGCTATTTGTCGTGACAAATGATGGAGAAAACCCAATATGATGAATTTGACCTCAAGTAAACTAACCCGAACTCGTGACTTATACTTGCACATATGTAACAAAGAGCGGTGCCGATTTCCATTAGCATCTCTAAGTACTCTATGTACTCTATACTCTTCATCCAACCAACCATCAAGTATAAGACGACATTACCTCTTGAAAATCCACAATTGAATGTGACACTGAGCACTACAACGTAACTCCTTAAAGTGATAGTTATTTTGTGGTGGTATGAGCCCAATTCCCCCAAGTGGTAAAAGAAAAGGTAAAAGACACCCAACAATAACTAGATTTCCAAGTCTTCGTTTTTAATAATAAGCTCGAACAAGGATCATGAAGAATCATCATCCAACCATCCCCGATATCTTCAGATACTAAGTACCCTCGCCCGTGATATTTCACTTCAACCTCAAATAAATAATAGTGAATTAACCCCGTTGTCACATCTTCTGGTTAAAAGTTCAAATCTAGCCTCCTTTGTCGTTTTAAGTGAACTCTGATAATGGTTTTCATCCCGACCATGGTTAAAAGCAGATAACCCCATAAAACCATATAATAACCAAACAGCCATGAGGACAATCCAAACACACATCCAATTTATGAAGTACACCTTTTATCCCTTCTTGAAATAAAACCCGTAACACCAAAGATCGAAGACCCGAGATACGCTTTCCTTTCTCCAAGATGGTTCCATCATAACGGATTTTACAATTCTATAGTTTAAACCGAGAAATAGTTCTTTCAAGGATTTTACAAAACCAAGAATAAACCGTATGCTAGTTCCGAAATGCACTTTACAATTACTGTGATGTTTCCATTATCACGGATTTTACAAGTCCATGATTTAAACCGAGAAATAGGTTCTTTCGCTGGATTTTACAAAATCAAGACAAAACCGTAAACAATGTCGACTTGAATGTGTTATGACGACTTTGGTTTGATGAATATCTGCTTTAGGGAACATGCAGCGGTTCATCAACGGTTCATTATCCAACATCATCAACCATCCAATAAATACTGAAAACACATCATTCACGCATTCGCTTGCTATTGTAGAGACCACATGAAGAAGTAAACCCGATATGCCAAACTTGATCATGAAGTAAAATTCCCCAGATTTGTTACTTAAACTTGTACTAATCATTGTGAAGAAGAAACGGTGTACCCGATGTACAAAACCTCTTGACAATCTCAACTGAGTGAGACACCGAAGTGATAGCTACGTTGTGAGTTAAGTGAGAAAGAATCACAAACGTAACTAATTAGCCAAGTCTTTATCACCCTCTATAAATGCCCAAAAAATTCATCTTCGCGGAAGGGAGGAAAGAAAGAAGACGAAATAAGTAAACTTGCCCGAAAAACCTCACTTCAAATCCAAATAAGAGATATCGTCTGAACAACCCCGTAGTCAACATTATGCAATAACAATTCAAGCCGTGACCAAATAATTTTCATGAACATGTGTAGACCAAAGTGTCAAACCTCACAACACATCAGATCTCATTAGCAACTCTTATCAATAAGTCTCATTGTCACAAATCTCGTCGTAAAATCTCATCAACAGATCTCATAATCAACCCTCATAACCCAAATTCACAAGCATGTACCAAAATCCAACGACCACCCATTAAAAGAATATATCCAATATCACACAACCCGATCCAATTTAGCACAAAACCAAACATCACTACCTGGTCCAATTCATGTAGTATATCCGAATTAAAAGCCCATTACACCACGTTAGTTATCATTAAGAGAATGAGTCTGCGGATATCCAATTCAAATGATTAACACTAAGACCCACAAGTTATCACATAACCCGTTCTAGAAATTAGTTTCATTTATCACGTGGTTCATTTAAATCATTTATCCTATCCGATCACACAAATAACTCATACATGACGAGTTGCAAATGCCAAATGTATAATGAAATTATTAGTGATTGCAAACCCAAATATCATACACGACCAGTTGATAATCTCATGTGCATCCAAAAATTACATGCTAGTTGAAACTTACAAACATAACTCACCTGGCCCATGTAACCTTTAGCAATCAACTTACCCCATCTGGTCCAATACCATTCGGCCCATACAGTCATTTAGAGCACTTATATCAAAAACGCAAGGTAAGCGTCCTATGCATAACATCCAAATCCGGTCCATGTAAAGAGTATACCACAGTGTTCGGCCCATTCTTACATGGGATCCAAAATAAAAATTGCCCTAATCTCATGGGTATATAAAACATCTCATAATCACACAAAACCTAATCCCTAATATCACTCAATCCGCCACCAAATATTCTCAGAAGCAACTCTCCCAAAACAATCCACATGTGAGCAGTCAAATACAATATCAACTAACCCTAATCTTTCACACACCGTATCATAACCAATTAACCTTAATCCTTCTCACAATCCGCCACTTATGATGAAGAAAAACGCATCATCAACGCATCATAACATCACTATGTCCTCGCCACAGGGTTGGCTAGAGGCTTAGATTGGCCACATGGATGGCATTGAGGGCACGAGAAAGCCACGGGATGGCCCAAGCTCATTTGAGATGACATCAAGGTAGGTAATAACTCATGATTTTGTTTCAACTCGAACATGAAGGGAAGATGATAACACTCTTGTTATTGTTTTTCCTTCAAAAAGATTCGTATATAAGTTTATACTTATAAGAGATAGATCAATGAAGGCAAAACGATTCGTGTATATAGACCTACGATATTCTTGAAATATCTTGTATATCACGCGAGTCAAAGCTGAGATCATTATGTGAAATTTTCCATTAAATATTAGAGAGTCATGATGTTTTTCAATTCAGTCCGAAAATGGAACTATGATGTTTTGACCTTTTCATGTATAAGCTTATCTGGCATGATGTGTTCTTGTTTGAAGTACATGAACAAAGGTCAAACTGAGTTCTATAGATGAGATAATACAAAGGGTTTTAAATTAAGGTGTAGATAGATTGATTGGTTGATTGTTGTTTTTGGATTTGGAATGGTATATAAGAAACAGATTTGATTTAGTTGTTGGTTGAAAATGGTTTTGTTAATATGCAAATGATATTGTTGCGAGTTGAGGTATCTTGGAAAGTAGGTCAACAAAACGTTTTGCATTATTTTATCATGACCACTCGCTTAAGACATTAGTTATCAGCTCGCATACCAGTAGAGTAAGACCAACTCGCTTTGGTTTTTGACTCAACTCGCATCTTGACCCAACTCTCAACATCAACAACTCGCTCAATGTTCATTGTAGCTGGACAGCATGACGGCAACTCGCTTTGACATTATTAAGCAACTCGCTAAAGAGAAAGTGCAACACGCATCATACCAACTCGCATTGTCCAAAAGACAACTCGCATTCAATAATGCGAGTCCACAACTCGCTCAAAAGATCATCACAACTCGCATGTAAGAAACAAGTCAAATCACATGTAAGAAAAATCATGTATGAGCAGCAGACTTTTGACACAATATTGAGACATGAATTAGTAACACAAAGACTGCTTTATATTTGACCAGTCAAGACCTTACGAATATGGCCAAAATAACCTAGAAAAGCATAAGTAATCAGTTTTGAGTCATGAAATTGGTAACCATTTAAAACCAGTTTTAAGAACACAAACAGAAGACAGTTTTGAAACCAGTTTGTAAACGGATTCAAAAACACAAAATCTGGACAGAGACCACAAAACTGTCAACTCGCATTGATGAAAACCAGTCAACTCGCATTTTAGAACATAGACACGAGCAGATTCATCACATGAAGACCAAAAAAAACAGTTTAATCAGTACATAACAAAACAGTTTTATCAACTCACGAAACTAGATTCAAATGACTAAAGAGAAATAGCCAAAAACCATACGAATCAACCACATCCACATACACACAAACCATATATCAATAAACATGTAAAACCATACGAATCACCAAGACAACACAACGTGTCTCTGATGCCAATTGTTAGGATCCAATATTTATGTTGTTTGATGATTCGGGTGGTCTAGGACAATGATTGTTTAAGAAAATGAAAGGTTTATTCAAAGAAGCCACACCCCTTCCATGGATGGAAGGGGTATTTATACTTACAAATTACACGACCTCCTATCGGCCTGTGGATCAGGCATACAGTGGGTGAAGACCCGTCCTTCCTCCACGGTGTTACTCTAAACTAATCTACGCTACTAATTAACTAAGAAACTACTAAATAACGTAAATAATGACAAGTCTACGAGCTAACTTATGCTAGATAATATTTGGGGTGACCGACTCTTCACTATGGAATTTTCTAATTCCTAACAGTATCTTAAGGAGGTAGTATCGCATCATGGAGTACCGATATCTATCATTTCCGATAGGGATAGTCGTTTTACATTCCAGTTTTTGATATCATTACAGACAACATTAGGAACAAATTTGGATATGAGTATTGCTTACCATCCTCAGACCAATAGTCAGAGCGAGAGAACCATTCAGACTTTAGAATACATGCTTAGAGCCTGTGTTATTGATTTCGGCAAAGGCTGGGAGAGACACCTCCGTTTGGCCAAATTCTCTTACAACAATAGTTATCACTCTAGCATTAAGGCCGCCCCATTTGAAGCTAATCAGATGGCCAAAATGTCGTTCTCCTGTTTGTTGGGTGAAGTTGGCGAGAGTCAACTTACGTGTCCCGAACTTGTCCCGAAACCACCGAGAAGATAGTTCGATTCAGAATCGGTTGCAAACCGCTCGTGATAGACAAAATAGTTATGCCGATAAGAGACGTAAACCTTTAGAATTTCAGTTTGGAGATCGTGTTATGTTGAAAGTTTCTCCTTGGAAAGGAGAGATTCATTTTGGGAAACGTGGAAAACTCAATCCCCGATATATTGGTCCCTTTCCAATCCTGGAAAGAATCGGACCGGTAGCATACCGCCTGGAGCTACCATCGGAATTGAGCAGTGTACACAATGTCTTTCATGTTAGTAATGTTAAGTAATGTCTTTCGGAGGAAAACATAGTTGTGCCCTTAAGAGATATTCGTATCAATGAGAAATTGAATTTTGTTGAGGAACCGATTGAGATTATGGACCGTGAGATTAAAAGGCTGAAGAATAGCCTTATTCCGATTATTAAGGTTCGTTGGAACTCCCGGCATGGACCGGAGTTCATTTGGGAACGTGAGGACATTTTCCGAAGGAAGTATCCTAAACTTTTCATGACATCAAGCAACTCAGAGTGAAACCCGAGACGGGTTTCTTCTGAGGCTGGGAGGCTGTGACAACTAGCAATTTAGGGAGTCTATTTTAGGTAACCACATTACTATTTTTATAAACTAAACCGAGCTTTTGCTTTTATCACTATTTTTATAAACCATGACTTGATTTTATATCGTCTATTGGTTTTTACAGTTTATTTCACTATTGAATGAGTTATCGTATGAGTTTTAACTCTCTTTGGTAGGCACTATTCGATTCGGCACTAGAAAAGCCTAAAACGAGAATTATTGTAACTTTTAGACCGTAACTCAAAAATTGACAAATAAATTGTCAAAACTCATGGAAAAACGTAAATAACGATGTTAGAAAGTTGAATAAACGTTGTGGGACACTCGGGGGAAAATATATAAGCTCGGGAATGGGTAAACGGGATAGTTACAAAAAATTACAACTCCGACCCCCCACCTTTTCCCCTAGCCGACGCCCCCTCCACCCAATTTATTTACTTTTGAGTCCTTTTTGTCCAAGTATAAAAGGCCTCCTACCCTCTCATTTGTTCTACTTCTTTCTCTCACTAAAAACACACACACAACACCTTTATCTCTCTACACTCTCTTTGTAAAAACCCTAACCCTAATCCCTCACCACCGCCGACCACTATTTCGGCCACCGCCGTCACACCGCCGCGCGTAACCACCCACCTCCACCACCATATCAAAGATCTTTTCATCCTCTTTCCAACCATATATAATACTCTCACTAAAACCTTCAGTAACACCTTCAAATCTTAAGATTAAGATTCGGATTTTTAGGGTTTCAAGTGGGTTTTGCAATTGGTGCTTGAATAAGGTAAATGAAACATGGTTAGAGCTTGTCTAAGCTATGAGAAGCAACGTTTGGATTATTAGGGTTTCAAATTTGGGGCTTTTGGGTGAAACATGAAATTAAGTCTAATTAATGTCTAAATAAACAAGTAATTAGCGTTTGGTAAGTGTGTGGTGTATCAATTTTTATGGGTTTATGCATTTTAAGTTTAGTTTCATCTTTTTGGTTAGAATAGATGATGGGTTTTGTGTTTGGTTAATGATTGGAGCTTGAATGATTGGATTTGGATGTTTTGGTATTGATTTGGGTGAAGTTTGATTAGGTTTGGCATGGTGTACGAGCCACCAAGGCCACGTACCTGTCTCATGGTTGGTGTACGTGACCCACTTGGGCCACGGGTCCGGGTCGGGTCATTTTGGTAGCTTGTTGGTTGATGTAGTTGAGGTTTAGATGAGATGCGTGGAGCCGAAAGGCTTCTAGGGCTTGTTTGGTTCACGTGGTCTTAACCGCAACCGTGTCATGACCATTAGGGTCATAACATTGGTTTCGAGTACATTTGGTTGATTGATTGGTTGGCGAGATTGTTTTGAGTTGGTTTGGGATTGAATTGCGCTATTATGACTTTTAAATTTGGACTTGATATATATATTGTTGACTTTGAGCTACGTCGACATTACTTTGACTTTTTAGTCAATAGTTGACTCCGACAAAGCCGTAACATGGACTTTAGTATAATTTGAACTATTGATTGATTAAAAGCCGAGAAGTTATGACTCGTGCTTGTGGACTCGAAACGAATAACGATATGAGATTAATATTGGAATTTGACGAAATATATATTTATACATGAAAATGCTAATAGAACTATGAAATGTAAATAATAAATGGGCTTTTGTACCAAAAATATCGATAACAAGACTTATCTTGCTATTTACTATTTTTAAACGGAAACTAACGACTAAATGGGAAATGTTTTGTAATGAATAAGTAATTAATGTTTCGAGTATACGTTTATCAATAAATGTCAATTGTGGACATTTAATATTAGTTAAATATTTATTTACTTACGTTATGTGCATGGGTTACGGATAACCTAACGTTAATGGTGTTGATCCACGTGGGTAGCGGACTTATTAGGTTGACGAATCTAATAAGAGCCCGCTAGGTACGTTGGGTAACCCTATTAATGGGTGAATTATCCTTATGACTCTTTAGGATACAATTGATTTATGGGATAATAAGCGAAACGAATAAATAAAAGAGTTTATCGAGTTGACGAATTCGATAAGGTCTACTATTTATTTCGAAACTTATTGAACCATGGAGCTTATCGTTTAGAGGTCTCATTGCGTCGCATTGAGTTATATATTGGTTGTTTTAGTGCATTCATAGCATCATATTTAGTCGATACACCCACATGAGGAATTCCAAACACTAGGATTAAATGGTGAAACGAGACATTTTTGGAAATAACGAAATGGGGTAGATAACATTGATTTCGAGGAATATATATATTAAGTTTGGTCTACATTAATAGGTTGTGCCGAGTCGATAGTTGTTGTGCTATGATTTTTGTTATCTTCTGCTAGTGTTTATTCGTACGTTGATTGCTTGAGGTGAGTTTCATAGCCCCACTTTTATCTACGTTTTTAACTATATTGGGGTGAGAATCATGCTACTTTTTCTGGACCGTTAAAACTATTTGGATTTGCTTATATGCTTGACTGTTTAGATAAGATGTGCGGTAGTTGTTACCTTAGACTAGGTTGAACCGTTGCCTAGCTAAGAATAGACTTCTACATCGACCTAGTCCGGGGTTGGCAACTGTTCTAGAGGTTGCTACGACAAAGGTCTTTGGACAAGAGTCGAGGGCCCGAGTAATCCACGGATGCGGATATGATTGGAGATCCGGATAGGATCAGTGTGAAACAAGATTTATCTATCTAGGTCTTGCATAGCAAATCAACTCTTACAGGTCCACTATGATTTTGTTGAACTTAAACCTATGAACTCATCAGCGTAAGCTGACCTTTTAGCATGATTTTTCAGGTATTTGAGAGATGTTTGGAATACGTGATCGGTGGAAGCTTGGCAAGAAGGCGGGGTTCAAGGATCATTTATGACTCTGATAAACTTTGTGGACCTATTTTATTAAATCGTTTTTTGGGCCTAATATTTATACTTTTGGATTAAATGTTTTGAATAACTAAAGCTGGGATTGGTTTTGAATGTTAAATGACTATCTTTTTGCTATACTTGTGTGCGATACCAATCCAATAGTAACACCCCGAAAACTTGATTAAGTCTTCCGCTGTACTGAGATTTGGGGGTGTTACAAATTCTAACTAAGGGTAACAAGGGGGCGTTAGGCTTAGTGGGTAGTACCTAGGGCTTAGTGTGTTGTACATGGAGTTTAGGTGAAGTAGTAACTTGGTTTTAGGGCTTAGGTGAAGTTAGTTTATATATTTAAATTTAATCTTAGGTTAATGTAGCTTATGTATATTAAATAAGTAACCTTTATGCATAGGATACTTGTACCACAAGCATTAGAGAGTTGTACATTAGGTTTGAAAATTATAGGAAAGTCAATTTTAAGGGCTTGTGCCATATAGGTTTGTATCATGTGCTTTAAGGTAGGTACATTGAGGTTTATAATGTGATTTTATGTAAACATTAAGCTTTATGCATTAAGGGCTTGTACCAATGCTTAAAAGACTTGTACTCTAGGTATAAAATGTTGTACTTCAGTTTTTATGATTTGATTATGTAAAATCATTGTTTATAATAAATTAGGGTTTCGTGAAAACTCCAATAGATAGAAAACGTTTGGTTTGAATGTTTAATAATCATACATTTTTGAAATAACGTAAAGTGGTAAATAAAATTTTAAAACTTTTATACTTAACGTATAAGGAATGAACTTATGACATTCTGGTGTTGGTGTGTACATTTATTAAGAATGCGAGTTACGTCATATTAGTTAATTGTTGTGATTAGATAAACAGATAACGTTTTTAAAAAAAAATTAGACATGAAAAATGGATAAGTATTCTTTAGTTAGAATATCATACAAGTGGAACTTTACCGGTGGTTACAGCTCTTTAGGTTATGTAGATTAGGTGCTTAATTAAGTTGCTTATTGATAGCTTCTTGTAGCTTTTTTATGTCCTTAGCAGCCACATAAGCCAAATAGACCCTTAGCATTTTTTCAGCTTCTGTTTTTCTTTTCTTTTTTATCTTCTAACAGCTTATTTTCAAGTTTTGTAAGTTTAGTTTTTGTAAAAAAGTCTTATATTGATCTCTTATTCAGTTGCAAAAAGAAAAAAAAAATAGTTTTCAAAAAGGCAGGAGGTGGGATTCGAACCCAGGACCTCCTGCCCAACGACAACAACCCAAGCACACCATGACCAACTGCCTTAGGGACTTTTATTGTTAAGTCTTTAGGGGCAAATCCTTTTAACCAGTTTCTGTCTTTTTAGCTTATTATGTAGTTTGCTTATTTACTACTTATTTAGATTAGGTAACGTTCCCATTTTATTTTTCCTAGGCAGTATTTAATTCAAAGTATTTTCTGATATTTTCTCATATTTTTCTAAATTAGTTTAGTATTTTTAGTTAATTATTTAGTTTAAATTAGTTTTTAATTCATAATAAATAATTTAAAAGTCAAAAAAATTCCCCGGCTTTTTCCTAAAATAATTTTTAGTCATTTAGAACGTAGAAAAATTAGTTTTGTACCCGTAGACCTTAAATTGCAAGTTTTTCACTTTTGAGGCTCGGGATTAGCCCGAGTTTTCGCGTTTTTGAATTTTAACACCCTCAAACTTAATTTAGCTTCATTTTAGTGTTTATTATGTTAATTAGCTGTTGAATTAGTGTTTTCCTTGTTTTACATGTTTAATTTTCATTTCCGTGCTTTATTTTGTAGAATAACGTAATCAAAAATCCAAATTCTTTAAAAACCAATTCTAGTTCTAATCACAGAACTCAACGAATCTGTCAATTCACACCTCGTTGGGACACGACCCGGGAAATCACTTTCCCGGTATCACTTTTATCACATTCGTGAGATTTGGCACGTTAACCCTTTTCCTAAAAGGTTGATTTGTCGAATTTCACGTTTAATTTGATATATTGGTATTTGTGTTTATTCACCACACTCACAAACAACGAATAAAATTTTGGCGCCGCTGCCGGGGAGGTGTGTTGCGACAATATCGTGAAGTTTTTGCGATTAGTGACTTGAAGATCCTTCCTCGTGAAGTTATTGCTCTTTAATATACAAAAATATATTTCTTTTCTTTGTATATATGTAAAAGATTAAAAAATACAAAAATATTTTTCTTGTTGGTTTAAATAAATAGAATACATCAATCAATATAACACTTCTCAACTTGAGTGTTATCATAATAAGTTCTCAAACCAAAGATTCAAAACTTGCTTTTATGTCATTTGCGTGAATACGCTTGTGATTATTGGTTTAAGTTCCTTGTGTTTTTGCTTCGGTCTCGTTTTGATTGATTGATTTGGTTTTTTTATGCATGTGCACTCGTTTTCATTACTAAACCCCAAAAATATTCTTCTCGTTCCTCTTATCCGTATAATTCTATTTCTCTTACCCTCTTTTACCGTTTAATTCTATTCTCCGTTATCCTCTCGATCACTTAATTCTATTTCTTTAAGCCTCTATATGTTTTATTCTTATGACGATGATTATCATCGTTGTTTCCATTGTAAAATCCGTATGGAAGAGGATCATGATTATTGTCTCAATCACGAATGTGTATGTAAGCGATGTGGAAGGGCTAGTGCAAGCAAATGTTGCTATTGGTGCGAATTATCCGATAAAAACTCTCTCGATGATTCTCCAAGTTTTTCCGACCACCTGCCACAACCCGAGATTTGTTCTATTGTTTCTGAGCCCAAAGTGACGCCCGTTGGTGCTCTAATTTCAAATCCTCAATCGTCTAGATTTGATCAAAATCTTTCGCAATTTACGGTTAAGAGTAAGAGAAAAGAACAAGAACTGGAGATCATAATGGAAGTGGTGGAAACTGCTAGCTCTAAGAGAACACCACTTGTCTCACCTCCGGAATCTTCAAGACGTTTCTCAGACGAGGATGATTTCTTTATGGCCGAAAAGAACATGATTCAAAACTTCTTGAATGAACTTCGTCAAGATTCAGCTTCGGGAAGTACCGCTATACCTACCATATGTGATATTGTTGAGCCATCGTTTCCTACCGAACCCGAGATATCTTTATTCGATCAAGATTATTGCTACGGTTGTGGAGACTTGTTACCGAAAGGTTTTCATTGTTACAAATGTATGTGCGAGTGGTGTGGAAACTAACTTGTCAATGGATGTTGATCGATTTGCACCGATAATTCATTCGCTTATGATTCTAACCCAAACTCTTTCAATTATCCTCAAAACAATTTCAACTACCCTCTACAGAATTCATACGAACCAGAATCGTACTATCAAGATTTCAATAATTCATCGTTTCGAAGTTTCTCTCACCAATACCCTCATTGTGCTAAGTGTGGGGGTCCTCATGATGATTATCAATGTCAATCATGGAATCAAAGTTTTGACAACATCCAACCCCCACATCTTCCTGTCATTGATCAATTTCCTCGTATTAAAAGTATCCTTGAGGAACTTGCCAGGGAACAACCAGCTCGCAACGAAAGATTGCTAATCGAAGAACGAGAAGCGAAAAAACGTTTCGTATTCAGTGAGGCTTTCCGTCTCGATGACGAGGATGAGGAAGATTGGGAGACGATAAAGGACAAGGTGCATATCTCTAGCACACAAAGTACCACACATGTCCACTCTCCGCCCTCATATTGCCTATCTATCATAGAACCTTCGGATAACCTTTTAATGGGGGACGAACATCTTAGCACTATTTCGGAAACGGGATCGTCTTGTGTTGAGAACCTCGTCCTAACCCCAAGTGAGTTTGAGGTTATCCCCGGTAATATGTGTGATGAGCCTCTCGATGACGATTCTTCTCCCACCCCAAAAGTATCTGTTGAGATGATCTCCGAGTCTGAAAATGATTATACGTCGTTTGATGATTCCTTATAGTGTGGAG
Organism: Chrysanthemum lavandulifolium; assembly: GCA_022545495.1. Lineage (NCBI taxonomy): Eukaryota > Viridiplantae > Streptophyta > Magnoliopsida > Asterales > Asteraceae > Chrysanthemum > Chrysanthemum lavandulifolium. The sequence continues at coordinate 170,209,468 of CM040239.1, forward strand.
ACATCGAGTACGTAGAGGAAATACCTTTTGAGCTCGTCAGCTAAGAAGAAGTGAGAGAATTTGATCTAGAAGATCTTGAAATGGACAATAATTTTGAAACGGATAATGAAGATATTCTTGTTGTGTCCGAGAAACCATTCACTACGGCATTAACTAATCCTCTGTTTCACTTTGATTCTGAATTCACTCTAATTTCAGATAACCCAACCTTTGATATTCAGAATGAGGATAGTGACTCTTACTTGGAAAACCTCGTTACATCTCCTTCTTTACCCGAAGATAAAAATAGTGGTAATCCCACTTCGACGTTAGACCTTCTCGAGGAGTTCGCCAAAAGGTATTTCCTCTAAACCAAAATGATCACGTCAAATCTCCGTTTATTCAATATCACGCTGAATTTGATCCTTCTTTACCGGAGATTCAACCAGAAGATCTGTTGACCCCACACTGTTTATTCAATGTCACGGGGAACACACTTTAATTGTTCAGATTTATGTGGATGACATCATTTTTGGTTCTACCCACAAAAATTACTCAAATGCTTTTTTCTAAACTAATGAAAACAAATTTTGAAATATCAATGATGGGTGAACTTAGGTTCTTCTTAGGACTTCAAGTTCATCAATCACCCCGTGGTATTTTTCTCAGTCAGTCCAAATATGCTTTTGATATTTTGAAAAACCATGGTATGCAAACTTGTGACACCTATAATACACCAATGGCTCATACCAGTAAACTGGATGCTGATTTACATGGAAAACTGGTTGACCCTACAAAATATTGTAGTATTATTGTGTCTCTCATGTATCTAACAGCCAGTAGACCCGACATTGTATTTTCTGTATATCGGTGCTATCGTTATCAGTCAAGACCCACTAAAAACACCTCTCAGAGGCTAAAAGAATTGTTGGAATCACTCCTAAACTATAATTCAAGTGTTTGTAATTAATATGTAATAGGTTGCTTAATTAAGGCTTTTAAGTTAGTAATCAAGGTTAGACTCATGTAGAAAGACCATGAGCCTATCCAAAACCCCAATAAGGAAAGGAAGGGAGCTTTAGTGTTGCCCTAGCTCCTTCCCTATAAATACCTTGTAAACTCCCATTTGGGAGTTGGTTGTTCACTTTCACATTTATTCTATGCATAATCTTTCTCTCATATTATATGCATAAGTCTGTGTGTGTTCATCCGATCCTTGCTTACCTCTTTTCTTCATATTGATGCTTGTGCTACAAACATGGTGACCTAACAGTGGTATCATTCGCCAAATAGTTGGGTGAAAGGTTTTGTTTTTGAAGTTTTTTGTGATACGCGTAAGTCTCGGATATCAAACATTCAAACGCTTAAAAGCTTTGATTGTTTCACTATAAACTTCAAGATTCTTGTACTTTAAAGGTTATTTGGTGTTAAAATTTAAGTTTTTGGCAAAACGTTTGAAACTTTACCGGTATTTCTTTGGTTTTAAGCTTGGTTTGATACGTGTAGATTGTTTTACGCGTAAGGGTATAAATAGTTTTTGATCATCAATTTTTACACTTTTGTGATATTTTGGTGATATTGAAGCTTTCTCATCTCAAAAATCTGGTTTTAAAAACATTGGTGTGCTTAAAAATCAGTTTTGGTTAAGATTGGTTATTCCTACGCGTAACTAAACCCTAGTTATACGTGTAAGATATCAAAGTCTACGCATAAGGTTTTCCTTGGTTTAATCTTCAGTGCTCTTGGTTTACTCAGTGTTTTCTTGCTTGGATAAGCCTGAAAACACTTCAACTTTGGATATCTTTTACACTAGAATAAGTGTAAAGGATTTTTAGGCAAAACCCTAGTTTTACGCCTAACATAAACCTTACGCGTAGAATCTTTACGCCTAAGCATTGTCTTACGCCTAAGCCTTGTCTTACGCATAAGCAATTCTTACGCATAAGCATTCTACTACTAAGTTTTTGGTTTACGCATAACCTAAGGTCTCCTTAACCCTACACGTAAGCTAATCCTACGCGTAAGATCTCTTCTTACGAGTAAGTTGGTGTTTTTACGCATAAGGTCCTTTTCTTTGCCTAAGCTTGATTTCTACGCATAAGGATACTTCATCAACAAAGTTTCATTCGACTACAAAGATCCATTTTACAACACAAGTTTCAAGATGTCTCAACCACCATACTCTAGCAACTTCGCTCATGTGTATCCTCAACAACAACAACAACAACAACTCAATCAACAACAACAAATTTATCAACATCTACAACAACAACAACAACAACTTCAACAACAATTTCCTCAAGGAGCAATTCAACCACAAATGATTCAACCACCCCCTAGTCTTCAAGTACAACCTTACACAAACTTTAACAATCAACATACATCCAGGAATACTATGAAGGAACCGTCTTGGTTTGGAAAGATGTGTGAAGCTTTAAGTAGCCAACAATCCATACATGAAGCTGGATCACTTGATAGACCTCCAATGCTCACTCCCGGAAACTATGATCAATGGGTGATAAGGTTCTTTAGGTTCTGTGATCTAAAGAAGCCACATGGAAAGTTCTTGAAGAAAGTCATCATGGAAGGTCCATTTCAGATGCCTACTATAACTGTACCCGGAGATCCAATTGCTAATCCACCAAGAGATGATCTCACCCACATTGCAAATCTTAATGAACTTACTACCGATCAACTTCTACACTTTGAAGTCGATGAACTGGCAATGCAATACATCCTTTTAGGATTACCCAATCCGATACTTCGAAGTGTTGATGCTCAAAAGACTGCTAAAGCAATGTGGGAGCATATTCATCTTCTCATGGAAGGCATTTAACTCAACCAAGAAGACATGGAATCAAAAATCTACTTATCATATGAACACTTCATGATTGAACCAGGGGAGACATTAGAGTCATATCATCATCGATTTTCAGACATCATCAATGACTTGGACAAACATAACATTATTATGCCAAGAATTGCTGTCAACACTAAGTTCCTGAGTAGTCTTGGTCCTGATTGGGAAAAGTATGTCATTTTCATCCGTCAAGCGAAGAATCTTCATCATGCTACATACGGATTGTTGTACGACTATTTGAAGCCTCATCAAAAAGAAGTTGACAAAGAAAGAGTTATCTATGGACTCCCTGTCTCACCATCACTTTCGGATAATCAACAATTAGCTTTGTGGGCTCAAGCTTGTTATCCTCAATTCCCGACCTTACAAACTGTATTCACAAATCCTCCACAACCTACTGCTCAACCATCTGCTAAGATAACACCGTTTGATCCTTCACAACAGCAAATACCATAAGAAAATCAACTGGTTCCATACAACAACAACAATGATCAAGCACTTTACATTGAATCTAATGAGGATACTGAAGCTTTCGATGCATTGCAACAAGGGTTTGTCATGATTGCTAGAGCCTTTGGCCAATATTCAAACAAATCCAACAATCGCATTCGTACCTCTTCAAACACAAGGAATCAGGCTGTTGTTAACAATAGACGTGTTGAAGTTCAGAATCATGGTAATGTTCGTCAGATGGGCGGTGGTCAAGGGTTTCATGCTATTGGGAGGAATAACATAGGTGCTCCACAACAACAAAGGGCTCAAGTGGTTGAACAGGGTAATGCTCAGAACGGGGTTAATGGTCTTCGTTGTTATAACTGTAATGAGAAGGGTCATCAAGCTAATGCATGCCCTAAGCCGAGGATAAGAGGCTGCGCTTATCACAAAGAGGCTTTACTCTTGGCTCAAAAGGATGAAGCTGGTGGAACTCTTACCAACAAGGAACAGAGCTTCATGGCAAATGCTGATTCAGATGATGACATGGAGGACTTCCAGGCTAATGCAGATGTGATGTTAATGGCTATATGCAAGAACTCTACATGAGTGACACAGGCCCAGTGTATGACACTGACGGCTTGTCTCAGGTACCGGATCCGAACATTTTTATACATGATCTGATATCTCCGCCAACATCTACATCCGACGAAGCTCAGGATATTCAACATGAGCCGTCTACATCTCATTCTGATGATAATCAAATAGATCCCGTAGTTATATTTGATGATCATGATGACCTTATGGTTACTATTGATAATCAAGTTGACTCCGTGGTTATACTTGAGGATCTGAACAATGATCAAGTTGAGGCTTACGTTGTACAAGCTGAACTTTCGTCTCATCTAGATCTTGTGCTCATGCCCTTACTTAAAGACCAAGAATCTCGATTGGAATTGTGTGAAAACATCAATCAGCAACTAAAAAACAAAAATGCACTGCTGACTAAGGATAATGAATGCTTAAAATTTCAACTCAACAATTTTCAAAAACAAGAAAAACGTGAAAAAGGTTTTGAAGTCGCTTTTGCTAAATTTCACCAAAACAAAAAATCATTAGAACAATAGATACGTGATCTATTTGTATCTAAGAATGCTTTGTTGTCTCAAATAGAACAACTGAAATATGATCATAAAAAACAACTTAACGTTCTCACTTTGGAAACTCAAAAAGCCAAGTCTGAGTTGTTAACTTGTCAAAAACAGTTCTGTGAGTACAAAAAGCATTCAAAGAAACGAATAGATGACTATCTTGAAGAAATTGTCGACTTACAAAACAAAATCAAAGAGTTTCGAAATGTTGTTTATAAACATGGTGAGTCAATCACAACTATTCAAAAGTTTACATTTAAACCAAATCCAAATGGATATGGACCGAATCTTCTTCGGTTAGAAGCCTAAGTTTTCAAACAGAAAGATTCAAACCAAATCCTCAAGTTTACAAAGGTAACACGTAATTGATGATTCCATTATGAGTGTTGTTGAATATAATCGCATGGAGGAATTCGATGCAGATGACGAGAGTCGGTCAAAAATGGAAAATGTTGTTTATAATAAACCATTTAACTATTCAAAAGCCGTTACTTTCATCACACAACAGGATCACTCTAACACACCTTGGGTTCTCACACTTACTTCTGAGTCTTCTAATGAGGGTCCTCTTTCCAATACTGCACAAGTCAATGGTCCTTTACCTTCATTAACTGAAATAAAACCATTAGCTGAACAGTGTAAAGTTTTAAAATATTTTGAAACATTCATTTCGGCCATCAAATTTTGGAACGTGAAATTGAATTTCATTCTGAAATAAAAGTTGAACATTTTCAATCGCCTCTTGCGCGTGCACAAAGAGATATTCTTCCGAAAAGAATTTTACCTCATGTCCGAAATTTGAAAAATTGTGCAATATATTGGGAAACAGAAACATTGATTTCAAATACTAAACATAAAAAGAAATTGTTGAGAAAAGATGTTGATCGACTCTTGGAAGATGTTATCTGTGCTGATATCCATAATGTTATGTTACTACATTATGTTGCATATGCATTTGATTATATCTCTGCTGATCCTGTTGATCTCATTGAAAATGTTGAGAATACTGATACTGTATCACAAATCAAGTCTATAAAAGTTGAAAATGAACGTTTGATTAACGAGATTTCAAATGCAAAACGTCGTCTTCAATGGTGTCAAAAAGATTGTCATAATCGAGAACTCGCTTTGCAAAACAAAATCAACCAGTTGCATACAAAAACTCTTTATCCTAAAATTGAGCAACTGGATGATGAAAACGTGTCTCTGAAGTGTCAAATTTCAAAATATGAACAAGAAATTTCAAAAGTTAAAAAGGAATATGGTGTCATATTTGATTTACTCAAAAAGACTCGTGCTCAAGCGTCAAAAGATATCGATGATCATCTTGCATATACCAAAGATGTCTTACGACATAATGGAAATACTCGTTCTGAAAATCAAGATTTGTTACATACTATCCATGATCTAAAAGCAGAGTTGGTGAAAGTTAAGCATGATAGGAATAGTAACACAGTAGTAACTGCACCTAAACAGATTCAAAATGACTCTAGAACATCTAATGACAAACTACAAGAAACTAATGTGCTTCCCTCTACTGAAACAGGAATAGTTGCCTCTTTTTCCAACGTCCGCACTTCACAGCCTAGGAGCAATACAAGGAAGAATAGGAAGTTGCGTCGTAACAAAAGAACAATAAAGAATGCTGAAGTAGAAGAACACCTTAGGACTTTGAATAAAACTCAAGTTGCACCCACTTTAGAAATTGCGTCTGACAAGTGTAATAGAAAAAGTGTTGTAACGAATGCTAAATCTTTAAGTACTTTAAATGTTAAATTTAAAGCTTCTTGTGTTGGTTGTCGTAAAAGTATGTTTTCTGGTTGTCATAACAAATGTGTTGCTAAAGCTATCTTATCTTGTAAGCGGAATACTAGAAAACGAAATACCTCTAGGCCCACTAATGCTTCTAAGTCTGTGCTAGGTAAACCGCCTTCTAGTGTTTCTGCAAACAACATTGATGTATCTGTAGCACCCACTTCACCTCCTAGGAAGAACTTATAACCTAGTGCATTTACTAAGACCAAAGCTAAAACTAGTAGGAGATGGCAGAAATGGTTACAGAATACACTTGGATTTACATAGATACCTAAAATCATAGACATGTGTGTTTCACCTATAACTGCTTCGGAACCCTCTAACTCTTCGGAACCCTCTAACTCTTCGGGTTCCACATCTACTTATATTCCATTTGTATCGTTTTGTGTTTAATGCAGGTGATACGGATCATTCTCTGGGTTGTTGATAGCGGATGTTCCCGACACATGACATGCAATCTTAAACTGTTATCAAACTTTTTTTCAAAGTTTATTGGCAATGTCAGATTCGGGAATGATCACTTCACGTCTATCATGGGCTTCGGAGATTACATCCATGGGAACATCGAAATTAGCAGAGTTTATTATGTCGAAGGTCTCGGTCACAATCTCTTCTCAGTCTGTCAATTTTGTGATGGAGATTTGAAAGTTGCTTTTAAGGAGAAAACTTGTTTCATTCGTGATCTACAAGGAAACGATCTTATGTCTGGCCAACGGACATCATGTCTTTACACAATCTCAATGCAAGACATGATTGCTTCATCTCCCATCTGTCTACTTTCGAAGGCAACATCTATAAAATCTTGGCTATAGCACCGTCGTCTCTCACATCTAAACTTTCAAACCATAACCAACCTTGCACGGTACAAACTTGTTGAAGGTCTCCCACGATTTTGGTATTCCAAAGATCACTTATGCTCAGCTTGTGACCAAGGAAAAAGCACTGGTGCTCATTTTTCTTCAAAGGTGGAACACACCTCACAGCATGTACTTCATCTTCTTCACATGGATTTGTGTGGCCCGATGCGCGTGTAGACGATTAATGACAAACCCTACATATTGGTAATTGTAGATGACTACTCAAGATGGACTTGGGTTTATTTTCTTCGAAGTAAAGATCAAGCTCCACAGATGATCACCACCTTTCTCACGAAAATTCAAGTTCACTCCGCAACACGTCGACAAATAAGTATGCATAAAGGAACTGAATTTGTGAATCGAACATTCGTGCATATTATGAGAAAGTGGGAATTGAGCATCAAACATCAATTGCACGTATACCAGAACAAAACGGAGTTGTTGAAAGACGAAATCGTACGTTAGTGGAAGCTGCAAGAACAATGTTGATAAATGCAAAACTTCTAGATTACTTGTGGGCTGAAGCCGTGTCAACTGCATGCTACACTCAGAATCGTTCAATGATTACCAAACGCCACAACAAAAAACCTTTTGAACTTATCCACAACCGTAAACCGAATCTCAAACACTTTCATGTATTTGGATCCCTTTGCTACCCAAATAATGATCGTGATGACTTTGGAAAGCTCAAGGCTAAAGCTGACATTGAAGTCTTTGTTGGATACTGTGAAAATTCTAAAGGGTACCGGATCTGGAATCGTTGTACAAGGGAGATTATGGAGACGATTTATGCAAATTTCAATGAGCTTACTGAAATGGCTTCTGAGCATAACAGCTTGGAACCCGGTCATAACCGCTTAAACTTCCTCAAACCCCATCATCACCGAACCTAGTTTACAACTAACTCGATGTCAAATGGAACGACTATTTGCTCCTCGCTTAGTGATGATATTGATGAACGTGCTCGGATGTATCAAATGTTTCACCGTCACCGATAATACTCCAATCCTCGATACACTGCTACAACAACTACCGTTGAGGAAGCACTCTAATTGATTCTACAACAATAGTCGAACAAACCGCATCCAATAACATTGAACCGGTGATGATCTTACGAACAATGAAGTACCCCACCGCAGATTATGATCCAAATGTGTTCTTCAACCCTTTTGCAAATGCTTCGCCACTTCGATGTTGCGGAATCATCTACAAGTCATTTGAATCCTCCTAATCTGCAGAATGTATATCAACATCAACCTCCACACATCATTGGACTAAACACCATCCTCTTGTAAACATAATTGGCAACCCTAATCAACCCGTCAGAATTAGACAACGCCTTGATCGACAAAGGAACATCGCATTTATGCACTTACCGCTTGCCAATCGAACATCAAAACATTAAAGAAGCAATGACTTATGACAACCGGATTAAATCCATGCAAGAAGAACTTAATCGCTTTAAACGCCTTGAAGTATGGAATTGGTTCAAAACCAACAGGGTCTATGTTATTGGTCCGAAATGGATTTGGAAAACAAGTTAGATGTCGACGGTACGGTTATCGAAATAAGTCACGCCTAGTGGCTAAGGGTTATAGACAAGAAGACGGATTGATTTCGAGGAATCCTTCGCTCGGTTGCTCGACTTGAGGTCAGACGGATTTTTATGGCATTTGCGACTCACATGAACATCACGGTCTTTCGATGGATGTTAAAACCGCTCGAATGGTAAACCAAGGAAATGGTCTATGTTAGTCACCAAGTATTTGTTGATCCAGAGTTCCCTAATCACGTCTACAAACTTAACAAGGCTCTCTACAGTCTCAAACAAGCTCCTTGGGTGTGGTATGATAATTTATCATCCTTTCTCATTGCCAATAATTTCATTAAAGGTTCGGTCGACCCAACACTTTTCATACAATATTACGGGGAACACATTTTAATCGTTCAAATTTATGTGGATGACATCATTTTTGGGTCAACACATCTAAAATACTCAAACGCTTTTTCAAAACTTATGAAAAAAACATTTTGAAATGTCCATGATGGGTGAACTTACATTCTTTCTTGGATTGCAAGTTCATCAATCACCCCGTGGTATTTTCTTGAGTCAGTCCAAATATGCCCTTGAAATTGGTTGACCCCACCAAATACCGAAGTATTATTGGGTCTCTCATGTATCTAACAGCCAGTAGGCCTGACATTGTATTTGTTGTATATCTTTTCTCCCGTTATCAGTCGAGCCCAACTGAAACTCACCTCTCTGAGGCTAAAAGAATCCTCCTATACATCAAGGGAACCATTAATTTGGGACTCTGGTATCTGAAGGATTCTGGTTTGGAACTAATAGCTTTTTCAGACGCTGATCACGCAGGTTTCTTAGATTCTCGGAAAAGTACTTCAGGAGCTTTACAATTTCTTGGTGATAAACTGGTGTCATGGCAATTAAAGACGCAGGATTGTAAATCGTTGTCCTCAACTGAAGCAGAATATGTAGCCATGTCGGCGTGTTGTGCTCAAGTCATTTGGATGAGAACACAAGTCAAAGACTATGGTTACGTATTTTACAGAATCCCGATGTTACGACAATCGAAGTGCTATTGCGAACTCGTGCAACTCTGTTCAACATTCAAAATCAAAGCACATCGATCTTCTATATCATTTCATCAAGGAGCATGTGGAAAAGGGTACCGTTGAATTATACTTCGTGGGTACTGAATACCAACTGGCAGATCTTCTCACCAAAGCCTTGGCTCCTGCTAGGTTTACTGAGTTGGTCCACCGGATTCGTATGCGTTGTTTGACTCCATAGGAACTGGACGAACTTTTAAAACAATCTTAAAAACTAGTCAAGCACCAAAACCTCTATTGTAAATATTTTCAAAAACAAAATACAAAAATATAAAAACTGATAAAATTCAAAAATATTCTCCTATCTAATTTCTTTCTCATATGGCAAGTACAAATCTTCCGTCAACACTTTAATCTTTCAAAATTCAGTATTTTATCAGTCAAGTGTTGAGGGGGAGAGAGTAAATATTTTTCGGTTTCATAAAACCTTGTACTTGCATGTTACCTTATCCTGGTTGTTTCTTTGATCTTGGTGGTCACATTGTTCATCGACACCCCGGCTCAAATTAATAAAATTTCATTATTTCTTAGGTCGAGGGGGAGTGTCGTCAAGTTTCTTTCCAAATATCATGTTTTACGTAACCAAAATGGAAGTTATGGGCGTTGGATGAAAATGGTTAAGGTGGAGGGACTGAAGTTGTCAAAAGCTCAAGCTAATTTTTTAACAAAATACTTCACCTACCATTTCAAACTCATTTAATTTTTCACATTTATTACTTTACCAACCAAATCCTACGCCTAACATTCCATCTTCAAATTGGTGCTTTAAACTCCAAATTTGTAAGTTTGTTAATGATCTTTGTGTTATTTTGAACAACGGTTTTGATTTTTAAAGAAATTCAACGGCTAAATATTGAGTTAGAAGTGATTTTGTATTCTACGCATATGCGTATGAACACAAAATCATCACCTGTGTGTTTGTAATGATAAAAATGGTGTTTAAATGTTCAAAATCATGTGTTATAACCATTTCTATCAACCAAATCCACCCAGTAACACCAATTGATCATTTTTTCAAATTAGGGTTTATACGATTGATTTGGGCGTTTTCATTTGGGAATGTTTCTGGTCAATTAGAAGGTTAAGATATGCCTTAGACATGTTTAATTGACCAAAACCATGATCGGAACATACCCAGAAACATTAATTATGTGAAAATTAAGAAATAGGTTTATGTTCATACAAATTAGGTACTCTTGATTCATGAAGGTTTTGATGTTAAAACTTGTTTAAGTCAACTCATTTGCCCTCTAAGATATCCCAGAAAATGTTTGGTGCAATTCCTATGGTTAAATCTCTTATTTGTAAATTTGAAAACTTAGGGTTTTGACTTACGCATAAGGATGTTTTCTTTTTACGCATAAACTGTTTGGATTCTTAGTTCATATGAAAACTGAAAGGGATTGAATAATATGTTGATAAATGTGTTATGACAAATTTGTTTTAGGTTTTACGCGTGAAATATTCAGAATCAAGGTTAACCATGGATTCCTACGCATAAGGATTGCCTTACGCGTAGAAAGTTATTCGTAAGAGAAATCTTACGCGTAAGGTTCTACAATGGGACTACGCGTATCCTGTGAAGGATATGCGTAAACAGTGAGTCTTACGCATAAGGTTCACTCTTACGAGTAAGCCTTACGCGTGAACTCCCACATACGCTTACGCGTAAGCTCTATGACTAAGGCTCTCTTTTTCTACGGGTAACATTTCTTACGCGTAAGTCAAGATCCTACGCATAAGCTTATGCCTACGCGTATGGTTTACTGTTTTACGCATAAGCTTGCAAAACCTACGCTTAAGCCTAATTTTAACCATAATTATGAATTGTTACGCGTACGAACTTGTAAATAAACTAATCATAACGTCAAGAAACCAAAATGTCACTAATAAGCGTAAATGGTTAATATGTTGTGAAAATAAGTGAAAAACTTGGACTTTAAAACTCAAAGTTAATCAACTCACGAAACTTATCATGACTACTTTGGACTATTGGACAAACAAGTGACATTGGACTCGTAACATTCATTAACATATCATATTCAATAATTGGTCAATAAAATCAACTTTTGACTAACGTAATGTCTTTCGATATGTTGGTTCTTTTGGCTAAATGTCTTTCAGATCACGATATGGACGTCCAAATGGAAAATGTTGATGCACCAAATGTTCTCTCAATGGAAGACATCTTCCCCAATGGTTACTCTTTGAAGATTGGGAAGAACAACCTCATAGTTGATTTTGACAACTTCACTTGTTCTGAGTCGTCTTGTCAGATTGCTGTGGATATTCTGAAGACTCACCCTTACCAGAACATGCTCACAAATTCTGATATTGTACCGGAGATCTATGTTTACCAATTCTGGCACAAGATACAAAAGTTCAAAGGTTAAAGTGCTGTGACGGTGATGCTTAACCACAACCAATTCACCATCACTCCTGCAGATTTAAGGGTTGTTCTTCAACTACCAACCATTGAGCCTACTGAATTCTCTGCCACTCCTACGGAAGAGGTCGTTCTCCAATTCATGATCGACATTGGCTATGATGAAGCTGCTGGAGTTATCACAAAACACTCTTAAGTAGAACTTAAGAAGATTCCTCAGCCATGGAGAACACTGTACATTATGATTGCTAAATCCGTTTTCGGACGTGACAGTGGCTATGAGCATCCAAAGCTCATGGAACTTCAAATCTTTTAGGGCATGGTCAACATGAAACACATCAAATTTGCAGCTCTGATCTGGGACGACATGATGACTTACCTGAAAAGGCCTGGCTCTAAGATCCACTATGTCAGATACACAAAACTGTTGATCAAAAGGATTCTTAAAACCAATCCAGACATTCCCCAAAGACTTGAAGACCCCAACCATCACTCCGTGCTACTTGAACCCACACTCAACATGGTAAGATTCAAAGAATATACCACGAAGAAACAGGGTGTAGTGTTGCCAGATTATCTTCTCTCTGATGAAATCAAAGGACTTCAGTCGTACAAACGTTATCTGGTAGCAGTTGAAGGAGGTAAAGTAGGTTTCATTGATGTTTAGTCTTCTGGTACACCTGTTAGGAAGACCAGGAGAGGCAGTGCAGAAAGTATTACACGCACTAGATGTCCCTTAAAGTATCCAAAGAGAAATCCCTCCAGAAAAAGGAAAGTACCATCAACGGTTGCTATTCCAAATCCTCAACTAGAACCCAAGCTGATGGATGAGGACTCAGAGGGCACTGAATCAGATGAAGAGGTTACCTACTCAGAAACTACTATAGATGATACACTAACAGTTGAAAAACCTCTAAGTACCAAGTCTGATAAAGGGAAAACTCCAGTGCAAGAGCAGGAAGAAGAGAGCTTCGATGAAGAGCCACTAGATGAAGACAGAGACTACAGAAAGAAGCTTAAGAAGCTCAAACTCCAACATCTTGCTAAAGAGTTTGAACAACAACAAACTCGTGGCCCCAGAGGGTCAAGTGGTGGTGTAGTGTCTACACCAGTTTCTGATGCGGTTAATCAACCCGATAAGGGAACTGGTACCACCACCCACGAACAACAACGAAGGCAACTTGAGGATTCTATCATCTATGACTTTGAGGAACCAGAAAAGGAGAAGTCTGAGAAAATTCTTGATGAAGATGTTGAGGCTGAAGCTAAAGCAGAAAAAGAAGCTCAAGCTCAAGCAGATAAAGAAGCTAGGGTCAAGGCTGCTGAAGAAAAGGCTCAAGCAGAAAAGGAAGCAAATGACTATCTTCTAGATAGTCCCGCACATAGCAATGAACAAACTTCTGAACCCCCATAGGACTCTGAGCCTCCTCATGTCTCATGATCATCCGACTCATCTTCTCACTCATCACCTCCACCATCTAAAACAACTACTAGATCCGCATCCAGAGCCATTAAGAAGCCAACCGACACTTGGGCATCCCGTGCAAAGACAAAGATTGTTAAAGCTGTCAAGCAAGTAAGGAAGAAGAATGTAGTCAACAAGAAACTCAATCAACTCGCTGATAGAGTCAACCTTCTTCAAAATGGGATAAACCAGATGTTGAGAGAATGGGAACAGATCCAAAATTTTCTCAATCGAGACATACAGGGTGAGATGAACAAGACAATTAGGGAATATACTCATAAGTTCCTTCTCGACACTGTTCCTGGAGTGACAAGGGATATGTTCGCCAGACAACTTACTCCAAATATCATCGCATTGGTTAAACTGATAGGAATTAGAAATTCCATAGTGAAGTATCGGTCACCGAAAGTATTATCTAGCATAAGTTAGCTCGTAGACATATCGTTAGTTACGTTATTTGTTAGTTTATTAGTTAGTTATTAGCGTAGTTTAGTTTAGTGCAACACCATGGAGGAAGGACGGGTCTTTACCCACTGTATGCCTGATCCAGAGCCCGTTAGGAGGATGTATTGTATGTAACTATAAATACCCTCAACCTCCCAAGGTAGAGGGTTAGACCTTTCACTCAATCTAACCTTCTATGTTTTCTTTCACTTTCTCTCTCTAGAAACGCTCCCATCCTACTTTCTCTCTCTAAACTCATCATAGTATTCGACCCATATATTGTTTGTTATGTGTTTATGAAATCTAATATGTTACAAATGGTATCAAGAGCCATGGTTTGATCATCTCTCTTACATGTTCTTGGATTTCTAGTGGTTTTATATGGTTTTTGGGTTTGAATAAGTTTAGTGGTATTTGCATCATTTGGACTATTTCTAGTGTTAAAGTTTGAATTTTGATTGTACTTTTATGTTTAGAATCACTATAAGTTCTTAGGTTTTGATTTGGAAGGCTTGAATCACTGTGGTTGGGTTATTTTTGGATTGAAAAGTGGTGTTTTTGAACATTTCTACCTAGTGACTTGAGTCACGGACAAAAATTCTTCGTAGCGTCTTGTCTTTACATTCATAGCGACTTGTCTTTACATTCGTAGTGACTTGTCTTTGTTGTGGGTAGCGACTTGAGTACTAGCGACTTGTCTTTTGAGACAAAACGACAAATAGTACAAAGTAGTGGTCGTACTATTTTGTCTAGCGAGTTGTCATCTAGCGACTTGTCACTAGCAATTTGTCTTCATAGCGAGTTGTCTCTAGCGACTTGAGCATCTAGTGACTTGTCAACTAGCGATTTGTCTTCATAGCGAGTTGTCTCTAGCGACTTGTGCATCTAGCGACTTGTAACTAGCGAGTTGTCTTCATAGCGACTTGAGTACCTAGCGACTTGTATACCTAGCGACTTGGGGCAAAGCGACTTGGTGCTAAGCGACTTGTATTCATAGTTAGAAGCGGTTTGACCATTTCATCAGTGCGTTTTGTTGACTTTTCCTGACAAAACTTCAAACGGCTATAACTTTTGAACCGTAACTCCGTTTTTAGCGTTCTACCCATCAAAATGACCGTAAGAACGAGGAGAATGGCAAGACGCCTAAATCCGCTCAGAACAAAAGTTATTGAGGTTTTTAAGTTTCTTGACCTAAATTTCTCCGTAAAATCGTGCAACAACAACCCAAATCACAACCAAACAACATCTCTGCTAATCCTACAAACAATCATAAGACCCAGCACACAAATGTCTATCATTGTGTCAATCCATCAGTTATCTTAACACATTCTATTGGTCACTATATCAAGGTTTCTTCTTGATTTTGTAAAATCCCGCGAAAGAATCTATTTCTCGGTTTAAATCATAGACTTGTAAAATCCCGTGTATACTACAACATCATGTCTTACACTATTGACCCAGTAATTTCAGAAGTACTTAAATTGTATGATGTTGTGGATAACAATTATAATGTATGCTACACTGAATGATTAAAGATGATTGAATCAATCAATGATGATTTGAGTTCTTCATGCTCTGAGTCTAATGAGAAAGATTTGCACCTGCTAATGCTACAGAATGCCATGCAAAATGGAAAGCAGCATTGAACCTTATCAACAACTTCACTCTCACCTCATGTTACTTCTATCCACAACAACAGAACGAAAATGTATTGCCCTCTTCCGTCAGGACTTATCTACATTAACAGGAACTTTGCTGTTAAACTTAGAGCAATTGGAGCTACAAATTGACAAAGAGAAGATTCAAAAGGATAGTTCTAGTGCTGCACTTCAAGTGATCTACAAACAATTTCAGTCATTCATTAGAAGGGAATTCACATCAGATTATGATCAAGACATGACTAAAATGTCTTTCAAGAGATACACTGGAATGGAAATTTGCGTGTTCATAGAGACACTTATCCATCTCATGGTTAATGTGGAGAAGTATATTGAGGAAGTTACTCAGAAAGATGAAATAATAGACGAGATTCTGGTGTTGTTGATAGAATGTTGTGATGAGTTGGGTAATATATCAGTTGAAGAATCGGGTGTTGCTGAATGCATAATAATAGAGACAACAAAGAATGATGCAACAAATTGTTTAGTAACTCATGTTACACATGATGTGGATGCATATATCAGACAGATGAATGAACATGTGTCATGTGATGAGGTACCATTAACTGTTCAACATAGTGCATCTGCTAATGTACCTAAACATACTGATCTTAATGCTGAACATGATTCTGATAAATGTTCCTTGGTTGAGGCCGAGTCTAATAATTTCAAAACAAATGATATGGTTGATAAAAAGGCTTTTGATGAACTTTCAAACAAATTCTCAAAACTTGAAAAACATTGCATTTCACTTAAAATTGCGATACAGAGTAAAGAAGAAAGTTTTCAACTTAACAAACCATGTAAAATCCGAACTTCACGAATTCGTGAACTTTTGAAATTAACACTTTGAAAGCTCACTTTAAGACAAAGAGTCAACTATCAAAATTTGAAGATACATATTTCTAATATGCATGTGAAAAGTAATTTGGTTACAAGTAATTACGATGTTAATGCTATTGTTGATATTCAAATGAGAAATGATGAATTAGCGGTTTGTGTGGCCAAATTACTAAAGGAAAATGAGTCATTGAGAATGCATCACATAGAACTAAGTGACTCTGTCAAAGAAGCTAGAACAAAGTCAATGGAACAAACAAACTCTTTGATAGCAAAAATTGATGAACTCAAAGCTCAACTTCAAGAAAAGAGTTTCGCTATTGTTGCCTTAAAAAATGAGCTCAAAAAAACAACAGGGAATAGTGTGAACACTAAGTTTGCAAAACCATCAATCTTGGGGAAACCAGTTATTAGACAACCGAATGCGTTTAGATCTGAACGACCAAAATTTTCTAAAATGTGGTTTGCCTCCCAAGTTGATGCGAAACAAGTTTTGTTAGGATTTAGTAAATCCAAGTATTAAAGAGTCGGTTACCTCAAGTATATGTAATCGTTAGTAAGCTCGTAGTCGTAAATTAATATAAGTTAAGTAGTATTTAGTTTAAGTAACACCGTGGAGGACGGACGGGTCTTTACCCACTGTATGCCTGATCCACAGCCCGATAGGTGGCGATTTATGTAAAGACTATAAATACTCTCTACCTTCCAAGGTAGAGGGTTGGAGCTCATAATAAGATTTTTCTTTCTCTCACTCAAGTTCCTTAAACCTCTAACTTTCTCTCTCTAGAACTCATCTTGTATGCCTACTTTGGTTATGGTTTGATGTGTATGTGAAATCCAATATGTTACAAATGGTATCAAGAGCCATGGTTAGATCATCTCTTACATATCTTTGGATTTCTAGTGGTTTTTAGGTGGTTTTTGAGTTTGAGAAAGTTTAGTGGTTTTTACATCATTTGGTTGATTTCTAGTGTTAAAGTTTGGATTTTGATTGTACTTTTGTGTTTAGGATCATAAAAAGTGTTTAGGTTTTGATTTGGAAGGCTTGAATCATCGTGGTTGGGTTGTTTTTGGATTGAAAAGTGGTGTTTTTGTGTTTCTTCATGCTAGCGACTTGAGTCACGGTATACTTTTCTTGGTAGCGACTTGCTTTGTAAGTCTGTAGCGAGTTGTAGTGTATTGTTTTAGCGACTTGCCTTTAGATACAAGTCGACAAAAAGTACTGTTTGTGGATTCTCCACTACGGGTAGCGACTTGGTAAGGTAGCGACTTGCTTTCAATTTTGATAGCGACTTGTTCTTAAGTTTCTTAGCGACTTGGTGTTAGCGATTTGAACCAGTAGTGAGTTGCTATTTAGCGACTTGATCTCTTAGCGACTTGGTGCATAGCGACTTGCTGTCAAAATTCATAGCGATTTGGAACTTAGCGACTTGTCTTAGCAACTTGGTTTTAGCGACTTGATTCAAGGAATCTTAGCGACTTGGTTAACTTTATTTGTAATACGGTTTCTCTTGATTTAGTAAAATCCGTGAAAGAATCTATCTCCGGTTTAATCATAGATTTATAAAATCCGTGTAATCTTTAAACATGTCTACCAACGTACCTTCAATCATCTCCATTGTTGTCGAGGATGTTCAAGCGGTGGTTCAGATACCATCCACCCATGCTTGATGAATCGACTACGACTCTTGGGCTCAAAGAATCGATTGTGCTTGTCTTGGAGAGGAAAATGGGTCAACATTCTCAAATCAATTGATGAAAGACCTTATCCGATTCGGACTACAAGAGACTTAATTGATACAATTGCAGATGGAACAATGATCTATGGATGATGCACCAAAGACATAAATGATAAGGAGAAAAGAGATTCGATGTCGATATCGTGGCTTCTAACATCATACTTCAAGGTCTTCCAAAAGATATCTACAAGCTTATCAATCACAACACCGAAGCCAAGGCGGTGTGGGATAATGTCAAGATGCTTCGTCTGTTCTCGAATTAACTATGGAAGATAGAGAATCACAACTCTATGATGAGTTTGAGCACTTCAAGATGAAACCAGATGAGAGTGTCTATGAGTATTACGTGAGATTCCACAAGCTTGTTAATGACATGAGGAACATCAGAATGACCATGCCAAACATTCAGTTGAATTCTAAATTTGTAAACAACATGAATCCCGAATGGCATAAGTTTGTCACCTCTGTGAAGCTAACCAAAGGGTTGAAGAATACTAACTATGAGCAACTCTATGCATTCCTTCTTCAGAATGAGAGACATGCTATGTTTGAAAAAAGGATTCTTGATCAGTTCAAAACTAACCAGGGAGAGACAAGCTCATCAAATGATTCTACTGCCTTCTACTCAAACATTGGAATTACCACCAAAGCATCTCAAGTTATACCCATGGGTAATGGTAATCACAAACTCATTCCGATCCTATGTTCAAGCAACACGATGTCGATGCACACGTGGAAACTTCATTAATCAACGGCTCTCCCGATTAGTCAAAATATGAACTCTTCCACACACCAACAACAATCTCGAATCGCATCCAATCCACACAATCAAGCCACCGCCGAGATGGAAGGTTATGGTGCAGCCAGTTCAAGAAAGGCGAGACGAATAAGGAAGAGGTGGAGCGGTAGAGGTTATCTCGCAAATCGAATAGGGAAGGAATGGAAACCGTGGTCAAGCAAAGCCAATCAAATGTTACAACTGTGGAGGTGAGGGACACATTGCAAGGAATTGCACATCACCAAACGCCTCGAATCTTGAATACTTGAGGATAAGATGTTGCTTGTGCAAGCTCGGGATAATGGTGCGACTTTGGATGAAGAGGAGTTGTTGTTTTGGGTGAGGAAATGCTAAGACATATGATGCGATGTGGATGAGCAACCAATTCAAGAGATAGGCCATAATCATCGAATGCCTTTCAAGTAGCCGATTGTGATGCATACGACTCGATGTTGATGATGAACCCATCGCACAAACCATTTTCATGGCTAGCATTTCTCCAATGGTCTCTCCTAAAGTCTCTTCATCACCACAAGCTGGTCCATCCAAAGACAAAATCATTTCTGAGGTACTAAAACTATACGATTATGCTGATGTGCAACAGATGCATGACAAAGTACAATCAACTGAAATTATTGAGTCAAATATTGAAAATATGGGTAATATCAATGTTGTCCCATATGATCAATATGTGAAACAAAGTGAAAGTGAGCTCGTACCAAGTGATGCATCTTCTGCAGTCAATGATGACTATGTTTTTTATGAATACACTACATGTGCCCCTGATGATTATGTTATCTCTGAACTTAATGCCTATAAAGAACGAGTTGCCATTTATGAACAACGTGCTAAGTTTGAGCTAACTACTCGTGAGCAGGAGTTGGATAACCAAATGCGTACAATTATTAGAAAAAGTAATTTTAGAGAAGAAGTGTTAAAACAAGAGTTAAACTCCTTACAAGAAAAGCTTTCAAAAGCGCTAAGCAAAACAAGAACTTCAAGAAAATGTTAAAGTGCTTAAGCAGGAATTTCATGCTAAGGAATCAAAACTTTTGAATGATTTTTCTAATCTAAAAACTTTGAAGAACAAGCTTGAGAATAAGTTGTACGTACAAGGGAATACCATTCAAACTGCTCACATGGTCACTAAACATAGAGTTTTAAGCGATAAGCATAGTGTTCCCATTATAGGTAAACCCAACCCTGAGTACGGGAAGATAGCAAAAGCAGCTCAAAATGTAATCTATGATGGCAATGAGATTCTTAAACCTAGACAAAAAACTAGTTGCGTTGAGTGCACTGAGGAAGATAGAAAATTAGATGATGCATCTAGGAGAAAATGAATATGAAGCTAGAAGATCACGAATGTAAAAGAATAACATCACGATCAAACCCCATGATTACAAGAAGGAAAACTGGATCTCCTTAAACAAATTTAAGCCTCAAACGTTGTTAACACACGAACAAGTTTTCTCGAAAAGGGACTTAGATATGCAAAAGTCGAAAATCTTGTTGAAACAAACCTCCCTTAGGAAAATGCTCAGCCGATCGTGTATCCTCCAAATACACCAAGGCATTTAGTTCCTAGAACTATTGCCACTAAGAGCAAGACCTTAATCGGTCAATATGTTATTCTTCAACTATTTGTCGATTTTGAGAAAACTTGTAAGAAAAGGATCACACCCACTAGGATAATCAAGGGAAAGGGTTTTGAGCAAACAAAAGAATGCTATCTAACCGAGGTCATGCCTTTCTTTAAACAACTAAAAGATCAATTTGAGAGTCTTAAAAGGGATAGATTCGAGATATTAAAGGAATGGAAAAGGAATTTGATGCAATAATAGTTGAGGTTAGTGACTATGAGCGAGCACTAAAATACAATGAGATTGAGAGGAAGAACTTGCATACATTGAATGAGACTCTTATTTCGAATGTATTACTCAAGATGTGTTTTACATCGCTACTAATTGTTCCATTAATGCTTCTCGATTTCATGAATTATCTGTTGCTCGAAAGTCTCCCATGATCGTGTCATTGAGTTTGAAAAATAACTCTAAAGCGCATGATAAAGTTGAACAGATGATCATGATAACTCGGTAAAACAGTTTTCTAAATTAGAAGTTGAGCATCTTGCTTTGCAATTAAAATATCAACATCTGAAAGAAAATGTTAAAACCTCAAATATCAAGACATCTTTGGATGTTCCTGAATTTCATGCCGTTTTTGAAATTAGCAAACGTGATGAACAGATTCGAGCTCATTGTACCACGATCAGAAAGTTGAAAGCCCAAATCTCTCAATTAAAGGGTGAAATGAACAATGTGTCAAGCTCCCAAATGCCCCCTCCTTTAGATTCTCGGAATTCTCAAAATTTTCATCTTCAAAACTTGGTCAATGCTTTACAAAAGGAAAATGAGAGTTTTCTAGAAGAAAATGAAAAGGTTAAACGTCATTTCAATGAGTTATTTGAGTCAATAAAAGTCACTCGTAATAAAAATAATGAACAAATAACTTCATTGCAAAAGGAAATTGAGAATCAAGAGTCGTAAAAGGAAAATGCCAATAACCAATGGGGAGAATGGTCCATCAAAGGTGCATGGTTGTAATCAATATGCTTTGTCTCATGAATTATGTTCCTCCTCACCTTAGGAATAACAAACTTGCCATTCAAACATATTTCTCATACCTTAAGGATAGTCTAGAATGTCTCCGTGAGATTGTAGAAGAGGATAAGTTAGAGAAACCACTTGATAATGCAATTGGCCATGCATGCTTATATTCCAAACGATCTCAAGAACTTCTAGAATGCTTAATTACAATATGCCCTAAATCCCTAGGTGAGCAAGTCAACCCCTTGATACCCTGTTCTATGCCTAATGCCAAGTATACAAATCATTGTTCTATGCCTAATGCCAAGTATACAAATCATTCAATGCCCAATGTTATGAATGTGAACTTTAGTAGGCCCTCAAATAGTTCGATTCCAAAGACCTCTAGTGTTAAGAAAGTGAACCTCAATGTGCCTTGAATAGTTCACATCCCAAAGACATCAAAACAGAAAGTCAAAAGTAGCAAAACCAACTAATGTTCCTGCTCCTCTACAGAGTAATCGGTGACATTAAAGCGAAAGCGGTCAAAGTCTCAAGACAATACAAGGAATGATAGGGCCTCGCAAGCTAAGAATGTGCATTGGAAGAAAGTAGAAGATCACTGTAGGGAGAACTTGCATAAAACGAATCGTGTTGATTCTAGTATTAGCCATAATCGTACTGTAATTAATTCGAATTCTAATACTATTTGCAAACGATGTAATGATGTCTGCGTGAATTCTGTTACTAATCATGATTGTGGTGTGAATGCTTTGTCTAATGCGGTCATATCCCCAGTTAATATTGTTAATGCAAAATATCATTCTAAGAAGGCTAAAAGGCAAAGGCGAAAGAAAGTTAGAAAACAGTGGAAACCACAGGAAGAACATTTAGTAAGATAGGTTATCAATGGATACCTGTTGGCCATAAGGTTAATCAGACTATGCCTACTAGAAAATGGATACCTACTGTTAGAACTATTCCCTTAAGAAGTGAACATACTTTGAATAGGGCAAATATGGACACTAGTACTGTATCTATTCATAATATTTCCATTGCTTCTATTTCTGATATGGATGTTTCTATTCCTGATGTGGGTGTTCCAATCACTGTTACTAACCAAATGGAACCCATTCTTGCATGGGGATCCCAATTATCCAGTTATCCATTCTTGTATGTGTTCAACTGCAGATCGTTCGAATCGTTCTGTGGTACTTGGACTCAGGTTGTTCCAAGCATATGACTAGAGACCAGTCGTGGCTCATGAACTTCGTGAGTAAATTAATCGGGACAGTTAGATTCGGGAACGACCATTTTGGAGCTATTATGGGTTATGGAGATTATGTGGTTGGTAAAAGTGTAATTTCAAGGGTATATTATGTGGAAGGTCTTGGTCATAATTTGTTCTCTGTTGGTCAATTCTGTGATTCCGATCTAGAAGTGGCTTTTAGAAAACATACTTGTTTCATTAGAGAACTTGATGGTGTGGAATTATTAAGAGGTACTCGAGGTTCAAACCTATACACCCTCTCTATCGATGACATGATGAAGTCTTCACCAATCTGCTTGCTGTCAAAGGCTTCTAAAACAAAGTCTTGGTTATGGCATCGTCGTCTCAATCACTTGAACTTTGGCACCAGAAATAATCTTTCCAGAAAGGATGTTGTCGAGGCTTACCCATTAAAATATGAAAAGATCATCGTGTTCGACTTGCAAAGTGGGAAAATGCAAGAAATATGCCAAAGAAACCAAAACCCACAAACTCGAGAATGGAAGTTCTTCATATCCTTCATATGGATCGTGCGGACCAATGAGAATTCAAACGATAAATGGGAAGAAATACATTCTAGTAGTTGTTGATAACTACTCTCGATTTACTTGGGTAAAGTTTTTGAGGACAAAGGATGAAACTCCGATGTCATCATCAAACTAATCAAACAAACTTCAGTTCGACTCAACAATACAATGTAATTGTTTGAGCAGACAATGGCACGAGTTTGTTAACAAAGACTTAATTCAGTTTTATGAAAGTGTTGGAATCAGTCATCAAAGAAGTGTTCCATGAACTCCTCAACAAAACGGTGTAGTTAAAAGACGAAATCGAACTCTTGTGGAAGCCGCAAGAACAATGCTAATTTATTCAAAGGTTCCAATGTTTCTATGGGCTGAAGCCATTGCCACTGCTTGCTACACCCAAAATCGTTCCCTTATACACACCTCTCATGAAAAAACTCTATATGAACTTGTTCATAAACCAAAACCTGATCTCTCCTACCTTCATGTGTTTGGTGCCTTGTGTTATCCAACGAATGATGGTCAATACTTAGGAAAATTAAGAGCAAAGGCAGATATTGGAGTTTTTGTTGGTTATGCACCAAACAAGAAGGGTTAAAGAATCTACAACAAGAGAACCCGAAATATCATGGAAACAATTCACGTTACGTTCGATGAGTTGACCGGTCAAATGGCTCCTGGACAATCCAGTTCTGGACCCGCACTTCAAGTTAGTCCCATTGGTTCATCCCTTGTACCAAATTCCTCTCCAAAGAACTCCATATGTACCTCCAATCAAGATGATTTGAAGAAATTGTTTGATCCGATGTTTGATGAACACTATGAGCCAAGTGCTAATGATCTATCAATTCCTACAACAGAGGTCGCTCATATCCCCGCCAATGAAGTCAATCCTTCGCCTCAATATCACTAAGTCAAGAAGCGTCACCGATCACTGTCTCATCAAAAATCATCAATCTTCAAATGTACATCATGGAACTGCTTTTGGCATCAATGATGAATTTATTCCTTTGCTACTCCTCAAGATGCTCCATTTGAAAACATATTTGCTCCCGAATCATCATCGAACCATCTTCATCGGAGACATAGACTCGCTACTTCAGCCCACAACAACAACCACATGAACACCTCAGAAAATGGACACATGATCATCCACTAGACAACATCATTGGAAACCTCTCTCATCCAGTATCCACAAGGAAACAACTTGCAACCGATTCCTTATGGTGCTTCTTTAACTCCGTACTCTCTAAGATCAAACCTAAAGATGTTAAAACTGCTATGAATGAAGATAGCTGGTTCAATGCCATGCAAGAAGAAAATCATGAGTTTGATCGACTTGATGTATGGGAATTAGTACCTGCTCCAGATTGTGCTATGATCATTGCTCTAAAATGGATCTTCAAAGTGAAACTTGATGAGCATGGTGATGTGTTAAAGAACAAGGCTCCATTGGTTGCAAAAGGATGCCGTCAAGAGGAGGTATTGAATTTGAAGAATCATTTGCCCGTTGCTCGATCGAAGCAATCGTAATATTCTTGGCTAATGCCGCAAGTAAGAACATGATAGTCTATCAAATGGATGTAAAGACGGCGTTTCTTAATGGAGATCTTAAAGAAGTTGTCTCACGCCACCAACTGAAGGCTTTGTGAATCCGAGCATCCTACTCACGCTTATCGTTTGAAGAAGGCTCTTTACGGTTTAAAGCAAGCTCCAAGGGCATGGTACGACACGCTATCAAAGTTTCTTCCGCTCACCGGATTCAAAGAAAAGAGCAGTTGATCCAACATTGTTCACCAGGAAGTCAGGCAAACATTTAATTCACGTTCAAATTTATGTTGATGATATCATCTTTGCCTCGACTGACCCCAATGAATGTGACCATTTTTCTAATGAAATGGGTTCTAAATTTCAAATGTCAATGATGGGACAAATGTAATTTTTCTTGGGATTACAAATTTCACAAAGTCCCGAAGGCATTCTTATAAATCAATCTAAATATGCAAATGAGATTTTAAAGAAATTTGGATTTGTTTCTTGTGACACCGTTGACACTCCCATGATTGAACGTACCAAACTAGATGAGGACCTCTTACGGATCATGATAGATCAAACGAAATACCGTAGTATGATTGGATCCCTGATGTACCTCACACCTAGTAGACCAGACATCTTGTTCGATGTGTGCATGTGTGCTAGATATCAGGCTAAGCCTACTAAAAGGCACCGTGAAGCAGTTAAACGGGTCTTTCGGTATCTCCAAGGAACCATCAATATTGGACTTTGGTACCCGAAGGACACCGGTATGTCACTAATGACCTATGCGATGCCGATCATGCAGATGTCAAGATACTCGTCGAGTACGTCGGGAGGTGCTCGGTTTTGGGTGATAAGCTTGTGAGCTGGTCTTCAAAGAAGCAAATGAGTACTTCTATTTCCTCTACAGAGGTTGAATACATAGCCATGTCATCTTGTTGTGCTCAAATCCTTTGGATGAGATCCCATTATCCGACTATGGCTTTGAATTCGACAAAATCCTACATCATCGTGATAATAAAAGTGCTATTGCCCTCTCATGCAACAATGTTCAACACTCAAGAGGAAAGCACATCGATATTCGACATCATTTCATCCGGGACCAAGTGGAAAACGTGTGGTGGAACCGTATTTTGTGAAGTCGAATACCGCTAATGACATCTTCACCAAAGCTCTTCCAAGAGAACGTTTTGAGTTTATTCTTCCACGACTTGGCTTGAAAAGCCTTCAACCAGAAATGCTCAAACGTCTTCAGGAGGAAGTCGAGGAGTAAAGGTCTTCCTTCATCTATCTCTTGTAAATATTTATTCGAAAAACAAAATACAAAAATATAAAACTTTCAAAAATCCATAAAAATTTGAAAAAAAAAATAAAAAAAAAATAAATTGTCATTTTTTCATGTTTTTCTCGATTCGATTATATCTACGGTCTTTGTGCTGTCATTCAAATAATGACACGGGACTTTAGATGTTGTTCGAATTTTCAAAAAAAAATCAAAAAATCAAAAAATATTTTTGGGAGAAAGTGAAACAATGGTTTATTGTCATTTCAGGCAGTAACCCGCTTTTCAAAGAAAGAATAGAGCCATGCTTTATCTTGGTTTTCAAATCTAATGCTCTGATTCTTTAAACAAATCCTTACTATCTAATGAAAACTAATTGCTTTGAAAAATAACTCGGACTTTATTTTTGTAAATCATTTGGACTTTAAGTGTGTCAAAATATCTATCTCTCAATCAACAACTTAAGTCATTGATTGAGGGGGAGAATGATTTCAATTAAATTAAAAAGTTATGTGTCATTCAATTGTTTTCAAAAGATAATCATGCATGTTTAATCAATGGAGTCCAAAGTCTCAAAATCTGATCCTTATCAGTTAAAACGGTTTCATAATCAAGTCACAATTCTCCTTAAAAGCTTTTCAAATCAATTTAAATCTACAGAGATCACAATTCTCAAATGATTTGATAATTGTGATCGGGGGAGAACTTGTGATTTAAATTGGATTTAATTTGATAATTCGGTAAATGGTTTTATAAGGATGTGCAAGCTCTCCTTCCCACATGTGCCAAACTATTTCAAATTTTCCATGCACAGTTGAGGGGAGCATCTATCTTAAACCACAAAGATCCGAAATGTGATCAATTTGTTTCAATGTGCGCCTATTCCTCTTGTATGTGCAAAACTCTTTCAAACCTCAAGGCACATATTGAGGGGAGCAAGCTTATGAAAACCTCATCCTCCCTTATATGCTTTATCTACTTGTTTTGATCTGTGAAGTGATGTCGATATCTTTTAGAAAATGGTAATCAAAGAAGTTAAATCTTTCTCTTGCCTCCGTGTGCAAAATGATTTCACTTGATGCACATGTTGAGGGGGAGCTCTTATTCTAAAAATATCAAAATAATTCAGTACAAAATGCTTTGATAATATATCATAAGTATCCGGATTGATTTTCAAATGGTTTTCAATTGGTTCCAATGGCGTATGAACAATACCAAATAGATCGACCAACTTTACTTTATGTATGTTGATATAAGGATGATAAGGTTAGGTATTTGTTAGATGATCCGCCTGAACCGGAGGGATCTACCAGGACAATCCACTAGATAGTGTAGAAGTCCTTAGGTATATTGGAAAAAGGAGAAAATGAGATGTGGGAAGAATGCGGACTAAGACCGAACTAGTATGGAATAAACCCAACAAGGTTCTAGTCATGAAGTCTCGGTAAGCATCAAGGGGTTGAAGAATGAAAAGAATTGAATGTGAAAAGGGTGAAAAGAAATAGCCATCCATTTATTCAACCTTAGGGAAGAAACCGGGTTCAATTCATATGCTACTGGTGGTTACCAAGGTAACATCGGTATTGAAGACAAGACGTCATGGACCAAGTGACGCACTGCACTACACCTTCCCAAACCACTTAAGTTCCTACTTAAAGGGCTTGTTTCATTCTCACGGGGAACCTACATAATCTATCAACTTTCTCTTAGAGATTGTTGATATTGAAGAAGGAGACCCTCTCCCTAGTCTCCGGCACAGGAACCAAATATGCACAAATTGAGTCTAGAGCCACGAGATCATCAATAAATCTCATTAGGACACTTTCAATGAGGACTCTCTGTTTCACACAATGTGGAAGAGAGATTATATCTTGAGTCCCACGATTATCCTTGTGGTATTGCGTAACATCCGAGTGATATGCAAACATATTCACAATGAAGATGGAAAGCCTTCGAGCCAACATCAAACAAGCTCACGGTGGGTGGCATGTGAGATCTATTCTATATACTAACCATGTGACAACCGAACAAAACTATGGGCAATTCAATCTTTTGAATCAATCTGGTTCGAGTTATGGATTGACGGATACCTTTGAAAACCGGTCATTGTGCTTAAAACTCTTTTCTTTAGCACATCGATCGTACTTATATTTCAAAATAAAAGGTGTTTATGATTGATAATTGATTTTCATCAAAACCTTCGTTGTATTGCAAAACAATTTCTAGTAAGCGACACGATTGGTTTTCAAATCTCTTTTCATCAATCGGTGAATCTCACTTCACCGGTTCACTCACTCCATGTTGTCTTCTTTGAGACGCTCCGGTTTGAGAACGGCTAGAACAAATGCTAAACCCCGTCAAGGAAATTCTTCGAATTATACCGATCACAGCAAGACTTGTATCGATCAACGGGAACCGTGGGCGTGTACCTCAATTCAACAAAAGTGATCAAAGACACTCTTGTGTGCTTTATTGCTAACTGCTTTATGCGGTGAACACCCCACGCTTGCAAATGATCGTAATGGAGCGGTCAATCCATAGCCGCATGCTCACACAACACATTCATTTCCAAAGAAATCATGATTAGTGCATCAATGACTCGATATTATCACTCCATGCTTCGCTACGCCGCCAATATCATGAATCAATGAAAGCTTCCGCAACTCGATGAGAAGATATCATGATCCGTAATGTGAGCATGTCGGTCCGAAAGTCACAACATCACATTATACCAAAACCACAATGGATGAGTCGAGATTGATGTTTGCCGATGATCTCAAACCGGCTAAAACTCATTATCACGTGGATCAACAAAAGACCTCATCTTGGATTAACCAAACATGCAATGAGAAGAATCAATGACTACGAGCTTCGGAGCAAAGTACTACACAAAGAATGCAAGAACAATTTTTATGTAATATCTGTTTGTATTCAATGTAATTTTAGTATATGTTTGAGGTGACCTCCCTTAGGGGGAGATTGTTAAGATTTAATAAATCCAAGTATTAAAGAGTCGGTCACCTCAAGTATATGTAATCGTTAGTAAGCTCGTAGTCGTAGATTAATATAAGTTAAGTAGTATTCACTTTAAGTAACACTGTGGAGGACGGACGGGTCTTTACCCACTGTATGCCTGATCCACAGCCCGATAGGTGGCGATTTATGTAAAGACTATAAATACTCTCTACCTTCCAAGGCAGAGGGTTGGAGCTCATAATAAGATTTTTCTTTCTCTCACTAAAGTTCCCTAAACCTCTAACTTTGTCTCTCTAGAACTCATCTTGTACGCCTACTTTGGTTATGGTTTGATGTGTATGTGAAATCCAATATGTTACAAGTTTTGACAAAACCAGTCACTTCACCTTACTTGCCTAGGAAAAATGCTATGAATGACTTGTATAAGAACTCTTATCTAGAAATGGATAGAAAGAAGGCACAGATTCGAAAAGACGGAATTTTGGGTGCAAGACCTAGGGTGATGAATCCTTCGAGATTTTAAGGCACTGCTAGTAGTTCTAAACCATTACCTAGGAATACTAAACCAAAGACTAGGGATTGGCTTGGATCTAAGAGTAGTTGCGCTTCGATTAAAGTTATTTCCATAGCAGATCAGTCTAAGAAATCTAGATCTATTTCTGAATCCAAACAAGTTGTTTGCTCGAAGTGTGTGAAATGTATCTTTAATACAAATCATGATAATTGTTTCACAAAATCCCTGAATAATGTAAATGCTCGTGCAAAGGTTTAACCTGTTAAGTCTAGGATTTTCTCTAAGTCATCTACTGTGCATACAAAGCAAAACAAACCAAAATCTTCGCCTAGATGGATACCAACTGCTAAATCTGTGGAAACTAGGAATAAGGATAAGTCTTTCACTATGCATAAGAAGCCTAACAATCCTAGACCTTGCCATAAGTGGATACCGTCTGGTAGAATGTTTAAGGATGCTGGACTTAGGTGGATACCTACCAGAAAGTTGTTTATCGATGACAAAATCAAGGTTGACTGTGAAACCCCAAAGGGTTTGGATACTAATGTCACTAACCAAAATATATGCAATCAAGTTTGTAATATTAGTGCAGGTAGTCCTTACTCAGTTGCAGATACTTCGATCCTTCACTACATGGGTGGCTTAAAGTATGTATTACAAATGGATTGATATCTCATAACTCACGAGTTCAAGTAACTCAATCTTGATATCCATTCGGCTATGACGTTTGAACACAATAGTTCAAGCCTCGTACTTTAAAGAAAAGAAATGTGTACGTTTCAGTGCGCATTATCTTCCGAAGAAGAGAAATCTTCTTATGACGTCTGTTCACTTCAGTTCAGGCCTCGTACTTCATCATAATGACGTTTGAACACAACAGTTCAAGCCTCGTTCTCTAAAGAAAATAAAAGTGTACGTTTCAGTGCGCTTTATCTTCGGAAGAAGATAAATCTTCTCATTATGACCATTCTCGTCAACATGCTTCATCGTTTTTCCATGCGCTTCAGTCATCAAGTGAACCGGACTACTGTTGATTGTTCTCTTTTTCCACTTGCTTAATTATAATGATGATGGTGACATCATATGCAACCTTTGGGGGGAGAAGTATGAAAAGAATACATTTGGATGATGTTCACTTATTCAATCAAGAATGGAATTTCCGTATGCAATTCTTGAGGGGGAGAAGAAGTATGATAATTCTACATTTTGAGTTATATTTGAGAATATACGGTCATACGGCTCCTAACTCATGTAAGAACTAAGCTTCTTCTTATCAGGTCATCTTTATATGGAGTTTCTTCTAAGAGCCGGTAGTTGACATCTTCTCATGGGCTGATGTGATGTATGACAAAGTGCTTCCAGTTGCGGGGCAGATTTCCTTGATGAACATCTTTCTGTTCTTGTTTGATTGGGAGGGATTTGAGTTAAGGGGATTTGCTATATATAAGTTAACGGGAATGCTTTGGTGCGAAGAAGATGTTAACTTTCTATTCCCCAACTGGACAATCTTGAAGAAGGTCGAGTCTACTGATCACATTCTACATTTTCTCACGCATGTTAGAAGACTAAAGACGAGTTGCATTTGATTATCTAAAGACTTCTTCTTAATATGGGCATTTATCAAACAGATTGTCGGTTTAGGGGAGAGCACTAATTGGGGGAGAGTGATAAGTCATATTTAATCCCTAATTAGACTTGCTCACATTCTACTTCAAGGAGTAGATTCTCACAAAGACTTCAAGCGATCTTCTCAACAGATTTCAAGTATTTGGGCTTATAATATGTTGCTGATTTTGAAGTGTCAAAACCAGCAAGGGGGGAGGAGACTCACATCTAAACACAAAGCGAGTAAACTTGATGAACTTAATTCTTCTAAGTGATTGAAGACATCCTGGGAAGACAAATGTCATGACCGCAGAGAAACTCAAGGTTTTACTCATCAAGGCTTTTAGTGTTATTAGTCCAACGACGTTGGGGAAGTGATGTAAGAGAAAGTTTCTGAAGATAAAGAAGTGATGATTTCGATGTTATCGCAATCATCAGGGGAGAGAGAATTGTGTACATTGGGGGCGCTCAGCTGTTTCACTTAAGAGCTTAATCAGTGATTTAGAGATATAATCACTTATTCCGGAGTTGACATCCGCAGATTGTCATCCGCAGAGATAATCGTGATTCGCCCGCTTCTTCAATGTTATCGGTTATTCTCTCTTTGGGCATTCGGTACTGGTTCTTGAGCTTCATACACTATCATCGGGAGAGAAAAGTATACATCGGGTTATTCTTTGGCTATCGACTTAATCGCTAATTCGATGGTATAAGTTTCTCTTCTTGTATATGTGTATTCGGTTCGTGAGCTCTAGTCTAAGAGACCGATCGCATCAATTCATCTACTTGGGGAAGTAGTCTCTTGACAACTTTTGGTATGGATCGCCTGCACTTCAAAGGAAAAGGAATTTGAGAAGATTATTTATACGTGGGATGATACGTTGTTGTTCTTCTATTGGATGATATAACCTCGAACGAAGAATCACAAAGATTATTCTTAAAAAGAGCAGCAAGATCGATGATAATGGTGTGCTTCTTTGTGCACCTGGCTAAGGCAAGCTTGAAATAGAGCTTCGAATCTGCTCAACAACAAAAAAAGGATTTACGGTCTGAGGGGAAGCTGCCAAAGTCTCACTTTCAGATGGTTCAATTTCTTTCTTCAATTCAAGAGCCTCGAAAGCTTTGGTGGTAAAAGTTTAAGAGATGGCGATTTCTATCTGCTACAACGGGGCTGTTCGATATCCTTATCTCGGTACTCGTATCATCATCTTTTTATACTATATCATCTACTCTATCTGTGTAAATATTTATCAAAAATCAAAATACAAAAATATAAAACCAACAAAAAGAAAATAGAAAAATATAAAATCAACAAAAACCCATAAAAATAAGAAAATTTGAAAAAGACAAAAAATATGTTTTCTCAAGACATGTCTTCTGGTATCGATAACATCTGAGGTCTTAGAAATGTCATTCAATAATGGCACGGGACCATATATGAAGTTCGAGCAGGAGGTGTAAATATTCTTTTTTCAAAACATGTCACATACTATGGCTTGCAGTTATTTCAGACTGTAACCCATGCTTCAAAATATGGCTTGCAGTTATTTCAGACTGTAACCCGTGCTTAACTATGGTTTGCTATTATTTCAGATAGCAACCTGCTCTTCAAAGAAGGAAAGTGTTGCGCTAAACAAATTTTCAAAATTTTCGTGCACTTATCCTATAAACAAAACAAGGAAAGTGTGTCGTCAAAAAGACTGCTGTTCATACACAAATATTTTTCCTTCTAAAATTCTATAGAAAAATATTTGTTGTTTTTCAAAAATGGTGGTAAATGAGTTGCTTGTAAATCAATCAGATTCAGAGTTTTCGTAAAAAATTGAAAACTCAATCAATGACTTCAGTGCTTTTAAACCTTTCAGAAAAATAAGTCATTGATTGAGGGGGAGAATGTTTTCAAATCTATATCATCTAACGAGCTTGTCTAATTATCCTATATGCTTAACTGAAAGTGATGTTAACCTACGTTGAAGGACTAGGTGCCTAGGATATGTTTGTTAGGATTAGATGTTTAGAGTTTGATGAACACATAAATCCCATGCCTTATATGATCTGATTGATATGTTGGTTAGACTTTTATTAGTCGATTGTTGTTTGGGTGTTGTCGACCACCATATATATGTTTGTATGTCTACTAACGTATGCAGATATCATGGATTATAAGAATGTTCCCGATCCGGATCCCACAATGATGATTGGATGTCGAAAGGAAAGGGTAACTATATCTTTGGTTGACAATTGAAGAAACGGAGCTTAATTTGACTTCTATGGAAAGTTGGCGTGAAAAAATGCAACGTAAGAGGTTTCACTGCATCAGCAGATGGTTTTCTTCATCATCAAATGAAGAAACGGAGCTTAATTTGTCCTCTATGGAGAGTTGGCATTAAAACATGCAACGTAGGAGGTCTCACCGCTTCAGCAGTTGGTTTTCTTCCAGCTTCAGCAACAACAACAAAAACAGCTCAACCACCTAACGTATCTTTGTGCAGGATAATAGTGAATTATACCATTTTTAAACAATTTTTGAAAAATATTGTCTTGAAAATGGAATAATATTATTTTGAAAATAAACTGATCTCAAATTTTGGAAATCAACCGGACTTCATTTCAAACATAAGTCTCTCAATCAACGACTACGGTCATTGATTGAGGGGGAGAGTGATTTCAAACTTAAGTATTTTCAAACGATATTTCTTCATAAAAGTCCGGTTGTACAAAAATAAGTGGTGATCTAAAGATTTAATGTTATATCATGGTATGATTTTGTGTAAAACTCAAAGATCTTTCAAAATGAAACTTTTTCTGTTCTTGTTTGATTGTGAAATTATTTTATTTGACTTAAAGATCTCTTAAAACTATCATACCTGACACTAACAATCTTTAAAGTCTAAAATTGATCTTTATCTGTCATTTTTCAATATTAAATCTTGCCACGTCTTTCCCCAAACTTTCCTAAATGATTTAAATCAGTTGAGATCATAAATGACAAAAGATTTGAATTTTTTGATCGGGGGAGAGATCGTGATTTAAATCTCAAATTTGTTTTAGTCTTTTAAAAGGCACTCAGGCCTCCATGTGCCAAACGATTTCTAATACATAATGCACATGTTGAGGGGGAGCATTTATCCAAAAACATGATGAGTATTTAAACCAGGCCACATATTCTCCCATGTTTTCTAAACCGTATTAAATCACTTAGGATCCAAAATCTCAAAGGGTTTGATATTTTTGATCGAGAGAGAATTTGTGATTTAATAATGAAATTTGATAAAAGGTGATCGTTTTGTTTCAAATGTGCATACTGCTCTCCCATATGTGCTAAACGCTTTCAAATCTTGTTGGGATATGAAAGTGCTGAAGATATCAAAGCATCAAGATATGGAAGTACTTGTAGTCGCAAAGTACCGGAAGAAGTTAAATAGTCAAAGCATCGCTAAAGACAAAGTCAAAGTACTGCAGATAAAGTCAAAGTATCGCTAGATTAGAAGATCGTTATATTCGCTTATGGAAAGTATTGTATTCCATGTTTAGATTACTTGTCGCACAAGGTTATCAATTGTAAACCGACTAGGATATCCTTGAGCCTATAAAAGGACTCCTAGATTGGCATTAGATGTACGATTTTAAAAAGAGTTTTAGAGTTTACGAATTAAGAGTTTAGAGAAAAGTTCGAATATCTTAGAGTTGTATTAGAGTATCGCATAATAAGCGATTTAGAGTTTTATTAATAAAGTTTTCTTCTTAGCTTTATTAAGTAAATTCACAGACTTGATAAAGATTGCTCGGTGTTTCTTTGTTAATAACTTAGGATTTATCCGAGGTTATTAAACCTTAACAAGCTAGTTTAGTTTGATTAAAGTATATCGATCCAACAAATCTCGAAGCACATATTGAGGGGGAGCATTTCAAAAAGAAAATAAACTTTCAAGGTACAAAGATTTCTATGTTTCAACATAAGTACTTTGATTGATTTTCTATTGGTTTCCAAATGGTTGTGTGATCGTGAAAGTGCTTCAAAGAACTCTTTCCTCTATGTGATAAAATGATTTCAAATATCCTACGCACATATTGAGGGGGAGAATTTACCAAAGAAATTCAAATGGATTTTTTCTACGGAAATTGTGATCAAGAATATATTTCAAAGAACTCTTGCCTCCATGTGCTAAACAATTTTTAAAATCATATGCACATGTTGAGGGGGAGCATTTCTAAAAGATCAAAACAATTAAGGTACAAAATGCTATGATATTATATCACAAGTACCTTGATTGATTTTCCAAATGATTTTTCAATTGGTTTCGAGAAGGATAGAACAATACCAAAAGACCGACCAATTTACTTTATGCATGGTGTTATAAGGATGGTTAGGTTAGTTATTCGTTCCCACGATCCCGCCAGAGCCGGAGGGATCTACCCATGGACAATACACTAGAAAGTGTAGAGTCCTTAGGTATGATAAAAAAAGGAGAAATGAATGTGAAAAGGGGTGAAAAGAAATAGCCCTCCAATAATTCAACATTAGGGCAGTAACCGGGTTCAATACATATGCTACTGGTGGTTACTAAGGTAACACTGGTATTGAAGACAAGACGTCATGGACTCAGTGACACACTGCACTTAACTTCCCAAGCTACTCAAGTTCCGCTTAAAAGGGCTTGTATCATTCTCACGGGGAACCTACATAATATATCGACTTTCTCTTAGAGATTGTTGATATTGAAAAAGGAGACCCTCTCCCTAGTCTCTGGCATAGGAAACCAAATATGCACAATTGAGTCTAGAGCCAAGAGATCATCCATAATATCTGTAGGACCTTAAATATATCAACCTTATCACATGAATACCACGTTTACCACAAGAAGAACACGTATAACATAAACCCACGTTATACACAAGGATGTTATGCATAGAAAGATGAAGAGAAGAACTTGGTGACTTGAAGATATGTTAGGCGTATGTTTAGAGAGAAAGGGAGAAGAACATGAAAACAATATTTCATAAGAAAACACACACACACACACACTCAAGCACACCCCTCAAATGACCATTTGAGGGGTATTTATAGTACAAGTAACATAATGCCCTAAGGCTTGGCCATGGGCCGTGAGATGGGCTTGGACATTATTGGGTTACATGAACTTATACAAGGCTAGCTTAACTAAACGATTAACCATTTAGCTTAGCCCAATCCACGAGCCCATTGACTAGTCTAGCACAATATCTAACACACGTTACTAAGTTCCTAAACGTGAATGACCATCACTTCTAATAAAAATGTTATGGCTAACAATCTCCCCCTAAGGGGTGGTCATTCAAAAGATGCTCCACTTGATTAGGTCTTTACTTTCCTTGAGCTTGAACTTTGCGTGTAGATATAGAATAGTCTTGATTTTTTGTTCCTTCATGCTTTGTGATCAATTAATGTGGTTGTCTGCCGTTGTCAACTTCGTTGGTTAGGTGTCTCCACGTCATTCTCCACCATGCTCAC
Organism: Chrysanthemum lavandulifolium; assembly: GCA_022545495.1. Classification (NCBI taxonomy): domain Eukaryota; kingdom Viridiplantae; phylum Streptophyta; class Magnoliopsida; order Asterales; family Asteraceae; genus Chrysanthemum; species Chrysanthemum lavandulifolium. The sequence continues at coordinate 170,246,289 of CM040239.1, forward strand.
ACTTCTATTTGACTTTGAATTTCCAATGATGTAGTTCTCGAGTCTTTAAACTTTGAAGATTCTTTGACATTGACGAAGAATCATCTTTAACTTTGTGTTTCCTTTGATTTTGATAAGACCTTTCATGTGTTGTTGGTATGAGCATGTGGAGAATCTGAACGATCTCTTCCTCCCGCAAGCATCCATAAGAAGAAAACATAAAACATGGGTTAGAAGTAATCCAATACTTATAAGTTTGAATTTCGAGTGTGTAACAAAGATAGTATGAAAACACGCTCTAATTCTTACAAAGGCCATTCCCGAACTGGAGTCCCACAAGTGAGATAACACGATGTATCAAGTACACCCATAGATTCTGTGAGTCACGAGGTACACCAAGCATCACCCCACGATCGTAGACCGCTTGAGACACACTAAGCGTAATCCACGGGAGTTACAAGTGACTCGCTTTGTCGGTCGCTGATGTTGACCCGGCGGGAGTTTCCATTCAATCATTGAAAATCACAGATGTGAAACTTCTCATAAATGTTCTGGCAGATTGCTAAGATCTACGTAGGACTCTAGAATATATCACTTGTGTCCTTATTGATGAACAACAAGCGATGAAATGTCATGTGTTCCTATGAGATCTTTTAATGAATCTCGTTTCTCTAGACTCAGTTAGTGCATTTTGGTTTTCCTAAGCGGAGACTAGGAGAGGGTCTCCTTCTTCAATACCAACAATCTCTAAGAGAAAGTCGATAGATTATGTAGGGTTCCCAGTGAGAATGAAACAAATCTTTTAAGAGGAATTGAGTGGCTAGAAGGTTAGGTGCGGTGTGTCACCGGGGCCATGACGCCTTTGTCTTCAATACCAAAGTGTCATCTTAGTGACAACCAAGAGTGATGAATTGAACCCGGTTTCCCCTAAGGTTGATTATGGAGGGCTATTTCTTTTCACCCTTTCTTATACTTTTCTTTTTAAATCTTCAACCCCTTCTTTCTTCTTTCTCACATTACTCCTTTTTTTTTTCAATCATACCTAAGGACTTCTAATACTAACTATAGGTATTGTCCTTGGGTAGATCCCTCCGGCTCTGGCGGATCATAGGACGAATATTCCTATCCTTAGTCACCTTATAACTCCATGACTATTCCTATGTTGCCATGAAAACCTTTTTCTTGAAAATCTCTCAAAGTGTTTATGATTATAAAACATGATTTTGTTAACACCTTGAGAGTTTTATATTTTTAGAAACACTCCCCCTTCACATGTGCATATATTGTTTTAACTTAAATCTTCACAGTGAGGGTAGAGTTCTCACTTTTGAATTGATCGAATTTAAATGAACAAGACCGATTCGAGACACGTTTACATCACTAGTGAACTAGCTTGAAATTATTACCCATCCTGGTCAAGTCCATAGAAAGTTTCTCGAAATGGTACATTTCCTGACTTTGATTTCTCGTCAATTCATTGGTTACGACTGAGTTGAGCTCTTTTGAGATTCAAACAACGATCATTAAACATTTTTTATCACATTTTAATCACGTTTCTCCCCCTCAAAAATAGCATATCGATGATGTTTTTGAAACAAAATGATTAATGATATGTTTTCAAAAGCATTTGAGAGAAACCGATTTAGCATGAATTTTTTAACAATTTTGGTTTAATACTCCCCTTAACGAAAGCATATTTTTCATACGTAAAATTTAGAATCAATTAAGGGTTTAGAGGAGTTATCTTGGTACCAAATGAGAGAGATTTTGAAAATCTTTTGAAAAATTTCGAATCAATGGTACGCAAGATGAAGATTTAAAAAAATCTTTTGAAGATATTGAAGAAGAATTATCTTCATTTGTTTTAGGATAAGTGCTTGATATTTATGAAAATCGATTTTGCGTAGCACTTTCCTTTCTTTAAAGATCGGGTTGCAAGCAGAAATACTTACAAGCCATTATGTTTTTAGGAAAAGTGCTTGAAAAATATTTAAAACCTTTGATTTGGATAAGAACTTTCCTTTCTTTAAAGCACGGGTCCTGAACTCATGTGTCCAGAAACCATTATTTTGAAGTCCGGGTTTCGTACTGAAGTATACGAGAGCCATTTATTAAAGAAATTTTGAGAAACGACATGTTTTAGAAAACATTTAAAGAACTCTCACTCACGCATCTGTACATGTCAGTATCATTGTTAAATGACATTTCTAGAAACGTACAGAATATTGATTATACGAGAGACATGTCGTGAGAAGAATATTTTTTGGATTTTTTTATTTTATATTGTTTTTGTATTTTTTTTTTTTAAGTTTTTATATTTTTGTATTTTGTTTTTGTTGGTTTTATAAAAGAAATGGAAACTCAAAAATAGAATATTGAAAGAATGAAGAGGAAGAGTTTACAGAATTGGAATCCTTTGATGAGCTGGGTTCTGAAATATTTGATTCACCTGCAACCAAAGACGAAGATATTTCACAAATAACAGTGTTAGAAGTATTTGATTCCTCACTCTGAGGGTGTTCACTATTAATGGTTGTAATGGTTGATACTTCCTTATCCTGATGATTGTCACTATTATCTGTGTTGGTGCAAGTATCAAAAATATTTCCTGTAGGAATCCATCTAAGACCTACTTTGTTGAAAACTTTTCCCGTGGGTATCCACCTAAGGTAAGATCTAGGAGTTGTTTTCTTTTCAAATGCAGCGGAAGACTCATTTTTAGAAAAAACAACGTCCTGAAGAGATCCACCTATTAGGTTTATGTGCCATGTTCATCTTGTCGACGGGTTTGTTTCTGTTTGGTGTCTTAGTGGATTGTACCTTGGCATCATGATTAGCTGAAAAGACACATTTTTGACATGTAGTACAGACAGATTCAACATTCTTGCTTAGAACAACTACCTTAACATTGTCACTACAGTCATTTGGCAAATGATTCTTGTTCGAAAAAGACTTAGAATTTCTAGTGTTGTTTTCTACATGCTTAGCATTCTGCTTCCCATAACTACTCTTAGATGCAAGCCAATCCCTAGTTTTGTGAAGAGAGTTCCTAGGTAATGGTTTACAACTACTAGTATTGCCTTGAAATCTTGTAGAATTTATCACCTTAGATGTTGCACCTAGAATTCCGTCTTTTCGAGTCTGTGCCTTTTTCCTAGCTTCTTCTAGATAGTGATTGTTAAACATGTCGTTAGAACCAACAGATTCTTTAACTGGATTTTTGGTCACATTTCGTGTACTAGTCTTAGAAATGCCAGGTGTAAACACTTTTTCTTTGTCAAAAGCAGGTTTTTCAAAACCTTTGATAATTCTCTTTTTAATAGGCAAAGTCTGTGGAGTGACTGTTTTTGACATATCATTTTTCTCATTGACTTTTGGAGGAAATCGAGAAATAGACATTTTGGTTTGAAACCGGTTTAGGAACATTTGTTTCTCCTCATTCAATGGTTTTGCAAACTTAGTATCCATAGCCTTCCTTTTAGACATTCCAACCGAGCTCTCAAAACCATTTTGCTCTTTCATGTCCTTGTAGGCACGCCATACGACGCTTTGTCATACTTGCATTCCTCGATTTTCGATCAAGTTGTTTAAGATAGGACAAGTTTTCTTTTCAAGTTTTTCAAGAGCTTTTTCATATTTTGAAACAATTTCGAGGTCTCGACTGAGTCTTTCATGATCTTCAATGTAATATGTTTGTAAAACAATGGACATAATATCGAGTCGAACATCTTCAAGAGAGAATCATTTAAATTTTCCAAAATTTTGATGTGTTCAACATACCATTAGCTTGCTTTACTGTGGATTTATGGTCCTTGACAAAGTTAATTGTTTTTTCAAAATGCTTGTTCAAAATGAATTACCCTTGAGTTGATGTTATTCATTTGAAGGGCAATTTCGATTCAAAAACTTTTATTTTCATTATCAAAACTATTAAACCGGATGTTTGTTGTAATGTTGGTTTTAGTTTTAATGATCTCTTGAAGATCCGCATTGAGTTTTCACATTGTCTAAAATACTTCTCGCATCACTTGTGTTAAAAGGATTGTTTGAAGACATTTGTTCAATGTTCGAAAGAGATTTTGAGACAACAACTGGTTTTGAAACTGGTTTTGAAACTTGTTTTGAAACAGATGTTGACTCTTTGTTTGAAATATTTGGTGTGATAGAAAACTTTAACTTTTCTTTTTGATTAACAAAAGTAATTCCATTAAGTTTGTTCCATTTGTTATAATCAATTGGTTTGATTTCCGGATTTTTTTGTTTCATTTTTGATCTACTCTCCTCAGATAGTTCTAACGTTTCAAGAGAATCATGAGCAATTATGGGTTCATGCAAAGCATTTCCATTGTTCAAAACATTCAGTTCTTTTGGAGCTTTCTTGAGGAAACAAGGAGGTTTGTTACCAAGAGCCAATTTTTGTGTTGTATGAAAATATGGATTTGTTTGACTAATCAGCATATTGGTTGATTTAGCTGAATGATCCGTTGTAACAAGCAAATTTTCCAATTTTTTTATTTTTTCAGTTTTATCAAGAATTTCATCAAGGAGAGAATCTTCTCGTTTTGAAAAATCAGTTATCAACTGCTTCTTCACTTTTTCAAGATCATAAAACGTTGCTTTTTTTTAGAAAGTTGGTTATTTAGATCAGAAAATTCCTTTTTTAAATATTTTATTTTCAAGTTCAAATTCACATCAAATGTGTCATACTTGATTTGCAATTCTTTTTCTCTTAAAATGTAATTTCGGTAACCAATTTCTAATTTCGATTCTTTGTTTTATGAAATTCAAAGGCTTTTATGCTCTCCTTGTAACTCTCAAGCTCGGTGGTCAATTTAGCATTCGCGCCATAACATCGCGATTGACCTTTTAACTTTCTCAATTTCAATGCCACGCTTATTGAATAATGATTCATCAAGCATGTGTTTCCTCATCGCCTCGAGATTTTGTGCCACAAAGCTCCACTAGGATCCACATCCGAGTTTCGAGTTAGTATTGCTACAACTCGGATTGTCCGTATGTATCATAAGTAGGTGATGGCGTCACGTCGTTCGTCATGAGTAAACACATCAATGACATTGTTATAGCGTGGATCAATGATTGGTACCTCGACATCGCATTGGCGTCATATCTGTGGAGGTGCGTCGTGAGTCGATGTCGCATTTAGTCTCCTCAAGATTTGCCATGAAGATGCGGTTGCATTGATTTCCTCGAGGTCTTCCAAATCATCCATAATAGCAAAAATCATTTTCCTCAAGACTCAACCGCATCCTCCTTCTCGACTTCGTGCTAACAAAGATAGCTTTCCAAGATACTTGATGCGTGTTTATCGACTGTGTTTTAATATTTGTAGTGTCTCACTATACCTATGGTCTACCCTAATGCACTAACGGGCAGTGTACCCGGTAGTGTAGTGTAGTATTCGGTAAAATCGAGGTCGTCCCAAGAGCTACGTGGATTGGAAATTAACTTAAGTCTATGTCACGATATTAATGGCTTTTAAGATTGAAATAAAATTAACTAATAAAACAAGGAAATAAAAGAAAGCATATAAAGGCAAAAGATGTTTATCAATGAAGGAGAATGGTGCTAACCTAGTTACTCATCCTAGGTAGTTATGTCTACGTCTACTTACTTCCAATTACTTGGTGGGGTCAAAGTCGAGAGGACAACATTTGGTCAATTCGCCTAACCTATCAAAGAAAGATGCCACCACAGAGAAATCAGCGCACCATCATAAGTCCTGTTGTTCCCGGTCCCCTAAGTCGAGTCATTAAGTACCGCTACATGCTAGATTTATAATAGTCGATTGCCCGACCGTTAGGAACTTAGACACTCACCCCATAATTCTTAAGTTCATCCAAACGATAGGTGATTAGTTGGTCAAATCGCACAAGTAGAAAGGGTCGTCAGTTGGTCATATCTTACCCTTCCGTCTCGATCGCTCACCTAGGGTCAGTTGGTCATATCTCCTAGGCAATTGGCCTCTACCGATATTCAAAACTACCGAACCAAGGGTGGCTACCAATAAACTATGCATGCATACACTTAGAAATAATTGTACGGAAGTAAAGTAAATGCAAACAAAAACAATTAAAGAATTATAACTAGGCCAGCACCAGGGTGCTTAGCCAAACATATAATAAATCATACCAAAAAAATGAATAAATCATGAATTGAATTGAACATAATGTTTGATACAAATTACTTGATGTAGAGCTGATAATAATGATGATTGCGAGTGAAGTCTTCCTTCAAAAATGGCTTCGGACTGCTGGAAAATGCCCTGGAGTGGTGCCCTAATCGACCCCTGGAGAGGCGTGAAGAGAGATACCCAAAAATGCAGATTTAGGGCTGTATTTATAGGCCCCGACATAGTTACGGCGTAGTGCAAAAGTGTTTCAAGTAAATGAAAGGATGAAGAAAAGTACGAAGTTGGTATATTTACTATTAGTTACGACGTAACTAATACATTTGATTACGCCGTAACTTTAGTTACGACGTAACTTTAGTTACGACGTAATTAATTTATTTAATAAAAAATTACACGTTTAGTCCCTGTGGTTTGCTCATATTTCAAGTTTAGTCCCTAAGTCGTTTTAATTACACCAGAGATACCTATTTTTGAAACCTTGCACTCATTTAGTCCCTATTTTGGATAGGCGTTAGTGCAGTCCGTTAAGTGTTTTGAGCTGTTAGTCATTCGTTAATAAATTTTGCACCGATAGTCCTTATTTTTTAAAATATAGTTTTCCCCAGTTAGTCCCTCCGTTAATAATAGTTATCGCCGATTTTTACGTTTTGTCCCTTTTATCCGTTGCGTTCGTTTTATCCGCTTTTCCACTTTTTTTTTTTCGTTTTTACGTTTTATCCCTTTTCGCCTTTCATATGCCGTCCGTTTTTACGCTTTTGTCCGTTATTATCCGCTTTTCTGTTTTGTATCCGTTTTTACGTTTTATCCGTTTCGTCATTTTTTTACGCCGCACTTTTCTTTAGTTTTGTTCTTTTTATCCATTTCGTTCGTTCTTTATTCGCCGCCTTTTTACGTTTTATCCGTTCGCGATTCTTTTCGTTTTTAGTTTTCTCCGCCGCTAGTTGTTTCACGTTTTATCCGTTTGTTCGTTGTTTATCGCCGCCTTTTTACGTTTTGTCCGTTTTATCCGTTTTATTCATATCGTTTCGCCTTTTACGATAAAAGCGTAAAAGTCGACGAAACGTAAAAAGGCGAAACGATAAAAACGAACGAAAATGATAAAACAATAAAAACGGATGAAACGGGCGAAACGGAAAACATGAATGAAAACGGATAAAAGCGCCAAAATGTAGAAAAAGCGAAAACTTATAAACAACGATCGAAACGGATAAAACGAAACAACGGTAAAACGGAAAATAGGGACAAAATCGGCGATAAAAGCGTAAAAAAGGCGAAACGAATATACAACGACGAAACAGATAAAAAAAGACAAAAACGTAAAAGAAGTGCGAAACGAAAACGGACGAAACGGATAAAACAGATAAAAGCGAAAACGGACGAAACAGATTAAAATGTAAAAAATGGCGAAAACGGATAAAAGCAGATAAAACGTAAAACAACGGGCGAAACGGAAAAAAAGGGACAAAACTTAAAAATCGGCGAAACGAATAAACAACGAACTAAAACGGATAAAAGCAGACAAAAGCGTAAAAGAAAGGGCGAAACGTAAAAATGGACGAAAAAGGATTAAAGCGTAAAAACGGTTTAAAACGGATAAAAGGGGCAAAAGCGGATAAAACGGACAAAAGCGTAAAAATGGACGAAAACATATAAAAGCAGTATTTAAAAGGGATAAAAGCGTGAAAATGTATTTAAAACAAAAAAATGGGAAACGGATAAAACGAACAAAAACGGATAAAACGGACAAAACGTAAAAATCGGGCGATAACTATTATTAACGGAGGGACTAAGCGGGAAAACTATATTTTAAAAATAAGGACTAACGTGCAAAATTTATTAACGAAGGACTAACAACAAAACACTTAACGGATCTGCACTAACGCCCATCCAAAATAGGGACTAAATGAGTGCAAGGTTTCAAAATAAGTATCTCGGTGTAATTAAAACGACTTAGGGACTAAACTTAAAATATGAGCAAACCACAGGGACCAAACGTGTAATTTTTTCTTAAATAAATTAATTACGTCGTAACTAAAGTTACGTCGTAATCAAATGTATTAGTTACGTCGTAACTAATAGTAAATATACCAAATTCGTACTTTTCTTCATCCTTTCATTTACTTGAAACATTTTTGCACTAGATGTCGCTTTAGGTCCCTCATCGTACTTCTTCATTTATATTGTAGTCCTTGAAGTAAATAAACTTCATATAAGTTGTCACCTTTAGTCCCTGATCGCACTTGTTATTTTTACTTTTCATCCTCGGAGTAAATATTATCTTTATTTAGCCACGGACTTCAACTCCTTAGCGCCCATAATAATTTACAGAATTAAATTACCAATTATGCCTTAGTAACTCTTCAACCGTATATTTTTATCCGCTCCGTAATTAACTCTACGGCGTAATTAAATTGCCATGTTACGCAGTAACCTTTATAAAATAATTACGACGTAACCATAAGAGATGGTTATGTCAGATCCTTCAAAGCTCATATTTACGCCAGTAACCTTATTAGCTAGTGACGGCGTAATCTTCTATAAAATCCAAAGGCCCTCGTAAATCACTCTTCGTAACATATACTTGGCCTTTTATCACTTCTTTTCCGCTCCAACGCCTCATTTATCCCGAAATGCAAATATGAACGAATATGAAAGAATTAAGTACCATATTAATGCAAATGAGGTCATAAACACGGAATTTGATATATAAAGATCGCTAATTTGATGTTATCAAATATCCCCACTTGAATCCTACTTGTCCTCAAGTAGACCCTTTAAATAATTCTTAAAAGATATCTCCGTGATTAATTGGAAGTTATGAGTTTAAAAATCACCTAAGCTAGAAAATTCCAAACCGAGCACCTCACGAAAAGGGAATTGAAATCACACTCTCTCTCATAATTCACGTGTTCAATTTTTTTTTGGGTGATCACTCAACTGCTCAGTCATGGCGAGTATTCTATCATAGGCTTGGCAAAGATACTAATCTACACCACTAGAGTCTATAGATGCAGCTATTCTAAAAGGAAAGGCTTATGGGGTTATTTTGTCTTTACTAACGAGCTACGACGAAGGGGACAAAACCAATGACACATGACCAAATCCATGGCCAAGACACCAATGATTGCTCGCTTCTTCACCTAAACTCGATTCATGACTAAGGGTAGGATAAGGCATGGGAAAATTTTAATGGGTGTAAATAAAAAAACCTGAAACAAATAGATTCCTAAGTCCATAGTCGCCCTACCACTAGTCGCATTCAATCCCATAGAAAAAATCGAGGGTTAAGAGTCAAGGGGTCTTCAATACACGAGTCAATGCATATAAAATGTAGTGTAGTGCCTCATGATCTCCATAAACTTAGGCAAATAAGATGCATTAACTCGGCCTTCATCATCAATGAAAAAAAAGTATGTGCTATAAAAAAATTTAAAAATTTGGTACTTTTAGCACATATTTTAACCAAGATCAACCATTTCTATCTCCCATACCCCCACTTGAAATGTACAATGTCCCCATTGTACGAATATTGATTAAAATTTGAAAGGCGAGATAGAAATGTTCGGGTTTCTAATTTTATCCGTAAGACACAACGGATATGTAAAAAAAAATAGCGCCAATTGAAACAAGGCGAGAATACTCAACACAATACGACACATAAGCTGATTTATACGATCAGCAATAAAAAAACTAATAAACTCTTGCTTGCATTCTCATCATTTTTTTTACTTGACTTTTTTTTTTGATGCAAGACAAGGTATAAATGAATAAAAAATTAAAACAATACGAACAAATAAAACATCCCCCCACTTGAGATCAACTATCATCTAAACCCGATTTTCTTCCAAAACCCTTTATTCAAAACCCACGACTTTCGCTAATGAAACCAAAATTAACCAACAGCGCCCGGACCATGGACATAAAAAACTACAGGGTAGGCTAGGCGATAGGTGTAACGAAACAGTTATATTGGGTGAACAAAATGAAAGGAAAGGCTCTGAATAGTGTATCTAGGGGTATCTTGCACTAATGGTGAGTGCAACAAAAAGGGTTTAACATGGGGATTGACTAATCGATGTGAAAAGTCAATATACACAATACATATGTGGGCTATTTGGGTTTAATCCTAAAATTTCCTTAAATCCTAGCTGCACCGATCACACCAAGTTACCTCAGTGTAATGCTCATGATAATGGTCTCGAAAAGATATACAAGGCCAAATTCTAAAGTCTACTACAGCCACCGGCACACTCATTTTTATGGAATTATGTATAAGGGGAAAACGGAAAGGCTTATCCTCAGACAATGGAAATATAAGGTAGGTGTGCTTAGTCTAGATTAATCCAGTTAAGTAATGAAAATATGTCAAAATTTTACTAATGAAACACTTTTCATCAAAAACTAGAAAAATAAGGGCAAGTAAAATCAAGCGGGTGTCTATGTCTAATCCCTTCCCCCCACTTGGGTAATACTTAAGCACATAAATGAAAGATAAGAAGGGTTAGAATTGGAACAGAAAACTCCCCTGGATTTGCTCGGCATGATCGAAGACACACGAACAAAAGCGTCCCGCTTTGAGATTCATGAGCAAACTTTAATAACCTGAATTCACTTAAGACAACCAAATGCATCATACTAGAAAAACAACAAGTATAAAAAGAAAATGAAAAACCTAACTCACTTTCGTAGGAAACACGGTTGCATTTAGCGAATGCAACAAGCCTTTTAAACCACTTGGTGTCCCAAGTGGACGAGTGAAGTCTCGTGAGGGTTTACAGGGAACTCACCCACAAAGTTCATTTAAAATACTAATACAAGTTTATTGTTTTTTAAAATGAAAGAATTAAAGCAGAGGAAGGTTACGTCGTAACTCTTATGAGGGAGTTACGCCGTCACTAGCAAAACCTGACATAAGCTGCAAAGCGAGTGGTTACGGCATAACCACGGAGATGGTATTACGCCGTATCTATTAATGCATCAAGAATTCTGCTGCTAAAAAGATGGTTACGGCATAATCACTAAGATGAGTTACGCCAGTAACTCGGTCGATCAAGAACCCAAAGCAGCAATTACTTCCTCGTATCCTGCAAAATTGGTTAGAAAACACAAAACCCAACTATACTAATAAAATGAAAAAGAAAAGATAGGCATGGGGTGCCTCCCACGAAGCGCTTGTTTTTGTTCGAGTCACGAGCTTGACTCCACCCTTATTTACTACGTAAAAGGGTGTTCATCCCCTCATTTGAAATCAAGTGTGGGTGAAAATAGCAATAAACACCATGAGGGTGTGAATTTGCTTCGGGATGGGGAAATGATAAATTATGATCATACCTGAAAGGAGATGTCATTTCCCTCCATACCTTACCCGTTTTAGTTGATGGCATTGATGATTTGTTCACCTCGTGATGTGGTTGATTAATCGGCTCATATTTCTCCTTGCTTATCACTGAGGTGTCCAAGATTTTGTCTTCTAATTCCTTTGCAGGATCAACTAGAATTGGTTTAGTAGCCGAAGCTACATAACCATTATCGGGTGATGTGATAGGTTGCACGATTTCATCCATAATTTCAGCAACCTGCATAGAAAAACAAGCAAGATTGTTAGGAATAAAAGAAGAGTTAGAAGTAATACCATTATGTGTTGTGGTTGATTCCTCATTAGCTTGTGGCGTTGCTTCATCACTCTGTAAGTTCTTTGCTTCCATTTTCTTCAATTGATCGTCGCTTGTTTCTTCTTTTCTCGCAACCTTCAAACGTCCTGGAAATGGGATAGGTGGTACATAGGGTCTAATATAAGGTAAATCACGAGGAACCGGCTCCTTGTTGACTTCTTTCATCTTTCCCACTGTTTCTTTGATAGTTCCGACCGCATTCTTTTTACTTTCCAGGACCTTTTGATTTAATTCTTCAAGCTTAGCCTCCAAGCTTTTCCTCTTATCGTCAAGCTTCTTTAAATTCAGGTCCGCGCCCTCCTTGAATTCCCTAATCATTTCGTCATTCGAGTCGTGCATCATTTTTAAATTATCTGAGAATTTCTTGATGGCTTCCTCCAATGACTCAACATACCTGACCTTCTCATATTCTTCTTGTAGAGAGTGCTCTTGTATAGCATGAATGCTCTCCTTGGCCATCTTCATATCACATCCAAGTCTATCAAGCTGCTTGGTGATGTCACCAAAGCCTTCCAAGTTGTTGTTATTTGTGGCCCAAGTGGTTGCTCCATCATACCAATATCGTGAATGGTCAGCCATCATTTCAATTGATCTAAGGGCTTGTGCAGGTGGCATTGTAGGAATAGGTCCTTGAGAGTCGAGCATTTGGCGGGACGAGATGTTTAAACCATTGTAGAAAATAAGGACCATCAGATGGTTGCTGATATCATGCGTTGGGCATCTGTAGAGAAGGTCATTATATCTTTTCCAAGCTTCATCAAGCGTTTCATCCATCTTCTGTCTAAAGCTCCTTATTTCTTCCATCATCATAACAATCTTTGAAGGAGGACAATATCTCCGAATGAAAGCTTTCTTCAAAAGATTTCACGTATTGATTGACCCCGCAGGAAGCATCTTCATCCATCTTTTGGCTGCACCTGTGAGTGTAATGGGGAACACTCTAAGCATTAATGCATCTTGAGAAACTCCGGGAGTGTGGAAAAGATCTGCGATCTCCAATACTCTTAGCACATGCAGGTGGGCATCATCATCGTTAGTTCCCGCGAAAAGATTTTGTCTAAGTTCCCTCATGAACTGGCAGCTGAACTCAAACTCGATGTCATCATTCAATTCGGGGCATACCACACCCGATCTTAGGTTATCTCGAGTCAACGAAATATATTCTTCCATAGTGAGTATGTCAAAATCTGAATCTTCCATATCCTGAAATATCAAAAACAAACAAAAAGCATAAAAGAAGAGAAAAAGAAAACTAAAAATAAAAATAAAATAAAATAAAAGAAAAACTTAAATTAAAATCCTAAGTAGCTCCCCGGCAGCGGCGCCAAAAACTTGATGCAGGTTTTACTGACCAGGTTTTAATATTTGTAGTGTCTCGCTATACCTATGGTCTACCCTAATGCACTAACGGGCAGTGTACCCGGTCGTGTGTAGTGTAGTATTCGGTAAAACCGAGGTCGTCCCAAGAGCTACGTGGATTGGAAATTAACTTAAGTCTATGTCACGATATTAATGGCTTTTAAGATTGAAATAAAATTAACTAATAAAACAAGGAAATAAAAGAAAGCAGATAAAGGCAAAAGATGTGATAAATGAAGGAGAATGGTGCTAACCTAGTTACTCATCCTAGCTAGTTATGTCTACGTCTACTTACTTCCAATTACTTCAGGTGGGGTCAAAGTCGAGAGGACAACATTTGGTCAATTCTCCCTAACCTATCAAAGAAAGATGCCACCACAGGAGAAATCAAAGCACCATCATAAGTCTTGTTGTTCCCGGTCCCCTAGCCGAGTCATTAAGTACCGCTACATGCTAGATTTATAAGAGTGAGTGCCCCGTTAGGAACTTAGACACTCACCCCTAATTCTTAAGTTCATCTAAACGATAGGTGATCAGTTGGTCAAATCGCACAAGTAGAAAGGGTCGTCGGTTGGTCATATCTTACCCTTCCCGTCTCAAATCCGCTCACCTAGGGTCGGTTGGTCATATCTCCTAGGCAATTGGCCTCACCGCCATTCAAAACTACCGAACCAAGGGTGGGTACCAATAAACTATGCATGCATACACTTAGAAATAATTATACAGAAGTAAAGTAAATGCAAACAAAACAATTAAAGAATCATAACTAGGCCAGCACCAGGGTGCTTTTACCAACAAAAATGAATAAATCATGAATTGAATTGAACATAATGTTTGATACAAATTACTTGATGTAGAGCTAATAATGATGATGATTGCGAATGAATTCTTCCTTCAAAAATGGCTTCGGACTGCTGGAAAATGCCCTGGAGTGGTGCCCTAATTGACCCCTGGAGAGGGGCGAAGAGAGATACCCAAAAATGCAGATTTAGGGCTGTATTTATAGGCCTCGACATAGTTACGGTGTAATTAAATAAATTAATTACGTCGTAACTAAAGTTACGTCGTAATTAAATGTATTAGTTACGTCGTAACTAAGTTACGCCGTAACTAATAGTAAATATACCAACTTCGTACTTTTCTTCATCCTTTCATTTACTTGAAACATTTTTGCACTAGATGTCGCTTTAGGTCCCTCATCGTACTTCTTCATTTATATTGTAGTCCTTGAAGTAAATAAACTTCATATAAGTTGTCACCTTTAGTCCTTGATCGCACTTGTTATTTTTACTTTTCATCCTCGGAGTAAATATTATCTTTATTTAGCCACGGAACTTCAACTCCTTAGCGCCCAAGTAATAATTACGGTGTAATTAAATTACCAATTACGCCGTAACTCTTCAACCGTATATTTTTATCCGCTCCGTTAATATCTCTACGGCGTAACTAAATTGCCATGTTACGCCGTAACCTTCATAAAAATAATTCCGACGTAACCATAAGAGATGGTTATGCCGTATCCTTCAAAGCTCATATTTACGTCGTAACCTTATTAGCTAGTTACGGCATAATCTTCACATAAAATCCAAAGGCCCTCATAAATCACTCTTCAGAACATATACTTGGCCTTTTAGCACTTCTTTGCCGCCCCAACGCCTCATTTATCCTGAAATGCAAATATGAACGAATATGAAAGAATTAAGTACCATATTAATGCAAATGAGGCCATAAACACGAGAATTTGATATATAAAAGATCAGGCTAATTTGATGTTATCAGATACTCAGCATTCTTCTTTTGCGGCTTAGTGGGACAGTTCCTTGCCTTGGACCCACTCCTTGACAGTTGTAGCACTTAACCTGATTACCCTGATTCACATTTCCATAATTCCCAACGACTGGAGCTGCAACATTCCCATTCGACACCCACTGCTCTATTCCCAACATTCTGACCCATCTGATTTCCAACATTCTGACCCAACTGATTACCCTGATACGGAACCGCCTGATTACCTATGTGAAATCCAATAGCATATCCATGTTGATTCCTAATAACGCCAACCATTTTTCCTTGATTACCCATGTTTAAACCCGGCTGTGCAATTTGCCTGTTGCGAGTGTTTGATGAAATCCTTTGGTTGTTGTTAGTTGGTGTGGAATAGCTCCTTCTGAATGCTTTACCCAAGAATGCAAATGCATGTGACAAAGCCTCTTCTTGTTTCGTTTCAGGATCAGTGATTCCTTGTTCCTGGTATTGTGGATACTGTTGTTGAATGACTTGTTGTTCTGGTGGATAGAATTGTTGTTGAGGGAAAACAGTTTGTGGTTGTGGAATGTATTGCTGCAAGTTGTTGTTAGTGGAAGATGATGAAGCTTGTTGTGGTGTATTCACTGTAGTTTGGGTCTTTGCAATTAGTGCCAATGGATCATGGTTCTTTGCCAATCTTTCTTTCCTGACTTCATTCACTTTAGTTTGGTTTTGTTTCAGAAAATGGTTGAGTTGATCAAAGTTCACCTGATGTAAGTCTTTTGTTTGGTTGACAATAGTGACATATCGTCCCCATTCTTCTAGAAGATTGTTCAGGAATTTGATGTTACTCACGATAGTTTTGGGTGCCAACTTGTTTCTGATAAGCTCATTCATCAACGTGCAAAACCTTCCATAGTAGGATTCAATGGATTCTCCTGGAGCAGATGTAAACTTCTCCCATGTTGTTAGCAGCTTGTTCTCCGTGTCTTGTTGACCAATTTCTGTTCCATGACAAAGCCTTCTAACACGTTCCCACATATCGAAAGCAGTTTCACAACCGCTCTCAAAGAAAGAAAGATGTCTCTTGGTAAACCCAGTTGGACAATATGAATTGCCATGTCATCTGCTTCGACTTGCTTCTTATCCTCTTCATTGTATTCTGATTCATATTGAGTATGAAAGGATGGTGGGACGGGAGGTGTTGCATCAGCATTTCCAGGGTCTTGGACTTGTCGAGGCTGGAAGGGTTCATTCGTAATGGATTGAATCATTAATTTTCTATTAGGTTTGGTCTTGATGTATCGGAGCATACGACTTGTCCAATGAAGATAACCACCTTTTTCCAACATAGGAGGACGGTTTTCGGCACCGGCTGCATGAATGTCTTGTTGAGTTGCCATTGATGAAGGTATTACTGATAAAGTTGATGTAGGATCGATTCAACGATAAAGGAGTTGTGTTTAATAAAGTATGACCGTTTGAAGTTTTGCTGAAAATCTGACCCGTACACTTGTTCTTAGGCGTAAAATTTTCTCTCCCAAAATTTGAAGATCACAATAAAATTCAATTCTAAGGTTGTATGAAAAATTTGAGTTTTGACAATTTTGACGCCAAATTTGACCGAAAAAATTTGAATTTGGGTCCAAACATTTGAATTTTTGACCAAAATTTTCACAATTAAACCAAAATTTGAATTTCGCGTAAAAATTGAACGTTTAAACTCCCCTAAAATTTAAATTGAACGTTTAGACTCCATTAAAATTTGTTTTTTTTGTTTTTTTTTTTAAGAAATCCTTAGGCGTAGAAAATGCTTAGGCGTAGACAGAAGAAGTTACGCGTAGAGTCCTGTTATGCGTAAACAGTGAGCTTAGGTGTAAACTTTTTCCTTAGGCGTAAGATTTGAATCTTATGCGTAAACAGTGACCTTACGCGTAAAAATTAACTCTTATGCGTAAACAATATCCTTACGCGTAAGATTTCTCTTATGCGTAAAAATATCTTACTCGTAAGTTTTAATTCTTATGCGTAACCCAGTGTCTTATCCGTAAGATTTAACTCTTAGGCGTAAAAAACTTGCTTACGCGTAAAAACAGAATCGTATCTCTCTAACTTGTCCAAGCTAGTGAGATTTCACAAGTCGAAGTATTCCACAAACTTATCCAAGTGAGGGAAGTACTGAGTAACCGTTGAAGCTCGAAGAATCTGAACCAAAAGCTTATGTGTAGAAACCAAAATTCTTAAGCGTAGACCTTACGCGTAGGTTTAGGGTTTTGACTTTTCTTACGCGTAAAAAGAGGGTTTTGACCAAAAGTAAGCTTACGCGTAATAGTGCCCAGAAATGTGTAAAACACGATTTTTCACCCAAAAACACGTTTCCAAATGATTTCTTTTGCGCAAACTTCTTCCAAAACACTTAAAGATCAATAAAGTCTACAACTTTAAGTTTAAAACCACGTAAAAATGAAAACTTTATATAAAAAGCTTGCGTTTTTATGTAAAAAACAAAACTTGTTGGAAAAGTTTCAACCAAAAACGAACACAAACACTCCTAAACCATTGTTAGGCGATTGATACCAATTGTAGGACCTTAAATATATCAACCTTATCACACGAATACCACGTTTAGCACAAGAAGAACACGTATAACATAAAACCACGTTATACACAAGGATGTTATGCGTAGAAAGATGAAGAGAAGAACTTGGTGACTTGAAGATATGTTAGGCGTATGTTTAGAGAGAAAGGGAGAAGAACATGAAAAAAATATTTCATAAGAAAACACACACACACAAACACACACACTCAAGCACACCCCTCAAATGACCAGTTGAGGGGTATTTATAGTACAAGTAACATAATGCCCTAAGGTTTGGCCATGGGCCGTGAGATGGGCTTGGACATGGATTGCGTTACATGAACTTATACAAGGCTAGCTTAACTAAACAATTAATCATTTAGCTTAGCCCAATCCACGAGCCCGTTGACTATTCTAGCACAATATCTAACACACATTACTAAGTTCCTAAACGTGAATGACCATCACTTCTAATAAAAATGATATGGCTAACAATATCTCATTAGGACACAAAATTAATGAAGACTTGCTGTTTCACACAATGTGGAAAGTAAGTATATATTAAGAGTCCTACGCATTATCCTTGTGGTATTGCCAGAACATCCGAGTGACATGTAAAAGTATTCACGATGAAGATGGAAATTCTTCTAGAGCCAACATCAAACAAGCTCTTGGTGGGTGACATGTAAGATCTTTTCAAAAGATCAAGCTTGTGACAACTGGATAGAAACAATGGGGAGATTCATTCTTGAATCAACCTTGGTACAGGAAATGAATTGATGAATACTTTTGGAAAAACCGTTCGATGTGAAAATCTTCTTTTCTCTAGCACATCGAATGTGTATTCATATTTCAAACTCAAAAGTATCTCGATTGAAATATATATATATATATATATATATATATATATATATATATATATATATATATATATATATATATATATATATATATATATATATATATATATATATATATATATATATATATATGCTTTTGAAAACCGCTCGATGTGCGAATCTCTTCTTTATCTAGCACATCGAATGTGTATTCTTTCAAATATAAAAAGTATTTTTGATTGAAAATTGATCTTTCTAATAAAACCTTCGTCGATTTCAAAACTCTTTCTTCTAAGCAATACGCGATTGTTTTCAAATCAATTTTCATCAATCGCTGAATCTCAATTATTTGGTTCACTTACTCCGTGTTGTCTTCTTTGAGACGTTCC
Organism: Chrysanthemum lavandulifolium; assembly: GCA_022545495.1. Lineage (NCBI taxonomy): Eukaryota > Viridiplantae > Streptophyta > Magnoliopsida > Asterales > Asteraceae > Chrysanthemum > Chrysanthemum lavandulifolium. The sequence goes on from CM040239.1 coordinate 170,265,002, forward strand.
GGTTTGAGAACGGCTAGAGCAACGCGAAACCCGTCAAGGAGATTCTTCGAATTCTACACCGATCACAGCAAGACTTGTATCGATCAACGGGAACCGTAGGCCGTGTACCTCAATTCAACGAAGTGATCGAGACACTTTCGTGTGCTTTATTGCTAAGCTGTTGGTTGCGGTACATTTGGACGGTTGCGGTGATTAGAATTGAGAAGTCAATCCAAAGCCACATGCTCACAAAGATCCACACTTAATTTGAAGTAATCATGACAAGTGCCTATCTACATAACCCGGCTCAAATATTTTTATACTATGCTTCGCTCTGCACCGCAAATATCTTGAACCAAAGAAAGCTTCCGCTACTACGATGAAAAGATGTCATGATCCGAAAGTGTGAGCATGTCGGTCCGAAAGTGACAACATCACATAAAGGCAACACTACAAAGGGTGATCCAGAGATTTACTGTGGCTGATGATCTCAATGAAAGCTCGAAGATCATCAAAGATGTGGATCAGTTAAAGGCCTCCACTAAACATACAAATCAATGCGGACTTTAAAGAATCACTGCTAAAGCACAAAGATGCAGATGTTGAAGAATTTATGTCTACGAGCACAAGACTGAAGATTAAATAAAATGCTAGGAATCGAAATGTAAAACATGGGGTGACCTCCCTTAGGGGGAGATTGATAGGAATTAGAAATTCCATAGTGAAGTATCGGTCACCCCAAATATTATCTAGCATAAGTTAACTCGTAGACATATCGCTAGTTACGTTATTTGTTAGTTTATTAGTTAGTTATTAGCGTAGTTTAGTTTAGTGCAACACCGTGGAGGAAGGACGGGTCTTTACCCACTGGATGCCTGATCCACAGTCCGTTAGGAGGACGTATTGTATGTAACTATAAATACCCTCTACCTCCCAAGGTAGAGGGTTGGACCTTTTACTCAATCTAACCTTCTGTGTTTTCTTTCACTTTCTCTCTCTAGAAAGGCTCCATCCTACTTTATCTCTCTAAACTCATCATAGTATTCGACCCATATATTGTTTGTTATGTATTTATAAAATCCAATATGTTACATAAACATACACTGGCCAACTCACCTGACCTCTCTGAAGCTGAGTTGATCTCGAAATTGGTGATACAAATGTCTAAACGGTCTGCAACCTTTGCTTCATATGAAGCTAAACTTTTTGAGGCCCTTCTAGAATATCAACTCAAATCTTCATGCAATGAGTCAGCCGGTCAACCTAAACGACCAAGAGATGACGATGATAAGAACAAGGCTTCTGCACCAAAATGTCCAAAGAAAGCTGGCGACTCCTCCTCTATGCCACCTCCACCCCAAAGGACCTCCACCCGAACAAGATCTCCTCCACGTTCTGCTGCTATTGAGAAACCTCAGGACTCTGAGTTACCACCACAAACAGAGAAAACCGGTGATCATTTCGAATACACTGGTTGTGACGATGAAGATGTCCCTGAGCCCCAACAACAACCCACCTCTTCTGCCACAACGAAGAAACCAGAATCATCATCAAAGCCAAAGAAATGAAGAAGAAGACCGATGTTCTCTCATGGCTAGATGAAGACACAACCGAAGAATATGACTGGTTTTCTAGACTTGTTGATGCCACCCCCTCCTTACAAGAAGGTCAAGAAATGGTTGATGGCCGTACAATGGAGCATGTGAAGCTTATTCAGGAAAAGTTCAACGTAAAGAAGATAACTAAGGCAGAGTTGAAGCGAATCAAAAACGATGCATTTCAACTACTTAAAGACAGCTCATAAAGTGCAATTGAAGTCAAATATCATCTTGATAACATTGCACGAGCCATGTCTAACAACATTGATTGGCTCAATCCTGAATCAAACATCGACTTCACCAGACCAGATAAAGCTCCATACTACACTGACTGGACCAAACCTCTACCTACAATTGGCCGACCGGATCAACCCAAGATTCCATTCCGCTATTTCTTCAACAACGACCTAGAGTTTATTCTACACGGTAGAAATGTCTCTAAGAAATATGCTCCATCACTCACACTCCCTTTCCTGGCAGCTATATACTCCAACAGCATAACCATCGAGGAAGACGCCACACACATGTTTGCTGACAAAGTGGAGAAGTATGACCTCGATGCATTGTATGGGATTCATCATTGGCCAGAACGACGAAGAATCTTTTATAAAAGCTGCCAGGTTCAAAAGTAAAAAAAGGAAGTGTTCAGTGATAAACGGATCATTGCTATTCAACACAGTGATAAACGGATCATTGCTATTCAACATGTTACCCTGTCGTCGAAGTGGGACTACACATTCCTTAAGAAGTTTGTGGTCAAACGACAAGACGAAGTGGAATATGACTTCTGTGAAGCGAATTTTCCGAGATTGTCACTAAACGACATTAAAGATATGTATCTTGCGAAGGTACAAGGATGAATACGACAATTCTCTACAACTATCCAACACGAGTACATCAAGTCTCTGCTTATCTTCATCAGAAGCATCGTGATCCAAGAACGTGTATAAGACATTCAACTTACCGTGGAATCTTATCAGAAACTTGTAAGCCTCACAAAACCTCAACTAGACCTTCTCGACATAAACCAACTTGCTCAGTACACCCGTATCAAGAAACCATTTGGGGTAGTCTACAGAAGTGAACTACACCACAATTGCTTCATGGCGTGCAAAGAGCTACACAAGTTTGGGGATCACACATTGAAGAAAGTCAGGGACAGTTTAGCTTATCGGTTAAAAGAGATACATGAAGGCATAGGGTCACAGAAGAGATTGAATTCGAGGGACAGAAGGGATGTTAAGAAGATCATCACGCGGATTGATGAAAGGTTGTTCAGGCGCGATCTAAGCAGAACATTGGAAGTTTCGTTGGTGGTCGTCCAAGCATATCTCTCACTGGCTATCAACGTCCAGAACGCATTCCCAGAGTTATTGCTGGAATACCTGAGACACCTGGTACCCCTTGATATGTTTCTCTTATAATTATCTGGATGTGTGATGTATATATAATTATGGCTTGTACACACATAACAGTGTACAACCCGTACTTGTAAATAAAGGACCCTGTGGTACGCTTCAGTGGCACAATCCTTATAAAAGGAGCGAAAGCTTCTTACTTTTGAGTAAAACTTATCAAAACTTTCACTTTTCAAAGTTTTGATCGAAAGGACAAGTACTTCCCTTTATGTTTTTCAAAACCTCAAAAGTTAATATCACTTGTTGAGGGGGAGTATTTGCTTAAAACTTTGTTCACAAATTGTTCTTCGTGGAAATTTTCCCACAAAACTCAAAATGGACATATTCGATAACAAAATTTCGTCAAAAAATAACATTTATATGCCATTTTTTAGGGGGAGAAAAATTATGTGATAAGAAATATGTTGTGAATTGCTATTGAATCTTCGTACTAAAGACTTAACTCTTGAATTGACGAGATCTAAACTGTCATACATCGAAAAGATCCATCTTCCAAGACTTATCCAAGCAGATCGTACTCTAATCGAGAAGCTCTTGATAGACATGAACTTTGTGGGTTTGACAACCTTCGAGGTTTGTCCACACCTTCAAGGTAGTTATTAGAGCTAGTTGTCACCTAAAAGCTGACAATGCAACCCTTTAACTATGCAACGTAACCGTGTCTCGCGGGAAATTGTCTATCTTTAGTTGATCAATTCAAAAGTATGTGCTCTTCTCTCACCGTGGAGATTTCAGTCAAAATACTTAAGCACGTGTGGAGGGGGAGTATTTCTGCAAAATCCTAAACTCTCCACAGTGGTACAAAATGCTTTTAATCATAACCACTTTGAGAGATTTTTCATGAAAATGGTTTTATGGCAACATAGGTTAGTCATGGAGTTATAAGGTGACTAAGGTTAGGAATAACCGTCCTATAATCCGCCATAGCCGGAGGGATCTACCCAAGGACACCACTAATAGTTAGAATTTAGAAGTCCTTAGGTATGATTATAAAAAGGAGAAAATGAGAATCGGAGAAAAAAGGAGTTAAAGAATTAAAAAGAAATGTAAAGAAAAGGGTGAACAGAAATAGCCCTCCAAATTATTCAACTTAGGGTAGACACCAGGTTCAATTCATATGCTACTGGCTGTCACTAGATGACACCGGTATTGAAGATCAAAGTCATCATGGACCCAGTGACGCATGCACTAAACCTTCTTAGGCACTCAAGTTTCTCTCAACAGAAGCTTGTTTCATTCTCACAGGGAACCCTACATAAACTATCGGCTTTCTTAGAGATTCTTTGGTATTGAAGAAGGAGACCTCTCCCAATCTCCGCTCAAGAAAACCAAAGCGCACTATTGAGTCTAGAGCCACGAGATTCATCAAAAGACCTTAGGTACACTTGATGATTCATCGCTGTCGCTCAACAATAAGAACACAAGTGATACATTATCGAGTCCTTCACATATCTTAGCAACTGTCGAGAACATTTATGAGGGGTTCACAACTGTGATCCTCGGTGATTGAATGGAAACTCCGCCAGGTCAACATCAAACAACCTTGACAAGAGTCACTGGTAACTCCTAGTGGGTTACGCTTAGTGTGTCTCAAACGGTCTACAATCGTGGGGTGATGCTTGGTGTAACTCAATGACTCACCGAGAGCGTAGGTGTACTTGATACATCGCGTTATCTCACTTGTGGGAATCTAGTTCAGGAACAGCCTTTGTGAGAATTAGAGTCGTGTTTTCACACTATGCTGTTAACATACTCGAAGTTCAAACTTGTAAGCGCTAGATTATTTCTAACCCATGTTTTATGTTTTCTTCTTATGGATGCTCGCGGGTAGAAAAGATCGTGCAGATTCTTCACATGCTCATGCCAACAACAACACTAATAAAATTTCTCTCAAAAGGCAGCACAAAGTCAGAATGATTCTTCATCAATGCCAAAGAATCTACAAAGTTTAAAGACTAAGAGAACTACATCAGGACTGAAATTCAACGTTAAAGAGTGTGTGAGCATGTTGAATAAAGACGAGGAGACACTGGAGCAATGAAGCGAACCTGATGCAGACAACCACAACATACTATCACTATCACCACAAAGAACAAAGATCAAAGAACAAAGATTAATGAAGACGTCAAAGCTGAAAACATTTGAATAAACATAGACAACTTGTTGTATCTTAAGTTCTTGTGTGGTACATCTTTAACTTAAAAGATGGCTCATGTTACGTAAAACATTTGAATAAACACTTTGTTGATCATCAGGTTTCAAATGATTTCAAAAGCCTTATATAAACACACTTAGGTTTGGATTTTGGACTTGTGCTTATTCGAGTTTTAGAAATGGAACATGGAACGTTTTAAATCACTTTGAATGTTTATAAACAAGAAGGAAATGAATTTTGAAGAAAACCACACAATTCATGTATACATGCATATACACGACACTTAGTAGAAAATGCACTTACAAAAGATAGCAGATAAACGGTTCCATTAAATGCGTTTAAATTGTAAACAAAACACAAAAGAGTCCCTAGCTGAGATGGTTGGGTGGCCAGGATTTGCATTGGAGGTCTGTAGTTCGAATCCTGCATATGGCACTTTTCCTTTTTTTTTGTTATTCTTACAGCTTTAGCCTTTTGGCAGTTTTAATCCCCCATTTTCAACACTTATCACATTTACTTACAACCTTCATAAATTTGAAAGTTACAATCTATTGACATTTTTCTTAAAAACCTTAACAAGATTTGGAACTTACATTATTTTTACAATTTCAATCCTCAAGTTCGATACTCCGACACTTTTTACCCAAAACTCTTTATACGCTTTAAATAACTTTATATCATTGTATCATTCTTCGTTTAAATAAATATGATTAACATATATTTGTTTGACGACATCATTCGCGTAAACTTTAAATGATATAATTGTCCTAATATATTATTTCCCCCAACTTCAATAAATATAACTTATATATATTTAGACCCTCGAAACCCAAACAAATTTAATAATTACTTCTCTACTTATATATATTTATCATTCGACAATACTTGAGCCAATATTCACAAAAAATTTTGAAACGATTTAAACGTAAGCATTGCCACACAAGCAACATTAAACTCAACCACTTGTAAACACTTAAATTAATTACACATTCAAATCGTGAGCACTCAAAACTGCAAACTAAGACTTGCCCTCTCGTTCTTAGGTTCCGGGTAGGAGCCACTACTATATCACACTTGATCTCTTTGTGCTAATTCACTACTACTAAGATAAGTTTATATCCCCACTTTTACTCTTATTACTTGTTTTATAAAACTATGGGGTGAGAAACATGCAAAACTCTTTTCGGACCTGAAACTGAAAACACTATTACGTGAAACAACCTTAAATCCCAACTATGCTACCATTAGTTCCCTTTGGGGAGACGCGATTGTGATGAATAGATCTATTGAGGATGACACCCCCGTTCGAGTTTGACCAGATAGGCAAACGTCGGGCGTATATCATATCGTATTGATTGAGTGTACCGGAAATACACTTACTGGGATTTTATTTATCATGCTTCTAGATGCATGCACACTGTCGTAGTTTCGGTCGCAAGAACTTGGTACTAGCGTAATAGCCTTTTTGCATATAGTGTCATTCACGGAGATGCTATATGTACAACTGTGGTCCAACTTGACAACTTTATTACTTAAACCTGTGAACTCACCAACCTTTGTGTTGACATTTTAGCATGTTTTTCTCAGGTTTACTTATTGGCGTGGGCATTGGCAAGGGCATTCGTTGAAGATTGGCATCCAAAGTGTTTCCAAACATTTTAATACAACTTTTAATGGGACAACATATATTTTTATGGGCTTTACTTCCGTACTTTGAAACAATGATGTGAAACTATTTTTTAAATCAATCTATATTTTGAAAATAGAATAGAATTTCCATTATTTATTTCCTTGTGTTGTGTATATTGATTTAGTAGCACCCCATGACCCGAACGCTTCCGCTGTGAAATTTTGGGGGTGTTACAGGTTCATGGATGAAGTCATTCAGACTTCATCAGTTAAAACCAGAGCGAAGAAAACTGGGAGTTCAGGTAGTACTACAAAGAAGTCCAAGTCCAAGATCAACAAAAGAGTCATAAAGAGGAGAATTCCTTCTCAAGTTGTAAAAACCGAACCTTCTCCTGAGCTCACATCACAACAAGATGAGGACTCAGAGATGGAGTCAGATGAACTTGTGATTTATGAAGAAGTTCATGTCAATGACTCCAGTAAAGAGAAAGAGAAGAAAAAAAGTCCAAAACTTGAGGAACTTGAGGAGGATAATGACGCCTACAGATCAGAGGATAAAAGTGACAAGACTGACAAAGGGAGGAGACCTTTAATTGCTGAAGAACAACAAGACTCAGATTCTGAGTATGATCTTGAGGATGAAGAAAGACAATTTCAGAAAACTCTAAAGCAGAAGAGGATGGAACATCAAGCCTCTACCTTTGCGGCTAATCAACCCGGCGGGGTAGGAGGTTCAAGTAGTGGTGCTCTGCATAATGAAGAACCTACTCATGTCACCCAACTCCAATCCGATCCGGTTAATTAACCCGGTAAGGACACGGGTTACAACACTAAGGTTACTGTTCAGGAAGAGGAACCACAACAACAACAACAAGAAAATGAGGAGATGTATGATGCTGGAGGAGATTATAATGATCAGGAGGAAAGGATCACTGATGATGACATTCTAGAGGGTGCAGAGGAGATTAAACGAAAAGAGGCTGAAGCAGAAGCGGCTAGGGCTGAAGTGGAACGTCTGAAGAAGGAAACCGACAATTATATCATCGATAACCCATCTCACAAACCTCAATCGTCTTCTGAAACACCACTTGACACCTCAACAAGACCTGAATCATCATCACACTCATCCCCTCCACCAACACATACAGCAACAAAATCAACAAAAAAAATCATTTAAGAAGAAAGTTGATATGTGGATGTCTCGTGCAAAGACCAAAATTCAAAAGGAGGTGAAATAGTCCTAGACAAGAAAGCAAAACCGTTTAGAAGCTCAAGTCAACACATTGTCCGACATGGTCACTGACCTAAATGCACCGATGTCCTCTTTCCAAGAATCCAAAGATGCAATCCAGAAGTTTCTCACCAGGGATGTTTAGGGAGAGATGAATCAACTAATCATTAACTATGTTCGGACATTTCTTAGTGAAAACATTCCGAAAGTCACCAGAGAACTCTTCAAAAGACAACTGCAACCAATGTTAAAGACTATGGTTAAGCAGATTATCACAACAACACAGGTGGTAATGGAAACAAAACCGGTCAAGCCCCCAGTCGTTACCGAAGAAGAGTTAATTACTGAACAGGTCACGAAAATGGCTGCTAGAGCTGATTGTTTGAGCAAGGAAGATGAACAACTCTACGATCTTCTAGTTGCAAGACAACTTCGCACACCAAGCAAAGAAGATGCGGGAAAAGATAAAAAGACCAAGGAAAGATGACGATCAAGATCTGAACCCCAGTTCCAAGAAATAAAAGAAAACCAGAGGATCATCATCATCCATGCCACCACCTCCAACAAACACTGCCACCACCTCCACTCAACAAGCTGCTCAACAACCTTCATCTGATAAGCCTAAGGATTCTGACACCACACCACCATTTGAGAAAACCGGTGATCATTTTACCTAAACTGGTGAGGATGACTATGAGAAACTTATGCAGGTTTTAATATTTATATAGTCTCATTATACCTATGGTCTACCCTAATGCAATAACGGGCAGTGTACCCGGTCGTGTGTAGTGTAGTATTTGGTAAAACCGAGGTCGTCCCAAGAGCTATGTGTAATGGATTATTACTAATTCTAGGTGTCATAAATTTTAATAATGATTTCGATAAGGAATTAATTAACTACTAAAGCAGATAAAAGCAGATAAAAGGCAAAGGTTTAATCAATAGAGGAGAGTGGTGCTAACCTAGTTAATCCTCCTAACTAGTAATGTCTATGTCTACTTACTTCCAATTACTTCACGTGGGGTCAAATTCGAGAGGACATCATTTGGTCAATTCGCCCTAACCTATCAGCAAAGATGCCACCACTGGAGAAGTCAGGTGTCCCTTCATAAGTCCAGTTGGTCCTGGTACCCTAAGCCAAGTCATTAAGTACTGCTACATGCTAGATTTATAATAATGAGTGCCCGGGCGTTAGCAATTTAATCACTCACCCCCTAATTCTTAAGTTCATCCAAACGGTATGTGATCAGTTGGTCAAATCGCACAAGTAGAAAGGGTCGTCGGTTGGTCATATCTTACCCTTCCGTCTCGATCTACTCACTTAGGGTCAGTTGGTCATATCTCTAAGCAACTAGCCTCACCGCCATTCAAAACTACCAAACAAGGGTAGCTACCAATAAACTATGCATGCATCTTGTAACACCCCGCCTTATCTCGACCACAATATTGTCCGCTTTGCGTAGGCTCACGGCTTTGTTTTTGTGGCCTCATTTGAAGACTTCCTACAGTCACCCAAGCCAAGATTACTACTCTCATGAGCACGCTTAACCCACGGTTCCTAAGAACTCCACCATGAGAGACCACAAACGCGTTGTGTTATTATAAGGCGAATGTTATCTTATGAGCCCAACATCTCTCCGAGCCACACCGATGTAGGATTTGCCTAGGGTGTTACAATCACCCCCCAGGGACTCATCGTCCTCGATGAGGTTTGCCCACCATCCCGAACGGCTCGGGAGTGGCTCGATACCACTTGTAACACCCCGCCTTATCTCGACCACAATATTGTCCGCTTTGCCCGTAGGCTCACGGCTTTGTTTTGTGGCCTCATTTGAAGACTTCCCAGGTCACCCAAGCCAAGATTACTCTCACATGAGCACGCTTAAGCGCAGTTCTAAGAACTCCACCGCAGATACCACAAAGCGTTGTGTCATTATAAGGCGAATGTTATCTTATGAGCCCAACATCTCTCCAGGCCACAGCCGATGTAGGATTTGCCTAGGGTGTTACACATGCACTTAGAAATTATTATACGGAAGTAATGTAAACCCAAACAAAACAATTAAGGAATCATAACTAGGCCAACACTAAGACTTAGCCGCTCATATTAACCATACAAATCAATTCAATATTCAAAGTTACGAAATACATGAATCAAAAGTAAAGAAAAGATAAAATGCTAATGCTTATCGTAGGGGAGTGATTTCTCCCTTGGAGACAGCTCCGTATGCTCCTCTAGATCTGCCTTTGGCTTCTTCCCATGTTCTTTGGTTGTGGTGTGTCGAATGGGATGCTTTGAAATTCTGAAAATCATGGGGTATTTATAGGCTAGATCTGGGTTACGGCGTAACTAATATAAGAATTACGCCATAATCTTCAATTCCTTCGTAATTTGCATTAGATCTACTGGTTACGGTGTAACCTTATGAGTGGTTACGTCGTATCTTCAATATTACTTAGTTACACCGTAGTTGAGAAATAGTTACGGCGTAGTTATCAGCGGCGTGGAACCTCATTTGACCTAATATAGTTACGTCATAGTCATTGGGGAGAGTTACGCTGTTACCTTCTGATGAGTTGGTTTTCTGAGTCACGCTTTAGTTACGACGTAATTTGAGAGATGAGTTACGCCGTAACTTCTTCAAAGTCAGCATACTATGATAAATCTTTGATATTTCTCCAATTCCGCGTCTCTTTAGCTCAAATGCTCGTAATTTACCTGAAAGTGGAAAACAATGGAAAACAAGCGTAAATCCATATAAACGATATACATTACAAGCATTATCGGGGGAAATTGACACGTAATATTCAGGACTATTTGATGTTATCAAATATCCCCTCACTTGAACTCTACTTGCCCTCAAGTAGACCTTATTAGAAAGATTTCTAAAAAGATATCTCCCATAACTTGGAGAATATAAGTTTATAAATCCCTTATTCTAGAATAAAACAAAACCGAACACCTCACAAAATGGGAACGAAACACTCAACTCTCTCAACTATTCTAAGTGTCAATTTTGGGGTGATAACTCAATCGCACAGTCATAGCATGTATTCTATCATAAGCTTGGCGGTTACACAAATCTCCACCACTAGAGTTAGGGGCTCAACAATTCTCGAAGGCAATAGGGGTAGACACGACAAGGGTTAAGGGGTGATTCGTCATTACTAACATGTCACGGCGAAGTGGACAAAATCAATGATACATGACCAAATCCATGGCCAAGACACCAAATATTGCTCGCTGCATCACCTAGACACGATTCATTGCTAAAGGGTAGGATAAGACATGAGATATATAAATGGTGTAAAATAAAAATCAAGCAGGTAGTTTAAATCTATAACCAAGTCATCACCACTTACTGTCCGCCCAAAGTTCAAGCTTTGAAGTCAAGAAACCGGATCATAAAATACTAGGTAGATGTGTCATTAGAGGACGTCGTGATGGGCACACTACCTTTTTTCCAACTGTTGGCATAATTACCAACTCTAATCTTCAAATGTGACCGAGGTGGCCTCCTTGATACTAAATCTATTAAGCTTATAACATAGTGCTTATAACAATGCACTTTTACAATAACTAAATAACATAACAATATATATATATATAGTAGGGATCCAATGAGAAGTAAATTAAAATAAGAAGTGGTGAGAAGTGACCAAAACCATGCATTTTAGATGCAACGACTTGCATTAGATGCATTTATATTCATATAGATGCAACATGTTGAGTTTCGAAAGTTAATTTGATGTATAGATGGTGCAAATTGATTTTCATGATTTCGGCACGTGCAGAGGAACAAAAAACAAGAGAAATCATGAAATGCATCTAATATACGTATATGCATCTGATTAAAAGATAGAAAACATACTATGGTACATTATAATGCATATAAGATTATAGGGATGCATCTAATTTAGGTCGATGCATCTCGGATTTGGGATTATAGTTCTTCTTATTCCTTCTTATTTTAAGTAATCTTCTTATTTGATCCTAATTCTATATATATATATATATATATATATATATATATATATATATATATATATATATATATATATATATATATATATATATATATATATATATATATATATATATATATATATATATATATATATATATATCGAATCATTTTTTCAACATAAAAATAATCAACTAAACATAATATCCCCCACTTGAGATGAACAATGGGAACTCGGGGTCTTCAATGATCTTCAAAAATATGTCGTCGACGAAAGTGTGATTTCCGAACCTTTCCACTTGAACCTTGAACTTAGGCAAATGATGACTTCCCAATTACAAATAAAGACTACAGAGTAGGCTAAGGTGTATAGGTGTATCGAAACAATATGTTGGGTTAACAAAATGAAAGGAATGGCTCAGATGGGTGTATCTAGGCGTATCTTGCACTAAAGGTGAGTGCAACAAATGGGTTTCACACGGGGGTCGAGAAGTCGAGGTGACTAATCGATAAACACACAATGGTAGGCTATTTGGGTGATAATCCTATAATATTGCCTTCTAAAACTGAAAAGTCCAAATACATCAAGCTAACTCAACATACCTCGTCTATGGTCTCGAAATGATGCAAAGGCCAAGTTCTAAAGTTTACAAGCTACCGACACACTCATAATTTGGTGGATTTGGGGTAAAATATTGGAAACGGATTAGGGTAATCTCACCATATAATATCAAGGGTTGTATGTGCTCGGCTAAGATCTAATCTAGTTAGGTTAAGAAAAACATGTCAAAATTTTAAAATTGGCATAATTTTTCAAAATAAACTAGAAAAACGAGGGCAAAATAAAGTTCAAGAGATAATTCTACTGCCGTCCCCCTAATTGAATTGTACAAAGTGAAGGATATTAGTTTTCACATACACATCAAACCATAACAACCAGGTGGCGTATAAGTGGAATTCTAGAGAGAGAAAGTTAGAGGTTTAGGGAACTTTAGTGAGAGAAAGAAAATTCTTATTATGAGCTCCAACTCTCTACCTTGGGAGGTAGAGAGTATTTATAGTCTTACATAAACGCCACACAACGGGTGTGGATCGGGCATACAGTGGGTAAAGACCGTCGTCCTCCACGGTGTTACTTAACTAAATACTACTTAACTTAAAATAACTATGACTACGAGCTTTTAACGATTACATATACTTGAGGTGACCGACTCTTTAATACACGGAATTTCTAATTCCTAACAATCTCCCAAGGAGGTCACCTCAATCATGTACTAAAATTACATTGAATACAAATAGATATTACATTAACAATTGTTCTTGCATTCTTGATGTAGTCCTTTGCTCCTAAGCTCGTAGTCATTAATTCTTCACATTGCATGTTTGGTTACTCCAAGTGGAGGTCTTTTATCGATCCACGTGATAATAAATTTGAGCCACTTTGAGATCATCACTATCAAAAATCTCGAGACATCCTTTGTGGTGTTGGTATTATGTGATGTTGTGACTTTAGGACCGACATGCTCACATTCGGATCATGATATCTTCTCATCGAGTAGCGGAAGCTTTAGTTGATTCATGATATAGGCGCAGTAGCGAAGCATGGAGTGAAAATATCGAGTCATTGATGCACTAATCATGATTTCTTTTGAGATGAATGTGTTAAGTGAGCATGCGGCTATGGATTGACCGCTTCATTCTGATCAGCTGCAAACGTCGGGTGTACCTGCATACAACAGTTAGCAATAAATCGCACGAAAGTGTCTTTGATCACTTTTGTTGAATTGAGGTACAATGTATGATCGTAATATTTATTGTGTTGATGATTCGGGTGGTCTTGGATGATCAAAATACATGTTTGCCATAGTTAGAGAGTTAGTAGAGAGAGAGGGTGTTCTTGCTAGAGGTTTACACAAAGGGAATATTAAATTGAATGACAAGAAGCACCACCCCTTCCATCCATGGAAGGGGTATTTATACTTACAAATAGTCGACCTCCTATCGGCCTGTGGATCAAGGATACAGTGGGTAAAGACCCGTCCTTCCTCCACGGTGTTGCTCTAAACTAAACTACGCTACAGACTAACTAATAAACTGCTAAATAACGTAAATAACGACACGTCTACGAGCTAACTTATGCTAGATCATAATTAGGGTGACCGACACTTTAACATGGAATTTTCTAATTCCTAACAATCTCCCCCTAAGGGAGGTCACCCCATGAAATACATTTTGCTTCCTAGCATTCTATCTTTGACTTCGTTCTTGAGCTCGTAGACTTCAATTCTTCAATTCTGCAATCTTTGTGCTTAGCGGTGATTCTTCCAAGTCCGCATAGATTAGTACTTTAAGTGGAGGCCTTTGATCCGATCCACATCTTTGATGATCTTCGAGCTTTCATTGAGATCATCACCACAATAAATCTCTCGGATCATCCATAGTTGTGTTGCCTTCATGTGATGTTGTGACTTTCGGACCGACATGCTCACACTTTTGAATCATGACATCTTTCCATCGAGTAGCGGAAGCCTTCATCGGTTCATGATATTTGCGCAGATGAAGCATAAGCATAGTATGAAATATCGAGCCGGGTTATGTAGATATGCACCGTCATGATTTCTTCAATTAAGTGTGGTTCTTTGTGAACATGCGGCATTGGATTGACTCCTCAATTCTAATCACCGCAATCGTTGGGTGTACCGCATCTGACAGTTAGCAATAAAGCGCCTAAAGTGTCTTTGATCACTTTCGTTGAATTGAGGTACACGCCCACGGTTCCCCGCTGATCGAGACAAATCTTGCTGTGATCGGTAGGATTCCTAAGAATCTCCTTGACAGGTTTCGCGGTTGTTCTAGTCGTTCTCAAACCGGAACGTCTCAAAGAAGACAACACGGAGTGAGTGAACCAATAATTGAGATTCACCGATTGATGAAAATTGATTTGAAAACAATCGCGTATTGCTTAGAATAAAGAGTTTTGCAATCTGACGAAGGTTTTATGAGAAAGATCAATTTTCAATCAAAACACTTTTGTATTTGAAAATAGTACACAATCGACGAGCTAGCGAAAGAAGAGATTCGCACATCGAACGGTTTTTCTAAAAGTATTTTATTCAATCGAGATACTTTTGTGTTTGAAAACATGAATACACATTCGACGTGCTAGAGAAAAGAAGGTTTGCACATCGAACGGTTTTCCAAAAGTATTCGTCAATTCCAATCTCGGACCAAGGTGATTCAAGATTGAATCTCCCATCGTTTCTATCCGGTTGTCACAAGTTTGATCTTACGAGAAGATCTCACATGTCACCCACCAAGAGCTTGTTTGATGTAGGCTCTAGAAGGATTTCCATCTTCATTGTGAATATTCTTACATATCACTCGGATGTTTTGGCAATACCACAAGGATAATGCGTAGGACTCTTAATATACATACTTACTTTCCACATTGTGTGAAAAAGCAAGTCTTCAAGAATTTAGTGTCCTAACGAGATATTGTGGATGATCTCTTGGCTCTAGACTCAATAGTGCATTTTGGTTCCTTTGCGAAGACTAGGGAGAGGTCTCCTTCTTCAATATCAACAATCTCTAAGAGAAAGTCGATAGATTATGTAGGTTCCCGTGAGAATGAAACAAGCCCTTTAAGAGGAACTTGAGTGGTTTGGGAAGTTGTAGTGCGATGCGTCCTTCGGGTCCATGACGTCTTGTCTTCAATACTGCGTTACCTTAGTAACCACCAAGAGTATATGTATTGAACCCGGTTTACGCCCCTAAGGTTGAATTGATGGATGGCTATTTCTTTTCACCCTTTCTCATTCATTCCTTTTCATTCTTCAACCCCTTCAAGCTTACCGAGACTTCATAACTAGAACCTTGTTGGGTTTATTCGAAGACTAGCTCTGCCTCATCCGCACTCTTCCCATATCTCACTTTTCTCCTTTTTTCATCATACCTAAAGACTCTACACTATCTAGTGGATTGTCCCTGGGTAGATCCCTCCGGTTCTGGCGGATTGTGGGAACAAATACCTAACCTAACCATCCTTATAACACCATGCATAAAGTAAATTGGTCGGTCTTTTGGTACAATTCATTCTTCCTTAAAACCAATTGAAAAATCATTTGGAAAAACAATCAAGGTACTTATGATACGAGATCAAAGCATTTTGTACCTTAATAGTTTTGATCGTTTAGAAAAATGCTCCCCCTCAACATGTGCATATGATTTTGAAATTGTTTAGCACATGGAGGCAAGAGTTCTTTGAAATACTTTCTTGATCACAATTTCCATGGAAAAAGCCATTTGATTTTCATGGTAAAATTCTCCCCCTCAATATGTGCATAGGATAAGTGAAATCATTTTTATCACATAGAGGCAAGAGTTCTTTTGAAGCACATCCACAATCACAAAAGCCATTAAGAAACCATTTGAAAACACAATCAAGGTACTTTATAATCTCTTTTAAAAAACTTTTGTACCTCGATGGTTTTGCTCCCCCTCAATATGTGCTTCGAGATTCGAAAGCGTTTAGCACATATGAGAGAGCGACTGCATTAAACCAATCGTTAACGATCAAATTTTATCAAATTTCATTATTAAATCACAAATTCTCCCCGATCAAAATATCAAATCCTTTGAGATTTTGGATCCCAAGTGATTTAATTAGGTTTAGAAAACATGGGAGAAAATGTGGCCTTGTTTAAATACTCATCTGGTTTTTGGATAAATCCTCCTCCTCAACATGTGCATTGTGTAATTGAAATCGTTTGGCACATGGAGGCAGGAGTGCCTTTGAAGGACTAAAACCAATTTCATTAAAATAGATTTGAGATTTAAATCACAACCTCTCACCCGATCAAAGATTTCAAACCATTTGAGATTTGTGATCCCAACTGATTTAAATCATTTAGAAAGATTTGGGGAAAGACGTGGCAAGATTCAATTTTGAAAGATGACAGATATGGACCATTTTAAGACATTAAAGATTGTTAGTGTCAGGTATGATAGTTTTAAGAGATCTTTTAAGTAAAACAAAACAATTTCACAATCAAACAAGAAGAAAAGATTTCATTTTGAAAGACCTTGATTCTAAAGAAAAATCATACCATGACATAACATTAAATCTTTAGATCACCACTTTTGTTGTACAAAACGGACTTTTGAAGATATATTGTATGAAAATATTTTAAATTAAATCACTCTCCCTCAATCGATGACCAAGTCGATAATTGAGTGACTTAAGTTTTGATAAAATGAAGTCCGGTGATTTTCAAAATTTAGTCCAATATATTTTCAAAACAATATATTCCATTTTCAAAACAATTTATTCAAATTTATTCAAAATTGTTTAAAAATGGTATCCTGCACAAAGAAACGTTAGTGGTTGAGAAGCTTCCGTTGTTGTTGTTGTAGGGTTGGAAGAAAAACCGTCTGCAAATGCAGTGAGACTTCTTCTTACGTTGCATTTTGAATGCCAACTAAGGTCCAATTGCTGAAGAAAACTATCTGCTGATGCAGTAAGACCTCTTACGTTGCATTTCATGCCAACTCTCCATTGAAGTCCAGTTAAGCTCCGTTTCTTCATTTGTCAACCCAAGATATAGTTACCCTTTCCTTTCGGCATCCAATCATCTTCAATTGTGGGATCCGGATCGGGAACATTCTTATAACCAAAATACCTGCATACGTTAGTGAACACACATACAAATATATGGTGGTCGACAACACCCAAACAAAGAATCGACTAATAAAAGTCAATCCAACATATCAATCGGATCATGTAAGGTATGGGAATAATGTGTTTCTCAAACTCTAATCATCTAAACCTAACAATCATATCCTAGAAACCTAGTCCTTCAACATAGGCAATTATATTTTTCGGATAAGCAAGTAGGATAATTAAGAAAGTCCGTTAGATGATATAAATTTGAAAACATTCTCCCCTCAATCAATGACTTATTTTTCGAAAAGATTAAAAGCGTTGAAGTCATTGATTGAGTTTTCAATTTTCACAAAATCTCTTAATTTGATAGATTTACAAGCAACTCATTTACCACCATTTTAGAAAACAACAAATATTTTTCGAAGAATTTATAGACGGAAAAATATTTGAGTAGGAACAATGATCCTTGACATACTTTCCTCATTTGTTTTTAGGATAAGTGCACGAAATATTTGAAAAATTAGTTTAGCGCAGCACTTTCCTTTCATTTGAAGAGCGGGTTGCTATCTGAAATAATATCAAACCATAGTTAAAGCACGGGTTACAGTCTGAAGTAACTGCAAGCCATATTTTGAGACATGTTAAGAAAAAAATATTTACACCTCCTGCTCGAACTTCATCTAAAGTCCCGTGCCATTATTGAATGACATTTCTAAGACCGTAGATGTTATCGATACCAGAAGACATGTCATGAGAAAATAATATTTTTGGTATTTTTCAAATTTTCTGATTTTTATGGGTTTTTGTTGGTTTTATATTTTTCTATTTTGTTTTAGTTGGTTTTATATTTTTGTATTTTGTTTTTATTGGTTTTATATTTTTGTATTTTGTTTTCTGATAAATATTTACAAAGATAGAATAGATGATATAGTTAAAGAAGATGATGATCTGTATGCGAGATAAGGATATCGAGCGACCCGTTGTAGAAGATAGAAGTCATCATCCTAAAACTTTCACCACCAAAGCTTCCGAGGCTCTTACATTGAAGAAAGAAATTGAACCATCGAAAGTGAGACTCGCGACTTCCCCAAACCGAAAATCCTTTGGATGAGCAGATTCAAGCTCTATTTCAAGCTTTCCTTAGCTGGCACACAGAGATGCACACCATAATCATAAATCCATTTGCTCCATTTAAGAACGATAATCGAGGTTCTTCGTTCGGGTTATATCATCCGAGAGAAGAACAATAACGTTTCATCCCACTCTTGAATACCTCTTCTCAAATTCCTTTTCCACCAAGTCCGAAGCAATCCATTCCAAAAGGTGTCGAGACCACTTCCCGAGTAGTTGAATTGATGCGATCGGTCTCTTAGACTAGAGCTCACGAACCCGAATACACATACCGAAGACAAAGAAACTTATACCATCAAGTAGCAGATTAAGTCCAATAGCCAAAGAATAACCCCGATGTATACTTTTCTCTCCTCAAGAAAGTGTATGAAGCTCAAGAACCCGGCACCAATGCCCAAAGAGAGAATAATCGATAACATTGAAGAAGCGGGCCGAATCATCGATTATCTGCGGGTGACAATCTCTGCGGATGTCAACACGGAATAAGTGATTATATCTCGAATCACGATTAAGCCCTCGTGTAAAACAGTGAGCATCCCCAATGTACACAATATCTATCCCGATGATTGTGATAAAATCAAAATCATCACACACTTGTGTACCTCTTTCATCTTGAAACTAACTCTTCCATCTCTTCCCCACGTCGTTGGAATAATAACACAAAAGCCTTCATGAGTAAAACCTTGAGTTTCTCTGCGGTCATGACATTTGTTTTACCGGATATCTTCAATCACGTAGAAGAGTTAAGTTCATCAAGTTTACTCGTCATGAGTCAAACCTTGAGTTTCTCTGCTGTAATAACATTTGTCTTCCGGGATATCTTCAATCACTTAGAAGAATTAAGTTCATCAAGTTTACTCGCTTTGTGTTTATATGTGAGTCTCCTTTCTCCTTGATGGTTTTGACACTTGAGTCGGCAACATAGTATAAGCCCAAATACTTGAAATCTTTATGAGAAGAACACTTGAACTCTTGTGAGAATCAACATCTTGAAAACTCTCTCGACTATTTTATCAACCCTTATGTAGACAATTTGAAGAGACCATCAAGAAGAAAACCCGCTATACCATACTTGAAACTCAAGTCAACTTCCCACATTTGTATCTTAAGCTTGCACCTAATGATGGAAGAACGGTGTAGAGAATTTATGCTTCAAGCAAATCTCTAAGTACTCACTACCCAAACAAAGTATGAGACATTAACACCTCTTGCGATTATCCACACCGTCATATCGTGTGACATCGAGTAAAACAAAGTAACTCCTAATAGTGATAGTTAACGGTCTTCAACCATCCACCTTGATTGCTGGTAACTAGATAAACCAAGTCTTCAACTCAAATTCTTAAGCCCGAGCAAGTTATCAAATAAGAACACGCCTTTGTGAAAGTCAACTTCAATCTCAAATAAGTGATAAATGATTAACTCAAGTAATCACCTTGTGTCAAATGTCCAACAATAGTCAATATCAACGTCTCGAGAAGTCATCGCTAAAGAATATGAGCACGTCTAATTGGGAATTGAATCGACTTATAACTTTCTCCCAATTAGTGCTCTCCCTAAACCGACAATCTGTTTGATAAATGCCCAAATTAAGAAGAAGTCTTTAGATCATTAAATGCAACTCGTCTTTAGTCTTCTAACATGTAGCGAAAATGTAGAGCAGATGTAGACTCGACCTTCTTCAAGATTGTGCGGTTGGGAATAGTTAGTTAACATCTTCAACTCACACCAAAAGCATCCCACCAAAAGCATCCCAATTAACTTACATCTTGCAAATCCCTTAACTAAAATCCTCCCAATCAAACAAGAACGAAAGATGTTCATCAAGGAAATCAAGAATCGTGTCATAACGAACACACAAGATGGTAACACCAAACTACCAATCACATCAAACAAGAACAGAGAGATTGTTCGGAATCATCATGTTGATGTATACGTGAAGCATTAACCGGAAGCACTTTGTCGATAAACTCATCAATCCGAGTGAAGATGTCAACCACCGACTCTTAGAAGAAACTCCATGTAAAGATGATCCGATAAGAAGAAGCTCGATTCTTACATGAGTTTAGAGCCGTATGACCATTAATATTCTCAAATGTCAATCAACAATGCAAAAAATTCACACTTCTTCTCCCCCTCAAGAATTGCATACGGAGATGCCATTCTTGACTAAATAAGTGAAAATCATCCGAATGTTCTATTCACACTTCTCCCATAAAATCAAGACAAGATGTCGCCATCTTCATTATAATCGAGCAAGTGGAATGAGAAAACAATCGGTGGTAGCCGGTTCACTTGATGACCAAGCGCATGGAAAAAGTATGAAGTATGTTGATGAGAATGGTCATAATATGAAGATTTCTCTTCTTGGAAGATAAAGCGACCGACACGCACACCTTTCTTTTCTTTAGAGAACGAGGCTGTCTTGATGTGAGCAGACGTCATAATCTCTCTTTTTCATCTCTCTTAGCAAAACATGTAATCAACCCCATTATCATTCAAGAGGCTTTTTGTCGTGACGGTGATGGAGATAACCCAATATGATGAATTTGACCTTGATGTAAACTAACCCGAACTCGTGACTTAGACTTGCACATATGTAACAAAGAGCGGTGCCGAGAATTCATGCCCCTTTGAATCTCTAAGTACTCTATACTCTTCAACCAACGAACCATCAAGTAATAGACGACATTACCTCTTGAGAATCCACAATTGAATGTGACATCGAGCACTACAACGTAACTCCTTTAAGTGATAGTTATTTTGAGGTGATAAGAGCCCAATTCCCCAAGTGGTAAAAGAAGAGGTAAAAGTCACCCAACAATAACTAGATTTCCAAGTCTTCGTTTTTGATAATAAGCTCGAACAAGGATCTTGAAGAATCTTCATCCATCCATCCCCGATACCTTCAGATACTAAGTACACTCGCCCGTGATAATTCACTTCAACCTCAAATAAATAATACTGAATTAACGTCGTTGTCACATCATCTGAACTGCTCAAATCTAGCCTTCTTTGATATTTAAATGAACTTTGATAATGGTTTCATCCCGACCATGGTTAAAAGCACATAACCCCGTAAAACCATGTAATAACCAAACTGCCATGAAGACAACCCAAACACACACCCAATTCATGAAGTACACCCATTTATCCCTTCTTTGAAGCAGAAACCGTAGCACCAAAGATCAAGTAAGATTCAATTACACTTTCCTCTCTCGGGATGGTTCCATCATCACGGATTTTACAATTCTATGGTCTAAACCGAGAAATAGTTTCTTTCGCGGGATTTTACAAGACTAAGAATAAACCGTAAGATAGATCCGAAATGCACTTTACTATTACGAGGATGTTTCCATTGTCACGGGATTTTACAAGTCTATGATTCAAACCGAGAAATAGGTTCTTTCAGGATTTTACAAAATCAAGACAAAACCGTAAACAATGTCAGCTTGAATGTGTTATGACAGCATTGGTTTCGGTGAATATTTGTTTTAGGGGAATATGCAGCGGTTCATCAACGGTCCATTATCCAACATCATAAACATCATCAACCATCCAATAAATACTTAGGTAAACACATCATTCACGCATTCTGTCGGGTATTGTAGTGACCACATGGAGAAGTAAACCCAATATGCCGAACTTGACCATGAAGAGAAATTCCCTAGATTTGTTACTTAACCTTGTACTAATCCTTGTGAAAAAGAAACGGTGTACCCAATGTACAAAACCTCTTGACATTCTCAATTGAGTGAGACACCGAAGTGATAGTTACGTTGTGGGTTAAGCAAGAAGAAATCACAAACGTAACTAAATAGCCAAGTCTTTATCACCCTCAATAAACGCCCAAACAAGTTATCTTCGCGGAAGGATAGAAAGAAAGAAGATAAAGTAAGTAACCTGCCCGGAAAACTTCACATCAATCACCAAATAAGAAATATCGTATAAACAATGCCATGGTCAGCTTTGCTCAATAACCAATTTTAAGCCGAGACATAATAAACACCGTGAACATGCATAATCCAAAGTATCAGGCCGAACCACTCAACGAGTCACATCCATACACCAAATTTCATCTGATCTCATCATGAGAAGTTAATCATATCATCATTTTAAATCCAAATGATATATTTGTTTGACCCAACTTAGTAATAATGCTCGACCAATCAATCAATAAAGTTGGCCCATTAAAACACATACCAGAAAATCCGTTCAAGCCCATAAAAAATCATCTCCGATCCAACCATAATCACAAAATATCAAAAAAAATGTTTCCTCATGAAATTAATATCAAAATACCATTCTTCCAAATGCAATCAATAATTTGATATTCAATATTTTTATGAAAATACTCGGATGTCGGATATCATCATTTCTTTGTTAGTCCCTTGTTAATTCCGGATCCAACATAGTAAACTTCAACATCAGCCCAAAGATGTCCTTGTAATTCTCGGCCCAATGAAAAAAACGTATGGCCCATGAGCTTAAAATAAGAACCCGATCATACTAGCCCATAAAATCCAAATCTCCTTCAACCAGGTTAATATAAATGCATATTCCTAATAGTTAGGTCATTTTCAAACCATGTAACCCTAATCCACATCAGTGTTCATCCGCCCCCATCACAAAAATCCTACTCAACCCTAAATTTACCTCCTGATGAAAACCTCCTTCACAAAACGTTCATACAACAAAAATAAAGTAATCCACCTTAACTTATGCGCCTCTTTTCTTCCCACTCATTAACTCATATCATCATAAGCCACAGGGATGGCTAATAGTTGATGATTTGAACGACTTCGCCACAGGGTTGGCGAGTCATGGGTTCAAGATGACAAGATCGAACAATCATGTTTAAGGTATGTAAAAACCTTTTCTTATGTTGTAATGACAGAACAAAACGAACCAAGAAAGGTAAATAACATACTTGTTATTCCACCTTCTGATGTGTCGAATAATTAGTGAGGCAAGGCTTCAAATATTGAGATCTGTAATGACCAGGGTTCAACAAAAACTTTTATAAAAGATTAAGATTGAATCCTTTCTGAGATTAATATGTAATTCGTTTATATTGAGTCTTGGTTTTGTTCGATTTAGTTTTGGGTCAGTTTGTACTACATCGAGTTTGCTCGTGCTTTTATCATTTTGATATAGACATCGACTGATGATGATTTATGGTGTTGGATTATGGTATTGTGGTCATGAAGTATTTGGTATTGTATCATGGTCGTGTTAAAGTTTGAGTCATCTTCTTCATCCTTTCTGTCCAGTTGTTAGCATGAGTCGCTAGCTAAGTCGCTACATTATTTGCAAAATAACTCGCTACTTCATTATCATAGCAACTCGCTACCTTTTCATTACAAGTCGCTAGACTCAATAGTCAAAGCGGATAAGTCAAGTCGCTAGGTGTAGTACTTTTTCAAAGCAAATCGCTAGCAGACTATAGTGTCAAGTCGCTAGCTATTATATGACAAGTCGCTACAGCATAAATTGTAGCAAGTCGCTAACAATTTATAACAGCAACTCGCTACTAGTTTGACTCAAAAGTCAAACTGCCATCAGATATTAGAACAAGTTGCTACACCTTGTAAATACAAGTCGCTAGGATTTATAAGTCACAAGTCGCTATCAAGAACATGGTAACTCGCTAGGAAGACGCATTAAACCATTTCGAACATAAACCCAGAAACATACCAAAAAAACATGACCATGTGTTTTGACCATATTCATGACTTCAAGAACAGACCAGACAAGCCCAGAAAGCTGCTAAGGGACATAGACCCGATTAGACCAAGAAGATATACCAAATGACAATAACTTTCACGGATGAAACTTGGTACAAAAGTTATAAAATATGATGAAACAAAAGCTGTTTGGACATTTTATGACACAAAACAGTATTTGTTATCCTTTTAATATACCAGATTAACCTTTTGACCATAAGGGACACAAAACATGTTAAAACTGTTTTTATCACAATTTCAGAAAAAAAACTTTTCCGACAACAAAATTATAAAAAACAGTTAGAACAAGATTCGAACCACCAACAAATCACCAAAACACAAAAACCTTGGCTCTGGTACCAATTGTATGATCGTAATATTTATTGTGTTGATGATTCAGGTGGTCTTGGATGATCAAAATACATGTTTGCCATAGTTAGAGAGTTAGTAGAGAGAGAGGGTGTTCTTGCTAGAGGTTTACACAAAGGGAATATTAGATTGAATGAGAAGAAGCACCACCCCTTCCATCCATGGAAGGGGTATTTATACTTACAAATACTCGACCTCCTATCGGCCTGTGGATCAGGGATACAGTGGGTAAAGACCCGTCCTTCCTCCACGGTGTTGCTCTAAACTAAACTACGCTACAGACTAACTAATAAACTGCTAAATAACGTAAATAACGACACGTCTACGAGCTAACTTATGCTAGATCATAATTGGGGTGACCGACACTTTAACATGGAATTTTCTAATTCCTAACATACACGACCCACGGTTCCCGTTGATCAATACATGTCTTTTGTGATCGGTATAATTCAAGAATTTCCTTGACAGGTTTCGCAATGCTGCTCATTGTTCTCAAACCGGAACATCTCAAAGAAGACAACACGAGTGAGTGAACCGGTAATTTTAAGTCCATCGATTGATGAAAAGAGATTTGAAAAACAATCGTGTATTGCTCAATAGAAATTGTTTTGCAATACAACGAAGGTTTTATTGAAAATCAATTATCAATCATAAAAACACCTTTTGGTTTTAAAATGAGTACACGGTCGATGTGCTAAAGAAAAGAGTTGTTAGCACAAAGACCGGTTTTCAAAGGTATCCGTCAATCCATAACTTGAACGGGATTGATTCAAGACTTGAATCGCCCCATTGTTTACATTCGGTTGTCACATGGTTGATCTAATGAATAGATCTCACATGCCACCTACCCGGGAGCTTGTTTGATGTTGGCTCCAAAAGGTTTTCCATCTTCATTGTGAATATGTATACATATCACTCGGATGTTCCGCAATACCACAAGGATAATCGTAGGACTCAAGATATAATCTCTCTTTCCACATTGTGTGAAGCGAGAGAGTCTTCATTGAAAGTGTCCTAATGAGATTTATTGATTATCTCGTGGCTCTAGACTCAATTTGTGCATATTTGGATCTGTCTGAGGAGACTAGGAGAGGGTCTCCTTCTTCAATATCAACAATCTCTAAGAGAAAGTCAATAGATAATGTCGGTTCCCGTGAGAATGAAACAAGTCCTTTTAAGAGGTACTTGAGTGGTTTGGAAAGTTGAATTGCGATGCGTCACTTTGGGTCCATGACGTCTTGTCTTCAATACCGATGTTACCATCGGTAGCCTATGAATTGAACACGGTTTCGCCCTAAGGTTGAATAAATGGAGGCTATTTGTTTTCACCCTTTTCTCATTCAATTCTTTTTAATTCTTCAACCCCTTCATTGCTTACCGAGACTTCATAGCAAGAACCTTGTTGGGTTTGTTCCAAGCTTGCTCTA
This sequence comes from Chrysanthemum lavandulifolium, assembly GCA_022545495.1. Classification (NCBI taxonomy): domain Eukaryota; kingdom Viridiplantae; phylum Streptophyta; class Magnoliopsida; order Asterales; family Asteraceae; genus Chrysanthemum; species Chrysanthemum lavandulifolium. The sequence continues at coordinate 170,291,292 of CM040239.1, forward strand.
TCTCGGTCCGCACTCTTCCCATATCTCACTTTTCTCCTTTTATCATCATACCTAAGGACTTCTACACTAACTAGTGGATTGTCCTCGGTAGATCCCTCCGATTCGGCGGATCATGGGAACCAATACCTAACCTTATCATCCTTATATCACCGTACATAAAGTAAAGTTGGTCGGTCTATTTGGTATTGTTCATACGCCATTGGAATCAATTGAAAACCATTTGAAAAATCAATCCGGATACTTGTGATATATTATCAAAACATTTTGTACCGAATTGTTTTGATATTTTAGAATAAGTGCTCCCCTCAACATGTGCATCAAATGTTTGAAATCGTTTTGCACACGGAGGAAAGAGGAAGAAATTACTTCTTTGATTACCATTTTCTAAAAATATCAACATCACTTCCTTAATCAAATCAAGTAGATATAGCATTTAGGAAGGATGAGGTTTCCATAAATTTGCTCCCCTCAATATGTGCCTCGAGGTTTGAAAGGAGTTTTGCACATACTAGAGGAACACGCATATTGAGATAAATGATCACGTTTCAAGTCATAGGTGTAAGATAGATGCTCCTCCTCAACATGTGAATGGAAAATTTGAAATCATTTGTCACATGCGGGGAGGATAACATGTACATCCTTGTAAAACCATTTACCGAATCCTCGGTTTAAGTCCAATTTAAATCACAAATTCTCCCGATCACAATTATCAAATCATTTGAGATTTGTGATCTCTTATAGATTTAAATTGATTTTGAAAGCTTTAAGGAGAATTGTGACTTGATTATGAAAGCGTTTTAAGCGATAGGGATCGGATTTTAAGAATTTAAACTCCATTGATAAAACATGCATGAATATCTTTTGAAAATAATTGAATGCCAAATAACTTTTAATTTAATTGAAATCATTCTCCCCTCAATCAATGACATAGGTTGTTGATTGAGAGATTGATATTTTGACAAATAAGTCAGATGATTATCAAAAATAGAGACCGAGTTATTTTTCAAAGCGATTAATTTTCAAGCAGATAACGGTTTATAGAATCGAGCATGGAATTTTGAAAGTCATGATAAAGCATGGCTCGTTCTTTCTTAGAAAAGCGGTTCTTGCTGAAATGACAATAAACCATTTATTTCTCTTTCTCCCAAAATATATATATATATATATATATATATATATATATATATATATATATATATATATTGAATTGAACAACATCTAAAGTCCGTGTCATTCTTTGAATGACAGCACAAAGACCGTAGAAATTATCGAACCGAGAAAAACATGACAAAATGACAATATTTTTGAGGGTTTTTCGAAATTTTCAAATTTTTATGGATTTTGAAAGTTTTATATTTTTCTATTTGATTTTTGAGTAGATATATACAAGAGATAGATGAGCATAGACCTTTACTCCTCGTCTTCCTCCTGAAGATGTTTGAGTGTTTCTGGTTGAAGGCTTTTCAAGCCAAGTCTTGGAAGAATAAACTCAAAACGTTCTCTTGGAAGAGCTTTGGTGAAGATGTCTCGCTAGCGATATTCGAGACCTCACAAAATAGAGTTCCACCACACCTTTTTCCACTTGTTCCCCGATGAAATGATGTCGAATGTCGATATGCTTTGCTCTTGAGTGTTGAACATTGTTGCATGAGAGAGCAATAGCACTTTTATTATCACGAAGACAGAGGGATTTTGTTGAATTCAAAGCCATAGTCGATAATTGTGATCTCATCCATAAGATTTGAGCACAACAGATGACATGGCTATGTATTCCGCTCTGTAGAGGAAATAGAAGTACTCATTTGCTTCTTTGAAGACCACTCACAAGCTTATCACCCAAAAGCGAGCACCTCGGATGTACTTGACGAGTATCTTGACACCTACATGATCAACATCTGCATAGGTCGTTAGTGACATACCGGTGTCCTTCGGGCACCGAGACCCATATTGATGGTTCCTTGGAGATACCGAAGACCCGTTTAACCGCTTCAAGGTGCCTTTTAGTAGGCTTAGCACGGTATCTAGCACACATGCAAACAACGAACAAGATGTCTAGTCTACTAGCGTGAGGTACATCGTGGATCCAATCATACTACGATATTTCGTTTGGTCAATCATGATCCCCGAGTGGTCCTCATCTAGTTTGGTTCGATCAATCATGGGAGTGTTGAGTGGTCACTTGAATCAAATCCAAATTTCTTTAAGATCTCGGTTGCATATTTAGATTGATTTATGAAAATGCCTCCGGACTTTGTGAAATTTGTAATCCCAAGAAAAATGACATTTGTCCCATCATTGACATTTGAAATTTTGAACTCATTTCATTTGAAAACGGTCACATTCATTGGGGTCGGTCGAGGCAAAGATAATATCATCAACATAAATTTGAACATGAATTAAATGTTTGCACGACTTCACGGTGAACAATGTTGGATCAGCTGCTCCTTTGCTAAATCCGGTAGATAGAAGAAACTTTGTGATGTATCATACCATGCCCTTGGAGCTTGCTTTAAACCGTAAAGAGCCTTCTTCAAACGATAAGCGTGAGTAGGATGCTCTTGATTCACAAATCCTTCAAGTTGGGCGGCGTGACGACTTCTTTAAGATCTCCGCTCGAAATGCCGTCTTTACATCCATCCGTTAGACTACCATGTTCTTACTAGCGGCATTAGCCAAAAGATTACGATTGCCTCGATTCGAGCAAGCGGAGCAAAAGATTCTTCAAAGTCAATACCTCCTCTTGACGGTATCCTTTAGCAACTAATCGAGCCTTGTTCTTCAACACATCACCATGCTCATCAAGTTTCACTTTGAAGATCCATTTAAGAGCAATAATAATAGCACGACCGAGGCGGTACTAACTCCCATACATCAAGTCGATCAAACTCATGAATTTCATCTTGCATGGCATTGAACCGACTATCTTCATTCATGGCGGTTTAACATCTTTGGTTCGATCTTAGATAGTACGGAGTTGAAGAAGCACCATAAGGCATCGGTTGCAAGTTGTTTCCGTGTTGATACAGACGAGAGGGATTTCAATGATGTTGTCTAGTGGGTGATCGTGAGTCCATTTTCTAAGGTGTTCATGTGGTAGTAGTTGAGGGACTGAATTAGAGTCGATGTCTCACAAGAAGATGGTTACGATGATGATTCAGAGCAAATATGTTTTCAAATGGAGCATCTTCGGGAGTAGCAAAGGATTAACTTCATCATTGATGCGAAATAGTTCCATGATGTACATTTGAAGAATGATGATTTGTTGATGAGACGGAAGGTTCTGCAGAGGCGCTTCTTGACTTAAAGATATTGAGACCGAGGATTGACTTCATTCATGGGAATATTAGCACCTACTGTTGTGGGATCGACACCTCATTAGTACTTGGATCATAAAGTTCATCAAACATAGGATCAAACAATTTCTTTAAATCATCTTGGATGGAGGTACATATGGAGTTTCTTGAGAGGAGTTTGGAACAAGGATGAACCAATGGGACTATTTTGAAGTGCGGGTCTGAGCTCGAGAGTCCAGAGCCATTTGACCATCGACTCATCAAACGTAACGTGAATTTTTCCATGATATTTTGGGTTCTTTTGTTGTAGATTCGGTATCCCTTTTGTTTGGTGCATATCCTACAAATACTCCAATGTCGACTTTAGCCCTAAGTTTGCCTAAGTCTTGACCTCATTAGTTGGATAACACAATGCACCAAACACACGAAGGAAAGAGATTAGGTTTTTTGTTGTGGACAAGTTCATATGGAGTTTTTCCATGAACAAGTGTGAATCGTGGAACAATTTTGTGTGTAGCATGCGGTGGCAATTTCTTGACCCAGGAGAGAAACATTGGAACCTTTGAGTAAATCAAGCATTGTTCTAGCGGCTTCAACAAGAGTTCGATTTCGTCTTTCAACTACACCGCTCGTTGAGGAGTTCGTGGAACACTTCTTTGATGGTGATTCCAACGCTTTCATAAAATTCATTGAGTTGTTTGTTGACAAACTCGGTTCCATTGTCTGCTCTTATTATTACATTGTTTTGTTAAGCGAACTGCTTGTTTGTTTGATGAGTTTGATGATGATATCGTGAGTTTCATCCTTTGTCCTTAAGAACTTGACCCAAGTGAATCTAGAGTAATCATCAACCACAACTAACACATATTTCTTCCCAAATATATTATGCACCTCATTGGTCCACATAAATCCATATGAATCATATGAAGAACTTCGTGACGAGTTAGTAGGTTTGGGTTTATGGGCATACTTTGCTTTTTCCCAATTGACATTTGAACAAAGATGATCCTTTTAGTACTTGAGTCTAGGTAAACCTACAACTAAGTCCTTTACGGTGAGATCATTGATGGTGCGAAATTCGGTGATTGAGACAGCGATGCCATAACCATGACTTTGTTTTAGAAGCCTTTGACAAACAAGCAAATTGGAGAAGACTTCATCATATCTTCGATGGAGATGGTGTATAGATTTGAACCACGCGAACCTCTTAAAAGTTCCTTACCATCAAGTTCTCTAACGAAGCGGTATGTTTTTCAAGGCTACTTCTAGATCCGAATCGCAGAATTGACCAACAGAGAACAAGTTGTGACCAAGACCTTCTATATAGTAAACTACGGAGATAACACTTTTACCAACAACATAGTCTCCATAACCCATATAGCACCGAAATGATCATTCCGAATCCAACAGTCCGATAAATTTGCTCACGAAGTTCATGAGCCGTGACCGGTCGCCCGATCATATGCTTGGAACAACTGAGTCCGGTACCACGAGCGATTTGAGCGATCCGGTTGAACACAGACAAGAATGGATAAGCGGATAATTGGGATCCCCATGCAAGAATGGGTTCCATTTGGTTAGTAACAATGGTTGGAACACCCACATCGAAATAGAAGCATTCATATCGTAAAATGAGACAATGGAATCATTGTGAATAGATGCGATACTAGTGTCTATATTAGCCCTGCTCACGGTGTGCTCACTTCTTAAGGAATAGATCTACCAAGAGGCATCCGTTTACTAGTGGGCATTATCGATTAGTCTTATGACCAACATGTATCCAATAATAGCCTATTTTCTTGAATGTTCTTCCGTGGGTTTCCTTCGCTTTCTAACTTTCTTTCGTTTTGCCTTTTAGCCTTCTTTGCATGAATTTTAGCATTAACAATATTAATCGGACAATTAACATCATTAGCGTAACATTAACACCACATTCATGATTAGAAAGCGAATTCAAGCAGACATCAATACAAGGTTTGCAAATAGTATCAGAATTCGAATTAATTACAGTACGCCTATGGCTAATACTAGAATCAACACGATTCGTTCTATTCGGTTCAAACTCAAAGTTCCTAGATTGTTCTTCTACTCTTTTCCAGTGCACATTCTTAACTTGCGAGGTCCTATCATTCCTTGTATTGTCTTGAGACTTTCTCTCACCTAAGGACTTTGGGCATATTCTGATCAAGCATTCTAGGATTTCTTGAGATCGTTTGGCATATAGGCATGCATGTCCAATTGCATTATCATGAGGTTTCTCTAACTTATCCTCTTCAACAATCTCACGCAGACATTCTAGGCAATCCTTAAGGGATGAGAAGTATGTTTGAGCAACAAGTTTGTTGTTCACGAGATGAGGAGGACATATTTCATAGACAAAGCATATTTATTACAAGAGTGAACCTTTGATACACCATTCTCCCCATTGGTCATTGGCATTTTCCCTTTTACCCGACTCTTGATTCTCAATTTCCTTTTGCAATGAAGCTATTTGTTCATTATTTTGTTACTGAGTGACCTTTATTGATTCAAATAACTCATTGAAATGACGTTTAACCTTTTCATTTTCTTTTAGAAAACTTTCGTTTTCCTTTTGTAATGCATTTACTAGGTTTTGAAGATGAAATGTTTGAGAATTATGAGAATCTAAAGGAGGAGGCATTTGGGAGCCTGTCATATTGTTTGTTTGACCCTTTAATTGAGAGATTTGGGCTTTCAACTTTACGATCGTGTTGCATCGAGCTTGAATCTGCTCATCACGTTTGTTAATTTGAAAAGCGCATCAAACTCGGAGCATCCGAGGATGTCTTGATATTTGAAGTTTTGACATTTTCTTTAAGATGTTGATATTTTAGTTGTAAATTAAAATGCTCAACTTCTAGTTTAGAAAAATGTTTAACCAAATTGTCGTGATCATCCAGTTCAATTTTCTCGTTTAGTTCGTAATTAGTTTTATCAAGCTCAATGACACGATCATGGGAGACTTTCGGGGCAACCGATAATTCATGAAATTTGGAAGCATTAATGGAGCAGTTTGTAGCGTGAAAACACATCTTGAGCAATACATTTAAATCGGGTTCTCATTTAGTGTATGCAAGTTCTTCCTCTCAATCTCATTATATTTTAGTGCTCGCTCATAGTCACTAACTTCAACTATCATTGCATCAAATTCCTTTTCCATTCCCTTAATATCGGTTTCTATCCCTTTTAAGACTCTCAAAGTGATCTTTTAGAAGTTTAAAGAAAGGCATGACCTCGATTAAATAACATTCTTTCATTTGCTCAAAACCCTTTCTCTTTCCGTTATACTAGTGGGTGTGATCCTTTTCTTGCAAGTTTTCTCAAAATCAACAAATAGTTGAAATATAACATATTGGCTAATTAAGGTCTTGCTTTTAGTGGCAATTGTTCTAGGAACAAGATGCATTGGTGTATTAGGAGGATACACATCGCTCTAGGCATTTTCAAAAGGGAGGTTTGTTTCAACAATATTTTCGACTTTACGCTTATCTAAATCCATTTTCCGAAAACTTGTTAGGAGTCAACAATGTCTCGAGGCTTAAACATGTTCAAGGAAATCCAGTTTTCCTTCTTGTAATCATGGGGTGTGATCTTTATTTTCTTCTCTCTACAATTAGGATCATCTAATTTCTTGTTCATCTTTTCCTAGTGACTTCATCGATTTCTTATCTTCCTCGGGCACTCAACGCAACTAGGTTTCGTCTAGGTTTAAGGATTTCATTGCCATCATAAAGAACCTTATGAGCATTTCTAGCCCTTTAATGACCTCTGGATTTGGTTCCTTAACAAGGGAATGCTATGCTTATCGCTTAAGACCCTATGCTTAGTGATCATGTGAGCGATCGAATGGTGTTCCTTGTATGTACAACTTGTTTTCAAGTTTGTTTTTCAAAGTTTTCGATTAGAAAATCTTTCAAGAGTTTTGATTCCTTTGCATTAAATTCTTGCTTAAGCATTTTCACATTTTCTTGAAGTTCTTGTTTTTGCTTAGCAGTTTTAGAAAGCTTTTCTTGCAAGGAATTTAACTCTTGTTTTAATACTTTACTCGAAAATTACTTTTTCTAATGATTGTACGCACTTGGTCATCCATTTCCTGCTCACGAGTGGTCAACTCAAAATTTTCACGTTGTTCATAAATAGCAACACATTCTTTATAGGCATTTAGTTCGAAATTACGGACTCATCAGAGCACAGCGGTGTATTCATCAAAAATATAGTCATTGTTGATCGCAGGAGATGCATCACTTGGTACAACTTCACTTTCACTTTGTTTCACATATTGATCATATGGGACAACATTGATATTACCCATATTTTGAATATTTGATTCAATAGTTTGATTGATAGTACTTTGTCATGCATCTTTGCACATCGGGATCATCGTATAATTTTAGTACCTCCGAGATGAGTTTGTCTTTGGATGGGCCAACTTGTGGTGAAGAGAGACCTTGGGAGAAACCATTGGAGAAATGCTAGCCATAAAGATTGTGTGTGCGATGGGTCCATCATCCACATCAGTCGTATGCATCACAATCGGCGACTTGAAAGGCATTCGATGATTGTAACCTATCTCCGAATAGGCCGCTCATCCACATCGCATCATAGGTCTTGGCATTGCCTCACTAGAAACAACAATTCCTCTTCATCCAAAGCAAGCACCATTATCCCGAGCTTGTACAAGCAGCATCTTATCTCTCAAGTAATCGGCGATGCATGGACGCTTTGGAAATGCAGTTCCTTGCAATGTGTCCTTCACCACCACAGTTATAACATTTGATCGGCTTAGCTTGACCTTGATTACCATTCCTTCCTCGATTCGATTACCAACCTAACCTCTACCGGGCCCACCTCTTCCTTGATCAAACCGCCTTTCTTGAACCGACCGCACTACGATCCTCCCATCTTTAACAAAGAGCTTGATTGTGTGGGTTAGATGTTGCTCGAGGTTGTTGTTGGTTTGGGAGAGAATTCATGTTTTGACTAATCAAAGAGCTAGTTGATTAATGATGTTACCCACGTGCATCAAAGATCGACTTGTTTGAACATAGGATCGGGAATGAGTTTGTGATTTCCATTACCCATGGGTATGACTTGTGAGGCTTTGGTTGTGATTCCGATGTTTGAGTAGAAGGCGGTTGAGTCATTAGATGAGCTAGTCTCTCCTCGGTTGGTTTTGAACCGATTAAGAATCATCTTTTCAAACATGGCATGTCTCTCATTCAAGAAGGAAGGCATAGAGTTGCTCATAGTTTGTATTCTTCAATCCTTTAGTGAGCTTCAGAGGTGACAAACTTGTGCCATTCGGGATTCGTGTTGTTCACAAATTTAGAGTTCGGTGAATGTTAGGCATAGTCATTCGATGTTCCTCATGTCATTCACCAACTTATGAAATCTCACATAGTACTCATAGACACTCTCATCTGGTTTCATCTTGAAGTGTTCAAATTCGTCATAGAGTTGTGATTCTCTGTCTTCCATAGTTAATTACGAACCGAGAGAAGCATCTTGACATTATCCCATCGCCTTTGCTTGGTGTTGTGATTGATCGACTTGTAGATGTCTTTAGGAAGACCTTGAAGAACAATGTTGAAGCCCCGATATCGACATCGAATCTCTTTTCTCCTTATCATCAAGCTCATCATACATCTTTGGTCCATCCATTCAGTAAATCGAGTTCCATCTTGATGATCAGTACATCTCTAGTCGTTTCAACTCGATACGGTCCTTCATCAATGGATTTGAGAATGTTGACACCATTTTCCTTTCAAGGCAAGACAATCGATTCGTTGAGCCCAAGAATCGTAGTCGATTTCATCAAGCATGGGTGGGCGAGTATCCGAACCGACTACTTAAACATCCTCGACAGCAGTGGAGATGATAGTAGGAGCGTTGGTAGACATGTTAACAGATTATACGGATTTTATAACTCTATGATTAAACCGGAAATAGATTCTTTCACGGATTTTACTAAATCAAGAAAACCGTAAACAATCACCCAAGTCGCTAGAAGATAATGCACCAAGTCGCTAACACCTAATTCGCTACACCCCAAGTTGCTAAAGTCCCAAGTCGCTAGACAAATGCAAGTCATCGAGTAGTAACTCGCTAAGCCTCAAGTCGCTAGCAAAATTTTGGCGACATTTCGCTACTCAAGTCGCTAAAGATTCAAGTCGCTAAAGAGCAACTCGCTCTGAGACCAAGTCGCTACCACCAAGTCGCTACCCGTGGTGGAGAGTCCACTACTTGTACTGTTAATCGCTAGGTCTAAGTCGCTACCTCCAAAACTGTAACTCGCTACAAAATAGTGAAGCAAGTCGCTACGAAGAAAGAGATCCGTATGTCAAGTCGCTAGCAAGAAAAACCACATAAAAATCACTTTTCAATCCAAAAACAACCCAACCAAGATGATTCAAGCTTACCAAATGAAAATCTAAACACTTGTGATGATTCTAAACATAAAAGTACTAACAAAATCCAAGCTTTAACACAAGAAATCAACCAAATGATGCACAAACCACTAAACTTTTTCAAACTCAAAAACCACCTAAAAACCACTATAAATCCAAAGATGTGCACGATATGATCTAACCATGGCTCTTGATACCAATTGAAGGATATTAGTTTTCACATACATATCAAACCATAACAACCAGGTGGCGTATAAGTGGAATTCTAGAGAGAGAAAGTTAGAGGTTTAGGGAACTTTAGTGAGAGAAAGAAAATTCTTATTATGAGCTCCAACTCTCTACCTTGGGAGGTAGAGTATTTATAATCTTACATAAAATGCCACACAACAGGTCATGGATCGAGGCATACATGGGTAAAGACCCGTCCGTCCTCTACGGTGTTACTTAACTAAATACTACTTAACTTAAAATAACTATGACTATGAGCTTTCTAACGATTACATATACTTGAGGTGACCGACTCTTTAATACCTGGAATTTCTAATTCCTAACACAAAGTCCCTTTTGTACTAAGCGAGAACTTCCCTGAAATTTGCTCCAAAAAGAAAGAAGGCCCACGAAAAGAGACGTGCCTTCGTATAAGCATCATGAACAAACTTCAATCCCTGAAATCACACTACCGACAAGCATAATTCTAAAAAGAAAAAAGAAAAAGAAAAAACAAACCTAACTCACTTACGTAGAAATCACGGTTGCGTTTAGCATATGCAACAAGCCTTTTAAACCACTTGGTGTCCTAAGTGGACGAGTGAAGTCTCATGAGGGTTTACAAGGAACACACCCACAAAGTTCATTAAAAAAAACTAATACAAGGTTATTGCGTTTTAAAATGAAAGAAGTAAAGCAGAGGAAGGTTACATCGTAACTCTTTTGAGGGAGTTACGCCGTAACTGGCAAAACCTGACATAAGCTGCAAAGTGAGTGGCTACGGCGTAAGCACTGAGATGGTGTTATGCCGTAGTTCGTAATGCATCTAAAATACTGCTTGCAAAGGTTTTGTTACGGCGTAATCACAGAGATGAGTTACGCCGTAACTAGGATCAGATCAGCAAACTGCAGCAACAATCATTTCCTCGTTTCCTACAAAAATGGTTAACAACACAAAACCCTACAGAAATGGAAATAAAACAAAAGAAAGGGATAATTTGGGTTGTCTCCCGAAAGAGCACTTTTCTTTATTTACGAGTCTTTAAGTTAGACTCAGAGCCGCGGGGCTTTATGGGGGCCTTAGGACTTACCTGACTTCCTCCCCTCGTTGGTGGTATTCATTCATCCATTTGTTAAATCCCTTTTTTCTTGCAGTATTACCAATGCCAACTGTTACAAATTTTTGTGGAAGCCATTCATCGCATGATTTTCCCCGATCATCGCCTTCAGCAAGAAGACTACTTGTTATACTTATGCTTGATCTCTCACTGTTAGTTATTGTATAAGTAAGACAATTGTACTTGTACTGCTTAACAAATCCCTTATTGATTTTTGAGTTCCCAAATCTCATGTTGTACCAATCTTCAAATGCTAATTCAACATCATGTCTTTCACTATTGTAAGGGTATATCCATTCTTTTGCCTTTCTTTCAGATTCTTGAAAAGGACTATACGAGGGCCATGCCGTCATTGATTCGTTGTCCTTGGCTAATATCGGGTTGCAGAAATGTTTGTTTGGAATCAGAGCTTCCTCAATGCCCTGGACAATCTTTCCCTGTTTCTTGCCATTATCAACATTCTCTCCACTAGGGTCATAATGTAGTGGAGGATCTTGTGATTGAACATCAATATTATTTGAAATTTGAAATTTTGGTTTAAAATTCTCTTTCATACTGAAAGTTATTCGTTCATATTCAGTTCCTAAAGAAATTTGTTTTTCAAAAACCTTAATTTGAGCCCTACAAGTGGCCAGAAAAGGTCTTCCAACAATTAAGTTGTAAGCCTCCCGCTTCCGCATGTCAATTACCACAAAATCAGTGGGAAAAAAGAATTTTCCAATTTTTAAAAGCACATTATTCACTACTCCCCTTGGTACAGCTTTAGAGGAATCAGCCATTTCTATCATCATTGTTGTTTCTTTTAAATTGGTAAGCTTTATTTTATCAAACAAAGTGGTAGAGATGAGTTTTACCCTATCGCCCAAATCAGCTAATGCGGGAATCTTAATATTACCAATAGTGCATGGAAGAAGAAAACTTTCCTGGTATTGCTGTTTCTCAGGAAGTTGGCTTGGCAAGACCTCGTCATCTTCTGATTTATTATCTTCTCTTAGGTAGTTATTCCCGGATAGATCATTTATGATAGAGGATGTGTACTGCTCTTTCTTTGCTTTATCTTGCGCAAATATGGCTTTGCAGGCAATAGCTTTAGCATTACTTGTCTCGAGGTTTTCAACTAATCGCCTAATTTGTGTTTCAAGGTTTTTTAATTGCAGCATCTTGGTTTCGCAGGTTCATATTGGTGTCTTCTTTCACCTTGACCATCCACTCCTTGAGTTTATCTCCTTTTTTGTAGATTCTTCGATGTGCCTATGCATTATTTCTTCAAGTTTTGGTCTAGGAGGAATGTTGTTGATTCTTGTGTAGAATCCTGAGGATTTTTCTCGATATCTGGGCCCGTTTTAATTGTTGAAAGGGTTCTCACTTCCATATTTAACTTCTCCGATCCTTTTAACTTCCTCGTTGGAGGAACATTCCTTAGTAGGAGGAGTTCCATTTCGCTCTACTTGAATTGAATGCACATTTTCCTGAGCTTCTTCATGTCTCTTCCAACACTTTCTAATTTGTTGTTTATTGCTGCAAGACCTTCCATATCTCCATTCTTACTTTGGTTGATCGCTCCATTGTGCCATTTGTGGGAGTGGTCTGCCATCTTTTGGATAGGTTCAAAAGCCAAAGTGGGTGTCATACCAGGAATCGGTCCCTGAGAGTCGACCATTTGCCTTGAGGAGATATTCAAACCCTTGTAGAAGACATTCACCTTTTTTTGGCTGTTGAGGTCATGAGTAGGGCATTTGTATAATAATTCGTTATAGCTTTCCCAAGCTTGGTATAACATTTCGTCTCCCTCTTGCTTGAAGTTATGGATTTCTTCTGATTTCTTAGCAGTCTTTGATGGAGGGCAGTATCTTTGAATGAAATACTTTTTTAGGATAGGCCAGGTGTTGACTGTTCCAGCAGGTAATCGATCAACCCATCTTTTAGCAGCTCCCGTAAGAGAAATAGTGAATACTTGTAACATGACAGCATCATTTGAGACTCTGGGAATTTTGAATAGGTTGACAATGTATTCTATGTTGTCTATGTTAATACAAATAAGCCATAAAAACGTTTATTTATATATTACGATCTTCTAATGTTTTGTCGATAACAAACGTAAAAACATTTTAACGAAACAAATAAAATACGTAAATGCTTTGAACTAATAGTTTCTAACATATTCACATTTTCACATAAAACACTAAAACAAGTATAAGTGATTTTATGATTTAATATTACATATGTACAACAACTAGTGTTTACATATTTTGGTAAAATATACACATAACTAGTATGTAGTATATTGGGTAATATAAATGGGTAGAAACTTAAGTATCATAACCCATTGGGCAAATACATTGAATGTAGTTGGGTACAACCTAAATCCTATGACCCATGGAGCTTGACCCATAACCCATTGCATGACATCATGCTTATATCATATATGGATAATATCCATAACCCATGGTTTTGACCCATACCCATGTGACTAGGTGCATTGCACTCAAGAGATACATTGTATCTAGCTGAAAGACCCATGGATCAACCCATGACCCATAACCAAAATACCCATGGGTAAAGAGGAGCATCCCACGGATCCCTATCTTTATACTAGATGGATCCCTTGTGGGAGGGATCCATGGGATCCGGGGAACAGTAGATTTTTTCTTCTATAAATAGTGAGCCATTTCTTCATTGTTGTTCACCCCTTTGTAACATACTTTCCCCTAGAGTTGAAAACTCTCTAACCTTAGATCCAAGAGATCTATGTTTGTAGTTTTGTTTTTGTGTGATCTTCTAGGTTCCTCTTAAAGGCGAGATCACCACCTTTGAAGTCGAGCAAGCTCAAGTCCATGAGTTGCCATGCTTCCTCATCATCAAGACTACTGAAGTCTTCTTGTTGATGATTGTTTTTATTTTCCTAAGAAGTATTGAAGACATTTGTGAAAGGTGTCTCAAGTGTCAAGACGAAGATATTAGTGAAGGGTATCTATCGTCCATATCATAAGCACTTGTGGTAGGTGCTTAGAAGTCAAGACTAGAAGCATTATTGAAGGATGCTTAGAAGTCAAGACACAAGACATTAGTAAAGGGTGTCTTGAAGATCTAGTTAAAGGCATTAGTGAAAGGTGCCTTAGATGTACATTCGATATGGTGTGTTTCGATGTACAAGAGAGATTAGTACTAGATCCAAGGATATTGATATCCTTAATGATGTTGTAAAAAGGAGTGGATCTCCTTTGGGATTAGTCATTGGTGTAGTGTTGGGTAGTAGTTCCTCCATTGCAATGGAACTAGGGCCTTAGCCTAGTACCTAATAAAGGGTAGGCGACGTTGTGTAGGTATGATTCACCTTGGAGTGAAAGAACTAGGTACTTAGCCTAGTACCTTATAAAAGGTAGGCGACGTTGTGTAGGTGTGGTTCACCTTGGAGTGAAAGAACCCGATGGTTAGCCTAGCACCGGAAAAAGGGTAGGCGACGTTGTGAAGGCTTCTCTGCCATAAGGAGATTGGTGTAGTGATTACAAACTCTCGAGTAGGTGACTCGGGGACTGGAGTAGGGCAAGGAAGGTGTCCTTGTAGCCGAACCACTATAAATACTCGCGTTGTGGTTTTGTGCTTCTTACTCTTATCTTTTCATTACATACTTATATATGTTTGTTTATCAACATCCAACACACACATCTAAATAGATTGAGATAAGTCAATCTAAATAGTTTAAAAGGAAGTTTTAATTGGCAAAACTATTCAGCCCCCCCCCCTTCTAGTTTTCCACAATTGGCCTCAGAGCTTCGTTACCAAGTTTCTTGAAGTATATTATACTTTAAAAACTTGATACGATCCATGGTTAATTGAAAACTACAAAGAAGGTTTTTCATAAAAACAAACACCATGTCTTTTAAAACTCTTTGTTTGGATGTTGATTAGATGACAACATTTTTCTCATTATTTATCTTCCATTTAAATGCACTAATCTTCTTTGTCATGTTGATTAGTCAAAGCTCATACCTACCAAGCCATAGGAATCGCTTGGTAACAATAATACCTTCCCTAAGAAGGTATCTTAAGCATAAAGGAGCCGGAATTGTCTTCTAACATTTGTTGTGTCATTTGTAAAGACATTCCTAAGTGCATTAGAGGTATGACTTTCTACTTATCTCTAAATGACATTAGCTTGATAAATAAGTATGTTTTCCTAGGTACTTATTTGATTATCTTTTGTGTTTATACCCGTAGCTTCATTAGGAAGTTTTTCTTGCATACGTGTTTCCTTTTCATCTAAAGTCGAGGATTATATAATTTGTGTTTTATTTAATCCTAAAAATATATATTTCTAATAATAAAACAAGAACACAAATCTCAAAAATTCCTCCTTCCTCATAAAAACTCCCACCTCATTCCAACAAATCCTCACTTTTTTCAAATCTTCCAATTTCAAAAATTTCCTCTCATTCAAAACTTCATCTTCTTCTCCATTTCATCCCATCCGAAACCAAGAAGGATCGTCTTCAATATGGTTTACATCGCCCTCGTGCTCATCGCCTTAACACTCATCGCACTTATGTTCCCTATGATGAAGTTCACATACGGAGACATTTACTTTGTGTTGTTAATCTAGATTGGGGTTATATACCCAATCTTTTGTATCATTCTAAGCATTGAAATGAAATATTATTAATAGTCTAGTTTATCTAGGTTATTATTATCATAATGTGTTTGTCATTTCTTTTAATTTATATGTTTCGTACTCTTTCGTGATACATTAGAAGTCTTGTATGCATGCTAAAAGAAAATGTAGGCTAAAACACATATCTTGGTACAAAACTGTAAAACCTATGTTTTTGAAATCATTTACATTACTACAAACCCACGGATCCGGCAAGTATACTAGCCGGATCCTCTGGAAGGAACCGTGGAACCAGTACATCTGGACAACAGTTTTCATACATAATTAAAACCACTTTCTTTCTAAAAGTAATAGTCCACTTGAATGTCAAAACCATAAGTGAGTTAAGTATCATTGTTGTTAAAAACCATTGTTAATAAAAATCTAGTAAAAACATTAGATAATCATTGGTTGACCACAAAAATCACCTTCTATTAACTCATCATTTCTATAGGTTCAACTATGACGCATGAATATGAGTTTGATTTTTCACTCACTAGCGTCTACACTCCGAACATCTCCCTTGAGCCCAACACACCTGGAAATCATGTCCGTGGGTTCAATAATCTCGAAAACCATCACTTCCACGAAGGACGTATTGTAGACACCTCTCCACAATTCGAAGAAGGTATCAATACCTCCTTCCGAGCCATTGGACTAGAATGTCTTCTTGAAATCAACGAGAAGATATTTCCAAGGTTCATAATGGAATTCTTCTG
Organism: Chrysanthemum lavandulifolium; assembly: GCA_022545495.1. NCBI lineage: Eukaryota > Viridiplantae > Streptophyta > Magnoliopsida > Asterales > Asteraceae > Chrysanthemum > Chrysanthemum lavandulifolium. Next base: position 170,307,705 of record CM040239.1, read on the forward strand.
TCAAGTTGAACTCGTTCGTAACGAGGATCGCTCTCTATCTCTTTGGTTTTATATCAAAAACCAAAAGTTTACTTTAACCCTTGGGCATTTTGCTCACATCCTCCGAATTCCAAATCATGGACAATGTGCCTTCACCGAAGATTGGTCTTTTGATTCTCTCTTCAACTTCGTGAAGAAAATAGCCCATATTGTTCACACATACCCTCCCGGAAGATTTACATCGCATAATATGCAAACCTCGACCATATTACTCCGATCCAAACATTATCTTCACACGGATATATCGAGAAAAGTACAAGCCCTTGCACTCATCCTACGTGAAAATGTTTGGAGTCTTAGGGGAAATCGAGAAATCCTTCCCGCTTGTTGTGCTCACAAAATGTATTGTTTGCTAACACAACAACCATACAATCTCGCCTGCTTCTTCGCAAGGCGAATTGAAAATCTTCAAAGCTCCAAGAATAAACTCATCCCTTATGGAATGTTCTTGACGCGCCTCTATCATAACGTTATGCACTTTCATCCTGAATTTCAAAGTCCGTGGTACGTACTTGTGAATAAGAAGATGGAACCGCTAACCATATCTCTCATGAAGAATTTCTTTATTCTTGATTCCACCAACACTCATCAACCACGTGATGATCCTTCTAGCAAAAACACTCAAGGAACCTAGTAGTATTTCAAATAGGATCAATCCTTTTGTACTCGTGCTTTATCAATGTAATCCAATTTCCTTCATGAAATAAAACATCTTACATTTGATATCTTAGAATCTCTCGAACTAACCTTGAAATATAATGCATTGTCAAGATCATAGCATACCTTTAGTAAAGGTTCTGCTTAGCAGATGGACGAATCCCAAAAGTTGTACTAGACGGATCCCTACATTTAGGGAACCATGGGATCCGGCAAACAGAAAATGCAATTACAAGCATTGTATTTCAAACATATCCTTAGAACACCTCATACTAAGCTAGACACAATGTCTTAAGGCAAATTAAGTCCTTATCAAGTTAAGTAGATCCTTCCTACTCACACATAACTCACCTAGATCACACTCAAAGACGCTTGTAGATCTATCGTTTCACTTTAATCCATTACTCATCCGCTCTCAAGCTCACACATCATTTTTCACATGATCCCTCATAACTAAACGGTGGAAACCTCTTATAGCAAAATTGATCATAATCATCCTTACGTCAAAATTGGTCGAAATTGATCAAATTCTAATTTTTCCATCTTAAGTCTTTAGGATATTCTCCAAAGGATTAATCTAAGTCACTATCTGATCTCTAGGATCATTTAGCTTCAATTGACACTCTCATCTTTAGTTTCATCCTTGTTCATTCATTGATACTCATGAAAGTTCCAATTCCTTCCATAAAAGGCAATCATTAAGCTACATCACTCATTACCTTCAAGTACTTAAGCACCATTTCATTTAAGACACTTAGGAGGACTGAAACACTCATGACGATATAGGTCTTAGACCTTAGAAACATCATTTCTACTCTTTCATTTCTACTATTTCCTTTATCATAACTTTGATACTTTCAGGGAACATTGGGGACAATGTTCAGTTTAAGTGTAGGGAGGGAGAATAAAATGGGAACTTAGAAACTAAGCTTATCCTTGATCATTTGTCTTGTCCTTGGTCATTTGTGTAATAAACTATGAGAAATATTTGTTAGTTCAATTGTAGCACCAAATTTAAATTTTTTTATGACATGTATGTGCAAAAACGTTAGTCTTAATAAAGCGTCTCATGGAAAGGAGTTATATGACTAGCACAAAAAACCATTTACCACTCAAATTCCACCCCAAATATGTAAAGTTCGCCCCTAGATCTTTAGGAATAAAGCATTCACCTTTAATACTTAGAGAGTGTACCGGTAGTATAATAGATTCTAGAACTTGTTTTGTGATGCATTCCGAGAACGCTAGTAAGATTACACTTGTGTAGTTAGGAATAACTAAATGATAAGAGGCATTAGGATAACCCTTGTTTGAAACCCATATTATAATTACTTCTTCCATATCGGTTGAGTAATTACCCCACACCCTTGCGATATACTCATCTTTAGTACAAGATACCCCTAGTTAACCCCTCAGAGCCTATCCTTTTTGTGGTTCTCGTGATGTTTTGGTTTTCCGGAATATCAATGAAGAGCATTGTTTACAATTCACCCTTAAATGTACGCCTAAATCACCTTAGCCTACCTTGTATGCACTCACCTTTAGTGCATTATTTTTATCATTACTAAACCCTTAGTTCAATTATCTAGTTACTTGCATGGTTGCTAAGTCGAGTCATATCTTTTGTACACAGTTTTGGGATGATTGGGACTCATGGGCAAAAGTAATATTTTATGGAGTAACGGGAAGGAATGTTAAATTCAAATTCCCTTTGTCTACGTAACTAAATACTCCAAGTGTTTTGATCTTTTCAAATTGGGTCAAATTAGTATTAGAGTAATAAAAAACTCAAGTGTAGGGATGCTCCTATAAATCCCTTATATTTTGATGTTATCGTAGAGGATGGTGGAAAAAAAAATGCTACCATCCTACATCTATCTTTATGTTAATGTTTTTCAATTTATATATGTTTGTTTCAAGTTATCTAGAGTTTAGTGAGTTGAGTCTTGGCTTAGCAACGCCATGCTTTTTATGCTTGTAACATAAGATTTTTGACTTGCCACCACTAAATCGACTATCCAACAAAACCCTTTGTTTCCCTACCGTAAGCCTAACGTTACAACCTTTTAAAAGACCTCTTAGATAGTTGTTCCTAGGTTTTTACACCAAAGCAATGGAGGTTTGATCTAGTCTCAAGCCTATGGTAATCTATGTACTATGCCAGGTAATGAGTGTTTATCTTCCATTTCCATTTACTATATTTCATATAAACCAGAGAGATGAGAGAATCCAAACACCCCTTGTGAGGTACTAGTATATAATTTCCATGCTTGTTATTACTATTGCGGTGCTTTTACTTGTTATGAATTATTCTAAACCTATGCTTCATGCCCCCTAACTTATAAATTGATTGGCCAAAAGCACATTTGCTTGAGGACAAGAAAATACCAAGTGTAGGGATATTTGATAAGGATTTAAAACGTACACTTTTAAGGGGTCATTTAAGCCCTTAATCGACCATTTTTATATCCGTTACTGCTTAATTTCGTTCTTTTTCACTTTCTAGGTATCTTGGAAGCAAAATGCTGGAATGATGCATATTTGGATGAAAAGGAGTGAATACATGAAGAAAATGGCAACGTCAAGATCGAAGCCACTCAAGCTGCTAAAACTGAACCTGACGGCGTCCCAAACAAAGGGCGACGCCGTCCCTCTATACATATTTGATAAAAACATGCACTAGACGGCTCAATAGAATTTTTGCTCATAACACCGGACTGTGTCAGGCTTTGAAGAAGAAAGGCGTCACTCAGAATTTTTATCTCAGACTGCCCAGATCCAGAACCAAGACGACGTCCCATATGAAGACTGACAGCGTCACAAATCCAAGGCGACGCCGTCCCATTGATAACTTGGGCAAGACGAAAACGCTAATGACGCCGATCTGACGGTGTCCCACCTATATGGCGACGCCGTCGCAAGTGTAAATCTATATATAGAATTCGATTTTTTTGTATTATAAGAGGTAGACTTTTGGAGTAAAAACCCTAAACATTTGTAGTCTGACTTGGACAGTATCTTAGGGTCCTAAACCCTATTTTACACATCAAGATAAGTGTTTTAATCCAATAGTATCATTATGTCTTCCATTTATTGTGTGTATGCTTGCTTGTTTAACATGTCTAGCCAAATTTCTTGTGTGTTTGCTTAGATCTATGAAACCTTGTTATTAATTATTGTTAGGTTGTCTCTTATCTTAATTGTAATTGGCTTAGGAGTGCAACTAGGCTATCGTTGTATTTAAATGCTTGAGTAATCTTTGTGAAAGTTAGTTTATGAATGACCTAGTGGATTTCGTAGTCTAAAAACCCAAAGATAACCTTAAAGTTAGTTTATGAATGACTTGTGGATTTCGTAAGCGAAACCAATAGGTAATCTCAGAGAGTTAGGGCATAGGCACACCCTTGTGGATTTCACAACGCGTTAAGAATATGGACGTGACAATTCAACCAACAATAAAAGATAACTAGGGAGTAGTAGTATCTAGGTAAACACATTTTTAATCATCATACGAGCACACATCAATTAGACATAGCTACCCGTAGTAATAGATAGTTAGAATAGTATAAGTAATCGATAGAAGTACCACCCCCAAACCAATTGCCCCAAGATTTTACCCTTAGCTTTCTAAAAAACCAATAAAAGGCAAAAACGAATCATCCTCAACCCCACCTTAGCGCAATACACTTCTTGCTAGTATTTCTATTCCCCTAGAGAACGATATCAATACCTGAGGCTTACCCAATACTACACTACAACGATTAGGTTCACTGCCTAGGGTGTTGAAAAACTTGCTCGACAAAAAGGAAGTTCCTTTGACCCCGAATGCGCTTCGTATGCGCATCAGATGCACTGCACTAAACCTTCTTAACTACTCAAGTTCTCTCAAAACAGCTTTTTCATTCTCATAGGAAACCCTGCATAATCTATAGAGTTTCTCTTAGAGATGGTTAGTATTGAAGAAGGAGACCCTCTCTCTAGTCTCCACATAGGAAAACCAAAGCGCACTAATCGAGTCTAGAGCCTCAAAATTCATTAAAAGATCTCTTAGGAACACTTGATTTTTCATCACTTGTTGTTCAACAATAAGGATACAAGTGATACATTCTATAGTCTTTCGCAGATATTAGCAATCTACCGAGAACATTTATGAGAGGATTCACTATTGTGATCCTCAGTGATTGAATTGAAACTCCTGTCAGGGTCAACATCAAATAGGCCTGACAGCAGGTCACTTCGGTAATCCTTTATGGGTTACGCTTAGTGTGTCTTAAACGGTCTACATTCGTGAGGAGATGCTTCGGTGTACCTCAGCGACTCACCTGAATTGTAGATATACTTTGGTATATCGTGTTAGCCTTCTTGAGGGCCTCCAGTTCAGGAACAACCTTTGTAAGAATTAGAGATGTATTTTCACACTATGATGTTAACACCCTCGACATTCGAACTTGTAAGTGCTGGAACTCCCGTCAAGGAGATTCCTTTCATGAATCGAATCCTGATGACCTGGGTCATTACTTGAATTTATTCAATGTAATGATAATTGTCCCTCAACGGATTCGGACGGCTGATTGCCTGACTAAGGTGAACGGAATCAAGACATTCATCAGTAAAACAATCGTAGTGGTCAATTCTTTAAGAAAAATTCCACCGTGATCGATCGGTATTTTTCACTAACATATTCATGCAAGTACTGATGATTATTACTTGGAGGAAAGACCGCACCATCTCCCCATTCTCATACCAACAACATCACCCATGAAAGTTTTCATCAAATCAAAGGCAACACAAATTTAAAGATGATTCTTCATCAAAATCAAAGAATCTACAAAGTTTAAAGACTCGAGAACTACATCTCATTTGAAATTCAAAGTCAAAAAAAGTGTGAGGAGAAAGACGTGGAGACACCTAAACCACAGAAATTGACGAATGGCGGAAAACACCATTTGATCACCCCAACCACAAAGAACTATAAACAAAGAAAACAAAAGACGTCAAGCTGATAAAGTCAAAGAATTCAAAGCATGTCTACTCACAAGAAAGAAGAATGCTAGAAAGACGTCAAGCAACCATATCAAACAAGATGACCAACCCTTAGGGGGAGATTTTTGGGATTACGTGTAACTAGTATTCAAGTGTCAGTCATTAGTTTTGTAATAGGTTGCTTAATAGGCTTATATGTTTGAATTTAGAGCTAGGCCTATGTAGTAAGCCCATGAGCCTATGCTTAGGCCCAAACGATCCATTGGAAGGGACTAGATGTGTTGCCCTAGCTCCCTTGCCTATAAATACTTGCATTACCCTCTCAAGAGGGTGTTGGTTCATTTCATATTAAGCATATAGTTTCATTATTATTGTGTGTGAGAAGAATCCGACCACTCTCTCCTTCATCTCTTTTTATTTACATCTTAACATACTTGTGCGATCATATCATGGTGACCTAACAGAGGCTTTGATGCCTTCAACAAGGGGAGGGGCTTTCGTCAAAGCAAAACATTGCAAAATACTTGCAATACACTCATTTAGTCTTCCTAATTACTTGACGCCCTAATCAAGGGGGAGCATCCGTCAAGGGGGAGCTACGACGATATTCTTTTCTTACCTTACTACTTCTTCTCTCTACAATTCTTTCTCGAAAATTTCTCTTAGAACTCTTTCTAAATCTTTGTCTTCTACTTCTATTTTTTCTACTATGTGTTATTTTCTTTTCGACACTCTTTTTGTTTCGACAGAAAGGGGTGAAGAGAGTAAAAACTCCAATTCAAAATTTTACAAATTTTATTTTTTACTTAAAATAATTTTATGTTTTGTCATCAACAAAAAGAGGGAGATTGTTAATACAAATAAAATGTAAAAACGTTTATTTATATTTTACGATCTCCTAATTTTTTGTCGATAACAATCGTAAAATCATTTTAACGAAATAAATAAAATACGTAAAAGCTTTGAGCCAATAGTTTATTAACACACTTTTACTAAACATATAAAATCATAAAAACATGTTTAGTTGAATAAGTTAGATAAAACTAAAACCATTTTTATAAAACAATTACAAGTAACTTTGTTTACTTATATTTTATAAAATTGTATATGTGCTTGTAATGGAATATGTTTGGTAAAAGCTAAAGTCCTTGACCCATACCCATGGAGCATAATCCATGACCCATGATTCATTGCATGACATCATGCATTAAATCATGTTGGATATTATCCATGATCCATGATCCAAAGTCCATGACCCATGATCTAAGACCCATTGACTAGGTACAATGTATCTTATTGGGTATCCATGATCCAAAGTCCATGACCCATGGTCCATAAACCATCACCCATAACCTGGTTTGCAACCCAAAATCCGGACTAGCCTGACCTACCTGCCGAATCCCATGGGTTGCACTGGCTGGATCCCTTGGGTAAGGATCCGTCAGATCCAGGTGAACAGTAGGTGTTGGGATAACGTGTAACTACTATTAAGTGTCGGTCATTATACATGTAATAGGTTTCTAATTGGGCTTATATGTTTTTAACTAGTGCTAGGCTTATGTAGTATGCCCATAGGCCTATGCAAGGCCCAAACGACCCAAAGGGAAAGGACTAGATGTGTTGCCATAGCTCCTTGCCTATAAATACATTGTAAACCCTCTTAGAAAGGTGTTGTTTCTTTTCATTTTATGCATAAACCATTCTTATTATTGTGTGTGAAGAATCCGACCATCTCTTTCCCTTTCTCTCATCATTCTTATGATTAACATACTTGTGTTATCATCTTATGGTGACCTAACAGTGGTATCAATCACCAAATAGGTTTTTGGAACGTGTTTTGGTTTAGTTTTTGTGTTACGTATTAGTTTCTTCTCGTTCCTCACCTTTCTTAAGCGTAAACTTTGGTTTTAAAACTCAAATCTTGAAGCTTGGAAAGTTTTAAGGTTGATATACTGTTTAAAATCTTAGTTTTGGAAAAAAGTTTAGAACTTTACGTGTTTTGAATCGCGTTTCACTCGTTTTTTAGTTTTTCATCAAGTTTTACGAATAAGCTCAAATTTCACTTTAGGTGTTAAAGTTTAAAATTTTATTGTTATTTAAGTGTTATTGAAGTTATTTCATCAAAAGAAAAAAGTGTACAACTCCTTTTAGAGCTTAAAAGTCATTTTGGTTATTTCTGGTTGGTTTACGAATAAGCTCAAACCCTCTTTTTACGAGTAAGAAAAACCCTTATCTTACGAGTATGCAAACCCTGATCTTACGAATAAGGAAACCCTAATCTTACGAATAAGCCTACTAGCACGCCTCGAGTTTACGAATAAGAAATCTTATGAATAAGAATTGTCCATCAGAATCTTTAAAGTTATTTGTAACTCAGTATTTCCCTTTCTTGGATAACCTTGTGGAATACTTCGACTTTTGGATATCTTTCTTACTTGGATAAGTTTGAAATAATTTTGGTTTTTTAGCTATTCTTACGAATAAGGTCAAATATTACGCGTAAGCACTTTACGAATAAGAGAATATCTTACAAATAAGGTTCTTTACAACTAAGACTTGAGTTTCGACTAAGGTTACGTATAAGCCACAATAGTTTATGAGTAATACTACTTTACGAGTAAGTGGAAGTTTACAACTAAGAGGAGTTTACGAGTAAGCAGCATTACCTTTACGACTAAGGGCAGTTTACGACTAAGACCATATTACAACAACAACTCACGTTTCAATCATCCAAGATCCATCAACAACACAAGTTTGAAGATGTCTCAACCACCGTATTTCAACTACTTTCCTTACCAATATCGTCAGCAACAGCAATATCCTCAACAACAATTCCCGCAACAATAAGTATTTCAACAACAACAATCATTTGCACAACCACAACCACAACCACAACCACAACAATTCCATCAACAACCTAACCCTCAGCAAAAACAATGGTTTCCACCTAAATATGATATGAAATCATTTGCCAACATTCCACCAAAAGTACCTCATTGCACAGATGTGTGAAGCTATCAGTAATCAACAATCAATTCATGAAGCTGGATCTCTTTATAGACTTCCAATGCTCACTCCCAGGAACTACATTCAATGGATCAGTCGGTTCTTTAGGTTCCTCGACCACAAGAAACCTCATGGAAAATATTTGAAGAAGGTCATCCTTGAAGGTCCTTTTCAAATGCCAACTGTGACGATTCCCGTAGATCCAACAGCTAATCCTCCAAGACTTGAAACCGTCTCCACTGTCACTGAGAGTCAACTAAATGTATAACAATTACATCACTATAAAGCTAATGATCTTGCAATGGAGTTTATTCTTCTGATCATACCTAATCCAATTCTTCGAAGTGTTGATTCTTAGAAAGCAGCTAAAGATATATGGGAAAACGTTCATCTCTTAATGGAAGGAACTGAACTCAATCAAGAAGACATGGAATCCAAGCTTTATCTATCTTATTAAATGTTCATGATTGATCTGGGGTAGTCATTAGAATATTACTATCATCGATTCACAAACATCATCAACGATTTTGACAGACACAACATAATTTTACCCAAAATTGCTATTAACAAAAAGTTTCAAAGTTGTCTTGCTCCAGAATGGGAGAAGTATGTCTCATTCATTCGTCAAGCTAAGAACCTTCACAATTCTAAGTATGGAATGTTGTATGATTATCCAAAGCACCATCAGAAGGAAGTTGATAAAGACCGAGCTCTCATTGGAGTCTATATACCTTTACCAAATGCTAACTCACTTGTATTGATTGCTCAATCTTTTGCACCACAATTTCCTCAATTTCCACAGTTGAATCATGCTTTTATCCAGCAACAACAAAGCTTTACATACCCTAAACAGACACCGTCAGCCCAAATCACTCCATATGATCTTTTACAGCAATCAAATGATATTCAATTGGTTCCATACAACAACTCTGATTTAGTAATGTACACTGAAACCCATAATGAAGATGAGGAAGCATTCAACATGTTGAATCAAGGATTTGCACTAATTGCTTATGCCTTTGGTAGATTTTCAAACAAATCTAACAACCGTCTTCGTAACTTGTCAAACATAAGAAATCAAGTTGTTGTTCAAAATGGAAGGGTTGAAGTTCATAATCGAAACAATAGACGTCCGATGGGAACTAGTAGTTATATGGGTAGTGGACAAGGGTATAATGCTTCTGGTAGGAACAATATGGCTGCTGATAAGGATTTAAAACGTACACTTTTAAAGGGTCATTTAAGCCCTTAATCGACCACTTTTATATCCGTTACTGCTTAATTTCGTTCCTTTTCACTTTTTAGGTCTCTTCGGAGCAAAATGCTGGAATGATGCACATTTGGACGAAAATGAGTGAATACATGAAGAAAATGGAAAAGTCAAGATCGAAGCCACTCAAGTTTCTCAAACTCAACCTGACTGCGTCCCAAACAAAGGGTGATGCCGTCCCTCTATACAGATTTGATAAAAACATGCACCAGATGGCTCAGTGGAATTGTTGCTCATAACACCTGAAGGCGTCAGGCTTTGAAGAAGAAGGGCATCACTCAGACTTTTCATCTCAGACGGCCCAGATACAGAACCAAGACGACGTCCGATCTGAAGCCCGACGGTGTCACAACTCTAAGGTGACGCCGTCCCATTGATAACTTGGCAAAGACGAAAATCCTAATGACGGCGATCAGACGACATCCCACCTATAAGGAGATTCCATCGCAAGTGTAAATCTATATATAGAATTTTATTTTTTTGCATTTAGGGAGGTAGACTTTTGGATTAAAAACCCTAAACGTTTGTAGTCCGAATTGAACAGTATCTTAGGGTCCCAAACCCTATTCTACACATCAAGATAAGTGTTTTAATCAAATAGTATCATTATGACTTCCATTTATTGTGTGTATGCTTGCTTGTGTAACATGTCTAGCTTAATTTCTTGTATGTTTGCTTAGATCTATGAAACCTAGTTATTAATTATTGTTAGGTTGTCTCTTATCTTAATTGAAATTGGCTTAGGAGTGCAACTAGGCTATCGTTGTGTTTAAATGCTTGAGTAATCTTTGTGAAAGTTAGTTTATGAATGACCTAGTGGATTTCGTAGTCTAAAAACCCAAAGATAACCTTAAAGTTAGTTTATGAATGACTTGTGAATTTCATAAGCAAAAGCAATAGGTAATCTTAAAGAATTAGGGCATAGGCACACCCTACGACCTTAGAAAACACAACGCGTTAAGAATAAGGACGTGACAATTCAACCAACAATAAAAGATAACTAGGGAGTAATAGTATCTAGGTAAACACATGTTTCATCATCATACGAGCACACATCAAATAGACATAGCTACCCGTAGTAATATATATTTAGAATAGTAGAAGTAATCGATAGAAGTACCACCCCTCAAACCAATTGCCCCGAGATTTTACCCTTAGCTTTCTACAAAATCAATAAAAGATAAAAAAAGAATCATCCTCAACCCCACTGTAGCGTAATACACTTCTTGCTAGCATTCCTATTCCCCTAGAGAACGATATCAATACCCGAGGCTTACCCAATACTACACTACAATGATTAGGTTCACTGCCTAGGGTGTTGAAAAACTTGCTTGACGTAAAGGAAGTTCCTTTGACCCCGAACGCGCTTCGTACGTACATAAAGTTTTTGGTGCCGCTACCGGGGAATAGAATAGCTAGTTATATTTTTATCTCGTTTAGGTTCCCTTGCTTTATTCCTATCAAGTGCGATTTTTTTCTCATTTTTAGCTTCCCTGTAGTCTATCCCATTCTTCGTGACTTTGTTGGTAATCCCATCACTTTTCATCATGGAAGGTGATAACCCACCACCACATCACCCAATTCCCATCGACCCACCACCAATTGACCCGCCAAGAGGCCGTACTCTTGGTGAATACTCTAGACCGAGCCACCAAGGCTATAGGAACACCATTGAGCTCTCCGATCAAGCTTAAACTACGGCCCTTCGATCCGACACCATCCGGTTGGTGCAAAACGGATGTGCATTCCATGGACTTCGTTTCGAAGATCCTAATCAGCATCTCAAGGACTTCCTTAAAATCATTGATTCCATCGACCTTGATGCTACCACTCGGGAGACCACGCGCTTGCGTCTCTTCCAATTCTCTCTACGGGACAAAGCTAGTAATTTTCTTGAGCGACTTCCCGCCGGATCCATCTCAAGTTTGGATGATCTCACGACTCGTTTCCTCGCCCAATTTTTCCCACCAGGGAGAGCTACCAAACTTAGGAATGAAATCTTGATGTTCCAACAACGTCAAGGCGAATCTCTCTATGTGGCATGGACTCAATTCAAGGACTTGCTCCATAAAGTCCCTCATCACGGCATCGCTTTGGATTCAAGTCCAAATCTTTTACGATCATGTCAACTTCTCAACTAAGCAAACCATTCACCAAGCGGCCGGCGGCAAACTTAGTGAACTTACAGCGAAAGAATCATGGGGTACAATAGAGGACCTTGCCCTCTATGACAACGAAAGTTGGAATGACCCCCGTGAGTTTCCCAAAACCGTTAACGCAATCTCCTTGCCTCCTATTGACTCACAAACTTCCAATCGTAGGATGCTCGACCTTGAAGATCAATTCAAATTCCTAATGAGCTCCTACGAGAATCCTAAGTCTTCTTACCAAGTGAGCAAAATCACCCTACCTTGTGGGTTATGTAGTGGTCCTTACGACACTCGTGATTGCACAAGACTCCCCGAATAAGCTTTTGCGGACTACGCCTCCACGCGCACCGACGGAGCGGGAGGGAAATGGTACATTTTCAAGCCCGAGCAAAACAAATTAGGAAATTCTACAACCCCTCATGGATAAATCACCCTAACCTTCAGTGGAGCCAAAACTCAAACCCGCCCCAAAACTCATATAGTCCACCCGATAGGTCGAACCCTCCAAATACCGGGAATTCCACTAGTCTCGAGGCAATGGTGTCTAGGTTCAGGTCATCTCAAGAAGCTCGATTGACTAAGCTTGAAGAAAATTTCAAGCAACAACAAAGCGAGATGACAACCAAGCTCGACGCCCTCTTAGAAGCCTTCAGTGACTGGGAAATTGGATGTTGGGAATTGCATATTACAAAACGAGCAAGAATGAAGAAAGAAGAAATAATGAGGGCCTTATAGATAATTTAATAATAGCTTTGGTAGTAAGCTATGTCTAGAGTTTTTGTAACCTCCCTCTCCTATATAAAGAGGGTAGGCATCTAGTTATAGATCATCCCTTTCATTGATCATTTTCATTTCATTTCATTACATAGTAGTCATCTCTTCAATGAGTGTCTAGACACACGATTATAGTGTGTGTATATTAGTAGTTGTAGTAGTTTTTATATTTCAATTAATAAAGAAAACATTATTAGTGATGTTGATTGTTAATATCATTCCATTGTGCAATCATTCAATCAATGTTACTCATACCCTAGTTGAGTCCGGATCTTGGATTTTACAATTGGTATCAGAGCCTCGTGGCTCTCGATCTAGGGTTTATAAGGTTTTTCGGTAATTAGGGTTTATGCAGCAGATTTGAAAGAAGTGGCAGGCAGAAAGCAAATCTACTGGGTTTTACTTGACAGAAGGAACTTCGAAGAATTTTAGTTATGAGGTAATCACTTTTTCTTTATCAGATATGGTTTAATTTTTTTTAATCGAGGTGACTTTTCTTGAGGTAAACTATTGCAGCATAAAATGGGAATACATTAATACTGATTTCGATTTGGTGGTTTGAGATTTATTGTGATCGTGGGTCCCACTTGCTTGATGTTGGTCATGTGATGAATTGGTGAGGTCAACATGGGCTGGTAATATTTTATTCGCATATGATCTGTTGGTATTTAAATTGATGGCATGAATATTTTGGCTGACGTGGTTCTATGTGGGGATATATAAGGTTTGTACAATTGATATTAATTTGTGTGATTGGTAAGCGTGTGATGGTCCATTGTTTATCTCATGCGATGTTTTAAAGTACTTGTCTCATTCGTTTGATGAGATGCTGGTCCCCACTTGATTGGTTCACACGTGAATGTGTTGATAGGCTAGTATTACGTGAGTTGTTATCATTGGTCAGTAGTTTTCTCGTTTCTACTGATCACGTGGGTATAATACTTTATTCCTACTAATTTCTTTTGATTCCTACTGAGTACATCCTGCTGGTCTCATTCATACTAGCATTGATGGTCACGTGGTCACGTGAGGTATTTATTCTATTGTTTCTGCTGATTCTTCTGTGTCACGTGAGCATAGATTATTTTTTCGGCAGTATTTGTGATCCTGCTGATGGTTCACGTGGGTCTTTGGTATTTGATTGGTACTGATTGTGGTTATATTTGATTATCATTGTCTCTGTGTACTGGTCAAATATGATTGGTCATTTATTCCTACTGATTACGTCATCTCATTCCTACTCTTCGAGTATTGTTGTTTAGGATTCTTCTAGTACTCTTCGAATATTATACAGGCAGCGTGGGAACTTAATTCTGGTCGGATAACATTTATACTGTTCATGATCAGTTGTTATATATGTTATTTTTGGTCTTGACAGTTTGTGCTTCTAATGTTTTACTAGTCTTGGTGAGTTGAATTTTTATTCAACGATCAACCCTAGTAATTAACATATTTTCGGCTTGATTTGATGTTTCTACTGGCTGCATATTCTGATGTACTTTATGTTCCCACTGACCGGTTTCTGCTAGTAGTATCGGTTGCTGCTAATCGGTTCCTACTGATATTGATTACTACCGGCCGGTTCCTGCTGATTGCTTATTTGGTTCATGCTGGTAGTATTGGTTTCTGCTGATCAGTTGCTGCTGGTTGTTCTGGAGTTCCTATTGGTTGATCAGATGCGTGTCTTATCATATCTCAGAGTGAGCAGGATACTTTGAGGTAACTTATTCGTACATTAATGGTGTGACAAAGACTTGATAAATCAAGCGAAGGGGTGAGATCTTCAGATTAAAGGTACTTAATGCGCACATTTGCTAACACTTTAAGGAGTTATGTTGTAGTGCTCAGTGTTAGTGGAGGGATGTGATCTACAGATTGAAGGTGCATAATGCTCACATTTTCTATCACTTTAAGGAGTCTCGTTGTTGTGCTTAGTGTCTCATATTAATTGAGGGTTTATCAAGATTTGGAGTCACGTAGATAGTGCAAGATATAAGACACCTACGTTGATGTTTCTACTGGTTCTCCGTTCCTACTGGTAGACTATTTTGATGTTGCTGCTGACTTGATTTTTCTGCTGCTGTACTTTATTTCTTTTGTTTAGTAGTTAAAAATGTTAGGATTTAGAAAATTCAGTCGTTGAAGAGTCGGTCACCTCAAGAATATGTATTCGTTGGAAAGCTCGTAGTCGTAGTCAAGTTATGTTAATAAGTAGTTAGTTAAGTAACACCGTGGGGGACGGACGGGTCTTTACCCACTGTATGCCTGATCCACAGCCCGTTGGTGGCGTTTATTGTAAGACACTATAAATACCCTCTACCTCCCAAGGTAGAGGGTTGGAGCTTCAAACTATTTTTCTTTGTTTCACATAGTTCCCAACTCTCTTCTCTTTCTCTTTCTAGAACTTTCTCTCTCTAGAACTTTCTCTCTCTAAAACTTGCAAACGCCCCATATGTTATTGGTTTGATGTGTTTGTGAAATCCTATATCTTACAATTGGTATCAAGAACCATGGTTTGATCACTCATCTTTCATGCTCTTTGTTTTGGTGGATTTCATAAGGTTTTTAGGGTTATAAGTGTTTAGGAGAGTTTGAATCATTTGGTCAATTTCTAGTGTTAAAGTTTGAATTTTGATAGTACTTTTGTGTTTAGGATCATCATATGTGCTTAAGTTTCAAATTGGAAGGCTTGAATCATCGTGGTTGGGTTGTTTTTTATTGTTAAAGTGGTTGTTTTTTAATATTCTACTAAGCGGGTTGAGCCATGGTAAAACGTTTCTTCGAAGCGAGTTGCCTTGTCATTCGGAAGCGAGTTGCTTTATTATTCGAAGCGAGTTGGTTTATGCGACTTGGCTATTAAGCGAGTTGATTCTTTAAGCGACTTGAGTTCTAAAGCGACTTGGCTATTAAACGAGTTGTATTGACAACGAGTTGGTTTATGCAACTTGGTTGTTAAGCGAGTTGTCTCTGTATGCGACTTGTCTATTTAGCGAGTTGACTTTTTAAGCGACTTGGGTTTTAAGCGAGTTGTTTCTTTAAGCGACTTGAGTTTTAAGCGACTTGTCTTTGAAGCGAGTTGACTGTTTAGCGAGTTGATACCAAAGCGAGTTGACTGCTTAGCTACTTGTATATTGAGACTTGTCACTTCTTCGTGCTACATTTTTACGGTTGTTCTTTTGGTTTAGTAAAATCCCGTGAAAGAATCAATTTCCTGGTTTAATCAAAGAATAGTAAAATCCGTAGAACTTGTAATCATGTCTAACAACGTACCTACTATCGTTTCTACTATAGGCGAGGGCGTTCAGCAAGCTGGATCGGATACTCGTCCACCTATGCTTGAGCAGGCGATTATGACTCATGGGCTCAACGAATTAGGTTGTCTTGTTTGGGAAAGGAAAATGGGGTCAACATTCTCGAATCAATTGATGAAGGACCTTATCGATTGAGACTACAAGAGACATACTTGAAGCTGCTGCGGATGGAACAATGATCTTAGGATGGGACGGACCAAAGGCGTATGATGAGCTCGATGATAAAGAGAAAAGAGATCGATCTTGATATCGGGGCTTCAAACATTATACTTGAGGTCTTCCAAAAGACATCTACAAGTTGATCAATCACAACTTGAAGCCATGGCGGTTTGGGATAATGTCAAGATGCTTCTCTCGGGTTCGAATTAATTAAGGAAGGCAGAGAATCACTGGCTGTATGATGAATTTGAGCACTTTAAGATGAAACCAAAGAAAGTGTCTAAGAATATTGCGTGAGATTCTACAAGCTTGTGAATGATATGAGGAATATCAAAATGACCATGCCAAATATTCAATTTGAACTCAAAGTTTGTGAACAACATGAATCCCGAATGGCACAAATTTGTCACCTCTGTGAAGCTAACCAAAGGATTAAAGAATACTAACTATGAGCAATTGTATGCATTCCTGCTTCAGAATGAGAGACATGCTATGTTTGAACGAATGATTCTTGATCAGTTCAAATCCAAACAGGGAGAAGCAAGTTCGTCAAATGATTCAACAACATTCTACACAAATGTAGGGATTACTACCAAAGCTTCACAAGTCATACCTACTAGAAATGGTAATTACAAGCTCATTCTTGATCCAGCATACAAGCATCCAGACCCAAACACATTCATGGAAAACTTCATCAATCAATTGTCACTCATGGTTAGTCAAAATCTGAATTCCACCTCACACACCAACAACAACCTCAGAGCAGCATCTAATCCTCATAATCAAGCTACTATTAGAGATGGCAAGGTGGTAGTGCAAAATGTTCAAGGAAGAAGGAGCGAACAAGGGATGGTGGAGGGTTTTGGAAATATATGAGCGGTGGAGGTATCGACTAATCGAACCATGTAAGGAATGCAAATCAAGGACAGGGTAAGCCAATCAAGTGCTACAACTGTGGTGGTGAAGGACATATTGCGATGTACTGCACGTCTCTAAAACGCCTACAAAATGCTGAGTATTTTAAGGAGAAGATGTTGCTGCTACAAGCTCAGGATAATGGAGCATTTTTGGATGAAGAGGAATTGATGTTTCTTGCTGAGGGAAATGCCAAGACCTATGATGCTGATGTGGATGAACAACCAGTGCAAGACATGGGTCAGAATCATCCTAATGCATTTCAAGTAGCTGATTGTGATGCATATGACTCAGATGTTGATGATGAACCAACTGCCCAAACCATCTTCATGGCTAGCATTTCACCAATGGTCTCTCCAAAGGTTTCATCACCACAGCAGGCTGGTCCTTCCAAAGAATCTATCATCTCTGAGGTATTAAAACTATACGACGAAGTTGATGAGCGAGAGATGCATAACAAAGTATAATCACATGTAACTAATGAATCAGATATGGATAATATGGGTAATAGTAACACTGTCCCATATGATCAATATGTGATACAAAGTGAAAGTGAGATTGTGCCAAGTGATGCATCCTCTGCAGTCAATGATGACTTTGTTTTTTATGAATACACTCCATGTGCCCCTGATGATTCTGTTATCTCTGAACTGAATACTTATAAAGAACAAGTTGCAATTTATGAACAACGTGCTAAGTTTGGGTTAACCACCCGTGAGCAGGAAATGGATGACCAAATGCGTACAATTATTAGAAAAAATAATTTTGGAGAAAAAGTGTTAAAGCTAGAGTTAAACTCCTTACAAGAAAAGCTTTCTAAAGCATTAAGCAAAAACAAGAACTCCAAGATAATGTTAAAGTGCTTAAACAAGAATTTAATGCTAAGGAATCAAAACTTTTGAATGACTTTTCCAATCAAAAACTTTGAAAAACAAGCTTGAAAATAAGTTGTGCGTACAAGGGAATACCATTTGATTGCTCACATGATCACTAAGCATAGAGTTCTCGTGATAAGCATAACATTCCCTCGTAAAGGAACCCAATCACGAATATGGTAAAGTGGCTAGAGAAGCTCGGAAGGTAATATATGATGGTAAGGAAATCCTTAAGCCTAGGCGAGAAACCTAGTTCTTTTGAGTGTCTTGAGGAAGATAGGCAATTAGATGAAGTCACTAGGGAAAAAGCGAATATGAAGCTAAAAGATCACGAGTGTAAAAGCAAAACATAACGTTCAAACCCCATGATTACACTAAAGAAAATTGGATTTCCACTGAGCAGATTTAAGCCTCAAACTCTATTAACCCCAGAACAAGTTTTTTGGAAAAAGGACATAGATATGCAAAAAGCTAATGCACTTGTTAAAATGAATACTCCCTTAGGAAAGTGCCTCCAGCAACTGTGTATCCTTTGAATAAACCCATGCATTTAGTTCCCAGATCTATTCCCACTAAGTGCAAGACCTTAATCAGCCTATATGTTGTTTATCAACTATTTGTTGATTTTGAGAAGACATGTAAGAAAAGGATCACACCTACTGGGATAACTAAAGGAGAAAGGGTTTTGAGCAAACTAAAGAATGCTATTTAACTGAGGTCATGACTATCTTTAAACAATTAAAAGGTCAATTTGAAAGTCTTCAAAAAGGAATAAACTCGGATATTAAAGAAATGGGAAAGGAATTTGATGCAATGATTGTTGAGGTCAATGACTATGAACGGGAACACAAATATAATGAAATTGAAAGGAAAAATCTGCATATCTTAAATGAGAACTTAGTATTGAGTTGTGTGGCTCAAGATGTGTTCTATACTGTTACTAAGCACTCTATTACTGCTTCTCAATTTAATGAATTATCTGTTGCCTTGAAACTTTCCCATGATCGTGTCATTGAGCTTGAAACAGCAAATTCAAAATGCATGATAAAATTGAGCAGGATGATCATGATAACTTGGTCAAACATTTTCTAAATTGGAAGTTGAACATTTTGCTTTGCAATTAAAATATCAACATCTCAAAGAAAATGTTAAAACCTCAAATATCACGACATCCTCGGATGCTCACGAATTTGATGCGGTTTTGAAATAAACAAACGTGATGAGCGATTCAAGCTCAACTGTAACACGATCGAGAAAGTTGAAAGACCAAATTTCACAATTAAAGGGTGAAAAGAACAATGTGATTGGCTCCCAAATGCCTCCTCCTTTAGATTCTCGGTTTCTCAAACTTTTCATCTTCAAAACTTGGTTAATGTTTTACAAAAGGAAAATGAGAGTTTTCTAGAAGAAAATGAAAAGGTTAAACGACACTTTAAAGAGTTATATGATTCAATGAAAGTCACTCGTGACAAGAACAACGAAAAAATAACGTCTTTACAAAAGGAAATTGAGAATCTGAGGAGTCAGGTAAAAGGGAAAATGCCACCTGTCTTTAATGAGAATGTTGCATCAAAGTCATCTGCAGAACCTAAATATACTCTGACTGTTAAATACATTCCTCCTCATCTTATGAATAACGAACTTGTGTTTCATAACTATTTTGCTCACCTTAAGGATAGTCTAGAATGTCTCCGTGAGATTGTAGAAGAGGATTTCATAAATAAGCCACTTGATAGAGAAATTAGGTTTGCTTGCATTCAGGCCAAACGATCTCAGGAGTTGTTAGAATGTTTAAGAGCAACATGCCCTAAATCCTTATGTGAGAAAGATAAAGTTGTGATGCCTTGTTCTATGCCTAAAGTTAAGCATGTAAGCTTCAATGTGCCTTCAAGTAGTTCAGATCCCAGCACTTCTAAACCTGAAAAGCAAAAAGTAGCAATATCAACTAATGTTCCCATTCCCTCTACAGGAGTAAAAAGTGTCACCAAAGCAAGCAGGTCAAAGCCTCAAGGCAACACAAATAATGATAGGACCTTGCAAGCTAGGAATGTTCAGTGAAAGAAAGTAGAAGACCACCCTAGGAACTTTAAGTTTGAGTTGAATAAATCAAATCGTGTTGATTCTAGTATTAGCTTTAAGCGTACCGTAATTAATTCGAATTCTGCTACTTTTGTCAAAACATGTAATGATGAGTGCTTGATTTCTGTTACTAATCATGAATGTGGTGTGAATGGTTTGATTAATGCTGTTAAATACCCAGTTAAAACTATTAATGCCAAAATTCAAGCTAAGAAGGCTAGAAAGCAAAGGCGGAAGAAGGGTAGAAAACAGTGGAAACCCACAGGAAGAAACTCAGTAATGTAGGTTATCAGTGGATACCTACTGGACGTAAATTTAATCTTAATGAGTTGTGCCCTAGATTATCTAGACCAATGCCCATTAGGAAATGGATGCCTACTGGAAGAACTACTCCTTTAAGAAGTGAACATACTTTGAATAGGTCTAATTCACACACTAGCACAACATCTGTCCCTAATGAATTCATTGTTTCTTCTTCTGATGTGGGTGTTCCAATGACTGTTACTAACCAAGTGGAATCCATTCTTGCATGGAGATCCCAATTATCTAGTTATCCATTCTTGTTTGTGTTCAAGCTGCGGATCGTTCAAATCGTTACGTGGTACTGGACTCAGTTTGTTCCAAGCATATATTTGGAGACGGTCACCGCTCATGAACTTCGTGAGTAAATTCATCAGGACTGTTAGATTCGGGAATGATTATTTTGGTGCAATTATGGGTTATGGAGACTATGTTTTTGGTTATAGTGTAATCTCCAGGGTATATTACGTTGAAGGTCTTGGTCATAACTTATTCTCTGTCGGTCAATTCTGTGATTTTGATCTAGAAGTGGCCTTCAGAAAACATACTTGTTTCGTTAGAGAACTTGATGGTGCAGAACTTTTAAGAGCAACACGTGGTTCAAACCTATACACCATCTCTATCGAAGATATGATGAAGTCTTCTCAAATTTGCTTGTTGTCAAAGGCTTCAAAAACAAAGTCATGGTTATGGCATCGACGTCTCAATCACTTGAACTTTGGCACCATAAATGATCTTTCCAGAAAGGACTTAGTAATAGGCTTACCTAGACTAGAGTATGAAAAGGATCATCTTTGTTCAGAATGCCAATTGGGAAAAATCAAGAAGTATGCCCACAAACCCAAACCTACAAACTCAATTATGGAAGTTCTTCACACCATTCACATGGATTTATGTGGACCCATGAGAATGCAGAATATTTACGGGAAGAAATATGTGTTAGTTGTGGTTGATGATTACTCTCGATTTACTTGGGTTAAGTTCTTAAGGACAAAGGATGAAACTCGGATATCATCATTAAACTCATCAAGCATTGCGGGTTCGACTTAACAAAGCTATCGAATCATCCGAGCAGACAATGGGCGAGTTTGTTAATAAAGAACTTAGTGAGTTTTATGAAAGTGTTGGAATCGGTCATCAAAGAAGTGTTCCACGAACTCCTAAACGAACTCTTATGGAAGCCGCAACAACAATGCTGATTTACTCAAAGATTCTAATGTTTCTCTGGGTTGAAGTCATTGCTACTGTATGCTACACTCAAAATCAATCCCTAATTCACACATCTCATGGAAAAACTCCATATGAACTTGTCCACAATCAAAAACCTAATCTTTCATTCCTTCATATGTTTGGTGCATTGTGTTATCCAACTAATGAGGGTCAAGACTTAGGCAAACTAAAAGCTAAAGCGGACATTGGAGTATTTGTAGGATATGCACCAAGCAGAAAAGGATACCAAATATACAACAAAAGAACCCGAAATATCATGGAAACAATTCACGTTACGTTCGATGAGCTGACCGGTCAAATGGCTCCAGGACAATCTAGTTCCGGACCCGCATCCCAAACTTCTTTAAGTAGTCCCATTAGTTCTTTTCTTGTACAAAATCTCTCACCAGCAACTCCTTATGTACCTCCTTCAGAAGATGATTTGAAGAAATTGTTTGATCCAATGTTTGATGAATACTATGAGCCAATTGCTAATGATCTGTCAAATCTATCAACAGAGGCTGCTCCTATCCCTGTCAATGAAGTTAATCCTTCGGTTTCTATGTCATTAAGTCAAGAAGCGCCTACTGCTGATCACTATGTCTCAACAATAAATCCTCAATCATCGAGTGTACATCATGGAATTGGTTCTGGCACATATGATGGAGATAATCCCTATGCTACTCCTGAAGATGCCCCCTTTGAGAACATATTTTCTCTTGAACCATCATCAAAACCATCTTCATCAGGAGAAAATGACTATGCTACTTCAGTTCCTCAACAACAACCACATGAACACCTCAGAAAATGGACACATGATCATCCATTGGACAACATCATTGGAAACCTTTCTCGTCCGGTATCCACTCATAAACAACTTGCAAGCGATGCCTTATGGTGCTTCTTCAACTCCGTACTCTCTAAGATCGAACCAAAAGGCGTTAAAGCGCCATGAATGAAGACATTGGTTCAATGCCATGCAAGAAGAAATTCATGAGTTTGATTAACTAGATGTATGGGAATTAGTACCGCTCCGACGTGCTATGATCATTGCTCTAAAGTGGATCTTTAAAGTAAAACTTAATGAGCATGGTGATGTGTTAAAGAACAAGGCTCGATTGGTTGCAAAAGGATACCGTCAAGAGGAAGGTATTGACTTTGAAGAATCATTTGCTCGGTTGCACGCATCGAGGCAATCGAATCTTCACGGCTAATCTTGCAAGTGATAATATGATAGTCTATCGGATGGATGTAAAGGCGACCTTTCTTAACGGAGATCTTAAAGAAGTCATATCGTCGACCAACCGGAAGGTTTGTGAATCGAGCATCCTACTCATGTCTATCGCTTGAAGAAGGCTCTTTACGACTTGAAGCAAGCTCCATGGGCATGGTATGATACACTATCAAATTTTCTTCTATCTCTGGATTGACAAAGGAGCGAGTTGATCCGACATTGTTCACCGAAAGTCGCAAACATTTAATTTACGTTCAAATCTATGTTGATGATATTATTTTTGCCTCAACTGACCCCAATAAATATGACTGTTTTTCTAAGGAGATGGGATCCAAATTTCAAATGTCAATGATGGGACAAATGTCATTTTTCTTTGGATTACAAATTTCACAAAGTCCCGAAGGCATTTTTATCAATCAATCTAAATATGCTAATGAAATTTTTAAGAAATTTGGATTTGACACTTGTGACACCGTTGACACTCCCATGGTGGAGCGTACCAAACTGGATGAGGACCACTCAGGGATCATGGTAGATCAAGCGAAATATCAGTATGATTGGATCACGATGTACCTCACGACCGATGAACACGATATTCTTTTTTGTATGCATGTGTGCTAGATACCAGGCTAGGCCTACCAAAAAGCACCTTGAAGCGGTTAAATGGGTCTTTCGGTATCTCTAAGGAACCATCAACATGGGACTTTGGTACCCGAAGGACACCGGTATGTCACTAACAGCCTATGCATATGTTGACCATGCAGGATGTCAAGATACACGTCAAAGTACTTATAGAGGTGCTCAATTTTTGGGTGATAAGCTTGTAAGATGGTCTTTAAAGAAACAAATGAGTACTTCTATATCCTCTACAGAGGCTGAATACATAGCCATGTCATCTGGTTGTGCTCAAATCCTATGGACGAGATCGCAATTATCTGACTATGGCTTTGAATTCAACAAAATACCTCTGTATTGTGATAACAAAAGTGCCATTGCTCTCTCTTGCAACAACGTTCAACACTCAAGAGCAAAGCACATCGACATTTGACATCATTTCATTTGGGAACAAGTGGAAAAAGGTGTGGTAGAACTTTATTTTGTGAGGACTGAATACCAGTTAGCAGACATCTTCACCAAAGCTCTTCCAAGAGAACGTTTTGAGTTTATCCTTCCACGACTTGGTCTAAAGAGTCTTCAACCAGAAACACTCAAACGCCTCCAAGAGGAAGACAAGGAGTAAATTGTTTTCTTCATCTATCTCATGTATATATTTTTTTCAAAAATCAAAATACAAAATTTCAATACCCACAAAAGAAAATAAAAAAATATAAAAATTAGAAAATCTTGAAAAATCCCAAAAATATTGTTATTTTGTCATGTTTTTCTTAATTCGATATCATCTACGGACTTTGTGTTGACTTTCAAAGAATGTCACGGGTTTTTAGATGTTCTTCGAATGTACATAAATTGCTTAAAAAAATTGAGACGGAGAAAAATGGTGGTTTATTGTCATTTCAGGCAGTAACCCGTTTTAAAAGGAAAGAACAGAGCCATGCTTAATCTTATTTTTCAAATCTCATGCTCTGATTCTTAAAAAAAATTGTTGTCACCATAATGACAAATGTTTTCTTTCCAAATATTTTTCCGTCTAATGATTCTTCTGAAAAATATTTGTCATCTAATGAAAATAAAATTGCTTTGAAAATACCTCGGACTCTATTTTTGAAAATCATCCGGGCTTATCTTTGTCAAACTCTCTAACACTCAATCAACAACTCATGTCATTGATTGAGGGGGAGAATGATTTTAATTCAATCAAAAAGGTTATTTTTCAAACAATTAGCACGGAAAAGAGCAAGGTCTACTTTTGGAAAATCAAAAAGAACAATGGTTTATACAATTGATTCAAGACCTTGTCTAATGTTATATTTTCAAAAGATATTTATGCATGATTGGTCAATGGAGTTTAAAGTCTCAAAATCTAATCCTTGTCAGTTAAAATGTC
Organism: Chrysanthemum lavandulifolium; assembly: GCA_022545495.1. Taxonomy (NCBI): domain Eukaryota; kingdom Viridiplantae; phylum Streptophyta; class Magnoliopsida; order Asterales; family Asteraceae; genus Chrysanthemum; species Chrysanthemum lavandulifolium. The sequence goes on from CM040239.1 coordinate 170,332,671, forward strand.
TTTCAAAAGCAAGTCATTATTCTCCTCAAAAGCTCTCAAAATTTAATTTAAATCAATAGAGATCACAACTCTCAAAGGATTTGAAAAATTGTGATCAGGGGAGAATTTATGATTTAAATTGGATTTAAACTGATAATTCGTTGAATGGTTTTATACGCGATTAACAAGCTCTCCTCCCTGCATGTGCCAAACGATTTCAAATTTTCCATGCACATGTTAAGGGGGAGGATTTATATCAAACCAAAATGGATTGAAACGTGATTGATTTGTCTCTAAGTGCAGGTTTTCCCTAATATGTGCTAAACAATTTCAAAATTAGATGCACATATTAAGGGGGAGCAACTCTTTTCAAAACCACATCCTTTCCTAAAATATTCTTAACAAAGTATGAAAATTACTAATTTTGATCGGGAAAGTGATGTTGATATCTTTTAGAAATTGGTGATCAAAGAATCAAATCCTTCATTCTGTAAATCTGAGATTTTCAAGTCATCTTGCCCACATGTGCCAAAACGATCTCAAGTATACAATGCACATGTTGAGGGGGAGCGTTTTCTAAAAATATCAAAAACAATTCAGGTACAAAATGTTTTGATCATGTATCACAAGTACTTGGATTGATTTTCAAATGGTTCTCAATTGGTTCTAATGGCTGATGAACAATACCAAAAACACCGACCAAATTTACTTTATGTATGGTGATATAAGGATGGTTAGGTTAGGTATTCATTCCCACGATCGCGCCAGAGCCAGAGGGACTAGATAGTGTAGAGTCCTTAGGTATGATGATAAAAAAAGTAGAAAAGTGAGATATGGGAAGAGTGCGGACTGAGTTAGAGCTAGAACTAGAATAAACCCAACAAGGTTCTAGTAATGAAGTCTTGGTAAGCACTGAATGGGTTGAAGAATGAAAAAGAAATAAATGTAAAAAGGGTGAAAAGAAATAGCCCTCCATTATTTCGACCCTAGGGCAGAAACCAGGTTCAATTCATATGCTATTGGCTGTTACCTTGGTAACACCGGTATTGAAGACAAGACGTCATGGACCCAGTGACACACTGCACTACATCTTTCCAAACTACTCAAGTTCCTCTTAAAAGGACTTGTTTCATTCTCACAAGGGAACCTACATTATCTATCGACTTTATCTTAGAGATGGTTGATATTGAAGAAGGAGACCCTCTCCCTAGTCTCCGGCATAGGAACCAAATGTGCACAATTGAGTCTAGAGCCACGAGATCATCAATAAATCTCATTAAGGACACAATCAATGAAGACTCTCTGTTTCACACAATGTGGAAAGAGAGAATATATTTTAAGAGTCCTAAGCATTATCCTTGTGGTATTGCCAGAACATCTGAGTGATTTGCAAACATATTCACAATGAACATGGAAAGCCTTCTAGAGCCAACATCAAACAAGCTCTTGGTAGGTGGCATGTGAGATCTATCCAATAGATCAACCATGTGACAACTGAACAGAAACAATGGGGCGATTCATAATTTTGAATCAATCACGGTTCGGGATATGGATTGACGGATACCTTTGAAAACCGGTCGTTGTGCTTAAAATTATTTTCTCTAGCACATCGATTGTGTATTAATATTTCAAAATTAAAGGTGTTTATGATTGATAAGCGATTTTCCTTAAAACCTTCGTTGTATTGCAAAAACACTTTATTTTGAGCGATACACGATTGTTTTCAAATCTCTTTTCATCAATCGGTGAATCTCAAATTATTTGGTTCACTCACTCCGTGTTGTCTTCTTTGAGGCGTTCGGTTTGAGAATGGCTAGAGCATTGCGAAACCTGTCAAGGAGATTCTTTGGAATTATACCTAATCACAGGCGGTACTTGTCTTGATCAGCGGGAACCGTGGGTCGTGTACCTCAATTCAACGAAAGTGATCAAAGAAACTTTCGTGCACTTTATTGCTAATTGTTGTATGCACGTACACCCAGCGTTTGCGGTGATCGAATGGAGAGGTCAATCCATAGCCGCATGCTCATACATCACATTCATTTCAAAAGAAATCATGATTAGTGCATCAATGACTCGATATTCTCACTCCATGCTTCGCTACTGCTGCTTGCAAATATCATGAATCAACTAAAGCTTCCGCTACTCTGATGAGAAGAAATCATGATCCAAAATGTGAGCATGTCGGTCCAATGTCACAACATCACATAATGTCAACACTACAATGGAAGAGTCATAGATTTATGCAAGCTGATGATCTCAAAGCTGGCTCAAAACTCATCGTTTAGTAGATCAGTTAAAGACCTCTACTTGAATTATCCAAACAAGCAAAACACGAAGAATCAAAGACTATGAGCTACAGAGCAATGAACTTAAACATGAATCCAAGAACAATCTTAATGTAATATCTGTTTGTATTCTGTGTAATTTGAGGTGACCTCCCTTAGGGGGAGATTGTGTTAGGATTTAGAAAATCCAGTCGTTAAAGAGTCGGTCACCTCAAGTATATGTATTCGTTGGAAAGCTCGTAGTCGTAGTCAAGTTATGTTAATAAGTAGTTAGTTAAGTAACACCGTGGAGGACGGACGAGTCTTTACCCACTGTATGCCTGATCCACAGCCCGTTGGTGGCGTTTATTGTAAGACACTATAAATACCCTCTACCTCCCAAGGTAGAGGGTTGGAGCTTCAATACTATTTGTCATTGTTTCACATAGTTCCCAACTCTCTTCCCTTTCTCTCTCTAGAAATTTCTCTCTCTAAAACTTGTAAACGCCCCATATGTTATTGGTTTGATGTGTTTGTGAAATCCTATATCTTACAAAAAAATAATAATAATAAATAAATAAATAAATAAATAATAATAAAATTGAGATGGTTAGTATAATTTTAAGGGGAAACTTATGGTTTATATACTTACCATCTACATGCATCACTTGAGGGGAAGAGTCTACGAGTTGCACAAGACCCCTATTAGTTGAAGGAGAATAAGATTCATGGTGTGCAACTTATTATTTACGATGACATGTTTTGGCATTGTTTCTTCATACAGGTTGTTTTGTACTATCAAGAAACTGGAACTTAACATAGTCAAATTCCAGTTTAGGGGAATTGCAGATTACAAAACGAGCAAGAATGAAGAAAGAAGAAACTGCTGAACCTAAGACCTTGATAGATCTTTGAGCACTCGTAGATCGTTAGTTATGCTTATGTAATCACAAACACACTAAAAGACGGTCTCGGTTACTTGAATTCAAGCGGAAATCAAACACAAGTATAAACACGAATAACTAAGAATACGTTGATCCTCTATGGATCTTTTAATATTACTAAAACTTGTTTTTCAAACTCTTACATAATTCATACTATTGTGTTCTTTTTATAGACAAGGAACCCTAAATCGTTTCCCAATAAACGTATAAACATAAAACTAAATAAGATATACATTATCACTTCCTAATAAAGCTCATGCATATCCTAACTAACTATAGAATACCGAATATCTATCTCCATGAGAAACCAACTACGGTTATATTACTTCATAATTACTTCTTGATAGAATCCTTGCACTTGCAGAATCCATCGGCGATAACTTGACATAATTCTTACTTAGTTGAATTCCCAACAATCCTCCCCTAAACTGGAATTTGACTAGGTTAAGTTCCAGTTTCTTGATAGATCTTTAACATTGTAGGACAAGAGGATTGTATTCGAACATCAGCAACATAGAACCAAAACAATCACATCTCTATGATGGCAAAACTTTGAAACTCCTGATCTTTGCAGCAACACATGACAGAAGGTACATCAAAACATATGAGTTTCATACTATTCTCATCACATCCAGGTGTGTTAACTCCTGGAAGAGGTGAATCATTGAAAATAATGGATTTGATGTCTCTTTACCAATAGCCATTACTACTGGAGTAGCCAAATGTTTTAGTCCAAAAACTGTGGTACACTGATAACCATCTGATTTATTAGCAAATCAGCAACTATAAACGGATTTGACATGTCTTTACCTATAGCCGTTTGCTCAGGACTAGTCAATTCTTAGGGGAAAGAATCACCTTTGGTGAATTGAGAACCCAATATGGTATTCCACTGCCTTTACCACAAGCCATATACTTGTGGGCTAGCCAATTCTTGGATTCCAAAAAGGAATAAACCATGGTGAATTGATGACCATACAACCCTCAGCAATTAAGCATGGGTGAGTTACATACCCTATGATTTTGAGCATATCATTACAGCTATCAACAAATTTGAGGTGTCTTTACCAAAGCTGTACCCTTTGGACTAGCCAACTCTTTGATGTTCACAAGGCATAGCTGGTGAGTTGAGTACCATCAACAGAGTAATATACAGCAAATCTGCAAGAAAAGTTAGACAAACAAAGAAGATACAGGGATTTTTTTTTTTTTTTTTTTTTTATTATTATTTTTTAACTAAGAATAATGAACCAAAGAAAGAAAGAAATAATACAAAATACCATAATCAAGGAGTTGCTTGATGTTGCAGAAGCTGAATCTTAATCAAACCGATCAATTGTTCAGCATTGAGCATATCATTTCCAACTGGATCAGGAGGAACCTCCAACTTCTTTCTAAGCATTCGTTGCATCAATTTCACAGACAAAGGATAAAGCTTATCAGAGAACATACACACAGTCATCCCACTCTTTGTCTCCACCACATGCACACATGGGATAGGATAAAATCTCCAAGTCTCAACCTTCCACTTATGTGAATCCTTCCAAATAGAAAACCTTTTACCATTTGAAGATTGAGAATCAAAAAGGACTTGAAGATCTCCCAATAAGTACAATCCAGAACCTTGTGGAGGATGAGCATCATAATATTGTGTGACAAGGCCATGGAGAGTAGTCAAATCGTGCCTATCCACCATATGAAGTATATCCTTTAAGAAAGTAAAATTCATAGAAGATTGATCCAACCTATAGATGGTGTTAAGCTATCCATCAGTTAATGTCCATGTAGTCAATACACCATGAGACCCCTCAAGAAAAGCATCAGCAGATCCCTCTTTAATGAAAGTTGAATCAGCAGCCTTTAGATCCAAAGAACTATCCACAGGAGACTTATGAACCCTAGAGGTATGTGTCCCGGTGATCTCATGATCTCCTTAGATCAATATGTCTCCTTTTAGACATCCTTTTTCCCTCCTACCGGTATATAAATCCCATAGAGGCAGATGATGGTACCTTCTCGGATGCCCCAAGGACACCTTCAAGTAGGAATGGAAGAAGTAGAAGTAGAAGGAATTAGAAACGACACCACGTAATGCATACATTCATCAAGCACCTCTCTCGGCTCTTTTAGCTTTAGCAGCTGCTTGTTCAGCTTTCCTAACCATATCTGCTCCTTCTGTATCAACAGATGGAACATGTGGAATAGGAGCAGTCATGCCCTTTGAATCCAGAGATGGATCAACCATACTAGATAATGCTTCAGAAGAAACAACAAGAGGTTTAGCAGAGTGACCTCTTTCAGTAGATGCCTCAGCAGACACAGCATGAGAACTCATATTTGGTGTAGCATCATCAAAAGAATCCACAATCTCAACTTTCTTGGTTCTCTTGGCCTTTAGAGCATCTGCACTACCAGCTATCATCTTCAAGTTAGAAGGTAGTGTAATCTGCTTCATAATCTTATGATACATGCTAGTCAACTCAGAATCATCTAAAGCCCAGACTTGCTTCTTTTTTAAACCAGACTGATAGAGAGTTGTACTTTGGTTATACACTATATTCCTCATATAAGCTTTCTTTTGAGCTGCAGTTGGTGGTCTCTCCCTCTTAGCTTTAGCCTTTTGTGCAGCAATGACTTTTCTCTTTTCAGCTGCAGCTAGCTTCTTTTGTTTTCCAAGAGCCATCATTTGTGCAGCAAAGTTCTCACTATTAAAAGCAGCTCCTAAAATACTTTGAGCAAGAGTAGGATTTGATGCAGCTTGAAGAGTGTAGGTATCCCATTGATCATCAGTAAACTGAGTGGATAGTTCATCGATTTCTCTTTGTCTCTCAGGAGGCAAATTGGTAGTAAACTGAGCGTCAAGCTTTTGAGCCAATGCATGACTCTTCTTCATATCTGCATACTCAGCTAGCTTTCTTGCTTGTTCTTGCCTTTCCTGTTCACTCATAAGATCTAAACCAAGCTCTTCATCAACCATAACTCCTTGTTTATCAGCAGATTCATGAGCAGAATCAGCATGAGAAGTATCAATAATAGGAACTTCAGAAGAAACACCCATGGAAGTATCAGAAATAAAATGTTGAGTAGTGTCTTCAACAAGAGTAGAATAAACATCAGCATTAGGATCCAGGTTAAAACTTCTTCCAGCAACAAAGACTTCATGAAGATCTGCTAAAGGTGGAGGACATGGCTGTTCTTCCATAGATGAAACTTGACCTAGTTCAGATGCAACATCCACCATTTGATCATCAGTAGTTGCAACACTTGGCACCTTTAAAGATTCAGGGGAATCCTTGCTCAAATATTTTCTTCTCTATCTTCTAGTAAATAGAATAGGATCCTTTTTCTTTGAAGATTCATCAACAATTTGAGAAGAAGCATGAGTCTTTTGAGCAACATCAGCCAAGATTTCAAGTGAATCCAAATGAGTATCATCTTGCTCTTCATCAGAAGTAACCACAACCTTCCTTTTGCTGTGTTTCCTAAGTTGTTCCTCTAAGTCCTGAACCTTCCTCTTCAACCCCACAATCTCATTACTAAGTGAAGATTTAGTCTCAGCAAGCTCCTTTTTAAGATCAGCTACCTCTTGTACAGTCCTGTTGAGTAAAGCATATACAGATGTAAGTGTAATAGGGTCCTCAGCTCCACCAGAAGATTGCTCAGTGGTAATAGGAGCTTCATTGGACCTTTCAGTAGAAATATGGACATGCTCAAGGATAGGAGAGCTTTCATCAAGTGGCTCTCTCACTGGACTAGAGGTGGTCTGTCTATTAAGCTCATGCTCAAACTCATCAGGAGTAACATGAGAAGGTGGTGGACTAGGAATAGGTGTGGGTACAGGTGTAGGTGGAGGTTGGTCAGGAGAAACATGTGATGCTTCAGCAGTTATGGAAAGGCCCTCATCAATGGCAACTGATGGATTACCATCAGCAGCAACATTAGTAGAGGGTGGAACACCAGCCACATTACCCTCATAAGCAGCCACATTGCCTTGTGGCAACATAGCTTCAAAAAAGAATGATGTTCCCCAACATAATGAGTCTTCATTGAAGCAAACAATTTAGCACTTAGAGCTCCTATGGGACAAAAGACTCTATCTTGGTTTGTTATGTCTAAAATCATTTGTAAAAACCTGGGATACATAAGAAACTTATGCTTTTTCTTTTGAACATTTTCAACCATAAAAAATATACTTAGAAAAATTATAAGTTAAACCCTGTGAAAGACATACAATACCACAACCCAATTGAGTAGAGAATTGGTCCCATCCACCTGACTTGTTACTTATGCATTGAAGTAATGTGAGTACCAAAAACCTCCACATGGGGCAAAGCTTGTTTTTGTGCCACATATATGTGTTCGTACTCTGGTATCCAATAGCTCTTAGCCCAGCAAGTATCTCCACAGTATTAGAGTGATAAACCCCATCTCCATCATCCAAACGAAGTTGTCTCTGAATCAACTCCTCAGACACAACATACTCTATTCCATCAATCGTAGGTTCTATCTCTGTGTCACTCCGTTTCCTAGCATATGCCCAAAATTGTTCAACCAATGATGCATATATCACATTTGGAGAGTGCGTTAAAGCATAATGAATCTTGGATCGCTTCAAGAACTCCACCATTGGTTCATATAATTCATGACCCTTTGCTTTTCCTAGAAAAGCAACTTTGTTATGATCTTTCTTAAATTGAAGCGCCATGTGATAAATTGTGAGAATGGGTTATAATTCACGCAACTGGAAGTGTGTTTAACTCGAGTGAAGTGGGAATCAGTTATTTTTGGGCGAAGATATGCGAAGATGGTTATTATTTGAAGTTACCCAATTATGGTCAAAAGTATCGTAACAAATCGTTGACCATATCTTACGTGTAAAATAACCCCAATTCAAAATTAACACTTCAGCAGAAACAATGGTCAATCTGCTGAAGAAGGTCAATCAGCAGAAACAACTTAAGTGTCTTAGTATCTCCAGTAAATATCTTGAGTTTTACTGTGCCACCCAACTCGCATTAAATTTCATTAAGCCTTGAATCCGCCTATAAGATAGTCCTAATGCACATTTAACACACATCAATTACCCCCAATTAACTTTACAAACCCTAATTTCTCCAAAAACTCCACAATCATCAACAATCACAATGTCTACCAAACCAGAAGTAATCAATCTAACTTCCTCCTCATCATCATCCTCATCCAGTGAAGATTCACACCCTTTGTTTTGCTACCCCCATCAAGATGAACCTCGACCCTCAAAATCCCCATTTCTCCCTTCTTCTGAAGATGATAGTGTAGTGAATCCAAGTGATTTATCTAGGGGTTCTGATGACTCCACATAGCGTCTAGAGCCAATCTTCAACAGATTGGTGAGAGAGGAAGAGGAGAGGACATCACACCCCCAACCTTTACATCCCCAACCTCAACCAAGGCCACGTCCCAAAAATCCACCACTTCCAACAACACGAGAGGTGGTGATAGCTCTTCCTGCTCCAGGTTTTGGTGCTTCATCTCATGTAGGTAAGGGAAAAGGCAAAAGGAAGATGGAGTGATGCTTTATGGTGGAACGAGTAGATGGAACAACCGAAGATTTCACATATCACAAATCCATCTACCATGACAAGAACCAAATATATAAAACTAGGTTCTTGAGCATCTTCATCGTCGTTTTCATCAATCCATCCTTTCCATTTTCATCTTCAGCTTCTTCATCGTACTGGTCATGCATATCCACCAGTTTTTGTAATAGATGATAGGAACTAGTATATGTTTGGTAGATCTTGTATATGAATGGTATTGTATTTTCATTTGAAGTTGATTGTAAGCTGTAAGCGGTAAACTGTTTCTTGAATGAATGATCAACATGTTATCTCTTCATGATTAGCACTTGATTTGTATTTCAGTACTTTCTTTCAGTAGAATCAAATAGATAACCTGTACCAATACTTGAGCTTCTCTTCAGTAGAAACAAGCTTTAAGCTTTCTTGACCATATTCCATTAACCAACTTTGTGAACTTCAATTTATAGAGCATTCTGCAAAATAGACACAGAGTAGCAAACACACCAAAACAAAACAAACAAAACTCAAAGAATATTAGCAGGTTAGTGTTAGCAAACAAAAAGAAAACCAAATATCTACAAAGTTTACAAAATATACAACTAACATCCTCCCCTGAGGCATATGCCTCCCCTGAGGCCTATGCCTCTGTAACATATTGGATTTCACAAACACACTAAACCAATGATCAAAGAGGCGTATACAAGAGGTTTTAGAGAGAGAAAGAGTTAGAGGTTTGGGAACTTAGTGAGAGAAAATGAAAGTATTATTATGAGCTCCAACTCTCTACCTTGGGAGGTAGAGAGTATTTATAGTCTTACACAAATCGCCACCTATGGGCTGTGGATCAGGCATACAGTGGGTAAAGACCCGTCCGTCCTCCACGGTGTTACTAAGCTAAATACTACTTAACGTTAAATAATCTATGACTACGAGCTTTCTAATGATTACATATACTTGAGGTGACCGACACTTTAATAACTGGATTTACTAAATCTTAACAATCTCCCCCTAAGGGAGGTCACCTCAAAAATACATTGAATACAAACAGATATTACATTAAGATTGTTCTTGGATTCTTGTTAATGTTCTTTGCTCTGTAGCTCGTAGTCATTGATTATTCATTGTTGCATGTTTGGTTAATCCAAGTGGAGGTCTTTTACCGATCCACGTGATAATGTGTTTTGAGCCAGCTTTGAGATCATCAGCTAACATAAATCTCTGACTCTTCCATTGTGGTGTTGGTATTATGTGATGTTGTGACATTTGGACCGACATGCTCACTTTTTAGATCATGATTTCTTCTTGTCAGAGTAGCGGGAGCTTTCATTGATTCATGATATTGGCAGTAGCGTAGCAGAAGCATGGAGTGAAAATATCAGAGTCATTGATGCACTTATCATGATTTCTTTAGAAATGAATGTGTTGAGTGAGCATGCGGCTATGGATTGACCGCTTCATTCTGATCAGCTGCTAACGTTGGGCGTACCTGCATACAACCGTTAGCAATAAAGCGCAAGAAAGTATCTTTGATTACTTTCGTTGAATTGAGTACATGACCCACGGTTCCCGTTGATCGATTACAAATCTTGCACGTGATCAAGTAAAATTTGAAGAATTTCCTTGATGAGGTTTCGCACCGCTCTAGTTGTTCTCAAACCGAAACGTCTCAAAGAAGACAACACGGAGTGAGTGAACTAGCGAATTGAGTTTCACTGATTGATGAAAAGAGATTTGAAAAACAATCGTGTACCGCTCAATAGAAATTGTTTTTGCAATACAACGAAGGTTTTAATGAAAATCAATTATCAATCATAAACACCTTTTATTTTGAAATATTAGTACACAGTCGATGTGCTAAAGAAAAGAGTTTTTAAGCACAACGACCGATTTTTCAAAGGTATCCGTCAATCGATAACCTTAACCAGGATTGATTCAAAAGATTGAATCACCTTGTTTCTGCTCAGTTGTCACATGGTTGATCTATTGGATAGATCTCACATGCCACCTACCAGGAGCTTGTTTGAGGTTGGCTCAAGCAGGCTTTCCATCTTCATTGTGAATATGTTAGCGTATCACTCAGATGTTATGGCAATACCACAAGGATAATGCGTAGGACTCATAAGATATAATCTCTTTTTCCACATTGTGTGAAACAGAGGGTCTTCATTGGCAGTGTCCTAAAGAGATTTATTTGATGATCTCGTGGCTCTAGACTCAATTGTGCATATTTGGATCCTATGTCAGAGACTATGGAGAGGATCTCCTTCTTCAATATCAACCAACTCTAAGAGAAAGTCGATAGATAATGTCGGTTCCCCGTCAGAATGAAACAAGTCCTTTTAAGAGGAACTTGAGTAGTTTGGGAACTTGTAGTGCGATCGTCCTTTGGGTCCATGACGTCTTGTCTTCAATACCGATGTTACCTTGGTAACCACCAAGAGCATATGAATTGAACCCGGTTTACGCCCTAAGGTTGAATAAATGGAGGGCTATTTCTTTTCACCCTTTTCACATTTAATTCTTTTTCATTCTTCTACCCCTTCGGTGCTTACCAAGACTTCATAACTAGAACCTTGTTTGGTTTATTCCAGTACTAGCTCAGTCTCAGTCCGCACTCTTCCCATATCTCACTTTTCTCCTTTTTTCATCATACCTAAGGACTTCTACACTATCTAGTGGATTATCCCTGGGTAGATCCCTCCGGTTCTGGCGGATCATGGGAATAAATACCTAACCTTATCATCCTTATACCAACGTACATAAAGTAAATTTGGTTGGTCTATTTGGTATTGTTCATATGCCATTTGAACTAATTGAAAACCATTTGAAAATCAATCCAGATACTTGTGATATATTATCAAAGCATTTTGTACCTGAATTGTTTTTGATATTTTTAGAAAAAGAGCTCCCCCTCAATATGTGCATCATGTATTTGAAATTGTTTTTCCACACGGAGGCAAGAGGAAGAATTAACTTCTTTGATTACCATTTTCTAAAAGATATCAACATCACTTCCCTGATCAAATAAAATAGATAAAGCATATTGGAGAAGGATGAGGTTTTCAAAAGTTTGCTCCCCCTCAATATGTGCCTCGAGGTTTGAAAGAGTTTTGCACATATTAGAAGGAATCTGCACTTTGATACAAATCAATCACGTTTCAAATCTTTGTGGTTTGAAATAGAAGCTCCCCCTCAACATGTGCATAGAAAACTTGAAATCGTTTAGCACATGTGGGGAGGAAAGCTTGCTAAACACTTTTGAAACCATTTATCGAATTATCAGTTTAAATCCAATTTAAATCACAAATTCTCCCCCGATCACAATTTTCAAAGGTTTGAAATAGAAGCTCCCCCTCAACATGTGCATAGAAACTTTGAAATCGTTTGGCACATGTGGGGAGGAAAGATTGCTAAACACTTATGAAACCATTTATCGAATTATCAGTTTAAATCCAATTTAAATCACAAATTCTCCCCCGATCACAATTTTCAAATCATTTGAGATTTGTGATCTCTGTAGATTTAAATTGATTTTGAAAGATTTTGAGGAGAATTGTTACTTGATTATGAAAAACATTTTAACTGATAAGGATCGGATTTTGAGACTTTACACTCCATTGATTAAACATGCATGATTATCTTTTGAAAACAATTGTATGACAAATAACCTTTAGATTTAATTGAAATCATTCTCCCCCTCAATCAATGACATAAGTTGTTGATTGAGTGTAGATATTTTTGACAAAGGTTAAGTCCAGATGATTTTCAAACATAGAGTCCGAGTTATTCTACAAAGCAATTAGTTTTCATTAGATAATAAGTATTTGTTGATAGACTCAGAGCATGAGTTTTGAAAAACAAGATAAAGCATGGCTCTGTTCTTTCTTTGAAAAATGGGTTAATGCCTGAAATGACAATAAACCATTGTTTCACTTTCTCCCAATTTTTTTATTTATTTATTTTTTATTATTAATTTTTTTAATATGAATATTCGAACAACATATAAAGTCCCGTGTCATTCTTTGAATGACAGCACAAAGATCGTAGATATTTATCGAATCGAGAAAAACATGACAAAACGACAATATTTTTTGGAATTTTTCAAGATTTTCAAATTTTTATGGATTTTTTAAATTTTTTATTTTTCTATTTGCTTTTTGAAGGTTCTGTAATTTTGTATTTCGCTTTTCGAAAAAATATTTACAAGAGATGGATGAAGAAAGACCTTTACTCCTCGTCTTCCTCTTGAAGACGTTTGAGTGTTTCCGGTTGAAGACTCTTTAGACCAAGTCGTGGGAGGATAAACTCAAAACGTTCTCTAGCAAGAGCTTTGGTGAAGATGACTGCTAACTGGTATTCACTCCTCACAAAATAAAGTTCCACCACACCATTTTCTACTAGCTCCCTGATGAAATGATGTCGAATGTCGATGTGCTTTGCTCTTGAGTGTTGTACGTTGTTGCATGAGAGAGCAATAGCACTTTTATTATCACGATGCGGAGGATTTTGTTGAATTCAAAGCCATAGTCGATAATTGGGATCTCATCCATAGGATTTGAGCACAACAAGATGACATGGCTATGTATTCAACCTCGTAGAGGAAATAGAAGTACTCATTTGCTTCTTTGAAGACCGACTCACAAGCTTATCACCCAAAACCGAGCACCTCGGGCGTACTTTGGCGTGTATCTAGACATCCCGCATGATCGGCATTCGCATAGGTCGGTAGTGACATACCAAAGTCCCATATTGATGGTTCCTTGGAGATACCAAAGACCCGTTTAACCGCTTCAAGGTGCTTTTAGTAGGCTTAGCACGATATCTAGCACACATGTAAGCAATGACAGAATGTACGGTCTCTGGCCGTGAGGTACATCAGGGATCCAATCATACTACGATATTTCGTTTGGTCTACCATGATCCCTGAGTGGTCCTCATCCAGTTTAGTACGCTCTATCATAGGAGTGTCAACAGGGTCACTAGAATCAAATCCAAATTTGTTTAAAATGTCATTTGCATATTTAGATTGATTTATAAAAATGCCTCCGAGACTTTGTGAAATTTTAATCCCAAGAAAAATGACATTTGTCCCATCATTGACATTTGAAATTTGGAACCCATTTCATTTGAAAAATGATCACATTCATTGGGGTCAATCGAGGCAAATATAATATCATCAACATATATTTGAACGTGAATTAAATGTTTGCCTGACTTTCTGGTGAACAATGTCGGATCAACTGCTACTTTGCTGAATCCAGTAGATAGAAGAAACTTTGATAGCGTATCATACCATGCCCTTGGAGCTTGATTTAAACCATAAAGAGCCTTCTTCAACCGATAGCCGTGAGTAGGATGTTCTGGATTCACAAAGCATTCAGGTTGGCTGACGTATACAATTTCTTTAAGATCTCCATTTAGAAACGCCGTCTTTACATCCATCTGATAAACTACCATGTTCTTACTTGCAGCATTAGCCAAGAAAATTCTGATTGCCTCGATACGAGCAACTGGAGCAAATGATTCTTCAAAGTCAATACCCTCCTCTTGATGGTATCCTTTTGCAACCAATCGAGCCTTGTTCTTTAAAACATCACCATGCTCATCAAGTTTGACTTTGAAGATCCACTTTAGAGCAATAATCATAGCACAATCTGGAGCAGGTACTAATTCCCATACATCAAGTCGATCAAACTCATGAATTTCTTCTTGCATGGCATTGAACCAGTTGTCTTCATTCATGGAAGTTTTAACATATTTTGGTTCGACCTTAGAAAGTACGGAGTTGAAGAAGCACCATAAGGCATCGGTTGCAAGTTTTTTTCGTGTAGTTACTGGACGAGAGGGGTTTACAATGATGTTTTCCAATGGATGATCATGTGTCCATTTTCTAAGGTGTTCATGTGGTTGTTGTTGAGGAACTAAAGTAGCAGAGTCGATATCTCTTGATGAAGATGGTTCTGATGATGATTCAGGAGCAAATATGTTTTCAAATGGGGCATCCTCAGGAGTAGCAAAGGGATTAACTTCATCATGGATGCTAGGAACAATTCCATGATGTACACTTGATGATTGATGATTTGTTGATGAGACAGCGTGATCAGCAGCAGCGCTTCTTGACTTAATGATATTGGCGAAGGGTTGACTTCATTGACAGGGATAGGAGCAGCCTCTGTTGATGGAATTGACATATCATTAGCATTTGGCTCATAGTGTTCATCAAACATTGGATCAAACAATTTCTTTAAATCATCTTCTGATGGAGGTACATAAGGAGGTGCTGGTGAGGGATTAGAAACAAGAGTAGAACTGATAGGAATACTTGATGAAGGTTGAGATGAGGGTCCAGAACTGGATTGTCCTAAAGCCATTTGCCCGGACAGCTCATCGAACATGACTTGAATAGTTTCCATGATATCTCGAGTTCTTTTGTTGTAGATTCGGTAACCCTTCTTGTTTGATGCATAACCAACAAAAACTCCAATGTCCGCTTTAGCTCTTAATTTACCTAAATCTTGACCGTCATTTGTTGGATAGCATAAAGCACCAAACACACGAAGGTAGGATAGATCAGGCTTTCGTTTATGGACAAGTTCATATGGAATTTTTCCATGAGAGGTGTGTATAAGGGAACGATTTTGGGTGTAGCAAGCAGTGCCAATGGCTTCAGCCCATAGAAACATTGGAACCTTTGAATAAATTAGCATTGTTCTTGCGGCTTCCACAAGAGTTCGATTTCGTCTTTCAACTACACCGTTCTGTTGAGGAGTTCATGGAACACTTATTTGATGAGTGATTCCAACACTTTCATAAAACTGAATTAAGTCTTTGTTAACAAACTCTGTGCCATTGTCTGTTCGAAAAATTCTAACTTTTTTGTTGAGTCAAACCTGAAGCTGTTTGATAAGTTTGATGATGACATCTGGTGTTTCATCCTTTGTCCTCAAAAACTTTACCTAAGTAAATCGAGAGTAGTCATCAACAATGACTAGAATGTATTTCTTCCCATTTATCGTTTGCACTCTCATTGGTCCGCACAAATCCATATAAAGGGTATGAAGAACTTCCATTACTGAGTTTGTGGGTTTTGGTTTGTAGGAATATTTCATGCTTTTTCCCAATTGGCAAGCAGAACAAAGATGATCTTTTTCATATTTTAATCTGGGTAAGCCTCTGACAAGATCCTTTCTGGAAAGGTTATTAATGGTGCCGAAGTTCAAGTGATTGAGACGACGATGCCATAACCATGACTTTGTTTTAGAAGCCTTTGACAACAAGCAGATTGGAGAGGACTTCGTCATGTCTTCGATAGAGATGGTGTATAGGTTAGAACCACGAGTACCTCTTAATAATTCCACACCATCAAGTTCTCTAACGAAACAAGTATGTTTTCTAAAAGCCACTTCTAGATCAGAATCACAGAATTGACCTACAGAAAATAGGTTATGACCAAGACCTTCCACATAATATACCCTGGAAATTACACTTTTACCAACCACATAATCTCCATAACCCATAATTGCTCCAAAATGGTCGTTCCCAAATCTAATGGTCCGATGAATTTACTCACGAAGTTCATGAGCATGAGCGATCACCGGTCATATGCTTGGAACAGCTGAGTCCGGTACCACGAGCGATTTGAGCGATCTGCGGTTGAACACAGACAAGAAAGGATAACTGGATAATTGGGAACCCCATGCAATAATGAGTTCCACTTGGTTAGTAACAGTGATTGGAACACCCACATCAGAAGTAGAAACAATAGAATCATCAGAAATAGATGCAGTGCTAATGTCCGTATTCGACCTATTCAAAGTATGTTCACTTCTTAAGGGAATAGTTCTACCAGTAGGCATCCATTTTCTAGTGGGCATTGTCTTAACAAATTGAGGGCAGAACTCATTAACCTTGAGGCCAGAAGGTATCCATTGATAACCTATTTTACTAAATATTCTTCCTGTGGGTTTCCACTGTTTTCTAACTTTCTTTCGCCTTTGCCTTTTAGCCTTCTTAGCTAGATTTTTAACATTATCAATTTTAACTGGGCCTTTGATAACATTAGACAAAACATTCACACCACATTCATGATTAGAAACAGAATTCAAGCAATCATCATTACATGGTTTGCGAATAGTAGCAGAATTCGAATTAATTACAGTACGCTTATAGCTAATACTAGAATCAACACGATTCG
Source organism: Chrysanthemum lavandulifolium (assembly GCA_022545495.1). Classification (NCBI taxonomy): domain Eukaryota; kingdom Viridiplantae; phylum Streptophyta; class Magnoliopsida; order Asterales; family Asteraceae; genus Chrysanthemum; species Chrysanthemum lavandulifolium. The sequence goes on from CM040239.1 coordinate 170,349,616, forward strand.
CTTTATTCAACTCAAAATTAATATTCCTAGGGTGATCTTCTACTCTCTTCCAATGCACACTCTTAGCTTGTGAGGTCCTATCTTGCTTGGTATTGCACGGAGGCTTTGACCCGCTTGCTTTTATGTCACCGATTACTCTGTAGGGAATTATGGGAACATTAGTTGGTTGATCTACTTTTGCATTCCGAACTAGGCGTGCAGGATCCGAACTACTGAAGGCACATTAGTGTTCACTTTTATCTTGGGCATAGAATGGTTTGTATGCTTGGCACTAGGCATAGAACAAGGCATCACGACTTTACCTTTTGCACCTAAGGATTTAGGACATGTTGCAATTAAACATTCTAGCGACTCCCGAGATCGTTTGTCACGAATGTAAGCAAACCTAATTTCTCTATCAAGAGGCTTATTTATGAAATCCTCTTCCACAATCTCACGGAGACATTCTAGACTATCCTTAAGGTGAGCACAATAGTTATGAAACACAAGTTCATTATTCCTAAGATGAGGAGGAATGTATTTAACATTCACGGTATATTTGCGATCTGAGGTGACTTTGATGCAACATTCTCATTAAAACAAGTGGCGGTTTCCCTTTTCACGACTCCTCGATTCTCAATTTCTTTTGTAAAGACGTTATTTTTCGTTGTTTTGTCACGAGTGACTTTCATTGAATCATATAACTCTTTAAAGTTTCGTTTAGCTTTTCATTTTCTTCTAGAAAACTCTCGTTTTCTTTTGTAAAGCATTAACCAAGTTTTGAAGATGAAAAGTTTGAAATCCGAGAATCTTAAGGAGGAGGCATTTGGGAGCTAGTCACATTGTTCTTTTCACCCTTTAATTGTGAAATTTGGGCTTTCAAATTTCGATCATGTTACAATGAGCTTGAATCATTCGTCACATTTGTTTATCCGAAAGCGCATCAAACTCGGAACATCCGAGGATGTCTTGATATTTGTGGTTTTGACATTTTCTTTAAGATGTTGATATTTTAGTTGCAAATCAAAATGTTCAACTTCTAGTTTAGAAAGATGTTTTACCAAATTATCGTGATCATCCTGATCAATTTTCTCATGCAATTTAGAATTAGATTTTCAAGCTCAATGACATGATCATGGGAGACTTTCAGAGCAACAGATAATTCATGAAATTGAGAAGCATTAATGGAACAATTCGTAGCAGTGTAAAACACATCTTGAGTAATGCATTCAGAAATAAGATTCTCATTCAAGGTATGCAAGTTCTTTCTCTCAATCTCATTATATTTTAATTCATGCTCAAAGTCATTAACTTCATCTATCATCGCATCAAATTCCTTTTCCATTTATTTAATATCTGAATCTGTCCCCTTTTTAGACACTAAAATTGATCTTTTAATTGTTTAAAGAAAGGCGTGACCTCAGTTAAATAGCATTCTTTAGTTTGCTCAAAACCCCTTTCCCCTTCAGTTATCCTAGTGGGTGTGATCCTTTTCTTACAAGTTTTCTCAAAATCAACAAATAATTGAAAGATTACATATTGACTGATTAAGGTCTTGCTGTTAGTGGGTATAAATCTAGGAACTAAATGCATTGGGGTATTTGGGGGATAAACAGTGGCAGGAAGCATTCTCTTACATGGGGGATTTTTTTCAACAATATTTTCAGCTTTTTGCATATCCATATCCTTTTTCCAGAACAATTGTTCAGGGGTTAACAACGTTTGAGGCTTAAACATGTTCAAGGAAATCCAATTTTCCTTTTTGTAATCATGGGGTTTGATCGTTATATTATTCATTTTACACTCAGGATCTTCTAGCTTCTTATTCATTTTCTCCTTAGTGACTTCATCTGATTTCTTATCTTCCTCACTGCACTCAGCGCAACTAGGTTTCTGTCTAGGTTTAAGAATCTCATTGCCATCATAGATTACCTTTTGAGCAACTTTTGCTTTCTTACCATACTCAGGGTTGGATTCCTTTATAATGGGGATACTATGCTTATCGCTTAAGACTCTGTGGAAAACTAGAAGGGGGGGTTGAATAGTTTTACCAATTTAAAACTTCCTTTTAAATATTTAGATCGACTTATGTCAATCAATTTAGTTGTTTATGTTGGACGTTGATAGATAGATATATAAACGTGTAATGAAAGATAAAGAGTAAGTAGCACATCACCACGACACAAGTATTTATAGTGGTTCGGCTACAAGGACACCTTCCTTGCCCTACTCCATTCCCCGAGTCACCTACTCGAGAGTTCGTAATCACTACACCAATCTCCTTATGGCGGAGAAGCCTTCACAACGTCGCTTAACCTTTTTCCAGTACAAAGCTAAATACCGAGTTCTTTCACACCAAGGCGAACCACACCTAACACAACGTCGCCTACCCTTTATACGGTGCTAGGCTAACCACCGAGTTCTTTCATACATTAGGAGAACTAATCCTATCACAACGTCGCCTACCCTTTATTAGGTACTAGGATAAGCACCTAGTTCCATTACTATGGAGGAACTACTACCCTTCACGACACAACACCTATTATCAAGGAGATCTACTCCTTGTTTCAACACCATCAAGGATATCACCATCCTTGTAAATAAACAAATACTTATATTTATAACGATGCACCTCATCGATTATACGACCTAAGCATTCTTCCCAAATGCTACTTGATTTGATTGTTTGGCATCCTTCACTAATGCCTTTGACACAACGCTTGGCACCCTTCACTAATGCCTTTGTCTTGACACCTTTATCATTCTTCACTAATGCTTTGACACGGATGATGAGCACCTTTCACTAATTCTTTCATCTTGACACTTTCGGCATTCTTCACTAATGCCTTCAACCCAACATCTATGGAGAAAGGTAGATCTATCAACAAGAGAACCTTCGTTGTCTTGAAGATGACGAAGCATGGAAACTCATGGACTTGAGCTTGCACGTCTTCAAGAAGTGGTGATCTTTCCTTTAAGAGGAACCTAGAAGATCACACAAAAACAAAAGACAAAGACTACATAGATCTCTTAGATCCGAGGTTAGAGGTTAGAATACTTGGGGAAGTATGTGTGTAAAGGGATGAATAAAAGGAAGAAATGGCTCTCTATTTATAGAAAATTCTCTCTTGTTTCCCGGATCCCACGGATCCCTACCACAAGGATCCGCTAGCACAAAGCTAGGGATCCGTGGTCCGCTCCTCTTTGCCCATGGGTATTTTTGGTTATGGGTCATGGGTCATGGGTTATGGGTTGATCCATAGTTTTCTTTCTAGATACAATGTATCTTAAGGATACAATGAACTTGGTCAAGTGGTATATATAAAACCATGGGTTATGGGTCAATACCATTTGCTAGTATTAAGGGTACAATGAATTTAGTCAAGTGGTATATATAAAACCATGGGTTATGGGTCAATACCATTTGCTAGTATTAAGAGTACAATGAACTTAGTCAAGTGGTATATATAAAACCATGGGTTATGGGTCAATACCATTTGCTAGTTTTACCCATTTAGTGTATACTTGTTTTACCCAACTACATTCAATGTATTTGGTCAATGGGTCAAATACTTAAGTTTCTACCCATTTACATTACCCAATATACTACATACTAGTTATGTATATTTACCCAAATATGTAAACACTAGTTGTTATACATATGTAATACTAAATCATAAAATCACTTATACTTGTTTTAGTGTTTTATGTGAAAATGTGAATATGTTAGAAACTATTAGTTCAAACCATTTACGTATTTTATTTTTTCGTTAATATGATTTTACGTTTGTTATCGACAAAACATTAGAAGATCGTAAAATATAAGTAAGCGTTTTTACGACTTATTTGTATTAACAATCTCCCCTTTTGTTGATGACAAAACATAAAATTATTTTAAGGAAATGCTAAAATTGTAAAGTTTGAATTTGTAGTTTTACTTTCTTCTCCCCTTTTGTCGAAACAAAAAGAGCTTGAAGGAAACTAACACATTGTTTTTAGGAAAAACATGTGAAAGAAAAATATTTAGAGCAAGTAACGGAACGGATCTCGTCTTTACTCCCCTTGACGAGTCCATCCCTATGTAAGGCGTCAAGAAAGTAATACTAAGCTAGTTTGTTTGCAACTAAGTTTGCAAAATATTTCGTCTAAGTGACGAATGTGCTCCCCTTGATGATTGCAATTTTGCAAAGGGATGTCGAGAAATGTATTCCTAATATTGCAAGTAATTTGCAATGTATTGTTTTGACACAAAGCTCCCCCTAGCATTAGGGTGTCAAATGCTTCAAGTGTAGATTGAATAACTACAAAACAAAGGTTAGAAAACAAGTATAATGCACAATTTCTGCATATGTGATCCAAGTTAGTAGAAAAATAGTTTTACGTCTCACGGATCCCACGGTTCCCTCTAGTAGGGATCCGTCTAGGCAATTTTGAGGATCCGTATAGCTGATGATTAAATTCAGCAATGGTGATGTAACAAGTAATGTTAACATCAAAATGAGGTATGTATTCAGCCAACAAACATATACTCAATGCAATATGGCAAGTAAACTATCATTCAATAAAACATAAGAGATGATCAACAAATCTATAAAAAACTAAGAGAATGATTTAGCCATATTCTACTAAAACTAATAAGTGACCAAAGCATAAGAGGCAACAATGTGCTTGAGTCTAGGGATGAGTAGACTTGTTGATTTGGTCCAATCTTTCAAGAAGATGATTAAACATGAAATGCAACTCATTTCGTACTTCTTGAACAAGTCCTTGGGTGATTAGAAAATTAGAGCAATTATTGTCTTGATTAGGAACATGATATTTTGAGGAGGTTCTACAAATGATGATGGAGGTACATTGAGTAATTTAGGATGAGGTTCTACTAGGAATCAGAGTGGTGGTAATCGAAATTCCTTAATATGATCAAGTCCTTGGTGGTTCCTTGTTTCCAACGATGGACTAGTTGGTGATTGGGAAGTTCTCGGTGGTGAATGCTCTAATGAAAAGAGATTTGGGTGAGAGAGAGGCTCGGTGAAGGAGTGTAGTCCATGCTCTAGGAATGAAGGCTTAGACGTTTTGCTAGAACTAGGTACGTTTGGTTTAGAGATCGATGATCCCTTTTCTAACCTAAAAGTTTTAATGCTAATTATTGCGGTTCTATTGGCAATTGTTGATTGGGTTTGTTGAGGTGAGATTCTGGCACTATTATCTCTTACGGATGATGATTCGGTGGATGGGAAATCCTACCATTTGTGGGTTTAACCGGAGATGATTCGGTTGAGGAAATTTCGTGTACAACACGAGAAAGTTTCTTGGGTGGTTCTTGGTTGGATGAGTTAGCACTAGGAGCTTTCCTCATGATGAAATGACTAAGGAAAAGGTTTCTAAATGCTAAGAATTATGTTGTGTTCGATGACTAAGGGATTCTAGCAAGATGACTTATAAAGGGAATGATTTAGCAAGTGCATTCAAGACTTAAGTCTCTAATATCCTTTGGAATGTGATGATTAGCATGCACATGAGTCAACTTCAGAGATTTAATTAGGATGAGGTGGAGTGTTCAAGTTAGCAAGATGAGCTTGAAATGATTGTTCGAGCAAGATTTGACATAATCTGTCATCCGGATCCCACGGTTCCCACCAATGGGGGATCCGTCTAGGCTAATCCTAGGGATCCGGCTCTCAGCAGCTAGGAAAGGATAGAAGTGATGTTTGAAAGGTCTAAAGCCTATACCTTTTTGAATTTTTTAGTTCTCCTAAGTGTCTTTAAATGGAAGGGTACTTAAATGTTCAAGGGCAATGAGTGATGTAGCTAATGATTGCCTTGTATGAAAGAAATTGGAACTTTCATGAGTACCAATGAATGAACAAAGATGACACTAAAATCTTAAGAGTGTCAAATGAAGCTAGATGATCCTAGTGATCAGATAGTGACTTAGGATAATGTCTTGGAGAAGATCCTAAAGGTTTTAAGGTGGAAGAACTAGAATTTGATCCATTTCGACCAATTTTGAGGTAAGGATGATTATGATCAAGTTTTCCATAATCGAAAGATTTCTAGGTCTAGATGTGAGGGATCATGTGAGAAATAATGAGTGATCTAGAGAGCGGAAGAGTAGTGGATTAAAAATGAAATGATAGATCTACAAGCGTCTTAGAGTGTGATCTAGGTGAGTTATGTGTGAGTAGGAAGGATCTACTTATCTTGATAAGGACTTAATTTTCCTTAAGACACTATGTTTAGCCTAGTGTGAGGTGTTCTAAGGATATGTTTGAAATACAATGCTTGCAATTGCATTTTCTGTTTGCCGGATCCCACGGTTCCCTAAGTGTAGGGATCCGTCTAGTATAAACTTTGGGATCCGTCTATCTGCTAAGCAGAACCTTTACTAAAGGTATGCAAGAGTTGCACAAGTTTGCTCTATGTATCAAATATTGAAACTAATGATTTCTTACAGCAAGCATATATGTATACAAGTAAAACATAGCAATGAGAGCATGTAAGAATAGCACATAAGTAATTAATATGAGATCTAGCTCACAAATAAGACAGAGGTTTATCAAACTTAACAAACACTATTCGAGAGGCTCAACACATATTTACGATCTAGATTAGTAAATCGTTTGTATTAACAATGACGTGCAGAGTAGATGATGGTGTTCAATACAATAGGGTTGTTTTTGTGTGAAGCAATGAACTATGTATAGTTATTACGGATGGTGATTAGCATACAATGAACTTCGTCCATGAAGTCATGTAGCTCTTCTCGATCAAAGCAAGATAATCGCTTGATGAGGCAAGTGGTTGTGATTAACTAAAAGAAAATTTTATTTTACAACTTGTTTGATTAGTAATCCTAAGACAATGCAAAGTATTTCCATTGTAAACTTACTTTAGGAAAACATAGGAGTATAAATTTCCCAAGTGAGAGAATGAATATGAGACTGTTACTAGCGGTGCTCAATTACGGCTAAACACGACTATTTTTACGGGTGATTCCACATACCCAACTTCTATCAAGGAAGCAATTCAACCGTTAGGTCAAATTGAGTTTCTAGTGCAATAAGTTCTCCAATATTCATTCTCAAGTTAGGAAAATTTATATTCCTACAATGGCCTATCGAAGAGTAACAATGATGATACTTTGCTTTGTTTAATATTATACTTGATACAACTAAGGTGACGAAGGCGTTATGTTAAAAATAAGTTTAAAAGTTGTCCATATGGTAAACAACAAAAAATGGTTGGATGAGCTAGTTCAACATATGTTGTTGGAAAGCTTTGAGTTTGGACTTTCGGATATGAAGAATTATATTTTTTTTGCAAAATAATTTACTTGAGTATATCGGATGAAATAATCAAGTTGTCAATCCTACTATGAAGCTTGGAGAGCGATCATGAAAAGGAAAATAGGAGAGTACATCATCAACACAAGTGTAGGTTATGATCCGATGTACATTGTTGTTGTTTTTAGAAAACGATACAAGAACAAAAGAAATCATCTAAGCACATAAAACATTTATGTTGCACACATGACAAACTCAATCAAAAATCCATTTAGTGTGTTATATGTTTTAAAGATTTTTCAACCTATATGACTTATCTAAGTATCTAAAGTAACATTTTCGACACAACTAGATGTTATCCCAAACAAGAGAATGAATAGCAAGGTAAGGAAACCACATATGTTATTCAATCAAACAAGCACACAAGCTATTTGAGATAAGCAAATAATCAAGTAATGCAAAGAAGACAATTTATCATTTAGCATAGCATACGAAATTTCTTTTCATCGCTTTGTGTTAAATATAAACATGTATACCAAGCTTGATTAGTTTCTTTTATGTTTATAAATATGATCAAAACTTTAATTTCAATAGAGGACACATTGTTATTCAAAAGTTATGACCGAAAAATGACTTTCTATAAATCAATGATTCTGTAAATTATTGTTTTGAATCAGTTTATGAAATCATTTTTAAATGAAAGTACACTAAAATACCTTTAAAACGATAGGTGGTACGACTTCTAACGACTTACGGTTAAAAAGTTATGAATTTTTAAATTCGAATGTAAACTGTCTTTCAGTACCTACGGATCCCACGGATCCCTTGTTTGAGGATCCGTCGGTGTAACTCCGAGGATCCGCGGATCGACACAAAATTACAAAATGTGCGTTTTGACCCGACGAAAAGGTTTAGTCTTTGTAGACTTTTTAGTGAAGTTATATTACCCATTTTTACCTTTATTCAAGCTTGATTAACAAGATATCTAACAACAAAACTTCAAAGAAAAAAAATTACTAAAAACACTTTTCATATTATGCTTATTATAAGATAGAAGCATATATCACTATTTTGTCCACAAGCAATTTAGCATGTTTTTGAAAAAAAAAATTGTAACTAAGAAAACATACCTTTGTTGTATTCCCTTTGTATGGTTTTAGAAACCATAGGCGCGAAATACTTCATGATCTTCTAAGATACCCAAATCCTTTGCTATATTCCCTTTTTATGGTTTTAGAAACCATAGACGTGAAATACTTCATGATCTTCTAAGATACCCAAATCCTAGTATGAAGAACTCTCAAAGGAAAAAAATAGAATGATCTATCACTATCCAACATATGATGATTTCTAAAACATGACTCTTTGTTTTAAGAAATTTCCTTCTTTGTAGTTTTCAAACACACGGATCGTATCAAGTTTTCAAAGTACAATATACTATAAAAACTTGGTAACGAAGCTCGATACCAATTGTGGAAAACTAGAAGGGGGTTGAATAGTTTTACCAATTTAAAACTTCCTTTTAAATATTTAGATCGACTTATGTCAATCTATTTAGTTGTTTATGTTGGACGTTGATAGATAGATATATAAGCGTGTAATGAAAGATAAAGAGTAAGTAGCACATCACCACGACACAAGTATTTATAGTGGTTCGGCTACAAGGACACCTTCCTTTCCTACTCCACTCCCGAGTCACCTACTCGAGAGTTCGTAAGCACTACACCAATCTCCTTATGGTGGAGAAGCCTTCACTAGCGCCGCTTAACCTTTTTCGGTACAAAGCTAAATACCGAGTTCTTTCACACCAAGGTGAACCACACCTAACACAACGTCGCCTACCCTTTATACGGTGCTAGGCTAACCACCGAGTTCTTTCACACCTAAGGAGAACTAATCCTATCACAACGTCGCCTACCCTTTATTAGGTACTAGGCTAAGCACCTAGTTCCATTACTATGGAGGAACTACTACCCTTCACGACACAACACCTATTATCAAGGAGATCTACTCCTTGTTACAACACCATCAAGGATATCACCATCCTTGTAAATAAACAAATACTTATATGTATAACGATGCACCTCATCGATTATACGACCAAAGCATTCTTCCCAAATGCTACTTGATTTGATTCTTCGGCATCCTTCACTAATGCCTTTGACACAACGCTTGGCACCCTTCACTAATGCCTTCGTCTTGACACCTTTAGCATTCTTCACTAATGCTTTGACACGGATGATGAGCACCTTTCACTAATGCTTTCATCTTGACACTTTCGGCATTCTTCACTAATGCCTTCAACCCAACATCTATGGAGAAAAGTAGATCTATCAACAAGAGAACCTTCGTTGTCTTGAAGATGACGAAGCATGGCAACTCATGGACTTGAGCTTGCACGTCTTCAAGAAGTGGTGATCTTTCCTTTTAGAGGAACCTAGAAGATCACACAAAAACAAAAGACAAAGACTACATAGATCTCTTGGATATGAGGTTAGAGGGTTAGAATACTTGGGGGAAGTATGTGTGTAAAGGGATGAATAAAAAGGAAGAAATGGCTCTCTATTTATAGAGAAAATTCTCTATTGTTTCCCCAGATCCCACGGATCCCTACCACAAGGGATCTGGCTAGCACCAAGCTAGGGATCCGTGGTCCGCTCCTCTTTGCCCATGGGTATTTTTGGTTATGGGTCATGGGTCATGGGTTATGGGTTGATCCATGGTTTTCTTTCTAGATACAATGTATCTTAAGGATACAATGAACTTGGTCAAGTGGTATATATAAAACCATGGGTTATGGGTCAATACCATTTGCTATTATTAAGGGTACAATGAATTTAGTCAAGTGGTATATATAAAACCATGGGTTATGGGTCAATACCATTTGCTAGTATTAAGAGTACAATGAACTTAGTCAAGTGGTATATATAAAACCATGGGTTATGGGTCAATACCATTTGCTAGTTTTTACCCATTTAGTGTATACTTGTTTTTACCCAACTACATTCAATGTATTTGGTCAATGGTCAAATACTTAAGTTTCTACCCATTTACATTACCCAATATACTACATACTAGTTATGTGTATATTTACCCAAATATGTAAACACTAGTTGTTATACATATGTAATACTAAATCATAAAATCACTTATACTTGTTTTAGTGTTTTATGTGAAAATGTGAATATGTTAGAAACTTGATAAGGTTTTAAAAGGTACCATTTTGAGGGGTCGTTTTAGTCCTTATTTGATCACTTTTGTATCCGTTATTGCTTAATATCATTCCTTTTCACTTTTTAGGTCTCTTGAAGGCAAAATCTTTGGAATGGCACTTATTTGGACGAAAAGCGCGAATATATGAAGAAAATGGCCAAAGTCAAAATCGAGACACTCACGATTCTTTGAAATTAGAAGGTGGCGGCGTCGGTGCTAGTGCGACGCCGTCCCAAGATTTTGTGACGGTTCGAACTCAAAACTCGTATTTTCAAGTGGCGACGTCTAGTTGTGAAAGAGTAGGCCGTCGCTACTCGGACGGCCTAGATGCAATCCGACGACGTCGAAGGTCGAAGAGACGGCGTCACGGACATAAGGTGACGCCGTCGCAAGGTTAACGTGGCCAAGACGAAACCCTAATGACGGCGATACAACGCGCCACGAAACTTAAGGTGGCGCCGTCGCATATGTAATCTTATATATAGAATCCGAATTTTTAGTCTTTTGTGGAGAGTCTTTTGGGTGAAAACCTAAACCGAACCTAAGGTGTCTTGTACAAGTATTTTAGGGTTTTAAACCCTATCTTACATCAAGATAAGTCTTTACTTCATTAATTCAATTATGTCTTTGATTATTTGTTTGTATGCTTGCATGTTCTCCATGTCCGGCTAATTTATTTGTGTGTTTGCTTAGGAAGTATGAAACTTAATTATTGAATATTGATTGGTTGTTTCTTACCTTAGTTGATTAATGATCTAGTAATGCGATAGGTCATTCGTTGTGTACTTAATGCTTGATTCATCTTTGTGAACCTTAGAATATAATTACCTGAGTAGTTGTAGGCTAAACCATCCAAAGAGCGCCTTAGAGTAGGAGTTTATCATCCCTAGTGGGTTTGTAGACGAGACCCTTTGGTAAGTTCAAAGAGTTAGGGAGAAACGCATACCCTATAACTTTAGACACACAACGCTACTAAGAATAAGACGTGACAACTCAACCATCAATAGGAGATAATTAAGGAGTAATACAACCTAAGTAAACACATCTTTAAACTATCATACGAGCACACATTAATTAGACATAGACTCCCACAACCTTAGTTTAGATAATTAGATAATAGTAGAGTAATCGGTAGAAATACCAACCCCAAATCCAATACCGAGATTCGTACCTTTCCATTTCATAAAACATAAAAAGATAAAAATAATCTTCCTCAACCTTAACCTTAGCGTAGTAACTCCTTACTAGCATTCCTATTCCCCAGAGAGCGATATCAATACCGTGGCTTACCCTAATTACTACACTACAACGATTAGGTTCTTTGCCTAGGGTGTTATAAAACTTGCTCAAAGAAAGGAAGTTTCCTTGACCCCCGAGCAGCGTGTGGCGTTATCAAGTTTTTGGCGCATTGCGGGAATAGAATAGCTAGTTAGTAGTCCACCTCGTTTAGGTTCTTTGCTTGATTCCTATCAAGTAAATTTTTTTTTTTTTTTTCCTCAATTTTAGCTTTCTCTTAGTCTATCCCCCTTCTTCGTAACCTTTGTTCGTAATCTTATCACTTTTCATCATGGAAGGTGATAACCAACCACCACTCATCAACCCACCACCAAATGACCCGCCAAGAGCCCGTACTCTTGGTGAATACTCGAGACCAAGCCACCTAGGCTATAGGAACACCATTGAGCTTCCCGACCAAGCCCAAAATACGGCCCTGCGATCCGACACCATCCGGTTGGTGCTAAGCGGATGTGCATTCCATGGACTTCGTTCGAAGATCCAAATCGACATCGAGGATTTCCTCAAAATTGTCGATTCCATCGACCTTGATGCTACTACTCGGAAGACCACGCGCTGCGTCTCTTCCAATTCTCTTTCTGGGACCAAGCTAGTAATTGGCTTGAGCGACTTCCGCCGGCTCCATCTCAAGTTGGGATGATCTTACCTCTTGCTTCCTTGCTCAATTTTTCCCACCGGGAGAACCACTAAGCTTAGGAATGACATCTTGATGTTCCAACAACGTCAAGGTGAATATCTCTGAAGCATGGACTGATTCAAGGACTTACTTTGAAAGTCCCTCATCACGGCATTGATCTTTGGCTCCAAGTCCAAATCTTTTATGATCATGTCAACTTCCCCACTAAACGATCCATTGACCAAGCGGCGGTGGAAAACTTAGTGATCTCACCGCGGAAGAATCATGGGGTATAATAGAGGACCTCGCCTCTATGACAACGAAAGTTAGGATGACCCCGTGAGTCGCCCAAAACCGTTAAGGCAATCTCCTTGCCTCCTTCCGACCGTGGGATGATCGAACTTGAAGATCAAGTTAGATTCCTCATGAGCTCATCTGAAACTCCTAAATCTTCACACCATGTGAACAAAGCTTCTTCCTCGTGTGAGCCGTTTGTGATCCTCATAACACGCGCGCAATAGCACTCGCTCCCCGAACATGCTTCCGTTGACTACGCATCCTCATGTATTAATGGAGCGGAGGAAGATTCCTACAATACCGGACCTAGGAATTTCAATGAAACCCGAGAGGCATGGAAAGGCAAGCCCGACTTCTCACTGGGACAAACCAAAGAATTCACCTCAATGATTTCTCATGGCCCCACCTAACGGTCCTAACCAACAAAGCGTCGAAGGGATGTTGCAAAACCTAGTTGCATCCCAAGAAACCCAAATGGATAAGCTCTCGGACCGCTTTAACCATCAACAAGCCGAGATGGATAGGAAAATAGACAACCTTTTGAAAGCCATAACTAATAGTGATAAGAAGGTTAGTGCTATCTCAACTCCCGAGCCTTCAGGTATAGAGATTAAGGATCCAAGCAAGCTAACTAAGCATGTCCAATTTGTCAATACCATCGCCTTAGTTGAACCTAATGAAACAAATGACGAAGAGGACTATACACTTGTGGATGATGAAATACCCGAGGAAGTAGATGAAGTAGACATTGACTATTTCAACAAATTTCCTACGGAAGAAGAACTATCTCGCCACCCTCACTTAGTGCGTGACCTCCGTCACATGTATGTTAGGAAAAGTCCTCGAATCAAGTTTGGGAACCCTTGGAATCTTAACATACCATGTGTCATAGGAAACCTTTTTGTGGCAAAAGCCTACATTGATCGCAAGTCCCCAATCAACATAATGACTAGCACCTACTACAATTGGATATTGAAGAAGCCTATTCCAACTAGGCAAGACCCCAATGATCCTAATGTTAGTTGCAATTTTCTCGGAAGAATTAAGGGATTGCCCGTTTATGTAGGTAGTTTCGCGTTTCCTACGGACTTCATAATTGTGGAGGATATTAGCACGGCCATAGACCCTAGCTTGTCCCATGTTATTCTAGGAAAACCTTTCATAGAAAGCACCGGGATGACCTATGACCCCTCGTTAGGAGTAGTGCGATTCAAGAATGAGACCGATGACATAGCTTACCGAATGCCGTTTAAGATTGAGAAGTTTTCATCACTCTCTAATGATGAAAAGGAACTTAAACTGTCGGTCTATTATAGGAATGATGAGGATAGGGAAAAAGGTGTTGATTATGTCATGGCTAAGATTTTCGGATTTTATAAGGATTGCTTGAGCCTAGGACCGGAATATAGGACCGATTGGGGAGAGGATGAACTCTTAGAGAAGCGCATTTTAGGGCACTTCTACAACATGGAATCCCCCATTAGAAACCGTCAAGAGGGCGGTAATGAGAAAACGTAGGAGCACGACTATGAGTCTAGCTACAAGACTTTTAAATAAAGAAAAGCGCTTCGTGGGAGGCAACCCATGTTTAATTGTTTGCTTGTTAATGTCATATATCTTTTATTAATTGTTTATCCTCATGTTTGAATTTGTAAAAATGTTTTATTTTGTTTTTAACTTCGTCTTAATTGCATATAAAGGTATTTTACATAAGGGATAAGTGTAGGGAGGATTACACACGTTTTCAAAAGAAACGTAAACATGAGAATAACAATTAACTAAAAGATATTTATGTTTGTTTGTTCGAGTCAAATGCTTGTATCGAGTCATAATAGATGTTTTGCGAAATTTTCGATTCTAAAGATGTAAATTTTCGAATTTTTTCCGAAAAATCGAGACCGGTTTTGTCGGGATAACTCGACGGCGTCGAGATTGCAACTGACGGCGTCGGGAAGGAGTAAAACATCGATTACTTTTTCTCGTTTTCGAGCTACTTATAAATTTTGGAATTTTCCAGGTCTTAATTTTCTTAGAAATTCTGTAAACATCCATTCCACAAGCATTATATCCTAGTTTAAATCGAGTCTTATATATATTATTACCGCCGATTTTACGCGAAGGTTTCATTTGTTTTCTTCAAGTGTGCAGGTTTAGTTTGTCAAGAAGAAGTTACATAAGATTGGAAGGAGCTTTTCACGCAATGATTCTTCTTGGAAAGGATTTAACCACCACTTTACACGGATCCTACCGAGCTAATCAGGGGAGTACTAGTTTCTTTCGTTTTTAATTACCTTCTTTTATCATAACTTTGATACTTTTGGGGATCATTGGGGACAATGTTCAGTTTAAGTGTAGGGAGGGAAAATAAAACGGGAACTTTGAAACTATGCTTATCCTTGACTATTTGCTTTGTCCAATTGTGATTGTGTAATAAACCATGAGAAAATGTCGGTTAGGATAATTTTGGCACCAAATTTAAAATTTTTTATGACATATAGGGTGGGCCATTAGTCTTAACAAAAGCGTCTCATGGATAGGAAGTTGCATGACTAGCACAAAACCCTTTACCACCTAAATTCCACCAAAATGTGAGGATCGCCCTTAGATTAGTAGGAATTAAAGCATTCATCTTTAATGCTTAGAGTGTGAACCGGTAGTATATTAGATTCTAGAACTTGTTTTGTGATGCATTCCGAGATCGCAAGTGAGGCTACACTTGTGTAGTTAGGAATAACTAAATGATAAGAGGCATTAGGATAACCTTTGTTTGATACCGTAATATAATTACTTCTTCCATATCGGTTGAGTAATTCCCCACACCCTTTGCGTTGTACTCATCTTTAGTACACGATACCCTAGTTAACCCCTCGAGCCTATCCTTTTCTCGGTTCTCGTGATGTTTCGGTTTTCGAATATCAATGAAGAGCATTGTTTACACCCCACCCCAAATATACACCCAAATCGCCTTAGCCTACCTCTTATGCACTCACTTTTAGTGCAAATGTTTGTCATCACCCTAAACCCTTAGTTTAATTATCTAGTTGCTTGCATAAGTTGCTAAGTCGAGTCATATCCTTTGTATACGATTTTGGGATGATTGGGATTCATGGGAAAAGTTAAAGTTTATGAAATGACGGAAGGAACGTTAAATTCAAATTCCCTTTGTTTGCATAATAATGTACCCCAAGTGTTTTGATCTTTTCAAATCGGGTCAAATTAGTGTTAGAGTAATAAAAACTCAAGTCTAGGGATATGCCTATAAATCCCTAATATTTTGATGTTATCGTAGAGGATGGTAGAGTAAAGTGTATGAAAAAAAAAAAAAAAAAAAAAAAAAAAAAAAAAAAAATAGAAAAAGAAAAAGAAAAAAAATAGAGTGTAAAAAAAAAAAAAAAAAAAACATACGGGCTACCATCCTACATCTATCCTTTAAATTTATGTTTGTTTATTTCAGTTACCTAGAGTTTTAGAGTGTCGAGTCTTGGCTTAGCAACGCCATTCTTCATATGTATTTAACATAGAGATTTTTGACTTGCCACCACTAAAAAGCCTATCCCACCAAACCCTTGTTTCCCTACCGTAAGCCTAACATTACAACCCTTTAAAGACCTCTTTGATAGTCTTTCCTAGGTGCTTACGCCAAAGCGATGGAGGTTTGATCTATTCTCAAGCCTATGGTAATCTATGTACTAGGACCGGTTAATGAGTGTTTATCTTCCATTTCCTATTTGTTATATTTCATATATACACCCGAGAGAGATATGAGTATCCAAACACCCCATGTGAGGTGCTAGTATGTAATTTTCGTGCTTGTTATGACTTTTGCGGGGCTTATATGTGTTGTGGACCGTTTTGAATTAATGCTTCATGACCCTAACTTATAAATTAATTGGTTAAAAGCACATTTGCTTGAGGACAAGCAAATAACAAGTGTAGGGATATTTGATAAGGTTTTAAAAGGTACCATTTTGAGGGGTCGTTTAGTCCTTATTTGATCACTTTTGTATTCGTTATTGCTTAATATCGTTCCTTTTCACTTTTAGGTCTCTTGAAGGCAAAATCTTGGAATGGCACTTATTTGGACGAAAATCTTGCGAATATATGAAGAAAATGGCCAAAGTCAAAATCGAGACACTCATAGTTCTTTGAAATTAGAAAGCGCGGCGTCGGTGCTAATGCGGCGCCGTCCCAAGATTTTTGTGACGGTCCGAACTCAAAACTCGTATTTTCAAGTGACGGCGTCTAGTTGTGAAAGAGTAGGCCGTCGCTACTCGGACGGCCTAGATGCAATCCAGACGACGTCCGAAGTCGAAGAGGACGGCGTCACGGACATAAGGTGACGCCGTCGCAAGGTTAACGTGGCCAAGGCGAAACCCTAATGACGGCGATACACGGCGTCACGAAACATAAGGTGACGCCGTCGCATATGTAATCTTATATATAGAATCCAATTTTTAGTCTTTTGTGGAGAGTCTTTTGGGTGAAAACCTAAAACCGAACCTAAGGTGTCTTGTACAGTATTTTAGGGTTTTAAACCCTATCTTACATCAAGATAAGTCTTTACTTCATTAATTCAATTATGTCTTTGATTATTTGTGTGTATGCTTGCATGTTCTCCATGTCCGCTAATTTATTTGTGTGTTTGCTTAGGAAGTATGAAACTTAATTATTGAATATTGATTGGTTGTTTCTTATCTTAGTTGATTAATGATCTAGTAATGCGATAGGTCATTCGTTGTGTACTTAATGCTTGATTCATCTTTGTGAACCTTAGAATATAATTACGAGTAGTTGTAGGCTAAACCATCCAAAGAGCGCCTTAGAGTAGGAGTTTATCATCCCTAGTGGGTTTGTAGGCGAGACCCTTTGGTAAGTTCAAAGAGTTAGGGAGAAAGCATACCCTATAACTTTAGACACACAACGCTACTAAGAATAAGGCGTGACAACTCAACCATCAATAGGAGATAATTAAGGAGTAATACAACCTAATTAAACACATCTTTAAACTATCGCACGAGCACACATTAATTAGACATAGACTCCCACAACCTTAGTTTAGATAATTAGATAATAGTAGAGTAATCGGTGAAATACCAACCCCAAATCCAATACCGAGATTCGTACCTTTCCATTTCATAAAACATAAAAAGATAAAAATAATCTTCCTCAACCTTAACCTTAGCGTAGTAACTCCTTACTAGCATTCCTATTCCCCAGAGAACGATATCAATACCGTGGCTTACCCTAATTACTACACTACAACGATTAGGTTCACTTGCCTGGGGTGTTATAAAACTTGCTCGAAGAAAAGGAAGTTTCCTTGACCCCGAACGACGCGTGTAGCGTTATCAAAACTATTAGTTCAAACCATTTACGTATTTTATTTGTTTCGTTAATATGATTTTACGTTTTTTATCGACAAAACATTGGAAGATCGTAAAATATAAATAAATGTTTTTACGGCTTATTTGTATTAACAGACTCTATGCTTAGTGATCATGTGAGCAGTCTGAATGGTGTTCCTTTGTACGTACAACTTATTTTCAAGCTTGTTTTTCAAAGTTTTTAGATTTGAAAAGTCATTAAAAAGTTTTGATTCCTTAGCATTAAATTCCTGTTTAAGCACTTTAACATTATCTTGAAGCTATTGCTTTTGTATGATTTTAGAAAGCTTTTCTTGTGAGGAGTTTAACTCTTGTTTTAACACTTCTCTCTAAAATTACTTTTTCGATAATTGTACGCATTTGGTTATCCAACTCACGCTCACGAGTAGTTAACTCAAACTTAGCCTATTGTTCATAAATGGCAACTTGTTCTTTATAGGCATTCGGTTCGAAATAACGAGAATCATCGAGGGCACATGCGGTGTATTCATCAAAATATAGTCATCATTAAGCTGCAGAAGATGCATCACTTGGTACAATCTCACTTTCACTTTGTTTCACATATTGATCATACGGAGAACATTGATATTACCCATATTTTCAATATCGACTCAAAGTTTGATTGATTGTACTTTGTCATGTATCATTTGCTCATCAACATCATCGTATAGTTTTAATACCTCTAAGATGATTGAGTCTTTGGATGGGCCAGCCTGTTGTGGTGAAGAGACCTTTGGAGAGACCATAGGTGAGATGCTAGCCATGAAGATTGTTTGGGCAGTAGGTTCATCATCGACATCGAGTCAAATGTATCACGATCGGCTACTTGAAAGGCATTTTGATGATTATGACCTATCTCCGAATTGGATGTTCATCAACATCGACATCATAGGTGCGGGCATTTCCTCGGCAAAAACAACAACTCCTCTTCATCCAAAGCTGCTCCGTTATCACGAGCTTGCACAAGCAACATCTTGTCTCGAAGTATTACGCATTACGTGGACGTTTTGGAGATGTGTAGTTCCTAGAAATATGTCCTCACCACTACGGTTGTAGCACTTAATTGGCTTTGCTTGACCTTGATTTCCATTCCTTCCCGATTCGATTTCCAATATACCTCCACCTACTCCACCTCTTCCCTGTTCATATTGTCTTCCTTGAAGCTGGTTGCACCATAACTTTTCCATCGGCGACAACCGCATGATTGTGAAGGTTGGATGCGATTCGATCTCATTGTTAGTGTAAAGACTGTTGGTATGTGGATTGAGAGTCAAGTTTTGTTTAACCATAAGAGCAGTTGATTGATGAAGTGTCCCACGATCGCATCGGCATCGGCTTGTTTGAACATTGGATCAGGAATGAGTTTGTGATTACCATTACCCGTGGGTATAACTTGAGAAGCTTTGGTGGTAATTCCAACATTTGTGTAAAAGGCAGTTGAATCATTTGAAGAACTTGGTTCTCCTTGGTTGGTTTTGAACTGTTCAAGAATCCTTTTTTCAAACATAACATGTCTCTCATTTTGAAGAAGAAAGGCATACAGTTGCTCATAGTTTGTATTCTTCAAT
Source organism: Chrysanthemum lavandulifolium (assembly GCA_022545495.1). Taxonomy (NCBI): domain Eukaryota; kingdom Viridiplantae; phylum Streptophyta; class Magnoliopsida; order Asterales; family Asteraceae; genus Chrysanthemum; species Chrysanthemum lavandulifolium. Next base: position 170,369,252 of record CM040239.1, read on the forward strand.
CCTTTGGTTAGCTTCATTGCGGTGACAAATTTATGCCATTCGGGATTCATGTTGTTCACAAACTTTGAGTTCAGCTGAATGTTTGGCATGGTCATTTTGATGTTCCTCATATCATTCACAAGCTTATGGAATCTCACGTAGTACTCATAGACACTCTCATCGGTTTCATCTTGAAATGCTCAAACTCATCATCTGATTGTGATTCTCTGTCTTCCTTGGTTAATTCGAACACGAGAGAAGCATCTTGACATTATCCCAAACCGCCTTGGCTTCGGTGTTGTGATTGATAAGCTTGTAGATATCTTTTGGAAGACCACAAGTATAATGTTAGGCATACGATATCGACATCGAATCTCTTTTCTCCTTATCATTGGGCTCATCATACGTCTTTGGTGCATCTAATCCGAGAGAAAATGGTTCCATCTGCATTGTATCAATTAAGTCCCTTGTAGTCTCAACTGATAAGGTCCTTCATCAATGGATTTTAGAATGTTGACCCCATTTTCCTTTCCAAGGCAAGACAATCGATTCGTTGAGCCCAAGAGTCGTAGTCATCTGTCAAGCATAGGTGGATGAGTATCTGAACCATTGCTTGAACATCCTCGACAACGATGGAGATGATTGTAGGTACGTTGGTAGACATGTTAACAGATTACACTGGATTTTAAAACTCTATGATTAAACCGGGAAATAGATTCTTTCACGGGATTTTACTAAATCAAGAGAAAACCGTATTACAACCAAAAGTCAACCAAGTCGCTAAGAATTGTTTAACCAAGTCGCTAAACACCAAGTCGCTAAGTAGCAACTTGCTAAGATCCCAATTTCCTGTGAACCAAGTCGGTAAGACCAAGTCGCTAAGATCCAAGTCGCTGGACACAAGTCGCTAAAGTACCAAGTTGCTACACAGTCAAGTCGCTAAAGAGCAACTCGCTAAGGTCCAAGTCGCTAACACCAAGTCGCTAAGAATACTAAGTACAAGTCGCTAACAAAATTGAAGCAAGTCGCTAGCCGTAGTGGAGAATCCACTAAGTTGTACTGTTTGTCGGCTTGTCTCAATAGACAAGTCGCTAGGACCAAATCGCTAACACTTAACACTACAACTCGCTACCTTTTACTGAAGCAGGTCGCTATGATCAAAAACACTACGAGAACCAAGTCGCTAGCATGAAAAACTTCAAAAACATACTTTTCAATCCAAAACAAGCTCAACCACAGTGATTCAAGCTTACCAAATCAAAACCCAAGCACTTACAATGATTATAAACAAAAAAGTACACCCAAATTTCAAACTTTAACACTAGAGATAATCCAAATGATGCAAAAACCACTAAACTTTCTCAAACTCAAAAACCATCTAAAACCACTAGAAATCTAAGGATATGTAAGAGAGATGATCAAACCATGGCTCTTGATACCAATTGTAACATATTGGATTTCACAAACACACTAAACCAATGATCAAAGAGGCGTATATAAGAGGTTTTAGAGAGAGAAAGAGTTAGAGGTTTGGGAACTTAGTGAGAGAAAATGAAAGTATTATTATGAGCTCCAACTCTCTACCTTGGGAGGTAGAGAGTATTTATAGTCTTACACAAATCGCCACCTACGGGCTGTGGATCAGGCATACAGTGGGTAAAGACCCGTCCGTCCTCCACGGTGTTACTAAGCTAAATACTACTGAACGTTAAATAATCTATGACTACGAGTTTTCTAAAGATTACATATACTTGAGGTGGCCGACACTTTAATAACTGGATTTACTAAATCCTAACAGCCTCCCCTCAAACTTTGAAGTTAAGGGTTAAGCATCCCAATATGGACAACTAGGTGTTGAAACCTGGGTCCATCAAAAGCTTTAGTCAACAAATCTGCCACATTTTCATCTGTGTGAATCTTAACCACCTTTATCAAATGTTTTTCATATGCATCTCTTATAAAGTGGTGCCTGATATTAATATGCTTAGTTCTATTATGAAAAACTAGATTTTTAACTATGCATATGGTACTTTGATTATCAATATAGATTGTGGTGTTCATGAAATGAAACCCATAATCCAACAACTGATTTTGGATCCATAGTACCTGACCACAACAATTTGTAGCAAACAACATACTACGCTTGATGGTAGAGGTAGCAACAATAGTTTGTTTCTTGCATTGCCAAGAAATCAATCTTCTACCAAGAAATTGCCAACCTCCGGTTGTGGATCTCCTATCGATTCGCACCGGCATAATCAGCGATGAGTGTGTAAATACTCATCATTTTGGTTAAATCGAACTACAAAGCGTTTAAAATGCTCGAAATGCATCAAAATCTTGAAAATATCTCAAAGTTGCATTTTATATGTTTCGGATGCAAAATGTTTAAAATCGGATGAAAAATGAGCTAAGTTTGCATAATTGGCGGTTCGGTCCCCAAGTTTCAAAGTTGTCAGAAATAGTCCCTGAGCACTTAATTTCAAAAGAAAAGTCACCAAAGGTCCTTTTAAAATCATAAGTTGTCAAAATTAGTCCTTTGGTGAAAAATGTCAAGTTTTGAGAAATTACAAGTTTGGTCCTTCAAGTTTAAAAATTGGCAAAAATAGTCCTTGGAAATTTGAAAAAGTCTATTTTGGTCCTTGTACTATGGAAACTTGTCACTTATGGTCCCTTGGAACAACTTTGCAAAATGGCAGAATTGGTCCTCCATTTTTCAGAAATTACACAAAAGGTCCTTGTATTAAAGCCTAAACCTTTGCACCCTTGGACCCTATCAAAACCCCTTTGGAACCTGCCAATCCTTTGTGACCCCCTCAATTTGACCCCCCTTTAATATTAAAACCTCCGGTCAAATACCCCAGTCAACCCCTTGCCCGCCTTTTTCTCTTCTTCCTCACCAAATCCCTGCAACACTCAAGCTCCCACACCTCCAGCTCAATTCCCACTCTCCTTGTTCCCCCCACCTCACCAAACTCCAAGAAGCATTAAATGCATCCCTCCCCCTAACACTCAACCCACACTGCTAAAAACACATTTTTGCGCCAAAAATCAATCAAACGGCCAAGATCTTATCAAGCCATCCAATGGTCCTAAGGGCAAGTGGGATTCACTCAGATTGGAGAGAGAAGCTTTCTGGTATAAAAAGAGGAAGAGGAAGCAAGAGATAGAGAGTAGAAGTAGTTTATAGTTTGTAAAATTTCCTTTATGTCGTTTTTAGTATAAATGTGTTAGTTCAAGTTCAAATCTGTTATCTTTTGTTTCAATGTATTAAACTCAAGTTACTTTGTCATTATAATCTAATTTTAAGCATCAATTCCAAGGTTTTATCTAATTTCATGTTTTAATGTACACTGTTGAAAAACTCAGTTTCAAGTTCTTATATCCAAGCTATTAGAAGCTCATTTTTCATTCCAAATAAGCTTATATAAGCTGCTTATAGCTTTTTGTAAGCTTATAACTCAAATTTAAGCAACTTTGGTTTGTGGTCAATGAAAGTCAAACAGGGCTCAAATGGAAATGGAAATGATATATGGGTGATGCAGAATTGGATATGGGGTGAAATTGAGATAGTTTATGGTTTGGAATAGGTTAGTTGTTCTTGTGTTCTTTGGCAAGCCATAGTGGCTAGGACCAAATGTAAGTCCATTTGCACAATCCTTTGCATAATTGTATCGTGATCATTAAATAGTTGAGACTTGTTTAATTAGTGGTAATTAAGATTACTTAACTCGGTTTAATCATTAAAACAAGCTAGTTCGATAGTTAGCCTCTTTTAAATTGCATATCGATGGTTTAAATGGTGTTTGGATTTCATAGCATAAGCGTATTAGAGGTTTGTTCAAGAGTTAGGACTTCTTTGTTTTAGGCTTGTTTAGCTCATTTGTACTCATTCTAGTCATTACATTGTGCTGCACACTCTCAAAGTCAAAATCATCATTAATCTATCTTATTTGCTTAGCTGTTGAGATTTAGTAAAACAAAAACTTGTTTTGTGCTTAGATATCATAGAAATAGATTGCATTAGTTTCATTTCACCATAAATCATCAACATCATCCACAAATTGGTTTTAAATCTCACAAAAGTCAACATATCAAATCATCAAAATAGTCAAAGTTGAAATTCGGTTTCATTCAACTAGGGTGATTTTCATTGATTCATTCTTGAATCAAATCAAGTTTAAATTGTGGGTTTAAAACTTCAAGCGATCTATTTTCTTAATATCATTTTGTAGATTTTTGTGAATTTTTACAAGCTTCAAAATGGCTTTTCAAAATGGTGATATCTCCTGTACACACTCGGTTAATCTTGAGTGTGTGCAGTGAATTGCGAGGCTTGTCACAAGCTCGGTTTAGCTTATCTAGGTCTGGTATTTGGTTCATAAGTAGTTAGCCAGGTCTAGCCTAGGTTCCAACTTCTGGTTTTAAGTTTAGCTTATTTGACAAGCTTGTGCTTAAGCTCAAAAGTTGTGATAAAAACTGTTTTTGCACTTAAGCTCTTATCATTAAATATGTTCAATCAGCACAATAGAGGTTAACGATAGTTGTAACCTGTTGCATTTGGGTATTTTGAGCATATTATAGCTTCTGTAACACTTTGGTGGTCTTTGGTTTTCATTTGCTTAATACAATTGCTTATTGATAAGCACCTGTCATTGCAGTTGCATTTTCTTACACACAACCCTCTGTTTTTATATTTTTCTTAGATTCATAATATTATTTTAGACTTTTCTTGAATTTTTCAGATTTTTCTAAGTCTATTTACTATTTTTCTTCATTTAAAAGCAGTTTTAAGTCTTTTAATTAGCTTTTAATACAAATAAATCGAAAAGTTTCAAAAAATAATTTTCATTTTCTTAGGTTAAGATAAATATAAAAAGTCAAAAAAATATTTTTCCAGATTTTTCTTAGTTAAAATTTTATTTTTAAGCAATTTAAGTAGTTTTAAATAGTTTTTAATTCATAGAAAATAGAAAAATAATCAGAAAAATATAAAATTAGTTTTGAAAATTATCTTTAGTTATTTTAGATTTTTCCAAGTCATAATTTCACTTTTCTAGCTTTATTTCATATTTTCTTGTATTTTAGGTTATTATTAAATAGTTAAAAATAGTTTTTAATTAATAATAATTAGATAAATAGTTATAAAAATAATTTTCTTTTTCTAAAATTTTTCTCTTATCATTAGGTTTGTAAAAATGTCATTTTTATATTTTTAGGATTAATATTGTTTAAGTTTCACATTTTCTTTTGTACGTCACGTAGTTTTTAATTTAAGTTTTATAAAAGAAAAATAAAAAACATCATTTTGCAAATAGTGATAGCGTTTATTTAATATATTTTATCTTTTTAATTTTCTTTAATTTGAATTTAAGCCCCTGTAGTTTATAAACTTTTTCTTTAGTTATAATCAATCACAACTCTTATCCGTTCAAATCTTCTCGATCACTATTCGTTTGGTGATTCATCGCACAGCTCGTTGGGACATAACGACCTGGGGAAACACTATACTCTCCTGATCTTCATTGCATTTGTGTCTGAACTGTTTGAAGTTTCTTACGGTTAGCCATTCACAAGTGGCTAGCTTGTGTGAGATAACTTGACGGTTTGGCACCGATCAAATTTTTGGCGCCACGCCGGAGTGTGCTAATTATCTTCCGTTTAGCAGTTAGTGATTTGAATATTCACTCTTTGTTCATACCATCTATCTATATATATATTTTCTTATAAAAATCCAAAAATCCAAAACATCTCAAAACATATAAACACAAAAATATTTTCTTTTGTTTCTATATATATGTATAACCATAAAACTCAAAAGAATCTTCTTTCCCCATTTTCATAATTCCTTCCTTAACTACGAGAGTCCTTAGAGTTAACTCTAGTGCATGCGCACTCGTTCTTCTAGATCATTGAGTCCTTTGTGATCTAGCGAAATTCCTAGAAGGCGTTCTCGTGAGCGTCTTTGCCCAAATAGTCGAACCCGAGATTCGTACTATTTCAAACAACAATATGGCGATTTAAGCGAACTATGGCGAAAATGCTCCGGCACCCACCGAGGGTTATGGAGATGCCATCATTCTACCAAACAATCAATTCGATCACTTTGAATTGAAGACACATTTGATCGACTTGTGTCTACAAATCAATTCCACGGGTTTGATCGAGAAGACCGTATGCACACATCCGTTGGTTTAACAAGTTGACTTCAACTATCAATTTCAAGGATGTGCCACAAAAGTAATCAAGTTGATGCTTTTCCATTCTCACTGAGGGACGGCCGGTTTGGTGGAAAAAGCCCTCGATCTATCGAAACTTGGGAGGATCTTGTTCAAAATTTGTAAATTATTTCTTTCCTCCATCAAAGGCGACTAATCTTAAAATGAAATTTCGGATTTCGTCAAAATTTCGATGAAAACTTTGGAGAGGCATGGGAGAGATTCAAAGATCTCCTCGAAATGCCCCATCATGAATTCACGGAGCTTCAACAAGTTAATATCTTTTATAATGGGTTGAGCAGTAGCGATCAAGATTCTTTAAACGCTTGTCAAAGCAGCAATATCTTGAATCGTAAACCTAAAGATGTGATTGAGATTTGCGAGCAAAATCAAAGTTCCTATTTCTGCAACAAAGTCAATACTCCGAACACTCCGCTTCTTCATCCGGTAACTCTTACGAGTTAGCGACTCCGATAGCCGCTCTAACGGACGTCATCCGTTGTATGATGAAAGAGGTAAAGGAAATCAAAAGCGAAATTCATAAACCGGAACCAATCAAAGCCGTAAACAAGGTGTGTGAAACTTATAGTGGTCCACGCGTATTATGATTGTCAAGCAACCGATGCTTCTTTTACCAAGCTCCGTAGCTTGGTAAACCACAATCAATACCGACCACAAGTCGATCCTCACTTCCGTGCACCTAGCGGTATGACACCACCGGTTTTCCTCTGTGCAAAACCATGGCAATCAAAATCGCTTTGTTCGAATCAAGGACAAAATTTTAATAACTCTCAAAATTTCAATCAAAACCGGAACAATTTCAACCAACCATATCAAGCTCTAATCATCAAAATTATCAACAACCTTCTCAAGCTCCCTTCCAAATGACTTCATGAAAATTTTGAGTCAAGCATCGTTCAATGCAAACTCGGATCAATAACATGAGAGTTGAGCTAAAAAGGAAATTGATACCACAATGTCTCGGCGAGACAAATGAGTTGAAGAATATGATGAGCGGTTTCATGAACATGAATATGAACAAAGCTTCATCATCTTACGGAGGACTCCCAAGCAATACTATTCCTAATCCCAATGCCGAGTTGAAAGCCGTCACCACTCGTAGTGGTAAGATGCACAATGGACCTTCGACTCCAATGCCTCCTCCACCGGGAGCAATGAGTCAAGTTACCAAGGATACAACGGACAAGGTGCATTTCTCGAGCCCATGGTACCGACACGTCCCACCTTCGGTAGTCAAGCTTTAAGTCCGAACCCGAGTTCCGAAGACAAATTCGAGCGAAAACACTTCCATCCGGCTCAAAAGTCTAGTCGACTTCCTTACCCATCAAGAATGCATGATGAGAAGCTCAAAGACAAAACAAAGAGCAAATGGAAAATTTTTCCAAATCTTCAATGAGCTACACTTTGATATAAGCTTCGTTGATGCTCTCGTTCTAATGCCTAAATTTGCATCCACGCTTAAAGGCTTCTTGACCAACAAAGATAAGCTATCCGAGATGGCTAAAACCCTCTCAATGAGCAATGCTCGTGGTCCTTCTCAAGAAGCTTCCCAAAAGCTTGAAGACCACGGCGATTTTTAATCCGTGTGATTTCTTGGGGATGGTTCAATGCTCCGCCTTGGCGATCTTGGCGCATGCATTAACCTCATGCCACTCTCGATATGGAAGAAACATCTCTTCCTAAACTTTCACCCACTTGTATGACACTCGAGCTAGCGGACCGTACCATAACTCGTCCACTGGGATAGCCGAGGATGTCGTGATGAAAGTAGGAAAGTTTCACTTTCCTCCGACTTTGTTGTAGTAGACTTTGATGCGGATCCTAGAGTTCCCCTCATTTTGGGAGAGCTTTCTTGAGAGCAGTCGTGCTCGATTGATGTGTTTCTTGAAGAGTTGACCATACGGGTTGACAACGAAGAACTCACGTTGAATATCAACTAGAACTCCGAACCTCTGTCAAAAGCAGTGTTGCATAATTGATCAAAAATCGAAAGATTCAATGCAACACTCTCAAATTTCACGGTTAAGAGGAGTCAACAAAACGTCTTTGAGTTAAAAGCTTTGAAAATCAACCTGGTTCAAACAAATGGTTTGAAAGTTGTACCGGGGAAGTCAAGAGTGTTCTTGATGATGATGATCTAGAATCGGAGACTTCATCGGAAGTGGTGGAAATTGCTAGCTCTAAGAGCACACCACTTGTCCCACCTCCGAATCGGTTTGTCGATCGAGTTTGTTAACTCGTGGATGAAACCAAACTCTCTTGATTACATCGAATTGGATGATGATGTTTGTGATCCAATGGGAGACATTCTTCCCATTGATGAATTGCTCAAAATGATCCATCATCTTCTAGTCTTATCATTCCCGACTCTTCCATCCCTTCTCTCACTCGATGAGGAAGATGACAACTTTGGAATGAAGTCGATGCCTTTCTTAGTGATGAGTCAATTCCAACGGAATTGATAATACTTACTTTGATTCGGAGGGGACATCCTTTTCTAGAAAATCATTGATTGAAGAACCGTTTCCCACCCTCCTCCCGGACATCTTATTGACAATCACCATATAAGCTTCAAGTTTAAGCTTAAAAATGTCAAAATGGTGATTTGCTTCTCTCGATGAGGAATGGACATGCATTCTCATGCACATCTTTATTCCATTCTTCACGGATGGTGTGGTTGCTCTTTCCTTTTCTCTTTCGGAATGAGGACACCATCTTTGACCCGGTATCATCCCTTATAGTTTCTACTATTAACAATACAGCGGTTGCATCTCGTCGGTGTGGAACTTTCGATGTTCATATGTTTATTAACACCGTGAACGAAAGTCCGATCGAGATTGCTTTTCCACGTTGCTTCCCATGAACAAAGTCCCACCTCCGAATCGGTTTGTCGATCGAGTTTGTTAACTCGTGGATGAAACCAAACTCTCTTGATTACATCCGAATTGGATGATGATGTTTGTGATCCAATGGGAGACATTCTTCCCATTGATGAATTGCTCAAAATGATCCATCATCTTCTAGTCTTATCATTCCCGACTCTTCCATCCCTTCTCTCACCCTCGATGAGGAAGATGACAACTTTGGAATGAAGTCGATGCCTTTCTTAGTGATGAGTCAATTCCAACGGAATTGATAATACTACTTTGATTCGAGGGGACATCCTTTTCTAGAAAATCATTGATTGAAGAACCGTTTCCACCCTCCTCCGGACATCTTATTGACAATCACCATATAAGCTTCAAGTTTAAGCTTAAAATGTCAAAATGGTGATTTGCTTCTCTCGATGAGGAATGGACATGCATTCTCATGCACATCTTTATTCCATTCTTCACGGATGGTGTGGTTGCTCTTTCCTTTTCTCTTTCGGGAATGAGGACACCATCTTTGACCCCGTATCATCCCTTATAGTTTCTACTATTAACAATACCGCGGTTGTATCTCGTCGGTGTGGAACTTTCGATGTTCATATGTTTATTAACACCGTGAGCGAAAGTCCGATCGAGATTGCTTTTCACGTTGCTTCCCATGAACAAATGAATACGGGGATCGAGTCAAGCTAGCGACTCGGGAATCAAAAACGATAGCATGCCATATGGATTTTCACCCATATTTCGACTTCTTTCTACTTTCTACCACCCTAGTGTGGGGAGTTGCCCATTGTTGTATATATGTTTTCAAAAAAAAAAAAAAAAAAATTCAAATAATGGTCGTAGTATTTCCCTTTACGTTCTCGGTTTCGGCATAACGGTAGGTACTTTGAATATTGAGGCAATATTCATTTCTAGTGTGGGGAATTCTCACGAATTTTATCATGTAATTATACCACCCAATTCCCCATTTTGGCCAAATTTTTTTTTGAGTAAGTGTTCTACACTTACTCGACTTATGGTTATCGATCGCCATGTCTAAAAACAAAAGGATTGGCTAATCCGAGAGCAAACGGCTCTTGGTAAAGATATCTCAAATCCGTTGACGACTTGCAATTTGCCCAAAATTGTATGGTATTGACTCACCATATCTTTAATTAGTGAAGAGTTGGCTAGCCCGCAAGTTTATGGCTTGTGGTAAAGGCGATGGAAAAACCATAATTGGTAATCGACTCACCAAAGATAATATTGATAATTTATCTAAGAGTTGGCTAGTCCGAGCAAGCGGCTCGGTAAAGACAAATCAAATCCGTTGGAAGCGGTGGTTTGCTCAAAATCACATGGTTATCGGTGTACCATTAAGTTTTCTCAAAGATTGCTAGGGACTAGCAATAGTTTAGTGTGGGGATTGATGAGTGTGTAAATACTCATCATTTTGGTTAATCTGAGCGCAAAGCGTTTAAAATGCTCGAAATGCATCAAAATCTCGAAAATATCTCAAAGTTGCATTTTATATGTTTCGGATGCAAAATGTTTAAAATCGGATGAAAAATGAGCTAAGTTTGCATAATTGGCGTTTCGGTCCCCAAGTTTCAAAAGTTGTCGAAATAGTCCCCGAGCACTTAATTTCAAAGAAAAGTCACCAAGGTCCTTTTAAAATCATAAGTTGTCAAAATTAGTCCTTTGGTGAAAAATGTCAAGTTTTGAGAAATTACAAGTTTGGTCCTTCAAGTTTAAAATTGGCAAAAATAGTCCTTGGAAATTTGAAAAGTCTATTTTGGTCCTTGTACTATGGAAACTTGTCACTTATGGTCCTTGGAACAACTTTGCAAAATGGCGTAATTGGTCCTCCATTTTTGAAATTACACAAAAGGTCCTTGTATTAAAGCCTAAACCTTTGCACCTTGGACCTATCAAAACCCCTTTGGACCCTGCCAATCCTTTGTGACCCCTCAATTTGACCCCCTTAATATTAAAACCTCCGGTCAAATACCCGGTCAACCCTTGCCCGCCTTTTTCTCTTCTTCCTCACCAAATCCCTGCAACACTCAAGCTCCCACACCTCCAGCTCAATTCCCACTCTCCTTGTTCCCCCCACCTCACCAAACTCCAAGAAGCATTAAATGCATCCTTCCCCCTAACACTCAACCCACACTGCTAAAAACACATTTTGGCACCAAAAATCAATCAAACGGCCAAGATCTTATCAAGCCATCCAATGGTCCTAAGGGCAAGTGGGATTCACTCAGATTGGAGAGAGAAGCTTTTTGGTATAAAAAGAGGAAGAGGAAGCAAGAGATAGAGAGTAGAAGTAGTTTTTAGTTTGTAAAATTTCCTTTATGTCGTTTTTAGTATAAATGTGTTAGTTCAAGTTCAAATCTGTTATCTTTTGTTTCAATGTATTAAACTCAAGTTACTTTGTCATTATAATCTAATTTTAAGCATCAATTCCAAGGTTTTATCTAATTTCATGTTTTAATGTACCTTTGTTGAAAACTCGGTTTCAAGTTCTTATATCCAAGCTATTAGAAGCTCATTTTCAATCCAAATAAGCTTATATAAGCTGCTTATAGCTTTTTGTAAGCTTATAACTCAAATTTAAGCAACTTTGGTTTGTGGTCAACGAAAGTCAAACAGGGCTCAAATGGAAATGGAAATGATATATGGGTGATGCAGAATTGGATATGGGGTGAAATTGAGATAGTTTATGGTTTGGAATAGGTTAGTTGTTCTTGTGTTCTTTGGCAAGCCATAGTGGCTAGGACCAAATGTAAGTTCATTTGCACAATCACTGCATAATTGTATCTGTGATCATTAAATAGTTGAGACTTGTTTAATTAGTGGTAATTAAGATTACTTAACTCAGTTTAATCATTAAAACAAGCTAGTTCAGTAGTTAGCCTCTTTTAAATTGCATATCAGTGGTTTAAATGGTGTTTGGATTTTATAGCATAACTGTATTAGAGGTTTGTTCAGTAGTTAGGACTTGCTGTTTTAGGCTTGTTTAGCTCATTTGTACTCATTCTAGTCATTACATTGTGCCTGCACACTCTCAAAGTCAAAATCATCATTAATCTATCTTATTTGCTTAACTGTTGAGATTTAGTAAAAACAAAAACTTGTTTTGTGCTTAGATATCATTGAAATAGATTGCATTAGTTTCATTTCACCATAAATCATCAACATCAGTCCACAAATTGGTTTTAAATCTCACAAAAGTCAACATATCAAATCTGTCAAAATAGTCAAAAGTTGAAATTCTAGTTTTCAGCCCAACTAGGGTGATTTTTCATTGATTCATTCTTGAATCAAATCAAGCGAAATTGTGGGTTTAAAAACTTCAACTGATCTATTTTCTAAATATCATTTTTGTAGATTTTTGTGAATTTTTTACAAGCTTCAAAATGGTGATATCTCCCCTGTACACACTCAGTTAATACTGAGTGTGCACAGGTGAATTGCAGGGCTTGTCACAAGCTCAGTTTAGCTTATCTAGGTCTGGTATTTGGTTCATAAGTAGTTAGCCAGGTCTAGCCTAGGTTCCAACTTCTGGTTTTAAGTTTAGCTTATTTGACAAGCTTGTGCTTAAGCTCAAAAGTTGTGATAAAAACTGTTTTTGCACTTAAGCTCTTATCATTAAATCTATTCAATCAGCACAATAGAGGTTAAGGATAGTTGTAACTGTTGCATTTGGGTATTTTGAGCATATTATAGCTTCGTAACACTTTGGTGGTCTTTGGTTTCATTTGTTTAATCTGAGTGCTTATTGATAAGCACTTGTCATTGCTGATTGCATTTTCTTACACACAACCCTCTGTTTTTATATTTTTCTTAGATTCATAATATTATTTTAGACTTTTCTTGAATTTTTCAGATTTTTCTAAGTCTGTTTACTATTTTTCTTCATTTAAAATAGTTTTTAAGTCTTTTTAATTAGCTTTTAATTCAAATAAATCAGAAAAGTTTCAAAAAAATAATTTTTCATTTTTCTTAGGTTAAGATAAATATAAAAAGTCAAAAAAATATTTTTCTAGATTTTTCTTAGTTAAATTTGTATTTTAAGCAATTTAAGTAGTTTTAAATAGTTTTAATTCATAGAAAATAGAAAATAATCAAAAAATATAAAATTAGTTTTGAAAATTATCTTTAGTTATTTTAGATTTTTCCAAGTCATAATTTCACTTTTCTAGCTTTATTTCATATTTTCTTGTATTTTAGGTTATTATTAAATAGTTAAAAATAGTTTTTAATTAATAATAATTAGATAAATAGTTATAAAAATAATTTTCTTTTCTAAAATTTTCTCTTATCATTAGGTTTGTAAAATGTCATTTTATATTCTTAGGATTTATATTGTTTAAGTTTCACATTTTCTTTTATGCGTCACGTAGTTTTTAATTTAAGTTTTATAAAAGAAAATCAAAAACATCATTTGCAAATAGTGATAGCGTTTATTTAATATATTTTATCTTTTTAATTTTCTTTAATTTGCATTTAAGCCCTGTAGTTTATAAACTTTTCTTTAGTTATAATCAATCACAACTTTTATCCGTTCGAATCTTCCGATCACTATTCGTTTGGTGATTCATCGCATATTCGTTGGGACATAACGACACTGGGAAACACTATACTCTCGATCTTCATTGCATTTGTGTCTGAACTGTTTGAAGTTTCTTACGGTTAGCCATTCACAAGTGGCTAGCTTGTGTGAGATAACTTGACGGTTTGGCACCGATCAATCACTATCACTATATGCTTCCAAGATAAAAGGAGACTCTTTTGGGTACCAAAGACCTAACTTAGGTTGGCCTTTCAGATACTTGAAGATCTTTTTTACTGCATTCAAGTTGGAAGTAAGTGGAGTGACCTGATGTATAGAACAAGCACTCACAGCAAAGGTAATATCAGGCCTAAAAGCTGTTAAATACATTAATGAACCAATCATAGATTTGTATAAGTGAACATTCTGACTAGATCTCGGTTCAATATTGTTCTTTGGTTTTGGAGTTTCATAGGTGTAGTGGCGATTCGACATTTTCCATAACAAACTTCGTCAAGATGTCTCACATATTTATCCCGACCGATAAAAATACCATCGGTTTCTGTTGAACTTGTAAACCCAAAAAGAAAGTAAGCTCCCCCATAGCACTCATCTGAAACTCTACCTTCATTAACTCCTCAAACTCCCTGCACCAAGCTTCTTTAGTGGAGCCAAAGCTAATGTCATCCATATAAACTTGCACAAGAATGATGTCTCTGTTATTTTTCTTTAGGAAAAGTGTTTTGTGAATGGCACCTCTTCTGTAACCATGCTTCAGCAGAAATGCAGATAGCCTAGCATACGATGCTCTTGGTGCCTGATGAAGTCCATAGAGAGCTTTCACAACCTTGTAAACATGTTGTGGATGATCTGGGTCTTCAAATCCTTTGGGTTGAGTGACATATACCTCTTCTTCTATCTCACCAAACAGAAAAGCACCTTTCACATCCATTTGATAAACCATGAACCCCATATAGGATGCATAGGCCAAGAATATTCTAATGGCCTCAACTCTAGCTACAGGTGCAAAAACATCATCATAATCGATTCCTTCCTCTTGCCTGAACCTTTGAGCCACTAATCTTGCTTTGTTTTTAACCACTATACCCCTTGCATCTCTTTTATTCTTCCAGATCCATTTTGTCCCAATTGCAAACTTTCCATCAGGTAGTGGTACCAAAATCTAAACGTGCTGATTCTTGAATTGTTGCATCTCATCCTGCATTGCTTCAAGCCAACTTGAATCTTCAAGATCTTGAGTAACACTGGTTGGTTCCACTTGAGAAAGGAAGCAAGAAAACAGACAATGCTTAAAGTCTGTGTGATTGTCCCGTTGCTGATTTGAGACATATGAAAGAAAAGCAACTTAACCATACTTAGAACTTGACACATCACCTCTAGTTTGAACAGGTGCTTTAGGATCACCAATAATATTTGATTGAGGATGAGCATTGTTGATCCTTTTTGTAGCAGAGGGGTTGATATCAATTGTGGTGTCAAGATTTTTCATGGTTGGTTCAAAATCACTGTCATAGGAAGGTGAGGTGAAGATTCCATCTTTAGATTGATGATTACCAAGATCTGAAGGACTTGGAAATCGTGTATATGGTTCTTCAAACTCTGTGGACACACTAGTTGGAGTTGGAGTAGATGCAGCAGGGGTGTCAGCAGATTTGGCGATGTCAGGAGAAGCAGAGAAGCCGTCGTGAAACAAGGTTTCCACTGAATGCTTCTTTTGCAAACTCCCCGCCAAGCCTCTCAGCTTCAAGATTGGCTGCATGCTCTTGCTTCTGGAGTCTAGCAAGGTCCTCTGCATAGTGTGACTCATCTTCATCCTTATCAGAAATCACTTTTGAATGATCACCTTCAAAATGGGTAGGTGAGAAGGAAGGTACAGGAATCGGTTGCTCATCGTGATCAGACTCACTCTCTGAGTCAACATCCAAGGTGCCTGCATGGTTAGTGGGAGACTCTTGTGTACCTGCAAATTGGTTAGCAACATGTCTAGTATAACCCAAGTAATCAGTTAAGTAATCAAAGTCAAAGGACCAAACTTGACCTTGACCTTGAACATTGGGCTTATCTTCTAGGTATCTCAGGATAAGTGTCTCCTCAAGCTTTCTAGCATTCAAATTATATACCCTATAAGCCTTACTATGAGCTGAATAGCCCACAATATAACCCTCATCAGCTTTCTCATCAATTTTCCCCAATGGATCACTGGTGTTCAAAATGGTCACTTGATATCCAAACGCTTTGAGGTAATGTATAGCAGGAACTTTCCAAGTGAGAAGTTCATAAGGTGTCTTGAAATGAGGTCTAGTAATGGATACCCTATTGAGTACATAGCAAGCCATGCTAACTGCTTTAGTCCAAAACATAGTGGGTAATTTAGAGTCTGCAAGCATGGATCTTGCTGCCTCTATTAAGGTCTTATTCTTTCTTTCAGCTACCCCATTTTTTTGTAGGGTTCTTGGAGTGCTATAGTCCCTTTTTATCCCTTTAGACTTACAGAGTTCTATTAATACAACATTTTTGAACTTTGTCCCATTATCACACGGAATTCCTTTAACCTTTTTGTTCAACTGGTTTTCAACAAGGGTAATGAACTCTTTTAAAACTTGAGATGTTTCATCTTTAGTCCTCAAAAAGAATACCCAACAAAATCTGATATAGTCATCAGTGATTACCAGGCAGAAATACTTGTAATCAATACTCCTGAATTTGGTTGGACCAAAGAGATCCATATGCAGCAACTAAAGAGGTTCTGAAATAGTGCTCACAACTGTAATGGCTTTGTATGAGGCTCTGTGTTGCTTTCCTTTGTTGCAGGCAACAAACTTATGTTCATTGGTAAAAACTTTGGAAGGAAGTCCTTCAACTAGACCAAGTTTAGAAAGTTTGTTGATGGTCTTGAAGTTCACATGAGCCATCCTTCTATGCCATTTTGTAGACACATCCAGGGATGCTTTAGCAACCAAAAATGTTAGGTCACCTTCTGGTTGAACATCATTCAAGTTGAATGTGTATAGATTGTGATTTCTAGGAACTCTCAGCAGAATTGATGTATCTTCTGGTAGTTTGAAGTCTTTAGATAGCACAAGACATTCATCCTCAGAGAAGAATACTTTGTTCTTGGTGTCACAAATTTGTGAGACTTAGAACAAGTTGAAGTGTTGCAGTTCCTTTACATAGTACACATTCTCAAAATCCAGTTGAGGTGTTTTGATGGTGCCTTTTCCAGTGTACCATCACTTCCACCAAAAGTCACATTGCCTCCTTCTTCAATGGGTACGAAATTATGCATCATTTCTCTGTTTCCTGACATGCTTCTAGAACAACCACTATCAACAATGCCAACTTCCTTATGCTTAAGAGGATGATCCTACAACAACAATAAAAATATATACAAAATATTAGTACACTATGGAGACTAAAGTCATTACTGACTTGAGCCTGCCTTGTGGATCATAAGATTTAGGCCATGTAGAAGTAAAAGATCCACCATTGTTCTTGGACCTCCATTGAAAATTGGGTCCCTTTTTAGTCCTAGAACAACCTGTTGAGGGCTTCTCAACAGTATCCCTATATCCCTTGCCAACATACATAGAGTCAAAACATCCAGGCCAATAACCATTTTGAAAATAAGCACTAGTTGGTTTCACATATGGTTGAGCAACTGATATGCCCCATTTTGAAAATTGTTTATCAGTAGAATTATATTTATTAGTTGCTTGTGGAACAAAAGATGGAATATTATTAATATTTTTCCACATTGGTCTAGATTTCCTTTGATTAGCACATACACCCATTCTTTGCTCATGAAAATTACAATCCTTAATCAAATGAAATTTAATTCCACAAACAAAACATGTCTTCCTTTTAAAAGATTTATTCAAAATGAAAGAAGTTTCATCACAAGCAAAAGCATTCAAACCACAAACATGAACATAATTGTTTTTAATAGAATTATTGTTTTGAAAAGAATTAAAAAACAAGTCTTCAGAAGAAACTGTCTTGGAAGTTGATTCCTCAGCAGCAACTCTAAAAGGCTTGTAGGGAGTCTTGGGTGTAGGCTTGGGTGAGGTCTTGGGAAGGTCTGACTTTTCATTTGAATCACAACTGGTAGAAGTAGACCCTTGGATAGAGGACTTGTCACTGTCAACACAAGAGACAAAGTCAGTAGATGAAGAATCAGGGTCTGGCAAGTCTCTTGACTTTTTGCCATAAAGATGGTGTGATCCATCAAAGTCAACTGGGATGGAAAGGTCAATGGGCATATGTTCTCCTCTTATAGGTCCAGGGACAGCATGTAATTTTCCTTCTTTAACAAACTTAGCTAATCCTGCTGGTGTAGATTTACGTAGGTCATCCCTAGCTTCTATCCCTACATACTTCTTAAAACCTAAACCTATTGCAGTATTAGGATTTTGACTTGCATAGATATGACCAGCTAACTTGTTACCAGACAATAACCATTATTTATGCCTAGCTACTTCCACATCTAGTTTCTCTTTTAGCACTTGGTTTTCAGAAACTACACCAGCTTTTTCTTTCTCATTGCATTTTAAATCAATTTTAGTACATTCTAGGTCACTTTCTAACACCCTTATCTTTTCATCATAAGCCAGTTGATTCTTTTGAAACCAAAATTTTTGTCTATCTAATGTTTTTAAAGACTGTTTATAAGCCTCAACTTCGACATAACATTCATTATATTTAGGTTTTAATTCATCATAGGCTTCTTTAAGTTCATTATATCTTTCACTACAACCAAAAACACAATTATGTACCTGAGAGATGCCCATCAAGGCAATTTGATCATGCCTATTGTAAAGCCCCTTTATCACATATACCTTATCACTTTAACACAAGTACCACACAAACACCCACGTTGTACAAACAGTAGTCGTAGAGAAAGATAAAGGAAGAACTTGGTGACTTGAATATGAATTCGTATGTATGTTTAGACAGTAGAGAAAAGAAGATGAAAACAATAAGATGTTATATTGCTTCAAAGGAAAACACACACACACACACTCAAGCACACCCCTCAAATGACATACTTGAGGGGTATTTATAGTACAAGTAGAAGGATTCCCTAAGGCTTGGCCATGGGCCGAATATGGGCTTGGACATGGATTGGGTTACAAGAACTTATTCAAGGCTAGCTTAACATAACTATTAGTCATTTAGCTTAGCCCAATCCACGAGCCCGTTGACTATTCTATCACGATATCTAACATGCGTTACAAAGTTCCTAAACGTGAATGACCATCACTTCTAATAAAAACTATTAAGGCTAACAATCTCCCTCTAAGGGGTGGTCATTCAAAAGATGCTCCACTTGATAAGGTCTTTACTTTTCTCGAGCTTGAACTTTGTGCGTAGATATAGAATAGTCTTGATTCTTTGTTCCTTCATGCTTTGTGATCAGTTAATGTGGTTGTCTGCCGTTGTCAACTTCGTTGGTTTGGTGCCTCCACGTCTTTCTCCACCATGCTCACACTTCTATTTGTCTTTTGGTTACCAATGATGTAGTTCTCGATTCTTTATACTTTGAAGATTCTTTGACATTGACGAAGAATCATCTTTAACTTTGAGTAGCCTTTGATTTTGATGAGAACTTTCATGTGTTGTTGGTATGAGCATGTGGAGAGTCTGCACGATCCATCCGCTCGGAGCTTCCATAAGAAAACATAAAACAGGTTAGTAATAAGCGGATTCCGCACTTACAAGTTTGAATTTTGAGGGTGTTAATGACATAGTGTGAAAACACGTCTCTAATTCTCACAGAGGCCGTTCTGAACTGAGTCCCACAAGTGAGATAACGCGATATACGAAGTACATCTACATTCGGATGAGTCATTGAAGTACACCAAGCATCACTTCACGATCGTAGACCGTTTGAGACACACTAAGCATAATCCACGGAATTTGAAGTGACTGCTGTCGTGGTCATTTGATGTTGACCACGGCGGAGTTTCCATTCTATCATGAAGATCACGGATGTGAAACTTCTCATAAATGTTACGGCGATTGCTAAGATCTGCGTGGGACTCTAGGATATATCACTTGTGTCCTTATTGATGAACAACAAGCGATGTCATGTCAAGTGTTCCTATGAGATCTTTTGATGAATCTCGTGGCTCTAGACTCAATTAGTGCATTTTGGTTTTCTGGCGGAGACTAGGGAGAGGTCTCCTCTTCAATACCAATGATCTCTAAGAGAAAGTCAATAGATTATGTAGGGTTCCAGTGAGAATGAAACAAATCCTTTTAAGAGGAATTGAGTGGCAAGAAGGTTTAGTACGGTCGTCACTTTGGGTCCATGACGTCTTTGTCTTCAATACCGGGTCATCTAGTGACATCCATGGCAGATGAGTTGAACCGGTTTACGCCTAAGGTTGAATATGGAGGGCTATTTCTTTTCACCCTTTTCATTAAATTTCTTTTTAATTCTTCAACCCCTTCTTTCTCCTTTCTCACATTACTCCTTTTTTTAATCATTCCTAAGGACTTCTAGTTCTAAACTATTTGTGATGTCCTTGGGTAGATCCCTCCGGCTCTGGCGGATCATAGGACGGATTTCCTATCCTTAGTCACCTATAACTCCATGACTGTCCTATTGTTGCCATAAAACCATTTTTCTTGAAATTCTCTCAGAGTGTTTATGATAGAAAACATGTTTGAAACATTCCAAGAGTTTTATATTTTCATAAACACTCCCCTTCACATGTGCTTATATGTTTTGTGTAATCGCAAATAGAGGTAGAGTTCGCACTTTTGAATTGATCGACTTTAAATGAACTAGACCGATTCGATACACGTTTACATCACTAGAGAACTAGCTTGAAATTATTACCCGTCTGGTCAAGTCATAGAAAGTTTCTCGAGATGGTACATGATTCCTCGTCAATTCATTGGTTTCAGCTGAGTTGAGCTCTTTTGAGATTCAAACAACGATCATTAAACCTTTTGATCACATTTAATCACGTTTCTCCCCTCAAAATAGCATATCGATGATGTTTTGAAACAAAATGATTAAAAGATATGTTTTTGGAAAGCATTTGGAGAAAGCGATTTAGCATGAAGTTTGGAACATTTTGGTTTTATACTCCCCTTAACGAAAGCATATTTTGCATACAGAAAATTTAGAATCAATTAAGGGTTTAGAGGGAGTTATCTTGGTACCAAATGTGAGAGATTTTGAAAAATCTTTTTGAAAAATTTCGAATCTATGGTACGCAAGATGAGAAGAAGATTTTGAAAATCTTTTGAAGATATTTAGAGAAAAATTATCTTCATTTGTTTTAGGATAAGCGCTCGATATATGAAAATTGATTTTGCGTAGCACTTTCCTTTCTTTAATGATCGGGTTGCAAGCGAAAATACTTACAAGCCATTACATTTTTAGGAATAGTGCTTGAAAAATATTTAAAACCTTTGTTTTGATTAAGCACTTTCCTTTCTTTGAAGCGGGTCTGAATCGATGTGTCCGAAGCCATTAATTTGAAGTCCGGTTTCGTACTAAAGTATCTGAAAGCTATTATTTTGAAGAAGTTTTGAGAAGCGACATGTTTTGGAAAACATTTAAAGAACTCTCACTCAAGCATCCGTACATGCCCGTATCATTGTTGAATGACATTTCTAGAAGCGTCTGAATATCGATTATCGAGAGACATGTCGTAGAAGAATATTTTGGATTTTGATTTTCTATTGTTTTGTATTTTTTTTGAAAATTTTCTATTTTGTATTTTGATTTTGTTGGTTTTATAAAAGAAATGGAAAATCAAAGATAGAAGATAGAGAGAATGAAGAAGAAGATTTTCTGAATTGGAACCCTCGATGAGTGGGTTCGTAGATATTTGATTCACCGCAACCAAAGAAGAAGAGTTTTCACAAATAACAGTGTTAGAAGTACAAGATTCCTCACGGTGAGGGTGATTACTACCAACGGTTGTAGTGGTTTCTACTTCCTTATCCTGATGATTTTCACTATTATCTGTGTAGGTGCAAGTATCAAACATCTTTCCTGTGGGAATCCATCTAAGACCTATTGTGTTGAAGACTTTTCCCGTGGGAATCTACCTAAGGGAAGATCTAGGAGTTGTTTTCTTATCAGATTCAGCGGAAGACTCATTTTTAAAAAGCGCATCTGAAGAGATCCACCTATTAGGTTTCCTTTTGATGTTCATCTTGTCAACGGGTTTGTTTCTATTTGGTGTCTTAGTGGATTGTGCCTTGGCACGAGAATTATCTTTCTTGAGATATAGTGAGGCACATGCATAATGATTAATGAAAAGACACATTTTTACATGTAGTACGAGACAAATTCAATATTCTTGTTTAAAAGCAGCTTTAACTTTGTCACTCTGGTCTTTTGAAATTGATTCTTGTTCGAAAAGACTTAGAATTCCTAGTGTTGTTTTCTAAGGGCATGGCATTTTCTTTTGCGCAACTACTCTTAGATGCAAGCCAATCCCTAGTCTTTTGAAGAGTGTTCCTAGGTAATGGTTTACTACTACTAGCAGTGCCTTGAAATCTTGTAGAATTCATCACCCTAGATGTTGCACCTAGAATTCCATCTTTTCGAGTCTGTGCCTTTTGCCTAGCTTCTTCTAGATAGTGATTGTTGACCATTTTGTTAGAACCAACAAATTGTTTAACTGGATTTGCGGTCATATTCCGTGTACGATTCCTAGAAGTGCCATGTGTAATCACTTTTTCTTTATCAAAAGCGGTTTTCAAAACCTTTGATAATTCGCTTTTGATAGGCAAAGTCGTGGAGTATTGTTTTGACAAATCATTTTCTCATTGACTTTTGGAGGAAAGCGAGAAATAGACATTTTGGTTTAAAACCGGTTTGGGAACATTTGTTTTCTCCTCGGTCAATGGTTTTGCAAACTTAGTATCCTGACCTTTCCTTTTAGACTTTCCGGTGAACTCTCAAAAGATCATTTTGCTCTTGCATGTCCTTGTAGGCACGCTCATACGACGGTTTGTCATACTTGCATTCCTCGATTTTCGATCAAGTTGTTTAAAATAGGACACGTTTTCTTTTCAAGTTTTTCAAGAGCTTTTCATATTTAGAAACAATTGCGGAGGTCTCATCTTCGAGTCTTTCATGATCTTCAACGAGAATATGTTTGTAAAATAATAGACATGATATCGGTAGTCATAACATCTTCAAGAGAGAATCATTTAAATTTTCCAAAACTTTGATGTGTTCAAACTTTCATTAGCTTGCTTTACTGTGGATTTATGGTCCTTGACAAAGTCACTGTTTCTTTCAAAAGTGCTTGTTCAACATGAATTACCCTTGCACCGATGGCATTCGGTGAGGGCAATTAGAGTTTCAAAAACTTTTTCATTCATTATCAAAACTATTAAACCGGATGTTTGTTGTAATATTGGTTTTAGTTTTATGATCTCTTGAAGATACCCAATTCTAGTTTTAACGTCATCTAAAATGCTTCTAGTATCACTTGTGTTAAAAGGATTGTTTGAAGACATTTGTTCGATTTTTGAAAGAGATTTGAAACTACAACCTGGTTTCAAACCGGTTTTGAAACCGGTGTTGACACTTTGTTTGAAACACTTGGTGTGGTGGAAAACGTTGATTGTTCTTTTGATTAACAAAAGTAATTTCATTAATTTTGTTCCATTTGTTATAATCAATCGGTTTAAGATCCGGATTCTTTTGTTTCATTTTGATCTACTCTCCTCGGATAGTTCCAACGTTTCAAGAGAATCACGAACAATTATGGGTTCATGCAAAGGTTGTCCATTGTTCAACACATTCGAGATTTCGAGCTTTCTTGAGAAGCGAAGAAGGGTCGTTACCAAGTGCCATCTTATGTGAAGTATGAAAACGTGGATTTACTTGGTTAGAAAGCATCTTGTTTGATTTAATTTGAATGACCCGTTGTAAGAAGCAAATTGTCCAATGTTTTGATTTTTCCGTTTTATCAAGAATTTCATCAAGAAGAGAATCTTCTCGGTTTGAAAAATCAGCAATCAACTGTTTCTTCTCTTTTTCAAGATCAGAAAACAGTGCTTTTTGTTTAGAAAGTTGGTCATTTAGATCAGAAATTTCCTTGTTTAAAGATTTTATTTTCAAATGCAGATTCACATCAAGTGTGTCATACTTGAGTTGCAATTGATTTTCTCTTAAAACAGAATCTCGATAACCAATTTCTAATTCTGAAAGTTTGTTTGTATGAAATTCATATGCTTTGGCGTGCTCCTTGTAACTCTCAAGCTCAGCGGTCAATTTCACATTCGCGGCCTTAACTTCGCGATTGACCTTACTGACTTTCTCAATCTCAATACCACAATTATTGAATAATGATTCAAAATAAGCACGTGTTTCCTCATCATTAGCACCATTCTGTATCACTTGACCTCCATTAGGATCCATATATGGAGTTTGAGTTAACATTGCTATTAACTTGCTCTCCCACATATGTGTCATAATAAGGTTCGGAGACACGAATGTGGCTTCTCATGAGTAAACGAATTTGGTACCTCATTGAGTGAATATGTGTCGTGAGCGGGAGTTGTGTCATAAGTACCGCTTGATGTTGTGTCTGTTGATTGATTGTATGATTTGGAGGTTGCATTATCGTTTGCTTTATCTTCCCATTTTGGGTACACGAATTTGATTTCCTCGTGATCAACTCAATTCCCAACTCTTCTTTTTGCTAACAACACCCTGTACTTGAGGTTCGAGGTAGCATGTTGAACCGACGATACCACGAATCTTGGCTTTGAGGTTCGAGGTAGCATTCGAACCAAGTCATAAACAGATTATTCCCATTTTGATATCCCATATTCGATTCACAATCGACCCCTTGATGTCCAACATACTGCCACGCATATTGCATCTGATTCCCCATTTGTATGCCTGTAGTAAATCCATTCTGATTCCCAATAACATCAACCATGTGTCCTTCTTGACTCATATGCATAGATGGTTGAGCAAACTGCGTATTAAACTCTGAAAACCATGTATTGGCGAATCCAGCAATAGCATTTGTGAAAGCAGTTTTGAGACGATCTTTGTCAGTTGCCATTCATGAAGGTATGTAGGATATTAGTTTTCACATACACATCAAACCATAGCAACAAGGTGGCGTATAAGTGGAATTCTAGAGAGAGAAAGTTAGAGGTTTAGGGAACTTAGTGAGAGAAAGTGAAAGATATTATTATGAGCTCCAACTCTCTACCTTGGGAGGTAGAGAGTATTTATAGTCTTACATAAAACGCCACACAACGGGTCGTGGATCAGGCATCACGGTGGGTAAAGACCCGTCCGTCCTCCACGGTGATACTTAACTAAATGCTACTTAACTTAAAATAACTCCGACTACGAGCTTTCTAACGATTACATATACTTGAGGTGACCGACTCTTTAATACCTGGAATTTCTAATTCCTAACAATCTCCCCCTAAGGGAGGTCACCTCAAACATGTACTAAAATTACATTGAATACATACAGATATGTCATTAACAATTGTTCTTGCATTCTTGATGTAGTGCTTTGCCCCGAAGCTCGTAGTCATTGATTCTTCTCATTGCATGTTTGGTTACTCTAGGTGGAGGTCTTTTACTGATCCACATGATAATACATTTGAGCCAGCATTTGAGACCATCGGCTAACAACAATCTCTGAGACATCCATTGTGGTGTTGGTATTATGTGATGTTGTGACTTTCGGACCGACATGCTCACATTCTGGATTATGATATCTTCTCATCAGAGTAGTGGAAGCTTTTGTTGATTCATGATATTGGCAAAGAAGCAGAAAGCGAAGCATGGAGTGGAAATATCGAGTCATTGATGCACTAATCATGATTTCTTTTGAGATGAATGTGTTAAGTGAGCATGCGGCTATGGATTGACCGCTTCATTACGAGCAGTACAAAAGCGTCGGGTGTACACGCATACACATAGATTAGCAATAAATCGCACGAAAGTGTCTTTGATCACTTCGTTGAATTGAGGTAAACGCCCACGGTTCCCGTTGATCGATACAAATCTTGCTGTGATCGGTATAATTCGAAGAATTTCCTTGACGGGTTTCATGATTGCTCTATTTGTTCTCAAACCGGAGCATCTCAAAGAAGACAACATGGAGTGAGTGAACCGGTAATTTAAGTCCACCGATTGATGAAAAGAGATTTGAAAACAATCGTGTATTGCTCAATAGAAATTGTTTTGCAATACAACGAAGGTTTTATTGAAAATCAATTATCAATCATAAAACACCTTTTGGTTTGAAAAATGAGTACACGGTCGATGTTCTAAAGAAAAGAGTTGTTAAGCACAAAGACCGGTTTTCAAAGGTATCCGTCAATCCATAACTCGAACCAGATTGATTCAAGAGATTGAATCGCCCATTGTTTCTTCGGTTGTCACATGGTTGATCTATATAATAGATCTCACATGCCACCTACCAGAGCTTGATTGATGTTGGCTCGAAGGCTTTCCATCTTCATTGTGAATATGTATACACATCACTCGGATGTTCGGCAATACCACAAGGATAATGCGTGGGACTCAAGATATAATCTCTTCCACATTGTGTGAAGCAGAGTCTTCATTGAAAGTGTCCTAATGAGATTTATTGATGATCTCGTGGCTCTAGACTCAATTTGTGCATATTTGGATCCCTGTCGGAGACTAGGGAGAGGTCTCCTTCTTCAATATCAACAATCTCTAAGAGAGTCGATAGATAATGTCGGTTCCTCGTGAGAATGAAACAAGTCCTTTAAGAGGAACTTGAGTGGTTTGGAAAGTTGAAGTGCGGTCGTCCTTTGGGTCCATGACGTCTTGTCTTCAATACCGATGTTACCATCGGTAGCATATGAATTGAACCCGTTATCCGCCTAAGGTTGAATATGTGGAGGGCTATTTGTTTTCACCCTTTGTTTCATTCAATTCTTTTAATTCTTCAACCCCTTGATGCTTACCGAGACTTCATAACTAGAACCTTGTTGGGTTTATTCCAAGACTAGCTCGATGCGAGTCCGCACTCTTCCCATATCTCATTTTCTCCTTTTATCATCATACCTAAGAACTATACACTAACTAGTGGATAGTCCCTGGTAGATCCCTCCGATTCGGCGGATCATGGGAACAAAACCTAACCTTATCATCCTTATATCACCATACATAAAGTAAAGTTGGTCGGTCTATTTGGTATTGTTCATCCGCCATTGGAACCAATTGAAAACCATTTGAAAATCAATTCGGATACTTGTGATATATTATCAAAGCATTTTGTACCGAATTGTTTTTGATATTTTAAACGAGAACTCCCCTCAAAATGTGCATCAAGTATTTGAAAATGTTTTGCACACGGAGGCAAGAGAAAGAATTAACTTCTTTGATTACCATTTTCTAAAGATATCAACATCACTTCCCACATCAAATCGGTAGATAGAGCATTTCCGGAAGGATGAGGTTTCCATAAATTTGCTCCCCTCAATATGTGCCTCGAGGTTTGAAAAGAGTTTTGCACATACTAGAGGAACCTGATGAGATAAGTTGATCACATTTCAAATCATAGGTTTAAGATAGATGCTCCCCTCAACATGTGCATGGAAAATTTAAAATCGTTTTCACATGTGGGAAGGACAAAGCATGTACATCCTTATAAACCATTTACCGAATTATCAGTTTAAATCCAATTTAAATCACACATTCTCCCCCGATCACAATTATCAAATCATTTGAGATTTGTGATCTCTTATAGATTTAAATTGATTTTGAAAGCTTTTAAGGAGAATTGTGACTTGATTATGAAAGCGTTTTAACTGATAAGGATAGGATTTGAAGACTTTAAACTCCATTGATAAAAACATGCATGTACATCTTTTGAAAACAATTTAATGCCAAATAACTTTTTAATTTAATTGAAATCATTCTCCCCCTCAATCAATGATATAGGTTGTTGATTGAGAGATAGAGATTTTGACAAATAAGTCCCGATGATTATCAAAAATAGAGACCAAGTTATTTTTCAAAGCAATTAGTTTTCAGCAGATAAATGTTTATAGAATCAGAGCATGGATTTTTTTTATTTTTTTTTTTTTTTTTTAAAAACATGGTAAAGCATGGCTCTGTTCTTTCTTTGAAATGCGGGTTCTTGCTGAAATGATGATAAGCCATTTTTCTCTTTCTCCCAAAAGTTTTTTTTTTTTTTTTTTTTTTTTTTTTTTTTTTAATTCGAACAACATCTAAAGTCCCGTGTCATTCTTTGAATGACAGCACAAAGACCGTAAATATTATCGAATCGAGAAAACATGACAAAAGACAATATTTTTGGAATTTTCAAGATTTTTCAATTTTTATGGATTTTGAAAGTTTTATATTTTCTATTTGATTTTTAAAGGTTTTATAATTTTGTATTTTGTTTTTCGGTAGATATATACAAGAGATAGATGAAGATAGACCTTTACTCCTCGTCTTCCTCCCGAAGGCGTTTGAGTGTTACGGTTGAAGGCTTTTCAAGCCAAGGCGTGGAAGAATGAACTCAAAACGTTCTCTTGGAAGAGCTTTGGTGAAGATGTCGCTAGCGATATTCGGACCTCACAAAATAGAGTTCCACTACACCTTTTTCCATTTGTTCACGATGAAATGATGTCGAATGTCGATATGCTTTGCTCTTGAGTGTTGAACATTGTTACATGAGAGAGCAATAGCACTTTATTATCACAAGATGCAGAGGGATTTTGTTGAATTCAAAGCCATAGTCGGATAATTGAGATCTCATCCAAAGGATTTGAGCACAACAGGATGACATGGCTATGTATTCAACCTCGTAGAGGAAATAGAAGTACTCATTTGCTTCTTTGAAGACCAGCTCACAAGCTTATCACCCAAAACCGAGCACCTCCGGATGTACTTGACGAGTATCTTGACACCTGCATGATCAAGATCGCATAGGTCATTAGCGACATACCGGTGTCCTTGGTACCAAAGACCCATATTGATGGTTCCTTGGAGATACCGAAGACCCGTTTAATCGCTTCAAGGTGCTTTTAGTAGGCTTAGCACGGTATCTAGCACACATGCAAACAAATGAACAAGATGTCGGTCTACTAGCGTTGAGGTACATCGAGGATCCAATCATACTACGATATTTCGTTTGGTCAATCATGATCCACGAGTGGTCCTCATCTAGTTTGGTTTGATCAATCATGGGGTGTCAACAGGTCACTTGAATCAAATCCAAATTTCTTTAAGATCTCTGTTGCATATTTAGATTGATTTATGAAAATGCCTCCGGGACTTTGTGAAATTTGTAATCCCAAGAAAAATGATATTTGTCCCATCATTGACATTTGAAATTTTGAACTCATTTCATTAGAAAAATGATCACATTCCATTGGGTCGATCGAGGCAAAATAATATCATCAACATAAATTTGAACATGAATTAAATGTTTGCACGACTTCACGGTGAACAATGTAGGATCAATCGCTCCTTTGCTAAATCCGGTAGATAGAAGAAACTTTGTGATGTATCATACCATGCCCTTGGAGCTTGCTTTAAACCGTAAAGAGCCTTCTTCAAATGATAAACGCGAGTAGGATGCTCTTGATTTACAAATCCTTGGGTTGGGCGGCGTGAGCGACTTCTTTAAGGTCTCCGTTCGGGAATGCCGTCTTCACATCCATCGATAGACTACCATGTTCTTACTAGCAAGATTAGCGGAAAAATTCGATTGCCTCGATTCGAGCAAGCTGGAGCAAAAGATTCTTCAAAGTCAATACCTCCTCTTGACGGTATCCTTTAGCAACTAATCGAGCCTTCTTCTTCAACACATCACCATGCTCCTCAAGTTTCACTTTGAAGATCCATTTAAGAGCAATAATCATAGTACGATCTGGAGCGGTACTAACTCCCATACATCAAGTCGATCAAACTCATGAATTTCATCTTGCATGGCATTGAACCACTATCTTCATTCATGGCGGTTTTAACATCTTTGGTTCGATCTTAGATAGTACGGAGTTGAAGAAACACCATAAGGCATCGGTTGCAAGTTGTTTTCGTGTTGATCTGAGGAAGAGAGGGATTTCCAATGATGTTATCTAATGGATGATCGTGAGTCAATTTTCCGAGGTGTTCATGTGGCGGTTGTTGAGGGACCGAGGTAGTCGAGTCGATGTCTCACGAAGAAGATGGTTCGATGATGATTCAGAGCAAATATGTTTTCAAATGGAGCATCTTCGGGAGTAGCAAAGGATTAACTTCATCATTTATGCCATAAACATTTCCATGATGTACATTTGAAGAATGATGATTTGTTGATGAGCGAAGAATCAAGAAGACAGCGCTTCTTGACTTAAAGATATTGAGGCGAGGTATTGACTTCATTCACGTGAATATGAGCACCTCTGTTGTAGGAATCGACACCTCATTAGTACTTGGATCATAAAGTTCATCAAACATAGGATCAAACAATTTCTTTAAATCATCTTGGATGGAGGTACATATGGAGTTTCTTGAGAAGAGTTTGGAACAAGAGATAAACCAATGGGATTGTTTAGAAGTGCGGGTCTGGCTGGATTGTCCAGAGCCATATGACCGGTCGACTCATCAAGCGTAACGTGAATTGTTTCCATGATATTTCGGGTTCTTTTGTTGTAGATTCGGTATCCCTTTTGTTTGGTGCATATCCTACAAATACTCCAATGTCGACTTTAGCCCTAAGTTTGCCTAAGTCTTGACCTCATTAGTTGGATAACACAATGCACCAAACACACGAAGGAAAGAGAGATTAGGTTTTCTATTATGGACAAGTTCATATGGAGTTTTGCATGAGCAGTGTGAATCGTGGAACAATTTTGTGTGTAGCATGCGGTGGCAATTGCTTGACCCGGAGAAACATTGGAACCTTTGAGTAAATCGGCATTGTTCTAGCGGCTTCAACAAGAGTTCGATTTCGTCTTTCAACTACACCGTTCGTTGAGGAGTTCGTGGAACACTTCTTTGATGGGTGATTCCAACGCTTTCATAGAATTCACTAAGTTGTTTGTTGACAAACTCGGTTCCATTGTACATTACGATTATTACGCGGTTTTGTTAAGTCGAACTGCATTTGTTTGATGAGTTTGATGATGATATCGTGTGATAAAGTGATACCGGAAAGTGATTTCCCGGTCGTGTCCCAACGAGGTGTGAATGGAAGTATTCGTTGAGTTTCGTGATTTGAACTTGAATTGGATTTTAATGATTTTGGATTTGATTACGTATTCTACAATTTAATTAACGGGAAAGTAATTAAGGCAAGAGAACCCTAATAAACTAAAAATAAACTATTACTAAGCCTAAGGAATGATAAAACGAAGCTACACTAAGTCCTAGGGTGCAAAAACGTAAAAACGTAAAAACCGGGAAACAACCAGAGCCATAAACGTAAAACTTTTGCAATTTAAGGGCTACGGGTGTGAAATCAATTTTCCTACGATTTATTTGACTAAAAATAATTTTTAGGAAAAAGCGGAATATTTTTTTGACTTTTAAAATAATTACTATGAATTAAAAACCATTAAACACTAATTAAATGATTAAAAATATTAAACTAATTAAGAAAAATCTGAAAATTTCACTAAAAGTACTTTAAGTATCAATGAATCTTATAAAATTGTGAAAACAGTTGGTTGTTATTGAAATAAGCCACCAAATAAGCTAAAATAGCTTAAAAGCAAAACTGCCTGAACGAATTAAAGTTTTAATTGTGCAAATAAAGAAACAAAGAAGTCCCAAGGGCAACTGGTTTGTGAGCGCTTGTGTGGAGCGTTGGAATGGGCACTGCAGGTCTAGTGTTCGAATCCCATGGGTGACCCTCTTGCTATTTTTTTTTTTTTGAATCTTTTCTTATTGTAGATTATAGACACAGTAACAATCAACAATTTTTGTAAAAACTTGACTTTTAAAAAGTACCCAATAAGCTGTTAGATCAGCTTATACCCATTGATATGAAAAAGGTACCAAAACAAACACCCCTTTAGCCACTGATGAACACAAATAAGGGTCCTTAAGCACACGCGAAGTACAATAAGCAGTTGGAATATGAGTGATAAGCAAGATGTTAAGTTAAACAAACTAAAGCACGCAAAGTTAAGCTACAAATAAGCAATTTCCAAAGGGACATCAGTTGGCATGACTAGCTAAACTAGGAGATATTTTAAACTAAAGAAGGTGGGAAAATTAAGCGCTAAGTTTATCTATAAACACTGATAAGCTAACTATGACTAAATCTAAATGTACTACTTAAACATCTAACCACTTAAATAAACTAAACCAAACTACCACTAAGCTAATGAAAAAAAAAGTGACCTGTTGAGTTGTTGTGCAGGCTGCGAGACAGCCCACTGGGACCTGTTTTAGCTTATTTATAAGCTGCAAAATGAACTTCCAAAACACTATAAGCTGCACACGAACAAGGTTAGCCTAGCAAAGATGTTAGAAATGACAATCAAAGTTCCAGAAGAGACTGTTTACAGCTTAATATCAAGCTGAGATCAGCTTGATTTGGGCCATTTTGCTACTGATGCAGAAAAAAGATTGTCCAAAAACAGATTTTAACAATGATTAAGCTAGGATTAAGGTAACTTGAGTGCTCAAATCTGAAACTAAGGCAAGTTTGGTATCCAAAGGTTTAATAGAAGCAAGATTAGCACAAGTGGGAAATCATTTAGACCAAGAAAAAGTGCCACGATTCAGCAGCATAGCTGCTGAATGTGCAGTTACAAAATGACTAAATACCAAACTTTCTTTTATCCAATCTTGTATAATACTTGTGAATTCATTTCCTACTAATCTAAGCTTCATAAAAGTACTTTGACTTGATAAGTCAAATGGGTTAAGACATGACTTTTGACCAATAAATGGCCTGACCCAAACACCCTTGATTTGCCAAACTCTTGAAACAGTTTTAAGGAAAACTAGAACTGAGAACTTCTTTCAACTAAAGCTAAAACAAAGCTTACTAATTCAAATTCAATTCCACTAACTAATCATTTGAAAACTAAGACAGTAGAAAAAAAGGTACTTTCATTGATAAAGAAACATTACAATAAAATTTAAAAAACATGACACTGATTTAAAACTAAAACTAAAGGGTGCCTTATACATGTGGCTACAATCCTATTTATACTTAAGAGCTACTAGGGGACTTCAAGGTCTTCACTCTTCACTTGTGCTTCCTGTGTGAGAGAAATCAGGCCAAAATCCATCCTTGTGCTATCTTGAAGTTGATCCTAGCCATCCAACAGTTAGGTACCAATATTGGTAAATCCAAGCCATTGATTGGTTTCTTGAAGCTGGGATTGGTGAGGTGGCAGTGGGAAAAAAGAGATAGTGGGTTTGGGATTAGGGTTTAACTGGGTAAAGGGTTGCTATGGAGGTGGAGTGTTTGGGGAGAAGGAAAAGAGGAGACTTAGGGCTAGGGTTCTTGGGAGCAGGGCATTTTGTTGGGCAGGAAAATGGGGAAGACGGGGACAGAGTTTAGGTTAATACTTGACCGGGTCAAAGGGATTGGGTATTGGGTTTGTTTGGTTAAGAATTGGGCCACTGGTTTTGGGTTTATGATATTACTTGGACTAGGATTAGTTTTGAATCCAAGGCAAATATAGGGACCAAATCGCCTTGGCGAAAATTCGAGGACCAATCAAGTAACTTCGAAAAGTGATCCAAGGGTCAAACTTGTGAATCTCAAATAAGTTGAGGACCATTTTGCAAATTGTGAAATTCCAAGGACTAAACTTGATAATTTTAAAAATCCAGGATCAAAGCTGTAATTTCTCAAACTTTTGAAATTTTTCACCAAAGGACTAATTATGACAACTTATGATTTCAAAAGGACCTTTGGTGACTTTTCTTTTAAAATACGTGCTCGTGGACTATTTCATCAATTTTTGAAAGGCGGGACCTAAAGCGCCAATTATGCAAACTTTGTTCGTTTTCAATAATTTTGCATCTGAAACATATAAAACACAATTTTGAGATATTTTCAGTATTTTGATGCAATTCGGAGTGTTTTTAGATGTTTTGCAGCTCAGATTTGAACAAAAATGATGAGTGAATAAGCACTCATCAATCCCCATGCAAGAATGGGTTCCATTTGGTTAGTAACAATGGTTGGAACACCCACATCAGAAATAGAGGCATTCATATCAGAAAATAAGGCAATGGGATCATTGTGAATAGATGCAGAGCTCACTTCTTAAGGGAATAGTTCTACCAGTAGGCATCCATTTTCTAGTGGGCATTGTTTGATTAGCCTTATGACCAACGGGTAACCAATAATAGCCTATCTTACTAAATGTTCTTCTGTGGGTTTCCTTTGTTTTCTAACTTTCTTTCGTTTTGCCTTTTAGCCTTCTTAGCATGAATTTTAACATTAACAATATTAGCGGACAATTAACATCATTAGGCAAAACATTAACACCACATTCATGATTAGAAAGCGAATTCAAGAAGACATCAATACAAGTTTGCAAGTAGTATCGAATTGAATTAATTACGATGCGCCTATGGCTAATACTAGAATCAACACGATTCGTTTTATTTGGTTCAAAATTAAAGTTCCTAGATTGTTCTTCTACTCTTTTCTAGTGCACATTCTTAGCTTGCGAGGTCCTATCATTCCTTGTATTGTCTTGAGACTTTGACCGCTCCCTTTAATGTCACCGATTACTCTGTAGGGAATGGGAACATTAGTTGGTTTTACTACTCTTTGCATCACTGTTTAGATGTCTTTGGGATCCGAACTACATGCAGCACACTAAGGTTCACTTTCTTGAAACTAGAATCTTGATATTTGTACTCTAGAAGGCACACTTGAGTTCTCTTTCTTAGCATTGATGGATCCGGAATCTAAACTACTTAAAGGCACACTACGGTTCACATTCAAAACATCGGAATCGAATGAATATCATACTTGGCATTAGGCATCGAGCATGGAATCAAAGGATTAACTCTCTCACCTAATGACTTTGGGCATATTGTGATCAAGCATTCTAAGATTTCTTGAGATCGTTTGGCATATAAGCATGCATGTCCAATTGCATTATCATGAGGTTTCTCTAATTTATCCTCTTCAACAATCTCACGCAGACATTCTAGGCAATCCTTAAGGGATGAGAAGTATGTTTGAACAGCAAGTTTGTTGTTCCTTAGATGAGGAGGGACATATGTCACAGACAAAGCATATTTATTACAAGAGTGAACCTTTGATACACCATTCTCCCATTGGTCATTGGCATTTTCCCTTTTACGACTCTTGATTCTCAATTTCCTTTTGCAATGAGGCTATTTGTTCGTTATTTTGTTACGAGTGACCTTTATTGATTCAAATAACTCATTGAAATGACGTTAACATTTTCATTTTCTTCTAGAAAACTTTCGTTTTCCTTTTGTAATGCATTTACTAGGTTTTGAAGATGAAGCGTTTGAGAATTCGAGAATCTAAAGGAGGAGGCATTTGGGAGCTGTCATATTGTTCGTTAGACCCTTTAATTGAGAGATTTGGGCTTTCAACTTTACGATCGTGTTGCACCGAGCTTGAATCGCTCATCACGTTTGTTAATTTGAAAAGCGCATCAAACTCGGAGCATCGAGGATGTCTTGATATTTGAATTTTGACACTTTCTTTAAGATGTTGATATTTTAGTTGTAAATTAAAATGCTCAACTTCTAGTTTAGAAAAGTGTTTAACCAAATTGTCGTGATCATCCGGTTCAATTTTCTCGTTTAGTTCGAATTAGTTTTTCAAGCTCAATGACACGATCATGGGAGACTTTCAGGCAACCGATAATTCATGAAATTTGGAAGCATTAATGGAACAATTTGTAGCGATGAAAACACATCTTGAGAAATACATTCGTAAATCGGGTTCTCATTTAGTGTATGCAAGTTCTTCCTCTCAATCTCATTATATTTTAGTGCTCGCTCATAGTCACTAACTTCAACTATCATTGCATCAAAATCCTTTTCCATTCCCTTAATATCGGTTTCTATCCCTTTTAAGACTCTCAAAGTGATATTTTAGAAGTTTAAAGAAAGGCATGACCTCGGTTAAATAACATTCTTTCATTTGCTCAAAACCCTTTCTCCTTCCGTTATACCGGTGGGTGTGATCCTTTTCTTGCAAGTTTTCTCAAAATCAACAAATAGTTGAAATATAACATATTGGCTAATTAAGGTCTTGCTTTTAGTGGCAATTGTTCTAGGAACAAGATGCATTGGTGTATTAGGGGATACACAATCGCTCTAGGCATTTTCCAAAGGGAGGGTTTGTTTCAACAATATTTTCGACTTTACGCTTATCTAAATCCATTTTCCGAAGACTTGTTCGGAGTCAACAATGTCTCGAGGCTTAAACATGTTCAAGGAAATCCGGTTTTCCTTTTTCTAATCATGGGGTGTGATCTTTATTTTCTTCTCTCTACATTTAGGATCATCTAATTTCTTGTTCATCTTTTCCTAGTGACTTCATCGATTTCTTATCTTCCTCGGTGCACTCAACGCAACTAGGTTTCGTCTAGGTTTAAGGATTTCATTGCCATCATAAAGAACCTTATGAGCATTTCTAGCCCTTTTAATGACCTCTGGATTTGGTTCCTTAACAAGGGAATGCTATGCTTATCGCTTAAGACCCTATGCTTAGTGATCATGTGAGCGATCGAATGGTGTTCCTTGTATGTACAACTTGTTTTCAAGTTTGTTTTCAAAGTTTTGATTAGAAAAATCTTTCAAGAGTTTTGATTCCTTTGCATTAAATTATTGCTTAAGCATTTTCACATTTTCTTGAAGTTCTTGTTTTGCTTAGCGGTTTTAGAAAGCTTTTCTTGCAAGGAATTTAGCTCTTGTTTTAATACTTCTTCTCGAAAATTACTTTTTCTAATGATTTGCACGCACTTGGTCATCCATTTCCCGCTCACGAGTGGTCAACTCAAACTTTGCACGTTGTTCATAAATAGCAACACGTTCTTTATAGGCATTTAGTTGAAATTACGGAATCATCGGGGCACATGCGGTGTATTCATCAAAACATAGTCATTGTTGATGCAGAAGATGCATCACTTGGTACAACTTCACTTTCACTTTGTTTCACATATTGATCATATGAGACAATATCGATATTACTCATATTTTCAACATTTGATTCAATAGTTTCGATTGATTGTACTTTGTCATGCATCTGTTGCACATCGACATCGTCGTATAGTTTTAATACCTCGAGATGAGTTTGTCTTTGGATAGGCCACTTGTGGTGAAGAAGAGACTTTGGGAGAAACCATTGGAGAAATGCTAGCCATAAAAATTGTGTGTGCGATGGGTCCATCATCCACATCAGTCGTATGCATCACAATCGGCGACTTGAAAGGCATTCGATGATTGTGACCTATCTCTGAATAGGCTACTCATCCACATCTCGCATCATAGGTCTTGGCATTGCCTTGACCCGAAACAACAATTCCTCTTCATCAAAGCGGCACCATTATCCCGAGCTTGTACAAGTAGCATTTTATCTCAAGTAATCGGCGATTCAGTGGACTCTTTGGAGATGTGCGTTCCTTGCAATGTGTCCCTCACCACCACGGTTATAACATTTGATCGGCTTAGCTTGACCTTGATTACCATTCCTTCCTCGATTCGATTACCAACATAACCTCTACCACTCCACCTCTTCCCTGTTCATACTGTCTTTCTGAAGCTGGTTGCACCACGATTCTCCCATCTTTATGATAGCTTGATTGTGTGGGTTAGATCTTTGTTACGAGGTTGTTGTTGGTTTGTGGGAGAGAATTCATGTTTTGACTAATCGGAAGAGCTAGTTGATTAATGATGTTACCACGTGTGCATCAAAGATCGGCTTGTTTGAACATAGGATCGGGAATGAGTTTGTGATTGCCATTACCCATGGGTATGACCTGTGAGGCTTTGGTTGTGATTCCGATGTTTGAGTAGAAAGCGGTTGAGTCATTAGATGAACTAGTCTCTCCTGGTTGGTTTTGAGCGATTAAGAATCATCTTTTCAAACATGGCATGTCTCTCATTTCGAAGAAGGAAGGCATAGAGTTGCTCATAGTTTGTATTCTTCAATCCTTTAGTGAGCTTCACGAGTGACAAACTTGTGCCATTCGGGATTCATGTTGTTCACAAATTTAGAGTTCAAATTGAATGTTAGGCATAGTCATTCGATGTTCCTCATATCATTCACCAACTTATGAAATCTCACATAGTACTCATAGACACTCTCATCCGGTTTCATCTTGAAATGTTCAAATTCGTCATAGAGTTGTGATTCTCATCTTCCATAGTTAATTCGAACACGAGAGAAGCATCTTGACATTGTCCCATACGCTTTAGCTTCAAGTGTTGTGATTGATAAGCTTGTAGATGTCTTTAGGAAGACCTTGAAGAACAATGTTAGAAGCCACGATATCAACATCGAATCTCTTTTCTCCTTATCATCAAGCTCATCATACATCTTTGGTCCATCCATTTCAGTAAATCGGGGTTCCATCTTGATGATATCAAGTACATCTCTAGTCGTCTCAACTCGACACGGTCCTTCATCAATGGATTTGAGAATGTTGACACCATTATCCTTTCCAAGGCAAGTATAATCGATTCGTTGAGCCCAAGAATCATAGTCGATTCTGTCAAGCATGGGTGGACGAGTATCCGAACCATTGCTTGAACATCCTCGGAAGCGATGGATATGATAGTAGGAACGTTGGTAGACATGTTAAAAGTTTATACGGGATTTTATAACTCTATGATTAAACCGGGAAATAGATTCTTTCACGCGATTTTACTAAATCAAGAGAAAACCGTAAAAAATCACCCAAGTCGCTAGAAGATAATGCGCCAAGTCGCTAACACCTAATTCGATACACCCCCAAGTCGCTAAATTCCCAAGTCGCTAGACAAATGCAAGTCGCTAAGTAGTAACTCGCTAAGCCTCAAGTCGCTAGCAAAATTTTGGCAGCAATTCGCTACTCAAGTCGCTAAAGAATCAAGTCGCTAAAGAGCAACTCGCTCTGGACCAAGTCGCTACCACCAAGTCGCTACCCATAGTGGAGAGTCCACTACTTGTCTTTGTTAATCGCTAGGTCTAAGTCGCTAGCTCCAAAGCGTAACTCGCTACAAAATTGTGAAGCAAGTCGCTACGAAGAAAGAGATCCGTATATCAAGTCGCTAGCAAGAAAAACCACATAAACATCACTTTTCAATCCAAAACAACCTAACCAAGATGATTCAAGCTTACCAAATGAAAAACTAAACACTTTTGATGATTCTAAACATAAAAGTACTAACAAAATCAAGCTTTAACACAAGAAATCAACCAAATGATGCACAAACCACTAAACTTTTCAAACTCAAAACCACCTAAAACCACTAGAAATCCAAAGATGTGCAAGATATGATCTAACCATGGCTCTTGATACCAATTTTAGGATATTAGTTTTCACATACACATCAAACCATAGCAACAAGGTGGCGTATAAGTGGAATTCTAGAGAGAGAAAGTTAGAGGTTTAGGAAACTTAGTGAGAGAAAGTGAAAGATATTATTATGAGCTCCAACTCTCTACCTTGGGAGGTAGAGAGTATTTATAGTCTTACATAAAACGCCACACAACGGGCTGTGGATCAGGCATACAGTGGGTAAAGACCCGTCCGTCCTCCACGGTGATACTTAACTAAATACTACTTAACTTAAAATAACTCCGACTACGAGCTTTCTAACGATTACATATACTTGAGGTGACCGACTCTTTAATACCTGGAATTTCTAATTCCTAACAAGGTATGTGATGATAAAGTTGATGTAGGATTGATTCAACGATAAAGGAGTTGTGGTTGATGAAGATTAAGCTTGGTTGAGGTTTTTCTGAAAGTCGTACTCGTAACCTTGGTTTTTAAAAATTTTCGCCCAAAATTTAAAATTCACTATAAAAATCAATTCTAATGTCGTAAGAAAATTTTGAGTTATGACAATTTTGACGCCAAATTTGACCCGAAAAATTTGAATTTAGGCCCAAAAATTGAATTTTTGACCAAAATTTTCACAGTTAAACCAAAAGTTGAATTTCGCGTAAAAATTGAACGTTTAGTCTCCTCAAATTATTATTATTATTTTTTTTTTTTATTTATTTTTTTTTTTTAAACCTTAGGCGTAGACCAAAGAAGTTACGAGTAGGATATGGTTACGAGTAGGATATGGCTACGAGTAGGATGTGGTTATGAGTAGGATGTGGTTACGAGTAGGATGTGGTTACGAGTAGGATGGCTTAGGCGTAGGATCATATGCGTAGGAAGCTTAGGCGTAGGATCTTATGCGTAGAAAGTATCTTACGCGTAACCTTAGGCTTATGCGTAGACAAAAAAAACTTAGTCGTAAAACCTTACGCGTAAGTGTGATCTTATGCGTAGAGTTCTACTCGTAAGAGTTTATGCTTATGCGTAAACTTAGGTAAAAAACCAAAAATCCTTTACACTGTCACAGCGTAAAAGATATCCACAAGTCCAAGTGTTCCACACACTTATCCAAGTGAGGGAAGCACTGAGTCACCGTTATAGCACGAAGATTCTTCACCAAAAAGTTACGAGTAGAAGCTTAAAGGAAGAACTTGGTGACTTGAATATGAATTCGTATGTATGTTTAGAGAGTAGAGAAAAGAAGATGAAAACAATAAGATGTTATATTGCTTCAAAGGAAAACACACACACACACTCAAGCACACCCCTCAAATGACATACTTGAGGGGTATTTATAGTACAAGTAGAAGGATGCCCTAAGGCTTGGCCATGGGCCGAATATGGGCTTGGACATGGATTGGGTTACAAGAACTAATTCAAGGCTAGCTTAACATAACTATTAGTCATTTAGCTTAGCCCAATCCACGAGCCCATTGACTATTCTATCACGATATCTAACACGCGTTACAAAGTTCCTAAACGTGAATGACCATCACTTCTAATAAAAACTATTAAGGCTAACACCTATCCTATGAAGTACAGCTTGCCAGCAATCCAATATTCTCAGAACCAGGACCTTCATCATTCTCAGGCTCATGCACCTTCCAGTTGACATGGTCATCCATAGTGACAAGAGCTGTGGAGGGTCCAGCCTTCGAAGTTCCAGCTTCCTTTTGAATCTGCTAATAGGAAGAATATCTCACCTCATCACCAGTCTTCCTATCCTTGCATTCTCTTGAGAATTGACCCATCTGATTACAAGTATAGCATTTGACTTTCCTTCTGTCAAATCTTGCTGGATCTCTTCCCTAGAAATCAAATTTTCTCCCAGACTTACTCTCAAACTTCTGGATGTTCATTAAGAGCATGGCCAGTTGCCACTTTAACTTCATCTCTTCCATGTCAAATGGATCCACCTGTTCTAAGTCCTCAAAGGCTAGTTGCTGTTGAGTGTCATAATCAGCAACAAAAGAGTGAATCACATCTTCCAATACACCACTAGATTTAGGTTGAGAATTTGATGTAGTGGTTGTGTAGGATGATGATGCTGAGTAAGTTGGACTTGGAGCATAGGTCATCTTATTTGAGGAGGCTCCAACAAATGTTGTATGAGTAGGAGTGGATGAACGAAAGGGACTTCTGACATCAGGCTCAAGAGATTTAAGTCTGTTGTAAAGTTCATAAAAAGTGAGCATATCCAGCCCAACTTTAGCTTTGAGGGCAATGCTTACTTGCAACCACGATGAAGGTAAAGATCGCAAGAACTTTGAATTGCAATCATCATTATCTGGCTTTGCCTTCAGCTGATTCAATTGACTCAATATCTTATGGAACCTGTCATACCCCTTGTGGATACCTTCCTCTTCAGAGATTTGGAATTCTTGAAACTGTTGTTTCAACATTGATTTCCTCATTCTCCTTGACTCCTCATTCCCACCAAACCTAGCCTTGATTGCCATCCATATGTCCTTAGCATCCTGCATGTAGTGAAAGTCACCCAAGTGATCCTTTGGTATAGCCTGAAGGAGAATGGTTCTCACTTTATTCTCTCTCTAGACAACCAATATCTCATCAGCAGATTTGGGAGGAACGATGGTAATAGTACCATCAGGATCTGTGACATGCCTCTTCAAACTGTTCCCCTTCTTCACAATTTCCTAGAGATTCCAATGAATGTTGGAGATCCAGTTCTGCATCCTCATTGCCCACAAATCATACTCCTCCCTCTTTAGGTATGGGAACTTTGCATTGCTGTTTGAGAGACTGAGTTGTTGCATAGATGTGTTGTTTTGGTTGTTGGTGACTTCAATTTCATCATCTGATCCAGGCATGGTAAAGGTTGTTTTGGTAGTATGGGTGTAAAGAAAAGACTTTTCTTAGTATCGTAGAGACTCTCCCGAGGCTCTGATACCACTTATTGAACCTAACACCTTGATAGATCTTTGAGCACTCGTAGATCGTTAGTTATGCTCATGTAATCACAAACACACTAAAAGACAGTCTCGGTTACTTGTATTCAAGCGGAAATCAAACACAAGTAAAAACACGAATAACTAAGAATACGTTGATCCTCTATGGATATTTTAATATTACTAAAACTTGTTTTTCAAACTCGTACATAATTCATACTATTGTGTTCCTTTTATAGACAAGGAACCCTAAACCTTTTCCCAAGAAACGTATAAACATAAAACTAAATAAGATATACATTATCACTTCCTAATAAAGCTCATGCATATCCTAACTAATTATAGAACACGAATATCTATCTCCATGAAACCAACTACACGGTTATATTACTTCAGCAATTACTTCTTCATGAGAATCCTTGCACTTGAGAATCCATCGACGATAACTCAAACATAATTCATACTTAGTAGAATTCCCAACAGAAACAATGAGGGCCTTATAGATAATTTAATAATAGCTTTGGTAGTAAGCTATGTCTAGGGTTTTTGTAACCTCCCTCTCCTATATAAAGAGGGTAGGCATCGAGTTACAGATCATCCCTTTCATTGATCCTTTTCATTTCATTTCATTGCATGGTAGTCATCTCTTCAATGAGAGTCTAGACACACGATTATAGCATGTGTATATTAGTAGTTGTAGTAGTTTTTATATTTCAATTAATAAAGAAAACCTTATTAGTGATGTTGATTGTTATTATCATTCCGCTGTGCATTCATTCAATCAATGTTACTCATACCCTAGTTGAGTCCGGATCTTATATTCTACATTGGAGCACTCCCGAGTGACATTATAAAGAACCCAAAAGTAAATTCAATTTCATCGACTTCATGTTCTTGCTCACCATGGGAGAGTGCATATCTATGCCCTTCATACCCAAAAGTTCACTCGGTCAACGCCATCAACACAGGTTCCAAGCAATCCCTCATGAGGTACCAAGGACCCGAACCATTGGTCCATCCAACTCTTGAGAAACCCATCAACCAAGAACCCAAACCTTATCTAGAAGAGGAGTACAAGGAACTCCACCAAGAAAAACCGGTTCTTGAAGTCTTTACTCATGTGCCTTATTATAATGCATTAAAAGAAAAATATGAGCAAGAACTAAAATTAGGAGAACGTGGGTCCGCATTTGTGCAAAATACGTTACCTAAGAAGTTAGATGATCCCGGGATGTTCATTCTTCCGTGTAGATTTGGAAATTCCAATTCTTTCGACACATTAGTCGATTTAGGATCAAGCATTAATCTTCTTTTGTTGTCCCTCTATAGAAGCCTTAACCTTGGTAAGATAGAGCCAACGGAAACCATCTTAGGTCTAGCGGATGGTAGTATTGCATATCCGGTAGGGATAAATAAGGACATGGTAGTGCGCGTAGGTCGATTAACTCTTTTGGCGGATTTCCATGTGCTAGACATGAATAAAGACCCAACATGCCTATTGATAGTAGGAAGAGGATTCTTAGCTACCGCTAGTGCCATAATTGATTGTAAGATGTCTAAGATAGTGCTAGAAGAAGGGAGTGCTAGGTCAATTTACGATGTCAAGAAGCATATCTACTACAAAGAGGAAGAAATACCCTATGAGATCACGTTCGATAGGAAATCATCTAGATATGGACCTTAGATTAATGGAGATTTTGTAGGTCCTCAATGACCTTTCTATCTAGAAGATACCTTTATAAGTAATTCAACTTTCCATGAGAAACAATTGGCTAGGGACATTGAAGTGAACCTGTTCGAGGATACCTTAGTGTTTAGGAAGATGACCGAGTTCCTAGGAACCTTGCCCATTAATTTTAACATGAATAAGTGGAAAGTTGAGAGTGAAAAGCCTAAGCATAACTGGAATTGGGATAGACCACCTAGTGATGAAAATGGAGAATGGCACATTAGGAGGACAATATATGATCCCGATGGAGAAAAGTTTGAAAAGGCATACCAGACTAAGCGTACCAATAGGAAGTTAAATGATAAGTTTGATCCCTATGACATTCTTGAGGATAAACTTACTTATATAGGTACGTAGGGGCATGACTTCGAGTCTAGCTACAAGACTCATAAATAAAGAAAAGCGCTTTGTGGGAGGCAACCCATGCTTAATTGTTTGCTTGTTTGTGTGTCGTACATCTTTTTCATTGTTGTTTATTCTCATGTTTGATTTTATGAAAATGCTTTATTTTGTCTTTAACCTCGTCTTAATTACATATAAAGGTATTTTACT
The DNA here is from genome assembly GCA_022545495.1 of Chrysanthemum lavandulifolium. NCBI lineage: Eukaryota > Viridiplantae > Streptophyta > Magnoliopsida > Asterales > Asteraceae > Chrysanthemum > Chrysanthemum lavandulifolium. The sequence goes on from CM040239.1 coordinate 170,413,585, forward strand.
AAAAGATAAGTGTCACAATTCTCAATTTCCGGTCATTTCTTAAACTCAATATTCATCATATTAGTTCATGCATGATTTTTTTTCATTTCACGTTAAACGCATAATTTCATATTAAATAAACGCTATCGCGTAATTAATTATTTTGAACATTTGATCCGATACTTCCAAAACATTATTCCAATATATTTTTATACTCATATTAAGATGATAAAAATATTATTATTAGTTTACCCGGTGTTTTAAATTTATTTCGTACATAAATTGTTATATTTACATAATTACGACGGTTTTCGTAAATTCTACACAATAATTATTATTTCACTCAAATTTTGCAAGAAATGTATTTTATAAAATTTTATGACCTCAATATATTTTATCTTGACCCGTTAAAATTTATTATTAGCTAACGTTACCCTAAATACTTAAATATATATATATACAAGTTACAAATAATTCTTAACTAACTTTACATTTACTTACACATTACTACTTAAAAAAAAAAAAAAAAAAAACTAGTCAAACCCATCAACCCCCCTCAAAATGAGGATCTTGTCTTGCAAGATCTTGCATATAAACCATATTATATTCAAGCAAAATTTGATACAACACATAGATCATTCATTTCAAAGTGTGAAAAGTCTTCTCTTTTCCTTTTCTCTTGCCACAACCGCCACACATAGGATCAAAGAGAAGTTCTTCAAAATTTTCTAATCAAGTTTTTATTTCTCTAGTTACACTCTTGATTAAGGTTTTGAAATAAAAACCTTGGGTGATTAGGATTAACCCTTTTGTTCTCATAAACCTCATCAAGTAACTTGTAAGCATTCACATTCATATTTTTATTTCATATTCATTATTATGGTCATATCATTTTATTTGAGAAACATGCAAATTATGTGATATTTATACCATTTTTAAGGTTTTTAAGGTTTTTAAGGTTTTTAAGTGTTAAATATATATAATCCTTCCTATAATTACTCCTTGTTATATATTAGTTTTGGTGATGTCTAGGAACCCATGACACCCTAAGAAGGTGTATGGTAGGATTAGAATAGCTTCGGAGTTGTTTTGAATGGGTTAGAATAGGTTTGGCGCGTGAAAAACTCATTTCGACAAGTTTGCAAAAGGGTCTGTCCTTATTTTAAAAATCTGGAAAATCCGACAGTGGGTATAATATTTTGGGCTAGATATTTGGAAAATATACTTCAAAACGAAACCGTGGCCGCTTGAACGGATTAAAACGGAGTTATAACGAAGAAGTTATGAATTTTTCAATTTGGCGACGAAAAATATAAATTTCAGAAATTTCAGCATGAAAATGTCACTCTTTACGAGTCTAAAATGAGTCTTAAGCTTTATAAATTGTGTCGACTTATCAAAAATATATTAGTATACTTTGACACGAATCTAAGGATGTAGAAAACGTAGAAAACGGACTTGTAACGAGTAAATTACACGCGATAAACAAAGTTGCCGTAACTTTATTCTATTAGCAACATTAATATATTTTCTATTAAACATATACTACGGCAACTAGGGGCCATGTTGAGGGTCGTTTTTAACATTGATAGGATACTCTTTATAAAAAGATGTCTTCTAGTAAAATCAAGTTCGCCAACCATATTTTCCAAAATATCCAACCGTTCGTCAAGCGGAGTTGTAATGAATAAAATATAGTCGCTCAAAGTTTACCGAAAACCACCCTTAAACACACAAGTACCATACTTAACCTATATTTTTCCTTATGTTCGAGACCTCTAGGATGGAAATGTATGTACTAAAACTTTGAGATAATGGTACGAGCTTTCCAAAACCGTTGAGTTCGTTTCCTAACGCTCGACGTGCACCATTTTACGACTAGCTTTTAGAGGCCGTTTTTGTCACTTTCATGGAAATTTCAACGACATTATTTTACCGACGAAAAGTTATATTCTCTTAATAAATCACTAAAAGTCTATCGTAGGATATCGTTTCAATGTAAATACATGTGAAGTAATTTAAAAATGGTCAAGACGTTAAAAGATTATATTTTCGACGAGAAGTATTGTTTTCAAAAATACATAAGTGGTATAAATATCATCCGAATTGCGTGCATAACATTACATCATGACTTATTGCATATCATATCATTCATAATAGGTCAGTTTCGAGATTCACGCTACATTTCGGTGTAACCACTTTTGTCATCGCATCTATTCATCAAGTGAGTAATCACATCCCCTTTTACCATTTTAATATATTTTGGGGCTAAATGCATGAACCATACTTGAACTAAATTGATTCCTACTTTTGTGAACTCTTTTGGCTAGAACTTATGAACTTGAATCAAATCCTTGAACTTAATTATGAAATAATGCCTTACTTGAATTTATTGAACCGTACATGTTATGACCTTGACCTAAAGTCTCCTATGTCCGGAGCATCACTATAAAGTCTCCTATGTTCGGAGTATATCTTTGGGAAGAGGCACCCAGTATATCTTTGGGAAGAGGCACCCAGTATATCTTTGGGAAGAGGCACCTATTATATCTTTGGGAAGAGGCACCCAACATAACTTTGGGTAGTGGCACCCAGCATAACTTGGTTTCATCAGTAGCATCCCTGAATTATTATATTCGTGGTACTATATTGTGAACTATTATGACCGCTTATACTTGACTACTTCATACGCTATATTTTGTGCAATGGGTTGTGAATACACAGGTTGCAAGTTTTGTATGGGCGGAACTTGGAACTGAGTGGATTTACAATGCCTTTGCTTTGTGGACTATTTTTCGTTGACCGAAAGCTTTGAATTTTTCTTACGAGTTTTCTTATTTTTCTAAACATGTTTACTCACCAACTATTTTCATAGTTGACCCGTTTTCTCTCATGCATTTCGGTGATCATTAGTAAGCTTTTCTACCGGTCTTGCATAATGAAGTTTTCACTTGTCAATACAAATCGTTATGTAATAGAACGCAATATTTTGGGAACTAAACTTTGTAATATATTTGCCGATGTCGGCTAAACTGGTGTTGTAATGGTGTACTCTTTCTTTTAAATCTTAACGTTGGTATGTTCTATTATCTTGTGCTTATGTTCCCTTCCGTTACACCTCGTGTTTCCACCTCCGGCGAGGGTGTGACAATAAGTGCAGGGAAGCTTACATACGTTTTTTAAAGAACGTGAACATGAGAATTACAATTAGTGAAATTGATATATATGTGTGTTTCTTAGAGTCAAATGCTTGTATCGAGTCATAATGGATGTTTTGCAGGAATTTTGACAGGTTTTAAAGATGTAATTTTTCTAGAATTTTTTCAGGAAAATGTAGCAGACACAACTTATACAATTATTTTTGTTTTTTGTGCTACTTATAAGTTTTTGGAAATTCTCAGGTCTTATTTTTCCAGAAAATCTGCAAACATCTATTCCACAAGCATTATATCCTAGTGTAGTTGTGTCATATATAGTTTTACCGCGAATTTTACGCGAAGGTTTCATCTGTTTTCTTAAAGTGTGCAGGTTATATTTGGCAAGAAGAAGAAACTCAACACTGGATGGAGCTTATCACGTACACATTCTTCTTGGGAAATAATTTAACCACAACTTTACACGGATCCTACCGAATCAGGGGAGTACTAGTTTGTTTCTATTTTAATTACCTTCCTTTATCATAACTTTGATACTTTCAGGGAACATTGGGGACAATGTTCAGTTTAAGTGTAGGGAGGGAGAATAAAACAGGAACTTAAAAACTATGCTTATCTCTGATTATTTGTCTTGTCCTTGGTCATTTGTCTAATTAACTATGAGAAATATTTGTTAGGCCAATTTTAGCACAAAATTTAAAATTTTTTATGACATGTACGAGCTAAAACTTTAGTCTTAATAAAGCGTCTCATGGATAGGAGTTATATGACTAGCACAAAAACCGTTTACCACTCAAATTCCACCCCAAAAATGTGAGGTTCGCCCCTAGATCTTTAAGAATAAAGCATTCACCTTTAATGCTTAGAGAGTGTACCGGTAGTATAATAGATTCTAGAACTTGTTTTGTGATGTATTCTGGGATCGCTAGTGAGACTACACTTGTGTAGTTAGGAATAACTAAACGATAAGAGGCATTAGGATAACCCTTGTTTGAAACCTGTATTATAACTACTTCTTCCACATCGGTCGAGTAATTACCCCACACCCTTGCGATGTACTCATCTTCAGTACACGATACCCCTAGTTAAACCCTCAGAGCCTATCATTTTCGCGGTTCTCGTGATGTTTCGGTTTCTTGGAATATCAATGAAGAGCATTGTTTACAATCCTCCCCAAATGTACACCTAAATTGCCTTAGCCTGCCTTGTTTGCACTCACATTTAGTGCATTATTGTTATCATTACTAAACCCTTAGTTTAATTATTTAGTTACTTGCATGGTTGCTAAGTCGAGTCATATCTTTTGTACACAGTTTTGGGATAATTGGGACTCATGAGAAAAAGTAATATTTTATGGAGTAACGGGAAGGAACGTTAAATTCAAATTAACTTTGTCTACGTAATAAAATACTCCAAGTGTTTTTGATCTTTTCAAATCGGGTCAATTAGTATTAGAGTAATAAAAAATTCAAATATAGAGATGCTTCTATAAATCCCTTATATTTTGATGTTATCATAGAGGATGGTAAAGTAAAAATGTATGCAAAAAATAAATAAATAAATAAAAAATCCAAAAAAAAGAAAAAAATAAAGAAAAACATACGGGCTACCATGCTACATCTATCTTTATGTTTATGTTTTCAATTTATGTATTTTGTTTCAAGTTACCTAGAGTTTAGTGAGTGGAGTCTTGTCTTAGCAACACCATGCTTTTCATGCTTGTAACATAAGATTTTTGACTTGCCACCACTAAATCGCCTATCCAACAAAACCCTTTGTTTCCCTACGGTAAGCCTAACGTTACAACCCTTGAAAAGACCTTTTAGATAGTTGTTCCTAGGTGCTTACGCCAAAGCGGTGGAGGTTTGATCTAGTCTCAAGCCTATGGTAATCTATGTACTATGCAAGGTAATGAGTGTTTATCTTCCATTTCCATTTACAATATTTCAAACCCGAGAAATGAGAGAATCCAAACACCCCTTGTGAGGTGTTAGTGTATAATTTCCATGCTTGTTATGACTATTACAGTGCTTTTACTTGTGTTGAATTATTTTAAACCTATGCTTCATGCCCCCTAACTTATAAATTGATTGGCCAAAAGCACATTTGCTTGAGGACAAGCAAATACCATGTGTAGGGATATTTGATAAGGATTTAAAACGTACACTTTTAATGGGTCATTTAAGCCCTTAATCGACCACTTTTATAACCGTTACTACTTAATTTCATTCCTTTTCACTTTTTAGGTCTCTTGGAAGCAAAATGCTGGAATGATGCACATTTGGACGAAAGGAGTGAATACATGAAGAAAATGGCAAAGTCAAGATCGAAGCCACTCAAGCTGCTCAAACTGAACCTGACTGCGTCCCAAACAAAGGGCAACGCCTTCCCTCTATACAGATTTGATAAAAATATGCACAAGACGGCTCAGTGGAATTTTTGCTCATAACACCTGACGGCGTCAGGCTTTGAAGAAGAAGGGCGTCACTCAGACTTTTCATCTCAAACGGCCCAGATACAGAACCAAGACGAGATCTCATCTGAAGCCCGACGGTGTCACAACTCCAAGGTGACGCCGTCCCATCGATAACTTGGCCAAGATGAAAACCCTAATGACGGCGATCTGACGGTATCCCACCTATAAGGCGACGCCGTCGCAAGTGTAAATCTATGTATAGAATTCGATTTTTCTGCATTTAGGGAGGTAGAATTTTGGAGTAAAAACCCTAAACGTTTGTAGTCCGACTTAGACAGTATCTTAAGGTCCAAACCCTATTTTACACATCAAGATAACTGTTTTAATCCAATAGTATCATTATGTCTTCCATTTATTGTGTGTATGCTTTCTTGTTTAACATGTCTAGCTAAATTTCTTATGTTTTTGCTTAGATCTATGAAACCTAGTAATTAATTATTGTTAGGTTGTCTCTTATCTTAATTGTAATTGGCTTAGGAGTGCAACTAGGCTATCGTTGTGTTTAAATTCTTGAGTAATCTTTGTGAAAGTTAGTTTATGAATGACCTAGTGGATTTCGTAGTCTAAAAACCCAAAGATAACCTTAAAGTTAGTTTATGAATGACTTGTAGATTTCGTAAGCAAAACCAATAGGTAATCTCAAAGAGAAAGGGCATAGGCACACCCTACGACCTTAGAAAACACAACGCGTTAAGAATAAGGACGTGACAACAAAACCAACAATAAAAGATAACTCGGGGGTAATAGTATGTAGGTAAACACTTTTTTAATCATCATACGAGCACACATCAAATAGACATAGCTACCTGTAGTAATAGATAATTAGAATAGTAGAAGTAATCGGTAGAAGTACCACCCCCAAACCAATTGCCCCGAGATTTTACTCTTAGCTTACTAAAAAACCAATAAAAGATAAAATAGAATCATCCTCAACCCCACCTTAGTGTAATACACTTTTTTCTAGCATTCCTATTCCCCTATAGAACGATATCAATACCCGAGGCTTACCCAATACTACACTACAACGATTAAGTTCACTGCCTAGGGTATTCAAAAACTTGATTGACGAAAAGGAAGTTCCTTTGACCCCGAACGCGCTTCGTACGCGCATCAGCTGCTCCTCAGCAAAGGATTCAAATTGTTGATCATGGGAATGCTCAGAATGGGAACATGGTCATTCGTTGCTAAAATTGCAATGAAAAGGGTCATCTGGCTAATGCATGTCCAAAACCAAGAACAAGAGGAAGTGCTTATCACAAGGAAGCTTTACTCTTGGCTCTTAAAGATGAAGCTGGTGGAACTCTTACAGACAAGGAACAAAGCTTTATGGAAAATGCAGAATCTAATGATGATATGGAGGACTTGCAAGCTAATGCAGCTGTGATGTTAATGGCAAACATGCAAGAACTTCAAATGAGTGATACAGGCCCAGTCTATGATACTGATGGCTTTTCTCAGGTATCGAATCCAAATATGTGTCTCATACATGATCTGATATCTCCGCTTGCATCTGCATCCGACAAGGAGCAAAGTGTTCAAAATGGGCCATCAACATCACATCAAGACGATGATCAAGTTAACCCCGTTGTTACTTGATGATCCCACTGATGAATATGTTGTTATTCACGTTGAACAAATTGAAACTTCGTTTAATCCAGATCCAGAGCTCATGACCTTACTTATGATTACCCAATCTCAAGTTGAAAACTGCAATGAAATAAATGTAAATCTGAAAGAAAAAGTTGCAATATTGACTGCTGATCTTGAATGCTATAACACACAACTTGCAAAATTTGAAACAAAAGAAAAACGCGAACAAAGTTTTGAAGTTGCATGTCAAAAGTCATATCTAAAAGAACAAGAATTAGAACAACAAATAAGAGATCTAGTCGCTTCCAAAAACAATTTGATTTCTCAAATGGAACAAGAAAAATTAGAACACAAACAACAAGTTGACACTCTTACTTCGGAAATTCAAAAAACCAAGCTTGACTTGTCTTTGTGTCAAAATAGTTTTTCAGAGTTTAAACAAGCTTCAAGGAAGCGAGTTGATCTATATCTTGATGAAATCGTCAATTTTCAAAACAAAATAAAAGAGTTTCAAAACATTGTGTATAAACATGGTGAATCTATCACCACAATTCAAAAGTTCACTTTAAATCCAAATCCCGATGGATATGGACCATATCTTGCTGATGATAAACCACGTTTTTTACATAGAGCATTCAAGGCAAATCTAAAGTTGTATAGTGCCAAATATCTTATTGATGAATCTATTGCGCCTGTTGTTGAATATAATTGTGAAGAGGAACAATATGTGGAAGAAGAGAGTCGATTAAAAATAAGTAATGTTAAATATTAAAAATACTTTGATTACTCAAAAGTGCCTCATATTTCATAATCTTTTGTTCCCCAGCGGGATAATAATGAAACACCTTGGGTTATCACACAAATAAATGAGTCATCTTCTGATGTTGGTCCCGTTAAACCCGTTGCATGAATAAATGATACTTTACCTTATCCAAGTGAAATCCAACCATTACCAAAAAGATGTCTTGTTCTCAAATATTTTGACACATTCATGGCAGACATTAAACTTTTGGAAGAGGCAATTAAACAAAATTATGAGATAAAAGCTGCTACTTTTCAATCGGCTTATGCCAAAGAACAAAGACAAATATTTCAAACTTAGATTTTACCTCATGTTTATAATTTGCGTCTGTGTGCAACACATTGGGAACGGGAACTTCAGAATGAAGTTGAACAAATGAAAACAACTTTCAATGAAACTGAAACATCGATATTGAAAAAAGAAAAAGAAAAATAGAATTCTTCGAAATCATGTTGATCGACTCTTGGAAGATGTTATATGTGCTGATACTATGTTGGGTTTGTTATTTTGAGTTGATAATGGCAAAACTAATAAGCTGAAATATTACAAGAATGAAGCTTGAAGGACTTAAAGTGACAAAGTAGAAATCTTCAATTAAAAGAATATTACAGGATATTTTATATACTTAGGAAGATTTATTTGTATTTTTTGGTCTTATCCCTATGTAACCCTAGTATCTCTAGTTTATAAAGAGATACAGGGAATTGGTTTCATTGTACGTACAAGATATGTAGTCGACAAAAAGGGGTGTGTATGTAAACCTAGGCGTAGGTCTAATGTAAACGACTAGTGTTTGTGTTGGTTAGCCCCAAGGTCTTTGATCCTGTTATAGTTAGGTAACCGTACTACCTTGATCACGTAGTATTGGGGCTGTGGTGTTTGTATGTAGTTGTTAGAGATGATGATGAAGAAACCTCAATAATAACAATGATAGTTTGATTATTCCGCTGCATTCTATATATGTTTATCATTGTCATTAAGCTTTATTGATAATCCTAGGTAAGGTCTAAACAACCTTGAGCATCAATTCTAACAAGTGGTATCAGAGCGGGTTGATCTTGATATCTGGGATTTCGCAAGGTTTCTTGAAGAAGAATAAAAATTCGAATATAAAAAATTTTCGTCAAGTTTCTGCAGGTCAGTTTTCAAACAGCCATAACTTCTTTGTTAACCGTTGGATCAGGATGAAATTTTTATGGCGGGTCTCTATATATCAAGCTAACGTTTCACTGGAGGGATCTTCCATCTGAGCTCTAAATTGAAAGATATAGGCTGTAGAAAACTGCTGTAGAGAGAGGTATGAAATTCAAATTTTTAGGGTTTTTCTTGCCATTCCACTTCCTAAATTCGTGGTTAATTGAATTAATTGATTATGGAAGTTGGACATATTTTAATTGGAGTCTATGATTCATGGATAAAAGCATATTTGATGAAGGTTCAATTGGCGTTTAGGGTTTATACGACATAATTGGTATTTTCTACCTTGTACCAATTAAATTCTTTTTTTGAGGTAACTTCAGGTTGTGATATTGTTTAAAGTGGATATTTACCTCGTACTACATTAAATCAATGGGGTCAGTAGAATATTTGATTGGTTGTTTCATCACAAGCCATGGATCGTATATTAAATATTCAATTGTGGAGCTTTCAATTAATGTTAACTTAAAACACTAATTGTGGAGTTAAGAATGAATATTCGTTTAGTAGTTAGACTCCACAAGAGAATAACATTAAATATCCTCATACTTATATTACATGGGTCGATGGTTTAATATGGGTATCTGCTGCTATGACAACATGTTACTACTACTCAACGGGGTGCTGCTATCGCGAGATTACGATCGAGTAATTAATGATTGGTACAAGTTTCTACTGCTACTATCGTGCTCGTCCTTATATTTCTGAAACTGCTGCTACATTCTCAGTTTCTGCTGCTACTTATTGGTATCTACTGCTACAAGTTTATTTAATCTACTACTGTGCACTACTGCTCTCCTCATATTAGTACTGTCTTTGCATAAGTTTGTACTGATAAGCGTACTAATATTAGTACTGATATAGACAGTTAGTACTGATTGTATACATTTTAGTACTGTTCAAAAAATGAAGCACCAAGTTCAAGTTTGATACATATGATGACTGGTTTGGAGCTGATGTGTGAATGCATGATTGTTAGTGAGGTATTATTTTTTATACGCTATTCATTGCATGGTTATGGGATGACGGATCCATGTGCTAATCAGAAAGTGTGGACGATGGTATATACTTTATATAATATTGGATGGGGATTGATAAGTTTGACCTTATTTCATGTATATTTGGTATATTGACACTAATTGGCTTGTATGGGACGGTGGTATACTTTTGATAATCTGCTTCCTCTCTTACCTATTATTAAATGCATGTCACATGGCTAAACCAGTATAGACAAATCACATGCGTATAAAGTTAAAATTTTGTGCTGCTAGAAGGCAAAAAGAAGTTGGATGCACACTGATCAACAGTACATGGGACAGTTTTGATTGTTAAAACTCAGTTTGTGGTAAATGAGTTTATGGGCATTTGATTCGAATATTATGGAGTTTATTGGTATACACACACATGTTTTATAATTATTTATTTGAGGGGAAGTTGCTTGAGATTTGGTTATCAGTTTCATTATTGGACGACACACACATAAGTTATTTTTGGATTTTGATCTTTAACGTTTTAAATGCCTCGTATTTGGTTTATTTGCATAATTGATTACGAAAGAAAGGATTTATCATCTATTTGAAGATGAAGTAGAATTATTTGGGTTTGTGTTTTATCATACCTTAAAGTGGGTGTTACACTTTGAAGATAACTTATTCGTGCGTTCATGTGTGACAACGAATTGACGAATAGTAGATGAAGTTTTTCGTCAAGGGATTGCGGTCTCCCTATACACCAAGATTGGGTATACGTTCGATGTCCTCTTTAGTGTAAGATATAAGACACAAATTTGGGTTGTTCTACTTCAGCATCAAGTTGGTTATACTTGGTTTTCTTCATCAGTAATCATTACATAGAGCCTACATTCTTCAAATGGTTAACATATGGGTTTCAGGGGAAGCTTAATGTTTAAATTTCTAACCATTTATATGCTACATCGAGGTGAAGGTTTTTGCTACTACTTGTTGGTATTTTACTATTGGTTCAGATTTCTTTTGCCTTAAATATTTTAGTGCGGAAAACTTCATGGAGGGTATCTTGAGGCATTGGAAAGATGGATTAGTCGTATGATATTGGTTTTTGGTTTTGAAGATCAAAGTTGCTTCTACTTAGCTTCTCCTAGTGGATAATGGCAAAAGGGGGAAGAAGAGTCTACTTGAAGATTTGCGACTAGAAGATCCATGATGGTATAGCATGGCTTAAGGGGAAGTTTCATTCATCGTGTAGTTTTGAAATTATCAACTAGGGGAAGATTGTTGGGTTTGTTATTTTGAGTTGATAATGGCAAAACTAATAAGCTGCAATGCTACAAGAATGAAGCTTGAAGGACCTAAAGTGACAAAGGAGAAATCTTCAATTAAAAGAATATTACAGGATATTTTATATACGTAGGAAGATTTCTTTGTATTTCTTGGTTTTATCCCTATGTAACCCTAGTATCTCTAGTTTATAAAGAGATACAGGGAATTGGTTTCATTGTACGTACAAGATATGTAGTCGACAAAAAGGTGTGTGTGTGTAAACCTAGGCGTAGGTCTAATGTAAATGTCTAGTGTTTGTGTTGGTTAGCCCCAAGGTCTTTGATCCTGTTATAGTTAGGTAACCGTACTACCTTGATCACGTAGTATTGGGGTTGTGGTCTATATATGTTTATCATTGTTATTGTGCTTTACTTATAATCCAAGGTAAGGTCTAAAAAACCTTGAGTATCGATTCTAAGAAGTGGTATCAGAGCAGGTTGCTCTTGATATCTGGGATTTCGCAAGGTTTCTTGAAGAAGAAGAAAAATTCGAATCTAAAAAATTTTCGTCAAGTTTCTAAAGGTCAGTTTTCAAACAGCCATAACTTCTTTGTTAACCGTTGGATCGGGACAAAATTTTTATGGCGGGTCTCTATATATCAAGCTAGCGTTTCACCAGAGGGATCTTCCATCTGAGCTCTAAATTGAAAGATATAGGCTGTAGAAAACTGTTGCAATTCGACTTTTTAGGGTTTTTCTTGCTATTCCACTTCCTAAATTCATCTTTAATTGAATTAATTGATTATGGAAGTTGGACATATGTTATCTGGAGTCTATGATTCATGGATAAAAGCAGATTTGATGAAGGTTCAATTGGCGTTTAGGGTTTATACGGCATAATTGGTATTTTCTACCTTGTACCAATTAAATTCTTTTTTTGAGGTAACTTCATGTTGTGATATTGCTAAAAGTGGATATTTACGTCGTACTACATTAAATAAATGGGGTCAGTAGAATATTTTATTGGTTGTTTCATCACAAGCCATGGATCGTATATTAAATATTCAATTGTGAAGTTTTCAATTAATGTTAACTTAAAACATTAATTGTGGAGTTAAGAATGAATATTCGTTTAGTAGATAGAGACCACAAGAGAATAACATTAAATATCCCCATACCTATATTACATGGGTCGATGGTTTAATATGGGTATCTGCTGCTATCACAACATGTTACTACTACTCAACGGGGTGCTGCTATCGCGAGATTACGATCGAGTAATTAGAGAGAGTGTTGGAGCATAATAATGGTTAAAGATTGGTACAAGTTTCTACTGCTACTCTCGTGCTCGTCATTATATTTCTGAAACAGCTGCTACATTCTCAGTTTCTGCTGCTACTTATTGGTATCTACTGCTACAAGTATATTTAATCTACTGCTGTGCACTACTGCTCTCCTCATATTAGTATAGTCTTCACATAAGTTTGTACTGATAAGCGTCCTAATATTAGTGCTGATAGCAGACAGTTAGTACTGATTGTTTACAGGTTAGTACTGTTCGAAAAATGAAGCACCAAGTTCAAGTTTGATACATATGATGATGACTGGTTTGGAGCTGATGTGTGAATGCATGATTGTTGGTGAGGTATTATTCTTTATACGCTATTCATTGCATGGTTATGGGATGACGGATCCATGTGCTAATCAGAAAGTGTGGACGATGGTATATACTTTATATAATATTGGATGGGGCTTGATTAGTTTGACCTTATTTCATGTATATTTGGTATATTGACACTAATTGGCTTGTATGGGACGATGGCATACTTTTGATAATCTGCTTCCTCTCTTACCTATTATTAAATGTACGTCACATGGCTAAACAAGTATAGACAAATCACATGAGTATAAAGTTAAAATTTTGTGCTGCTAGAAGGCAAAAAGGAGTTGGATGCACACTGATCAATAGTACATGGGACAATTTTGATTGTTAAAACTCAGTTTATGGTAAATGAGTTTATAGGAATTTGATTCGAATATTATGGAGTTTATTGGTATACATACACATGTGTTATAATTATTTGTTTGAGGGGAAGTTGCTTGAGATTTGGTTATCAGTTTCATTATTGGACGACACACAGAAGTTATTTTTGGATTTTGATCTTTAACGTTTTAAATGGCTCGTATTTTTTTTATTTGCATAATTGATTACGAAAGAAAGGATTTATCATCTATTTGAAGATGAAGTGGAATTATTTTGGTTTGTGTTTTATCATATCTTAAAGTGGGTGTTACACTTTGAAGATAACTTGTTCGTGCGTTCATGTGTGACAACGATTTGACGAATAGTAGATGAAGTTTTTCGTCAAGGGATTGCGGTCTCCCTATACACCAAGATAGGGTATACGTTCGATGTCCTCTATAGTGTAAGATATAAGACAACGAATTGACGAATAGCATCAAGCTGGTTATACTTGGTTTTCTTCATCAGTAATCATTACATAGAGCCTACATTCTTCAAATGGTTAACATATGGGTTTCAGGGGAAGCTTAATGTTTAAATGTCTAACCATTTATATGCTACATCGAGGTGAAGGTTTTTGCTACTACTTGTTGGTATTTTACTATTGGTTTGGATTTCTTTTGCCTTAATTTCATTTTTAGTGCGGAAAACTTCATGGAGGGTATTTTGAGGAATTAGAAAGATGGATTAGTCGTATGATATTGGTTTATGGTTTTGAAGATCAAAGTTGCTTCTACTTAGCTTCTCCTAGTGGATAATGGCAAAAAGGGGAAGAAGAGTCTACTTGAAGATTTGCGACTAGAAGATCCATGATGGTATAGCATGGCTTAAGGGGAAGTTTCATTCATCGTGTAGTTTTGCAGTTATCAACTAGGGGAAGATTGTTGGGTTTGTTATTTTGAGTTGATAATGGCAAAACTAATAAGCTGCAATGCTACAAGAATGAAGCTTGAAGGACCTAAAGTGACAAAGGAGAAATCTTCGATTAAAAGAATATTACAGGATATTTTATATACGTAGGAAGATTTCTTTGTATTTTTTGGTCTTATCCCTATGTAACCCTAGTATCTCTAGTTTATAAATAGATACATGGAATTGGTTTCATTGTATGTACAAGATATATAGTCGACAAAAAGGTATGTGTGTGTAAACCTAGGCGTAGGTCTAATGTAAACGCCTAGTGTTTGTGTTGGTTAGCCCCAAGGTCTTTGATCCTGTTATAGTTAGGTAACTGTACTACCATGATCACGTAGTATTGGAGCTATGGTGTTTCTATGAAGTTGTTAGAGATAATGACGAAGAAACCTCAATAATAACAATGATTGTTATTATGCTTTGTTGATAATCCTAGGTAAGGTCTAAACAACCTTGAACATCGATTCTAACATACTATATTTATTGTGTTGTATTATATTGTTGCATCTGCTTATGATAATGTTATTGTTGTTAATACATCTGATGAGGAAAATGATAATGTGTCATTAATGGAAATTTTAAAAACAGAAAATGAGTTTTTGTTAAAATAACTTTCTGGAGTATAACATCATCTTCACTGGTGTCAAAATGATAGTATTGATCGCGAAATTGCTTTACAAACGAAAGTCAACCAGTCGAGTGAAAAATCTTTTGAACCAAAACTTGAACAGCTGGATGAAGAAAATGTGTCTTTGTAATGTCAACTGTTCAAATATAACAAGAGATTGAAAAAGTTAAAAAGGAATACGGAACCATATTTGATTTGCTCAAAAAGAAAAGTGATAAAGCATCAAAAGATCTTGATCATCACCTTGCTGACACCCGTGAAATAATGAGTAGAAATGGACACTTACACTCAGAAAATCAAGAACTAGAACACATTAACATAGAGTTAAAAGAGAAATTGGTGAAATTTGAGAAAGGAAAATCTAGTAGCACAAATGTAATTGCAGCTAGAATGTTTAAAGTTCATACTAGGAAGCCCACTGACAAACCACAAGATACTAATATGAATCCTTCCACTTGTACAGGAGTAGTTGCCTCTACTTCTAGCGTAAGCAATTCACAGCTTAAGAGCACTCAAAAGAAGAATATGAATTTGCAACATAAAAGCGGAACACTAACAGCTCCTGAAGTAGAAGATCATGCTAGGACTTTGAATAAAATACATGTTGCACCTATTTTAAATATTGCGTTAGACAAATGTAATAGTATGGCGATGTAACGAATGTTAAATCTTTAAGTACTTTGGATGTTAAATTTGAAGCTTCTTCTGTGTTTTGTCGTAAATGTATGTTTTCTGGTTGTCATGATAATTGTGTTGCTAAATCTATCTTGTCTCGTAATCGGAAATCTACAAATGGCACTGCCTCTAGGCCCACTATTGCTTCTAAGCCTGTGTTAGGAAAAGAGCCTATTGTAGTTTCTAAGAATATTACTGATGAACCGATAGCAACATCATCACCTCTTAGAAAGATACCTTCACCTAGTGAATTCACTAAGACAAAAACACGAACTAGTTGGACTTGGCAGAGATGGTTACAAAGTACACATGGTTTTAAATGGATACCTAAAATGATTAATATGTGTGCTACAATTGTAATGGAGCCCACTAACTCTACGGGTTCCACGTCTACCTCTATTCCACCTTCGTCGTCTGTGTGTTTTGCAGGTGCTACAAATCATCCTCTGGATTATTGATAACGGTTGTTCCCGGCACATGACAGGCAACCTCAAATTGTTATCAAACTTTGTTGCAAAGGTCATTGGAACTGTCAGATTCAGGAATGATCACTTCGCTGCTATAATGGGTTACGGGGACTACATCAATGGAAACATCGAAATTAATTAGCAGAGTGTACTATGTTGAAGGTCTTGCACACAACCTTTTCTCAGTAGGTCAATTTTATGATGGAGATTTGGAAGTTTCTTTTCGGGAAAAAACATATTTCATCCGTGATCTACAAGGAAATGATCTTATGTCAGGAATCCGCTCATCAAGCCTTTACACAATTTCTATGACTGACATGATCGCTTCATCTCCCATTTGTCTACTCTCTAAAGCAACATCTACAAAATCATGGTTGTGGCATAAGAGACTTTCACACTTAAATTTCAAAACCATAACTAATCTTGCACGACACAAATTGGTTGAAGGACTCCCAAGATTTCGGTATTTAAAAGACCACTTATGCTCAGCTTGTGAACAAGGAAAAAGCACTCGTGCACATTTTCCTTGAAGGTTGAAAACAGTACTCAACACATACTTCACCTTCTTCACATGGATTTATGTGGCCCGATGCGTGTGCAGAAAATTAATGGCAAAAGCTACATTCTTGTAACCGTTGATGACTACTCAAGATGGATTTGGGTTTATTTCCTACGAAGTAAAGATCAAGCTCCACCAATAATCATCACCTTTCTCACGAAAATTCAAGTTTATATTTGTAACACGGTCAGACAAGTCAGAACGGACAGAGGAACTGAATTCTTGAATCAAAATCTTCGGGAATACTATGAGAAAGTAGGAATTGATCATCAAACATCCATTGCAAGAACACCTGAACAAAATAGAGTTGTCGATAGATGAAACCGGACGTTAGTGGAAGCTGCAAGAACGATATTGATAAATGCTAAACTTCCATATTACTTGTGGACAGAAGCTTTTTCAACTGCATGCTACACTCAGAACCGTTCAATGATCACAAAACGCCACAACAAAACACCATACGAGCTATCAATAACTGGAAACCTAATCTAAAACACTTTCATGTATTTGGTGCCCTTTGTTATCTAATAAATGATTGTGATGACTTTGGAAAGCTCAAGGCTAAAGCAGATATTGGAGTCTTTGTCAGATACTGTGAAAACACTAAAGTATACCAAATTTGGAACCATCGTACAAGAGAGATTATGGAGACAATTCATGCTAATTTTGATGAGGTTACAGAGACGGCTTCTGAGCAAAACAACTTAGAACCCAGACATAACCGTCTTAACTTTCCATAATCATTAGCTAACCATTAATTTCAACTCACTCATCGTTAAATCGAAACTTTGTTTGCTCCACTATTTAATGAAGATTTTGATTAATGTGCTCCAGATGTATCAAATATTTTTGCTGCTCAACATAATCAAATTCCAATACCTAATAACCTGAAACAACAACAACTGTTGCTGATGTACCTCTGGTCGAATCTCCAATAACAGCAGAACAAACCGCTTCCAATAACCATGACCAAGCTGATGATCCTTTAAACCAAAATGTACCTGCACCCACAGATTATGATGGAAATGCATTCTTTAACCCTTTTGCATCAGAAACAACCAATCCAGATGTGGCAGAATCATCTACTAGCCATCTGGATCCACCAAATCTGCACAATGTATATCAACACCAACCCTCGACACATAGATGGACCAAAGATCATCCTCTTGTAAACATTATTGGCAACCCTAACCAACGAGTCATAACAAGACAAAGCCTTTACACCGACGGTGAAAACTGCATTTATGCACTCACCGTCAGTAATATTGAACCTAAAAAAATTAAGGAAACAATGACTCATGACAACTGGATAGAATCCATGCAAGAAGAACTAAATCAGTTCAAACGACTTGAAGTATGGGAAATGGTTGAACGACCAACAAGGGTCTACGTCATTGGTCTGAAAGGGATTTGGATGAATAAGATAGATGCTGAAGGAACGGTTATTCGTAACAAGTAACATCTGGTGGCTAAAGGTTATCGTCAGGAAGAGGGTATTGACTTTAAAGAATCATTCGCACCGGTTTCTAGACTTGAGGCTGTTCGAATTTTTATGGCATTCGCGGCTCACATGAACATCATCGTCTACCAAATGGACGTGAAAACTGCATTTCTGAATGGACAACTATGGAAAACGGTGTATGTTATCCAACCAGAAGGATTCGTTGATCCAAAGTTCCCAAATCATGTCTAAAAACTGAACAAGGCGCTCTACAGTCTCAAACAAGCCCCTCAGGTGTGGTATGATAAATTGTCAGCCTTCCTGCTTGCTAATAAGTTTATCAAAGGATCTGTTGACCCAACACTATTTATACAATATCACGGGGAACACATTATAATTGTTTAGATTTATGTGGATGACATCATTTTTGGTTCAACCCACAAAAATACTCAAATGCTTTTTCAAAACTAATGAAAACAAAATTTGAAATGTCAATGATGGGTGAACTTACGTTATTTTTAGGACTTCAAGTTCATCAACCACCCCATGGTATTTTCTTAAGTCAGTCTAAAGATGCTCTTGATATCCTTAAGAAACATGGTAAGACCACATGTGACACCTATAACACAGCAATGGCTTCAACTAGTAAACTGGACGTTGATTTACATGGGAAACTTGTTGACCCTACAAAATATCGTAGTATTATTGGGTCTCTCATGTATCTAACAGCAAGCAGACCCGACATTGTATTTGATGTATATCTTTGCTCTCGCTATTAGTCTAGAACCACTAAAAAACACCTCTCAGAGGCTAAAAGAATCCTCTGATACATCAAGAGAACAGTTACTTTGGGGATCTGGTATCCGAAGGATTCTGGTTTTCAACTAATAGCATTTTTAGATGCTGATTATGCAGGGTGTTTAGATACACGAAAAGTACTTCTGGCGGTCTACAATTCCTTGGTGATAAACTGGTGTCATGGCAATCGAAGAAGCAAGACTGTACATCGTTATCGTCAACTGAAGCACAATATGTAGCCATGTTTGTGTGTTGTACTCAAGTCATCTGGATGAGGACACAACTCATGGATTATGGTTACGTATTCGACAAGATTCTTATGTATTGCGACTCAAAAAGTGCAATTGCAATTTCGTGCAACACGATTCAATATTCAAAGTCAAAGAACATTGCTCTTCGCTACCATTTCATCAAATAGCTTGTCAAGAAGGGAACAGTAGAAGTATACTTTGTAGGTACTGAATACCAATTGGTGGACCTTTTCACCAAAGCCTTGCCACCCGCAGGATTTGCTGACTTGGTTCATCGAATTGGTATGTGGTGTTTGACTCCAGAAGAGCTGGATGAATTTTTAAAACTATCTTGAAAGCGTCAAACACCAAAACCATTTTTGTAAATATTTATCAAAAACAAAATACAAAAATAGAAAACCTATAAAAACCAAAAACATTTTTCATCTTTCTTTTGAAATAAAAAATGCAAGTACAAAATTTCCATCAAGACTTTGTTCTTTAAAACATTTCACCATTTTTTCCAAACAAGTGTTGAGGGGGAGAATGAAAATTTTACTAGTTTTAATAAAAACTTTGTACTTGCATTTTACGAAAAAGATGTTGTTTTATCTAATTTGTTGGAAAAGTTTCATAGTTAAATATCCTCCACGGACTCTTATGTTTCTCCAACATGTATAAAATTTATCATGTCAAAAGTCGAGGGGGAGTATTGAAATGTATTCTTGCCAAAATGATCTCTACTTAACCTTGTTGTGAGTTAAAGGACCAAACTTATGCAATTTGAGGTTAGAGGACCAAATGTGTCATTTTTGAAAAATAATTTTATCAAAACTAATTTTTGAAGTGCATTCAATACACTTCTAAAATCACATTTAATACCTCAACAACCCTAATCAACGATCCAAAACTCATCTTCAAATTTGTGCGTGTTTTTTAAAATCTGTAAGTGTTATAACAATCTTATGATGTTTTCAAACAATGGTTTTTGATTACATGATAATCCAACGGGTGGATAATCCACAATTTGGTTTTTAAGATTCGTGTTATTAACTGATTTGAGAACTTTTGATTTTGAGTGTTATAGTTAAAAATTTCTGTTGGGAAAAGTTTAAAATTGAGTCCTAAACATAGTTCTTAAACTCAATCATACCCAGAAACTCCAATTGTGTGATGTTGAAAATTAAAGTTTATGCGTTAAGTTTGGGGGTTTTTAATTCCGTGGTGTTCTGGTTAAGATTTATGAACAAGAAAGTGTTATTAAGTGATAAGGAATATGTTTGAACCAATGAATTAGACCAGAAAAATCTCAAAATTCGTAATTAGAAGTGTAGGGTTTAAGGTCGCGTTCAAGAACAAAATCTTGATTCTATGGTCAAATGATGTTAAAACTTGCTTAGTTTCACTCAAGTACACCTTATGAACACTCAGAATCAACCACAACTTGCATCAGTGTTGAAAAAATTGTTATTCGTAAACTAAGGGTTTAGGGTTTAAGAGTGTTTATGAATAAGAAACTATGTGCATGAATAATTGTAAAAGTGCTTTTGTTGTGATCAAGATAGTGTTTATACTAAATTATAACAAATGGAACTGATGTTATGCTAACAGAAAGGAAATTCGTAAAGATTGAAAAAGGTTATGACTAAGCTAAATTGTTACGAATAAGATGGAAACATTTACGAATAAGAAAACAAACTTACGAACAAGGATGTCTACAGTGACTTACGAATTTTTGGGAAAGAAATCCATAAACTTGGAAATGTTTACGAATTAGGCTTATTCTTACGCATAACCTTATTCTTATGAATAAGATGACCGCTTATGAATAAGCTTAGTTTTTACGAACTAGCATTATTCTTAAACATAAGCATATTCTTACGAATAAGCATAATGTTTACGAACAAGAGCTATTCTTTACGAATATGGATTGTACTTAAGCATTAAACTCATTCTTACGAATAAGGCTCCAAGTTACGAGTAAGAACCTGTTTACAAACAAGTTAACAGTTAACGCATAAGTCACAAATCACACTTTGTCTAAGTTTACGAATAAGCATACAAAAACTTCAAATGTTGTGTTAAAGTGATAAATGGGAATTTATACTTCAAAATTGTCACGTTCACTTAACTTATCATCACAACGACATAAAAAAGGACAAATTTGACTTATAATGTGTAACGAACATCAATCTTTAAACATCAAACAAAGACTTAGAAAATGATTCAGAGTAATGATAACACACTGTGTCTTTCAATGTTTGTTTCTTTGGCTAATGTATTTCAAATCACAATAATGGTTGCACAACAAGCTTATGTCAAAGCTCCAGTAGAACTCACAATAGCTAACACATTTCCACAAGGTTACAACAAAGTGATTGGCAAGAACAACCTCCGAGTTGATTTCAACAATTTCTCATGTTCTGAATCGTCATATCAAATTGTTGTGGACCTTCTCCTCAACCACCCTTACAAGTTCATGCTCACCAAGTATGCCTCCATTCCCGACTTCTATATCCTTCAGTTCTGGCACACAATGGAAAAGAATGATGGAGATGAGTCAGTCAAGTGAACTTTACACAACCGTGAAGTCACTGTCACCATCGAGGACCTTCATTATGTACTACTTCTTCCTACCATCAACTCTCTAGAAGACTATGTCAAGACTCCAACAAAAAGGGAGATTATGGACTTTCTGATCGACATCGGATATGATGAGTCTGCTGGCATCATCACTACTCACTCAAGAGTAGATGTGAAGTATATGCCACAACCGTGGAGAACCCTCTACATCATGATTGCAAAGTCTATTTCTGGCAGAGACAATAGTCATGAACATCCCAAGCTGCCACATTTATAGATATTCTAGGGGATGGTCAATGTCAAGCACATTGACTACGCAAGCCTCATATGGGAGGATATGATGCAGCATCTCAAAAAAGGAGGTTCCAAAATCCCTTTTGTCCGATATACAAAGATGATCATCAACAATTTGCTTAAGAAGTATGATGGCATCCCCAAAAGACTGAATGATCAAGACAAGCACCCTGTGAAGAATGAGCCTACTCTAAGGACGGTTAGGATTTAGGGGTCCAGCACTCGTAAACAAGGTGCTGAACTCCCAGAGTGCCTTTTAACTGAAAAGGTCAAAGTTGCTACTTCTTACAAATACGATGAGCAGGCTCTCATGGCTCAGCGTGTGGGATTTCTCGACGAAGTTACTCAGACATCATCAGTGAAGACAAGAGCAAAGAAAGTCAAGAACGCTGGTAGTTCGGGAAGCGCTACCAAGAAGAACAAGTCAAAATTTACAAAAAGAGTCATAAAGAGAAGAATACCGACTCAAGTTACTAAACTCGAGCCTTCTTCTGAGCCAACATATCAACAAGATGAGGACTCAGAAATTGAATCATATGACTAAATCATTTACGATGAAATTCATGCTGATGTAACTGCTAAAGAGAAGGAAAAGGAGAAAAGTCCTACTCTTGAAGAACTTGAGGAGGACATCGACTCTTACAAGTCTGATGATGAACATGAAAAGGCAGAAAAAGGGAAAAGGTCACTCACAGTAGAAGAACAAGGCCCAGACTTCGAGCAAGAACCTGAAGAACAAGATGCCCGATACTTTCAGGAAGTCTTGAAGCAGAAGAGGATGCAACACCAAGCTTCTACCTTTACGGTTAATCAACCCGGTAGGGTAGGAAGCTCCAATAGTGGTGCTCCACATCTGGAAGAACCACTTAAAGTCACTCAAAACCAATTCAATTCGGTTAATCAACCCGATAAGGACAAGGGTGACACCACCAAGATTTTCGAAGAAGAAGAAGAACAACAACAACAACAAGACGAGGATGAACTCATGTATGATACAGGAGGTGACTATAATGACCAGGAGGATAATAATATGATTACTAATGATGACATTCAAAAGGAAGCTAAAGAGTTAGATGAACGAAAATGTAGAGAGGAAGAAGAAGCAGAGAAAGCCAAAGATGCTAAGAGGACAGAAGAGGAGCGACTCAAGAAAAAAATTGATGATTATATTCTTGACAACCCAGCTCATGACCCAAAACCGTCTTCTGAACCACCAAAGCCACCTCAACTATGCCAGAATCATCATTTCACTCATCCCCTCCACCAACACATAAAACATCTAAGCCTACCACAACATTGGTTTAGAAGAAGGTTGACACCTGGATGTTACGTGCCAAGAGAAAGATTCAAAAGGAAGTGAATCAAGCTCGGACAAGGAAACAAAGCCGACAAGAAGAACAAGTCAACACATTGTCTGACTTGGTCACTGACTTGATAGCACATATTTCTACCTTTCAACAATCCAAAGATGTTATCCAGAAGTTTCTCTCCAGGGACGTTCAAGGAGAAATGAACTAGCTAAGCATCAACTATATTGAGAAATTTCACTCTAAGAACATTCCTACTGTCACGAAGGAACTCATGAAAAGACAATTGCAACCAATGCTTAAAACAATGATCAAGAAAATTGTCACCACAACACCGGTGGTAATGGAGACGAAACTGGTCAAGCCCCCAGTTGTCACAGAAGAAGATCTGATACTGAACTAGTAACAAAAATCGATGCAAGAGTTGCTACTATGAGCAAAGAAGATGAGTATCTCTATGATTTTCTTGTTGCAAGACAGCATAGCACCATCCAAGGAAGATGTAGGATCATCATCTATGCAACCACCACCAGTAAACCCCTTTACCACCACTGAACCACAAGCTACTCAGCCGCAACCATCTGAACAACCGAAGGCATCTGAGACCGCACCAAAAGCTAGTGACCATTTTACCTACACCAGTGGTGATGACTTCGAGCAACCGAAGCCTCAACCTTCGCCTCAACTTTTGCCAAGATCAATACCCGGACCATCGTCAAGCAAGAAAGGCAAGAAATCTGTTTTTGTGTCTCATGGTTAGACAATGACAACACAGAAGAGTACGATTGGTTTGACAAAATGATCAAGGCACAACCACACCTTCTAGATGATCAAGAACCAGTGCATGGTCGCACTATGGAGTAGGTCCAAAAGTTAAAGAGTCAATTCAAGATCAAGAAGATTACTAAGAAAGAACTACTAAGGACCAAGAACGACGCGTTCAACTCGCTCAACGAAAGATCTAAGAACGCCATTGAGCTCGAGTATCATCTCGAAAATGTTGCCCGTGCAATGTTGAATGATATCGACTGGTTCAACCCAGATTTCAATGTTGACTACACATCTAAGAAGCATGGACCTTACTACATAGACTGGATCAAGCCACTTCCACTGATCGGTAAACCTGAAAAACCGAAGATCCCCTTCAGATTCTTCTTCAACAATGATCTATAAATTATTTAACATGGAAGCTCAATAAGTAAGAAATATGCAACTTACTTGACATTCAACATCCTAGCTGCATCATTCTCTAACAAGGCAATTGAGGAAGACGCCACCAGCTTGTTCGTTGACAAAGAGGTAACTTATGACAAAGATGCTTTGCTAGGAATTCATCATTGGCCAGAAAGGCGCAGGCTTTTCTACCGAAGCAGCAAGCTCAACAAGTCACAAAAGGATGTTAGGCATAATCAAAGGATCGTTGCTATAATGTCAATTTCCACGGCAACCAAGTGGGATTATTCCTTCTTCTCAAAGATCGTGGTTAAAAGACAAGATGAAAAAAGAGCACGAGTTCTCAAAAGCTGACTTTCCAGACTTGTCGCTCAATGACATTGAGGACATGTATCTACTCAAGGTCCAAGGTAGGATGCGTCAGTTTCTGACGGATATTCAATTGAAGTACATCACCGCTCTTCTCGTTTTCATTAGAAGAAAGATAACCCAACAACGTGTTGAAGATCTTCAGCTCGGTATTGAAAGTTATCAGAAGCAGCTGAATCTCACCAAACCACTTCTTGATTTCAACGAGGTCAACAGATAGCCGTAATACACAATAATCACAAAGCCCAAA
Organism: Chrysanthemum lavandulifolium; assembly: GCA_022545495.1. Classification (NCBI taxonomy): domain Eukaryota; kingdom Viridiplantae; phylum Streptophyta; class Magnoliopsida; order Asterales; family Asteraceae; genus Chrysanthemum; species Chrysanthemum lavandulifolium. The sequence continues at coordinate 170,438,732 of CM040239.1, forward strand.
TTCAGGTTCGTTTACAGAAGTGCAAATCTCCGCAACTGCTTCATGGCATTTGATGAGATTCATAAGTTCTGTGATGACACCCTCAAGAACGTTCGTGATGGCTTCGATTCTCGGTTGAAAGACATTAAGTTGTACCTAGGGGGACATCATTGGAGCGAAATAAAGGACCCTGTGGTATGCTTCAGTGGCAGAATCCTCATCTAAGGAGCGAAAGCTTCTTAATTTTGAGTAGAATTAATCAAATTTTCTATGTTTTTCTTAATTATGCTCAAAAGAACAAGTATTCCCTCTCGTTATTTCTAAACCTCAGAAAGTTATTATTACTTGTTGAGGGGGAGTATTTGCAAACTACTTTGTTCAAAATAAAAAGTTCTTGTGGAATTCTTCCCGTAAAACTTAGAATGGTAATATTTTCAATCAATGTTTCATTAAAAACACCATTAATATGCCATTTTTTAAGGGGAGAAAAATAAAAGTGGTCAAAAATATGTTGTAAAGTGTATGGAATCTCAAAGTGCTCAAACTCATAAATAACCCATGGATTGAAGAACTTCAAAAGTTAGTAATTGAAAAGACTTGTCTTGGACAGGTAATAATTTCAAGCTGGTTTAACCAGTGATGTAAGTGTGTCTCGAATATGACTTGTCTGAGTAGAGTGTACCAATCCAAGAAACTTTCTTTGGACTTGACCAGGACGGTTAATAATTTCAAGCTAGTTCACTAGTGATGTAAGCGTGTCTCGAATCAGTCTTGTTCACTGAAAGTTGATCATTTTAAAAGTGTGAACTCTACCTTCACTGTACAGATTTAAGTCAAAACTCATAAGCTAATGTGGAGGGGGAGTATTTCTGAAATTACAAAACTCTCAAGGTGTTAACAAAATATGTTTCTAATCATAAACACTTTGAGAGATTTTCAAGTAAATTGTTTTATGGCAATATAGGAATAGTCATGGAGTTATAAGGTGACTAAGATTAAGAACAAATCTCCTGTGATCCCCCAAAGCTAGAGGGATCTACCCAAGGACATCACCAGTAGTTAGAATTAGAAGTCCTTAGGTACGATTGAAAAAAGGAGAATATGAGAAATGGAGAAAGAATGAGTTAAAAAATTAGAAAGACTTAAAGAAAAGGGTGCAAAGAGATAGCCCTCCGTATGATTCAACTTAACGCAGAAACTGGGCATCATGGACCTAGTGACGCACTGCACTAAACCTTCTAAGCTACTCAAGTTCTCTCAAAAGAGCTTGTTTCATTCTCACGGGGAACCCTACATAATCTATCTACCTCTCATTATGATATGTGTTGATATTGAAATAGGAGACACCGCTTCAGTCTCCGACTACTAAAACAAAAACGTACTAATCGAGTCTAGAGCCACGAGATTCATCAAAAGATCTCTTACGAACACTTAATATTTAATCACTTGTTGTTCAAACAATAAGGACACAAGTGATATATTCTAGAGTCCTAAGCAGATCTTAGCAATCTGCCAGAACATTTATGAGAGGATTTACAATTGCGATCCTCAGTGATTGAATGCAAATTCCTGCCAGAGTCAATATCAAAAAGCCCTGATAGTAGGTCACTTCGGTAATCCCTAGGGGGTTACGCTTAGTGTGGTTACTTGTTTTAAATGGTCTATAGTCGTGGATTGATGCTTTGGTATACTTCGGCGAATCATCTGGATTGTTGATATACTTTGGTATATCTTGTCAGCCTGCTTGAGGGCCTCTAATTCAGGAACATCCCTTGTAAGAATTAGATATGCGTTTTCACACTATGCTGTTAATACTCTAGAAATTCAAACTTGTAAGTACTGTAAATCCCGCAAAGGAGATTCCTTTCATGAATCGAGTCTTGAAGACGTGGGTCATTACTTGAATCTATTATATGTACTGATAACTGTCCCTCAACGGGATTCAGATGGCTAATGTGCCCGACCAAGGTGAATGGAATCAAGACATTCTGTGGAAAACTAGAAGGGGAGTTGAATAGTTTTACCAATTAAAACTTCCATATTAAATATTTAGATCGACTTATGTCAATCTATTTGGATGTGTGTGTTGGATGTTGATAATCAAGCACATAAAAGTATGTAATGAAAAGATAAGAGTAAGAAGCACAAAACCACAACGCGAGTATTTATAGTGGTTCGGCTACAAGGACACCTTCCTTGCCCTACTCCACTCCCCGAGTCACCTACTCAAGAGTTCGTAATCACTACAGCAACTCCTTATGGCGGAGAAGCCTTCACAACGTTGCCTACCCTTTTTCCGGTGTTAGGCTAACCATCGGGTTCTTTCACTCCAAGGTGAACCACACCTACACAACGTCGCCTACCCTTTATCAGGTACTAGGCTAAGTACCTAGTTCTTTCACTCCAAGGTGAACCACACCTACACAATGTCGCTTACCCTTTATTAGGTACTAGGCTAAGCACCTAATTCCATTGCAATGGAGGAACTACTACCCAACACTACACCAACGACTAATTCCAAAGCAGATCCACTCCTTTTTACAACATCATCAAGGATATCAATATCCTTGGATCTAGTACTAGTCTATCTTGTACATCAAAACACACCATATCGAATATACATCTAAGGCACCTTTCACTAATGCCTTTAACTAGATCTTCAAGACACCCTTCACTAATGTCTTGTGTCTTGACTTCTAAGCATCCTTCAATAATCCTTCTAGTCTTGACTTCTAAGCATCTACTACAAGTGCTTATGATATGGACGATAAATACCCTTCACTAATATCTTCGTCTTAACACTTGAGACACCTTTCACAAGTGTCTTCAAAATTTCTTAGGAAAAGAAAAACAATCGTCAACAAGAAGACTTCAGTAGTCTTGATGATGAGGAAGCATGGCAACTCATGGACTTGAGCTTGCTTGACTTCAAAGGTGGTGATCTCGCCTTTAAGAGGAACCTAGAAGATCACACAAAAACAAAACTACAAACATAGATCTCTTGGATCTGAGGTTAGAGATTTTTTAACTCTAGGGGAAAGTGTGTTAGAAAGGGGTGAGCAATAATGAAGAAATGGCTCACTATTTATAGAAGAAAATATCTACTGTTCCCCAGATCCCACGGATCCCTCCCACAAGGGATCCGTCTAGCATAAAGCTAGGGATCCGTGGGATGCTCCTCTTTACCCATGGGTATTTTGGTCATGGGTCATGGGTTGATCCATGGGTCTTTAGCTAGATACAATGTATCTCTTGAGTGCAATGCACCTAGTCACATGGGCAAGGGTCAAAACCATGGGTTATGGATATCATCCATATATGATATAAGCATGATGTCATGCAATGGGTTATGGGTCAAGCTCTATGGGTCATGGGTTTTGGGTTGTACCCAACTACATTCAATGTATTTGCCCAATGGGTTATGATACTTAAATTTCTACCCATTTATAATACCCAATATACTACATACTAGTTATGTGTATATTTAACCCAAATATGTAAACACTAGTTGTTATACATATGTAATATTAAATCATAAAATCACTTATACTTGTTTTAGTGTTTTACGTGAAAATGTGAATATGTTAGAAACTATTAGTTCAAACCATTTACGTATTTTATTAGTTTCGTTAAAATGATTTTACGTTTGTTATCGACAAAACATTAGAAGATCATAAAATATAAATAAATGTTTTTATGGCTTATTTGTATTAACAATCTCCCCCTTTTTATTGATGACAAAACATAAAATTATTTTAAGGAAAAGCTAAAATTCGTAAAAGTTTGAATTTGTAGTTTTTACTTTCTTCTCCCTCTTTTTGTCGAAACAAAAAGAGCTTCGAAAGAAAACTAACGCAATGTTTTTAAGAAAAAACGTGTGAAAAATAGAAAAGAAGAATTAGAGAGCAAGTAACGGGAAAGGATCTCGTCTTAACTCCCCCTTGACGACTCCATCCCTATGTAAGGGCGTCAAGAAAGTAATACTAAGCTAGTTAGTTTGCAACTAAGTTTGCAAAAGATTTCGTCTATGTGACGAATGTGCTCCCCCTTGATGATGGCAATTTTTCAAATGGATGTCATGACATGTAATCCTAATATTGCAAGTAATTTGCAATGTATTGCTTTGACACAAAGCTCTCCTAGCTTTAGGGTGTCAAAGTCTTCATGTGTAAATTGAATAACTACAAAACAAAGGTTAGAAAACAAGTATAATTCACAATTTCCTGCAAATGTGGTCCAAGTTAGTAGAAATTAGTTTTCTGTATCACGGATCCCACGATTCCCTCTTTGTAGGGATCCGTCTAGGCAAATATGAGGGATCCGTCTGGCTGATGATCAATTTCAGCAATGGTGATATAACATATTATAGCAAAGTGAGATATGAATTATACAACATACTCATATACACAGAAATATAGCAAGTAGCATGTATTCTCATTTAATAAAACTAGAGATATTATATACATGACTCAGAATTACTAGACTTGTCTAAGTAACGCTTGAAACTAGGACACCACTAAAAATTCTCTAGCTCAAGTTTGTTTAGGTTTAATCTCGTCGAAACGTTCAAGGAGGTGATAGAACATGAAACGTTGGTCTTCTCGTACTTCATGTATCAAACTTTCAACATGTTGACAATGATAACAATCTTTATCATGGCTAGGTAGTGGTTGTGGAAGAAATGAAATTGCTTGATGCGATCAAGTGAAGCGGCTTGTGGAGCCTCAAAAGATGGAGGGATTGGTGGAGGTGCATTTGAGAATGGCTCGACCATGAATGATGGTGGTGGTAGAGAAGTGTCAACTTCCATATGGTCGGGTGGTTGACTTTGATGATTTCTCATAATCCAAATGGGATTATATGATGGAAACGGCGAAAATGAAGCCGGAGCTAATGTTGTCTCAACACCTTGATTTTGTACCATTATTCCTCTTAATGAGGAGAATGTTGTCGGCGAAGGAGGATGAGACGGCCTAGGAGGCAAATCCTCTAAATTGTAGAGGTGTGGTGATGATAGTGGAGATGTTAAAGAGATAGCTCTAGGAACCAATGGTGATGGTTTAATGGAGATGATATTGTTTGGCCTAGGAGGTATGGTGGTGTTTGGCATAGATAGTTTTGTGGGTACTATCCTTTTAGGAATTGGTTTGATTGGTTGAGAAGAGATCCTTGCATTCGTTGGCTTGACCGGAGATGATTCGGTTGAAGAGATTTCGTGTACAACACAAGCAATTTTCTTGGGTAGTTCTTTGGTGGATAAGTTACTACTTGGAGTTTTCCTCATGATGAGATGTTTTCAAGAAGTTTGTAAGGGTTTCTTAAGTGCTGAAAATGAGGATGAAGGTGATGACAATGGAAGTCCTAACAATGTGGTTTATAAAGCAAGAGATTTGGCAAGTGCATTCAAGCCTTAAGCCACTAAAATTTATTGGAATGTGATGATTAACATGCACAAGAGTCAACTTCAGAGTTTGTACTGATCTAGGGACTCATTTAAGATGAGATAGAGTGTTTAAGTTAGAAAGATGAGCTTGAAATGATTGTTTTAGCTAGAGTTGACATAATCTGTCATCCGGATCCCACGGTTCCCTCCTCAGAGGGATCCATCTAGACTAATCCTAGGGATCCGGCTCTCAGCAGCTATGAAAGAGTAGAAGTGATGTTTCTAAGGTCTAAGATCTATATCATCTTGAGTGTTTCAGTCCTCCTAAATGTTTTAAATGAAGGGGTGCTTAAGTACTTGAGGGTAATGAGTGTTGTAGCAAATGATTGCTTTGTATGGAAGAGATTGGAACTTTCATAAGTACCAATAAATGAACAAAGATGACACTAAAGATTTTGAAAGTGTCAAATGGAGCTAAGTGATCCTAGAGATCAGTTAGTGACTTAGATTCATGCTTTGGAGAATATCCTAAAGGCTTAAGATGGAAAAACTAGAATTTGATCAATTTCGACAAATTTTGACGTAAGGATGATTATGATCAATTTTGCTATAAAAAGATTTCCAAAGTTAGATATGAGGGATCATGTGAAAAATGATGTGTGAGTTTGAGAGCGGAAGAGTAATGGATTTAAGTGAAACAATAGATCTACAAGAGTCTTTGAGTGTGATCTATGTGTGAGTAGGAAAGATTCACTTAACTTGATAAGGACTTAATTTTCCTTAAGTCACTATGTCTAGCTTAGTGTGAGGTGTTCTAAGGACATGTTTGAAATACAATGTTTGCAATTGCATTTTTTGTTTGCCGGATCCTACGGTTCCCTAAGTGTAGGGATCCGTCTAGCACAACCTTTGGGATCCGTCCATCTGCTAAGCAGAACCTTTACTAAAGGTATGCAATGATCTTGACAATGCATTATATTCCAAGGTTAGTTAAAATGGATTCTAACACTAAGATATCAAATGTAAGATGTTTTATCTTTGAAGGAAATTGGATTACATTGATAAAGCACGAGTACAAAAAAGGATTGATCCTATTTGAAATACTACTAAGTTCCTTGAGTGTTTTAGCTAGAAGGATCATCACGTGGTTGATGAGTGTTGGTGGAATCAAGAATGAAGAAAGTCTTCATGAGAGATATGTTTAACGGTTCAATCATCTTGTTCACAAGTACGTACAACGGACTTTGAAATTGAGGATGAAAGTGCATAACGTTATGATAGAGGCGCGTCAAGAACATTCCATAAGGGATGAGTTTATTCTTGGAGCCTTGAAGATTTACAATTCGCCTTGCGAAGAAGTAGGCGAGATTGTATGGTTGTTGTGTTAGCAAACAATACATTATGTTAGCACAACAAGCGGGAAGGATTTCTCGATTTCCCTTAAGACTCCAAACATTTTCACGTGGGATGAGTGCAAGGGGTTTGTACTCTTCTCGAATGTCCCGTGTGAAGATAATGTTTGGATCGAAGTAATATAGTCGAGGTTTGCATATTATGCGATTTAAATCTTTCGGGGAGGGTATGTGTGAACAATATGGGCTATTTTCTTCACGAAAGTTGAAGAGAGAATCAAGAGACCAATCTTCCGTGAAGGCACATTGTCCATGATTTGGAATCCGGAGGATGTGAGCAAAATGCCCAAGGGTTAAAGTAAACTTTTGGTTTTTGATATAAAACCAAAGAGATAGAGAGCGATCCTCGTTACGAACGAGTTCAACTTGACGGAAGAATTCCATTATGAACCTTGGACATATCTTCTCATTGATTTCAAGAAGACTTTCTAGTCCTATGGCTCGAAAGGAGGTATTGATACCTTCTTCGAATTGTAGAGAGGTGTCTACAATACGTCCTTCGTAGAAGTGACGGTCTTCGAGATTATTGAACCCACGGACATGATTGCCAGGTGTGTTGGTCTCAAGGGAGATGTTCGGAGTGTAAATGCTAGTGAGTGAAAAATCAAACTCATATTCATGCGTCATAGTTGAACCTATAGAAATGAGGAGTTAATAGAAAGTGATGTTTGTGGTCAACCAATGATTATCTAATGTTTTTACTAGATTTTTATTAACAATGGTTTTTAACAACAATTATACTTAACTCACTTATGGTTTTGACATTCAAGTGGACTATTACTTTTAGAGAGAAAGTGGTTTTTAATTTGCATGAAAAACTTTTCTCCAGTAGTACGGTTCCCTTTCAAAAAGGATCCGTAGAGTCTTTCTGTAGGGATCCGTGGATCTGGAGAAACAGAAACAGATTTCTTTGATGAAAACATAGGTTTTTAGATCTCATAGTTTTATACCAAGATATTTGTTTTAGCCTACATTTTCTTTTAGCATGCATACATGACTTCTAATGTATCATGAGAGAATGAAATAAAATAAAAAGAAATGATAAACACATTATGATAATAACCTAGATAAACTAGACTATTAGTAATATTTCATTTCAATGTTAAGAATGATACAAAGGATTGGGTATATAACCCCAATGTAGATTAACAAAACAAAGTAAATGTCTCCGTATGAGAACTTCGTCATAGGGAACACAAGAGCGATGAGTGTTAAGAAGATGAGCACGAGGGCGATGTAAACCATGTTGAAGACGATCCTTCTTGGTTTCGGTTGAGATGAAATGGAGAGGAAGAAGAAGTTTTGAATGAAAGAAAATTTTTGAAATTGGAAGATTTGAAAAAGTGGGGATTTGATGGAGAGGATGACGGTGAGAGTATTTTTGGGAAAAGAGGAATTTTTGATATTTGCATTTTTTTTTATTATTAGAAAGATATAATGTTTGGATTAGATGAAATAAAATACAAATTATATAATCCTCGACTTTGAACGAAAAGGTAACACGTATGTGAGAAAAATCTTCCTAATGAAGCTATATGTAAAAAGCATGTATATGCACAAAGGATACTCAAATAAATACTTAGGTAAGCATACTTATTTATCAAGCTAATATCATATAGAAATAAGTGGAAAGTCATACCTCGAATGCACTTAGGAATGTCTTTACAAATGACACAACAAATGTCAAAAGACAATTCCAGCTCCTTTATGCTTAAGATACCTTCTTAGGGAAGGTAATATTATTATCAAGCAATTCCTATGGCTTGATAGATGTGAGCTTTAACTAATCAACATGACAAAGAAGATTAGTGCAGAAATTAAAGAAAAATGTTGTCATCTAGTCAACATCCAACAAGAGAGTTTTAAAAATCATGGTGTTTATTTTTATAAAAGACCTTCTTTGTAGTTTTCAATTAACTATGGATCGTATCGAGTTTTTAAAGTACAATATACTTCAAGAAACTTGGTAACGAAGCTTTGATGCCAATTGTGGAAAATTAGAAGGGGGGGGGGTTGAATAGTTTTACCAATTAAAACCTCCTTATTAAATATTTAAATCGACTTATGTCAATCTATTTGGATGTGTGTGTTGGATGTTGATAAACAAGCATATAAAAGTATGTAATGAAAAGATAAGAGTAAGAAGCACAAAACCACAACGCGAGTATTTATAGTGGTTCGGCTAGAAGGACACCTTCCTTGCCCTACTCCACTGCCCGAGTCACCTACTCGAGAGTTCGTAATCACTACACCAACTCCTTATGGCGGAGAAGCCTTCACAACGTCGCCTACCCTTTTTCTGGCGCTAGGCTAACCACCGGGTTCTTTCACTCCAAGGTGAACCACACCTACACAACGTCGCCTACCCTTTATCAGGTACTAGGATAAGTACCTAGTTCTTTCACTCCAAGGTGAACCACACCTACACAACATCGCCTACCCTTTATTAGGTACTAGGCTAAGCACCTAGTTCAATTGCAATGGAGGAACTACTACCCAACACTACACCAACGACTAATCCTAAAGGAGATCCACTCCTTTTTACAACATCCTCAAGGATATCAATATCCTTGGATCTAGTACTAGTCTATCTTGTACATCGAAACACATCATATCGAATGTACATCTAAGGCACCTTTCACTAATGCCTTTAACTAGATCTTCAAGGCACCCTTCACTAATGTCTTGTGTCTTGACTTCTAAGCACCCTTCAATAATGCTTCTAGTCTTGACTTCTAAGCACCTACTACAAGTGCTTATGATATGGACGATAGATAGCCTTCACTAATATCTTCGTCTTGACACTTGAGACACCTTTCAAAAGTTTCTTCAAAACTTCTTAGGAAAAGAAAAACAATCATCAACCAGAAGACTTCAGTAGTCTTGATGATGAGGAAGCATGGCAACTCATGGACTTGAGCTTACTTGACTTCAAAGGTGGTGATCTCGCCTTTAAGAGGAACCTAGAAGATCACACAAAAACAAAACTACAAACATAGATCTCTTGGATCTGAGGTTAGAGAGTTTTTAACTCTAGGGGAAAGTGTGTTAGAAAGGGGTGAGCAATAATGAAGAAATTGCTCACTATTTATAGAAGAAAAAATCTACTATTCCCCGGATCCCACGGATCCCTCCCACAAGGGATCCGTCTAGCGTAAATCTAGGGATCCGTGGGATGCTCCTCTTTATCCATGGGTATTTTGGTCATGGGTCATGGGTCATGGGTTGATCCATGGGTCTTTAGCTAGATACAATGTATCTCTTGAGTGCAATGCACCTAGTCACATGGGCATGGGTCAAAACCATGGGTTATGTATATAATCCATATATGATATAATCATGATGTCATGCAATGGGTTATGGGTCAAGCTCCATGGGTCATTGTCTTTGGGTTGTACCCAACTACATTCAATGTATTTGACCAATGGGTTATGATACTTAAATTTCTACCCATTTATATTACCCAATATACTACATACTAGTTATGTGTATATTTAACCTAAATATGAAAAAACTAGTTGTTGTACATATGTAATATTAAATCATAAAATCACTTATACTTGTTTTAGTGTTTTATGTGAAAATGTGAATATGTTAGAAACTATTAGTTCAAACCATTTATGTATTTTATTAGTTTCGTTAAAATGATTTTACGTTTGTTATCGAAAAAACATTAGAAGATCGTAAAATATAAATAAACGTTTTTATGGCTTATTTGTATTAACACATTCATCAGTAAAACAATCATAGTAATCAATTCTATAAGAAAAGTCCACCGTGATCAATTAGTATTTTCCACTAACATATTCATGCAGGTACTGATAATTGTTCCTTGGAGGAAAGATCGCACCATCTCCACATGCTCATACCACATCACAACTAAGAAAAGTTCTCACCAAAATCAAAGGCAACAGAAAATTAAAGATGATTATTCGTCAAAGTCAAAGAATCTACAAAATTTAAAGACTTGAGAACTACAAAAAACTAGAGATTGAAAGTAAAAAAAAAAAGTATGAGCATGGTGGAGAAAGACATGAAGAACCGTTACCACAGAAATTGACGAATGGCGGACAACAACATATGATCACCACAACCACAAAGAACGAAGAACAAAGAACAAAGAAACACAAGACGTCAAGCTGATAAAGTCAAAGAATCTAAAGCATATCTACTCACAAGAAAGAAGAATGCTAGAAAGACGTCAAGCAACCTAAATGACCAACCCTTACGGGGAGATTGTTAGGATCACGTGTAACTACTATTAAGTATCGGTTGTTATATATTTAATAGGTTTCTAATTAGGGTTATATGTTTGTAACTAGTGTTGGGCTTATGTAGTAAGCCCATAGGCCTATGCAAGGCTTAAATGATCCAAAGGGAAGGGACTAGCTCCCTTGCCTATAAATACATTGTAAAACCTCTAAGGAGGGTGTTAGTTCTTTTCATTTTATGCATAAACCTTTCTTATTATTGTGTGTGAAGAATCCGACCATCTCTTTCCCTTTCTCTCATCATTCTTATGTTTAACATACTTGTGTTATCATCTTATGGTGACCTAATAGTAGGCAGATTTCCTATAAATAGTTAGCCATTTCTCTCTTGTTCCAAACCCCTTTTTAGACATATCTTCTCTCTATGTTCTAAACTCTCTAACCTCAAATCCAAAAGATAATTCTATGTAGTTTTCTCTTTGTGTGATTCTTAAAGTTCCTCTTAAAGGCGAGATCACAATCTCTTGAAGACGTGCAAGCTCAAGGTCATGAGTTGCTAAGCTTCTTCATCATCAGACCACTGAAGTGCATCTTGTTGATAGTTCTTCTCTCCCTCCATTAGTGTGTCAAGCTGAAGGCATTGGTTTATAGTGTCAAAGTTGTACATTCGATATGGGGCGCGATGTACATTTGTGTAGTTTGGGTAAAAGGGTATTGATATCCTTTAAAGTGTTGTAAAAAGGAGTTTGTCTCCTTTGGGTTATAGTGTTGGGTAGTAGTTCCTCCTTTGTAATGGAACTCGGTGTCTAGCCTAGTATCGGATAAAGTGTAGGCGACGTTGTGATAGTTTTGGTTCTACCTTGTGGAAGAACTCGATGTCTAGCCTTGTACCGGATAAAGTGTAGGCGACGTTGTGAAGTCTTGTCCACCATATTAAGGATCTTGTGTTGTGTAGTGCTTAGAAACTCTCGAGTTGGGTACTCAGGGAGTGGATTAAGGCAAGGAAGGAGTCCTAGTAGCCGAACCACTATAAATACTTGTGTCTTAGTTTTGTGTTCCTTTACTCTTTATCTCTTTGCATTATTTATTTATATGTCTATCTATCAATATCCAACACATGATATAAATGGATTGACATAAGTCGATCTAAATACTTTAAAACAAAGTTTTAATCGGCAAAACTATTCAACCTCCCTTCTAGTTTTCTACAGAGTGTGTAAACCTTACTTGGATAAGTTTGTGATAGTATTCATAGACGACATCCTGATTTACTCGAAGGGAAAAGAAGAGCATGAAGAACAACTGAGACTCATTCTGGAACTACTCAAGAAGGAGCAACTGAATGCAAAATTCTCTAAGTGTGAATTTTGGATTCCGTCTGTGCAATTTTTAGATCGCGTGATTGACAGTCAGGGAATTCATGTGGATCCTGCTAAGATTGAATCCATTAAGTATTGGGAGACTCCTACAACTCCGACTAAGATTTGCCAGTTCTTAAGACTCGCTAGGTATTATCGGAGATTTATTGAAGGTTTCTCCAAGATTGCAAAACCGTTGACAAAGTTAACTCAGAAGAATGTGAAGTATGTATGGGCAGAAGACGAAGAGGAAGAGTTCGTGACGTTGAATGAGAAGTTACGTAGTGCACCTATTTTGGCTCTGCCTGAGGGAAACCAAGATTTTGTTGTGTATTGCGATGCTTCGCATAAGGGTTTAGGAGCTGTTTTGATGCAAATGGAAAAGGTGATCGCCTATGCATTTTGACAGCTTAAGGCCCATGATAAAACTACACTACTCATGACCTAGAATTTGGTGCAGTTGTGTTCGCACTCACAATATGGAGGCATTATCTTTATGGTATGAAGTGTATCGTGTATACCGACCATAAGAGCTTATAGCATATCCTAGACCAAAAGGAGCTGAATATGAGACAGCGTCGTTGGTTGGAGCTGCTAAGTGACTATGACTGTGAGATTCGTTATTAAATTGATCTCAATTATAGTATATTTTTATTCTCAAGAAATAGAAACAGTTAAGTTTGTATCCCCGGATCATTTCCCAACAAAGGATGAATGGAGTTTTAAACTCGAGTAGCGATTACGTGAATTTGAACAGTGAAATAGTGTGAAATTTGGGTTTTTATACTAAATATAATAAACTTACACTAAAAACAACATAATAAGCATCTAAAACAATAATACAAAGCAATTGGGGGCTCAAACGCAAAGAAAACCTAAAAACGAGAAAACCCGGGCTAATCTCGAACTTTAAACTGAAAATGAGAAATAATTACTCTAGAAACTCAAAACTATTTCTCCTACGTGCTAAATGACAAAATAAAATTTTAGGAAAAAGAAGGATATTTTTTTGACTTTTTATTTATTTATTATGTATTAAAAACTAAATTTTAGAAAATTAATTATTAAAAATATCAAATGAAACTAGAAAAATGCCAAAAATTCAGGGAAAGTGAAACTTTATAAGCTAAATAAGAGAAAAATATAAAATAGTAACAAGCTAATCAAATTAAGCTGAAATTAGCTTTGAAAAAAGCTGAAAAGGAAAACTGGTTAATGACCTTAAATAATAAACTGCATACCCTAGGAACTGTAAGTCCTTAGGGCGCAGTTGGGTGAGGTGTTTGTGTTAAGTGTGTAAGAGTGCAGACCAGGGTTCAATCCTTGGTCTTGGCATTTTTTTTTTCAAATTTTCTTTTACAAACTTATTAATAAGATAAAATAATGAACTTTTTGTAAAATCAAATTTTCTAAAACTCAGTTAATAAGCTGGATTAAGACAAATAAAGTTGACAGAAATGGATGAAAAGCAAACAACCAAGTGATAAGCCCAACCAAATAACTCAAATAAGATAGTGTAAGCTAAACTAGGGGAAATAAGCTACTAATGCAGAAATAAGCTAGGGAGGCTAAGGGAAAAAAGAAATAAGCTAAGAGAACTTATAAACTAAATAAGCTAATGCAATCATAAAATAAGCTAAGGGGATGATCCTAAGGCTGCTAGGGGAATATATGCTAAGGGAAAAGGCTATAAGCTAAAACTAAATGATGAATCATAATATAAGGACAATAAAACTAAACTAATAACCCAAAATCAAAAATGAATAAGCTAATAATGAGTTAACAAGCACATGGAAATCTGTTGTGGTTACAGCGGATAACTAGGCACTCTTAAGCTTAATTAAGAGTTATCGATCAATTAAGCTAGGCTAAAAGGACTTCAAATCAGCAAAACCTATATACTAAAGAACATGTAAAATCAAGTGCTAAGCAGTATGAGCTTATAATGAGCTTATTCTGCAGCTGCAAAGAGTGGCTCTTAGGGTCTGTTTATAAAGTTTCTGAGTTATGAGTATTTGAGGGACATATTTTAAGAACAATTTAAAGCTACCAAAAGCTATTAAAAAGCTAACAAGACTTAAAACATATTAACATGGAAAAATAAATATATATCAAAACCACTTTTTAAAAATTTAGGAACAAGTTTAAACTAAAGAATTTGACTGAGAAATAGGCTACTTGGGACTGATATGAAGATACACAACATACAAACAGTAAATGACTAAAATGGTTAAAACATATATGACACTTACTCTAAACTGTAAAGCAACATGAATGGACTATATTAGACTCGAGTTAGATAACTAAAAACACCTTATAATATTCTAATCCATACAAGCTGTAAGAAACAGATAAAATTTATGAAAGTTTGAAAACTAATGAGAAATCTGTAAAACTAAATGAAATTATAAGAAAAGACTTTAAAAATTCTAAACTAACTCCTAAAAGGCTTATCCAAACTGTTTCATTGATCAAAAACTATTTTAACCCTGAAAACCTACTTAAGCCAAACACACTTAAAGTGACAGATTTGCAATTTAAAACAGATAAAGCTTCTAAACTTGAATGAATAAGACTCAAAATGATATAACAAGACTAAATGATCATTTAAAAGCAACCTTTAACAAATCAAAAGCTGAAAATAAGCATAAGCTATTTCTGACTTTTATTTGACTTTCTTTGACTTTTTTTGAAATTTTGAAATTAAAACAAACTTAAATAACAATAAGCTCACAAAAGCTATTAGAAGCTTTTGTGAGCTTAATAAAACAGTAATGAGAGGGTAAAATATAGATTAACAGTAAAATGTAAGATTAAAGAAGAATTGAGACAAGTACTTTAAAAGTCAAAACTAAAATTACCTTAATAAAATGAAATTACAAAACTTAAATTGACATTACAACTAAACTTAAAAACTAATTAAAGCAGTAAATTTGACAATGAGTAAAAAGGGTAACAACTTTCTAAATACATGAAAATTGGATAATTTGATCTTGAGAGGAAAGGGCATTATATAGTTGAGCTCAGGATCAATTAGGGTTTGTAGGAAGCTCATGGGACTCTGATTTCCATCCATTGATTATCCAATTGCATCATCAATTCATTATGAGACCTTTGATCAATTTTGTGATGTTTTCCATCCAATCAGAGAGCTCCATATGTACAGGTTGTCCTTCTTTGCCCATGTCAGCATCAAAAGATGCTAAGTACTATGTTAGGATAGGGGTATGATGGGGAATTCTGTTGGAGAAGAAAGATGAACAGTGTAACTGATTTGGCGGGCAAGGGTGTTTTAGGGTATTTTATTATTATTTGACCATTGAGTGTATTGTTTGACCGGGTAAAGGAAAGATTGACACGGGTTTAAGTGGTGAAAAAAATGGGCAAACGGGTTGGGGCAAAGGTAACCAGGTGCAATATTATATGGATGTTGGGCTTGGTTGGTTTATGGGCTAGGGGTGGTTTAGGATTGGGTTTTGACTTATAACATTTTTATATCTGGATTATGAATAAATTTGCCATATGGACATGTCTTGCCAAATTAGGAAACTTCAGGGACCAAAAGTGTCATTTAGGTAAGTTGGGGAAAAATGTAAATATATGGTAAAATGAGGGTGTAAAAGGTAATTTTGTGAAATGATGAGGGTAACTGTATAAATATGCCAATTAAGATCAAAAACCCGTAAATCTGAATCTCCGGCTTTGGCTTTTGAACTCTTCTCATTCTCGTGCTTCGGTTATCTTTTGTTTTGTCTTTTCTTTGTCTGTTTTGAGATATCCATACATGTACATGCATAAACTCAAGAAACACACAAATGTTAACCATTAACAGCCAATTTCCGGTTTATTTGGGTCGGTTTTGATAAAGAAAAGGTATATGTTTTCACATATACCGGTTATCATCCTGGTAAAGTGAATGTTGTTACTGATGCTCTTAGTCGGAAGGAAAGAGCAAAACCCTTGAGGGTTCGAGATTTGGGTAGGGTTATTAATTCGCCTTTACCATGGCAAATTCTTGTTGATCAAGCTAAAGCTGTTAAGAGGAGGAATTGGACTCATGAGAATATTTATGGGATGGTGGAAAATGAGAATGGCTTTGTGAAGCTTTCTGATGGTACTTTATGTTTTAAGGAAAGGAGTTGGATTCCACATTTTGGTGGTATTCGTGATTTGATTATGCATGAGTCGCATAAGTCAAAGTATTCTATTCTTACTGGTTCAGATTAGATGTATTAAGATCTAAAGAAGTTGTATTGGTGGCCTAATATAAAGGCTGACATCACTTCTTATTTTAGCAATTGCTTGACCTATGCTAAGGTCAAGGCTGAACATCAAAGGCCCTTTGGTTTGCTGGTTCAACCCGAAATCCCAGAGTGGAAGTAGGAACGTATAACTATGGATTTAATCACTAAACTTCTGAAGATCGCTAGTGGTTATGACACTATTTGGGTTATCGTTGATCATTTGACTAAATCTGATCATTTCCTACTAATCAGAGAGACTGATATTATGGATAAACTTGCTCGGTTGTATGTGAAGGAGATTGTGGCACATCATGGAGTTCCCATATCTATAATCTCTGATCGTAATGGTCATTTTACATCTAAATTCTGGTATTCACTCCAAAAAGCCATGGGTATAGATCTGGATATGAGTACTGCGTACCATCCATAGACTAATGGACATAGTGAAAGAACCATTCAAACTTTAGAGGATATGTTGCGTACATGTGTTATCTATTTCAGAAATGGTTGGGCTAGGCATCCCCCATTGGCCAAATTATCTTATAACAATAATTACCATGCTAGTATTAAAGCGACACTGTTTGAGGCACTTTATGGCCGTAAGTGCTGATTGCTGATTAGCTGGGCAGAATTTGGAGAGTTACAACTTACTGGACCCGAGATTTTTCATGAGACCACTAAGAATATTTCTCAGATTAAGAATCGATTGCAAGCAGCTCATGATCGACAGAAGAGCTATGTTGATAAGCGTCGTAAACCGCTTGAGTTCCAAGTGGGAGATAGAGTTATGCTCAAGTTCTCGCCCTGGAAAGGTGTGATTCATTTTCGTAAGCGTGGATAGCTTAAACCTCGTTACGTTGGTCCTTTTCAAATCCTTGCTAGGGTTGGTCCTGTAGCTTATAGACTTGAGCTACCGCCTGAGCTTAGAAGTGTTCATAACGTGTTTCACGTGAGTAATTTGAAGAAATGACTTGCTGTTGGGAATAATACTAACAGTCACCACTGATAAGCTTGTGGAAGACATTGCTGAAGAATGCATTAGCAGTGGAAACACATTACCACTGCTAGTACATATTATTACCATTGCTATTAGGATAATTGTTATGTATTCGTGTATAGATAAGTATAGAAAAGATTTTGTGTATATTCTATATAGTTAGCATTATACTTATCTTGTAAAGGACTTCTTGTGCTATAAAAGGAGATCCTAGGTCATTGTTCTAGGTACGTAAGCTTCAAGGTGTAACCCTAGTGATAAGCAAGATCACTCGTATTATTCTTAATAATATTGGAGCTTTGTGTTATACTGTTCTCACTTACATTACATCATATAATCCATCTTCTAAGTATTAATAAGTATATTCCGCGTACTTATTAATATAATTCAAAGTATCACTAACACAAGGTGTGTGTTTAGATCCATCAAGTGGTATCAAAGCCAAGTAACTGATACTTTGATTTAGAAGATCCAAGGAATAAGCTTAACCTACTCACTCAAATCAATGGAGATGGAAAACCATTCCAACTCTGCTCCAAGGCTTCCTAAGCTCTAACTTAATGAGTTTGAGATGTAGAGGATAATGATTGAGCAATACTTTCTCATACAAGACTATGCTCTATGGGAGATCATCTTAACTGGTGATTCCTTCAAGTCCGTGAAGATGACCGAGAAAGTTGGTGACACAAAAGTTGTAACAGTTTACGTACACGAGACTAATGATGAAAGATCAAAGAAGAAGAATGACCAAGGCCGAAGTTTGTTACTAATGACTCTTCCTAAAGACCGGATCATTGCTTTCAAAGAAATTCAAGACAAGAAAAGAACTTTTGAAGAGATTTGCTCGGTTTTGGTGGCAATGATGCTAAAAGAAGACTCAAAGACATTGTTGAAGCAAAGTTATGAAAACTTGTGCGCTTCAAGCAATGACTCACTTAATAAACATCTTCACCAAACTCCGTAAGATTGTCACACAACCGATCGTGTTTGGAATTGAGGTAGAAAAGGAATACCTCAATTTGAAGTTTCTAAGAAGTTTACTCATTGAGTTTCATACTAATGTTTGATCGGGAAAATAAACCGAGATTGAAACTATGAAGCTAAATGATCTTTACAACAACTTCAAACGTATTGAACAAAGATTGAAGAAGGCAGGAAACTTGGTACAAGCTCTAGTAGCTTGGCATTGTTGTCAACCTCATTGGCGGTGATCATTCAAGATGACAATGATGATTTTGCCTTCGCTGTTTCTACAGTTTCCATCGGTAATGCTAGTGTTACCACCGCAGTTCAAAGAAGAAGGTTGTTGGTATAAGAGATCCTACCTTTTATGCTTTTATCTCCACTAAAGTTAGTGGCTCTATATTAACTCATGAATACATAGAGCAAATTGATGAAGATGACTTGGAGGACATGGATATAAAGTGGCAAATAGCTCTTCTTAGCATGAGGGCTAGGAAATTCTACAAGAAGACTGGCAAGCCAATTCACATCAATGGTGGAGAAACTGCAGGGTTCGATAAAAAGAAAGTAGAGTGTTTCAATTGTCACAAGTTGGGGCATTTTGCTAGAGAATGCAGAAGACTAAAGAAGCAGGACAATAGGTCTGCTTGGTACAAGCAAAAGAAATAACCAAATGTGGAGGAACCAAAGGAAATGCTAGAAATTGATGGTGTGCTATGATTGGTGTTTCATGGCTGATGAACAAGAGGAACAACCTTCAGATGCTGCTCTTGTGTCTACAGAACATGCTCTCATGGCTTTCTCTGACTGAGGTACAAAACTTTGAAAGTTGTTCTAAAACATGTAGGGCTTCTAGAGAATGTGAAGGCTTAATGAATCTTATGAAAACCAAATAATGAGTTGTTTGTCGCTAATTTCTTGTGTCTAATCTTAGAAGAGGCATATCGTATTAGAGAAACAACTAGAGCATTATAGAAAATGAGTCAAAATATAATGATGATATGATTGTTCTTAGAAGAGAGTTAGATCATAAGATAGCAGTGAATGAGGCACTAAAAGAAGAGTTTGAAAAACTTAAAAAGATAATCAATAATGTCAATTTATCTGTTGACACCTGTTATTATCAGTCTAAGTCAATTAATAAAATTTGGAATGCTCAAATTACTAGTAAAGTTAAGTCTGGTATGGGATACAATACAACTCCTCCACCACTAAGGGGTGTTCCATCACCTCCTGGCATAGATTTAGCTCATACAGGACTAGAAGAATTTCAGGATCTTGAACGTCAATATGGTCCTCTCAAATTTGTGAAAAATGATGAAGAGGTTAAGCATGAACCTGATGTTTTTGAAAGTGCAAGTGACTCATCTGTTGTTGATGATAATGTTAAAAAGAATGTAGAGGCTTCTATCCCACAAGTTGTAAATACTATTACAGAGGAACCTAGGAAACAAGTTAATAAGCCTAGATCAACTATAAGGTATGCTGAGATGTATAGAAACAAGTCATCAACTCCTAGGGGTTACCAGAGGAGTTGGAATCACGTAAAATCTCAACAACTATGTAGTGAGTTTGTCATGAACAATAAAGCATGTCATATCTGTGGTAGCTTTAATCATTTACATGCTAATTGTGACTACCATGTTGGGAGAAGGGAAGTTTATGGGAATAAAAGGGTGGAGTCAAACAGGTTTCAAAACAAAATACACCCTAATTCAAACAGCAAGATGATCCCAAGAGCAGTTCAACTAAGAAGTTGACTTAAAACTTTTGCTACTACTAAAACTGTTAACACTGCTCACCCTAAATCACCTGTTACAACTGAAAAATCCAAAACAACTTTTGCAAAATCTGCACAAACAGGGAAAAGGTCTTTTTCTGATAAAATGGTTCAATATAACCAACAGTGGGTACCTAAAACTAAATCAGCAGTTACCACTGCTTAGTCAAAATTTCCCACTGCAGGGGTTGTTAACAATAAAAGGGGTAACATGGGAAATGTTGTGAAGGCCTCAGCACGTTGGGAATGGAAACCTAAAGGAATTACCTCAACAACCAATCCCAATGGTGTATCAATGACCTTTGATAGATACAACTATATTGATACATGAGGCAGATCCAAGTCAATCATGGCTTGGGTCTCCAAATGAAACTAACTCCTTTCTTATATGTGCAGGAACATCCAAGGACAAAAAGATCATATCAAGGCTACACAGACAGTGGATGTTCAAGGCACATGACTGGCAACAAGTCCTATCTCTCAAATTTTGAACACTATGATGGACAGTTTGTCAGCTTTGGAGGTGGAGTAAATGGAAAAGTTACTGGAAAAGTTACTGGTAAAGAGGTCATCAAAACTTGTAACTTGGGTTTTGAACCTGTGTACTATGTAAAAGAGCTTAAGTATAATCTTTTTAGTGTGTCACAAATGTGTGACAAGAAAAACAATGTTCTTTTTAATAAAGATATGTGTTTTGTTCTCTCTAAGGATTTTAAGATGCCTGATGAAAGTCAGATTCTTCTTAAGAATTCTAGAAAAGGCAATTTATATAGCTTTGAAATGAATAACATTGTTTCTAAAGATGAATATACTTGCTTGCTTGCAAAGGCTACAGTGGATCAATCCATGTTATGGCATAGAAGACTTGGTCATATTAATTTCAAAACCATAAATAAGATTGTTAAAGATGGTTTGGTAAGAGGCTTGCCTCAGAAAAGATTTGAAAATGATCAAACCTGTGTGGCTTGTCTTAAAGGAAAACAACACAGAGCTTCTTGCATGTCAAAATTGGTTAACTCTATTGCTCACCCACTTCAATTTTTACATATAGACTTGTTTGGTCCTACATCTGTGAGCAGCTTAAATCTTAAGAAGTATTTTCTTGTTGTGACTGACGATTTTAGCAGGTTTACATGGGTTTTCTTTCTAAGAACTAAGTATGAAACAACTGGCATCCTTAAGGCCTTCATCACAGAAGTTGAAAACCAATATGATATGAAAGTTAAAATCATTAGGTGTGACAATGGGACAGAGTTTAAGAATAGAGTTATGGATGATTTTTGCAAAGATAAAGGTATTAAAAGAGAATTTAGTGTTGCTAGAACTCCTTAACCAAATGGTGTTGCTGAGAGGAGAAATAGGACACTAATAGAGGCTGCTAGAACCATGTTGTCAGATTCAAAATTGCCAATCACTTTTTGGGCAGAAGTAGTTAACACTGCATGTTATGTGCAAAACATGGTTTTAGTAGTGAAAACAAAGAACAAGACACCTTATGAGTTATTTAGAGGTATACCCCCTATCCTGGACATCATGAGACCATTTGGATGTCATGTCACTATTCTCAATACCATAGATTACCTGGGCAAATTTGAAGAAAAATCTGATGAAGGGTAATTTGTTGGGTATTCCATGGTTAGTAAAGCTTTCAGAGTATTCAACTTAAGAACCCAAAAGATTGAAGAGAATCTGCATGTTGAGTTCCTGGAAAACAAAGTGAATGTCAAAGGAACTGGTCCAGAAAGGTTGTTTGATCTTGATACACTAACCCATACCATGAACTATGTACCTATCTCTACAGGTACATCTTCTTATGATTTTGCAAGTTCAGAAGAGTTTCTTGATGATGATGAATCAAGGAAGGATCAAGTAGATGATCAAGATGAATTCAGTTTGCCACTTTGGGACTATGCAGATAACGATGACATTCCAAGAACTGGAGATGCTCAACCTTCTAATGATTCTGGAAAAGAAGGAGCTGGCAATATGAACACTGCAAATCACGAAAACAGTGGAAATTCAGATTCCACTGTTAGGCCAAAAGTTTCCACTGCAACACCAGAAGTAAAAAATAGAACTCCAGTTAAAGAGGAAGCTCAAGCCAATGATGTTGAAATCTCAAATATGCCGAATGAGATTGCAGTTCCTCATACTCCCCATACCTCAATTCATAAATCACATCCTCTAGAAAATGTGATTGGGGATGTCAATTCTTCAGTGAAGACTAGAAGACAATCAAAATTTCCTGATGTTCATGGGTTTATTAGTGAAATCTATGAATCTAAGAATCATAAAGGCAAGAATGAATGTCTTTTCATGTGTTTTCTATCACAAGTGGATCCAAAGAATGTATACAACGCACTTGAAGATGAAAGTTGGGTGGAAGCAATGCAAGAAGAGTTGCTCCAGTTCAAGATTCAAAAGGTTTGGGTGCTTTGTGATTTACCTTCTGGCAAGAAGGTAATAGGTACAAAATGGGTGTTCAGAAACAAAAATGATGAAAGAGGAATTGTTATAAGAAATAAAGCTAGGCTTGTGGCTCAAGGATACACTCAGGAGGAGGGTATTGACTATGAAGAAGTGTTTGCCCCAGTTGCAAGAATTGAAGCAATTAGGCTGTTCTTAGCCTATGTATCTTTTATGGGCTTTAAAGTCTATCAAATAGATGTAAAAAGTGCTATTCTATATGGGCAGATTGATGAGGAGGTATATGTTTCACAACCTCCAGGCTTTGAAGACCCTGACTATCCAAACAAAGTGTACAGGGTGGTTAAAGCTTTGTATGGCTTACATCAGCCACCAAGAAAATGGTATGAAACCTTAACTACTTATCTTCTTGATAATGGGTTTCATAGAGGCAGAGTGGATCAGACTTTGTTCATCAAGAAAGACAAGAATAATATCTTGCTATTTCAAGTATATGATGATGATATCACTTTTGGTTCTACAAAGACAGAGATGTGCAAAGAGTTTGAGAAGCTAATGAAGGAAGATTTCAAGATGAGTTCTATGGGTGAACTCACATTCTTTTTGGGACTTTAAGTTCAACAAAGGCCAGATGGTATTTTCATTAATCAAGATAAATATGTGGCTGAGATACTAAGGAAGTTCAAGTTCACTGATGCAAAGTCATCCAGCACCCCTGCAGACAAAACTACACATCAACTCTTGAAGGAAAATAGTGGTGAAGCGGTTGATGTGCATATGTATGAGATCTATGATTGGTTCTTTGATGTATCTTACATCATCTAGGCCAGACATTATGTTTGCAGTATGTGCTTGTGCAAGGTTTCAGGTCACTCTAAGGTTCTCACATTTGACTGCTGTGAAGAAGATTTTCAGTATCTTAAAGCATTTCCTAATCTGGGATTATGGTACCCTAGAGAATCACCTCTAGAATTGGTTACTTATTCAGATAGTGACTATGCTGGAGCTAGTTTGGATAGAAAATCTACAACAGGTGGATGCCAATATCTTGGAAACAAATTGTTGATCCCATTTGAGCAAACGATCCTTATAGAAACTGACTTGATATTAACTTGTTAAATATTACGCGGAATTTAATATTCAAGCTTAAGAAGAAGAACAATAACAATAACTCTTAAATACCTCAATTATATTAATAACGAATACTCTAACCAGTATTAGGGTTTACAACCTTGAAGTGTATCGACCTTAGATATAAAACATTCGTATATCTAATCTAACCTAGGACCTCCTTTTATAAGCTAAGGAGTCCTTTACATAATACAATACGTAACCTACAAGATAAATATCTTTTCCATATTTATCTAATACAAAATATTAAACCGACTATACACAACTAGCAGTGTTTACAATACAATAGCAGTGGTTCTACTTTACTACTAACCGCGGTTTAACTACAGCAGTGGATTAATTCTTCTGGCAGTGGTTTCCCTTTCTCTAGCTGTGGTTCCAATACTAAGAATAATTCTTGTTCTGAGGAACCTAAAACCCAACAATCCTCCCCTAAACTTGATACATTCAAATAGAATTCTCAAGTTTCTTTTAAGCTCAAAACTTCTGAATTGGAGGAAGAATCCAAACACTTAACAGTTTTAAAAATGTTCTCATACTTCAACAACAAACTGTAAGCTTGATCATCATAGGGCTTCAGCATCTTTAAACCACCAGGCTTCACCATCTGAGCAATAACCCCTGTATAATTATTCAGTTGAGGATAATCACCTTCTACAAGCATATGAATAATTTCTCCAGAAACAGTCAACACATGAACTCCACAAGATTGATATAAAACCATCTTGTAACTTTACCATTGTAGATTCCTTTCCATTCAGGTTCATCATGAGTAGGTTCAAACAAGATCTTCAAGTGATGATAAACCATTCTCTCATGATAGTCATCTGGACATACATCACCAAATTTATTCTTGTAAATCTTCCAAAGATTCATCAAATCATCTCTATCAAGATATTGAAGCATTTGTGAAACTTTCTCAAACTCAGAAACTTCATTACTGACTCTTTGAATTTTCCAACATCCTTCACTTCCATTAAGCTCAAATGTATAAGAAATAATTTGATTATCATTCACTTCTTCCAATCTTTTAGAACCAGATTTCTCCTGAATATCAGATGTTCTCTTTTGTCTACTCTTAATCCACTCTTCTTCTTTTTCAGAATTCATTGGATTAAAATCCTCATTAATCCTTATACATCTCAGATAAATTTCTTGAATCCTCACAAATGAACATTTACTGAGATTTTTAGAAATATATATACCTTAATTCTTGATAATGTTCATCATCACATTTCTCATCTCACCTTTTGTAGGAGGTTTCTTCCTTATAACTTGCTTCTTCTCCTTACTGATCCTCCATGCCCATTCACCCAAGATTCTGGCTATTTCATCAATAGATAACAATCCCCACTCTTGAGTTGTGTACTCATTTTGTATATCATTAGAAGCTTGAAGATAGGATTGTGTATTATTCCATTCATCTAGCCATTACTGAGTAGCTTCTTCTTCTTTTTGCTTTTCTTTCTCTGCAACTGCTTCTTCTTCAGCTTGCAGACCTCTTGTATACTCTTCATCATAAGCAATATGTTGGAATCACTCCTAAACCTAAATCAAGTGTTAGTAATTCATATGTAATAGTTAGCTTAATTATGGCCTTTATGTTTGTTTTTAGCCTTAAGCTTATGTAGAAGGCCCATGAGCTTAGGCCCAAGCCCATAGGAGAAAGGAAGGGACTAGAGTGTTGCCTAGCTTCCTCCTATAAATATTATGTAATAACCCTCACTTGAGGGTTGGTTGTTCAATTTATTTCTTTCACATACTCTACGCATAACCATCCAAGTATATCGTGTGTGTTTGGTTTATTGTTCATCCGCCTCTATCTCTTCTCTTGATGCTTGTGTTGTAAAACTAGTGACCTAATAGTGGTATCAATTGCCTAATAGTTGGGTGAACGTTTTGGTCCCACGCGTAGAACAACTTTTAATCTTTATATTTTTATATTTTTATATTAATATAAATATTAATTTATAAATGTTATAATTATATTTTATAAATTATAATATTAATATTAATTACATTTATAAATATTATAATATTAATATAATTTATAAATATAATATTAAAAATATAATTTATAAATATTAAAATATAATATTAATATTTATATAATTTATATTAATAGTTACGTGATGGAGATTTGGAGGTTGCTTTGGGAGAAATCTTGTTTCATTCGTGATCTACAAGGAAACGACCTTATGCCCGGCTCGCGTAACTCAAGTCTTTACACTATCTCTATGCAAGACATGGTTGCTTCATCTCCCATCCGCTTACTTTCTAAAGCAACATCAACAAAATCCTCGCTATGGCAATCGTCTCTCACACTTAAACTTTCAAACTATAACCAATCTTGCTCGACACAAACTAGTTGAAGGTCTCCCACGATTCCGGTATTCTAAAGATCACCGTTGCTCACTGTGAACAAGGGAAAAGCACTCGTGCTCATTTTCCTTCAAAGGAGGAACACGACTCTCAAAGATGTGCTTCATCTTCTTCACATGGATTTGTGGCCCGATCGCGTGCAAACGATCAATGGCAAACGCTATATCTTAGTAATTGTTGATGACTATTCATGATGGACTTGGTTCTACTTTCTTGAAGCAAAGACCAAGCTCCAAAGATGATCATTACCTTTCTCACAAAAATACTGTGTTCGACTCAAACACCGTCCGACAAATCGTAATGACAAAGGAACCGAATTTGTTAACCAAACCCTTCGTGAATTTTATGAGAAAGTGGAATTCAAAGATCGGACATATATTGCACGACACCGAACAAAATGGAGTTGTTGAAAGACGAAACCGAACGTTAGTGGAAGCCGCAAGAACAATGTTAATCAATGCTAAACTTCCAGTTACTTATGGGCGTGTCGATTCATCGCATGTTATACTCAAAACCGTTCAATGATTACTAAACGCCACAACAAATCACCGCTTGAGCTTCTCCACAACCATAAACCGAATCTCAAACACTTTCATGTATTTGGCTCCCTTTGCTATCCGAATAATGATCGTGATGATTTTGGAAAGCTCAAAGCCTAAGTCGACATCGAGTCTTCATTGGATATTGTGAGAACTCTAAAGGTTACCGGATCCGGAATCATCATACAAAACAAAGTTATGGAAACGATTCATGCTCATTTTGATGAACTTACGGAGATGGCTTCGAGTATAACAACTTGGAACCCGTCACAACCGCTTAAACTTCCTCAAACCCCATCATCACCGAACAAAGCCCCCACTTACTCGTCAACAAATGGAAAAGTTATTTGCTCTCTTTGTTCGGTGTGATATTGATGAGCGTGCTCGGTGTATCCATTGTTCCATTGCTCAACCCGATACTACTCTTATACCGATACACGATACAACAACATCATTGACGAAGCACCACCACTTGACTCCACCACAACAGTTGAACAAACCTCTTCCAACAATGATGAACCGGTGATGATGTTCTTAATGAAGTACCCCACCGCAGATTTTGATCCAAATGCATTCTTTAACCCGTTTGCTAATGACATCTTTGCACCGATGTCGCGGAATCATCAACAAACCATTTGAATCCTCGTAATCGCACAATGTATACCAACATCAACCTCTACACATCGATGGACAAAAGACCATCCTCCGAAAAATATTATTGGCAACTCGAATCAACTAGTCGTTACGAGACAACGTCTTCACACGGATGGTGAACATTACATTTATGCACTCACCGTCCGCTAACTGAGCCTAAAACATTAAAGACGCAATGACAAAAGACAATGGATTGAATCCATGTAAGAAGAACTCAACCAATTCAAACGTCTTGAAGTATGGGAGCGGTTGAAAGACCAACAGGGTCTAAGTCATTGGTCTCAAATGGATTTGAAAAACAAATTGGATCTTTGAAGGAACGTAATCCGAAATAAGTCACGTCTAGTTGCTAAGGGTTATCGTCGGGAAGAGGAATAGACTTTGAAGAATCTTTTGCTCCGATTGCTCGTCTTGAGGTCGTTCGGATATTTCTCGCGTTCATGCTCATATAAATATGACGGTCTTTCGGATGGATGTCAAACCGCATTTCTCAACGGACAACCGAAGAAACGGTTTATGTCGACCAACCGAAGGATTTGTTGATCCCGAGTTCCCGAACCATGTCTACAAACCGAACAAAGCTCTTTATGGTCTCAAACAAGCTCCTCGTGCATGGTACGATAAGCTATCATCTTTCCTCATTGCTAATAATTTCACCAAAGGTTCGGTCGACCCTACTCTTTTATACAATATCACGGGCACATATCTTAATTGTTCAAATTTACGTGGATGACATCATTTTGGGTCTACACATAAAAAGTACTCAACGCTTTTGCAAAACTAATGAAGAAAAATTTTGAAATGTCCATGATGGGTGAACTTACGTTCTTTCTAAGACCGCAAGTTCATCAATCACCCGTGGTATTTTCTTGAGTCATCCAAATATGCCCTTGAATTGTTAAACAAATTTGGAATGAAAACTGTGACACTTATGCCACACCAATGACTCATACCAAGAAGCTAGACGCCGATTTACATGGGAAATTAGTAGACCCTACCAAATACCAAGTATTATTGGGTCTCTCATGTATCTAACAACTAGCAGACTGATATTGTCTTTTCCGTTTATCTATGCTCCCGTTATCGATCGCGACCAACCGAAACCCACCTCTCGAGGCTAAAGAATCCTCCGATACATAAAGGGAACCATTAACTTGGGATCCGGTATCCGAAGGATTTTGGTTTTGAACTAATCACTTTTTAGGATGTTGATCACGCAGATGTTTAGATTCACAAAAAGTACTTCAGAGCACTACAATTTCTTGGTGATAAACCGGTTTCGGCAATCGAAGAAGCGAGGATTGTACATCATTGTCATCAACCAGGCGTAATATGTAGCCATGTCGCGTGTTGTGCTCAAGTCATCGGATGAGAACACAACTCAAAGACTATGGTTACGTATTTGATGAATCCGATGTCTGCGACAATCGGAGTGCCATTGCGATCTCGCAACTCGATTCAAGATTCAAATCAAAGCACATCGATCTTCGCTATCATTTCATCAAGGACCATGTAGAACAGGTATAGTTGAATTATACTTATGGGCATGCGAAATTCCAATTGGCGGATCTACTAACCAAAGCCTTGCCTCCCGCTAGGTTTAATGAGTTGGTCCACGGATTGGTATGCGGTGTTTGACTCAAGAGGAACTGGATGAACTATTAAAACAGTCTTAAAAACCAGTCAAACACCAAAATCCAAAAATAGAAAATCAGATAAAACAACAAAAATATTCTTCTATCTATATTTCTTCAAACATGGAAAGTACATTTCTTCCGTCAACACTCAAATCTTTCAAAATTCAGTATTTTTTCGATCAAGTGTTGAGGGGGAGAAAATAAATTCTTAACTGTTTCAAAATAACCGTGTACATGCATGTTACCCTATCCCGGTTGTTTCTTTAATAATGGTGGTCACATTTCTCGTTTATTGACACTCCTCGGACTAAAATTTATAACCTTTCATTATTTCTTAAGTCGAGGGGGAGTGTCGTCAAAGTTATTTCCAAGAATTCTTCATTTGGTAACCAAAATGGAAGTTTAAAGGCTTTGGATGAAAATGGAAAAGGTGGAGGGACTAAAACTGCCAAAAGCTTAAAGTTATTTTAATAAAAACACCTCCACCTAACTTTCACTTCACATTTATTACTCATACCAAACTCATCCTACGCCTAATATTCAAGCTTCATATCTGTGTTTTTGATCATAAAAATGTAAGTGTTTTCGTAAACTAAACGTAATTACAAGCAAGGGTTTTGATTTTTATGCAAATCCAACGGCTAAAACGTGAGATATGAGTGATTATGTGTTCTACTCATAAGCGTATGAATACACAATCATTGGTGTGTATTTGTGGTTAAAATAAGTGTGTCAAAACGTTTCAATAACATCAATGATACTATGTTTATCCTCAAAATCCACCCAGAAACACGAATTGATTGTTTTTCTAAATTAGGGTTCATGAGTCGTTTTGGGTGTTTTCAAATGAGAATGTTTTTGGTGTTAAAGATTGTTGTACAATGTTGTTTTCAAGTTGAATTAATCATATCTAAGCCCAGAAACTACCCAGAAACACTAATGATTCATAAATTGAAAATTAGGGTTCTAGTTCATACGAATTGGGTGTTCTTGATCGGCCTTGAATTTGATGTTAAAACTTGGATAGAGCAACTTAATATGCCTCTAATACTTACCAGAAACACTTTGGTGTAATTCCTATGGCTAAAATTCTTAAGCGTAATATATGAACTATTAGGGTTTTGTCTACGCGTAAGATTTTTTACGCATAAACTGTTAGATGAGTTTCATGCCATGATCTGTTTTATAATAAATGTTAATGTTAATATTGATGTTATGATGATGTTATTTCAGGCTTGCTACTCGTAAAACTCAGAATCAAGGTTATTGAAAATCTACGCATAAGGATCTCCTTACGCGTTGAAAGTTATCGTAAGAGAAATCTTACGCGAATCATACGCGTAAGGTTCTACAAAGGGACTACGCGTATCCCGTGAAGGATATGCGAACAAGAACCCCACGCATAAGGTCTACTCTTACGAGTAAGCCTTACGCGTAAGGTTTTATATACGCCACGCGTAAGCTTTACGCATAAGGTTCCCTTTTCCCACGCGTAACATTTCTTACGCTGTAAGTAAGGATCCCACGCATAAGCTTGCGTCACACGTATACTTCTCCTTTTACGCATAAGCTACCATTTCACGCATAAGCCTTGATCAAACCTTCATTATGAATTGTTACGCGTGCAAACTTGTAAATAAATAAATCATAACGTCACGAAACCAAAAATGTAACTAATAAGCTTAAACGTTTAATATGTTGTGTTAAATAAGTGATAACATAAACTTTAAAACTTAAAGTTAACTAACTCACGAAACTTATCACGACGTCATTGGACTATTGAACAAACAAGTGACTTTGGACTCATAACTATCATTGACATTGCACATTCAATAATTAGACAATAAAACCTACATTGACTAACATTATGTCTTTCGATATGTTGGTTCTTTTGGCTAATGTTATTTCAGATCAAGACATGGCTGCTCAAATGAATGTGGATGCACCAGATGTTCTCACTGTTGCCGATATCTTCCCAAACGGCTATCCGAGGAAGATTGGAAAGAACAACCTTCGGGTTGACTTTGAAACCCTCACTTGTTCAGAATCTTCCTGTTTGATTGCTGTGGATATTCTAAAGAATCATCCTTACCAGAACATGCTCACATTCTCGCTCACAGATCTGGAGATCTACATTCACCGCCTGGAATTCAATGCAAAGGATCAAAGGTCAAAGTGCGGTGACAGTGACGCTCAATCACAAACAGTCACCATCACACATGCAGACTTACGGGTCGTTCTTCTCATCCATGACATCGAGCCAACCGACTTCTATGCCACACTTTGAAGAGCAGGTTTGCAATTCTTGATTGATATTGGCTATGATGAAGCTTGAGAACTATCTCTAAGCATTCTCATGTGGAGCTTAAGAACATTTCTCAACCGTGGAGAACTCTCTACATCATCATCACCAAACTCATCTATGGTCTTGATAGTGGCTATGAGCATCCCAAGCTCATGGAACTGCAAATCTTTGGTCATTAATCAACATGAAGCACATCGAGCTGGAAGCTCGATATGGGATGACATGATGTCATTTCTCAAAAGCTTGGCTCAAAAATTCCTATGTCGATACACTAAACTGTTGATCCCAGAGCACTTGGGCTTCATCTCGATATTCCCAAGAGGCTCAATGACCCCAACAATCACGACATGTTGTGCGAGCCTATTCTAACAATGTAATCAAGGAATCGACAACAAAGAAACAGGTGTTTGTGTTACCCGATCACCTTCGTCGACGAAATCAAAAGCTCTACACATACAAAAGGTATCTGGAAGCAGTTAAAGTAGGCAAAGTTGGTCATCTCGATGAGAAGTCTTCTGGAACACCTACACGGAGAACCAGAAGAGGCAGTACGGGAAGTGCTTCAAGCACTGAAGGTCTGAGGAAGTACCCTAAGAGGAATCCTCCAAGTAAAAGGATTGTTCCTTCTAAGGAAGCTGTTCCTATTCCCATTCCAAAGTCTAAATGTAGGATCGATATATTTATTGTGTTGATGATTCGGGTGGTCTTGGATGATCAAAATACATGTTTGCCATATTTAGAGAGAGAAAGATAGAGAGGGTGTTCTTGCTAGAGACTTGGTTCTCCAATGTAAAAGGTTAGATTGAATGAAGCACCACCCTTCCATGGATGGAAGGGGTATTTATAGTTACACACTCAACGACCTCCTATCGGCCTGTGGATCAGGTATACAGTGGGTAAAGACCTGTCCTTCCTCCACGGTGTTACACTACGCTAAACTACGCTACTAAATAACTAATAAACTACTAAACAACGAAAATAACGACACGTCTACGAGCTAACTTATGCTAGATCATAATTGGGGTGACCGACACTTTAACATGGAATTTTCTAATTCCAAACAATCTCCCCCTAAGGGAGGTCACCCCATGTTTTACATTTCGAATCCTAGCATTCTATTCTTGACTTCGTTCTTGAGATCGTAGACTTCAATTCTTCAATTTCCGCAATCTTCGTGCTTTTGTAGCGATTCTTCAAAGTCCGCATCGATTTGTACTTTTAGTGGAGGCCTTTAACTGATCCACATCTTTGATGATCTTCGAGCTTTCATTGAGATCATCAGCCCCAGTAAATCTCTCTGGATCATCGATAGTTATGTTGCCTTCAAGTGATGTTGTGACTTTTGGACCGACATGCTCACACTTTCTGAATCATGACATCTTTCCATCAGAGTAGCGGAAGCCTTACTGGTTCATGATATTTGCAGCAGTGAAGCAGATGCATAGTTTGAAATATCAGAGCCAGGTTATGTAGATATGCACTAGTCATGATTTCTTCAAATTAAGTGTTGGGAATTATGTGAAGTATGGATTATGCTGAAGTTTCTGCTGAAAGGATTCTACTGAAGTGTATGGATTCTACCGAAGACATAATCATGCTGAAGTTATATAGTTATTAGTTTGTTTCTGCGGAAATAGTATTTCGTATATTCTAGAATAGTCAGGATATGCATGAGCTTTATTAGGAAGTGATTGTGTATATCTTATTTAGTTTTACGTTTCTTTGTGAACAAGTTAGGGTTCCTTGTCTATAAAAGGAACCCAATAGAATGAGTTATGGATTACATGTTTACAAGTTATTAATATAACGATCCATAGAGGATCAAAGAGTTCTTAGTCATTCGTGTTTATACTTGTGTTTATATTCCGCTAAAGAATACAAGTTGTAGAGATTTTCTTTTAATTTGTTTGTGATTACATAAGCAATACTAACGATCTACGAAGCTCAAGATCTATCAAGATCTGTCTAGTTTCAACAAGTGGTATCAGAGCCTCGTGATAGTCTCTACGATACTAAGAACAGGTTTTTCTAAACACCCTTACAACCAAAACAAAAATCACCATGCCTGGATCAAACGTTGATATCGAAATCACCAACAACCAAAACTCCACACAAATGCAACAACTAAGTCTCTCGAACAGAATGCTAAGTTTCCTTATCTTAAAAGGGAGGAATATGATCTTTGGGCGATGAAGATGCAAACCGGATCTCCAACATTGATTGGAATCTATGGGAGATAGTTAAGAAGGAAACGACTTGAAGAGAACTACCACCGATCTCGATGGCAAACTTACTTTTGTTCCTCCCAAATCGATGAAGAAATCTTGGCGGTTCGAGAGAGAAACCAAAGTTAAGACAATTCTTCTTCAAGCTATTCACGAGGATCACTTGAGTGATTTTCACTTCATGAATGATGCTAAGGACATATGGTTAGCAATCAAGGCGAAGTTCGTGGGAATGAGGAGTCTAGGAGAATGAAGAAGTCGATCTTTGAGACAACAGTTTCAAGATTTTCAAATCTACGAAGAGGAAGGAATTCACAAGGGCTATGACAAGTTTCACAAGATTTTAAGTCATTAAATCACCTCTGTGCAAAGCCGAGATAATGATGATTATAATTCTAAGTTCTTGAGGTCTTTACCTCCATCCCGGCTTCAAGTGAGCATTGCTTTAAAAGCTAAAGTTGGTGCGGATATGCTTACTTTTGATGAGTGTATAACAAACTTAAAGCTCTTGAACATGATGTGAGAAGTCCTTTTCGCTCATCATCTACTGCTAGTCACACAACATTTGTAGGAGCCTCCACCCCAAAGATGAGTTATGGTCCAAGTCTAACTTACTCATCATAATCTTATACTATTCCTTCATCAAGCTCTCACTCTAAATCTAGTGGTATAATGGAAGATGTTCTTGGATCCTTCTTTGCTGATTATGATCCTTAGCAGGAACTGGCATATGAGGATTTAGATCAGATAGACCCACTGGAGATGGAGGAGATGAAGTCGAAATGGCAAGTGGCTCTGCTATCTATGGAAATCAAGAGGTTTGAGCGTAAAGCTGGGAGGAGGTTTGGCTTTCAGGGAAGAGATCCAGCAAGGTTTGACAAAAAGAAGGTCAAGTGTTTTACATGTCAACGGATGGGTCACTTCTCCGAGAGTGCAAGGATAGGAAAGCTGGTGATGAGGTGAGATACTCTTCCTATCAGCAGAATCGGAGGAAGCCGAAACTCAAGCCCGGATCGTCATTGCTCTAGTTACTATGGATGCTAATGTAGGTGGAAGCTGCATGATCGGGAGAATGATGGCGAGCCTGTGCTTGACAATATTGGGTTGGCTAGTTGTACTTGAGAGGATAGGCATGATCGATTGCCTTGATGGGCATCTCTCGGTACAAAGCTGTTTGTTTGGTTGTAGTGAGCGTTATAATGAACTCAAAGAAGCTTATGATATTTTGAAACCTAAATATAATGAATGCTATGTGGAAGTTGAAGCTTATAAGCAGGGCTTTAAAAACACTAGAAAGACAAAAGGTTTGGTTTCGGAAGAATCAAATAGCTTATGATGAGAAGATAGGTGTATTAGAAAGGGATCTCGAATGTGCTAAAATGAGTTAAAAGGTCGAGAAATTAAGAGCGGATGTAGTGTCGGAAAATCTAGAGCTAAAGAGAAACTAGATGAGGAAATTACTAGGCATAAAGAATGGTTATTAAATGGAAACAAGTTAGCTAGTCACATCTATGCTAGTCAAACTCCAAATACTTCTATAGGTTTAGGCTTTAAGAAGTATGTAGGGTTAGAAGCTAGGGATGACACACGCAAATCTACACCAAAGAAGCCTAGCTAATTTTGTGAAAGAAGGTGACCTACATGTCAGACGTGGTTCTATTAGAGGTATACCTATGCTGTTGACCTTTCCCTTCTTGTTGAATTTGATGGATCACATCATCTCGTATGGCAAAAGTCAAAAGACTTGCGGACCACGATACTTCTTCTAATGACTTTGTCTCTTGTGTTATGATGACAAGTCCTCCGACCAAGGGTCTCTGAGTGTGATTCAAATGACAAGTCGACCTTCCCAAGTCTTCACCTGCACCGCACCCAAGACTACCAATAAGCATGTCGAGTTCTTTGCCAAGGAATCCACTTCCAAGAAAGTTTCCTCTCGAAGACTTGCTTTTAATTCTTTGCATAATAATTCGTTAAAAACAATTCTTTTCATGGTTTTGGTTTGAATATCGCTTGTAATAGAACATCTTTTGGTTTGAATAAATCTTCTAAAGAAGACATGTTTTGTATGTGGAAGTAAATTTCATTTAATTAAGGATTGTGATTATCATGAGCAAAGGATGGGTAGGTGTGATGATTCTAGGAAATCTAGACCAATGTGGCATAATGTTAATAGTATACCACCTTATGTTGCACAAGCTACTTATACCAATTCTCCTTATTATTTGAGAAGTTCAGTTGCTAGACCATTTGTTCAACCAACAAGCTCATATTTTAATAATGGTTATAGGCCTGGATATGTTGACTCAATGAATGCTGGGAAAGGGAACTAGGATACTGCTGTCAAGTCCTCGGCAGGTTGTTCTTGGAAAACAAAGGGACCCAAATTTCAATGGAAACCCAAGAACAATAGTGGATCTTATACATCCGCATGGCATCACTCATATGATCCACAAGGCGAGGTTCAAGTCGGCAATGACTTGAGCCTCAATAGTGTACTAATATTTTGTATATTATTTGTTGTTGTTGTAGGATCATCCTCTTAAGCATAAAGATGTTGGCATAGTTGATAGTGGTTGCTCAAGAAGTATGTCGGAAAGCAGAGATATGATGCACAACTTTGTACCCATTGAAGGAGGAGGCAATGTGACCTTTGGAGGAAGTGATGGAAGAATTCTGGGAAAGGGACCATCAAAACACCTCAAGCTGGATTTTGAGAATGTATACTATGTCAAGGAACTCCAACACTTCAATTTGTTCTCGGTCTCACAAATATGTGACACCAAGAACAAAGTACTCTTCACAGAGGATGAATGTCTTGTGCTATCTAAAGACTTCAAACTCCCGAAGAAACTTCAATTCTCTTGAAAGTGCCTCAAATCACAATCTTTATACATTCAACTTAACTGATGTTAAACCAGAAGGTGACTTAACTTGTTTGGTGGCTAAAGCATCCTTGGATGAGTCTACCAAATGGCATAGGAGGATGGCCCATGTCAACTTCAAAACCATAAACAAGCTCTCAAAACTGGGTCTTGTTGAAGGTCTTCCTTCCAAAGTTTTCACCAATGATCATAATTGTGTTGCCTGCAACAAAGGGAAGCAACACCGAGCCTCATACAAGGCTGTTACTGTTGTGAGCATTATTTCTGAACCACTTCAGCTGCTTCATATGGATCTTTTTGGTCCAACTTAAGTTAGAAGCATTGATCATAAGTATTTTTGTTTGGTTATCACTAATGGTTATAGTAGATTTTGTTGGGTATTCTTTCTACGGACCAAAGATGAAACATCTCTAGTGTTGAAAGAGTTCATTACCCTTATTGAAAGTCAGTTGAACAAAAAGGTTAAAGGAATTCGGTGTGATAATGGAACAGAGTTCAAGAATGCAATACTTATCGAACTCTGTGGGTCAAAAGGGATAAAAGGGACTACAGCACTCCAAGAACCCCACAACAAAATGGGGTGGCTAAAAGGAAGAATAGGACCTTAATAGAGGCTGCAAGATCAATCTTTGCAGACTCTAAGTTACCCACCATGTTTTGAATGAAGTTGTACAGTACGACTTGTTATGTCTTGAATAGGGTGTCCATTACTAGACCTCACTTCAAAACACCATATGAACTTCTATGGGAAAGTTCTGCTATTCATTACCTTAAACCTTTTGGTTGTCAAGTGACCATTCGAATACAAGTGATCCACTAGGCAAATTTGATGAGAAAGGCGATGATGGTTATATTGTGGGATATTACGCTCATAGTAAGGCTTATAGGGTTTACAATTTATCGCATAGAAGATTGAGGAGACTTTGAACACGAGATTTCTAGAAGATAAGCCTAATGTTCAAGGACATGGTCATGTTTGGTCTTTTGATCTTGATTACTTGGCGATTATTTGGGTTACTCTAGACATATGGCTAACCAACATACGGTATTCAAGAGTCTCCAACTAACGGTGCGGTACTATGGATCTTGATTACGGCGGTGAGTTTGAAGATGATGAACAACCAATTGTCGTACCTTCTTTCTCCCCAACAATTTTATGAGTGACATACGCGATATTACCGATGAGAGTGAAGATGACTCACAATATCTTGAGGACCTTGCTAGGCGAAGAAACAAGAGTATGCAAGCAAATCTAGATCTTTGAGAGGAATGCTAAGGAGAGTGCAAGTGAAGCAATCGGTGGAAACAACAATTCACTGAAAGTGATCCTGTTTCTCCTAACATCACCAAATTTCTTTGAAAGACATGATGTTTCTACTCCTATTTCTACTAGAGTGTCTCTGAGACTTTGGAGAGCCTTATACACGTTTTCCAACACCTTGGATCTTGGTCATCATCAACCTAAAGTCGGCATCTTCACCTCACCTTCTTATGACACCGATTTTGAACCCTCGTGACTAATCTTGATACCTCCATTGATGTCAACACCATTGCTACTAAAAGGATCAACAATACTCATCCACGGTCCAATATTATTGGTGATCCTAATGCACTGTTAGAACTAGAGGTTACGTGACAAGTTCTAAATATGGTCAAGTGGCTTTTATCTCTTATGTCTCAAATCGGCAAAGAGACAATCACACGGACTATGAACATTGTCTACATTTGCTTGTTTTCTCTCACAGTGGAACCAACGGTGTTACTCAAGCTCTTGATGACTCAAGTTGGCTTGAGGCAATGCAAGAAGAGATGCAACAATATCAAAATCGGCAGGTTTGGATCTTGGTACCACTTCACGATGGCAAGTATGCAATTGGGACTAAATGGATTCGAAGAATAAGAGATGCAAGGGTGTTGTCATTAAAAATAAAGCGAGATTGGTAGCTCGTGGGTATAGAAAGAGGAGGAATTGACTATGATGAGGTGTTTGCACTGTGGCTAGAGTTGAAGCCATACGGATATTCTTGGCTTATGCATCTTACATGGGATTTATGGTCTATCAGATGGATGTTAAAGGTTCTTTTCTCTATGGTGAAATAGAAGAGGAAGTTTATGTCACTCAACCTAAGGGATTTGAAGACCCAGATCATCCTAATCATGTTTACAAGGTAGTCAAAGCTCTCTATGGACTACATCAGGCACCCAGAGCTTGGTATGCTAGGCTTTCATCATGGTTATCGAAGAGGTGCAATTGATAAGACACTTTTCCTTAAGAAGAATTCCACATATATTATTCTTGTGCAAATGTATGTGGATGACATTATTTTTGGATCCACAAAGGAAGCTTGGTGCAGGGAGTTTGAGGAGCTTATGAAGGGAGAGTTTCGGATGAGTGCTATGGGAGAGTTGACTTTCTTCTTGGGTCTCCAAGTTCGCAGAAACCCGATGGTATCTTTATCATTAGGACAAATATGTGAGGACATATTAAAGAAATTTTGTATGGAGAGTGCCGGATCGCCACTACACCTTATGAAGCTCCAAAGAAAAAGACCAACAATGAAGTAGATCCACCGGTGAATGTTCATTTATACAGAT